>OX244268.1:7955252-10355252 GCA_945867215.1 Epinotia demarniana | reverse complement strand
TTTGATTTCTTGGAGATTTTTAATTTATTTCATTGCATGTTTGAGAAAAGCACTATACATACCTTGGCGTGAAAAAGGGTTGCTAGCCTCGTAACTATCCTATATATCTATAAGTACTCGGCCGGCAACCCCTTACTTCCTTACGTCTGTAGTAATGTACTAATATTGTGCCGGTAGGTGATAATCGTACATAGCCGGCAAGTGTTGGTGCAACAATAATGAGTGCGTGGTGCTCTGGGGACACTCACGTATCTCGGACATACCACTGGGCGAGTCGGCGGCGGGGTCGGCGACCGCGAGCACGCGGCCCGGCAGCAGCCGCGCGCGCACCACGCGCACCAGCTCCAGCGTGCGCGGGTCCGTGCGCCCGCCCGCTATCAACACCTGCACACACAGAACACTATGGTTAAGGGGATGCCTTCATTTGAGTAGTACACACCTTCTAGACAGAGACGCGCTGATGCCTTCCGCCCACGAGAAAAAGAGATGTAAATTTGGAATCGATGCTTTGGACAAATTTCGATAAATACCTAACTTAGTGAAGTTTTATTAAAATTTCATAAAGTGACATTTTAGATGAGTTAAAATACTATAGGATTAACTTGATTGTGTCGTAAAATAATGTATCGTTTGAGTAGGCTGAGTGCTGAGTAAAAAAAGGAAAATATATACCCAACTTTGGTTTTGTTTTTTTATTGAGGAAATTTTAAGTACCTAATCATGTATCGATAAAATCAGATGAACAATCATATATCTGAAAATCAGACCTTATTGTTTCTTAATCTAGCCAGAACAGCGTTCCAAAGCACGCGATAATTTCCAATGCACCACCTTAACGTGATTCGACGACCATACAAAACGTCTCTAGACATTCGCAACGGCGAGATATTTTAAGTAACAATCTTTCATAAATTGTCTATGAATTTGTGCGAAAATCCCCATTTCCTAGAATAAACTTGACTAGAGGTGTCAACCGTGTGCGGCGAGTCCATACAAAATGTATGAAAACTACAGGAAATATGCAAGTGGCGGCGTTTGGCCAGTGGCCCGTGTGCGGCGACCCTAAATCCCCGGTGTACGCCGATAACCCGCTTACAAGTATCTGAGTTTATGAAGAAACAAGAATGAACAGATGATAAGAAAGACGGACTCAATCGTGACACCAAATGAATCCAACTGCTAAGCCGGCTTAGGTCAGCTGTGGTAGGAACCATTAAGTGATATGGTGATAATGAAGGGGCTACATCTCTCATTGCTTACCTGTGTAGGAGAGTCGTTGTAGAACATGAGCGCGGACATCATTTCCGGTAAGGCAGTGGGCGCTTTATTGAGTTTGTGTGAGAATGAGATCAGTGTCCGCTTGGCCATGCCGTGCTCCTGGTCGCCGCCTTCATGCGCCGCGCTCTTGTCGCCGTAGGCGGCCAGGCGCTGGAGATTGTGACAGGAGACGCTGTTGCCAGACGGCTCGGCACCGTCGTGATCTATTAGCCGGAAAATTCAATTTGAATACATCCATATTGATATTATAAATGGGAAAGTGTATGTGTGTGTTTGTTTGTCCGTCTTTCACGGCAAAACGGAGCGACGAATTGATGTGATTTTTTAAGTGGAGATAGTTGAAGGGATGGAGAGTGACATAGGATATTTTATCCCCGAAATCTTCGCCTATGAGGGTGAAATTGGGGGGGTTACAGTTTGTATGGAGCTGCGATATAAACGAGTTCCACGCGGACGGAGTCGCGGGCTAGTTATTTAATATTTATACTAAATGTAATGCAAGTCTCATGATTCTCAGAAGTGCTAAAGTATCCGGCATTAGCCTCGTCCCAGAACATTCGTCTTGTTTCTTCTGCAGTTCAGGCGCCTTCAACCAACCGAGGCCTAGCGAGGCTTCATACAAGTCCAATAAACCTTTTACTAGAAACGCGTAGTCGTCTACGAAACCCTCACCTTCTTTCAGTCGAAGTACAACAGTCTGATCATTCTCAGAAGTGCTAAAGTATCCGCCATTCGCTGCGTCCCAGAACAGCTCGTCCTGTTTCTTCTGCAGTTCGCGCGCCCAGTTCAACCAACTGTGGTCAAGCGAAGCTTCGTATAAGTCCAATAGACCTTTCACCAGAAACGCGTAGTCATCTAAGAAACCTTCGATGGGCTTTTCTCTGAAAATGAACAGACATGGAATCTATTAGAGAAAACACAAAGGACGCAATTTTTTTACATTTACACAATGTAATGGGAGTGGAGGAGAGAAATTGTCTTCAGTATTGAGAAAACAACAGATGGTGATTACAAAAGTAAAGGTGTATAGTTGCTTTTCCACCAGCGAGGCAAAGTTCATCAACTGATGAAACAATTACCATTTCTTTAGGAAAACTATGAAATTTCAACTCTCTTGCCATACCTCACCGAAGAGAAAGTATCTTAAAGCTTGATTCCCCAGGCAACACAAGGTTTACGATTTGCGTGCCATCAGCATGTCAATCAAATTCAACTTACGTCTGAGCTACTCCACCATCATCAGCCCTGTAGCAAGAATGAAGTAATTTTTTGCTTTCTGGGTCGTATAAGTACTTTTTAATGAAATTTGCAGTTTTAATAGCATCTTCCACATATTCCTTCTCTCCTAAGCCTTGACCAGCCTGCGCTAGCCCAGCGATCATCAAGCCGTTCCATGAGCATAGCATCTTACTGTCTAGATGTGGCCTTGGTCTCTCCAGGCGGGCTTCATACAAGATCTCAGTACATTCACAAATCACTTGATTAAACTGCTCAATAGACAAGCCAAACTTTTCAGCAGTTTCCTCCTTGCTGCCATAGACAATCAACATGTTCTTCCGTGTTAGCTCTCCATGAGGATCACTGTCTGGTGAAATATTTCCATCCTCTTCAACACTGAAGTAATGGCAGAAAATGTCCAAGTAGAGAATATCATTGATGCTTTTACCACCAAGAAGTGATTCAATTTCCTCATAATCCCAAACACAAAATGCTCCTTCCTTCTTGTGCATGGCCCCATGCACTGGGTAAGAATCAGCATCTTCAGCACTGTAAAACCCTCCTGTCACATGCCTCAGATCCCTGTTTACGTATTTCATAATATCACGAACTACATCAGCGTAAAATTCATCTTTAGTCGCGAGATACGCGTCCGTATAAGCACATGCAAGTTGCGCTTGATCGTACAGCATCTTTTCAAAATGCGGCACATGCCAGTCATTATCCACGGAATATCGCGCAAATCCACTAGAAATGTGGTCATGGATACCACCCTTGGCAATCTTAGTAAGTGTATGCAAGCACATCTCTAAACATTGTTTCCCTTCACGATTAGACTTGTCGCGAGCATAGAAATGAAAGAGAAAGTTGAAGATTGAGCAATTAGGGAACTTAGGAGCCAAACCGAAACCTCCAAAATGCGGTTCGTAACTGGCAATGTACGCCTGCACACATTTGTTCCAAGTCGCTTCTCCAGGTACCGAAGGCGACAATTCACCATCAATCTTCGATAAGTTTTGGAGAGCTTCCATTATGGTGACACCTGCCAGCTTAAATTGTTCAGTGTTCTCCTTCCACTTTTTGGCCAGAGATGAAAGAATAGTTTTGAATCCTGGGCGACCGAAATTATCCTCAGGAGGAAAATAGGTGCCTCCTGTGACGGGCAGTAAGTCAGGGGTAAGGAAGACAGACATGGGCCAGCCACCTCTGCCAGTGGTGGCTGTTATGAACAGCATGTAAACTCGGTCAATGTCGGGTCGCTCCTCGCGATCCACTTTAATATTAATGTAGTGTTCATTCATAATTTTGGCAACCTCATCATTTTCAAAAGACTCTTTCTCCATCACATGACACCAGTGGCAAGTGGAGTAGCCTACAGAAAGGAAGATTAGTTTGTTCTCTTTCTTTGCCTTCTCAATAGCTTCTTGGGACCACGGGTACCATTGCACTGGATTGTGAGCATGCTGAAGCAAGTAAGGAGACTTCTCAGTTACCAGAGCATTGGTATGTTTTGGCACTTCAAGTGGATTGGCTTCAGTGGTTGGTGTAGTCATTTTTATAATATTGTCACTGAAGCTTCGTGTGAGTTGAGGGGAGACCACTGGAAGTTGGTTGTTTTGGCCAAATGTAGAGATTCTGTAAATAAATCATTAATAAATAAGTATTTGGGGACTATCATACACAAAATCTAATTAGCACTATACACATCTCAATAAAGCCGGGGCGGTGTTGCAACACATACTTTTTATTGAATGTGGCGACACGCGGGACTGAATCCCATCTGCATATAGCTGATTAATAGAAGAAAAACACAGACTAATAATTGATATGGAACAGGAAAATGCTTTGTTTTGATTTGTCATTATTGTGATAAGGACAATAAATTATTCCACAAACACTCCTGCTTCAATGTGATAAGAAGTTATTGATTTGATATATTTGTCTTATAAATAAATCCCTACAGTACTAGTGTACATTTGGATATGATTAAATTAAACCCTTTGGCTACTACAGTTGGCACCACATTGTGTATTGTAGCTATAGAAAATCATGTATTTGGTTTATCGCTTGGCACCTTACCTGCAACAATTGTTTTCGAAGCTGAGCAGTCAAAGGGTTAACCTTTGTATCATGCAATTATTATTATATCAACCTATGTTAAAGAGATTTACAATAAAATATCCAAGTTTGAAAGCCAATTTCTGGCACCCGCTGTAAGCAGTGTAAGCACATACAGATCACCGAGTTTAACAGTAAAAGTACAGCGTCTCTTGGGGCACTCCTTCACAATATGTGCCGTTGTTTGGTCTGATGCCCCACAGTCGCAACCCGAAGAAGGCTTGGTATCATGCAATGCTGATTTAACATAAACTTATGCCAGCCTAGGTGACCACATTTACGGGGAACGAACAGCATTTGTTTCTTTTGCACTTACGTATTTGTTAGTGAAAGAAGAATGCGGTACGTCCGACATAAACGCGAGTACACTACTAGCTAGGTCGTAATGATCATGAATCATGATTGCAATCAATAGGCAAAAAAAACCAAACATAGACCAATGTTATACTTGCATAACGTTTTTATGATGCTAAAGGCCTAATTACATAATAATAATAAAGCCAGTGCCTTTCTCTTTTTCAAAGCTGACTACAAGTAGTAACAGTATTCATAACATGTAAACAAAAACAAGGTCACTGCAGTTAGCTCATAGTCGGCTCTAGATGTTTTTATAAATAATTATTCGTGATTACAGCATATCTATTAATACGTGTTCAGCACTCATTCACGTACCTTTTCGATAAATTTAAATCACGATGAGAGCACACCGGATTGCCAATATGCGGTTCCTTGGTTGTGTTTTGATTCAAATTGATAGACTTCAATCGGCTGTCTCCGGTAGACAACCGCCGTAGCAACAGCACTGCCCGGCCATTAGGCATAATAAACAAAACAATAACGATCACGGTAGAAACAACAGAGATATCATTGAGTTCGATTGCTTATATAATTTTGTTTTGATTCTGCACTGCGCCATGAACGCGATCAACAATTTTGACGTTTGTTGCTTGTGTTGCTAACCGACATAAATCTGACACATCACAATGTTGCCCCAAAAAAGAGATTGACAATAAAATAAATCTTGTCTTCTTCCAGGGGCCCGTTTTCCATCAAAAGGTTTTGAAAAGAGACTTTCGCTTATAATTTGTAACTTGTTGCTTCATGAAACGGGCCTCATTTCTTCCTATCAGTTAATTCACCCTCCTCTCTTTTTTCCAGCACGTCTATCAAGCCACGACATACTTACTCTCGATTTTTTCGCACTATACCTGTTGTTCTAAGCATGTTCTAAGTGTTCTAATAAGAGAGAGACGGATAGTGCGAGAAACATCCACAGAGGTCGCGCGCCGTCTTGTGATACACAAAGTCGTTATTTGCTTGCGTTGGTTTGACAGAATTTGTAAAATGTACTTACGCATCGTAGGACGCACCTGCCCGGCCCGGCTTCGCACGGATTACCTACCCGTTTTCCCGTAGGAAGGAAGCATTTTCCCGCGGTAAAAAGTAGCCTATGTCACTCAGGATGAATGTAGCTTTCCAAGGGTAAAAGATTTTTTTAATCGGCACAGTCGTTTTTGAGTTTAATATTTATTACAAACATACACACACACACAAAAATACAAATCTTTCCTCTTTATAATAGTAGTATATATTTATTATAGACGACCTCTGTAGCCTAGTTGGTAGTGACCCCGCCTACGAAGCCGGAGGTCCCGGGTTTGAATCCCGGTAAGGACATTTATTTGTGTGATGAGCATGACTATTTGTTCCTGAGTCATGGATGTTTTCTATGTTATTAACTATATAAATATGTATATATCGTGGTCTAATAGCTATAGTACAATCTTTTCTTAGTTTGGGACTAGATCGATTTGTGTAAAATTGTCCCCAAATATTTATTTATTGTCTTCAATGCGCCTTGCCGGAGGTTCTGCGCTAGATGATAAAAAGTTAAAAACAGAATGTTGCTATGATAATAATCAAGGCGCATGTACTAATTTCTACGTGGGTGCAAGTGACAAGACTGACAAGGTACCATGTAGTCCATGTACCGCTGCTTATTAGGCAGGCTCCTTAACTCAACAAATCTTTTATTTTTAAGATTAGTAGTTAAGAGTGTAATTAAACCCCTATTTGTCATTGAAATAAACAGTTTTTTTTTTATGAACTCGACTGTACCCTTTACTACCTAATACCGGAGGTCACGAAACCTGCGATGAAATTGTATTTTTAATATTTTTTGTTAGGTACAGTTTTTTTGAGATCTCTAAGAAAAATCCTATTGCCTATAAAACATTGCTTTGCGAGCTGTGCTTAGTTTGAGGCTACAAGAATGCATCGACATTATTCGGACATCACATACATTGTAGGTAACTATTACAATTAGAATTGTATGGTTTCTAAATGTTATTCGTTTTTTTTGCGTCCTATTTGCACGGTAATACAGAATCTATTGACGCTGAATACCTACAAAGACTTTTATCAATGAAATAAATTATAAATAAATCAGCCTATATAATACACGTCCCACTGCTGGGCACAGGCAAGTTGAAATCGCACTGCTACAAGAGCCATATGCATGGAGGAATCAGGTGGCAGGCCTGGGGCATCTGGGGGGTGCTCTCCACTACGAAAGGAACGGTGAACAACCTCCTAGAGCATGCATATACACAAGTAATAACGTAAGAAATATGGGATGCGTCATGACCATATGTTACAGAGACCTCATTGTGGTGGAGACTTACTTCATTGCAAGAGACGGGAGAAGACACAAGGTTGCACTGGCATCCTGCTACCTACCTGGGGAAGGAGAGGCGCCAACCAGAGAGCTGGAAGAGACGGTACTGAGATATAAAGGTAAGAGAATTCCACTTATAGTAGGATGCGATGCTAACGCGCACCATGAGGTGTGGGGCAGCACCGATACCAACTGTAGGGGAGAATCGTTATTAGAATTCATTATCAGCAATGACCTTGACATCACGAACACAGGCAACACACCGACGTTTGTGAACAGGATCAGAAGAGAAGTGCTCGACATAACTTTAGCTGGATGAGAGGGAACGGGCAGTAGTCCCCACGCTGGCCCAGTGCTGGTTGGGGACTTCACATACACCTTTGAATTTCTTCGTGGATATTATGCAGGTTTTCTCACGATGTTTGAGGTAATCAATTAAGATTGATAATTGCTACAATTATTCCGATTCTACGAGAATATGATAATTGGAAATAACTTAATCATAAAGACAAGGGTAGATTTCCAAGGTAGGTAAGGTACTATAGTAGATACTTACGTACCTACAGAAACTTAAAATTATAGGGAGGATTGGCCAATTACTAGTGACTAAATCTGACACAATAAATAATACCTTTATTGTTTGTATATTAAGGTTCAAAAGTTGTAAACCACTTTATTGGCTTACTGTACCTACATACAAGAGTGAATATGGTCAAGTCTATAATGCCTCTACCATTGCTGAAGTATTTGCTCCCAGGTTTGAAAAATTCTGTATTTTATTTATTTAGAAAAAGCACTTTACGTTAGCTGCCTACTCACCCTTCTTAGACCGTTTGAGGCAATAGGCATGCAGTCAGCACGTTCAAAGCCAGCTTCCTCATTCAATGCTTGCATTTCTATTCATAACTTTCCAAAACTCACTTTTTCTCAACACTGTCATTGAAATACCTACCTTGCTTATTGCCGATAAAGTTTTGATTATAATCAACGCATCCGTTGATGCACGAAGTTCTGTACGTTACGGATAGTTTTCCCCATTCAGGATTCACGCATGCGCTGAAACCACGACGCCATTCTCACTTTCACTGCACCACAACGTGAGATGTTTTGACGTATGTAAGTCCGGCTTGTTGAATCGTAATGTGTTCTTGACACGAAACGTTATAATTCGGGAATGCAGCCCTGTGTGAACTCAGCCTTATGATAGTGAAGTGCTATAGATTAATTGAGACAGGTAAGTGTTTTGTTTTTGGTTATGTTGGTATTAGAGGCCGTTGGCTTTTCAAGTAAACAGGTGCATCTTTAAGATCTTTGTGAGATAGTCTGTGCAGTCGCTCTCCTTGAAAATATTACCTAAAGAACTTTCAAAGAGCGAGACTCAATTTATGCCTAAGTACAACAGCAAAAAAACCGGATATAACGTAAATCATATTGCAAAAATGTAATATTAAAATGGTGGTTTTGCTTATTAAATTAAGTACCTCTCATTAAATTAATTATTAAGCCGGTAAAAACACTTTTTCGCAACCGTTTGCAATTTACCTACCGTGCAAATGCACGTGTACTACAACCGTCTAAAAACAAGAACGTCGTAAGTGTGTTTAAGCTCTATACAGACTACACCTTTCTGTCCCGGCCGTTTTATGGTTTATCGCTAAGTGGGGTAGAGACCTGTCGGTTGCTATGGCAACGCAAGAGGGTTGAAAGTCCGGAGGGCTTTGCTCCCCCAGCTGATTGACTATCTCGCTATTCGGAAATTTTCAGCCTATAACTAGGTTTTAACGCAATTATAGGTTATGACAGCGGACCATGGAGCTTAATTGATAGCTTAATGATGGCTTTTCAATCAGCGTTTAATACTGACTTGATCTCGTTAATATGAATGGTCTTATCAGTGGTTGGTACAGTCAGCATGATAATAATATAGTCAGTATCAGCCAAAGTTGCCAAATAATTCGGTACACTTCTTTATTACTATAAAAAGTAAGGATGTGATAGTATATTTGTCATGTAACTATAATCGTAGTTGACTGTACGTAGGCGTAGTTTCAATTATCCGTAGGTAACTCGGTGGTAATTTAACTGTGTGTTAATCAAAAGAGCTACACTGCAACCGGCGGACCGTGTGTAGAAGGCTACTAAATAGTGGGTGTGCTATTGCTATCTGTTGTATGGGAACCTTGCACTTTTTGACTATGCGCTGAAACTTGGCACAGTTGATCCTGATGTGGTCTTGAGTGGATTCAGACCGGGAGCCATCGAGAGCCACCCCGCATTTAGGGGGGGGAGGGGGGACAAGTTCGACTCCGCCGCGCTTTATTTAAAGCCATTTTTTTCTGAAACTATACACACCAAGGCAAGTGTTATAACATTTTCGGATAAATAAAGAATGAGGAATCTATTTTACGAACCAAAATAATACATTTTGGAACAAAAAAAATAAAATAAAGGAGAAAAACATATACAGCGTAAATTATTTTTATTCAATATTACTAATTTTTTTTTAACTACTTAAGATACATAATAACAAAAAATACGGCCATAAAGCCACATTAATTCGGTTTTAAAAAATATATTATTTTGTATATAAATATGTTAACAGACCGGAAATAAAAAAATATGCGTGAGTCAGGGCGACCTCAATGCATGTGTCGGCCGTGAAGGAAATGAAGGTTCAGTTTTAAAATACGATATTTGTCAATTATATGTGATTACTTTGGGTGTTTCGGTATTTAACATGAAATATTTTAAATGAAACTACGCCCTGTCAATTAATTATGTATCATATTTATCACACGCTCCACTGCAAAGACACTGCAAGGAATCCTCATATATCAAAAACCATCAAGCCGTTTGGACTGTAGCCCGTGAAATAGAATTTCATGTCCACAATCCACATATATACATACATTCATGTATACATACATACATGTATACCTACATTCATACATGTATTCACACACACGCTCGAAAGACATAACCGTCCTTCGAATCGACCAATCAGCACGGCTATCACAAGACGGCGCGCGAGCTCTCTCGATTTTTCTCGTGGGATCTTTTGTGCATTTGCCTTCTCATTTCCACAAAGCGGATGATGCAGCTCAGCGGAAGCACCTTGAATTCCTTTGGTTGCGGATAGCCTTTACCAAAGTAATTCATTATTTGTCTGGCAAGGGCATGACATTCACACAATAAGTGTTCCATAGTCTCATCCTCCTTGCCACAGATTCTACAATCTAAACTATCCGATAGTCCCATCTTGGCCAAAAGATTCTTCCCCTCGTTCCTTCCCCGAAGTGACCTGTTAACACCCCATATATGATTCTGAGGTGCTTCCTACTGGATCTCCAGAGTTTCTTAGTCTTGCCGGAGTCCAGTCCTTCTATGAAGAGCTTAGAGTGCATGCCTTAAGCATGCCTCACTCCTCCGCTCGTGTTGGTGTTTGATTTTGGCGTAGGCTTTAGAGGCCGAAATTACAGTTCCCTGGGAGAGCACAAATGGTTCTGGACCTACAAAGACCCCCCTCTTGCAAGCTCATCCGCTCTTTCGTTGCCGATGAAGCCCTCGTGCCCTGGTGTCCAAACTAGTTGCACCTTATTGTGCTTTCCAAGCTTGTTCAGTGTCTGGACGCCATTTTAGACTAGTCTAGAATTCACTTTCGGCGCCGTAAGCGCTTTAAGGGCCGCTTGACTGTCACTGAGTATATAGATAGTCTGCCCTCTGGTTTGCCTCCTGTGCACAGGCAATTATGGGGTATGTCTCCGCCTGGAACACGGTTGCCAACTACCCATGCTTACACTAATGTATAGTCATTCGCATAAATGCCTGCTCCCGTACCGAATCCCATTTTTGATCCGTCCGTGTACTATATGCTGTCTACGATACCAGACCTCGGTGGTTCTAGGCCTTCGGCCCATTCAGCCCTGGATCATTGGAAAAGGCAACATCTACGGCGAGTACACCACTCACCTACGCTTTACTGACGATATAGTAGTCTTGGCTGAGACCATGGAGGAATTAAATACGATGCTCGATGACCTTAGTCAAGCTTCCGAGCGAGTTGGTCTGAGAATGAACATGGATAAGGCGAAGATCATGTTAAAAGCACATGTAGTACCAACCCCAGCAGACTGCTCTCTGTGCGTGTGTCCCAGACTCCTCTCTAACTTTAAAAAGAGTCAAATGGCAAATCCAACTCGGCTGGGCAGCGTTCTGGAAGCTGCGGCACATATTTTCATCCAATATTCAGCAGTGTTTCAAGACGAGCCTTTGACCAGTGCGTGTGTGTGTTTGACCAGTGATGAAATATGGCACTGGAACGTGGTCGCTTACTATGGGCATCACAAGAAGGCTCAAAGTCACCCAAATGTCAAGGGAGAGGGTTATGCTGGGAGTTTATCTACGTGATCGCATCAGAAATGGGGCTACCGCAGCGGGAGCAAGGTAACCGCTCAAGATAGACCTTCGAATCGCTAAACATTGGACGTAGAGCGCCGATAGTCAGCAAACCTTATGCATCACACGAACAAGAGTCAGTGCCGAACCATTTTCATAGCAAGAATCATTTCCATGGTACACTTGGTGACATCGATTTGTCGGTGTCGAAGGTAGATACGACAGGTAAACCACCCTAAAACATGCGAAACTAGGAACTTCGCATTTGACAATTAAAGGATTATTTATTTAAACCGACCATCATTCTCCTAGCGTTATTCCCGGTTGTGCCCCTAAAGGAGCCCAGGGTCCGCTTTGAAACCTAATCCCAAGATTTGGCATAGGCACTAGTTTTACGAAAGCGACTGCCATCTGACCTTCCAACCCAGAGGGAAAACTAGACCTTATTGGGATTAGACCGGTTTCCTCACGATGTTTTCCTTCACCGAAAAGCTAACGGTAAATATTCCGTACATAAGTTCCGAAAAACTCATTGGTACGAGCCGGGATTCGAACCCACGACCGCCGCTTGACAGCCGCATGCCTGAACCACTAGGCTACCGTAGCTGTACCGTAGCTGTATTTATTTAAACCGACCGTTGAATAATAAAACACATGAGGGTCGCTACACTCGCTAAGTACTGAGTGTGTAAATAGCTGACACGCGCCGATGGTGCTGCGTCGGCGTAGGATTTTGGTCGGCGACGGCGGCGCGGCGCTCATATCTTGTGTAATTAATGTAATTATGTATGCATGTATGTTTGTATGTGGATTGTGGACATGATAATTCTATTTCACGGGCTACAGTCCAAACGGCTTGATGGTTTTTGATATATGAGGTGTCGTTGGATTCCTTGCAGTGTCCTTGCAGTGGAGCGTGTTATATAGAAACTAATTGACAGGGCGTAATTTCATTTAAAATACATACATACATACATACATATAATCACGCCTTTATCCCTAAAAGGGTTAGGCAGAGCACACGAAACTTTTGTTCCAGTGCCACTTTTAGCATAAATATGGGTATAAAAGATCGACAAAATGTGTCATTGCAGTGACAGGTTGCTAGCCCATCGCCCACAACACACTTCAACCCTGTTCCCTTAGTCGACTCTTACGACACCCACAGGAGGAAAAAAAAAAAATTAAAATATTATTAAAATATTTCATGTTAAATACCGAAACACCCAAAGGAATCACATATAATTGACAACTATCGTATTTTAAAACTGTACCTTCATTTCCTTCACGGACGACACATGCATTGAGGTCGCCCTGACTCACGCATATTTTTTTTATTTCCGGTCTGTTAACATATTTGTATACAAAATAATATATTTTCTAAAACCGAATTAATGTGGCTTTATGGCCGTATTTTTTGTTATTATGTATCTTAAGTAGTTAAAAAAAATTTAGTAATATTGAATAAAAATAATTTACGCTGTATATGTTTTTCTCCTTTATTTTTTTTTTGTTCCAAAATGTATTATTTTGGTTCGTAAAATAGATTCCTCATCCTTTCTTTATCCGAAAATGATATAACACTTGCCTTGGTGTGTATAGTTTCAGAAAATATAAGTTTATCATAAGTTTTCAGAAAAAATAAAGCGCGGCGGAGTCGAACTTGTCCCCCCTCCCCCCCTAAATGCGGGGTGGCTCTCGATGGCTCCCGGTCTGAATCCACTCAAGACCACCTAAGGATCAACTGTGCCAAGTTTCAGCGCATAGTCAAAAAGTGCAAGGTATCTTGCAATAGCACACCCACTATAAAGGGGGTCATCGGGGTCGCAGTGTTCTGGCGGGGGCTGGGGCACTCGCTCAAGAACCCCAGCACGTCTATCATGTTTTTCTCGCCCTATACCTCTTGTTCTAAGTTTTCTAATAAGAGAGAGACGGATAGTGCGAGAAAAATCGAGAGAGCTTGCGCGTGATAGCCGTGCATAACACATTTTGGGTAAATTAAAAATGATCAAGCCCACGGCTTTAAACAAAACAGTTCGTTACTTATTTCGAAAAATTTTTTTTTTGTTTACCATCTTTTTTTGGGCTGTTATAGTGTTAGTACCGTATAATATTACCGAATAAATACCTACCCAATAGAATCGTCTGGAAATGCTGTTGGTATCTACTAACTGCAATTTAGTAACATTAATCTGTAAAAAACCGAATGGTTTACTTTTTTCAAGATGGATTGGATAAGGTTAAATTGTCATAGAGTAGGCAGTTGGTGTTAATCGAGTTATTTGGATGCCACGTCACTGGTATAAAGGCATTTAAAAAAAATTACCTAATCTAACAAGCGTGAGCCGGCAAATAAAAAACAACTCATTTTTTTTAAATGCCTATCCTGTATCCTATACTATACTTGGAGATGTAGCTACGAGTGTATTCACGTAGCACATAGCGTCTCATTATTTATTTATTATTTTATCTCACAATATCTTATACGCTAGTTTAACAAATAAAGTTCCGCCAAACTGAGAACAGTTTGTTGGCGGATAATACGCTCGTTACTATAGCTGTTGTTTATTTATATGAACTACCTTAACCCTAATAAAGTACATAATAAACTACTTCACGGCGAAACCTTAGGGCAGGGAATCAAAAGGTCCTTTCAATAAAACAAACACTGCGCCCCTGAAAGAAAAGTCAAGCACTCTTTGGGAACACTACACAAAATCATTAAGACGTTCGCAGTTCAAGGGGTTTATATGAAAAGCCGGTGTTTCGGTAATTTTAATTATTGACATAGTACAGGAGTAGACAATTTACTTTAGAACTTGATTGCTCGCAGTTTGCTAACTAGTTTACCTGTCACCAGAGACTAAACCTATTATTATTTTCCTAACATTCGTCTTCAGTAACCTACCTATAATGTAGAGTAGTTGAAGGCGTCATTTACCACACAATTTAGAGCCCACAGGTGATAATAATTAAATCTTACAAAAAAGTTGAAAGAAATATTGTAATTGGGGAAAATTCACTTTTTTACATGAACTGATTATGATTACTTTTCAAGATTTAGATGGGTTCTCAGTGTTCTTAATACAGGTAACGTAAGAACGAAAACTATTTAATTGAATGTCGATTTGACCTGCCGATAACGTAAAGATTATGGAATATTTGTCAGCTCACGTCATCTTGCCAAGGGAGTGGAGCTTCTGTGCCATCTATGTATTTTGTTATTACCGCGCAGGGTTACCATGCATGCCACTGCAGACACGAACATTACATGGCTCTATAGCTCTACACGCGTATTAAACGTCTGTAAGTATGCCGTTTACCAACAACGATTGTTGTTACTATTCTTCTAGGCAACAAACTCGGATTCCCTCCACTTTAATGCCCTGGCTACTACATTATTCCTTATTTCGGAATAATTGAGGCGCTCTTGGCTTAGGTCGTTGTAATGAATTGCCAAGTTACCCTTATTTATTGTGTACGGTACCGCTAGCTCGCTAAACAAATTCTACTACCTAGGTACAGGAGAATAATAAATAGTACAAGTACAATCAATCTCCATACTAAGCTGCAAAAATACGAAAGAAGCGTTGTTGTTGAAATTATATGGATCAATATGAGCCCGATTGCTTTCTATATTAGTATCCTAATAGTTAGGGAGGCGAATAGGGGAATTTTCGGTAATACAGTAAAATCGGCGTGGCAGTTTAAGATATGAGAGATACCTTAGACCTAATCGAACAACCTTGTAAAGTATTTAGCTCTATATGTAGTGACGCGCGCCTAGGATAGACGATCAGATTAGTAAAAAAAATCGATAGTCTGAAATACTCGAGCGCGTCAGATGAAGATATTGGGGGTTGATTTTAGTGTTTTAAGACTAAATTTAACTATTCTGACGATAAGTCCTTGACGCCACCGAGTTATAGGGTCGCGAACTTGTAAAAAAAAAACGTTAATCCGGCATTCTCAAGCGAGTTTTTTTTTTTTTTTGAAGAATATAATCTAAAACTTACTAAAAATACAAAATCTGCCGGTTTCCGCATGACCGGAAGTGTGGAGGAGCCATTTCGTCTTCCGAAAAACGCGTTGCGGCATATAAGTCGCAAACGATAAATTTTACAAAAAAAAAGTTTAAATAACCTCCTGCCGCCCAATGATCTATCAGAAGGTCTCCGCATGAGTAGTGGTTCCGGCCCAAGCGTAATGACAATTTTAACTTTTTAACGCCCGCATACCTTTTAAAAGGACTTCAAATTCATCTTGTCACAAAACTTAAAATTTACCGCGTATTGAATTCGAATAATTTCTGAACGAATACGTCACATTTGACGTTGACACTAGATGTCAAAATGTGAAACTTCATCTGTCAGTTTTATTCATGTTTCATGTATGTATATTATTCAATAGAATTCAAGAAACCAAAAACCTTTTTCGGTCAGATTAAGAGAACCCACCAACATTTTTGTCAGATTAAGTAAATATGCTTTCAGGATACCGAGATAAACCTCCCCTATGAAAATCTGACGCGCTCGAGTATTTCAAAAAAACTTTATTCTTTTGCATTTTCAAAAATTCATCGTAACTTATCGTCACGCCGAAATCGTCAGTTTTTTTAAAGGGAGCTTCCTTGGGGCCTACTTAACACCCCTTCCGAAAATCTGACGCGCTCGAGATACCGTTGTTATCAGAGGCACTTGGGGCATACGTAGTATGAATATCTGTCGCGCTCGAGAATGCCCATGTAACTGTTTTTTTTTAACATTTTTGAAAAACCGTACACGCCAAACCCGCCGCTAAAATGGCTTTTACCATACGAGCTTTTCTTTTCGAAATTATTTTATCTTTCGATTTTGATAGATCTCGACGGCGCCGTTGAATTACGCCATTTAGCTACCTCGCCTCCCTCTATAAGCTATATTGAGACTAGATGGTTTTCTGAACCTGCTTATTATATTCAAACCTTTTTGTTTCAGATGTGCCACATTTCAACCATAGATTTTTAGAGAAATAATGTGCCTTAGAATCTTCCTCCCATAGTAGTATACAAAAATATCAGATCTTCTATACCTACCTGTTCATTTCATATAAAAAAAAACTTAAAAAAGTACAACGACAATACCATCCAAAGCATACGTATCTCTTGGTCCCAAACAACTTCTGTCCATTAAATCGAAATTTATTAAAGTTTTATATGATCGCGATTCAAAATTTACAACTAAATTAGCTAGGGATCAAGTGTAAATAAAATCCATCCTGCCTGCGAGAATATACGTTTATGGCCAGTTTATGAAAGTGTTTTACGTATAGGAAGTTTTACTCCATTCGTGCCAAACATTTGTTAACCTCGCAAACTACGTGGCTGCCGCGTGAGATCCTCATCTTACCCTAAAGGACGATGATCTTCTCGAATCTGATCTGCATAGACTGAGTTTGCCGCATAAGGACTACAGTGCAGTGTGAATGTGGGGATGTCAGTGTGGGTTGGAAGCGGCCGCGCGGGCGGTGGGCTCGCGCCACCCGTCACCACCGCGCCCCTCTCCACCAACACCTCCATGGAGTCTGGGATCGAGGCCGGGGTCCTGCCCACAGTTACGGGATCTCTGGCCTCGGCGCGGGACTCACTGGGCTCGCTGTCGAGAGCCGCTGAACCGCTGTACGATACGGACCACACGGATCTCGGCTCAGAGTTGGACGAGGCGGAGATCCGAAGGGAGTTGATGCATGATGTAAGTATAAGTATCCTAGGTGTAACACTATCTTATGTGCATGCACTTCATCGCGCCCCTCTCCACCAACATCTCCATGGAGTCCTGGAGCAAGGCCGGCCGGCCGGTCCTGCCCACAGTCACGGGGTTTCCGCCCTCGGGGTGGGACTCGCTGGGCTGAGCTCGCTGTCGAGGGCAGCCGAGCCCACGCCGAGCCGCTCTACGATACGGATCTCGGGTCGGAGTTGGACGAGGCGGCGATCCGAAGGGAGTTGATGCATGATGTAATGTACGATTCCCACCGAACGGGTCGGACCGGCGCGCATTCTATTACATGCAAAGGAATTTGAACCGTCTATACAGTAGTTACATTTCATATTTTAATGAATCGTGCGCAGCGCACTGCGAGGCGGCAGCTACCGACGCGGTCGGTGGGGATTGTAATCAAATATGAATTGTATCTGCTGTATAGACGGTTCAAATTCGTTTGCATTTAATAGAATGCGCGCCGGCCCGACCCGTTCGGTGGGAAACATACATAAGTATTCATCTTGTGCCCATGAGCGAGTGCTGCCCTATTTAAGTCAGGTTCTACTTTGATTTTATTAAGGTACCAGTGGGAAGGCATCCTTAGTATGTACTACTTTACTACTACTTTAACTACCAATAACTACAGATTTTGCTTACCTGTGTGTGCTGTAAGGTACCTGAAGTAAACGTCCCAGTGCTCGACACTGGCCGAACAGATGACACTTTCAATGGCAACAGCTAGGTGTCAATTATTGAATTTAAGGTGTCAAACATTGGGATTTGGGACATAGACCGACATATCAACGTGTATGTAATGCATTATTTTAAGTTAAGTAGGTATACTAGTATTTACATATTGCAAGAATATTAAGTTTCTGAAAACAGGTTTCCCTTTTCAGAAATGGCGGTTACTCTTCGATAGGGTAAGTAGCAAGGCATGCATCATTATCATTACTCGTTATAAAATTTATTAGAGAGCACCATACCGTATGTAATGTCCGTGATGGCATCAATAATCGGGACTTAAAGGAGAGCGTGTATTTTAATTGAAAAAATATGTACATGTTTCATAGTAATGTTAAATGTGTTAAAAATAACTATTTCAATAGGTAGCTGTCGATCCCCGTTACAAAACTGTGTTTGTTTACTGATCGAGAATTTCGAGACTTTTGTAAACGTGATGCTACGTAGCATTGCATTTTGTAATTATGTATGTGGAAGCTTGTTATTTGATTTTAGTTATTAAGTTAGGTAATTCATATATACTAGGCAATAAGCATTCCGAATAAAATAAAATAAAATATATAAATAGAAATTAAAACATATATGACAATTTTTTACATATTAGCTTTATAGAAACGGAAGAGACATAGATAAAGTCATTGTAAAATCGTAATAAGTAATTATATGAAATATCCAGCTATCGGTACCACAGCTCCAGTAATAGTAATAGATTCTCACATAATTGTGAAGATATTTATGGCAATCCATACAATAAACTAAAATGTAAATATTTGAGTATAGTAATTAATTTATCGGCAAAAGAATACTAAATACTCCCTTTCTTTTAACGATCCATTGAAGAAATCTTGTTTTTTTACAGAAGCGCTGTCACCGCAACTTTTTTAAATTACCATCCTTAAGGCCTGCAACACACTGGCGCGGTGGCGGACAATAGAAAATTTGACAGCGGCGGACAAGTTTACTATTGTCCGCCGCGGCCAGGCCGCGCCAGTCTGTGAGAGGTTTAAACAAAACGATCGATCGCAATAATATTGTATTGTATGGAAGCAGGATGGCAGTCTATGGTTAAGTGTTGCCTTGCCACATTAAAAAAATATCGTTGCCAGTCCTCATTTTCCACGGTTAAAGAACAAAAAGTGTCGGTTACTATTCCCTTCGATTACTGGTAGCATGACGTTATTTATTCCCGTACAAATTTCACCAGCGTATACCTAATTACATTCATTTTTATTTATTTATCGTATGGCAAATCAGTATCTAGATCCGTGAGATCCTGGAAAAGACAGTACAGTTGTCATTCATTACTATTGATGTACAGTATCGGGTTTTTTATCGGTACTTAATACTTTTATTCCGACGAGGCGATTTAATAAACCACGGTGAGCTCCGAACCTCACTTCTCAAAATTTTTTCTCATTCCATATTAACGATGCTGTTATGATAGTTGTTTCCAAATAGATTATCTGGTGGGAGGCACGATTTATAATCATGTTCGCACGTGAGGCCAGGCTACGTTCCGCTGACAGCTCCGCACTTCATCATCGCGATATCTTTATCTTATTTTATTTAACTACCTCTGTTTTACCCCATCATCTGAAAATAAAACTATTAGGAACGTCAAAAAGAGTGATCTCCTGGGGGGTTACCACAACGTCCCATTGCAATTCAATTTAGGTTTGATCTGTCATTTTGTGACAGTTTTTCTATGTAACTGACAGCTTTCGATTCAGTTTAGGTCCTAAAATGAATCGCGTTAACAGATCGTGGTAAGGCCCCTGATCTAACAAGACGGTAAAACTAACGCCATTTGTTAATAATTCGCTACTTGCGATAAGATTATACTGTTTAAATGATTGCGAGTATTTACACATAAATGATTTAAACAATTGTTTGTTAATTTACAAATAAACTTAAAGTCAATAGATACCAGGTCAATACGTTCAATCGAGTAGATCCCCCGTCCTTTTAAAGCTCCGGATATAGTTTTGTTTTGATACAATATATTTGATATTACATTAGTAGGCAGTCATATTTTAGTCTAACTAATATATATGTAGAGTCAAGTGCCAAAATACGAGTAGGTATGTGTGCCAGTAACGCAATTAAAAACAATTTGTTGCGAAAAATTATTGCAAAAGCTGGCGCTTGTTTAGTTATAATTCTAAAATTGTTACATAAGTAACTACTATTTTTGCTTTGGTTATTGTCGATTTATACAGGGTGAAACCTAAGTCGTAAACATAATTTATTGTTCCTGTCGCAGTATTTTAAGGTAAATTCATTTTAAATAGCAAAAACACTACCTTATGGTCACCCTCTTTAACAAGACTTGGTCTGTAGCTTAAAGTGACAGTTTAACGTAGCAATTAGGGTGTCCATGAGACTCGGCAAATTAAAAACATTTTTTAAAATAACGAATTAACAAAGATTGTTTACATATTTTTGAATGTTGTCACGTAGTATGTTTAAACTAAAGTTAAACAGTAAGAAACACATATTTCTGTTCACGACTTAGGATTCACCCTGTATGACCATGTCATTCTTATACTTAATTTATAAACTTCGCGTTGCGTATTTATCTAACATTCGATAAGATAAGAACATCAGTTTCTAATGTGTTAGGCTGTTCAGGTATAAAAGACCTGTACGACGACTAAGGCATATCAATACTAATAAAGATAAAAATCATGCATTTTATATGTATCTTCTAAGCTCCCATTCGCCATAAAGTCTCGGCTAACGCGTTATAATTCATAAAAACTGTCGTTTATGATACAGTAACAAATTTCGAGGAATGTTTTATGGCTGATTAAAATGTACGGAAGCGGGTAGTAACGAGTTGTAGAAGGAGATAAAGGGCGGTAGCGCCGGGGATCAAACGCGGTGCGGTCACGTAGGGGACATTTCAGATAATACGGGCAGGATAGGGGCGCTTGCCTTTTGTCTTTTTAAAAATTATGCTGTCACAACAGTGGAGTGATCATGTGCGAAGTTATGGAAGTTAGGGGAAGGTGCGTGCTCTGAGTGGAAGATGTGAGGACGTGACGATTGGCGTAGCGCTCTCCATGACAATGGGAATATGCGTAGGTACTTACCCGATTACTTATCGCATTCGATAATAGAAAACAAAAGATACACAGAGTTGCAGCAATATCTGCAGATACGGTCAAGTGACGCATCTCCGTTCAAATACTTATATATGCACAATTACCTAATTAATAGGTAAGTACACGATGAATCAAATTCATAGAATATGAAATAATAGATTTCAGCAGACAATAGACACACCAGGGGAACAAAAAGAGGGATGCTAAACGGTCTTATTTATTCGATGTCAATAGATATTTAAAAAAAAACATTTGTTCATTCAGTTCGATTGTCGCTAGCAATTAGTCGTTTAGGCAATTTCAATTATATTGGCACGGGCCTTAAGTAATTAAATAAGCATTATAATGATATACTAAGATAACGCAGGCAGCAGAGGTGGTAAAGCCGATAAATTGCGAGCGATTGTGTGCTCTCGAGCACAGAGACGTGTGTCTTGTGTGAAATGTATTAATGCCTCTGACCTAGTAACATGATACGTTTTATAATTGTTATGTTTTACGTGACGTTTCAGTAGTTTTGCGTCGTAAAACGTGATAAAAAACCTATCGTGCTAGCCGACCTGCTGTCTGTATGTATCTTCCTGAGAATCTACATAAAAAAAGAATAAATCAGCCTACATACGTCCCACTGCCACTAATCTATATAATAATATTTTGTTCCAGTTTGATCCTGAAGGCTTTGGCGAGATCCCATGGCCAGACTTCTTGCTGACCCTACAGAACCCCGACTTCAAATCACAAGTACCGCCGCACAAACAAGAGGTACAGTTAACAAATGTAACGTGGGGCAATAGGCATGATGACAGTAATTGAAAATCACTGAAATATGGTATTTTCTTAGTGAAATTTTAATCGTATAATTCGAAAATTACTCATATTTTTTTATTAAGTAAGAGATTATTATTTATTTTGATAAAATTAAACTGAAAAATACGGACGCCCGCCATGATATGTTAAACACCAATCAGAGCGCATGACGTCACGTGTGTAGAAATACATACCCATAACGCCATTGCCACAGATTACAGAGAAAACTTACGTACTGAACGAATAGTAAGACAGGGATAGAACCATGTTATCTGTCAGATCTTCATACGTCATTGTCCCGCTGTCTCGCTCGCACGGCCGCGCAAGACTTGTAAACTTTTTAATTTATGTTCATTCAATGAGCAATTGAGCGATCTAGGTAGCAAACATCAAAGGTCTGCGGTCTTTTTATACACACGTGACGTCACTCGGGACGCCATGACAGTGACAAGCGTTTTAGCGCCAATTTGAAATTTAAAATCTAAAATGCATTTTTTCCTACTTAACTGTTAAATTCTCTTGAAAAATCTTATTCGTTGTACATAATAAATGTTTCTGAACCTTATAGGACAGTTTTTCAAAATGTGTCATCATGCCTATTCAACATGGTCGGTGGCAAAAATCATACACAGTCATTACACAGGCTGGCAAAACAATAGTCTATCTCTAGGGAACAAAATGATATATTTACGGCGAGGGCGTTATATTTAATCGTGACTATCCTGAGTGAACCGAAACATCTACAATATAATCCTGAAAATGGCGAGGGAATATTGAATATTGAGCGTAAATAATTTTTTCACACCTTTCATTCGGAAAAGTAAGTTTTGCTCCACGACGAGAGGGACCAAAACGCTACTTTTCTGTTCAAGCTACTTTTTTAATTTATACATTGGCATTGGAACATTTGTACGCAATGTGCCAATTGAACACAGATGTTAATAAAATAATCGATTGTAATTTCATCGTAGTCGATTCAAAACGGACATATTTTAAGTTTTAAAGTCTATAACAATGTAGTAAAAAAAAATATAATTATATCGTAATATTTAAAAATTAGTATTAAAAATTAAGATAATTTAGATAAATTTTAACAATAGCTTTTTTTAAATTTCCTTATAGTCGGTGTGAAAAATAGTATGTGTCACTCGGTAGCAAAATTATTTTCGTCTCGGGCGTAAACACTTGTATCCCTCACTACGCTCAGGATTCAATACACCGCCCTCGCCGTAAATATACTATTTTGCTCCCTTGTGACACAAATAACTATGCTTTGCTGACATCTGTCTGAATAGCAGATCACGAAGGAAAAGTATATCTTTGATCCCCCATTTGAGGGCAAGTATGATTATTTTCTGAATAGAAGGTGTGTGTGTGTGGTGTGAAAATGTTCGTTCAGTTTCTGAAAGATACGTACGGACACATAACCTAATTATCTGTGAGTACATTATTGGTCCGTGTTAGTTTTTTGGTATTTTTAAACTCAAGTAATTCCTTATTAGCAAAGAACGAATAGACAAATCAGGAAATTAGTATCTTAACATATACAGCCCAGCAGGGCTGATATCCGGAACGCGAGTTCGCGCTAATGCTGGGCCTCACCTCACCCGTCACGGTTAACGAAACTAAGATACACCTCTACCTACGCTTATGATTCGTGACGTCAAGATATATTTGTGGGTGAACCACACCGTTCAAGCTTAAACTAGTTACAGAATAGCGGGGGGATGGGGGAGGTGTTTTATTCAAAAATATTACTAGTCTTTTAAACCCATTTTTCAATTTAGTGATTCGTTTGCGAGATATTGGTCTTTAAAGTCATAATTTTTCGTATGAGTCATATCAAACCCCCCCCCCCTGCGGGCTAAATAGCTACTACTGGATATATGAAAAAAATCATGGCAGCAGTACATATAATGAATTGAAAAGGAAAACAGGCTAACAGGTTTTTGTACAAATTCGGCTGACGCAACCGCACCATAGTTGAGCGCGCGTGTCGATGTAACTAGGACATGGCCCGACACGCACGTGGCCGATTTTTTTCGTACAAAAATTGCCATTTAGATCTACCTAACGTACGTTACGTAATCGACCTGCTGGTATAACTAAGCTTCGCATATCTCTGGTGCATATTCACCCTTGCATATGTTGCAATCTGAGTTGTAGAGTATCAATTGTGTGTATTTGTTTTCAGATCCTTCTGGACAAAGCTCAGAGTGCAACAAGCGATTCGATCACGTTTCAGGAGTTCGTTAATGTGGTAAGTACTTTTTTATTCATAGGAGTACTCATTATTGCATTTCTGCTAAGTGCCGATGTCTTAATTATTGTATATTTGATCTACTTAGGTACAGTCACGTCTATAAACATGTACACGTTTAGGGACGTATGTCAATGGAATAACGTTGAAAATCGTATACATGTTTATAGACGTGACTGTACAAAAGTAAGCTTACTGGTTCTACGGACCTATGAACAGTAGTTTTGTCTGATAGTAAAACAAAGCACCTAGTTGTAAATACGAAAATAACTATTCATAGCAATTGTTTTATATTGTTTTCAACACAATTGCTCGTAACGTACCTCTTATTGTGTCGCTTGTAGGCTCATAATCCTGGATATTAAAAACGCGTGTTTTATAAAATTACAACACTTGTGTGTTATGGTTATATCCCGATTAAGTCACGTTGGCACCTTGCAGCAAGATATATGCACGAACACGGTGCATTCTTAAATTAACCAGGTTGTACAGAATGTACAGCTATTTTTTTAATTTTCGGCAAATGGATTCTAACTCGACTAAACAAATTAAATCCTTTTTGTTAATTAATTGACTATTTCTTTTTGTATATGATATGGAAACGTTTAATTTAGTAAAACTATTCACTTTTCATAACATTTTACATGAATTAAATACAGATAACATCTTAAAACGAAAATATAATTTTATTGTGTATTGGCTGTTTAGAGATTTCTGTGCCCACACTGCGCAAACTTCACGAAAAAAAAAACTGTTGGGCGCCCTTATAGGTTATTTCTTTCACAAATATTTGTAAAATTTGTTTATGCGTGTTTGGTTATTATCAAAAATGTTGACTCGTGGCGACTAGAAAAGTGATAAATAGAATGTACGCCACTGGAAATTCTTGGCGATGTGCAATCGTGAGTAAAAACCTGTTGTCATCTTAATGATTTGCTTAATGTAAAGTAAATAATTTGGCAGGCCTATAACATTTTCATCTTATGAAAATGGTTTTTTCCTCGCAAAATGTGTTGAAAAACGTCGTATGATACGCGTGAGCTTTGATAATTACATCCTCGGCTTCCTTATCACGCTCACCTGCGGTTCGCGTGAACAATTTCGCCTCTGCTGTAATTGTCAACCTACCTCACTTGTATCACAATGTACTATTAATTTAATTTTTTAGCTACTACCTAGTAGCTTTTCTTGTGCGTTTAGTTGAATTTTTTGACGAAACAAAAGGTAAAATAATAGGAAGCAAACTGTGAAAATACTTCCGTTGAGGATATTTTTGACTCTACGAGTAGTACATTTCTAATGGATATACTATAACGATGTTGCCGGTACTATTTTTATTTTCAAATTAAGGTGAGATAAGCTAAATAAAAGTAATATGTAGATTATCATCATCATCATATCCGCCGAAAGACGTCCACCGCTGGACATAGGCCTCCCCCAAAGAGTGCCAAAGTGACCGGTCCTGCGCCACCCGCATCCAGCGGACTCCAGCAACCTTTACCAGTTCATCAGTCCACCTTATGGGGGGCCTATATGTGGATATTCCGCATATATTTTATTAATATTATAATAAAGTAGTAGGAACTTTATGTTATGACGCACAAACACAATCAAGGAACCGCTGAATATAAATACGCAGCCCATCTCGTACGGGGAACTACTTTACAGGACAAATAATAAGCGGAGATTGTGATCCTATAAATAAAGATAGGCATTTATTATGGAATCACGGCGTATTTATATGTGTGCGGGCGTCCTTTGCCATCGCAGTGGGTTAGGTTATGTACCACTGCGCCTCCCACCTTACAAGACAACTAAATTAAGATGCAACGCCGATTACGCTCGGCTCGCGCGCGTCCGAACACACCACGAGTCCCTAAAAACATTTCAACACGAATAATGTCCGTTATACCCCCTACCTCACACGTGACACGGAGACCCAAACGTAAACGTAAAAGTTAACCGAAATGTAACTCGCGTTCCGAAGACCCTTCCCTTATCTGGTTCTTATTGTCGCCTCTCGAAAGACGATAAGGCCGGCCGGTACGATTTATTAGGTGGACATTTTATTTTTGTACCGTAAAATATATATTATCTTAAATGCGTATTAACACTGAGCACTGTCGTTTATTATTAACGATGAGGTCTATTTCGTTTTGGAATTTGATAAAGACCCAAATTGAGGCTAAAGTAATACATTGATGGAAGATAAGTTTTTTGTAAAATTCGTTGGGTAGGTCGGTACTTAATTGTAATTAAGATTACTATTGGGTGATTCAATTAAACGTGCAACTGATACCCTTCTCCCAGTTATTATTTACTTATACCAGTTTGGAGAATGATTTTTAACCAAGTGACTCATAATGTTCACGGTTTGTAAATGAATAATCGATTGCTCATTTGCTCTTTGCTTTATTTTTATCATCCTATCGATCGACCTTCGTCGCGTTAAAAATAAGAAAAATAATAAAGTAAATAAACTTAATCAAAATTTATGAGCTGTTTAAAATAATTAGACGATCATTAACCCTCATATATTAGTTTAATGTACGAACATGTCAAATGCGGGCAGACCCTTCATTAATAATTCCCCAGATGTATATTTTTATAACATTTGCATAAAAGAATCTTAAGAAGCACTTTGCTGTGTGCCCAATGTGGGTCATGAGTTATGGTGCGGTCCTTTGCTTTTATTAATTAAGTTATTAAGTGTCTACTTAAAGCGTCAACTTACATTTATTGGCCTGCTGTTTTAAAATGTTTATTTCCGACTCGTGTGAGGAGTTAGAAGAGTCTAACTATCGGGGGAGCATTTTATGTTTATTTGATTATTATGAAAACAGGCTTTTTTAATTATTTTCCAACTACTTACAGCGTATTTGTTTAGCACGTTTATTGTTGCCGATTAGCAGTTTCTGTAGCAAATAAATAGGTATCTCTTTTGTGAAAAAAAAGTTTTGCGATATTTAATGAAAGCGGAAAATTATGAAATAATGCATCTATTCTGTGTTGACGCGTGAGGTAGCGTACACAAAGTTATTACTTAAAAGCCTGGTACAATAGGCGCATCGTCACCACTGCACAATAGGTATTTAATCCCCAACCTAAAAACGTTTTGCGTACAATTGTATGGGATTGTCGTAAATCAAAATTAAATTCGATGTATAAGAGACAAGGGACAGTGGTCGTGGGCGTCCGTGACGCGGCATTCTTATGCTAATCCACTCCGGCGCACCACATTCGAACGGGGTGGGCCAAATTGTTATTTATATTGTCACCTCGCGCCTTTTTATACACGGCTAAAGTACTGGCTGACTTCATTGGACGACCAAAACCTGGGTGACTAGACACTAAAAATACTTGCGTTATTTTGGTTTGTTATACGTTGTGTATGTAAGAACTGTACCTATACATATATGTACCTAAGTATTTTTTTTATGTAAGCACAGTTATTGTGTGCCTATACAATAAGACATTAAATATAAGTCATATAATATCAAAAAAACAAATGCACACTAAAATATTTATAATTTAGTATTACAGATAGCTAAACAAAACACTATCCTGAGTAAGATCCTAAAGTTGGGTCGATTAGGTTTTTTTTGTGTGTCTCAGACAATACTTTATTATATATTTTAAAAATAGTAAGTAAATTAATTAAAAAAAATGATATTTTTAATGTTACGTGGACAAATTATAAAATGTTGCAATGTACCAATATGAGCGAACCCTAATGTTGGTTTTTGTGTGAAACGTTACACAATGTTACACAAACGAAGCCAAAATCAATGCCGTACACTGTTTCAACACGTGTAGAAGAAATAATTCAAGGAATTCAAATACTCCCAGATGCCAAACTGTTTACTCACTATTTTCGTCATTCAATTAAGTAAACATATACGTAGAAAACGATTCACTTAGCTGTTTTAAGCATAACACAATATATATAATTTTCAAAAAAATCCTCCGAAGCGCTGTTTAGTATCACTGCACAGAAACTAATATGGCTACCGGCGCGTGCGATTCCATTAACAGTTGGCTTTGAGTTGCCAGTCTTAAATCGTTGCGGGTGCGTTCATTGCTATGTCAAAATGCGAAATATCGCGTTACACAGCTGACGTCACACAAAGGAACGAAATGCTTCCCCGAACTTTGATATAAGATATTGATATAAAATATTTGTTCTAGAGACCTGAAAAACACTCCCTTGATGTTTGACATGATATTAAACGGACTACCAGCAAATTTCTTGCCCAGAGCTGTTTAAATCAAAATTATGATTTTTTGTTTACTGTGTGTTACACAAAAGACAAGTAAATTTTGTATGGGAGCAGAAATATTTTTTTTTCGCTAATGCATTTAAAAATATTTTTTATCATAGTTATAATATAAAACTGTGCAAATCCTATTAAACTATGAACAAGACCACGTGAAATCATATCTGGAATATATGTTACTTGAACACTTATTTTTTTATAGAATTTTGAAGTAAGAGGACATTTTCAAATTTTGGAATGTACAATTTTTTTGTAATTCACCCATTAGTAAATATTGCCAATACACCGGTATTTACGTAACCCAGTTCTGAAAGGGCTAAGAAGTTTGATATATATATTTAGAAGTAGTAACAAACTATTTACATGTAGGTCCACCCACAACTTATAGCCGCTAAATTAACCAAAGTTACCACAAACTTGCCGTTTAACTTCCTCTTTGCTTTGAAAACTAAACCATCATGCAACATTAGTAGCTGCTTATTGTGCCTTTATAGTGAAAAAGTTACATTTGTTATATTAAATTGATATTTATTCCAAAACGTTACGCTATTCGTAAACAGCATTGTTGGCAGACCATTACAGAACCATTGCTCACGCGCTAAGTGGGCCAGCGATTGTGCACCCCGTCAGGAAAAACATTGTCATGCATTTGTTATGAAAATACGTTTTTCCAAAGAACTCTAGCCATGAAGCCATGATTGATGTTCACGAAGTGACTAGGAAAGAACAGAAGCTTTTACGTACTCCGAAACATTTGCTCGGGAAAGCAATTTCCTCGCAGGAAATTGGCTCGCTACATTATGCTGATTTGGTCCCGAAGTATTTCGTTTAAGCTATTAGCTTAAATGCTTCATTTGGCAATTCCGATTTGATAAAAGTTTGTGGTTGAACGCGTTTGTTTAATGGGGTTGAGTTTTTTGTGGTAGTCTGTTGACCGAAGATTCAGATTTCTCAATGCATTTGCATGAAATCTAGCCGTATCCCAACATGAAATGTTTTATACCTAGAGGCCATGAATTCACGAATTTATCTTTATCGGCATGTGAAAATATTCCTACTTACACCTAGGTACCTCTACCTACTAAATATTACCTACTGGTATTGTCATGCATAGACAATTCCTATAGTCAATATTGCTTCTTTATGTGTTGTGTGATGCTGATCTGAGTAGCGGCGGAATGTGGGGTGACCCCGGAATGGCAGCAGCCGAGTTATTACCTGTCCCGCATCACAAAAAACCTCTGACCGTCGCCGCAGTCCCTTAATCAATTTATGGGGCGCTAACTGGAACACGAAAAATGTATTAAAGCACTGTGGGAACCGACCCCAACCCTAATACTAATATTAATGTGTTATTTTGAACGCCAATCTTTAATTCGAACCTCCAACAATCGATATAAATAGTTTTCCCATCCATCATCAAACGCCGCGACACACAGGACGGCTATTGTAGTGTTGATTTTACACCGCGTTTCAAATTCACGTACAAAAACAATTACTTAATAAAACACACCTCAATCAAAATTAATTGCTTTACGCATTAATCTCTTTATCTTCCCTCGACTACAAAACAACGTGTCCGTCCGTTCTCCAAGGTAATGGAAGCAATCATTCCAGATAAGATCCCTCTAATGTGAGAAAAGGTAGACGTTCGAGTCGGATCGTTAATTTAATTTGAAATAATAAAAGTTATATCCATCATTTATCACTTTCGACAAATTTATTTTTAAGTGTCTTTTTCGTCGTCCTTCTTATCTGTGACTGGCCAGTAGGAAGGGAGGAAAAAACAAAAAGGTTTGTTCTGAATAGGCGTAGGCGTGCCGCTGTCCGCGAGGCGTCAAGCCCGCGCCGCGCCTGGCAGCCCCGGCGCCCGCGGACGCGCGCGAAATATCAGCTCTGTCAGGTCCAATAATTAGGTTTAGGGCCTTATCTCCCAAACTGTCACGAGTCGTACTTCAATAACCCATCCATTATTAATCGTTCTAAATTATAAACCGAAATTAAATTAAGCACCAGCTTCACAGGGCGGTATATTCGTTAGCAGGTCCTGTGGCCGGCGCATTCCATCGTCGAGTAGGTTTTCGTGTTCGGTCTCACTGTCCGTCCGTAACTCACGCGGTATCGGTGCCATCTAAATTGAGATTTTATTGACGATTACTGTTCTAGCGACGATATCGTGCGATCTTGGCGCCAGAAACTGCCGCGTCCTCTTTGATCCCGCCCTTGATGAAATCAACTAAAACAAAAAACTCTAGCAGGGCACTTTCCATGTATTGGAATATTTTTAAAGGCTCGAGTAATTTTAAATGCAGTGAAATTTCCATTAAACAAATAGGATATAAAATGAGCATGATCCCGAGATATTTTAACGACGATTCGTTGACATTGATTAAATCATTAATTTCTATATCGCCTATTGTTTCGAACTTACAATGCGAGGCATTTTACGGAGTCAAGAAGTTTTTGATTTTTACCCTTTCTTTTCGGAATGTCGTTTGCCATTCTAAATACCTATATTAGCATACAAAGCGAAAACCATTCGCAATGTCAACTTAGTCAATGTCTTAATTAGATTTACCCTAACTTAAAGTACGTCGTAACATTGTGCATTGGCAACAAAAACAAACAGTCGATATGCACTGAAATTTTGTCGAAGCATAAGTTTCAATGCAGGTATAGTACTTACCTACATGGCATTCGTTTCAAAGGCATAATATTAATAAGTCTTCAAACATAGGTACCTACTACAGAATTGTTTTGCACTCATTAAATATTTCAGAGTTCAATAAGGCAACCAAAACAGCCCTCTGTCTAATGTACTTACGGGCGGGAGGGACATGACAAATGATAATGGACTTCACTACCACCGATAAAAAAACGCGGTGACGCGCATCTTCCAGCTGTCTTCTTCACACTTGTAGTGTATTGTGGGATAGTATGAGTGAACTGAACAGTTGTTCAGAGGTAGGCAGTGAGGGTGTTTGTAAGGGCAGGTCCTGCGTGACGAATCATCGGCAGGGTAAGGCAAGTAATCGCCACTTTTTCTAGGACCACACCGGAGCAAATTTACGTCAATTTCACGGTCGGCAAGTTCACACGCACCTGCCCTTTCGACACGTTTGTTTACGTTTTGGATGAAAGGGTTAATAGTGAAATCCTTAACAGCTCATTTAAAATTTAATAAAAGTATTAAAATGGTATTATCGCGCATGTTTCTTGATGTTACACCCCGGTCTGCATTCCAGGTGCAAGTACTTAGGTTTAAGTATTACTCGTAACACATGAGGAGATATAATGTGTAAAGACATCGGTGTAGACGATGTGATGAGTTAGATAACCACTCGAGTGGATATCACGTATGAAATTCCATCTGCAATAGCTGCATGATGACAGTAGTTAATAATTTACTTTAAAAACAAAGTTTTAACCGACTTCAATTTAGTACTCCGCCAAGCCACGAGAACATTTTCTATTTCTTTTTTACAATTTACGACATAAACTGATTTCCGATAGCAAATGCGTTGATTACTATAGAAAAAAACCGAATCGCTGTATGTGGGCCGATAATATTTGAGGACTTCCATCGATTCCCCAAGATCATCACCAATGGCACTTCATTAGTTCCTATTTCAACGGAATCTTATCAGAACCTTTGATGTACTTTTGCACTTTTAAGTACATAATTGAGGAATTCGATAAGTCATCTATGGTCTTCGTCGTCAATTCCTAGCCACCAAATTTATGATTCCGGATATAAATACACGAGTTATAACAGAAAATACCAAAATCACTACACGCGTGCCTAATAAAATTGAGGAGTTCCCTCAATTCCTCATGGATCCCATCATCCAACTGAATTTTTGAAAAAATGGGACCCACCTGGAAGCATATACTTACAAACAAAAAAATAAATTTCCGAATCGGTTCATCAATGACGGAGTTCTGACGTAACAAACATTGAAAAAAAAAAAAAAAAATTTCAACCGAATTGAGAACCTCCTCCTTTTTTTTGAAGTCGGTTAAAAATCACTAAAATATGGTATCTTCTTAGTGAAATTTTAATCATAGAATTCGAAAAATGCTCATATTTTTTTATTAAGTACGAGATTATTATTTATTTGGATAAAATTAGACTGAATAATTTACTTTAAAAACAAAGTTTTAACCGACTTCAATTTAGTACTCCGCCAAGTCACGAGAACATTTCCTATTTCTTTTTTACAATTTACCACATGAACTGATATCCGATAGCAAATGCGTTGATTACTAAGTATAGAAAAAAAACCGAGTCGCTGTATGTGGGCCGATAATATTTGAGGACTTCTATCCCCAAGATTATCACCAATGGCACTTCATTAGTTCCTATTTCAACGGAATCTTATCAGAACATGTGACGTACTTTTGCACTTTTAAGTACATAATTGAGGAATTCGATAAGTCATTGTGGTCTTCATCATCAATTCCTCGCCACCGAATTTATGATTCCGGAGGTAAATACACGAGTTATAACAGAAAATACCAAAATCACTACACGCGTGCCTAATAAAATTGAGGAGTTCCCTCAATTCGTCATGGATCCCATCATCCAACTGAATTTTTGAAAAAATGGGACCCACCTGGAAGCATATACTTACAAAAAAAATAAAAAAATTCTCGAATCGGTTCATCAATGACGGAGTTCTGAGGTAACAAACATTGAAAAAAAAAAATACAACCGAATTGAGAACCTCCTCCTTTTTTTGAAGTCGGTTAAAAATACGGACGCCATGATATGTTAAACACCAATCAGAGCGCATGACGTTACGTTTGTATAAACAAATACTCATAACGGCCATTACCACAGATTACAGAGAAATCCTACGTACTGAACACAAACTAATACAGACGCGCACTATAAAGCAAGACGATGTTTCATATAGTTGTCTCTGTCACTGCTTATGGTCAGCCGACGTGAGTTGGAATGAGACGAATAGTATGCTATTTTGAGTCTATTGACGACTTGTCTCCAAAAACTGTTAACCACGGTGTTAAAATAGTAAACAATGAAAACAATCTGTCAAACTAACTATATATTTCTGTGATAAGTCAATGATTAACTTCGTATGAAGTGGCACAATGGCTTGTGTAGTTCCGTACTGCTGGAGTTACGCTAGATTGTTAAAGAAGACCGGAGAAAGAATCGGGTATCATCGGTAAGAATCATTTGATTATTTTTCAAATATTTCATGTACATTACGCAATATAATGGTCTGGGATTACAGCAGATGCTTGTTACTATCGAATAAGTACTTTTTACATGGATCAAACTTGATATTTTTGGGATATTTAGTAAAAATACAACTGTCGTAAACATGGGTAGTGTTGTTACCATGTATATATCGATATTTCGTCGACATGAATTATTTATGTAGGCGTTTAGACAAAATATTTTAATCAGATGCGATACCTACAGTTTTTCAAAGGCCGCTTGAGGTATGTTGGAATAGTGAGTTTTATTTATTTTATTACTTGATATGTCTGAGGTCCCTCCAGATGAGTTCGTTTCATTTAAGTTTTGTATATGCAAAGAATTTGTATTAGTACATTGATTTTCTTTATATATCCATAACTACTAATATGTATTAAACATGCGAAAGTAACTCTGTGTCGGTTTGTTGTTTACCTGTTCATACTTAAGTAGCTCAACTGATAGAGATTGTACGATAATGTTGTCGTTACTGTGTTTAATGCAGGGATCTCACCAGGATCAACAATTAGAAGGCAACTACAACAAAATGATGCTGAGCAGTAATGAAAGGCTACCAGATACAATACCTAAGACATCTGCATTGCCTCTTCAGGTGACGCAAATTTACTGATTGCAAAAAGTTCTATATAATTGGATATTTATTATTTAAAGCATGAGATGTAACTTTCTTATTAAAATGAGATATTTTCAGGAATATAATTGCGTTGTTATTTTGTGTTAGCTTACTTTAAAAACAAAGTTTTAATCGACTTCAAATCAATACTGCACTAAGCCACATTCCATATTACCGCATGAACTGCTTTCTGAAAGCAAATGCACGATTTCAAAGTACCCAACTCGTTTCAAAGTAAGATTTGAAGATTGGCCTGGTTTTCTCCAGGATCCCATCTTCAGATCCTGGCTGACCTGCCTAGGACCACCTTTTCTAACAAAAAAACCATTCTTATCGGTCCAGGCATCTAAGAGTAATCGAGGAACATACATAAAGAAATAAAGAGCCTAGCGGAATTGATTCGTTTCAGAAGTCGGTTAAAAATAAATGTGTTCCACTAAAGATCCACAAAATAGTGAGACTTAAAAAGTAACTCGTCTGACTGACTACCTATGTATTTGCATAATTTAATTTGTAGCGAATATATGAAACATGAATGCAGTTTATTATATTCGTAGTCGTGTAATGGTTTTTGTTTTCTATTTGGTAAGTACCATATTAATTTTTGCATAGTATGGATAGAGATACAATTTACTTACGAGTATCGCATATTACGAATTTATTCATACAGTAAATATCGATATCGATAACTTGTAAGAAAATATCTTTCTGTGCACTAAATCTCGAGCGAGCGAGAAGGCGAATTACATCGTGCGAGCGAGAAAGCGGAAACAATGACGTATGAAGACCTGTCAGATAACATGGTTCTATCCCTTTCTTACTCGGCATTCAGTACGTAAGTGAGAAGAGATCGGATGTATAGAAAACGTTCAATTTATTAGAGCCTATCTGCTTTTCTCTGTAATCTGTGGTACTGAACGAATAGTAAGACAGGGATAGAACCATGCTATCTGTCAGATCTTCATACGTCATTGTCCCGCTTTCTCGCTCGCACGGCCGCGCAAGACTTGTAAACTTTTGAATTTATGTTCATTCAATGAGCAATTGAGCGATCTAGGTAGCAAACGTAAAAGGTCTGCGTTCTGTTTATACAAACGTGACGTCACTCGGGACGCCATGACACTGACAAGCGTTTTAGCACCAATTTTCCTACTTAACTGTTATATTCTCTTTAAAAATCTTATTCGTTGTACATAATAAATGTTTCTAAACATTATAGAACAGTTTTTCAAAATGTGACATCATGCCTATTACAATAACCACTTACAATTGATGCGCTTTTGAATAAAGATAAAAGTAATTTCTTAATGTATCATTAGAAACATTTTATATTTGAGTAAAATTGAAATATATTTTCTCGGAATCCTTGCAGACATTTCACGGGATTGCGTACATAAAAATATTCTTGCACAAATTGTTAGGTAGTTATTATTGACATGATCGATATTTCAGATTTTATAGTAATAAATGACTGACTAGGTACTGTGAATGTAATTAATTAGGTATTAAGTATGCTCGCCATTGCTAGCCGAGCTTGCTCGTCGCTGTTTTCATTAATGGTTCTAACATTTCAGTAATAGATAAATCAATGATAACGATTCGCATTGTTGCCGGTGAATGAACCGCTGCGAATATGTGGAGGTGTATCGTAAACGTTCCAAAACGGGCCCCCTCGTGATGCCACTCGGTGACATCACCCCACTACTCCAAATAGGAGCCAAGCAACTGACATTTAAAGTAAGAAATGACCAACGAAAAAGGACAATAAAACCCAGCAGTTAACAGAACAAGGCTCAAGGAATGCAGCCTATAGAAGAGCTTGTTTGCGGTATTAATAAAATGGATATGAGCGAACAGAGGTAGCGGCGGTGCGAGTATAAATTAGCAGATAATCGGCCGACATCACCTGTCTGTGCCCACGCGCACGCGACGTAGCCTGATTTACTGCCCAATCCGCTGCTATGATATTGAAAGCACGTGTCTATCCATCGGCGCTACAATAAATAAACTGGGAGTTTTCAAGGACTGCTCGTTAAGCTTTCTAATCAGTATTTACAAAACTGTATCCTGTACGTTGTCAGCGCGTCGGCACGCGTCCGAAGTCCGTGAAATCGCTCACGCACCCGATTCAGAGATAAGACAAGGGCGATGCCAGACGCCTTTCGGACTAAATATTTACAGTGTGACTGCGAGGAAACATAAATAGCGTACGTCCGACAGTATTCGTTAGCGGTGTTAATTGGATTCGTCATGCGGCCCGGGGCGAGAAGCAATGGGCGCCAGCACCGGCGGTCTCGCTGCGACCGGCGACCCTTGTACACCATCCCATCCTCACCACAATTATGCTCCTTCATAAATGATAAAATGTGTATTAACACAACATCTTTTAAAGCGATGTACTTTAACTTTCAATACCTACTTGCTGTGCTTGCGCCTTCCCGCGTCCCGCGTAGAATTCGTTAATGAATTGCACTTTCTTATGAAGTTCCACCCTCGGTAATGATTTCTATGATGAAGAATATTCTTTTTTATTCAAAGACTTTTCCATATATCTATCAAATGAGGTGTTTAAGTGTCAATGTCAATACCCCTTTACTAATATCAGTTATCTGTATAGATGTAGGTATCTATTGTAAAAAGTGTGGTGGAAAGAAATAGGTGCCATTTAATAGAAAGTTCTAACAGAGTGCTATTGAAAAAAGCGCTCGCTCAGGATTCGGTATTTTGAGACGCGTAGTGCGTAGTGTGTGTGTAAATACTACTAGCACGCACACAAGCTTACTGTAGCTGTATAGCGCACCGTTGGAGCGAATGCGCGACCGATATTAATACTTGCACTAAAAGATGGTAAGTATTACTTCGCTAACGTGGTGCCCTAACTTGAACAATGCAAGTATTTGCTTTTTGTGCACATATTTTCTATACATATTAAAATACTCTGACAAAGTATAATATTTAAGTAGTTACGTCTTTTTTTGATATAAAATGCTTTTCTTTAAGTGGTCCGGCTGTCCTCTCTACGAGTATATGTAGGTCGCATCTCTCAACAGATTCTCGTGAAATTTTGTGAGCGAGTTTGATATGTAACTAGGCTAGCAAAATATAGGGCAAAAGTGCTTTCGTATGTCCAGCTGTCCGGCTATCCGGCTGTCCCCTCTACAGGTTGCATCTCTGAACCAAGTCTCGTGAAATTTTATGAACGAGTTCGATATTTAACTAAAGGGCAAACATGCTTTCGTATGTCCGGCTGTCCGGCTATCCGGCTGTCCCCTCTATAGGTTGCATCTCTAAACAGATTCACGTGAAATTTTGTGAGCGAGTTCGATATTCAACTTTAGGGCAATAATGCTTTCGTTTGTCCGGCTATCCGGCTGTCCCCTCTATACGTTGCTCTAGGGAATGCAAACAGGTTAACCGGAACTTTTTGAGTTCGGTAAATAACCGGGTTTGGACACTATAAACCGGTTACTAACCGAAATGAGTTACATTTATAAAATACTTGAAATTGTGAGCCGAGACCGTTATTTAGCAAAAAAACTAGTAAATTGTAACTTATTAATTTTTAGTAAGTTTAATTAAAGTTAGTATGATAGCGATAAAATACGTATCGGCCTTACGAGTCATGTACAGCACTACCATGACATAGACTTTGAATTAGTCATCTTATCGTAGATGATATTAACGTCAATAATTTCGGACCAGCCTCCGAACTTTCACGTTATCAATCGTCGTTGTCAACACTTTCGCTTGCTGAAGCGAATATAAACCTTAAGATATGTCCATCTCTCAAGCAACAATTCAGCGAAACGGTAAGCGAATCATTTTCCTTGACTGTAAAAGGACAATTATGATGATGTATAAAAAGTTTAAAAAAAGTTAGTTACTTATTGAACTACACATCGCCTACTAATAAACCAGAACTAACATTCTTACAGTAAAATTATCCTCCAATTCAATTCTTTTAGCTTTTAGTAAAAACCGGTTAATAACCCGTTTTGAAATTTGACCGGTTTTCATCACTCAACTGATTTTCGTGAAATTCGCATTTTACATCCTTAAGGACTGCTCCAGGAGGAGGAAAATGGATCTCTCCATTAGCCTGGTCTCTTCATCACTAGTTCAACTTCACCAAAATTACGATTTCCAAGGATAATTACACGAGTCATAATAGAAAATACCGATGTCAACTACACGCGTGCCTATAAAATTTGAGGGTTACCCTCAATTTCCCTGGGATCCCATCATCAGATCCTGACGTGTGCTCACCTGAATAACTTGAAACAATATGATGAACGGTGTATAAGATTAAAAAAAACTCCTCCAACTCCTTAACGTTGAGGAGTTGTACCTTCCATCATCAGCCCACCAACATGAACTGATGACTACCAGACGCAAATTCATACCTAAAAAGCTTAAGAGAATTCATGACACACGTAATAAGTACGTAATATTTGAGGGTTGCCTTCGATTTCCCTGGGATCCCATCATCAGATCCTGAATTGGTGACGATGGGACCATCTCAGAAGTATACATTTTTTAAATATATTAATCGGGCCACAAGTGACGGAGAAATCGGCGAACGTACATACATAAAAAAAAAATAGTGAAACATATAACCTCCTCCTTTTTTGAAGTCGGTTAAAAAGTTTTTTATTCATATTGTTATTTTCAACAACCCTGCATATTATGTCGGTGGTTTGTAGTTTCTTGTACAGAGAAATGAAATACTTTAAAGCCGTTGGGGCGGAAAGGTTCTCGAGCGGAGACCACGTACCAGATGGCGCAGCGGACCCCCCACAAAGTGGACTGATGAAATGGGGTTGCGTCTTTTAATTACGGAGTTCCTATGGCTACCTTCCAGCTCCATCATCAGACCTTGGTTACCATATAGTACCAGAGTACTCATTAAGACGAATTAAACGAGCCCAAACTCGATGGGGTTGCGTGCGTCGTTTAATTACAGAATTCCTATGACCACCTTCCAGCTCCATCATCGGACCCTGGTTACCAAGTACTCGTCAAGAGGAATTAAACGAGCCCAAACTCGATGGGGTTGCGTCGTTTAATTACGGAATTCCTATGACCACCTTCCAGCTCCATCATCAGACCCTGGTTACCAAGTACTCGTCAAGAGGAATTAAACGAGCCCAAACTCGATGGGGTTGCGTCGTTTAATTACGGAATTCCTATGACCACCTTCCAGCTCCATCATCAGACCCTGGTTACCAAGTACTCGTCAAGACGAATTAATGGAGCCCAAACTCGATGGGGTTGCGTCGTTTAATTACGTAGTTCCTATGGCCACCTTCCAGCTCCATCATCAGATCAGCTTTATGTCATAATAATATTGCATTGTCATCCAATTTATACATGCATGCAAAATTTCAGCTCAATCGGAAACCAGGAAGTGGATCAAATTTAACTTGAAAGATTGAATTACAGGCAACGGATAGGTGAACTAAATAAAAGCTTATAAAAAATCACCAAGTATCACGATCACTCGTAAAATAATTGACATGGCAGTTATGCAATTCGTAAGTTGTCTCGATTAGCCTCACGAATGACTCACTAGTATAGTTTGACCCCGACGTTGATAACAACTATGCCTAGTCGGAGATCAAAATAATATTTTAGTTGACGGTTAGCCTTCGTGAATAGCCACAATTACACGACGTACAGGTCCAACCCGGACAACGGCTAAGCCGGTACTGGCAAGAGATCGCGCGCGACGGTAAATTTATACTATGTTTGAAAGATTATTTAAAAATATAAATGTTGGAAAAAGTTGTATTTTTTTTACTGTATTGTGTTGGTAAAAGTATGAACTTTTAATTTTATTTAAGATTCAATTTACTAATAATTCAACAATAAAGAGAAAATCCTTGTGTTTTTAGTACGATATTGTTGCAAAATATGGTGTAATTGAGATCAATTTACATATACATACGTGAATAAAAAGGAAAATTCGAGGCCGCTACGCACAATACGGACATATTACAATAGTGAAAAGAAAAAAAAACAGCTAGGTTCTCATGTAACATCATGGAGAATTAGGCGGCCAAATTATGGCTCGGCGCTCTTTTCCGAAAACTACTGTCGGTAATCGGGCATATTCGGTCAACATATTCAGTTTTTCTTAAATCAGAGGCCGCTACGCACAATAAAAGGAGTTGAGCTATGCAAATAAGTAATCGGAATCTATAAAAATCTTTCCGTTTCTTAGATTTAGACCGTCAAAAATCGGTAATTGTCGCTTATTCCTGACAAATTTTTGAACGCCCTCTTAATACAATATGCATGGCAGGATAATAACTAACTACGAGAAATGAGAAAGTAACAATGAGAATGCTCACAAGCGCGAATTACCATAGGCATGCACTGGAGTGCAAGATAAACGGCTGTAATGCGGAGCTAGCGTCCAGATAATAACACATGTCGTCCACTACCTGGCAATTAAGTGGTTCTCAGGGAGCTGCCAATTAATAGACGCACTGGGATCGAACCCCGATCCTTCTGGGTTAGTGATGGGACTGTTGAGGTAGTAGGTACGTGTGTGACAATTTCATCACAGCTTACTCGTGAAGTTAACACGTTTCTTTTCTTACACTTGGTATTTGATAATTTTAGCTAATTAGGTAAAGTAGGATATTTTCAGACATTTACATTCAGCGTCACGGTGGCATATAGTTTAGGTTCCTATAAATAAGACGTGGTGGTACTTATGGTGCTGACAGCAATCAGCTATTTGAAATGTGTTGACATATCTATAAAGGTTCGTCTCCCATACACCACAGTCTTTCCTTATATTGCGAATCAGTTCAGGTTAAGGAAGAGCGAGGTGGGAAATGGTTGTAGTAAAGCTTAGAGAGGGTATAAATTGAGTAAAGTTTATGGTCAAAAGATGTGTCGGTTAGTTTCTCAACACTAGACTCAAGACCCTTACATCTAAAGTTCGAGATTATGAAGGAAAATAATAGACAATAAGGAAAGCGGAAGGCGGTAATTTCACGCATAGCAGCAATGGCGAATGGTCCATTATATCAATAGATTACATGCATCGGCTTAGCACTTATTAATTAGAGAATCCGTAGGAGAAAGTGGTTAATCTTTTAGAATTAATCAGCGTTTTATGTTATTGTTATAAAATAAAGTGGTATAATTTCATGGCGGATGAGCAGAAGCAATTAGTCACTCGTTGTATCGTCCAGGTTCCAAAGGTCTGAGAATTTAGGGAGCTTGTTCATAGTGAGTGCCTTTTTTATTCGTGCGGGTAGTCCTCTCTCTTGGGCGATAAGGATCTGGGCGGGCGCTGGGAGCTGGGCAAGTGGGCAGCGTGGGCACCCACCGCGACCGTTTCTCACGACACCGTTACGTGCATTCGCGAGCATAAGTAACTGGTTAAAATTGTATTAAGTACTGGGTAAAACCGCATGTGGGCTATTGCGATCTAAATGATAGACAGCGCAAGTCAGCCTTTTGCTTTTTAATATTTTATTTTATTTCGAATGACTGAATTAAATCTATGTATTTCACGAGAAACGGTTTCAACCGTTTCTCGTGAAACGGTTGAAAACCGAAACGCGACGTGTAGAGGAGAACAGCCGAACAATACGAAAGCATTTTTGGCCAAGCTTTAAAGGATAACTTCATTCCCTTCGCTCCCTTGTTTAGAAACGATCAATCAAGATCGAGATTGATGTTTTGTCCTTAGAAATAAGAAGTTGTTTATTTGCACACACTACAAAATGGTAGAAAAATATAATAATAAGAAACAATAACACCGTGTGCCAGCAAAACGGAACTAGCTTCAGCCTTAGTGATGATCTTTTATAGTCTCCAGAGCTATAACCACGGTATTTCCATCTCTATCGCACTCACGTCGCTCGAGTGAAAGCATGCATGCAATGCATGTATACGAAATTCGAGTTTCGATTTTCGTGGTAGCGCCGCAGTTCGTGTATATGTTGGTTATACCTACTTACTTAACCGTTACTAAATGCTAACAGGTGATATTTATATATGATGCGTATTGATTAGATATTTTTATCGTCGTCTGAAAACCTGAACGAAGGCTGGAATGCCAGGTAACTAGACCATCATCCTCCTAGCGTTATTACCGGTAATGCCCCTAAAGGAGCCCGGGGTCCGCTTTTACACCTAATCCCAAGATTTGGCATAGGCACTAGTTTTACGAAAGCGACTGCCATCTGACCTTCCAACCCAGACGGAAAACTAGACCTCATTGGGATTAGACCGGTTTCCTCACGATGTTTTCCTTCACCGAAATGCTAACGGTAAATATTCCGTACATAAGTTCCGAAAAACTCATTGGTACGAGCCGGGATTCGAACCCACGACCCCGCTTGACAGCCGCATGCCTGAACCACTAGGCTACCGTAGGATACGAGGTAACTAGACCATTTCTGATTAATATTTTTGCAATTGATTTCTAATATAAAGTAGAATAATACTAGTTTGATGTCAGCACGGTTAGCACAAGACGGCGCGTGATCTCTCTCGCACTATGGTCTCTCTCTTATTAGAAAACTTAGAAAGAGTCGGATAGTGCGACAGAGCTCGCGCGCAGTCTTGTGCAATCCGTGCTCATAATATCGGATGGCTTTACTATTTTCTCCTTTTGAAACGTTTAGTTTATTGTTTTATCCAGCCATGTTATTTAAATTGTCAAACATTTGTCTTTCTCAAATTAATGGTCGTGTATTCTCCACTCTGTTAACAATTAGTGCCGTAGCAAGTGAGTGACATTAATAATTTTGCTAATTTCGTACACATCCTTAACATAACTGTTTTCGTAACGAGGTACGTACGAAATTAACGAAATTCTTAGTGTCATGTCAATCACTCGCCATGGTTAGGGAATTACATTCGCCGAGCTGGTCTGCATTCGTTTTATTTATGATGTGGTTGTAAAAACAGTGTACTTGTACAATATACATGGATTAAAAATTGGTTATTTCAAGGTTTATTTTTCTATGGCCGTTGACGTACACGTACTTTTTATATTTTCTTTTGCTATTTGACAATTCTGGAAAATACAATACTAGTGGCTCTGTGAGCTCTAGTATTCGCGAGCCTGTCTTTTTAACCCCCGACGAAAAAAGAGGGGTGTTATAAGTTTAACGTGTCTGTCTATGTATCTGTGTGTCTGTGTACCTATCTATGTATCTGTGTACCTGTCTGTCCCAAGTAACACAGAAGCGCTGTATATTATCTGAATAACTGTCCACAATAGAATCGTAAGCTGTAAAAGCCTGCTGAATAAGAGCGTTAGAGGCGCCTCTAATGCTGATATAACTCTGGTGTGGGCACAAATTAAACAGCTGTTAGCTGAGTAACTGTAACTCATGGCGTTATATCAGCGTTATTTGAGCATTATTAAAGGTAACAGTCACCCCAAGAGTTGAACATTGACTGATTATTAGAGTATGTGTTACCCATTATACAGCACAATGGCCGATTAACAGAGGCTGTGTTACCCATTTTGCAGCACAAACTACCGGGCAGGATCTTTTTAACGCTTCTATAGTGTTGAAGAATCACAAGAGGCAACCTTGTAAACGTTGGCATGAACCTCATTTCGTGACAGTGTTTGTGTTATGGAATAGGTCAAAAATATTAAAGTAGAACTACTTGATTTTTTCTCCATGTGTGCACAATTCGAATGGGAAAGGAAGTTTATTGTCATATACTATACTAGCGGCCGCCCGCGACTTCGTCCGCGTAGATTTTTGATGATGACAAAACCAATGTTTGTAACATTGCACCCCCATTTAACCCCCTTAGGGGCGGAATTTTCTAAAACGCTGTAATAACTTGTTTTGTATCTTTATAAGTAATCTTTCTACAAAGTTTTAAGTGTCATTTACAAAATAATGTTTCCCCCATAAATATATTGCACCATCATTTAACGCCCTTAGGGTTAGAATTTTCTAAAACGCAGAAACTACTTTTTTGTATTTTAATAAGTAATGTTTCTACAAAGTTTCAAGTTTCAAGCTCAATAAATTAAGTTCCCTCCATACAAACTTTGCACCCATATTTAAACCTCTTAAGGGTGCAATTTTCTTAAACGCAGAAATGGTTTTTTTTGTATTCTAATTAGTAATCTTTCTACAAAGTTTCAAGACTCTAGCTCAAAAAAAAATCCTTTATACAAACTTTGCACCCCTATTTGACCCCCTTAGGGGAGGTATTTCCAGAAATACCTTCTTGTCCCTAGCCCACGTTATAAAAATAACCTAAAGTTACAAAACTCTAGTTTAAAAAATAATGTTTCCCCCATACAAATATTGCACCCCTATTTAACCCCCTTAGAGGTGGAATTTTCTTTAACGCAGAAATTTCTTTTTTTGTATTCTAATGAGTAATTTTTCTACAAAGTTTCAAGTTCATAGTTCAAAAATTAATGTTTCCCCCATACAAACATATTGCACCCCTATTTAACCTTCTCAGGGGTGGAATTTTCTAAAATGCTGAAATTACTTTTTTGTATCTTAATAAGTAATCTTTCTACAAAGTTTCAAGTATCTAATTAAAAAAAAAATCCCCCATACAAACTTTGCACCCCCATTTAACCCCCTTAGGGATGGAATTTCCGAAAATCCCGTCTTATCCGTTGCTTACGTCATAAAAGGAAGTCCTGGTGTAAATTTCAAGTTTCTAGTCCCAGTAGTTTCGGCTGTGCGTTGATGACTGAGTCAGTCAGGACATAGGCATTTATATGTATAGATGAATATAGACGAATATTTTCACGCGCTCTCAAAATATTAATGTTTAATTAAAAAATATAGTTCTAAATAGGTTGATGATATGATGAAAAATATGAATATTTTTCAGTTGCAGTATTTTGCAGTTGTAATTTGTCAATAAGCTGTTTACTTTTAAAATCATTCGATTTTCTATTCAAATCCAGTTGCTAGTTTCATTGACTAAACAAATATAAATTGTAAATATTATATTACGATTAAATTAGACCCCAACAAAATGGCCGAAGTTCAATGTGCACTGTATTAATCACAATTAAATGCTATGGGCTGTTTAAGAATCCACTTGTGATACATTAACCAGTAACGAGCTGACACGAGTAGTTTTTGTGTGAAACAAGTCAGCCACAGATTCATTTTAGGCCTAATAGCGGGTAACATGTACGCAATTTTAATCAGTGAACCTAAAGTAATTTTTCAACGTATGCCGCCAGTTCGCTGTTTATTTTTCCACATGACAAATTAATTTCGCAATGCTGACGTCGAATATATAACTGCTGATAGTCCCTAAGAGGCGCTGAAATAATGAGGCTTCTAGATCTTATTAAACTCTATTAGCAGATTAATTGCCGACGCTAGTACCAGTATTAAGCTCTAACCGGGATCATGGGTAACACGTGACCTAATTTATAGCAGTTTGCTGTAATATAGCATCATATATATTCACTCATAGTGAGCATGTGGTCTTTATAAGTGCTATTATAAGATTGCGTGTAACAAGCTGATTACCAGTATTGAAGTTCAACTATATGCAGCAAGACGCATTATATCATTGTTAATTGAAGTCACAGAATAACTTATTGCATCATAGTAGTTCACATGTTCTTTCTTAAAATGCTGGCGTGATAAGGGTTCACTTTTGGCCTTCAACTCAGAATATAGCTTAGTTTAAGTCCACAAAAATGCTTATTTGCTGCTGGCAGTACTATTGATTGCTAAGAGCTGTATAATACTGAACTGTATACCTATAATAATGCTTGCAACATACAGCAACTATACAGGCAAAAGCGTAATTTTCAGCTATTGTAGTAGGAGTGTACTGTAATAAGTCTTTATAAATGCTAAAGTTACCGATGTGGACTTTTGTTACATCCTATAATGCAGTTTTGTGCTAATTGGGGTGGTATCGTAGCTCCCAAACAGATGGATCGATTTGAATGCGGTATTTTTGTGTCATAGATAATTATATCCTGAGTGTTCTTAGCCATGTTTCATCAAAATCTGTTCAGCCGTTTTTGAGATATTGGACTTTTAATAAAAATGTCGGGGGTTTTTCAACTTTTTTAGTAGTTATTTTAAAATGAATCTTTGATTTTCAATTATGTCAGCCCCTCGTACAAGATATTGAAGATATAGAATTGAATTGTAATCATTCATGTAAGTACCAAATGTTTCTTGTTTACTGCAAAATTGAGGACCGAAAAGACAGAAAACTCATTTATTTTAGGTTTAAACAGAAAAAGATAATTTGAACGTTGTTAGCCCTTAGCTTAATAAATGACTATTGGAGTACGTTGTCAGTTTTTGAATAAATACTTATAGTTACGTCGTAATCTTGAAAGAAAAAGGAAGCATATTGTAAAATACGCTTGTCTGTAGGAGTAAGGACTCTGAAAGGAGTTAGCAAGGTAATTGAACAGGGAATTACATTTGTATGTGTCCCGAGCGGTAGTCTGGTGGATTTGTTTTATTTATGAGTGAGATGTACACATGTACTTGTACAGTGTACACGTATGTTCGTACATGTCGGGGTGCTTGCGTGTTTGACTAGTGCGTTAGCGGCGCTGCGCCCGCGCCGCCCTCGCTTTCTCACGCCCACAGCGTTTCTTGCCTTTCTTCTTTATTGCTCACTATTCACTGTATTTTATATTATTGCTTTGTTCCCAATATTAAATAACGTGAATCACTCAAAGATGAGCGAGGTCTTAATAAGGCTGGGAAACAGACGTTTCGTTTATATTAAATGAGTTCTATAATTTCTGCTAAAATAGCTTTTCACACTCATTTTCTTACTTACTACAGGTGGTTACGATAACATGTACAGAACCTGTACAGAAAAATGAGTGATAATGATAATTTTCATCAAAATTACAATCGCACATTAAATTAAAATTATAATAATATAATAAAGTACTTAATCATTAACACCGATTCACAATTCACTGTAGATATCTAAATAACGGACCATTATTTAATTTAAGTTTCTGAGTTTGCCGGATCTAATTGTCCGCCAGTACAGTACATTATGCTGCTTGCATACTTCACACTACCCCTATTTCCTTCTTAAATCGGAACTAAGCGCATTTCCTCGCCACACAAGAAGTCCCATTCTTTACCGGACTACCGAGAAATCGTCGGGAATAACACACAGACGGCCGGACATTATACTTAATTGTGAGCACAAGTCCACGAATGTGTTGTTTACCTTACATTAGCCGCTACAGAAATAGGTGTCCTTTGTCGCACTTGGAAGTGAAATACGGAATGGATTTCGCTTCTTTGGATACAATGATGACGCATTTGATAGTGACATGCCTCGTCTTCAAAGGCATTTGTAAAGGATTCAGCTAAATACCCATCGAAAACCTTAAGCCGATAACATGAAAGCGTAAACGGCGCGGGTTGTAGTTGAACATAATGGGCCTAAGGAATTTATCGACAACTTTATTACGGCAAGGACACCTGCATCGTCGGGGAAGTCATTTTGTAAAGTGAATCTTTGTACTTCTATGGTGTCTGGCGGTAAGACATTAAAGTGGAATATGTCCACCCGAAAAAAATAATTCTACCCTCAGACGGCATCAAGCTCCGTACAAACCATAATCTTTTATCCGCCCCGAATACATAAACGTTACAGCTACGTACTTACCTAGGTACCTGGGGGCCTAACAGCGAAACGAAAAAGAACCTCGTGTATCTCCGTCTCTGTCGCTTTTGCTAGTTCGAGAGACAGAGACGGAGATACACGAACGAACGAAGAAACGAAGGCCTTCTGCTTACATTATCATTAGGTATCTCTATGTTATTCTGCATCCAACCAAACCACTAGTCTAAAATGGCGCATCCAGACAGTAAGCACCTAATTATATCGAGCGATAACGTGACATCACGTCTCCGCGTCGTCTCTCGTGTCTCGATGTGGGTAGACAATAGGTTACGGTCGCGTGGGTCGATGCCAAAACTGAAGCCTACGCGGTCACGCCGCCTTGACCCCGAGACTATGCCATAGTTTGTTCAACCAGACGTCCAAAAAGCGGTATTTTGCCAAAACAAGTAACACACAAGGTATATACCTACTTGGAATATGTAGACTGTTCCTAAATACGGTACCTTATCGCAATCACAAAATTTCATTTCCCAACTGTATCGTTTGTCCGAATTTTCATTTGGGCAAAAAGCCAGTTTTTATCGAAGACCGCAATGTTTTTGATTATCTTTATACACTTATCGTGTAGAACCTATTAGGTTAGGTTAGATTTGTTTTTTAGAGAAAAACGGCTTTTTGCCGAAATGGAAATTCGGACAAACGATACAGTTTGGAAGTGAAATTTAGTGCTTGCTTAGCTTAAGAGTCGTCGTCAAGATGCTCGGCTCGACCCTCCTTACAAACATAATTTGGTTCTCATTTTAAAACGACATGTTAAGTAGAATAGATGAAACTTTGTATACACAATGGGACCCGCCATATCTGCTGGGTCGGAAATAAGTTTATTTTCCTAGAAATTACAATAGAAAAATAATAGAGCCAGTAGAACCTGTCTCATACAAAGTCTAGTATGCTGTTTTAAAATGAGAACTAGATAACGTTTGTAACGACGGTTTTAACTTGGCTACGGTCGTGTCATATTTTATAGCCGAGGAACTCTAAAACAACTTTTATAGCTTGGGACATTTCAGCTTATTTAAATCCTATATTAGGTTGGACAGGACTATCGTGAATATCATTTGATCATTAGTTTTTTTTTCGTAAATAGGCATTATGATATTAACGGCTATTTATTTTTATTGCCTAGTTGTACGAGCGACGGAAGCGAATGAAGTTATCCGTTTCAGTTTGAGCAAGAAACCTTCGTATGTCTGTCCGGATGTCCGGATGTCTGGCTGTTCTCAACGGATTCTCGTGAAATTTTGTGAGCGTCTTGGTTAATTATATGGTTTTTAAGTCAATTCAATTTCAGGAATTACTTTACAACAAAGTTAACATGTTAACACAATTCATATTGAACAGAGGTGCAGATGAAAACTAGTGTTAAGATATAGGTATTATTACAGATCAGCCATACTCAATCTCTTACTAATGGGCCGCAAAGAGAATTTAGATAAAAAGCTCCGAGCCACAAGGTAAAATGGCTTTTTATATTAGGATCGCATGGTGGATGGCGGGCCACTCGCAAAGGCCGCACGTTGAGTATCGCTGTAAAGCTGCAAACGCACAGAGAGCGGTGGCGGGGCGGCGCGGCGCGGTGCGGAGGCGGTACCGCTTGTAATGTTCGAACTATTAATACGAAAGGGTCCGCACAGAAAACCGCGCCGCCCCGCACCGCTCTGTGCGGACCGTTTCATATTAGGTCGAACATTACAACCGGTACCGCCTCCGCGCCGCTCCGCCACCGCTGTCAGTGCGTTTCGGCCTTAATAGATGGTGACAGACACAGGGTGGCGAGGCGTCAATATTAGCCATGGGAGTAGAGTTAAGGCCTTGTCCGTGGACAGACGACGCGAGTAGCTTCGCGAGAAGCGGGCTGGCAGGAGAGTGTGGAAACGCTCGCTCGCGTCTCTACCGGTCTGTACTGTGATATGGGCAATGCCTGATATAAAGAATAATAATAATTATTATTATTAAATACCCCTCATCAACGCCATTTGTTTAGGTACATATGTTTGGGCGACTCCCGAAGTCCGGACGCCGGCGTCCGATCTGACCGGCTAAAATGTGTCAAAAAGGCAAGCTTAAGCAATCTGGCTGAAATTTTAGTTGTGAGTTTCCCGCTGTTTCCCTTTTCTCGATTTGCTCGACTCCTGTGTTAGCTATCTGCTATCGTCTATACGGCTATCCGTCTCTTTCCAAGCGTTCTGTAATTAGAAAGATTTCTAATAAAAGAGAAGGATAGTCTATCTTGTCTTGTCAACACAGGTCGTGGGCCGTCCGTGCTGGTGCACTCAAGGGCCAAAGTTCTCGAGTGGGGCCTCATGCCTTGGGGTAGTTATACTACCTCTGTTTGTTTACATACTTATTTTCTTTTTTAGCCAAATTTGTCGGAACTCTTTACGCTTGGTTTGAAATATCGTATGTATATTGTAGGAAGCATAGTGGTATTAATTTTCAGCCGAGCGTGACAGGCCGGCGGGGGGCGCTGACAAAGCCTTAGGGGGGCGGCCGAGAATGCCTCGGCTATTTGAATAATTTGACACTTCCACTATTACACGTGTTGCCACGCAAGCGTCATTTATTAACTTCCTATTAATATTAAAAGATTGATGAAACGAGTTTTAAATAAAAAGCGGGTTGTCAACCTAATTAAACGAAATGATTGAGTTAAATGCAGTTATAGCCGTCATTCCAAAAAGCTAGGCTCTGTCAAAATTTTATTTAAGGTATTTAGCTTTTATTGCCGACTGTACTTTAAACTTGTGTAATTGCGGAGTTCCAGGAGGCAGGTATAGGTATAACTTTCTAAAAGTTAATACCTATATAATCGGGGCTATTTGGGGAATAAAAAAAATAAAAATGGCGTCACGTCTGTCGGTTTTGTTACTAATCCTATCCGTATCCATCCGTTTAACCCCTTAAACTTAAAATTAATGAATATGCCCATTTAACTTACTTACCTATTTTTTGTCATTTATCATCATCCAGCATATGACCCGAAAGACGTCCTCTGCTGGATATAGGCCTCCCCCAAGAGTGCCACAGTTTTTGTATAGCAATTTAAATACATACTTACATACATACATTCAGGCCTTTATACCTAAAAGGGGTAAGCAGAGCACATGAAACTTGTGTTCCAGTGTACCTACTTTTAGCATAATTGTGGGTATAAAAGATAAAATGTGATATTATTAAATGATAACCCAAACTAAATAAAATATTTACACCTAGTCCTAGATAGTAAAAGTAAAATGGCGAGTAAGTAGACACAGTCAAATTAATTAATTGTGTATGACGCGTCACTTTGCACGTCGGCAGCTGCATTGATGATTAAGAAATACTAGTCCATCATCTAATATGTCGCTCTGTACTCATATTCCTAATAGGATTAACTTGTTTATCCTGTATAAACTTCTACGGAAATTACAATGCACTCTGACTTTTTACTCGTTTATGAAAAATAAATAAAAGCCGTACTGAGTCAAGTGTCGATATTCATGTCTCAATAAACGGACCGGCGCAGAGCGGCCAAGCTTATGCACAACCTGTGTTTGACACATCCCTTTTATAACATGACCCTTAAATTCGTCAAAATTGCGCGTAGTCAGGGGTCAGCTTAGAATGGATCGCGTCAGGCGAGTAGCCGATAAACGCTGTGAATAGCGAACCCTGCGGTGGCCCTGGGTGATTTATCGCAGCCCTTGGACAAATAAAGGGGCCCTAGTTTCCCTAATTACGGCCACACGGCAATTTTCTACCCTTAATTGCCTCCTTAGGTCTAAATGCGCAACTGATTTGCAATAGAATACAAGAATTTAGACGCGTATTTGGGTGTTATTGGTTTTTTCATCCACCATGAGATACGTTCACTATTTATAAAGAAATTAAATGAATACGCCTTAATATAGGAATATGTTTAGTCTTCTACTACTTACCTACACTTATCTTTTAGCAGGTGGAATCAGCTTGTTTCACCAAAACTGTCTTATTTGTAAAAAAACAACAGGGTTTTGCAGTTATTGACCTGTGCTTTTGCAGTTATTGAATTGTGTAGCCATACCTTCTATATTTACGTCGTATGAATCGTGAGAAAAATCTAAATCTACTTACTCCAAAGTCCGTTGAAGCTTCGGCAGAAAAACATGATTTTAAGCCGAATTCTAAAATAAGACTACACGATTCTAATGAAGCCGTCGATGTGTCGGAATCAATTCGTCACCGACCAACGATGTGATCTACCGTCGTGAGTGACAGGTGCCGAGTCGATACTCGATAGTCGACACGCTCTCGATCGGTAGCGATCCATCGATTATACACAAGAGACGTCAAGCGCAGACCGTGGCCGTCACGTCGCCGTTAAAAAAGTAAAATCGTGCGGAAAGGGATTTGATACGAGCAAGTATAAAAAGATGATGTGACCATATAGTCTGGGAACGAGCGGCAAGCGTTGCTATGGACTCTTTATAACAGTTTCATTGGAGTTGGAATCTTCTTCCTTGGACGTTAGAGTTGCATTTTGAATGGATTACTTGGATGCAATTCGGCCAACTCAAATAATATCAAGTTTTACGTGTGAACGGGGAATGTGACGGACCTTGTCGGCGAGACGTGCCAAGGGTGTAGCGTCTTCATGGCCGATCCTGCTGCATCTCTTTCAGTTTTGACTACTGACACACAACAGGGTCTGTTCTCACTAAACGTATTTGACGAAATATTTAGCCGCCTGAATGAAGTGAGATTTAATTGAACATCGATTAGTTTGGTAACTACAGGCTCCTGCCGTATTCGTCACTATAGTGCGTTTTTTTTTAGGATTAGAAAAACGGTAAACAAAGAAGCAGTCAACATTTTCTGCTTGGGATAAATATTGAACACACGGTTTGTTACACGGAAATTCATCCTTGCTGCAAAGTTCACACATCATCATCATCATCATCAGCCTATATACGTCCCACTGCTGGGCAAACATGTATGAGAGGGAACGGGCAGTAGTAAGTTCACACACCAACTTGTTAATGGTGACCACCATACGTTTCTCATTTGTTGTTAATGGACTCTGTTTCTGTCTCTTTGCTTTTGGTGAAGGCAAAACGTTCGGGGGAGAACGAGTCGGTCTTTTTTGTCAGCCACTTGGGCCTGCCTCTGGTAGCTCCATCGCAGTCCGCACGCTACCACACACAGCGAAAAATAAAATCTTAATATTAATTAACAAATAGATACTCGTGTAATAATTATATTATCTCGTGATCTGAATTCAATAATTTGTTGATTACCAAGAGAACAAGAAATAGAATGTGATACGATTGACAATTTTGACAAGGACGACAGCGAAAAAAAAATACCGGTCAAGTGCGAGTCGGACTCGCGCACGGAGGGTTCCGTACCATTATCTATAAAACGGCAAAATATCACGTTTGTTGTATGGGAGCCCCCCTTAAATATTTATTTTATTTTGTTTTTAGTATTTGTTGTTATAGCGGCAACAGAAATACATCCTCTGTGAAAATTTCAACTGTCTAGCTGTCGCGGTTCTTGGGATACAGCCTGGTGACAGACAGACAGACGGACAGCGAAGTCTTAGTAATAGGGTCCCGTTTTTACCCTTTGGGTATGGAACCCTAAAAACAAACAGATCGTTTCAAACCTCTTCTTCTTTAGGTTTTTTATTATGCAACCTTTCCAGAACTGAATAACAAAATTAAAAATTACAGAGTCAATAAATAAATAACTACTTTCAAAATAAATACATTGTTGTAAATATTATTAAGATATAAATAATGAAAACACTTCTAACTATCATTTTAGGGTCGACAACAATGATGTAAGTCTTTTTTAATCGCTGTTTGAGATACTTCGACAGTTGTGTGGCATAAAGTGTCTTATATAAAAGACCTCGTGTTTCGTGCTTTATCCTTCTTTCTAATGCTAAAAAAACGCACCGGGCAAAAATTTGCTTTATAAATTCTTTATCGTTTTTTACAGCTCGCTACAGAAGGTTAAGTTAAACTTTTGAATTTCAGCATACAAAAAATGGTTGGTAACATAGATCCTTTAGGTATATTCCCTGTGGTATTTACAAATAGCATGGCAAGAATGAATTATCCCAGACGAAAAGAGTAAATAAAATGAGTTGAACAACTTATTCACGGTACATCAGCATGCGACGCGAAAGCTCTCGCCAGCTTATAAATCACAAATCACAGTGACACAGGCAGGTAGCACGGAATAGTGAAGAGACAGCTTTTTTCACTAAAAAAATTAGTGTCAACAGTTTACTTGATATATGTATTTAGGTATTTTGTTTTATTGTTTTTACATTAGAGAGGTTAAATTAAGATTTTATTTAAAAATAGATTTCACACCAAGGACCTTGAAATCGTGCTTTTTGAGGTTCAAACTTCAAGGTTAGTACCTAATATTTTTATAGAAAAGAAATAGGTCAATACTTTAATTAATCTTCGTTCAATTTCCAACGGCCATTGTGAAGTCAATGTCACTTCGATTTGTTTGCGTGAATTTCAGTATTCAATACAAGTATTCTCGTAGATAGTAAAGTACTACACTTACGAAACTTACTATTAATTTATTACAAACTTTTACTTAACAGGGCTCTGTTGGTATATTTTATCTAAATATGTAAGTTGGTTGCCCTGTTTAAAATGTGCAAACCATTTCTCAGCCACTTGGCGTTATCAGATTTTTGGCATATTTGGGTAATTTCGGTGAAACTGCAATTCTATGAATTTTATGGCACCACCAACCTCATGGAAGGAAACCATAGAAACTCCTAAACTACATAAGGTAAACCCGTCCTGTTTGGGCTTTTTGGAACCATTTTAACGAGTTTGACTATGCAAAAAAATACAGTCAGCAATAAATGCTTTTACCAAAAATGTTTTTTTGGCAGTTACTACTTATTTCGAACCATGCGACAACTTCGTTCGCGCCAACGCCTGTAACAATAACGTCAACAGGGTCCGCAGTCGTGTTATAAGCCCCATTTATAATTTAATAAGTTAATTTTTGACAGGTTAAACCGATTACGGCTAACAAGGTGGTCCGGCGGCGGCCTCATCTTGATCTCGCGTTTTAATGATACGGTGTGAGGTCACTGGGATCGTCGCCTTTTCTTTACTTAACAATGGACCTCCTTTTAGCTGTTGTTTTTCGCGTTTCTGATTCGTCGCATATGTTTATGTATATTGCATGTTTCGCCCTCACTAGTATATTCTTCATGTATCTCCCTATATATATTTCAGCTTGACTCAGGATCACTCCGAATATCAAGAACATATTCACAATTAACGATGAATGGAATATGTTTTTTTAAACTCTGGATATAACGTTTATGAACTTTGGCCCGCGAATTCTTTGACGTGATAACTTTAAAGGTATGTATAGAATTCCTGTACAACATTTTATGCTTCTAACCTAAAACCAGTTTGTCGTTGTTTGCCAATCAGAAGCTATCATTATCTAAAAATGTACCAGCAGTTAAATCTATTTAAAGGTGGCTTGAAAGACACACAGGGCTATGGCAGACTTATTATACAGTATGTCTCATAGTAGCAGTATGTGTTTAGGTGTATGTATAGTTGATTCCCATTTAGATGTTAGCGGAGTATCACCAGTGCAGTGCTATTCCCGTCTTGTCCCGGGAGCGCTTCTGGGAATGCAGCGGAAGTCCCGGCAGTCCCGCGAGCCGCCTCCTTATTAATGGCCTGTTTAGACGGACTCCTTTGTTACTCGCTCCTCACGTCCTGCCACTTCAATGCTCAATCTTTTAATGAGCGCGTACAAACACACGCAGCATCCAACGATTCTTTCCTTGCGCGACCAAACGGGAACGTCCAAGGAACGCAGCAATGAAATGGAAGCTATGTAATGTTGTCACCTTGAAAACAATAGCTTTAAGGTGTGCTTTGCCATCCTCATTCTCAGTTTCGTCTAGTTTAAATTGACGTATCCTGTTGTCCGATTTCCTGGCGTTAATCTGGTGTATCGTGTGTTTAAATTAGTCACGTACGGCTCGACTCATTCTTTGATGTTTTTAGTGATTCAATGTGTTTTGAACGGGGTATTTTCAAGATTTATATCGATACTGTTTCGATCGTTTGTTTGTTTCTTTTGCGTCTCCGTTTGGGTATTAATGTGTTCGGTGTCAGAATCAGTGGACGCTGGGTAAATAGTAAGTATAGAAGTCTTAATTCGCCAATTCCTTTTAAGTTTTTATTACGATACTTATACTTTTCACTCCCAATCAATTTTGTCGATACTTGGAAGTGGCCCTAGGTGACCGGATTCCTTTTCACTCCCAATCAATTTTGTTAGAGCGGGAGACACTTATAAAACGATCGAATACGTGATTAACTGATTAAACATCTCTCGCAAAATGCATTCACAATCTGGCTACGAACCAATATATTTATACGTAGGTAACTTTAAACCTTGATCATTTTATGACGGGTCGTTAGTGTTGTTGAAGCGTTAACTGGTTAATTAACTGTTCTAGGGGTTGATGAAAGTTTCGTCAATTTTTGAAAACACGCAGACGCAGAGGCGATATAAAATACAAGTATCCTATGTCGATTCCGAAGGTCCAATTCTATATTCTGCTGAAATATTTAAATCGGCTAATGTATTAGAGGTAATCTCCGGAACTACTGATCCGATATCAAAAATTATTTCACGTGTGTAGAGAATGGACTTTCTGGATGGACATAGGCTAAGTTTTATCCTGCCTGCGTTATTTGCAATACGCGGGCGACGATGCCTCGTGGGCAGCTAGTATAGATATACTATGGCACGATAACTTAATGACAGGCGTCTATGCGCCATGCGAGACGCGTGCGGCGCCGCCACTTGCACCGGCGCGCGCGCAATCACGATCATCGCCCATTCACTACCCACGTGCTTCCGATATTGGGGTTACGTTATTGGCACTCGAGTGATGTCTGTGGTACGCGCATATACAGTGCTATGAATTTACAAATATGTAAGTAGAAATATGCTCATTGTACCTAGACTATCTACACATCGGCATCGTTCTTCGGTCGTTTGCTACCCTTGACTTTTAATTCTACGGGTAGGGTCGTCTAGTTGCAATTTACATTAAGTAGTTTCAGTGTCCGAGGGGCAACCGGATGGCTCGCGGTATTTAAGCTTCCGAAGCGTTGTGCAAACCGAACTGAGCCAATTTGGAAGTAAAAAAAATATATTTGTTGCCAGTATTCGATAGAAGCAGCATTTCATTATAAAAACAGCGTAAACACTTTCAGGCAATCGCTGTTTGAATCAGCTGCCTGCTGCCTCGCGACAATTTTTTATAAATATTTTTTGTCTCGACCGCCCCAGTCCAAGTTGGCTCAGTTCGGGTTGCACAGGGCGGTTCCACAACGACTAAATTCTGACTTTCATAGACTCATGTTCATGAAAAATCCGAGCTACTTATATTTTACAGTATTTAGATTCAAATATCTAATATAGTAATAGACATTAAAGGTCATATTACGTAAGCCTTCAATAATTCACGGCCCACCCGTCCCAGTGTCGAGTGCGACGTCGTTGGGGGCCCTTTTGGCAATTATCTGAATCAATGTGTACGCGTGTTAAGCGTACACTTTCATGGATACACCGTCACTGTTTACCTTTTATTGGGACTTCCATTGTTGTATTCGCGAGATTGGTGGGAATTGAGTCATAATTACGAAGTATTGGTAGGGAAAGATTTGTCTAAAAATACCCTTAGAGCCTTCTTGTTGCTTGTGCAATTTATTGGATGACATATTGGTTTAATTAGATAAGGTATGTTATCAATAGTGGGTTTCACCCATCCATGGTTAGTTTTTGAAACGTTTATTTTATCTTCCTAGTCATTTATTTATCTGTCTTGAACAAATAGAAACCAACTCAAGACATTGTCATTGGCATTCATAATAGTCGTGCCTATATTAATGAAAATACTCGTAACACCAAATAAAGCACAAAGCATCTAAACTCATTTAACTATTATGCTCAAACAACACGTGGGTCCTAAAAATAAATAAAACAAATAGTAAATTTCATTTATTTTCGATGCTTTGCTTACCGCAACCGACTAGAGTAGATGATTGCTCAATTACCAGGACCTCCTTAGTAGAAACATTAACAGCAATCTCGAATTTGACCATATTTTCAACTTTACGACAGTGAAAATAAATGCTTTTATTATATTGTTGCTTCGATAATCTCAGTCGGCAACACAAAAGGAGGTTTCGAGTCCGCGCCTTGTCATTAGGGCACAATCAAACATTATGTTTAGGGATCGCAGACAGCTTAACCGGGGTTTTTCATCCATTTCATAATTTGTTATTTCGGATTATAGGGAGTGTGCCGCGGCCGAGACAAAGTAAACATTACCACCGCTGCCGGCTGGCGGGCGATCGACAAATGACGATGCGTCGCACCTCGCCATGTCGAGCGCTCACAATAACCACCTTTAGTTTTTGCCGAACGCAAATGCAGACGAGACTGGTGTGCAATTTACACGTCGAGCCGCGGCGCGTCGCAAATCCTAATTAGTAGCTAAGGATTTATGATTCCCACCATCAGATCAGGAATCATTAGGAGCCAATACATACTTGTAGGGACAGGCTATGCATCGTCAGCAATCCGCGCGCCCCGCGGAAAGCTCAACGCAAAGCGCGCTCCTCAGTCGTCTCCCGGTCCCGGTCGTGAACTTAGCAATACATTACATAATTAATCAGTGCGTATAGTTCTCGCGCGATCTCGGCGCGAGGATTGCTGACGACGCATAGCCTGTCCCTAATGCATACTATCAAAATACCGGCATGGCACACATTCTTTTTCAAAATCACTCCTGCGTGGCCTTGTGGAAAAGGCGAAACCTTTTCCGTGTTTTATTTCAGGGGCTTTCTATTCAAATTAATTTGATTTGATATTGGTTTGACCCCTATTTGTGGCACACCACACATAGTCGCCCGACTAACACCAAACTGATTCCATTTCAATACGTTAAGTACAATATAGCCCATGGTTTTCTCCTCAGATTTCTGCAACGGGAACATGAATAGGTACAAGTACTCGTATAACTAATAAATATATCATCTTTTTTTTTCGTGTACAAAATACATACGTGTCTTTTACGGCCTGGTTTATGGAGAATTTTAATTTAAGTAGGCTAACGGTAGCTTTTTTTGCTCAATCACGGAATACAAAATGCATCATTTTATGTCTAGGAGTAATCTTAAACTTAGATTATTGAGATCGTTTCATAAACACCTAATAACGAGCGGTTTACTTTATACAGGCGGTGTCTGTCGGTACTAATCGCTATTAGTATACGTAAATTGACTAGTAAGTCTAGTAACAGTAGTAACCCTGTTTACGAAGCTGGCGGTCCCGGGTTCCAATCGCGGTAAGACAAAACATTTGAGTAATGAGCATGATTATTTAAGTACATCCATACTCCATACTAATATTATAAATGCGAAAGTGTCTGTCTGTTACCTCTACACACTTAAACCTATTTAGATGAAATTTGGTATAGAGATAGTTTGAGTCCCGGAGAAGGATATAGGATAGTTTTTATGCCGGAAATCATCCCCTAAAGGGATGGAATGGATGATAAACGTTTGTATGGAGCTACGATATAAACGAGTTCCACGCGGGAGGAGTCGCTGGCAGAAGCTTGCATTAAACATATCTTCGTTTTTTACCCACTATTAACACAAGCCTTATTAAGTTTCTATATGGGTCTAGTTCGATTTGTGCAAGATTGTCCCCACAACATTTATTTATTTATTTATTCGTGCGCAGTGCGACACCAACACCGGGTATTGCGTAATGCGTACGAGTGCTGTACAGTTGCACGGCAATACGGTAAATGTAAATGATAATGCAACTTGTTAGTTCCGCCACCCGCCGGACCCGCCGCTCCGTTTCACGTAACAGTCACGGTTGGCGACACTACTACATCTGTTTGTTGCCCTTTCTGTCGTCTTTATTTTAATTTCGCGTTTAATGCAGTTATGCGAATTTGGTACTGTGCGCGATTATGTTGGGAAGTATTTTTTATTTACTGTTTCCACGATGTAATTCTATTATCTGGATTACAAGATTAAAACATTCACAGAGCAAATATTAAAATGGATTTTGTCCCAAGAGCCATTGCCGAAGGGAGTTGCATATTTTTCTTTTGTGTACAAAATACATAAGTACTTGTCTTTTACGCCGTGGTTTATGAAGCATTTTAATTCAAGTAGGCTAACGGTTGCTTTTTTGCTCAATCACGGAATACAAAATATTTACTTCGCTACACTTAGTATCAACAATAGCTTATGACATCTCTTTAAAGATTCGAATTAACTATTCAGTGAAATATAAGTAGGTACTTAACTTGCATTGTGAAACCTATTCAATCCTATCATAATAGATAAAGATATCGCAATAAATGCTATTTCACGTGCAGAATACAAAGTTTATTCATCATTTATTCTTCATTTGTCACGGAGCGATTACGAATTATTCAGTGACGTGTTGAAAATGAGATAAAGGAGTGAGGCTTTGCGTACCGGAATAAAAACATAAATTGCTCTACCTGAGTCTCTTGGCGAACGCTGTAATCGCAGCGAGTAACCTTGGGCTTTTAAATATACCTATTTGACATCGGAGACCCTAGCACGATAGGTTTTATCGTCACGTTTTATGTAACATTTCAGTACATTTTCGCCGTAAAACGTGACGATAGCACCTACCTTGCTAGCTGAATTGTAGTGCTATTTATTGTCCTTTGAGCATGTTCATGGCGAGGCGTCTATAGATAGACAGACATTTAAGGCCTCTACACACCGAACGCAGGTCGGGCGCGGCGCGGGTCAGGCGCGGCGCGCGTTGGGGGCGTTTCTTCTGTGGGAAATACTAAAGTTAACGGCTACGAAGCCAAATCATTGTTTAATAATTGTTTGCTCCTAGCGTTCTTCCCTATATTGTGCCCAGGGTCCGCTTTGACATCTAATCCCAAGATTTGGCATAGGCACTTGTTTAACGAAAGCGCCTGCCCTCTGACCTTCCAACCCGGAGGGAAAACTAGACCTTATTGGGATTAGACCGGTTTCCCCACGATGTTTTCCTTCACCGATAAGCTAACGGTAAATATTCCGTACATAAGTTCCGAAAAAGTCATATATATCGGGATTCGAACCCACGACCGCCGCTTTAAGGCCGCATGCCAGAACCACTAGACTACTGTAGCTTCCAAATTATTAGTAGTTACAAAATTAACAATATCAACTTTAAATAGGAATAGTCAACATAATAAGAACATGTTTGTATGATTGTTCTCAAGTCCCTGTCGACCTATTTAAATAAGTTGTTAACATGTATGTACCTAACAATAGAGGCACGTCTAGCGTGTAACCCAATTGGCCGCAAGCAGCTGATGCGTCCTGACAGTTATTGCTTTAAAATTAGGAATTTGTAAACATTAGTAAATCACAAGAATAGCGCAACACAATGAGACCCGGATCTAGCTTCTACCTGCGGCTTCCGAAACCGCGCAAAAAACGCGAAATTGATTCAGTGGGACGGCACAAAAAGCATTATATTGTGTCCCCTATATTTAAAGATGCCGATACGAATCGACAAATAAGGTTATATCGTTTGGAAAAAAATGAGGATTATCGGTTAGGCGCTGCCACTGTTGCAAGCAATTGGGGATGAAAATGCGCGCATTGATAGTTCACATTCTTCAGTATGTTTGCTTGACAATGCTCTCGTCTGGCCCGAATACCTTTTGATTGACTATCGACCTGATTATCGGCGTTGAAGGAATATGGGTCAGTGTTAGTCTTAGTTCACGGAGGCAGGATGCAGGCAATGAGTGGTGTCCTGACGGGATGAACTAACTACTGGCGGCCGCCGTGACGCATGTTGTTGCATTACATGCTTCTATAATATTCTGTTAGTCACATTTGCCAATCCACAGAAGCTGGATTATTATTACTTATGAACAATTGGAGTTCTTATATAATAAATGATGTAAGTATATGTATTTTATTTACAGCTACGGTAGAGCTACGGTAGCCTAGCCTAATGGTTCAGGCATGCTGTATTTTAGTTACTTAAGCATATATGATGTTGGAATTATGGAATAAAATCTTATTAGAATTGCCTATTATATATGCGGTAAAATCTAATGAGATTTTGTTACAAATCTGGAACTACGGCATCTTCACTATTTTAATACGGGCTAATTACGTCGGAAGCACTCTTCAAAGGTAAAAATCATCTGCAGTCTTTTCTTTCCTTGATACCGTAACGGTACCTTTCTGAATACTTAATGTAAACACTCTTAAATATGAACATGTCGACCGACGACAAGTAACCCCTCAGCCGTAATAAAGTTAACGAGACAAATGCCGAGCACTAATGTGTGCAATGACGGCATATCAACGATAACTGTTAATAAAAAGCGACGCTTGCGCCGGCAAAAAGAAGACGCGTGCGGCGATGAGGAAATGTCGAGGATGTCCTCGCGGACACGAGCGACATAAACAATGCCATGTCACATGTTATGACTGATTTTTTTGTGAAGGGCTTTAATAACAGGTACTAATAAATATAATATAATTTTATTAATCGTATGGCAACACATTAAAACAGAGGGCAATCAGAGTGTAGCTTTGAGGTTGTTATCATGTCAGGTGTCAGAGCGTGCAGATCTTCAGCAGGTCCAGGGTAGCAGTGAAGAGGACAGCGCCTCGTGTGGTTTGGCCTCCTCTCCGTACTGTACATGTAAAATTGTAAGAACCTTTTGTTCATAATTTTACGCGTAAGATTGTAGATTGACGGCTAGGTACCAACAGATCCTCACAATTTTATGGTCATATAACACACATAAGCATAATTATGGGCACAAAAGCTCACGCACAATTATCTTGCAACGTTTACAAATCTCCTCTTCTTCGTTGTGTTTCTCATTACTGAATGACGTTCCCGCCCTGAAACGCCTTGACGTACTTAGTGACGTTGATATTTACTTCTTTTGAATCTCAAATCTTAATGCACTGTGCTCTATTTGACAGGTTCATGTGTTACTTAATGCTAACTCACTTCTCGCGCTTAGACCACCCTAGACATCAGTTACGCGTGAGAGCGTTTCTTTTAGATTAGAACGTCGTTAGCAATACAAGTACCGCATTATTGGGGCGTGTCGAACATGCACAAATGAAGTTAGGAGAATTCCTGTCACACTGTATTATCGTATAGAGCATTATAAAAAGATGTATGTATATTCAGCTTGTTCGCGATAAGGTGAAAAATGTAGGTAGTAATTCTATTAAGGTCATCGTGAACTATTAAATTGTATAATGGATAATGTATCACCGCGTGACCTGGCTGAGTCAGGTGTGAAGGACCAATCTGTTAATGAGACAGGATCCTGCGCTCGTTGATGGGAAAATTGGGGTCTTCCTCCGACGATGGCGCCGCGGCGCCACGGTAGTGACAACTCAATATTCAGAAGTGGCGTGTCAGGATTTATGTATTATTTCGTGATCATGAGCCCAATTCCGGAACTACAGATTGAGTAGGTACTTACCTAATAGTTTTACGACCGGAATGTAGTTTCGACGTAGGTATCGAAACATCTTATAAGGCAAAGACTCATAGACAAGAAGTGTACCTAAGTGATGCACTGTAATCAGATAATAAAAAAATATTTGAAAAAACAGTAGCGCGTAAAAATAATTATGTAATCCATCGTTTTGGTAACGAAGGCTCTACTGTTAAGAACTAACTAGAGTTCTCATTAATATTTTAATTCAACTACAAGCCCATTATGTCTAATCGAGTGCGTCTAGTTGGGGGAATCTAATAAAAACGGTGAGGACTACAAAATCGTGCGTTATTTCTTTATCGGCGCCTACCTGGCCTTGTCTAGCTCATTTGACGTCAAAGGTTAGGTCGTCCTTACCTTGTTATTTAGCCAGACATGAAGTATGGCGGCTGATTAGCAGAATAGGCACACATTATACCTACTTTGGGGTTATGTTTTAACAACCGTAATTTGCGACGTCTGAGGTATAAAATCTTAGTTGAATTTAGCTGTTTCCAATATATTTCGGTAGGTATGGATGAAACTCGATTGGCATAAAAGTTGAAAACCGATAATCGCCACTAGACTTTTATTATGTGTATTAAACATTGCTACCGATCTTATCTAACTATTTATTACACATTTATTATCACAAGCTCACAATGTACCGCTTTAATACATAGAATTTCACGTATTCCCCAATTGACCTGAAAACTATAAATATGTTTTGATGTCAGAAACAACAGGAGCTAAGGTTCCTTGAGATCGCAACGCTTTTTTATATTACGATGCGATTTTGGCAAACAAGCATACAGCGTACCTGATGGTAAGTAACCACTGTAGCCTATGGACGCTTGTAACTCGCTGATCTTGGAATTAACGGCTGGCCATTTGATCTGTGCCTCTTTAGCGTCTTATAACTTTAACTTGTAGTTTCGTGTTTCGGAAGACAGAAGAATCACAAGCATATTGCTGACTGTTTTAAGGGTTCCGTAGTCGATAAGGAGCCCTTACTATTTTTTCATGTCCGTCTGTCCGTATGCGGCTTAGCTCAGTGACCCTTCTACGCTACGACTACGATTTAGGTAGGGTTGGTCTCGGACCGTCTAGAACACAATTTGACTACATTAGATTTTGGCTATTGCTCAAAGTGACTACTACATAATGGGTCGAACACTCAAATCTCCTAAAACACAAATTGGCAAGTGCATATTTTTCCTACATAGCAAAGTGACAAGAACCCAAACTGTCTGGACATTCAGGTATAAAATTGAATTCCTATTTTTTTATGTTTACTTGTCTGTTTTGACCACCGAGCATTATGCCTAAAACGCAAAGTGACCACTTATAGGTAGGTTAGGTTCGTTAGGTTTCTTCAGATGCCCGAAGGGCAAACAGACCAGAAATAGGAGCCCCGCCCTGCGGGGCTCCGTCAATATCGCTAACGTAACCTCAAAACGACGAAAATGTGATTATTTTCATTTCCTGTCCATATGAGTTAACATAATATATCTATAAGCTGTGACATATGTCTGTACATTCAAAAACAAAATACAAAAGTAGGCGAAATGTGTTCTACGTTTTTTCGGTACTAGTCAATTTGTGCTTTAGGAGATATGAGTGTTCGACCGATTATGTAGTAGTCACTTAAAGCTCTAGGCAAAAATCTAATTGTGTTCTAGACGGTCCGTCGCTGTTCTATGTGCGCAGAATAAATAATTTGATTCAGTCAGCGCGGGCGCCTTGTGATCATAATGAGCCACTCTCGATCAATTGGATGATTGGATGTTTGCTCAGTCGTCATAGTTACGTTACGGGCTTACCTTGTATAGGGCATTATTTCTTGTAATTAATTTTATTCAGAAAATTCAATGTTGTTCAGAATTTTAACGAAAACACGCAGTAAATAGGATTTTGTAGGTAATATCATTTGTATTAAGTTTCTATAGAAAGAAAGAAAGATACATTTATTCACAACACAATTAGTCTGCTTTGCCCGAAGGTTGACTGGTAGAGAATGCTTACGACATTAAGTCTGCCTTTTATGAGATAAGTTGTTCTTTTGTGCACTAATTATTAAATAAATAAATAAATCAAGTGTGTCTCTGCAGCTGTGAACCGGACTCTGGTTCAGCATTATGCTGAGGTGTCAGACGCCTACCAACACTGATTTTCAGCCACCAGCGTTGCTATAGGTTTTCTTAGATATATTGTAAAACAGTTTACTGTTTTTTACCCGGCTGTATCGGAATAAAGATTAGTGTCATTTCATCAAGTGGCTATTTCGAGCGACCTACATTATTTGAGGACAGCCTTGTAAAGCTAGGTGTAGTAGCGCTCATATATCATGAGCTATGGTATTTGAGTTAGCCTGAGCGAGGTTCGCGTGTAAGTGACGTGTCCGTGCCCCGTAGCGTTAAATTAAAGCAATCTCAATAACCCTCATAGCATGCGATTTACGATAACTTCCCATGCGAGCTGTCGGTCAAACAAAACCAAACCAACAAATTAATACATTTAAAAAGGCGAAACGAAACAATTCTCCGCGTTCAATCATAGTTAGGTACCCATTAGCAACTTTCTGGTATTAAAAACTAGCGCACGCTAAGACAATACTCCAATCATCACCGCGGAATTTAAATAGCAGAAAAGATAATCACGAAAGTCAACCGTGGAGAGACGCGCAAATGCAATTCCCATCAAATTAGAGATAACGAAGTTGAGACCGTTTTTCCGCATTTTTTTGATACAAAAAAACAGCTACGTTCCGTCTACCGCCACGGTCGATGGAGCCACGTGAACTCGGCCAATTAATTGCTCTGTGTTGTTAATTAATGGATTAGCGAGCCGACTGAGGTGCTACACGTACTTAGAGTCTGGGAAACTCCTTAGATGACATTTATTGTCTAACTTGACCGCATAATTGAGGTAACCGTAACCTTTTAGGGGTCCTTGAACTTCCTCTAACCTAATCCTTTTCAGGATTAGGGCGGGACTCCGCTGGATGCGGGTGGTGCAGGACCGGTCACATATTGGCACTCTTTAGGAGAGGCCTACTCTTTCGGCTATGATGATGATGATAATGAATCCTTTTTGGGCGGTAGCGGTAGGAGTCACAAACAGAACATATTTACTGCTACACAATCTATTCCGATCGACGCGAAGACCGTGGCTCTAAAGTTTTCATCTTCCGAAACAGAATGTGCTATTTGCAAAAGGATAATGAAATATTTTTGCTTTGTTACCAAGTGACTAAGCGGCCCGCTATTGCAAGAGTATGCAAATCATCTAGTGGTCTTATTTCTCTGTAGAATGTAGGGATTCGTCACGGTAGACGTGTTCGTTGCACTACGCTTTCACGCCCCCGTTCTCCGCTATGCATATGTGGCCACTGAATTGTGTAATTAGTAATTACACTTAATTAATATTCCTGCCTGCTCTGTTTATTACTATTCTGCAGTAAATCATAAGTTTAAATCTTCGTACACTGCGGAAGAACATGATTTTAATGTAAGTATGTACCTACTCTGTTAATTAACCTTTACCATATCTATCGTTAAGTCTACATGGGATCTCGAGTTGTTGACCGAGTCGAGTTCAGTTGTCGTCACAGTTTTCCCATAAACTTCGAAAAACAGCCGCCCATATTTGTAGTGTGCGGCAAACTGTCAGGGCAAACAGTTGTGGTCAAATCTTAAGTAGGCAGCCGGTCAATATTTTTGTTAATAATTTGGAGTGTGTGGGTTCCCACGGGAGGTAATGGAGACGGCTCGGTTACAGGTCGCGCCGGGGGTGAACGAGGCAGTGGGGAAAGTGACTCTGACTGATGAACTTCAAATCAAATTTTACGTTGGTTTCTTAATAAAGCCAAATGCTTGGTATCGTTGGTTTCTTAATAAAGCCAAATGCTTTTACGTTCCGTTAATAAATCCACTAAGAATGTATGAAATATTCACGCTTTTTCTCAAACAATTCATGATATGAACAGTTAGGTCTTGAACATGGACATTGACCCACACACATCATTCTCACGAGTTTCGCGATAAGAAAACGTTTTGTTTCATTGTTTTTGGAGTTAATACAATAAAGAAGTTCCTTATATGTAGCAAAAAGTCGGTCAATGGATAAATTAACAATACGAAACGCAAACAAAAGATAATCAAGACCTGACGTAAGACGAAGTGTTTGCCAAACTAGCGGAAAACAAAGGTGCTACGCGGAGTCAAATGGGCTGTTGTCAGATAATTGTGGGGTCAGCACGTCTATCATGAGACTGCCGCGACATACTCCCGATTTTTCTTGCACTAGACCTCTTGTTCTAAGTATTCTATTAAGAGAGAGACGGATAGTGCGAGAAAAATCGAGAGAGATCGCGGGCTGAGTGGAGAGAAATATTTGATGGCACAATTTCGCTAAGTTGGAAAACATACTACATTATAAGGGAAATTTTATGATCAATTACTTTTCCCGAGCTATCTGGCGTCAACACCAGAATGTGATATTTTTGCATGGCGATGGATGGCTGTGTGTTGTGCGTGCCTGAAGTATTGTGAGCTGATGGATAATAGAATGACTAGTGTCCCTACCTGATTGTTACCTTGTTTTAATTTAGTTTCACAGTGTATTAGGTTAAGTCTGTAATGCTGTGTAATATATTTACAATAAATAAATAAATAAATAAATGAGTTTTTTTTTTTGCTTCTCAAATAGTTTTGATGCATAACCTAACCTAACCTAACCTAAGTTGAATATGTGCATAAACCCTTTCGAAAAGAGTAGGTATTAGGCATGCGTTCAAGGAATTGTGCGCTATTTATTAATTTAATAATCTCTTACAAGTTTAGTTAGTAACATAGCACTAATTATAATCAAATCTGCTTTTTAATGAAGACTTTTTTTATTTGAAATAATGAATGCACTCGTGATTATAATAAAATATAAAATACCATAAAATTCGTTTGAAAATACTTAACAGCTAAGAAAGAATACACTGTTGATTATTTTCACACGGTCGCATAAATGTTGAAAATAGAATCGGCCAACAGGGCGGTTCGCCGAAGCGCGGGGTGTGAACTCGCGGCGCCGGGCCGACGAGAAGACAGACATTGGCTACGATTCCCTGTTTACGCGGATCCTTGGGAACCGATTTGTACAAACGAAGATACCATATTAGTGTTACCTTTACCTAAAACTATACGGGGTGTATCCAGGATATCCTTTGCTGTATCCCACGCTCTTTGTGCTAGGTAATGGTGGGTTATGACAAACTTGAGGCGAGGCGGGAACTGGCCCTGGTTTCATATGTAATGAGAGTGCTGAGAGGCGAGTTGTGCAACCCCGGGGTCCTGCACGCCGTGGCACTGTGCGTGCCGGATCGGCACGCGGAGCGCCGCCACCGGCCGCCGCTACTGGCCGTGCCCGTCGCTCGCACAATGCTGCTGAAAGAAGCCCCACTAACGAGGGCTCTTCGGACTATTAATAAAGTTACGCTCGACCTAGACATTTTCACGTGATCCCTGAATGATCTCACTAAGATCACAAGGTTCATATTGTGTTACGTGTAGGTTAAGTGTGTACAATTAAATAATTAATTTTAAACTTTATTGTTAATGTATGGTGAATGTCTAATTACTTATTTTGCTTATGTTCAATGTTGCTTATTTATCGCATTAGGTACAACCTGTAATGATAGATTTAAGTTGTTTTTCAATAAATAAATAAAAAAATAAAATAAAAAAACACAGTGTGGGTTATTATTACATTAGCTTTCGCCCACGGCATACCACTTCTTACTTTCTTAGTGCGAACAGGAACTCCATCAAATATGCTCTTTGTGGCTCCTGAAATATATAAAAAACTACCGTTAATTATAGGCTATACACAATGCCTGGGTTTCTCGCTCTGTACTTTACATGAATGAGTAGACGTAACAGCCAAGTAACTACTTACCAACATACCAACTGACAAGTCCTGTACTTTAACATTAATCATCAACTTAACAACTTTTCCGGCCGTCCCATTAATTTAACATTTTCTAGTGAAGTTGTAAGTAATAACGCGGAAAATTACTACATAATTTTAGTAATTTTACACGGGGTGCCAAGTAGCATTAGTAGTCACGGCTTCCGTACTAGCCGGAATGTTAATGTCGCCCGTCCGTCAATGTGCACTCCGTAGTTGAATACAATCAAAAGACCGAGTGCAGACGTGCGTTACAATGAATTTATAGTACATTATATAATAGTAAATAATTTAGTTGGTTTATAGACTGTAAGAGGAGCTATGTTGTAAATTTGCAGTGATCGTCACATAAAAATACTTCTTGGTGATTTTTGATTGTTAACTAGGTAAAATAGTACCTATAAAGTATAAATATCTAATACCTAACATTTATTTTAGATAAAATGCATTAATTAGTTGACAAGTCCTGCAGCCCTTGAATAACGCCGAAATACATAAAGTAAGTGTATACTTTATTGTATTGTGTGTGTACACAATGTAATTGTATAAAGGTGTCCAATTTTGTGGCAGGATGTTGCACTATAATAACTTTTTTATACTCGTCGCTTACTTACCTTAATGTTTGAATTAAGACTTCGTACACCAAACTTAAATCACATACTTTTTACTATGGAGCTCCCAACTCAACATTTCATAACTGTTGAGACAGCTAAAATGAAATTAACCAATCACGTGGCGCCTTTACTGAACTATAACGTATTTGACCAATAGGACGCCGTCATGATAAAGTCAAAACGTAAATAGACATCAACGCACAAAAAAGAAAAAGCCGTTGGTTGCACGTCGTTTTCAATAGATACCAAGTTTGTTTAATTAGTTCAGTTGACTTGCGGAAAAAGTATTGTATACAATAGTTATATAATTAGTTTTTTAAGTCTCGTACCTTAATTAGTCCTAAAGGTGGTACTCGACTGAAAAAGCATACATTATATAACGATTGCATAAAAGACCTTCATAAAGCATAAGAGGTCTCTTTAAGACCTTCTGTCAAACGTTTTATACCTGCAGCCTTTGGACCAATTATACCCGAAAAACCTACGACTCCCTGCGCGTCCAGTATAATAATGGGTTCAGGATGTTGTTGGGACTGCCACGATATTGTAGCGCGTCCGGTATGTTCTTCGAGGAGCGCACGGACGGTTTCCGTGCGATAATACGTAAGCGCGTGGCCTCCCTGACGCGCCGCCTTCGTGACAGTCCCAACAGCCTCCTGAGGGCCATTTCTGAAAATATTAACAGCCCACTATGGAGGCACTGGAACTCCATTCACATGGAGTCCAGACAGAATATTTTTCAATTAACCAATTAAATTTCAATGTTTTATTTATTATTTATCCTGATCTTATTACTATTTGACATGTTTTTATTTTAATTTTATTTCATTTTATTTTGCTATATTCATTAAGGTGTTATTGTATTATGTTGTATGTTTGTATTGTGATATGGGCAATGCCTGAAATAAAGAATAATAATAATAATAAAATAATAAAATACTCTTAAGTCATTGTTGTTTACAATTAGCCAGACATAGTTGCAGTTGCGATTGCATAAGATGCAAGTTTAATACGACTCAATCTAATTCAATCGCAACAGCATTGTAATTCAGCATTCAGGAAATGCCGCTAGCATCATCGGTACAATGCCTTGAGTGCCTTTTTTATAGATTTAACTTCGTTTTAATTTAATTTAGTTCATGTTAATTATCATCTTGTACCTACTTGTAAATATTTTACTTAGAAAAGAAATACATACAATACAAAGCCATTCAGTATCAATACATTTTTACCAACTAGCAACCATTACCAACAATCACAATTCGTATATTGAATTACCTATGGTCTAAGGAAGATTTTAGATAATACCTAGATAATCCTAGTAACTAGACACTATTCCTACAACTTCACAATCCGTCGCACGTTCATAATAGGCCTTAAAAAAATCTATGAATGGAGCGACAAAGCGCATCAAAACAATGACAGCACCGCCGCGCGTGCGTCGCCTGCGCAAGTGTAACGAGACAGACACTGATTCATTATAAACCTTATTACAATGGGACAAAGTTAAGAATGACTGGTCAAAATTCGATTGTACCAAATTGCTTCACGCGCATAATGACGGGCAGGTACGGACAGGTATGGATAACAGAGGAAGTTGAAAAATGCGCTGTTTATAGCTTTATATTAGGACATCATTGTTTATATATCAATATTTCGTCAATATTTTCTGCAGCTCACTGTTCATAATACCTATATACCTACGGACATCGTTATATATTATTTTTAATTTATTGTTATTCACGAATATCGGTGTGTTGAAGATCACTATAAAGATACCTATCTAATTTTAAATTGACATGTATTTACCTACATATGCTTCTATGTCATACCGTTAATATTAATCACATCATCCATTTTATTCCCTACTCAGAATATTGTAAACAAATTATCCAATTTCATTTCACATTCATTATTAATATTGTAGACTGAAATGTAATTTTCAATCATAGCTATTCAATCAATCGAGGTTTCCAGCATAGGTAATCAGGAGGTCAATTTGTTCGATAACTCGGCGAAGAGATATGATATCAGCTTTATATGAGTAGCTATGTACTTAGTTCATTAACCACCAGGTTTTACCAATAAGGCAGCTTTTGAAGATGTGTGAGGGGTACGCTGAACAGCATGGTCTCAAATATAACGCGGTAAAAAGTGAGCTTGTCGTGTTCAAGGCACGCAAGTACAACATTAAAACTGTTCCCGAGATCATGCTGAGTGGAGTACCCTTAAAAGTAGTAGATAAGGTGAAATATCTGGGTCATATGCTTACGGCTGACCTGAGCGATGACCTTGACCTAGAGCGAGAGAGAAGAGCGATGGCAGTAAGTAAGAGGCAATATGCTTGCCCGCAGATTTGCACGTTGTAGTAACGAAGTCAAATTGACGCTTTTCAAAGCCTACTGTCAGACGTTCTACACGTGCGGTCTGTGGGTGAGCTTTACACAAAGGCATATAACGCATTGCGCGTTCAGTACAACAACATCCTTAGAATGCTGTTGAGGCTGCCGAGGCATTGCAGTGCATCCGGAATGTTCGCGGAGGCGAGAGCGGATGACTTTTTTGCCATTAGGCGAAAAAGAGTTGGGTCACTGCTTAGGCGGGTGCGCGGCAGCAACAACAGCCTTCTATAAGGGTGTTGGCTGAGCGCCTCGACTGTCCGCTCACAAGGTATTGGGTGGCGGTGGTAATTGGCAGGGCCAAGTAGAGAAACTTGCTTGGCACTGCGAAGGGCTATCCTCAACCTCCATATGCTTTTTCTTTTTTTTTCATTTTCTAATTATTATTTTTTGTTTTTATTTTATCTTTGTAAGTTGTTTTTGTATGCCTTAGCTTATTATATTCCTAACATAGTTCTTAAGGTCCTCTGTACTAACAAAATATGGATAATGGTCTGAAATAAACGATTTTTTTTATTATTATTATTATTTATTTATTTACTTCATTAATCAAGTTATCGTATTTCTGAATACGATCGAACGCCAAGGATTATGTAGATTTGTTCACTGAAATAATAAAACATAATGAAGCAATATCTGTATTTCCGAATAGTTCACCTAAATAATTAACTAATAAATTAATCATATGCAAGTAAGAAACTACATCTTATACTATCACGCATAGGTACCACCTTCGAATATAATCAATAATTTAGGGATGTTAACTATTTGGTTGAGGTCTTCTGTAACGTGGACATTTTTATGAACTGCCACAAGTTTGAGTGAAATTACGTACTCAAACTCTATTTGGACATTGGACAAGGTCGGTGTCACATTTTGTCGGAGCCCCGGTTCGCGTGAATAGGAAATGAATCACCCGATTGAATGCGCACGCGCACCTCCGTTCCGGGACGACTCGCCGGAGGCTCTGCGGCGTCAATTGATCAATGGCTAGTCCGAGAACTGGCGGCCGTTTCACAATTTACAAAAAAATAAAATACAGCACATCTCGCTTAAAGTAGAGGTAAAAAACAAGCTCAACAAGCCTTATAAATAAAGTGCGATCTCTTCCTCACTATCTTTGGGTATATAGGTAGGTTCATATTTCGATTCATTTATTGGATTAAACTTGATCGCATAAAATAAATAAGAACGAAGGCAAAGTTGATGCCTTGAGGCATGATCATCTTTACGTGTTCATTCAATAATATCTTCTTACTTAATTATTTATTATCTGTCTACTTACTTAATTACAAAAGAGATAAGTGGAAATTTTGCTCTTACATGGAATACTTTGTCACTTAGCATGGCTTAGTTCACTTACCTAAAAAAATATTAATTGATATATGTTTAAATGTAGAGTCGACGTTGTAAGGCCATAAGGCGAAAAATCTTAGACGTCGACACGCACGGTACACACAAGTGTCATTAACAATCATTAAGAGGGAGCGCTCCGCGAAATCGGAGTTCTTAGATTGAATATTTACCTATGACAAACTAAAGCGAATGCCAGGAAAATGAACATACAGAAACTACATCATATTTGCAATCTATTTGTCTGAAAAAAAACCATACAAAACCAAAATTGCCTCGATAGAAAACAATCGTCAAAACATGTCTTATTTTTACCTAATTTCAATTGTGTGCCGTTCCCGTGCATATAATTTACGTAAAAATTTAGTGTATAATAGCTCTTGATATTGCCTAGTGATTTGACGAGCGGCGTTTTTTTATGTAGTCCCTTTTCAGACTTATTGAGGTATAACGTATTTGGCGTATAGGTCTTTTTTATTTAGCGCGATACTGTTTCTCCCGTCGCGTGTTTCGTGCAGTTTGGTATATCTTGTGTTGCCGTTCGCGGGCGGAGTCAATCGCAATCGCTCCGCTGAGACGAGAGGACTACGTTCTGTGCTCTCACGACAGCACGGTGAACATAATTATTTCAATAATATTGTGACCCAGTATATTCGTCCAGTGAATGAATGTATCATTACATTCCAGTAGATATTTTGGTATATTTTGAAATAATATATTTAAAAGTCTACCTTAACATGTAGACCTTAAAGTTCAAAATACAACCATAAGATTACGCAGCGATCGGCCGGCGACCGGCTTCTTAGAATAATTTGTGCAGTACATGCAAAACTACACGAACATTTTTTCTGTCGAGCGTGTATTTACTTTATGAAAGATTATCACTATCACTACAACATAGTACTCGTATAAAACAAAGTCGCTTCCCGCTGTCTGCCCCTATGAATGCGTAGATCTTTAAAACTACGCAACGGATTTAGATGCGGTTTTTTTAACTGATAGAGTGATTCAAGAGGAAGGTTTATATGTATAATATAATTTAATATAGTATCCGAGCGAAGCCAGGGCGGATCGCTAGTTGAGAATAAATCCGGTTAATTTCAAAATCGATGTCCTCTCGGTCTCTAAATACGAATTCGAAGTCGGAAATAATTCAAAAAGTGGTCGCATTATTTTCATTTTTGAAATATTTGTTGTAAATTACGATGCGCGTTTTTTTTTAAAGAACAACATACGTTTTCAGGCTTTTCGAGAAATGATGTCCATTTTGAATTCCAAGATGGCGGACATTGTTTTTCGAATTTAAACTTTCGTGAGACATGTTGAAATAATACAAATACAACGTTCAACTCACGTATTAAATGTCACTACGGGCGACATGTTTCGAACTCTGCGGGGGTTCATCAGGATGAGTGTTTTCGCGACGGTTTCGCTTGAATCTTGTCGTGATTCAAGCGACACCGCCGCGAAAGCCTTCATCCTGAAAAAGAACTCCCGAAGATTTCGAAACATGTCGCCCGTAGTGACATTATTGACATTGTTTTTCTTTAAAGTCATCACGGGTGTCGCTTTTAGGTTTATCGAGGGTGCAGATTCCAACAATTATTGCCTGCGAACTTGGTCATTTTTATATTAAAAAAAGTGAACACAATTAAGCAGTTTTTCTTTAGTACCTACCAGTATGTTCAAAATTGATAACTAAAGGGCCAGAGCGTCTCCATTGTCTCCAAGCAGGAATCCGAGATCAGAATTGAAAAATTTGGCCGCAACACTGTGGCCTGAAAATCTGACTTTCATAGAAATTCACGTATTCAATGACATGATAGGCGACATGTTTCGAACTCTTCGGGAGTTCTTCTTCAGGATGAGTGTTTTCGATGATTGTTTTGAAGAAGAACTCCCGAAGAGTTCGAAACATGTCGCCTGTCGTGATATTTAATACGTGAATTTAACCGTGGCTTTATTAGTAGTATTTTAGACATGTCTCACAAAAGTTTTAATTCGATTATGGCTTTTTTTTGCTTTAGGTTTTTACTAGCCATTGTAACCCTTACGTGATTTAGTAAATAAAAAACCGGCCAAGTGCGAGTCAGACTCGCGCACGAAGGGTTCCGTACCATTATCTATAAAACAGTAAAAAAAGTTTATTGTATGGGAGCCCCCCTTAAATATTTATTTATTTTGTTTTTTAGTATTTGTTGTTATAGCGGCAACAGAAATACATCATCTGTGAAAATTTCAACTCACGGTTCTTGAGTTACAGCCTGGTGACAGACAGACAGACGGACAGAGAAGTCTTAGTAATAGGGTCCCGTTTTTACCTTTTGGGTACGGAACCCTAAAAAACGGAAGGTCATATTTCAGTTATAGCTCTTGAAACTCTGACTTAATAGCGAAAATAATATCTTCAAATATAGGTACAGATTTTGTCTTGCTTCCCACTTTTTATAATAGGGATGATGACTAAATTTTTTTATGATGTCATTTGAACCAGTATTTGGACAGGAACAAATGTTTGTATCGGAGTAACTACAATTAAAGAACATAAATACCCAAAAATTTGAGACAAAGATTGACCTCGCAGGCGGCAGCGCAAAACGCTTAATACTGAAAGTGAAAGACAGACAGGCGTGACGTCACAGCCGACATTAGTTAATACAAAGTACCTACCTACATGTATCGTCGTATGGAAAATCAGGTTCTTAAATTGTTGTTTCATTCGCGGAATACTGCCTTTAAGTACATAATTGTTGTACAATTTTGTTTCTATAAAAGCCTAAGGATTCTATTGGTACCTTTAAATTTACTCTTGTACAAAAAAAAATATCTTTTCTAAACTTTCAAGGTTCATATCTTTTTACGATTTTAATTATATTTTATTATTTATACTTTATTACGGTAATTTGATGGTTTACTATACATTTAGCATCACTACGTTATCAATTTGAACATGAGTCATCATGCCTATTATTCATAGGTATTCATCATGTTTCATCTGACTGTCGGGGCATATACTATGCGAGAAGGAGCGGGGCAGCAATAGACGCATCAGCGCGGCAGGTGCGGGGCGCGCGGGTGATTTCTGATTTTTCCCTGGCGGTACGCCCCCTCTTAACAAGTTTTGTAATGTCTCAACCGGCTCTCGGGCTACTCGTTAGTCACGGTGCACGGTGGAAACGCACCCGGACGGATGTCCGCGAGGGCGCGACGTGACGTATGCGTTGGACTGTACCTGTGTGCACCAATATAAGTATTAGAGTGTCGGTCTGTCGATTATAAAGGAATTTCGGATACTTTCATTCCCAAATTGCGGATGTAACTTTATAAAGAGTAATATTCTACGCGGGTGGCGCAGGACCGGTCACTTTGGCACTCTTTGGGGGAGGTCCATGTCCAACATTGGACGTCTTTCGACTAATATAATGATGACTAAGTAAAAGACGTCGTAATTTTGGTACAGACGATGACGTATAATTGCAAAATTTTCGAGGTAGAGTTACCTAATTAGTGGTTTGTATTTCCGGGACGAGTGAGTCATAGTGGACGTATGACATTATTCAAAACAAGAATGTATGAAACTCGTACGCATATACGACCTTTGGAAATAACCAGTACGCAACCACAGTGTTACGAATGTCCGCAGGGTGAACCTGGCGTAACCATGACGTATGCACCCACGAAGCTCGTGCCAGTGTGCATAGGTACCTATAGGTACATGTGTGTTTAATTTGCATGTAATGTATGTGTGCAGCTGTACCGCAATGCACCGGCGTCATATTCATATATAGACTAAGAAGACATCTGACGAGTGGGTCATACCATACCTACAGAGAGGACACACCTCACACACCTATGTATTTATCAACTTTTGTACGTGTAAGTTATGATTTAATCACACAGATAGGAGTGGAATTAATTTTAAATAAACGAGTATTTATACCAGACTAGAGTTCACAAAACTAATGATTAAAAAATAAATAAATAATAAAATATAAATGTGTAGCTTGCATTTAGAATAGAGCTTAGTGGAAACGATCATAAATTATTAAGAGGATATCTTTATGGCATCCGTTATGTTTATTAAAATTTTAGTTTAATAGTGCCAACACTGCCAACACAAGCCTTATATATCGTCAAACTAATAATAAGGATCGAACTGAACCGCAGAGCCGTTGCCTCGTTACTACGTGACAGCAATGCGGATGCCGGAATCAACACACCTTTACTACTTAAAGGATTCACAATCACAAATATACACATAAAAAACGTTTCATTCACCCACCCGTCTAAGTTTTCACTGCCCTGTTTGCATTTCACAAGCTCATAGAATAGAACAATGAGAGCAGTAAACGAAACGTAACGGGCGTCCCCGCGTTTAGTGTTTACAATGGATAAGGGAACGTGAGAATGTTGTTTTAAACCAACCTTACCTCCCGATGGTCCCTACGTGTCCGCACAACGGCCCAAATGGTATTGTGGAGGTGGAGGCGGCTAATGCAAAGGTGTCATAAACCATCTCTGAGACTATAAGCTGCCCAACTTGCATACAATCACGTAATGACTTTTGGGTGAGAAAATGCAATTATTGTCAGCCGTGGGAACGTGTTTTTTTATCCTGTTTCCTGCGATATGAATGTTTGTATTGTTTAGGAATGGTAAACGGCTAGGCGTAATGTTTCTATTGTAAGTAGGCAGTGATTTGAGTACGTGACCACACAGCGTCGTATGAATTATAATCGATGGTGGGTGGCATCCGGCGGACACACGCGGGCTTCCTCTTCCCCTCATCATTAACTACTTATTAACATCCGAAATCAATGAGCCCTCGACGACAAGCTCACTCGCATCCCGTGTAGGGAAGAACACTATTAGATTATGTTAGTCTACTTAAATATTTGTTGTGGGCTCCCATAATTTATAGAGAATATTAAGACAATCTTAATAGGGTCATACTGATGGAAGTTCAAACAAATCTAAAAACGTTAAGTATTCGTCGGAAAGGCAGCCTTTCTCGGTATAAAAGCTAAGTATACAATTCTCTTACCAAATGTTATTTTACTATTATCAAACGGTTTTCGTGAAACTAATTGAAAATGCAAATCCCTTAAGTATAGTTTGATGCCACGAAGGGGACTCCGATAAATGCTAATGGGTCCTTAACAGCTGTTTTAAACGATCGTAAAAACAACTTAATAGCCTTCCCAGTCGATTTTACAAATTATAAACTGTCCAAACTTTGTGTTTCTCCGACTCACAGGTTTTTGCACAGACAGTACTTAGAATAATAAAAGTTTCTTACAAACAAGTTTTCATAGACAACGAATTAAAGAAATAAACCTTGAAATTTCGGTTTTATTAGTCCTGTTTAACTATTCATAACATAGATTCATAGAGTAAAATTGGAAAGGATTATATTTATTCTCTAACTTTAATGTGATTGGATTTTTGATGTTCATGTCTTCGTTTTAGTGCTATTTTCCTAGTAGTAGTAATGAGTTAGATAACAGTTATGAAATCCTCAAGTACCTACTGTGCAGACTATAAACAGGCGCAATCATTTAAAGCACCTACGTAGGTAGGTGGTAGGTGTAGTTTGCCTATGTATTTTTGTAGGTAGCAAAGGTCTTATCTAGACTCTACAAGCATAACAGAAAACGACATTCACTTATTAAAACAACGTCACCACTCAGGGCAAAGAAGGCTATCGTTTGCAATAGATCTCTAGATATCACGAAAAACCACTGTTATCTTTTACTTTAAGTTTTATATGTTTTGTATGTAAATGTGCCCATAACGTAGGTACTACTGATATTGTGTCATGCAGCATAAATTGCTAACAGACACGGCTGTCCTAGACGAGACAACGGCGACAGGAACTTAAAACAAATGACCCACAAAGAAACAGACAAGCGGAACCATTGTCGTTTTATTCACAGGTTCCTTCCGATCTGTTATCGCGTATTTACACACATTGTCTTCTATAACAGCCGCTAATCACTGAGAAAATATTTCCTTCCACAACAAGCCTAACAACATTACAAGTCACTACAGGCTTCAAAATCACTTGTGACATTGCTCTTCTGAGTACGTAAGTATTATCAGCGGGTAGCGCCGCGCGCGCCGCCCTGTGGCCCCTGAGTATCCAACTACAACTTCGATAAAGTAGTGAATCAAGCTAGAACAGACTTTATGTCGGTGCTAAAAGTGTTGTGTTAAATGCGCTGTTTTTGTGGGTAAGTGCTTCTAAGGGCTCGCGGGCGGCAGGTGCTCGGACGCACGTGCGGTGCAGCTTTCTGCACCTAAATACAAGAGTAGGCACAAAAAATAATTAATAGCTGATCCAATTTAATTAAGACTGAATCAGCAGAACTTTCTTGAAGGCAGCTCATTTGATAGATTCATCGACCATTTTATTTCTATTAAATGATTTTATCGATTTCGATGGTTATTTGGATTCAGGGATGGTAAAGGTCATTTTGGATGCTTTTGACCATTATTTTATTTTATTGAAGGTGCATTTCGTTTCGAAACACCCTGTATACTACATAGTTTGTTTATAGACAGTCAACGAATTTGAAATTTTAAGGTAACCTCTTTGGCAGAGTAGCTTCAACAGGCTATTTTTCCAACGCTTGCGCTTTCTTGCCAGTAGAACGGTAGAACCATATTATGTTGTATATGGTTACTCGTATAGGTAGGTACCTACCTGCTATAGATGATAACGATGTATTATGCTCTACGAAATATGTAAATTCAAGTAAATTATTTGTACATTCTTTACACGTGAACAAAATTGAGTAATTTATTCTAACTCAAAAAACAAGGAATTTAGAAAGTGCGTAATCCGGAACATTTCCGTCAGTCAATCAAGAAATTCAAGAATGGAATCATTACCGCGGCCGCAATCAACTCTGCACCTGCTTAGCGACACGCTTCGCCGCCGAAACATAACTAAAATGATATGAAATTCATTTAGCCGGCGACTGCGACGAGGCGGGCTTTCAGTATGAGGAGCCGACGATTGTTATGGAGAAATTAGTTTACATTGAAAACATTGACGCATTAAGCAAACGAGTCGGTCCTACGAGTACCTACTCCTACCGTACGTAGTACAGTCGATGTCAAAGAGATTTATACTTTTTTCGTTTTATTACAAACGAATATAAAAAATAAAAAAAATATTATTTTATTAATAATCATAATAATTTATAATAAATTATTATGATTATGATTATTATGATTATTTGATGTCCACCGTACAACAAAGTGACAGAACCACATTCGAATTGAATATTCGTTCTATATTCCGATAAGGCAAACTTGCCCCTTTTGCATAGGTTGGGCATGGGCATATTCATTACATTATGGCCCTTAAACGGATCGTTACGGAAAGTAACAAACCGACAGGTTAGATGTGACTTAAGCATCACTTTAGTTAACCTTAACCTACCATTTTTTTTGTAACTCCTCGATTACGGTTTGTCTTTCTTAGGTCCATGTTTAGAATTGTTTCCTTTATGTTACGGGTCCTGTAAAAAATACAAGTTCAGAAACTTAGCGTGCAAGGGAAATTGAATACTATCCACCAACTACTTGTAGGTATTGGAGCTGTGGTGATTCTGATTGGTCCTCACTAACCAAGAAGTTTCTTTATGGCCGTTGAACATTAACTACTTACAATGAAGTGTTTCGAAGTGGAATATAACCACATACCACCTCATTTTATTTAGGACTGTATTCCATAAAATGCTTCTACAAAAAAGTGTTATCGTTTAGTTATTTCAATGTACATATTAAAATGTCATACTCATAACAAGTTGTTCCGTTCACAACTGGCTGAACAAGTCCGCTACTGAACAATACCTGTCCTCACAATGACTCCTCCGAGCTGGCTTGTTGTCACTCTGTCACTTGACACCCGCTCCAGACCCGTTACTAGCACCAGCTTCATTATGCCTTAAATAAATGAGCTACTATAATGCAACGCTGAGAACAACACTTTCTACTGGCAAATGAATGATCACTTATTATTTTAATGGCGCTGAGATTCTGTGAGAAACGAGTATAGGTGGTCAATTAACTTTTCATTTAAAGTATAACACAAGTTGGAATTACTTTTGGTTTTATTCCCCAAACTTATACAGTCCCGAGCGTTTTAGCGTTTTAAAATAATATAAGAATTGAATTCGTTCATATGCAATTCTTATATTATGTTTATGTTCATTGCTATTGCTGCAAATTGAAAACCCTGGTTTTTGCTACGATATTTGGAGTAAACATCGCTTTGTTTGACCTAAACACAAAATCTTACAACGTGCAAACAAGAAAGGTCCGTTTGTCATAATAAAGATAACGCTACGTAAAAAACGCTGGCATCGTTGGATTAAGCGACATCCGACGTCAATCCACGTCGAAATGTCCACCCTCTGGCGGAATGAAGTGAAGGCAGAACAATCGGGCGGAAACGGAAGGCGCATTTCGCGATCTCGCCGAAATTCGGCGGCGCGGCAGCTGCGCTCGCGCCGATCCGCACCGCACATAGCTACAGCAGGTCCACGTTGTATATCATTCCCGAGAGCCAGAGCTGTTACTCTGAACGCTTTCTCGCAAATGATACCAGTGTAAACCAGACCTCAGAAGGGTAATCACGCAACGTTCCAAACGCGCGTTAGGACAATTTAACTGTCATTTCTCCATATAAAAGTGACATTCAGATCTACCTGACGCGCGTAAAATGCAATCGGCCTCCTGATTACGCGTAGTTACTACGAATCGTGACGTCGATGACAGGGTGAGGTGAGGTATAACACCGTAACATAATAACATAGGTGGCCCCTATATCGCCAACTTGATTATTGTCACCTGGCAATGGCTATTCAATGTTCATTTCTGGGCTGATAATGAACGATGCTGTCCAGCATGTCGATCACGTAACGCATTGTACGCGCATCAGGTAGATCTAAATGTCACTTTTAACCTTACGTGATTACCCCTCTGTAATCACCTTTACTTGACATAGTTGTCATCAAAGCAATGTACCTACGTCGAATTGTCGTCGTAGGTCACAATTGTCAAGGTGGTCACGAAAAGAAAGTAGAAATTAGTGAATATTACTTACAAAATTGAAGTTTACTTAAAAAACATTAATTAACCGAGAGAAAGAGTGGAGTCTTCTTTCACAGGTGTACTCGTATTATCCAATTCAATAATCAGGTGTACAAAATCCCAAACTTATAGATAATAATTCGTTTCTCGTAGTCCAAATGAACAAATTATTTTTTATGATCCCTTGGCTGGCTAGACTTAGCAATGTGCAAGTTGCAGAACATTCTCAAAAACGTAGGAACATTATAAGGATTTTTGGAAATTTTTAACGAGAACTTGAGGCAACCTTCCGTTTAGGAATTTCCCTGAAGGGAACATTTAATTTTGTAATGATATATGTTCAAACATTAGCGAGAACTTTCCACGTACAAAATTTTGAACATTTTTGTTGGTGCATTGCTGGTTATACTAAAGTAAACAGCCATTAAAGTCCTGCAGTGTGAAGCGGACCTTCTGTGAGTGTGTTCTCCGTTTCACGCCGCGGCCAGCAGCTGCCCTCTAATAGCTCATTTCCGTTTTGCATGTCGTAGAGCTCTGTAAAACCACTACAAATCTAAAGACATTACCCTCCCGAGTCGTAACCAGGGAGTGATTGTTTGAATGGCTTGCCATATTCAGGTTGGGGTCAAAAAACAAAAGAGTAATGCTGTGATTGAATAATTGAACGATGAAAACAATAATACGCCAACGATATTATTTCTATTGGCGATTCATAAACATGAGTTAGTACAAGTGCTGGATTTACGTATACAATAGTCGTAGGTATTTAACTTTAATAATACCATGTACCATAGTATAACCATACATAGTTATAGCAGTCGTGTTCCTTATTAATTTATCAAAAACAGATATATTTTTACACGAATTTTATGAACTATACATTGTGGCTATTGGAATACCGTTGGCGTTGTTTTTCCAACCAATTTGACCGTATTACAGTAACCCTCAATCTACCTACATATTTTAGATAGTTAATAAATAAAGTTGCGCATCACGTTTACTACTCCTGCCTTCTCCGTGATTGTTTAATACTTATACATCTTACAAAAGAAATCTCAAATTAACCTTTTTGTCTCGAAGCATTTGCATCACGTGGGGCTCTTACCTTAAATAGACCACATACCATAACAGTTATGGCACAAAAAATATAAAAACATAACATTTATTTTAAGATAACCCTGGGGGACGGAAAGCTTCCGCCGATATATCACCTGGATTAGAAAAAATGATCTCCTGAGACAGTCGCAAGGGGGTCTATCTATTGCTAAATGAAAAAGTTGAACTCATACTAAAATAACATACCGAGTGTATGAAAATAATTTGAGGGTGTGTTTTTAATTTGATGATCTTTTGCTGCTACTAAAATTCTTTGTATTTCAATGTATTCATTTCACTGCCAGGACTCCGTAGAGCGGGCCGTAGGCGCTTTCCGCTACCACAGTCTATAAGCCAATACAGTCTTTTTTTTTTTTTTACCAATACAGTCATTTGACGAAGCCATCTAGACAGGGCAATCGTGCGGGGGGCGAGGGGCGGGTGAGGCGAGCCCGAGCTGCATACGTCGCCATTGTAAGTAGCTCGGGACATGACTCTCAGGGCTAACGAGCGTCTTTTTTAAAACAATAACATTAGTAATAACCTTAATTAACATGTTTGATTGATAGTGTCCATACCAACTCCGTTAACACAATCGTACTGCACCAAATGCTACAAAATGTAAATATGTCTAAGTGATGTGTTTCCATAGTTTAAAGTGAAACAATTAGGTAAGCGTCATGTCATTAATTCACTATGAACAAGCTTACCGGCGCTGAAAGCCTATTTTAACATGAAAAGCACTAAAAGTCGTCTTTGGTGAGTTTCCTGCGGACACGACTTCATAAATCCTTTCGTTATTAGATCTCCGTTACAGAAGACATGAAAATTAATAACCGTGAAGCAAGGAATTTTTCACTTACTTCCTAAAACTCTTATCTTCCTGACCGAATGTTACTAAAAGCAACCTTCTCTTAAACTAAATAAAGAAGGAATTTAAAAGTAACAGAAAATAGATAGGAAGCTGTGAAAGGAAGCCTGATATATGAAGTATTTGTCAACACTGGCAGATAAAAAGTTCACGTGCTCTTGATCTCTCCAGTAGATCTATTTTGGAAGTATGAAAAAAGAAACATCTGTACGAATGGCTTCCGTTCGGTTGGGAACAATCATGCTGAAATTAAAGACGCACGCTTCAGATGTGATTCGTTTTAATTGATATCTAATTTTACAATGCGGTTTTTGTGCTTACACAAAAGTTGTTATTTTTTCAGAGCTTATTTAAGGTAATCGTCCCAAATGATCATTTCATTTGGGACGATTACCTTAAATAAGCTCTGAATGAAAATAATTAATTCCAGAACAAGTTCATATTCAAGTCCCAAAGCCCGTCTCTGGCATAATATTCGACACTTTCAATTCTATGTCAAGTAATACAGGTGAACAATAGCTGAGGTCAACAAGTGGGTAATAAGCTGTCAACCATTGGGACGTTTACCTTAGAGTGGCTAATTCTATATATCGGTTCTAATCTAATGTGCGAGTGTTGCATAAAGACGTGATTCCTGCTGTAAGAATTGTTAAAAAAGAAATATTTCAGGAGTTAATAAAATAAAAATATTTTTCAGTAAATACATACCTATACCAAATACTAACGCATTTTTGCATTAATAAAATTGTAACACATTCACTGCCAAGAATCGCTACGCTCGTAGCTGAGCCCGTCGTTGAGTAGACAACTTTATTAATTTTGACAAATTAAATCTTTAGAACTTCAGCAGTTATAACTATGTTACATTTAACATTACCTACTAAATCCCTATACAGCTAACTACTGAAGCGCCCAGCCTCCTAGTTTTAAACCTGATCCCATATCATGGTTGGCCGTATCACGCAATAAGTGACAAGATAGAGCGTCCGTCTCGTTCTATAGAACGGTGTCAGCCAGTGACCGACGCTCAGTAAGGCCGATCATTATACTGGGTGATGTCGATTACGTCCTTACCTCGTTACCCAGGTACTCGGCACATGTACTAGTAATTCGATTACGAGGCCCATCTGCCCGAAACCCCCCAACGGTATAAAGCCACAAAAAGCCACGCGCTCATACTCATACCTCTTTCCGCCAACCTGCTTCCGGTCTGTGCACGCACAAATGGGACCATTATATCGACTACATTAAGCCTTTTTTATAGCGCTTAATCAATTGGGCCTGATATTGTGCTGTTTCATAGGTTTTATATTAAAGGTGCGATATGCGTGATCGGTAACAATGTAGAAATGCCGTTATAATTAACAGTACTTACACTTATTTGGGTCATACACAGATTTAGGTTCGCGTCTTTCCTGTAGACATTATCAAAGTTAAGGGCTACGAAGCCTAATTTTTGGGAGAGACGAATTTTGTTTTGATACACTGTGTTTACCCAAACACAGTTCACCTAAGCAAATTCGTCTCCCCCGTGGTCAATAATTAAGAGCTCACGTGCATATAAATAATGTTTTTATCGCATAGTAACATCGAAGAGGAGACGCCGTTTATGCGGATTAAGAGTCCAAACAAAAATTAGGCTTCGGAGCCCTTAACTTTGATAATGTCCACAGGAAAGACGTGAACCTAAATCTGTGTATGACTCATTTTGTATTTGTTTTTTAAATAAAGGACATATTAACCAACATCGGATCGTTTAGTTAATTCATGAACTAAAACAACTTTAAGTACTTAAATGCGTAAGACTCTTGATACTCGTAAGACTTTTACGATTCCTATTTTTTCAAAATTAGTTTTTTTTAAAACTGGTTTATAATGTTGACTTTTATTTTGAGATTATTTGTGATTAAATTGTAAAAAAATATCATCAATCGATTAGACGTTGCCCAGCGGGCGATGATCCATGCGTATATTTTATACCTACCCAGCTAATTTAAAACTGACACCTTTCCTAATTCGCCTTATTTGTTGTTACAGGTAAGCGTCTCTGATTACCGGACTACAGATAGCGATCTACACAATAGACAAACAGTAGTGTCATAGGCGCCGTGTAATCTTGTTACACCATTTGTTCGAACCTTTAATACATAAGCTCTTTAGCTTCCTCACCGTGATCCGTCAAACCCCAAAATCGAATAGACACATGTCCAATAAATTTACCTTACACATAGGTCAATGTGGTCTTAAGATAGATCATTGTATCTGGCCTGTAATCCCATTGTCCATGTACGATCTAACGCCCTGGCGAAACCGTGTTATCTTCGGACTTATCTTACGAAACAAGTCTCGGAACAGATTAGGTAATTCGATACGAGATCTCGGCTATTTACGATTGTATCTCTATTATGTCGCTAATCTTGATCGTTTTGTTTAGTGTTATTGTTTGGTTTAATTTGATTAGTTAATTGTTAAATAATTGCTTTGTTGTTAAATATTTCACAGCTACGTTTTGTTTTTTTTTAGTACCGTGAGTAGTTTAGTACAGTGATACATATAGGTATTTATGTATTGTTTTTTTCTTCGCATACCTAAATATTCTTAGACTTTGTCTTGTCTTTAAAATGTATAATGAAGGTAGTAAATTGTATTAAATTTGTTGGTATGCTTTGTTATTTTTTTAGCTTACTTACAGCCTTTATTGACATTTTAATATTCACAGATTTAGATGCAGCCAAATCATTTTCAACGCAGCAATTGATTATTTGAAACATGAATAACACAAGTCATAAACTGAATATAATATAAAGGTTATGTACGTATGTACACTCGTACAGTTATACTATATAATTGCGATATAGGTACTATAGTACATGGTAATGCAATGTGCCAACCGGGCGATAATCAAGTTATTCCCCACCGTAATCCGCAGATTTGTATGAACCAAATCTCATCCGCTCTACATTATCCCAGTCCGATAACATCTGGCCGGCAAGGTGTCTACGAAACTATTAGGGTTTTTGCAACACGTGTGCCGAATAGGGAGGCTGCGAGAATGGGACGATTACAATAATGTTACTTGCGCGTAAACAAAGACTTGCATTACTCAACGATGGCAAAGGAGAGCATTATAAAATTTAATACCTACTCGTACGAGTATAATATATACATATGTATATAACGTATTTAGGTATCCTTGAACTTGGAATGTGACTGTCAAGAACATTTTATTTAGTCGGATATATTACTAGCTTTTGCCCTTACTAGTTTTTCGGAGCTTATGTACGGAACATTTACCGTTAGCTTATCGGTGAAGGAAAACATCGTGTGGAAACCGGTCTTATCCCAATAAGGTCTAGTTTTTCCCTCTGGGTTGGAAGGTCAGATGGCAGTCGCTTTCGTAAAATCTCCGGGCTCCTTTAGGGGCATTACCAGGAATAACGCTAGGAGGATGATGATACTATCTTTTGCCCGCGACTTCGTCCGCGTGGAACTCGTAAATACCCTAACTACATCCAACCCCTCCCCCCGCCATTTCAACCCCTAAGGGGATGACATCGGGTATAAAAAATATCCCGTGTCCTTTCTGGGATTAAATCTATCTCAATACCAAATTTAATATCAATCGGTTCAGCTAATTAAACGTGAACAGGTAACAGGCAGACATACAGAATTACAGAGTTACTTTCGCACTTATAATATTAAAGTATGGATTACGTTACGGCGTGGGCACGGCGTGGGCACGGCGGTGTGCTGTGAGCTGTGAGTCTTCCTTAAAGCATTTACTTAGCCGTAAAATATAGCGTCATAAAACTCATAAAACTTATCAAAGCACAAAAGCACTATACTGATCGAGGAAAACCAAGTAGCAACAATGTAGATCTACTTAACAATGTTACTTCTGCCCCAACGTTCGGTGCATTAAGGGGTGCTCAATCTGGGCCACCGGCCGGGTGCTAATGCGTTTTTTCACAGACATGTGCTACTGCCAATTTGACAGAAAGGTGTTTGCCGACACGTGAGGTTGATCTATTAGCAGTGCATATGGCGAACATGTTACTAATATAGAAAGCCGTATGAATAGGTATTCCTACTCTACGGAGGGTATCGGTTTGCTGCGTTAGGTACTTAAATAGTTATAGACGTGTAAGATACGTTGGGTTACCGTTAACATGCTCTTATAGACCGCGCATCGGTGCCGAAATCACGGTGGTGGTGTAAGATTAGGAGCACACAGGATGCCCCAGATTATGGCTAGTGAGAGATGAGACGGACCGTGTGCTTTTGATGATGATAGTGATTTTATTGTTCATCCATCCTTCTTCAAGTGTCAATTTGACCAAATAAGAATAAACATAGGTAATCAAGGTTTTAACGATTAAACGCAGATTATATCCTTCCTCCTATTTGGTCGAATGCAGACAGACAGAAAAAACAAGATTGAAAGTATAATTTAGTATAAGGTTAACGTCGCAATGTTTGACAAGTTGAAACCAAAGTATTGTTATGATAAATACCTAAATAAATATTAGGGGACAATCTTACACAAATCGAACTAGTCTCATAGTATGCTCAATAAGGCTTGTGTTATGGGTACTAGACAACGATATATTGAATGGACCAAGACTGACAAACAAATATTCATGCTCATCACTTAAATATATCTGCCCATACCGGGATTCGAACCCAGGATCTTCAGCTTTGTAGGCAGCGTCACTACCCACTAGGCTAAACGGTCGTCATGTATGATATGAATTAAGATTATATCGTATCGTATACCTAAGTATGAATATCGGGCCAATGTCAAGCACTGCACGGCTATCATGAGACGGCGCGCGAGCCCTCTCGATTTTTCTCGCATCAAGCTGGTTTTCCACCGTAGGGGCGAGACGAGACGAGGCGAGAATTGAAGTCGTATGGGACTTACTACCTAATTCCCCCCACGCGCGCGTGGAAAACCAACTTCATACCTCTCTTTCTAAGTTTTCTAATAAGCGAGTGAGGGATAGTGCGAGAAAAATCGAGAGAGCTCGAGCGCAGACTTGTGATAGCCGTGTGATAGCCGTGCTGGAACGTCTAAATATCCTATTCATACTTGTTTAACACTAAGGGCAATAGCGATGCATTCGGATTCCGGTATGTCGAGGTAAATGAATAAAAACAAATGTAGGTACGCTAACGGTGGGATGCAGATGCACCATACCGTCCGTAATCGTAAGGGGTGTTCGTTAAAATCTGACTACAAGGAAAGACTGATGACAAGTTTCCATGGAATGACAGCTGCCATATTTAACGTTGATCGGTCAGTAATCGTAAGTTGGTGTAACCCGCCCTAAGGCTTACACCAACTTACGATTACTCGTACTTTCAGATAAATCGCAAATAGGTACGAATACTACAGACATTATTTCCATCCTGAGTTAAACTTTAATATTCAATTAGTTTGAAAGTACCTATAACGGAACTTGGTTTTTGCGTGATAGAGGGTAAACTAATTTAACTTTCCACATTTGCTTAATATGGGGTCAGATGGGGAAAACCCGCAACGTAGGGGTCATATATGCAGTAGGTACCTACAAAGTTGGAATAGCAGAAAAGGGGATTCTCTGTAGTTTTTTCCTCTTTTCTGTTATTCACTATACTTCGCTGCATATTTAATACGTACATTGTACATTGTTGGGTAGGGAGAACTTTACAAAACTTCTTTTAACTGTTAAACTTTTGTTAGACATAATAATATTATTTTATATTATTTTTAAATGAGTGATGGCTCAAGAAAGTTTAAAGTTTTTTAAGCCCATAGTGACATTAGATGTCACTACGGGCGACAAGTTTCGAACTCTTCGGGACTTCTTTACAAACACAACACAAAGAAACACACAAACATGTCGCCCGTGTAATACGTGAGTTTAATGTTAAATTACATAAAGTCTTAAAAGTCTTCCTGCAGACAAACTGTATAAAACAGTTTTGCAGGGCTTTTGTTTTTAAATGTAACTTTTGTAGTAAGCTTAATAAATAAATAATAAATAAAAATCGTGTAATTATTAGTAATATATAAACATGATACCTATCTTTTATATGTATACCTATGTACTAGCTCGATAGTCGCCACTGATAGCATTTCAGGGACAATTTTATTCATTATGTATACTTACGTACGAACTCTATCAAAATAATAAAATTTATTTTGCTAAATTAATATTTGTTTTTTAAGCAGTGACGCTGCTAAAGAAAATTATGATTTATATGAAGTAATAATAATTTATAAGTTTTTATTTAGTTATATGAAGGAACTGATTGAAGCATTTGGTGCCCGAACCAGATTGTTCCGATAGCTCAGTTGGTTAGTAGCGACGGGCCATGAATGCCTGTGGTCGCCGGTTCGAATCCGGCTCGGAGCATTAAATTTTTGAATGTTTCCTTTCATTTAAAAAAAAAATATAATTTTCTTTAGCAGCGTTACTGCTTAAAAAACAAATATTAATTTAGTATGGGGTGGCGCATCGTTACTGACGATTTCTCAACATAATTTGAGACGTTGGTGCTTTAAAGAAGCCTAAGTCTTCTGGTAGATGTCGCTACATAAGCCTCCCTAAGGCGTTATATGGGTGAAGATCAAAAAATATGCTACATAGTTAAGGCCTTAATTCAATCTATGCTAGAAATTTCTCATTTTCGTAACAACAATTACCCATACATTTTATATGGGTAATTGTCGTTACGAAAATGAGAAAGTTAAAGCGTAGATTAAATTAAGGCCTTAACTATGTAGCATATTTTTTGATCTTCACCCATATGAAGGAACTGATTGAAGGATTTGGTGCCCGAATCAGATTGTTCCGATAGCTCAGTTGGTTAGTAGCGACGGGCCATGAATGCCTGTGGTCGCCGGTTCGAATCCGGCTCGGAGCATTAAATTTTTCAATTTTTCCTTTCATTAAAAAATAATAATAATATTATTTTGCTAACTAGACTTAGTAGTAACCTCAATGCGTATTTAATCTTAAACTTAGAGTTATTTGCAAAGTGAACTTTGTTATTACAATACCACGAGATCTACCATGCATGCTTACCAAAGTACTAGTCCATTCCGCAGATTTCCAGTCAAGGGGCGAATTCATATAAAGATTGTTAAAAAGTTTGGAAATGAATAAGAATAAGAATAACTTTATTGCTTTCATGTTTGTGCTTTTTACTATTAGGTACAATTGAAAGTATTGTGGTAGGTAACAACACACGAGCCGGTCGATGGAATCACGCCACCTTTTCACAATTCACAATCGTGAAATAATAAAAGTCCAGCGGCGGAAATGTTATTCCGATTCAAATAATCGCTGTTCATTGCTCGCGATGATTACACGGTATTTAACTACTTCTAAATCGGAGCAAACCTTCAAACACAAAAGAAATACTAACAATCGTAATTATATTTAATTGGTGACACTACAGGGCTGGACATTTTCCCGTTCAACTGTTATCCAAGTACTTCACAATAACTGGACAAAAGGCCCACACAATAATGAGCGGACAGCCGTATGAAATTTCATTTCTATAGGCTCCCAGTAAATATAGTGGGCGATGTGACTGCGACATTATAAAAGCTAGATATTTTTGTGGCAGAATATTGACGTATTAGGCACTCGAGTGGGCGCCGACGAGCCTGGTGACTTCGAGGACGTCTAGATAGCCCCATAATGGAGAATAAAAATAGATTTATGCTAATGTTGTGTTTGTTGTCTTTCTGCGTCTATTTATTATAAGTATATTTATTTGATTTCAATATTTACAATAGGTAGCTATTTGCACAATTCATAACGTGTTAGGACACTTTTTGAAATTAAGCTGTGATATGTATAGTCCTGTTTTAACGGGTCTATCACATTTCTAAACTGATTAACATATATCAATATTTAAATATTACTATAAGTACCAAACAAATATTGTGAGATGGACTGGTTGTGTGTCGGACGTATACAGGTTGAAGTGCGGAGTGAGACAGGGTGGGTTGACGTCTCCAAATCTGTATATGAATCGACTGATTAAGGAGCTCAGTAACACCTCAGTGGGTTGTTCTGTTGGTGTAAAAGTTATTATAATAACATCAGCTACGCGGACGACATGGTGTTGATAAGCCCTTGCATCAGTGCGTTGAGGAGATGCTAGCCGTAATACGGGCGCTATGCTACTGCCCAGCCAGGGGCTTAATTACAAACGCGACGAAAAGTGAGCTGTTATTGTTCAAGGCGCGCAATAAGAATTACGATATCACCCACGCTGCGCCTTCCGGTACGTGGTCGCCACTCGAGAAACTTTCCGCCCCAATGGCCATCGGTTCTATGTGCAATGTTACTAACACTAGTTTTTAATTAAATTAATTGTTACTAACAAATTATGGACACAGAACGAAATAAATGACTTTTAATTGTATTTTGATTCAATTAAATTAATTTTATATCACTATTCAATTTCACACATAAATATCGTGTTAGACCCGCGAAAATTATAATTAAAAAATGTGTATAAAGCGCAAGAGTTTAGTGGTATGTCTCGAATCAACCCAGGATTCCATGTAAAATAGATATGTGATATCGCATAGCTTATTATATGAGACATTTCAGTAACAAATTGCCTTAATTGCGTAACCTTAGCCACTACTTTGCTGCTCGTTGGCTATCTCAATCACTTTCACCGCATCTTTAATGCATGAGACGAGATGAACGGCAAAAATATTCCGACGACGGCTCCGCTGACTTTATTAACGAAGAAAAAATTATAACATCGCCGTCTACGACAACGTGCATTGCTCAGACTCGGCGGCGCCGCGTCTAGGAATAATTTAGTGATTCAGTGATTCTAAGTTACGCGTTATTCTCGGCGACTGCCCTGCTTGTCGCGATGGACGCCACTCAGTACACTGCCGGGTTTACTGCAAAACAGACTTATCGTTTATTGTTGAATGTTTTATTTACTTTGAGACTAGATATCATAGTGTCTAATGCCTTCTACTTGTGATTTTATAAGTCAGTCAATACTTATATGACGTGCTATAAAACCATTTCTCCTTAAACAAACAGTCATACTAATGATACGTAACAACTACAAATTAAGATAAACGTCCCAATGTTGAACACCCTGATTGTCACTTTTATTGCTCTGAGTTAAGATTTTTTTTTGGCTAGCCTGTTGGAGTGCCCCACTGAGTTGGAGTTAAGATTAAAAGTGTCAAATATTCGGGTCAGTGTCAGGAACTGGCACACTGACTTTACTCTTACCAACAGAAACGACAAATGCGTATAATGTAAAACATCCATGAAATCTTTAATTCTTTTCAGAATTAAACGTAAGACGTAAAATCTAATCTAAAAACAAAGTCCAGTCCAGCTGGAGAAAACATAGAAAGTTCAAGGTAATAAAATAAGGAGCTTCAATCCACCCCACGCTCCCTTCGGTGAATTTATCGCAATCCGATACAGTATCTGCCGGCGAGGGGAAAAAGACCCTACATTTTCCTACCAGTGATAAGGGTTGATTTCATAACGCATTAGAGAAACGTCGATACGTTGCAGACTATTTTCGATGATGCTGAAAACGATGCGTTATCTAGGAAGTAGGCAATATTACGCTTAGTACTTTATCTAAATAACATTAATAGTATACAGTCGGCATTTTATATGTTGGTAGTTAGTAGCAGCCGTAGCAGACAAAGTTGTCAAATATATCGTAACAGCATCTTTACTCCTATAGTAATAAAGACGTGTTTGATATCTTTGGCTACTTTAGCCGCTACATATATGACTATTCATGTACTACAGTATAAAATATGTTCCTGCAAACAAATTGATTTGAAAATTATCGTGAACAAATTTTAACATTTCATGTGAAAAATGCGGAGTAAAATGACTCATTTGCTCACGAATAAATCGTTTAAAAAACTCCATTTGTGTACGAAACATTTCTCTAAATAGCTGTGTAGTGAATTAATGGTTTGCATGTCCCGATACGATTGCTTTATTGCCTACAGTTCATATTTCCAGGGCTAGCACGGAAAAGTTACACGCCGTGATCGCGGTCAATGGCTCGGCGGCTCGCGTATTGAGCTGGGTATTCGACTCCGGAAAAATACATATGTGCTTACTGTCCTCGTGGCCCCGCCCGCATTGAGATACACTTAGACGGTTTTATAACGGAATAATATAATATGTTCATCAAGAAAGTATGGACTTGCATGTTTTGATAAAACTATAGGTAGAATATCTTCTGCGTGACAATATATATGTTAGGTACGCAGGTGGAAAATGATTGTAGACTTGGTATTTTGAGTGAAAATAATAGAGAGTGCTCGCGTGTGGTGTGTTGAGCAAAAGGTAACGGTAAATCCGCCAACAATTTTAGGTTAAGTGTCACCCGCCAGCGCCCTCTGAGAGTTTAATCTTCATTAAATATGTATACGTAGTACAACAGATGGAGTTAGTATGCACAATCTTAGCTAATGTTATATATTTTTTAATAATTATAATATGCACGACTATTTCTAGTTTTTGGGTGGCCAGAGGCAACTGAGTATTATTTTATGGTAGGCAGAAGTCTCAAGCCATCCCGTTTATGAATAAACTTGTATTAAGAAATTTGTATTATACCTAAAGTTATGTAATTAAACATATAAGCATTGTATCGCTTACATCCCCACCCCTTAGTGCTGACAAGCACTAGCCATCAACTGGGGAAAGCAATGCGACTCGTGTAGCGGGTCTGCGCAGCAGGCCTAAGCGTGTGCGCACATCCACCACTCGAACGCGACCATCGCGGCCAGGGTGCGCCGCGCTCACTACTCCATGCCGCCAGGAACCACGCTCTAAATTGGGATCGACCAGTACCACATAATCGCCTACTTGTAACGATCTAGTCTCCCTAGTCCATTTCCGACGAGGCAGTAGCGTCGGTAAATATTATTTAATCCACCTAGCCCAAAACATATCTGTAAGCCGCTGAGCGACACGCCACCTTTTGCGGAGGCAAAGGTCAGCATCGTCGTACTTACCTATAGGAGGGCCAGTAGATGAGCTGCTGATCAGAAAGTGATTTGGCGTCAGTGCCTCAGGATAATTGGGATCCGTTGAGACATGCGTAATTGGGCGACTGTTCACAAGTGCCTCCACTTCGGCCATCAGTGTGGACAGAGTTTCAGGGTGTGGAGCGCGCTCCTTCAGGACAACCTTCAGCGCTGTTTTAACGGTGCGGATCATGCGTTCCCATGCATCGCCCATTTCAGGTGCACCGGGAGGTATAAAACGCCACTCAGTTCCTCGCACGGCTCCATCTTCACGCAGTCTGTCTGCGTTCAGTTGTTGGAGACTCTTCTTCAGCTCGTTGTCAGATCCTCGTAGATTTGTACCATTATCTGAGAAAATCACCTGGGGAGCTCCTCGACGGGCTGACATGCGTATGATTGCCATTATGGCAGAATCCGTGCTTAGTGATTCTGTTATCTCAATATGAATAGCACGCACAGTAAGGCATGTAAATAGCATGCCGTATCTTTTTTGTCTCCCTCTGCCTATTGTAGTCTCCATTGGGCCAAAAAAATCTACGCCAGTATATGAAAACGGCCTCCGACTGTACTGTAGGCGCGCAGCAGGCAAATCACCCATACGCTGAGGTTGCGGGCGGGCGCGCCGATAGCGACAGAAGAGGCAGTGCGCCGCGACGCTGCGTACAGTCGGTCGCAAATTTACGATCCAGTAAGACTGGCGTAACTCATTAACGACGTGTTCGTGCGCCGTGTGCATCGCCCGACGGTGGTAGTACTCGACTAACAGGCGAGTGGTTCTATGTTTGCCATCCAAAATCGGAGGTCGTATTGTTGCCATTTGGACCCCTGCTGTCTGATCGATGCGGCCGCTAACACGAAGGATTCCATCCTCGTCCAAATATGGTGTCCACCTTTAGTAGACGACTGTTCGACGGCAGTGGTTTGCCTCGCGCCAGACAATTAATCTCATCAGCAAAGGTATCATTTTGGCATTTTTTTATGACATGTTTTTCCGCTGCCCGCATCATTTCAGAATCTAGCTGAAGCGAGTTTTTATTCTTCACGATCCTCCTCCTTTGCTGATTTAATTTACGTTCAATACATTTGTGTTTACATATTTGTATAAAATGTATTACTCTTGCAGCAGTGCGCACAAGACGGATCCAGCTAGAAAAACGTCGTTCATCGGGTACAGGTAAGTTGTATGTCCTGTGTGCTAATTAAATTAACATTTCTTTTTTCACAGGTAGCTTCTTCGACCGTCACGGTGGGCTTCAAATCCTTTGGCCACTGATCCTCTGGTTGACGCAAAAACATAGGGCCCTGAAACCACACATCACAGTATTTAAGTGGTGGACTGTCTGGCTTAGTGGCGACGTCAGCTATATTCAAACGAGATGGCACGTAGTGCCATTCATTGACGTTAGTGAGCTCATCAATTTCTCCAAGCCTGTGAGCAACGTAAGGCTTGTAGCTCCTGGGGTCGCTTCGTATCCATTGCAAAACGGTGCTGGAATCAGTCCAAAAATATCGCTTAGCTGGCAGGATATCTTTTTGCTCAGTTGCAATAGTCTTCGCCAATCGTGTCCCGAGTAAAGATCCCTGTAACTCCAACCGTGGAACAGAAATTGGACGTAGAGGGCTGACGCGGCTTTTACTGCCAGCCATACATACAAGAACACAACCATCAGCGCGTGTAAAACGCCAGTATAATACTGTCGCATACGCTTTAATTGAAGCGTCGCAAAAAATATGAAACTGAATGTTCACAATCTCACCAGGCGCAGCAGAAGACGGCATCTGATTGTGATAACAAGGTGTCCAGGTTCCAGCGCGGAAGTACCAGCGCGGTATACGAAGCGACTCCAGCTGTTTTAACTCGCCGAGCCAAACACTCCAACGCGCATGTTCCTCGGGTCGGATGCGGCATTTCCAATCGACACCGCTTCGATGTACATCTTGAAATAAGATTTTACTTTTTATTACAAACGGAGTAAGAAAACCGTGTATATCATAAATTGACATAATAATGCTAAGCATTTTAGCCTTTGTGGGAGGAACGTTTCCATTTAAAATCTCTGGCGAGATCTGACTAGTGGATAATTTAACACTGAATGTGTCATCGGCAGGATGCCACATCAAACCAAGCGCGCGCTCAGCTGTGTTCGTAGCTCCGTCCTTGAATTGAACTGCTGACTGTGCGAGCGCATCAGCTGGTATCGCGTTCAGTACGCATTTGCTGTTGCTAGACCAACCTCGTATCTCGAAGCCGCCTTTTTTATGTATGTGTGTTATATCATTAATTAGTTGAATAGCATTTTCCTCACTATCTGTGGAATAATAACAATCGTCCATGTAATGGGAGTTAATTATAACATGGACGGCTTCGGGATATTCGTCTTCGTATTTAAGCGCATTTTTATTTTTTATATATTGCGCGATGTATGGGCTACAGCATGCGCCAAATATCAGACTCTGCATCACGTATATTTTAACTGGATCAGCAACTGACGCTTGCCATAGAAATCGAAAGACATGTTGATCCTCCGCGCGAATTTTAATGCGTAAAAACATATCTTTTATATCCCCGATAATGATGAACTCTTTTTCGCGCAACCTCAACATTATACCTAAAAGAGAGTTATACAAATCAGGTCCGGTCAAAAGATAGTCGTTCAGGCACATATTATTCGCAGCCCGAGCAGACGTGTCGTAAACTAAACGTAATTTACCCGGTTTATTTACATTCTGTACGCCAAAATGAGGAATGTACCATACGTGTTTAACCGAAGGTTCGTTTTCCTGCAACTCACGCGCATACCCTCCGGATAATAACTTATTTATTTCTTGTTGATACCTATTAGCGTATTCACGGTCATTCTCAAACTTACGTAATAAAATAAGGTTTGCATCCGAGATAAGGCGCAGCTGTAGGTATCGGGTGTGGTGAAGTTATCTTGTTTAAATGGCAAACCTACTTCCCATCGGTTATCAATCAGACGTACAGTTTCTTCTAAAATCTGTGTAGCACGCAAATGTGCTTTATTCTCGCGGCATAAGGTCGAAACTCCTAATGAGTCTAAGCAATATGATTCTTTTATTAGATCATTAAGGGCATTGCAATCGAGTGTAGTAGTACTGTCGATCCCATCATTAGAATGAGCGAGATGGCAAATGTTGTGACTTACCTGTGACGCAGAGGAGTGAGCGCGACTACAGTAGCCGTGTACAGACCATCCCAGCCGACAGCGGGTTGCATACGGAGCATTTCTGCCACCATGAATGATCTCGAGTGGTGCAATTACATAATAATTATCCTCGCCAATAAGCAAACGCGGCACTACACGTTCTTTACAAACAACGTTCTTTATTTCGGATAACTTATCGCACGTAATTTCGTTAACTGCCGTTAAATTTTGCGGCGGCAAATTCAATTTAGAAACCTTACGTAAATTTATATCGTACAACTTATTGTCCAGTCCAGATATCTTGGTGCGCACCTTTGGCGCGTCAGATTGGAACACTTCAAGGCCAAACGCGTCTATAAAACGTATCGCACTGGAACTTTGAGATGTCAAACCTAGTTCATCAGCTAGACCAGAGTCCAAAATCGAAACGGAAGCAGCATCGTCGAGTAACGCGTAGGTCTGTACTTCACCACGGGGTCCATATAATTTCACAGGAACCACTTTTAATAAAACGTCACCTTTCGAACTCGCATTTGGCGCCGCGACGTGAGCGACCGTAGCATCGTTATCGCTATCACAAGCGGTGGTGCGCGGCTGAGCAAGGGGTGCGTCCGGTGGGAGCGGCGCGCTCGGGTGCTCGTGACATGCCGGGTCTGATAGTAGTGTGGTTGTAGTAGCCTTTTTCCAGTGAAGGAGTCGATGGTGCCTCATTCTGCAGTCTTCTATGTCGCATTCAGGAGCCTCACAAGTGTTTATGTCGTGGCGCGCGGTTAAGCATTTGAAACAAAATCTTTGTGCTTTAGCAAACTTCCAGCGATCTCTGCGCATCGCTCGTCTAAAAACACGGCATTCGGGTAATGCATGTGCGCTTTTTTTGCAAAAGGAGCATGATGTAGTTTCAGTGCGCATAGTGGTGAGTATTGGACGAGAATAACGATTGTTGTTGTCAAAACGTTTAATATAGGGCTCGTTCTGCGCCGGCTTTTTAACTTCACGCGGTTGAACAGCTCCGGTGACAAGTGTCATATTAGCTTCTTTCTTCAAAAATTGTGCCAGCAATTCTAGTTTTGAACCACCCGCTAGAACTTTCTCATAAGCGTATTCTGTCCACTTTCCCAATAGTGTGCTCGGTAGTTTACTTGTTACAGCTGACGCGAGCTCGGGATTGCGTAAATGGTCACTCTGTTTTAGTGAACGTATAATAGCAACGCAGTTGTTTACTTTCGTTGCAAAGTTAACTAAATCTTGCTGATAATGAGTAGGTAAAGGTTGTAACTTACGCAGTTGTGATGTTATGTTGCAAATTATGGTCTCTGCTCGTCCAAATTTGAGTTCGAGAGCCTCCATAATATCTGTTGATGAAGTATTACCAATCAGCAAATCCGTAACAGCTTCTTTAGCTTCGCCTCGCAGTGCTCGTCGAAGTCTGGACAAATTCTCGTACTCCGTAAAATTGCATGAGGATACCGACTCGTCGTATGCATTTTTAAAATGTAGCCATTCGATACTGTCTCCACTAAATACAGGTAGATCACGCGGAGTGGCGAAACGGCTTAGTAAACGTTCTTCGCGTTGCGACGATGATTGATCCATCATACTCTTTAAAGTATTTGCCAATTCCAGGATGCTGCTGGTGGTGTCCACATGCTGTGCAGGTGCTGCACGGTCGGTAACGGGTGCGACCGGCTCGGATAGCACAGGTGGGCGGTACTCGGCATTAAGTTGTTCCTGGTTCAACCAGTCCATTACACGATCAGGCACTTCACTCACACTTGGGACGTCGGGTTCTTCTTGATCTTCGGCTTCGGCAGCGGCCAAGTCAGCTTCTAGGCGCTTGTCTATCAAATCCATTTGGATTTGGGCCTTCGCTTCGGCCGCTTGTAATTCCAACTGTTTGCGCCTCGCCACGGATGATGCCGTTGACCTCTTACTGGTGCTGGCGACGGAAGGTGCACGCTTGGGTTCTTCCTTGGGAGTACCGCTTGTACCAGGTTTGGGGTCCAAAGCATCCGATTGAGTGTTGGCCATAGCTTGGTCGGCCAATTCACGTTGACGTCGTGTCACAACCACTTTCGGTGGCGTATTATACATGGATAAGCACTGTACACATAGATCCGTGTTCGAAGACCAGCTTATTGTTAGGTACGCAGGTGGAAAATGATTGTAGACTTGGTATTTTGAGTGAAAATAATAGAGAGTGCTCGCGTGTGGTGTGTTGAGCAAAAGGTAACGGTAAATCCGCCAACAATTTTAGGTTAAGTCACCCGCCAGCGCCCTCTGAGAGTTTAATCTTCATTAAATATGTATACGTAGTACAACAGATGGAGTTAGTATGCACAATCTTAGCTAATGTTATATATTTTTTAATAATTATAATATGCACGACTATTTCTAGTTTTGGGGTGGCCAGAGGCAACTGAGTATTATTTTATGGTAGGCAGAAGTCTCAAGCCATCCCGTTTATGAATAAACTTGTATTAAGAAATTTGTATTATACCTAAAGTTATGTAATTAAACATATAAGCATTGTATCGCTTACAATATATGTTGCAGGGAAATGGTAAAAACAGAGATTTGATCAAATCTCTAAGGGATATGATCAAATCACGCAGGATGTTAAAATGGCCAATTCATTTTATCATTTACCTAATACAAATCAGTAATTTGATCAAATCTCTGAATCTGTTTAGTGAAATGACTAAATCGGACAAAAAAGGCAACTCGTTTTTTCATTTCACTAGACTTGTTTAGTGATTTGATAAAATTTGCAGCAGCACAGCTCCCGCCACCATCTTCGTGGTTATTTTTTTTACAAAAGAGCGGAAAAATCTTTATCGCGTTAGTTTCGTCAACTCACTGACGCGTTTCAGGGATTTTATCAAATCACTAAACAAGTCTAGTGAAATGAAAAAACGAGTTGCCTTTTTTGTCCGATTTCGTCATTTCACTAAACAGATTCAGAGATTTGATCAAATGACTGATTTGTATCAGGTAAATGATAAAATGGATTCTCCATTTTAACATCCTGCGTGATTTGATCATATCCCTAAGGGATTTGTTCAAATCTCTGTTTTGACCATTTCACTGCGACCAGGGTTGGGCAGTATTTCAATTACATGTATTTGAAATACGTATTTGAAATACAAATACGTATTTTGTATTTGTATTTCAACTACATGTTGGAGAAGTATTTTGTATTTGGTATTTGAAATACCGCACTCACATGTATTTAGTATTTCGTATTTCAAATACTTTAAGTTATAAAATACATTTGCACAAAAATAGATGTTATTTAATTCTATAACCGTATAATGGAACGTTTTTAATATAGTTAGGGGCTTAGGGCACTGTGCTGTGGCAACACTTTACTGTAAGTGTCAACGTCAAACGTTAGGTGCCAGTTTATGAATTTAGTTCGTTACGCGGTTTTTTATTAGTTATTACGTAGCATAACCCAAACTCAACGGTGTTACGTCGGTTAAGTACTGAATTCCCATGGCCACCTTCTGTCTCCATCATCAAATCAGCTGTACTGTATGGTACCGTAGCATAATATTGAATTGTCATCCAAACTATAATTATGCCCAAAATTTAAGCTCAATCGGTCACCGGGAAGTGGGTCAAATTTAACTTGCAAGATTTGATTACATACATGCATAATTACATAATACTAACAGGGCAAGTTAAATAAAAGCTTGTAAAAATGTGTAAAAAGTGTTGTGAAAAAAAACGTGTAAAAAGTGTTGTGAAATAAGTATTTTGTATTTGAAATACATTATTTTGAATACTGTATTTTGTATTTTGTATTTCAAATACCTGTCACCAAAGTAGTTTCTAGTTTGTATTTCAAATACATTTCTACATGTATTTTGTAATTTGTATTTCAAATACAATGAAGCCAGTATTTTGCCCAACCCTGACTGCGACATATATACGGTTTATTCCTTCGCTTGCAAAACTTAGGTATTATAATTGGGGCGTCTATCGATTCTTCGAAACCTGTAAATAGTTATACTCGTAGGGTAGGTATTTTTTGTAGTTGCTATTAAATAGGTACGTGAACTAATTTAAATCCGAATTCAAATATGCATTTGTTATTTACCCGCACTACAAACTCTGCAAATAACTGGATTTTTTTACGGAAGTGGTTAGTGCAAAGTTAACCGAATTTGTATCCTTGAAACAAAACACATTTTCTACCAATAACTGGGACTAGATACCTCCCGACGTCTCAATGCGGTAGCATGTAGGCAGAGAATCCCTCTGCACTTAGGTACCTTTTTCAGGAATGCCATATACTTAAAGCACTCCACTTTATTAGCAATTTTACCCCATTCGATGCATGCAATTAGAGCACGCCAAAGTAGCAATAAAATTAACTATGCCCCTAAAAAGTCGAATACCAACTCGAATATTCCTGCTTATTATTTTATTAACTTGAGCCTGAAACTTAACAGCAATAGGCTTACAGTAAACCAATAATATGAGTAGGTAAGTATGTGCAGTATAGTAACTCAATGCAGTCATGGCGATGGTCTACAATCAAAAAATTCCATAAAATTATCTGTGTTAAAGCATACTTCCGTAATTTTGCTAATGAGTAAATTTGGTTAACTAGTTGCACTATAAGTATATAATTTTGATTACAGGTTAGTTATAAATGTGAATATTTTGATATTTGTTACTAAATTTCACGGCAGCGACAGACGGCCAGAGGGTAACGTAACAGGACACGACACGTAACTTTTCTTTTTCCATACAAATCTGCCTGATGCACGCACAATGCGTTTTCTTTTCGTTATCGACCAGCTGTATAAAAACATAACATACTTTTTATCCCCAAATCACCCCCCCCATAGACGAAATTGGTGATGGAATAGAAGTTAAAACGGGAATAATTCCCGGGGAATTTACGCGGACGTATGTCACAAGGAAATTCTATAGTTAGGAATAATTGAATGTACCTGCCACCTACCTACGAGACGATTCAAAGTTAAGTTAGGCAAGCACGACACTAATATAATTTGTATTCAAGTTATCTTGCTTTTTGAGGTTTTTATACTGCTTAGAACACATTGTTTGTAGTAGGCACGTAAGTGTAAGTAGCGTGTCAACTTTATATTACGGCTCGGCGGGGTTACATATCACGCAGCAATCGCCGCGGGAGTCCGTCAATCATCATACTTGTTTCTTGTTTTATACAAAACTACGCATTTTGTCATTAAATTAACTAGTTGACATCGGAAATGAAAGCTCTCCATACAATATAATGTCAACTAGACTATAAGTTTAGTATTGTGATGAATTCAGATTTTACAGATTTTCGAATGCTTTGTACAGGAAGAAGTGCTTTTGTATAATTAAATCGCTTATTCTGTTTTATTAATCGACTTCATGAAAAAGGCGACTGTCAATTAGTCGTTTTTTTATATGTTCCCTGATTACTCTATGACGCCTGGACCGTTTGAAAAATTATTTTTTTGCTTGAATGAGTATGTTGCAGTTGCTCCCATGGTCAGGTCAAAGTCTGATGATGGGATTCGGTAGAAATAGAGGGAACTCTTCAAATTAGACACATTTGAAGCGATTTGCAAGGTGCATTTGTTTCGAAAAGCAATATTGGTGGAAATGTTCATGTAGGATGTAGGTGCTTCTGAATTGAAGTCGGTTGAAACGTTCTTGTTAATGTTAATTATGTTATTTAAAGCAGTCCTAAAGAAAGCCAAAAGCAGGTGTATAATTACCATGGTAAGCTCGTAAATCCCGGATAAGCCCAAGGCCCATAGGAAGTCTGATTAAGGCATGCGGGCTTCTCGATATATCACCCTCGCGAACAAATGTTTCATCGTGCCATTTAATACCACGATTAGATTAAAATATTGAATGCTAAAATTGTTAAAGAAACGTCGGTCGTAAGTCTATTCTTGTCCTAAATAAGGATAAAAACGGTTAAGTTACTAGCGCGCTTAGGACTATACTTGTTTTAGCAATTTAATTATACTTAGTTAATTGTAACAACTGTTAACCGTGCTTTTATTTGACTCGCGCGCCAAAATATAGCTTTAGATCGATACTCTAGTTCATTCTACCACCGCACCACTGGCCACATGTACCTACCAAAGGCAGTGTTTCTTAGTGATTTGAGAATACTTAGTGCAGCAAAAAAAGACTGCATCCATTATAGCTAAACTTTAATTCAGATTTCCGAGTTCGCATTTGGCACGAAAATCGAGAAGTCAAGCAAAAGGACAAAATTATAAAACTAGATATATTCGATCAAAGGCTATTCAATTCACAAGAATCAAGAATCACAGTACGGTAGGACGCATTGCCTATCTGAATTAGAAGATCTTAATCGATAATAAAGTTTTATTAAAGCGATTGTCTGCGGAATTATCACGGCTATAAGAGCGTTAATGCCTGGTGTATTAAAATACTGAGACGCTAAACTTTCTTCGATTACCTATACGCCATTGTTGTCACTTCATTCTTATCTCAGAGAAAGCCTTCGATAAAGGAAAACGTGGGAATTTGTGTATACACCAAAGAAAGTAATAGTACCTACAAAACGTCAACAATACTGCGATCCCACTTGATCACGATTCTCAGATGTCGGTGGCATACCGATTTGACGTCATTCTATTCTGTTAGAAATGACTCGAAACGATGCTAAAGAAAAACGTTTTTACTGAATCCCCTTACAATAGAAAAGCTAAACTTCAGCCATTCGTGCTGCAAATGTAGGGTGCATAAATAAGTTTCTAACAATAAGGAAAAATGTAGGCCAACAGATCAGAAAATCGCAGCGTTTCGTCGATGTACATCGTAAATTTAGCTTGCCGATAGTGAGCCATTTTTCAAAATCAGCAACGAAATTAAATTATTATTTCGGCACGCGTCCAGCGAAGTACCGCTCGTTTCATGATGGTTATTATCAAAAAAGTATATACACTTACGTGTAGGAATTCCTCTGGATTCTCTTTTTAATTATAATGGTAGGAGTAAAAAATGGAGGAGGTATTGAATGTTAATAGCGACGTCCACCTGCCGCCGCGGAGCGCGTGCGCGGAAACGGTATGAATGAAATGTGCAGGTATCCTGGCCCGTTCCATTATTTATACATACTTACACAGCTTATGCGTCAAAAAGATCGATAAAAAATGCTCACAGAACTTGATTTTGTAAAGGTTGTGCCGGGGAGGAGCGATCTGCTAAATACGGGACTAGATCGATGTTCGAAATCAAATATTTATTCGGCAAATTGACATTGTATAGAAAGGATCCTTCACAATCCTAACTCTTAGTCTAGTTCCTAACGCTTCGGAACGAGTGTTGTGTCATTTATTTTGATCAGTTGGTGAGGTCACAAGAGAGGATCATCACAGTCGAAGGTAGCAATAATGTATTGGGAAGTAGACAGTTATAAAAGATAGTGTAGGGATTAGGTATTTTTAGTAAATGTAAGTATGTAGTAAAAATTGCAAACTCGATGAGAGCAACATAATTTATTTGCCGCGACATTCGCTGAATTGTATGTAATACACATCCTCGTCTGTTTGCCACAAGTAGGTATTTGAGTATGAGTTACCGCTTATTGTCAAGCCCCAACCTTAGGCAGAGCGTACCGGATTCCTGTATCAACCAATACGATAATTTTAAGGTTCTTTCATGAATGAAAACCTTTATAAGGAAACACATTGAGTATATGCATCAATGCAACTTTGTCTATAATCGGTTAATCTGAGCTCTGATTTAACCGCAGCCTATAGACGCATGCAACTCCAAAGGAGTAACATGGGCGTTACCGACCCTTCATTTGTTCAAGGATTCGCTGTGTTGACAGCTGAGGGAACAAATTCACTAGCTTTCAACACAACGCATCCTCGGGAGCTCTGGCGGCAATTTGGCAGCATGATTATTTTTATAAACTGTTTTGTCGCAGATACAAAATAAGTACTAAAGACAAATGATTTAAGGCGCGTCTAAACGTCCGAGCGCGCGGACTGCATACGGGACATAAGCTTTATGATAGAGCGAGATTATTTTATCTCTTCTCGCTTTATCTTATTGGTTATGGTTATGGCCAAGCATAAGCTTGTACCAACTTGGATTACCATTGATGCACTATACCAAGTAGGTCTGCGGCCTCGACTTCGCGGAACCCTCCGCCGATTTCGTCCTGGCATCCAGTAATCATGTTAGGTTTTTTCGACGCAACAGATAGTATGTAATAATGGCTTGCATCCCGTTATTCAGCTGTAGCGAAGTTTTTGTCTAAACCTTCTTTCATTGCTCATAACCGGAATTACCACGTTTTTCGTAGCGTCTTGTTAATATTGCTCTGCTTTTCAATACAAATGAGAAACACAGGCCATCGTTGTCCGGATGTCTTGTATAGCATTGAAATGAATGTAAAAAATGTGTTAAGTATTTATTCTACGTTGATATTATTAACTAAATTTAGGTAAGCGAACAATGTTGGTTACTGCTGAATCAAAGATTGCTGATGTCAACATAAGTTAATGTGGACAGGTACACATAGGGCAGTTTCCATATAAAATAGAGTTTAGGTAGGTACTAGAAATTTACTGCTGTCTGGGAAAGGCTAAAATATTTACACTTGCTTGCAAATACATAGTATTCCCATATTATTCATTAGGCGGCACTAAATCCCATTATCAATAAATGTTCATAAGACTCATTTTAGTTAAATTGCCGTGCAAATTCCGTTATTGGTATCTGTCACTTTGTCACTCGTATTTGAGGGAAAGTAACGAAACACATTTTAGTCAACAAGGGTTAGTTAAGTTTTATGAATAACAGGATTTAGGTATGTTGTTATACTCATGAATTGTTGTTATTTTAAGGTAAATTATAACAAGGACTCATGACGTAACTACTTCTGTACAACCTCTTCACACACTATAATCATTGTCCTTTTTCGGCAACTCCACCGATATAAGATCGTTTAGATATAATTGCCTGTCATTACGGCAGCTCTAATTTATTAGTGACCTAGCCTAGGCCGGGGACACACTTTCCCATGCAGCCCACGCAATACGTAATTATCGTATTGCGCCACTCGAACGGCATTGTTCGACGTAATGCGTCTTCTAAATCAGAGCTCTGTGCATCATGTATGCTGTGGCCATTGTCGCTGGTTCTCACACACTCACTAAAATGCTCCCACGGGCCGATGTTTCCAAAAGGAATGATTGGACGCCGCTAAGTACTAACTATAGAATAAAATTGTACTACATTATAATTGGGGACATTAGCTATTGTACTTTCATAATTGTGCTCTTTTAATATGTTCTCTCATCCATGTTTTACATACGCTTTATCGTTCCATTCTTAGAGCGCACACTTAATGCATAACCGTGACGCAGTGTCTGTCGCAGCACAAAATCAGCGAAAAATTGTACAACAATAAGTTGAAACTCGGGGTCCATTGGACTTGACGCATGGGATAGGAATCGATATGGAATTAGTACGCGTTGAATTAAATTAGGGGCAGGTTTAGCATCATGCGAGAATAGAGTTGCGTCCCCGATTTTGATGTGATACGGTCGATATTATCACAATATGCCACCAACGATTGAAGTTACTTACAATTGCCTTGATTTTGTTCTTCGTATTATACATACATAGTTCGTTATCCTGAAGAGTTTGAAACATGTCGCCCATGAAATTCACACGTGACTCATATAATTCACAGAAGAACATGTTTAAGACTTGTTAACCAAAATACAAACATGGACCTTTTAAATATTTAATACATAGTTTGAAAACGTTGTATATTATATTTGCATATCAAATGTGCTATTGAATTGGAACCAGTATTTATTCTAAATTACTGGTACTACGCTAGCCTCGTTAGCACCTGCAATGATTTCATACCAAGACCTTATTATGATTAAGTAAACTTAAATTAGATTAAAACGTATGATTTGTGGCCTCAAGGCACGCTACTTTACAAACAGTCGCAGTAAAAAATAACCTGTCCACTAACTGCTCCTGTCACGAGCTAAAAATATTTTTCAATTATTCTAGTACATATGTGTTCCTAGACTTGCGGCTCTGTGGTTACCGAATTTTACATACCAAGCCTTATTTTATTGTAGGGCAGTTTCAGGTGATAATGTGGACACGCTGGACAAAAGCACCAATTTTTTTTCAGGCACTTGTTAGGTTCATACCTTTAAGTTTTAGATAGGAACCACCTCCTCTGTCCGTTAGCTACTTTTTGCCAAGTTTTTTTCGTTAAAAGTAAGTGAATGAAAGCTCCAATAGCAAAACTCATATAGTGAAAATCTTGAAATTAGCGCAGTTGGCATTTTACAATGAAGTTCCGCAGTTACCATTTGAAAAACTTAACGATATCTAACACATTTTTTTTATAGAGCCGTTGGAACATTTTTAGTTATTTTTGCAAGACGACATCATAACGATATAAAACTTATAAATGTATGTTTAAAGCGTATCCAAGCTCGTATTGTATTCATTTATACATTCCCTAAAATATGAAAGCTATGCGCATCTGGTCTTTTCTCTACACAAGACGGTCCGCGAGCTGTGTCGCGGCGGGATAGAATATCTATCCTTCTCTTTCTAATTAGTAAGCTTAGAAAGAGACGGACTGTCTATGTCACCGCGATACAGCTCGCGAGCCGTCCTGTGATAGCCGACTTTTAAGCGAGCTGCTTAAATTCACATCTGCATTCACATGTCATTGTTGTATGCCATACTTTTAACTGCACTCGTTGTACTTATATTATGATGGCGTATTTATGCTAAACGTTCCATGCTCGACAGTGGTCTTAATTCATTACGAATTATATATAACCCATAGCTAATATCCAGAATGGCGCTCTCGCATCAAAACGAGCATCAATTCATTGCAATAGAAATAAGCAGTCAGCATAGGTATGGGTGTCAACTATTGAGGTGTCAAACATTGGAATTTATACCTCAGTGCTGACTTTATGAGACTATAGTGATAACATGTGAGGGCGGAGGCCTTCTAATATTTGCAATACCGAACCGAAACGAAAGAAAAATGTAAGTAACCGCTACGCTGCTGATTTGTTGCTATAAAAAACATCCACAACCATTTACTTTTACTCGCGTGTCACAAATGCTTCCCCTGATCGTTACCGATAAAACCGTAAAATTTGATCTATCGACAACTTCACGAGTCGATGTCCACTGCTCGATGTTCTCGCCCTAATTTGACAACGTCTGCCGCATCATGGCGTGCCACACGCCACTTCTATTATATTCACAAGTAGTCCAAAATCTCCTTACCACTCACACTAACATAACTTGAGCTTGGGTTGTTGATAGTAAAAGGTCATCGGAGGTCAGATTTATACTGGTTAACCCGAGAAATAGTCGGCAAGCGTCGTGAATACCAGCTCTGCTATCGCTACTTAAATGCAAACGACATGTTTCTATGCCCGTACCGTGCCTTACAGTCCCAATAAAACGTATAAAAATGCAGTAAAAGCATTACATGATTGCTGAGATTAAAACTGAATTCGTGTAGGTATATACATGATCCGTCATGTAAGATTTAATGTCACATTTAGTTAAGTAACTATTTTGCATATAAAATAATAAAAAAGCCCGTTTGGAATAGCATTAAGTTTATTTACTTGAATATCATTGTGTACCTACATTAAACATTTTAAATGCGAAAGTTTGGATGATTGGATGTTTGTTACTCAATCACGTTTTAACAGTCTAATACCGATTTGGATGTGCACGAAGATAGTTTATATCCGGGGTCCACGCAAGCGAAGTCGCGGGCGGAACCTAGTCATTAAATATATTTTCTTAACGTTATGTTCCATTTAAATAATTGATTTTTTAAAGAAAAAATTGATTTTCCTTTTCAAGACTATGTTTACAACATAAATCCAATAACGATACACTATAAAGCTCAATTATTTTCCCTCGTCACTGATTAAGCTTTAAATCGCAATAACAAGTCGAAGTCGGGTCTTGTCGATACCCGACTCGACGGATACAGCAAAAAATACACAAATACAGGGCTGTTATTCGCTACGCGCTAATGCGGCTCACCCCGCCGGGCACCCGTCACGAAACTAGACCTCTACCTACGCTTAGTTTCTACGCATCGTGGTGTGAAGATATATTTGTGGGTGAGCGTTGAGGTTAGCTCACAGAATAGGGGGGCTGGTTATTTTTAATGGAGTCGTTTATAGCTCGCCCGTGGCATACAGGGGCTGTAACATCGCCGGAACAAAGTCAATGGCAAGCCGCCCGCCCAGTCAAAGCTTGAAACTATAACGGACACGTTTGCCAGTGGGTCGATGAGACACCTACGTTTTGCACACCAATTTGATGTCAGGGCCAATCAACTTTTAGAACGACGCAATTATGTTCGGTACCGCAACAGACGAAACTAACATGTTTTAGAAGAACTGCAGGTCGATCACGTAACGCATTGTACGTAAGTACGTTAGGTAGATATACATGACAAATTATATAGGGAAAAATGACAGGTAAAACGTTAATTTATTGAATCAGGCGTTACTTTGCGGAAGTCCATGATATATTACGAGAACAATATTTCTTTGCTATTCCGCTAAAAAACGTGCTGGTCTATTAGTGAAGATAAGATGCAACTATTTGCGTAAAAACATGCAAAAAATTACAGCAAACCACCACCAATAATGACAACAACCTCGACACGTGTTTCGCCTCTCTACGAGGCATCATCAGGAGATGCTGGCAGGAGATGTTGCTTGCGACACGTCCACTGACCTTTTGCTCAGTGGACGTGGACGTGGCGTCATTATTGGTGGTGGTTTGCTGTAATTTTTTGCATGTTTTTACGCAAATAGTTGCATCTTATCTTCACCGCTGCTTCGGCTGATACGACGATGATGAGAAAAAGAATTGTAAGTAGGTGATTTTTTTATTGGCTCATCAATGTGTTTCGCGTGGGCGTTCTAAACACTAGTTGGACGTTAGTAGTAACCAGCGCGTGAAACAAATTAATATCAATTGCAATACGAAACTTATGTGTCTGCCTCTGGGGTTTTCAATTTTCAACGCTTATCGTCAACTCGCCTCGCCTCGAGAGATTTATTATAATTCTGACATCCGATTACGAATAAATGTAGCAATTCTCGGGGTCTAGATTATATATATATGATGGTAATGCTTGGTAATGCGACGATTCGATAGGGACACTAAAGGGTGGGTTGCACCAAACAGTCTGTAATCGTAAGCGATGTTCGCCTGAATGTATGTAAAGGTGACGGACAAGTCTCTATGGAATGACAGTTGCCGTCTCCATATCGATCCGTAATCGGTTGTCGGTGGTGCATCCCGCTTTAAATGGCATAATGTCGCGAAAGTGATAAATTCAATTCTTGCAGTTGTATTCGAAATAGCAATCAAACGTTTATTTGACGACCGCTTTAGCCTAGTTGGTAGTGACCCTGCCTACGAAGCAAGAGGTCCTGGGTTCGAATCCCGGTAAGGACATTCATTTGTGTGATGAGCACGAATATTTGTCACCTGTGTGTGTACCTGAGTCATGGATGTTTTCTATGCATTTAAGTATTTATTTATCTATATAAGTATGTGTTTATCGTCGTCTAGTATCCATAGTACAAGCTTTGCTTAGTTAGGGACTAGGTCGATTTGTGTAAGATTGTCCCCTAATATTTGTTAATTTTATTTATTTTTATTTCATTATACCGGGTGGAAAGGCACGACGATCCTTTCCGCAAAAGGGGGATTGTTTAGATTTAGTACAGTATTTCCTCTAAAGAAACTAGGCTCATATTCGTAAGCGTTTTGAAGTTGTAGGCAGTTAACTTTTAATGCAAAATACTGCAAGTGACAACCCTCATTAGGTTCAGTAACATTTTAACAATAACACAAGGGTCAGTGACCTTTATCAATACCTATACACAATTATTAGTACGTAGTAATAGTAGGGTTGTCACTAACAATAACATTAATTAAATTTAATATTTTTACGAATTGTTCGTAACAAAAATCGAAACATTACGAATCGATTCTCCAACACTTAAACTAACCCCCCTTTGCGGAAAGGATCGTCGTGCCTTTCCACTCGGTATAAGAACAATCTAATAAAACCGCAACTGATATAAATGCGGACACAGCTGTGTCAGCTACTGCATACTTTCATACCTACCTTTGCGTGTAGGGATTGCAATCCGGTCCGGCGGATCCGGTAATCCGGCCGGATCCGGAATATTTTTATAGGCACCGGATCCGGTAATATTTCACCGGATCCGGACCGGATCCGGTAGACTCAAAAGGATTGCTGAAACGCAGCATAAGCGCAATAAGTCTTGCTTTACAAATCTTACTATTCCCAACCCCAATCTCATGATAGTTACCTTGAATCTCGAATTAGAAGTTAATTTTGTTCAGTCGTTATGTTTACGGTGATAATGTTATCATCATCATTTATTTAAGAGCTTGGCTCTTGTCGGTGGAGTAATTTCCATTCTGTGCTATTCTCTGCCTTTTCCTTCAACTGTATAAGATTCAACTTTAATGTTTTCCTTTTCCTTTTTATATTAGTAACATAGAAATCCAGATATTCCTGATTTATTAAATCGTATGGCATAAATTTTTTTGGCCTTTAAAGAGTTTAAAGTTTGTCACTCTTTAGTCACATTTTTTTTTCAATCATTTTTTTTAGAATAATAATTATAATAATAATAATATGTGATGTCATCCTTAATTTCGTGATAATCGTGATAGTTATGTTTCCTTAAATTTCGATATCCTCTATCTTGAATAAGAAGTTAATTTTATTAGTTATGTTTACGTATGTTGATTATATAATTTCGTTATGTTACTTACATTCATTGATTATCGATTAAGTATATAAATTTAATAACATTTTGGCAGTTCAAGTCATTCGTCGTAAGTCACGAGCGCTTGTACCTTGCACCTATGCAGTTTTGATTCGTGCGGCAGTGAAACGGCAGTTTTCGTAAGCACAAGCAGTAATAAGCACATACGTACCGTACAAGATGAGTTGAACTACATATATAGTTGAATCTATATAGTTGAGTTTGAATAGAGGCTCTCAATTCTCAAATCTCAAACGATGATTTGATCTGATATCTCAAATAGACAAACGAGTTGTTTCACTAAACTTTGAAAAGAATTAGTTTTTTTGTATTTTGGATGATTGTTTTATTCATATTTTTAAATTAAACTAAATATTTACACCAGCCCTCTTTCACCTCTTTGCCATCAAACTTGACAAAATGTTTAATTTTAAAAATTCGCAGTAGCGTAATACCAATCCGGCCGGATCCGGCTGGATTGATAATCATACCGGATTGCAATCCCTATTTGCGTGTCGAAAACGGTCATTTAAAGCTCGTTACAAATACCTCAATTATGGCGGCAGTGAATAGTAATAAAAGTATACCTTAAATTATTCGGACTGACGGAGATGTATCAAAGTCACCCGTTCAATAAGCGACTTAAACACCCAAGCTATGTACGAAAACCAATGAAAGTTTTCATGAAATGTCGGCCAGCAAACAAAATTTCAACTTTAATAAATGGTTTCGATTTCAAAATCCAGAAAGATCCTGATCAAGGTACCAAAATGGAAAAGCTCTTGCAACTTTATGCCTCACTAGCTGTTGCCCGCGACTTCGTCCGCGTAGAACTTGTATCTTAGAAAAATGATTGGTATTAAATTATTGTAGGTGGAACCTTAATTATCGCCGACCCAAACAAAGTTCTACCATCTTATGGGATTATTTCAGAGATAAAAACTATCCTATATCCTTCCAAGGGTGTCAAATTCAGCGTACGGAAAATTTCATCCAAATCCGTTCAGGGATTAAGCGTAAAAGGTAACAGTGAAATGAGTTCATTAGTTTAAATTGCTAAATTTCAATTGAAAACTCCGTTTTTAGAAATATAAATATCTTAAGAATCATCAACAGACATTTCTGCTAAAATTGTAATTTTTTTTATAACGTATTAAAGAAAGCTACATTACTGGAAATGTTTGCCTAAATCCGTTCAGTAGTTCACGTTAGTCCGAGCTACCTGTATAGTTATGAAAACCTATCTAATGCTAAAAGACGTAGAACTTTCCATCTCCATCTGCTGTCCCCATTTAACGGTGTTGTTAGAGCAAACATGATTTTGATTATCTAAAATAAACTCTATAAATTAACAAAATAATCCGCAGTTTAAATGAAACATTACCTTCTTCTCGGTTATGGGAACTGGAAGCTGTTCGGTTCTGTAAGGGTCGTGGTTCTAATTTATACTTGCCTACTTCTCTGCTACCAGTCGGATTATTTATTTTGGCTTACCATATAATTAGTATAAAAGACCTATGAATTCCCTTACTTCAAAAAATACTTATTCCTCATACATACTTCCAACCCTTTTTAACCTCTTTACAGGATGAATTTCAAGAAATGTTGTAATTAGTTACCTAGTCTTTTAGCGAAGTTCCAGATCCCTTAATTAAAAATTGTCTTGTTCCCTGACAAACATCCAACTCCTTTTAGCTCATTTTGGGGATGAGTGTTTTTAACCCCCCTATGGAATCCATTTCAAGCAGTCTAAATTATGTTGCCCCCATAGGGGATGAATTTCGAAATAATCAGTTTTGTGGTATTTTAAGTTAAAGGCTATAAGACCGAAGTTACAAATTTCTTACTATAATATTTTCTTGGTCTCCATCCCTTGAATGCCGTTTTAAACCCTTTAGGGGAGGATTTTTTCCAACACGCTGAAAGATCTTTTTTATTCTGATAATAATTGTTTATACAACGTTTTAAGTCTCCAGCTCAATAAAGAGTTTTGCTAATCCAAACCTTGCACCCCCTTTTAACCCCCTTAGGGATAGAATATTCTTAAACGCTGGAAGTACTTTTTTATTTGATAAGTAATCTTTCTACAACGTTTCAAGTATCTTACTAAAAAAAGCGTTTCCCGTACAACCCTTGCCTTTTAACCCCCTTCGGGGTGGAATAGTCTAAAACGAAAAAGTCCTTTTTTGTAATCTAATAAGTAATATTTCTACAAAGTTATAAGTCTCTAGCTCAAAACCTAAGTTTCCCCCATATTCACTCTAAACCCCAATGTCACTCCCTTAGGGGTGGAGTTTTCTAAGTCACTGGAACGACTTTTTCTATATTTGAATAAGTAATTTTTCTACAAAATTTTTACTCTACCTAAAAAACAAAGTTTCCCCCATACAAACATGTCACCCTTTTTAAAACCCCTTAGTGTGGATTTTTCTAAAACGCTTAAATTCTTTTTTTGTATACAAATAAGTAGTTTGTCTACAAAGTTTAAAGTTTCTAGCTCAAAAGGAAAAATTGCCATCATACAAACTTTGCACCCATATTTAACCCCATTTAGGGTGCAATGTACTAAAACGCTGGAAGTTCTTTTTTGTATCTTAATAAGTAATCTTTCTAGACAGTTTCAAGTCTCTAGTTCAAAAAATAATGTTTCCCCCATACAAACTTCGCACCCCTATTTAACCCCCTTAGGGGTAGAATTTTCTAGAAAGCCGAAAGCACTTTTTTTGTTTTATAATAAGTAATCTGTCTACAAAGTTTTAAGTCTCTCTTTCAAAAGGGAAAGTTTCCCTCATACAAACTTTGCACCCTTATTTAACCCCCTTAGGGGTGGAATTTTCTTAAACGCAGAAATTACTTTTACTGTATTTTAATGAGTAATCTTTCTACAAAGTTTTAAGTTCATAGTTCAAAAATTAATGTTTCCCCCATACAAACATTACACCCCTACTTACCCCCCTTAGGGGTGGAATTTTCTTAAACGCTGAAATTACTTATTTTGTATCTTAATAAGTAATCTTTCTACAAAGTTTTAAGTCTCTAGTTCATAATATAAAGTTTCCCCCATATAAACTTTGCACCCCCATTTAACACCCTTAGGGATAGAATTTCCAAAAATCCCGTCTTATCGGTTGCCTACGTCATAAAAGGAAGTCCTGGTGTAAATTTCAAGTTTCTAGTCCCAGTAGTTTCGGCTGTGCGTTGATGAGTGAGTCAGTCAGGACAAAGGCATTTATATATATATAGATAGATAAGTAATCTGTCTACAAAGTTTCAAGTCTCTAGTACAAAAAATAATGTTTCTCCCATACAAACTTTGCACTCCTGTTTAACCCCCTTAGGGGTAGAATTTCCAAAAATCCCGTCTTATCCCTTGCCTACGTCATAAAAGGAAGTTCTGGTGTAAATTTCAAGTTTCTAGCCCCAGTAGTTTTGAATACAAATTTTGCACCCTTATTTAACCCTCTCAGGGGTAGAATTTTATAAAACGCTGAAAGTCCTTTTTTGTATCAGTAAGTAATCTCCCTACAAAGATTCAAGTCTCTAGTTCCATAATTATCTTTCCCCAATCTAAACTTTAGACCCCCATTGCACCCCCTTAGGGATAGAATTTTCAAAAATCCCGTTATATCCCCCTGCCTCTGTCACAAAAGGAAGTTCTGGTGTAAATTTCAAGTTTCTAGTCCCAGTAGTTTTGAATACAAACTTTGCACCCCTATTTAAACCCCTTAAGAGTAGAGTTTTATAAAACGCTAAAAGCTTTTTTTTTGTATCCTAATAAGTAATCTTCCTACAAAGTTTAAAGACTCTAGTTCAAAGAATAATATTTCCCTATTATTTAACCCCCTTAGGAGGGGAATTTTATAAAACGCTGAAAGTACTTTTATTTTATCCTAATAAGTAATCTTTCTACAAAGTTTCAAGTCTCTAGTTCAATAAATGATGTTTCCCCCATACAAACTTGGGACCCCCATTACACCCCCTTAGGGGTAGAATTTTAACGCTGAAAGTTTTTTCTTTTGTATCTTAATACGTAATATTCCTACAAAGTTTCAAGTCTCTAGTACAAAAAATAATGTTTCTCCCATACAAACTTTGCACTCCTATTTAACCCCCTTGGGGATAGAATTTCCAAAAATCCCGACTTATCCCTTTCCTACGTCATAAAAGCAAGTTCTGGTGTAAATTTCAAGTTTCTAGTCCCAGTAGTTTTTAATACAAACTTTGCACCCCTATTTAGCCCCTTAGGGGTGGAATTTTATAAAACGCTGAAGCCAATTTTTGTAATATTCCTACAAAGTTTCAAGTCTCTAGTACAAAAAATAATGTTTCTCCCATACAAACTTTGCACTCCTATTTAACCCCCTTAGGGATAGAATTTCCAAAAATCCCGTCTTATCCCTTTCCTACGTCGTAAAAACAAGTTCAGGTGTAAATTTCAAGTTTCTAGTCCCAGTAGTTTTGAATACAAAGTTTGCGCCCCTATTTAGCCCCTTAGGGGTGGAATTTTATAAAACGCTGAAGCCACTTTTTTGTATCCTAATAAACTATCTTCCTACAAAGTTTCAAGTCTCTAGTTCAATAAATAATGTTTCCCCCATACAAACATTGCACCCCTGTTTAACCCCCTTTAGGATAGAATTTCCAAAAATCCCGTCATATCCCTTGCCTACGTCATAAAAGAAAGTGCTGGTGTAAATTTCAAGTTTCTAGTCCCAGTAGTTTTGAGTACAAACTTTGCACCCCTATTTAACCCCCTTAAGAGTGGAGTTTTATAAAACGCGGAAAGTTTTTTTTTGTATCCTAATAAGTAATCTTCCTACAAAGTTTAAAGACTCTAGTTCAAAGAATAATGTTTCTCCCTTACAAACATTGCACCCCTATTTAACCCCCTTAGGGGTAGAATTTTCTTAAACGCTGAAAAATCTTTTTTTGTATCTTGATAAGTAATATTCGTACAAAGTTTCAAGTCTCTAGTACAAAAAATAATGTTTCTCCCATATAAACTTTGCACCCCTATTTAACCCCCTTAGGGATAGAATTTCTAAAAATCCCGTCTTATCCCTTGCCTACGTCATAAAGGAAGTTCTGGAAAAATTTCGAGTTTCTAGTCCCAGTAGTTTTGAATACAAACTTTGCACCCCTATTTAACCCCCCTAGGGGTGGAATTTTCTTAAACGCAGAAATTACTTTTACTGTATTTTATTGAGTAATCTTTCTACAAAGTTTCAAGTACATAGTTCAAAAATTAATGTTTCCCCCATACAAACATTGCACCCCTATTTAACCCCCTTAGAGGTGGAATTTTCTTAAACGCTGAAATGATTTTTTTTGTATCTTAATAAGTAATCTTTCTACAAAGTTTTAAGTCTCTAGTTCATAATATAAAGTTTCCCCCATACAAACTTTGCACCCCCATTTAACCCCCTTAGGGATGGAATTTCCAAAAACCCCGTCTTATCGGTTGCCTACGTCATAAAAGGAAGTCCTGGTGTAAATTTCAAGTTTCTAGTCACAGTAGTTTCGGCTGTGCGTTGATGGTAGATCAGGTATCCTTCTTTTATATATATAGATAAGAATTACATTAATTTACTTTTTTTTTATCAGCTTTTCCTTACAACGTTTTTGAGAGAAGATAATTTCGTATGAAAACAGGTGGTAGGTTACTTCCTACTGTTATTCTGTTGACACGTTTCGTTACGACTTTAAACCCTACATAAACACTGAAACATACCGGCCTAAGATGGGATACCTACAACATATTGCGTCGCATCAACTGTGAGGCGGATGCACGATACGTCGCGACGTCGCAACGCAAAGGGAATACGTTGATTCTAATGTATGCGCGTTAAGCTAGCAGAATCATAATTGAACGAGCGAGCGAAACGAACGAAGTTCTCTGCTTCAGCTTGGGCCGAAATTCGTTCGTATGTCCAGATATCCCGCTGTCCGGCCGCTCATATTTATACAGGTCGCAATTCCCAACCGATTTTCGTGAAATTTTGTGAGCAGGTCCAATAATTATATTGAATACTTTTGTCGATTACTCGGAAATACGACATCAAAAAAAAATGTTTTTTTAAAGTTCGCTATTTCTGCAGCTCACTTAGCCAGTAGTTCAAATGTTTTAATTCCGGGATAACACACATCCGTGTTCCTGATCCGATCGACCGATCCTTCGAACCTTAGACTGCCTGTTATCGAAGAATGCTGTCTGGCCCAAGTAGGTATACTCGTCGACATATTCCGTATCCTGGCCATCTACCTTAACCCTATGCTTTACGCCGTTGGTCATCAACTGGGTCTTTGCCCTGTTCATTTTGAGCCCAACTTCAAGACCGGCTGCGCTCAGATCTTGGAGCATTTGTAACATTTGTTCTAGCTGAGGTGCAGTGTGGGAGAACAACACAATGTCATTGGCGAAATGCTGCTTCAGATTGTAGTTTTTTTTGATGATCTTTTACAATATTTTGGATATGTTTTGATTTTAAAGCTAAGTTTTATTCACTTGCTTTGGGATTTAAGAAAAGGTAGCCTAAATTGCTTACAGTTACCAGTAGAGCAATGTAGGGGTGCACGAAATTGGTAATTATTCTGTAAAACGCAATACTTACCCCTATCAAATAAGTGAAATAAGAAATGGATTTTTCTGGTTTTCAGTAGTACTCGCTCTATAGTTAAGATGGTTGGTTTCAAACTGTTATTCAGGACCGGCTGAATAAACGTACTCGCCCGACGTCCAGATTTAGCACAAAGTCAGCAAAGGATTCGCGACGGACCGGCGATGTTTGAACTAATGCTTTCGTCAGTGCTTCAGTGCTTAGCTTTATTTCCAGAGCTAAGTATAGCAGTTCAGAGTTTAAATCGTTTCTGAACAAGTCATAGCGAGGAGTCACGATGCGTTTCGGTCTGCCTGTCTTTGCTTTGTGAGCAATAATAAAACGTGCCCTGATACGGACATATAAGGTAACTTTCCGTGGCAAAGCGCCCATACAAGCCGATTCCCACCGGCTTCCCCAAAATTATAGCAAGCCTATAGTTATATACCTACTCTAAACTCTTTCATAACTTTTTTCACTCGCCGCCAATTGACTTTTTACATTTATACGGGCAGCGTACAATTTAATAAAAAAACTACTACGACGGTGGCAAACAAGCATACGTTCTGACTGATGGTAAGCAGACACCGTAGCCTATGGACGCTTGCGACTCCTGAATAATCATAAGCGCATTGCCGACTTATATTGATTTGAAGATTAGTTGTATTGCTTCTCTAGCTTTCATATCATCCAGAAAAACAAATTGTGATAATGAACATCTTACATCATTTATCCATCTTTACTTATGTTGTGAGTATTATTCACAACATAACAACCAAGGAATTGCTTATGCCTCTGGTACAAGCGTAAAAATAGACTTCACCAAGTACACAGCTGAAGCTTTGGTCCTTGAACCGACGGGTGCAGTAGCGGGCCGGCCTTGTGACCTATTCATACTCGCTGGACTAGAAAGACAGTTGAAATTATTTTTGCCGACGAACTTTTTATAAAACTGTCCTTTGTTTATGCACCTTCAAGCTTGGGATGTAAAGTCGCTTTTTGAACGGATTATTTTTATACAACTCGGCCAACTCGGACAAGTTTAAGTTCTGACGGACTAGTCTAGTAAATGCTGCGGCCTTGCAGATGCACCGCGCAGGTGCAATCATTAACGAGTAATGCACTTGTGCGCTAAGCGGCTGCTAATGTTTTTGCCGTTGTTACATGTGTAGTTGTGTACCCGTGGCCGAAAATAAAAGGGTTTATGTTTATGAAGAGTTGATATATTATTGCCTTTTATACTTTAGAAAATGCTTGGTTAAGCGGCGGTTGTGGACAGAAATAATGCTTTTTTTCTGAAAATAATTGAATTCATAAAATACGTTCGGCTAATTTACTTAAAACGTCCATAAATCTATATATACTTATATATATAAAAAATCGTTTGTCCTGACTGACAGACTCATTAACGCCGGAACTACTAGTACCAAGTTGTTTTTTTTGTGAATAGGTTATTTTGATCAGGTAACAAACACTCAGAATTTTTACAAAATTCATCCTCTAAAAGAGTGTTAAAAGTTTGCATGGAGGGCAAGAGATTTTGATGAAAGTAAGAGATTTGTAACTTCGGTCTTAGACTGCTTAGCATATTATAATTTTGGTAAATATTTTGGAAAACCTACACTTTTAAGTGTCGCTCGTCGATAAACAAACACAAATAGTGTGACGCGCGACTTCACTTGAAAGTATCGATAGATAAGTCGTCGCGTGTCTGTAAAACAAGGACTAGCGCGCGGCGCCGACTAAAACATCGCAAACACATCTACTGGCTCTTACGCCTTTGTGATAAGGTTGATAGTCGCATTGGATGTGTTATTGTACTTGTTGTATGGATGGCGGTGGTTCAAACAATCAGGTGTTTGCGAGAGATAGCAGCTATCGCCTGGGAACGTTAAACAGCGCGACGCGGCCACCGCCCGCTTGCGTAAGGAATCGCTTGACGAGCTGCGGTTCACAACTGTCTCGGCTCACCTTGCTTCTCCCTAGTCTAGCTAGACTCCGAGATCTATAGGAACTTTAAAAAAATCACGAGTACACACTTAAAACAATCGACGCCGACATACATATATTGTTTAATTGTTATCCGCAACTAGGGTTGTAAAACAAATACCGCATAAACAATAGAACAAACAGTAGCTATTAGTGCACGTGCCACACTTCGGTCAGTTTTATGACGTCTCTTTGTTATATTTTCCTTTCATATTTAGCAACAATAAGAAGTTGTAAAACCTCACGTTAAGTGCATTTTCGTCATTTTAACTAACACAAACTATAAGAACAGTTTCTAGTTGCAGGTTTGATTTATACTGGTACATCCAAGGCGAGTTGTGTTGCATTGTGAAGGCAAGGGAAATTCCGAGCCCATGAATATTACCGTGATATAAAGACGTGAGATTACGGTGTCGAATATGGACATGGATGACATTTTTCTCCCAATACTGTGGTTACAATTAAGGGGCAAATATTATCTACTACACGATTTAGTAGCTCCAAATAAGTGGCTAATCCACAAGAGGTTAGATATCCAATATTGCCACGGACAACGCGTAGATAACTGCTTAACAAAGAGTTATGACTACTTGCTAGTTAATAAGCACTACTGGGCGATTGCGTATATAGAATTATAATTTCTTACGAACGTTAAGCACAAAGTTAGAGCTAAATGTTATTTTTAACCGACTTCAAAAAAAAGGAGGAGGTTATCAATTCGGCTGTATTTTTTTTTATTATATTCAATGTTTGTTACCTCAGGGGCCGTAGACAAGGTTACCATCGACAAGCGCTAACGCCAATAGTAAATAATAAAATGTATGGGAATGACAGATGCCGACGAAACACTTTTCGTTAACATCTGTCATTCCCATACATTTTTTTAGTTTTTTATTGGCGTTAGCGCTTGTCGATTGTAACCTTGTCTAGGCCCCCAGAACTCCGTCATTGATGAGCCGATTCGAAAAAATGTTTTTTTGTTCGTATGTATATACTTCCAGGTGGGTCCCATTTTTTTCAAAATTCAGTTAGACGATGGGATTTTTATTAGGCACACGTGTAGTGATTTTGTTATTTTCTGTTATATATAACTCGTGTATTAACATCCGGAATAATAAATTTGGTAGCGAGGAATTGATGATGAAGACCACAGATGACTTATCGAATTCCTCAATTATGTACTTAAAAGTGCAAAAGTACGTCACAGGTTAATAAGATTCCGTTGAAATAGGAACTAATGAAGTGCCATTGGTGATGATCTTGGGGAATCGATGGAAGTCCTCAAATATTATCGGCCCACATACAGCGATTCGGTTTTTTTCTATAGTAATCAAAGCATTTGCTATCGGAAATCAGTTCATTATTCACCCGTGTGGTGTTGGGTTAGAATTTCACCACCCCTTTCTTCCCGTGGGTGTCGTAAAAGTCGACTAAGGGACCAGGGTTGAAGTGTGTTGTGGGCTTGTGGGCGATGGGCTAGCAACCTATCACTGCAATATCACATTTAGTCGATCTTTTATACCCACATTTATGCTAAAAGTGGCGCTGGAACATACGTTTCATGTGCTCTGCCTACCCCTTTTGGGAATAAAGGCGTGAATGTATGTATGTATGTTGTATTTACCTATGTATATAGTAATCAACGCATTTGGTATCGGAAATCAGTTCATGTGGTAAATAGTAAAAAAAATAGGAAATGTTCTCGTGGCTTGGCGGAGTAGGTACTAAATTGAAGTCGGTTAAAACTTTGTTTTTAAAGTAAATTATTAGTATGGTAAAATTATAGTTGAGTTGTCGCGAAAAGTTTCGTTGCTGATTTATTGCGCTTAGCAATGTAATAAAAGTAGCGACAGACAGGGATAGGTCGAGGGCACCACACCGCGAGGCAGATCACCGATGAAATGGATAAACCAGGTTGAAACTTGAGTGGATCTGCTGCATCACCACAACTACACGCGAGCATAAGGAAGGCGACTGTCAGAGAGGAATGGCGGCGTGTTGTGAACCAACGCCTGAAATAACCACGACCACTCTGTCACTAGGGAAAACGAAGAAGAATGGAGAAAATATGGTAAAACAAGCTTAGTTTCTGAATTACCAATGTTTGCTGGGAATTACCAGTGGCAGCTGGTTTTTACGCGCCTATAGTTTAAACTGGCGATAATGTGAGAAATGCCGATGACAAGGAGGTTTATATTCGTCCATATGAAGTATATATATCATCATCATTAATTTAAGAGTTATCCTCTTGTCGGTGGAGTATTTTCCATTTCTCTCTGTCGTACGCCAGCCCTTTGATTTGTTGATATAATTGTAAATAGTGCAATCATATAAAATGAATGAAATTGCTAACTTCTCATAATATTTGATTCGCCTTTGAATACCAATGAGTAACCGATGGGCAAACTACACATACATGCAATTCAGAATATGCATTAACTATTTTAATAACTCAGTATCCTGTCGTGCACATAACATTCATATCTAAATAAGCATCGCTCGTCAAAAGGCAAACCATTGCTTAGTAATTACCAAAGTGTTTAAACTTGAAGTAACTTTGTTGCCATTTATTGTACTGAATAGCGGGGAGTTAACGAAGGGAGACGTTGCAAGTTCCTTCCACTACACTTCGCTTCGCTGTTGGGTGTTGGGTTTACGTAAGTTTATGTGTAATTTGCATAGCGTTAATTACTTGGGGTTGTGGGTTAGTGATAGTTCTTCGTGGCTCCTATCTGGACTGTTTATAATGTACCGGGCATACAGAATCATTACCATTGCAAACGTGAAAAGGATCTTAGGTTAATACATTAATGGTAATTACTAATTATGTAACGTACCTAACTGACTTGACATTCTAGTTTTCCTACAGGAGATACAGAATGTTTGTAGACATGTCAATGCATACAAATACATGCCACGCCAAAGATTTTTAATTGAATCGTTTCCTGAGTTTGTATGCAGTCAATTCAAAACTATGTAAGCATTTAACGGTCATAAAACTCCCAACAGCTTATTTTAAATTAGATTCTTCATGTAAGGAGTTATGTTTACGTAAGGTACCTATACACTGCAAATGGATTCAACGAAATGTATAACTTCATATCAATGTAGCGAGTACCTATACCCTCCGGTAATATCGACATTTTATTCCATTGGTGCCAGTAACTGTGTAACTACTTTATAGTCTATAGAAACGTTTTAACTGTTCAGCTGTTCTTATCGTCATCATGACACTGCCCAATTTCACGAAATATTCAGTCAACGAAATCAAATTACAAAAATCAAACCAAATCGATTAAAATACGTTGAACTACTATTGATTTGTTATTTTGAGTCTATGGGAATGCTTCCGGGGAATCCCGTCTTGTTTTTACGTTCGAATTCCGAACTAGCATTTGCTACGGCTCTGTTCTAATTTCGAATTAAATGTACATATTGCACCTTTCTAATCTGCCATTCTAAATTGAACTTTAAAACAAATGAACAGTGACGAAAATAATGTCGTATTACTTATTAATTCGTTTTAGAGCAGTGTTTTTCCACCTTCGGGGCAATCAGACACAAACGTTTCGAATTGTAATTTAATTTCAATATGTTTTGCGCGCTTGTTCCTGCATAGTTCCGAAACTTCCGAAGAGTCATTTATTCGACAGCAACAGCATATTTCTTTCAAATTTCGTAATCTCATAAACCAAAACTATGTTCAGCAGAAAGATTTTTAGATTTTTCAGGATAACTATAAGTATAAAACTAACCTATCCATACTAATATTATAAATGTGGAAGTCTCTCCGTTTGTCTGTCTATCTCTCTGTCTGTCTGTTTGTCAGTTACCTCTTCATGTCTAAACGGCTAAACCGATTTAGGTGAAATTTGGTATTAAGATAGTTTAAGTCCCGGGGCAGGGTATAGTTTATTATATTCCTAAAAAAATTCTCCCCGTCCCAATTTTCGTTAAGCGGAATATGGTGTTCAGAATTTTGAAATCTACGAATTATGATGTAGGTACACTTTACCTCAGAGTGTTTCTAAACCAGAGAGCGGCCAAAAACTCTTTGAAATCAAATTGAAATGCGATATTTTTCCGATACCCGTGTGGTTTGGTCACAGTTGAATGGGCCAAGCGCCAGCGGCGCCGCGACTACTGAGATTACCGAGACAGAAGCGTCAATAATGAATCACACTGCACCGTTTCAGGTCCGAGATGAGCGTCATCTTGTCAATATTTTGTCAAACAACATGTACGAGTACCTAACTAAATGATAGGTCTTTCTGAGGCACACGGTTACCTGATTTTCCTCATTCCCAGCAATCAAAAGCATTCCCAAGGCACACAGTTGTCAACTGATTTGCCAACTCCACTACCGGGCTATAGCTAGCATGAACGCGTTTATGTCGAACATATAGCATAGGTCCCTTACTTCCAAGCATGCAAGTGCGAGCGGGTATCATAAATAGGTAATCTTTTCTTAATTTTAGTCACAAAATATATCACAGAAAGCATGAGCATTCTGCGTGCGCCTAATGTGAATCCGTCCCAAACTCGGAAACTTCTACTTTCGTTTATTAAAAGTAAAATGTATAAAATTTACAAACTGCTGACAGGCTGACCCAAAGTTGTTGGCGGTGTTGCACTATTGCCGGCAATTTTCCAATGGGGTTGTCCCACATCGTAGGTCACATATATGTGTCATCGCTTTACCATGATGGGTAAGTAAGATAGACAATCGACAATACTAAAACATAAGCAATTTCAACAACACGACATTAATATTTAAGTCTCTCAGTTGACCTTTCAGTAACAAGCATATTGAGAAAATTACACGTACAATATGCGTGCACCGCCATTTACATAAGCTCATTACCCTTAATTAGAGCCCTAGTCGTACAGAAAACATTCTTAACGCTCAATTTGAGCCCAAGTACACGCATAAACGGAGCTATCGATGATCCCGCGCCGATGCATGTATCGATGCAGCTCAGAGATGTGTCGATCCATCGCGAATAGAACCTTTAACCTAAAAAGATACGAGCGGCATTGTCGAATAGTTCTAATTTGATTCTTATACAGCTTGACAAAGTGTTGATATTCGTTGTAAAGGCTTGTTGTCTTTGGGTTGTTTTGGCTCTGAGTGTATGGATTGTCACCGCGGCAGGTGCGCGTGCACCTGTGCCGGCGATTGTTGCATTCCGCTTCCGAACCGAGCCGCTTGCGCCGGTCTGACCGCGGTCAAAATATTTGCCTTCGATCAGTTTTTTTTGTTTTAAGATCGATTCTCGACAGGCCCGGTTGGATCGCAAAAATTTACTTCATGGTGTCATAATTATATGTATGATAAAATAAAAGCTCTATAAGATAATAGCTGTAAAATGAGAAAAAGTAGTTACAGGTAAATATATTAAAAAAAAAAATAATCATCATGGCAAAGCAATACTTAGATTTTTTCGTAAACCAACGAATGCCAAATTAATCATCATCATATCAGCCGAAGTCCACTGCTAGACATAGGCTTCCCAAGTTGACCTGTCTTGCGCCACCCGCATCCAGCTGACTCCCACGACTTTTACCAGAAATTAATCTCCAAATTTAATTATTTACAGTAGCACTGCTAAAAGCTCATTGAACTCTGAGATTGCTTGCCTTTAAAACCTTTAACCTTTTCTTTAAAACCATCCATCCTCACTATTATATGTCCCAACAATATTTCAACGCTTCTTGCATTTAATTTGTTAGTTCATATTGCAGTTAATTTACTGATTATAATATGCTAACCGCGGCCAGCTGTACGGGAAACAGATTATCACCTAGAGTTCTTACGATAAGTACCGCCTAATGACGGGTGATTGAATTCGACTTAATGCCGTGAATTGTTTTCGGCAGTCTTTGTGGTTCCTTCTTCGAACACATTACTTAGCTTTTTTAGCAGAATCAGTAAAAGACTAATGGAATTAAATCTGCAAGTTATTAACCTGGCACTGTCTTTATTATCAACATAAAGATAACAAGATTCGGCAGTATACTTATTAGCGAAATTAATACATATTAACAGTTTATATTGATATAAAAACACATGTACTTAAATAAACAAAAACACTTATTTAATTAATACTGTTCAAATCCATTTCTTAAAATGTTATACTAATTTGTTACGATATTTTGATATAGTTTTTGTCTTATTTGTGTATAACTAATTGCGGTATACACTTTAAATTCTTGCCCGAAAATTGATGCAATTTGTAACCATTAGGTTTCGGTACTTACATGATAGGCACTTTTGCACATATACTATATGTCATATAGTCCAATGAATGAAGAGGTTGTGATAATACAATTATTATATTCAAGATTAGAACCTGCTATATTGCATAAATAAAGTTTAAATTTTTCGAGACGCATTGGTTTCAAAATATAGGATTAAAATAAAATTTTAATTTGATTTTTAAAATAGGTTAAAGCTTTTGTATTATATTCATCTCTGCTTTTTAGTTAACACTGTACATTAATAATATAAATTTACACCTGCATTCCCAAAACTGATATGTAGAGCTCATAAAATGCTAAAATTAATTTATTTATAGGTTGCTAGACTAACACCCACAACTCACATCAATCTGAGTTGACTCTTACGACACCCACATGAAGATTGGGGGTCGTTTTCGTCGACAACAAAAGCAGGAATTAGATATTACATTTATATGTAGCATATGGAAGAAGCAACATCACAGCAACATACTGAACTAAAAAGTGTTGTTTATACTGACCCAAATCTGAACTGCTTAGCCTAAACTAGACATAAACCAGTAGTGACCAACGCAGAGGGCGTCTCAAGATCGTTGGTTGATTAAGGTCGCTAAGTAGTCGTAGGTAAACCTGCTGTTCCGTCTCAAGGACACTAAACGGTCTGTTTTTATATTGTTTTATTTTACCCATTATGTTGTGACTCATCTCAGACCATACGACTAAAATCCTAGCTGTTGCTTGAAACTCTCTGTTGGACTTTATATATCGCGCTGCGTGTTCTAATTGTGATTTCATGATAGGTGCAGGTTAATAAGCAGTGTTGCAGGTAAATAACATGAGGGTGACTAATTAGAACACGTTGACAAAAGCTTTGATATGCCAAATCAATGCCGTAGTGCTGTTTTTTTTTTAAATGTACCTGGGCCATTTTACGGAAAGTTGAAAGTACACTTGACTATTTTTTTAATTTTGATATTTTCGGGTTTTTTACTTCGAATTAAGAGCATTTTCGAATGGTATACGAGAAACAAGTGTCCCAAGATTTTTTATTCCATTCCATTACCGTTTCCATACTACGCTTGTATGGTGGTAACGGAACGGAAAACCGAAAATTATATGTATATTTTTTCTCTTATTAGCTTCGAAAGTGCTTTCGATTCTGAGTAGAAAAAACCCGATTATATCAAAATTAAAAAAAGTCGAGTGTACAACTTTCCGTAATATGGCACACCTAATATCTGTTACTGCTACGACGTTCGGTGTTAGAAATTTATTAAAATATCTCTCCGTCTATTTATAGATCGTAGTATGTCATATGACCTCAAGATAAACGTAACCCGTTCTAAAATCCATTCCTAAGCAGATAACAATTACCCTTCACCAAGTGAGCTAACAAAATCAAAATTCCTAAACCCTCAGAGCGGTGGTCCATTTATCTGTCGGCCGCATTGTCCCGTTTACACAAAATGTCTTATCTGACCAGAAAGTTAGAGTACTTAGGTCCTTCTTTGCCCGGAGCCACATTCCTGGCGTCAATTATTTATTTTGTACGGGGCGTGAGTTACCGCGCCACGCCTCTTCGTTACTATGGTAATTCGGCTACCTAAGGGACGTGTAGGATGCGTAGGAATATTTGGAATTAAGTAGCTAATTGACAGGATTCTTTAGTTTGAAGCGTTTGGTACCGTTTTGTTGATTACTCTATTGTTTAAGATTCATTCGGATTTCGATTGGTATGTTAAAAAAACTTCCATGTGAACCAACGAAGTTACTAAACAAACTTAACACTTCATATACTTAGCTAATGTGAACTAGGCGGAAAATGCGGCTTTAACCGTCATAACACTTGACTCGTCTGTTATCAGTGAGTGCCGTTTGACTATGAACAATTTTTCCGACTGGATATCCCACGATTTTTTTTTGTCGTATCATTGTGACCAATAATCGTGCTAAAACGACGTCATAAAACGTACTCATACTTATGCCGATAGTGGATACACTTCAAAGCCAAAATGTGTGCTGCATCGATATTTTGAGGAGTGTTTTTTTTTAGAATAAAAATGTAACTAAGAAAGGCTTGGCTTTAAATCATCATCTGAAGTCTAAATTATGTAACTTGCAAGATTGAAATCAAAAGCTCTAATAGAGATCATGTTAGTCCAATCAGATGACGGTCATATCAACTCCACTTATCACTTAACACGAATCTTCACGATGCAAATGATAGACACAGATGCCACGCTCTAATCAAATAAAAATTGCTTCTGAACTACGGAAATTACAACTTTTAGCAATGACCAATGTACTATATGACAATACCACCATTTAGTACTTTTAAGTTGGTCCAGAGGATGATACCGCGAAACAAAAGCATACACTTGCTACATAATTCGACGATGTTCGTTTTCGTATCGCGGTACCCTCTCAGAAGTTGGAACTATTCAACGACTAACTACTCAAAGCTGACTTCACTACTATTCAAAGGCAATCTTCTTCCAATATATGTATGACCCACGTTGTATGTCAGACTTCGAGCCCCGAAACTACAATAGGCCGACAGTGTGATAGGTTATTAAAGGGCGCATATATCACGGCTCGGGCGCATGATTTGTGAGGGAGTCGCCACGCCTCTTCATTAACATGCTAATACCGCGATATGGGCGAGCTTGCTCACCAAATGTATGTTTGTTGTTGTGCGTCTAATGTTACGTTTTTGGATGGTATATATTATTTTAATCATAATAATTTATTGATAAAACATAATGTACATCAGTTTTACTATAGACTAGGAGCTTATGTACTATTAGAGGCAAATAACACGTGCCTGAGCTAGGATACCCAGTGCTTCAGGCAAACAAGAACTAATAATTGAAAATGTTATTCATATGCAAAATACAATACAATGCCATTCTTATTGACTTACTAGTACAAATAATTAGGAAGTTATAATCTAGGCGGTACCTTTAAAAGATGGAATAAAATTATTTTGATACTATTTTAAAACGATAAATAACTTCTCTGTATCTTCATAGGAGAATTATACAAAAAGGAAGAAAAGTATTTCGTCATAACACAATAAAAATAACACAGGAAATAAAGTATTTGCTTGTACGTACGAGTACTACGTATAATATACAGAGGCTGTTTCTAGATTATTCAGGATATGCAGGAAAATCAAGTATAGAAGAAGCATGATTTTACTTTTAGAACGTGACATAAAGTATATCCAGTTTAGTTTAGTACTTACATTAAAAATATTTTGCTTGTGTTGACAAAAAAAATCCTAGTAAGTAAGACTAAGAATAATTAAAATTTAAAGAATACTGATAGGATGTGACGTCCCCGATCTGATTTTGCAAATCGAACACCAGGGGACCGATTTTTGACTTTCGAGCGCTCGAATTCAAAAGCGAGCGGTAGAAAATATTTGCACACGATGTCACTATTATTTTCGCATGAACCCAATAATAGCTATTTTTGGAATCATCACTCGAAAGCTAGTGTAGTGTGCGAGTAGTAGTAGTGATTGGCTGTGGGTTGGCTGTCAATACTTTTGCGTTTCGTTGTATGCAAAAAGTAGATTATTACCGGTTTTTAATATTTTAATGTTCAGCATACCTACTATAGAGAATAGTACTTTATTGGAGTTGTGTATCTATAATATAGGAAATTGATTCATTTTCAATATATTATACGTTTCATAACAGAAAAAAAACACAAGTAAGTAGTGAGTAAAAGTACACGAAACGCTTATTTTCCCGCCAATAGACTAACGATCTTGGTCTTCAACCACAAAATTCGGCAAGAAATTAAATAAAATCGTACACCAGCCAATCACTTACATCGAATCAATATATTTTATCTAATATATCTATCTTTTAAATTAATAGTTAATCCATAATTACTTAGTTTCAAATGAAGTGTCAAAATTTTCTACCGATAGAATTGAATACGAGTGGTCAATACCACTCGTTTTTAAATTTTCTATCGCTCGTATTTCAAAAATAGCATTCATCGTTTTTGACCGTTTTCGAGTGAAAGAGTCGAGCGCTCGAAAGTCAAAAATCGGTGTCCAGCCCAGATTCACGATAACATTCACACTTCAGTTTTCACTTGAATATCTTAGAAATAAACTATTTTTAGTTGCGCGGTCATTCCAATTGTGCTACTCCAATGTATTACAAGTCTATCAAGTACCTATCGAATTTTATTATAGACCTAAAAATATAGTAACTGTAAGTACTTACATTTTAGTGTGTGCGTAAAGTCCCGGCGCGTGTGGGCACGGGCGACGCTCTAATGTATGCGCGCCGGGGAGGTCCGCCCCGTGGGAAGGCGCTATTGTCGCGCTTAGTCATTATTTAATTAATTTTATATTACAAAGATAAATAATGGTTCGTCTTAGCTGGTTTGAGGGATTTAGGAAACTAAGATAACTATAAAATGTGTGTAATCCGTAGGTCTTGACCAATCGTTCGAATAGGGTAGTTTGCACACACACATTCGTATGTTTGGTAGATATTGTGGCATTCTATCAAAACGACACAAGTAAAATATCTGTCTGATACATGGTACTACATGGCTCGTATGAACGTACGTATGCGAGTTTCATTAAATTGTAAGGCTGCTGGTTACCGTGGTGCAACAAGTTCAATCAAATCAAACCCTGCAATGTAACTACTCGCGTGCGAGTTCTTGCACCTTGTACATAGGGCGGCGTGCAGACATTAAAATACCGCATGATACAAATACCGCAGGATTGTAGGCTGCAGATGTTTAAGTAAGGGTTTTAAATAAATTTTACTTATACCTACTTTCAAAGTTTCCATCAATGTTCACTATATACTATGGTGGAAGTCTAACATAGAAACTCGCGGTAAGCCAAGGCGTAGCATGTAATTACATATAAATGTGATAGTTATATTATTTATAGTCAGAGAAAACTAATAAATATAAAAAAAAAATACAAAAAACGATAAACTGCGCGTGATATTCAAGCTACAATCTAGCGTGTAATGTATCTATGGTGAACGCCGCGGTGCCCCGTAGTTACATCACGGGAAGAGGGTTGCGACGTCTGGTGCCTGGCTTCAATAGCCTCGGACTAAGTGGGCTGACCTAGCGAGGTCGCTAGTCCGAACCGCAAAGTAGGTCGACGCGCCCACAAATTAGCATGTGTGGCCGTCGACTGTTTACTGCAGCAGCGGAGGCACGGTGCGAGCGTGACGGGAGCTCAGTTGTCGTCGCGCTCACACACAAGCGGGATCCACAGGCGGAAATAAAACTCCGATACTCTTGAGAAAGCTTGATGGCACGGCTGGTTGGTTGGAGCGAGATGGGTATATGTTGCTCTAGTGATAGTCGAGCTTGTTATGAGAACATTTTGCTTATACTCCACCTCATATATAAACCTTCCAACATTACCATAAAGTGAAACATCTTTATTTCAAATAAACAATCATTTCTTTACACAAATTCGTCTTAGGTTTTTAGCGTTTGCATTCCAGTACCGTCTTAATCTAGGTAAACCTAGGTCTTAAATTATGTTAATCTTGTACAGAATTACTTAGTGCATAATTGTTAATAGGCTAAATGAATACATTGCAAATAGTTTAGGCGAAATACCTATCTAAACACTGAACCTTTGTAGTTTTATATAAATTAATACTTTTGATTCCTTTGTTATATCTAACAGAGGTCGTAAGCACTATTCTCAGTTATTTCATTAGATTAATATAACACTGTAGATTATTGATGTAGTAAAGTTTACTGTATTAAGCTTAAGGCTTGTCTAATATTTATGAATTATGAGCATAGTGCAAGCGAAAACTACCATAATATGAGCTATGCAAAGGAAATGATTATAATACATGTTTCTAATTAGCTTGAAGAGCTTTACCTACCGTGGCATAGTGCCGCTTATGCAAATTTACTACAGAAAAAAGGAGGCAAGTTATTAACTTTACTATCAAGCTTGTATGTAAACAACTCATGTATCTAGAATATAATTATGGTTACAAAATTAATGCAATTATATGCAGATTCTACTGAATATAAAGAAAAGCTTGCTAGAAGCTAGTGAAAGCTCTTACGGTTAAAACTTATGCTAAATCCTTAACTACGTTCGGCGCATTGCCGTTTTAAGCAGAATTAATTACGGATAAGCAAAGGTTGTTTTGTGATTCTACATGAATGTAAATTAAGTAAATTTAGAAAATATGGAAACAACCTTGTATGAAAACTAAATGAACCCAGCTTTGGTTATGTGACTGAAAGCTTTGCAAAGCGCACTCTGAAAGCTTTGCAGCCACCGGCTTTTCAGGCGGCCAGGCCAAAGTCACAATCAATGAGGAATATTTGAATCATGAGGCACACCTACCAAAGGTGTGACCTCTATAAATGGTACAACTTGGTCTACCTATTTATGTTTGGAGCTTAAAGCTCTTAACGGAGGCTTTTACCTACACGTTATTGTCAAGTCCGGGTATATTTGGATGGTTAGTAAACTAAACCAATCCGCTCATATAAGATGTTAACTGTAGGAGAAAGTATCTTGACATAAGTCTGAAACCTATGAACCAAAGAGAGCTGTTAAGATGGTAAAATAAAGAGTCAAAGCTATGTATTTGTCTTACAGACGGCTGCCTTGAACAGTCTCCCCCTAATACGTAAGCACAAGAAATATGCTAACCAAGGTAGCTTAATCGAACAAATATGAGTATAAATTTGTCAATCCAAATTTCGTTCTCACCTTTACAATACATGCGTGTACATCAACTTTCAGGTACTACTGAAACGCGCGCTGCAGTCATATTTACGTATCGATTAAAAACGAAATAAAATATCGCGCGCCGCGCTTACTACTTATTTTTCGTATTGTAGGTGGATCGAAATACTCCCATTCAAATCTACCCACCATACATTTTATGATTAGAACGAGACGCAAGATAACAAGCGCCTGCTCGCTCAGTGCTCTTTTTAAATGTAGGTGGATTGAAACAGTCCCATTCACATCTACCCACCACATGTTTTATAATTAAAACGAGATGCATAATATCGAGCGCCTGCTTGCTCAATACGCTTTTTTCTTATGTGGGCGGATCGAAATGTTTCCATTCACATTTACCCACTACATGTGTTATAATAGTAGATGGGAATAAGACTACGAAATTTACTAAATAATGACTGTCTTGAACAATCTCCCCCCAGTACGCAAGTACAAAAACTAATCAAGACTAGTCGAATCTATCAGTACGAGTCTCGAGGTCGGGCGACGGATGAGTCCAGCTGATGTTCTTACCTCTGTGACACGTACCTTGCCATCAGGTCCAGGATAAACTTTCTCTATACGCCCGCGGGGCCAAATACCTCTAGGCAAAGTGTTGTCCGCTATCAAAACAATATCGCCGGGTTTTAAGTTTGGCGAGTCGGAGGCCCGCTTGCGTGGTAACAAAGTTGGTTTATATTCTATGAGCCACTTCTTCCAGAATCTCTCAGCGAGCTGCTGAACTTCTTGCCAGCTATTTTTAAGAGATTTTTTATCGCTGAAACTACCGAAAGGCATCATGTCATTACCTAACGTACTCTTTACTTGCCTAGAGGCAAAAATTTCAACAGCCACCAACAAACGACTGAGAGCGCGCTGCAATCTGACGAAACGTGAAAAACGCTGCGGATCTGGCAGGTGAGCGAACCTATCCTTGGTGACATTGCCGGCGGTGGCAGTATTAACCGGTTTACGTTCTTCACCGGTGTTAGACGTAGCCTGTACTATCGTTTTAATTTTAGGCCACTTATCTGGAGACTCTAAAATAAACTGAGGGCCTCTAAACCACCGGTGGTTTATATCGAAATCTGATTTTATACCGCGTGTCGCAATGTCCGCAACATTTTCACTGGTCGGTACCCAGTGCCAATCGGATGGTCTCGTAAAAGTCTCTAATTCGGCTAAGCGATGTGCTACGAACGGTTTAAACGTCCTAGGATCCGAGTTTATCCAAGCGAGTACGGTTCGAGAATCAGTCCAGTAGTAGGACTGGCAGATTTCGTAGTCCGTTTCACGCCGGACCGCGTCTGCCAGTCTGCAAGCTAAGACGGTTGATTGTAATTCAAGTCTAGGTATCGAAATACACTTTAAAGGTGTTACCCTAGCTTTACTACTGACCAGATGTGATGTTTTATTGCCGTCAAAGTCGGTAACTACCATGTATATCGCAGTTGCAAAAGCTTTCTCGCTCGAATCGCAAAAGGCGTGCAGATAAGCTGGTCCTTTCGATCTAGGTATATGCCTAGGTATAGCAAGATCTTGTAATAAGTCCAGACTATCCAACCACTCGCGCCATGCTTTGTTTAGATGTTCGGGTATCGCTTCGTCCCACTGGCAGGACGCCCTCCACAAATCTTGAATTAGCATTTTGCCAAAAATCGTTACTGGTGTCGCCATGCCAGTCGGATCGAAAACGCTAAACACTGCGCTTGTGACCTGTCGTTTCGTAGGTACCCTAAGTCCCTTGACTACGTCTATAGGTGTATTGCGTAGATTCAAGTTGAAACCTAAGCTGTCATTTTGGTGGTTCCACAAAAGTCCTAAGGTACGCTCGTGGTCCGATTTTCCTAATATCGTGGTAGAGTCCTTAGACACATCCTTAACGTTGCACACAGCTCTAGGTTCATTAGATGCCCAGCCACATAGCGTGAACGAGGCCTTTCTGAACACCTTGTCCATGTCGCTAATGGTTTTCTGCGCCTGCTCTACCGTGTCAAATGCGCCCAAAAAATCGTCTACATAGAAGTTACGTTCCGTGAGTCTAGCTACTTCAGGATACGTATCGCGATATTCGTTTGCGTTTTTATTCTTAACATAAATAGCCGTAGCAGGACTCGACGCACTACCAAAAATCAAAGACGTCATTCTATAAGTCTGTGGAGGCGAGTCCCTGCTTTCCCCGCGCCATAAAAATCGTAAACTATCGCGATCCGCTTCTATGACTTTAACCTGAAGGAACATTTGCTTTATGTCCGAAATTACCGCTATACGGCCCTCACGAAATCTTATCAAAACTCCGAAAAGCGATTGAATTAAATCGGGACCAGGTAAAATCGCGTCATTTAGTGCTTTACCACTTGTTCTACAAGCAGCATCAAAAACGACTCTACTTTTTCCTTTTTGGGGGTGAATAACATTAAAATGCGGGAGGTAAAAAGCGCGCGGTGAGTCCGTGATAGAGTCAACTCTTTCAGCGAAACCTTGTTCTATAAGATCATCCATCTGCCTATTATATTCAGCCTTAAGTTCCGGGTCTCCATCTAGTTTTTTCTCTAACGTGTATAAGCGTCGCAATGCGTGAGCTTTATTATCCGGTAGAGTCTCATCATCAGTTTTCCACAATAAACCTGCTTCAAACCTATCCTCGTTAGGTATACGCTTACACGTAGATTCTAGCAACTTAACAGCTCTATCTTCTGGATCGTTAATTTGTTTACGCGGCTCTATGCCCAATGACTCTATACTAAAGTGCTCGCGTATCAAAGCTAGAGCTGGATCTTGATTATCGCAAGTAGGTTTAATGTGATTAACCGCCCCTAACAATTTACGAGGAAGATCGTTAACTCCATGAAGCACCCAACCGAGGTGCGTCAGGGATGCGCAGGGTAAAGCTCTACCTGCTTCACATACTTGCCTACTCACTATCAAATGCCATGAGTCTTGACCTATAAGTATAGTGGGTTGTGCTGACTCGTAACACAACTCATCTTCTAAATGCCGTAAATGAGCACATTTACGAACGACCGACCTATCTACAGCTTGCGACGCAAGGTTCAACTTATCTATCGTATGCGCGGTAAAATCATGAAACTCTCTACTAGAGGTACCTCTAATTCTAAGTTTTACTCGCGAAGAATCGTTGTCTATCACCTCGTGACCACCTACTCCTTCGAAGGAGAGGGTTTCCCGTTTACCGGGATGCGAAACTTGCAAAGCTATATCCTTCTGGATTAACGATAGCGTCGCGCCTTCGTCCATCAAAGCGTATGTAGAGATGGTACCTTTTGAACCCTTTAGCTCTACCGGAATTATTTTTAAATACGCTTGAGACTGGTTCGAGTAGTTAACCGAACTAACTTGCTCTTTAGTCGCTACGGTCTTTTCTTTACGCTCTAAGCTCTTTTTCCTGCCATGCAATAAAGCATGGTGGGATGCCTCGCATTCTCCCTTCCCACATGGGTTATATTTGCATTTATTGTATGAGGATGTATGCATGTCGCCTAAACACCGGAAACAGAGCTTATAGCGTTTTAAAACGTCCCATCTATCGTTAGTGCTCAGCTTAATAAAGTCAGCACAACTTGCTACAGGATGATTGCCTGCGCAAACTGCACACTTACTTTTCTGACTGTTATTAGCAGAGACGTTATTCCTATTTTCTTGTGGTTTAAACTTCCTATCATTATTACGCCTAGACTTGAAGCCGCCTCGCGTTGTGCGCTTGTTTGCCGTTGCAACATAATGTTGCTCCGAATCGGCTTCACTATCAGAATCATTTGATATAGGTAGAGTTTTCCTATCCTGCCTATGTGACGCAGACGCGCGAGAGTCGTGACTTGATACGGAATTGTCATCGTAGAAATCACTACCTCCCTCATCGTCGGACGACACCGAGCTCTCCCTATACCTATGCCGTGAATTAATGTTATTCACCCTACGTGAGCGCACACCCGACTTGATCTTGGATTGTTCGTACGCGAACATACAGTTAAAGTTCTCACTCAAGTCCTTCAAAAATCTTGACAATGATAAGAGTTCCGGCACATCATTAGCGTTGCTTTTGTACCTATACCACTCAAATCTAACTATATTATTCATTTTTTCTACTATACGGCTAACTAATTCAGGAGCGTATAGGTACTGTGGCTTATTCAGGGCTTTAATAGAGGCTACTACATTACACACACGATTGCTGAATTCAGAAATGTTCCGACTATCATCGCTCAATCGCGGCATCCGCTTGACATTCTGAATTTCAGACAAAATAATTACGTCTGGCTTGCCGAAAGCTCTATCTAAAGCGGCGATTACTTCGTAAGGATTACTGCATGTGTGTAACATAGACCTTACTGACTCACGTGCCTGTCCCTTGACTGCCTTCCGAAGGCGTCCCATATTAGCTATGTCGGAGAACGAACTCTCCTTATCTAAATGAACACGTTTAAATGCAATCCAATCCGAGGGATTGCCGTCAAAAAAGGGCAAGTCACCTATATATTTGCCCGAGGTGAATTGCTGTGGCATGGGTGAAACGTGGTTGTCAGTCCTATTCATACTGATGGCTTGCACTATAGCGTCGCGTAGAGCGCTAATTTCCCCAGCCGTATTGTTTGGGCTGTGGTTCCTATCTATACCCTTGGTTTCTTGGGGTCTATGCTGTTGTGGCCTACTGCTACCTGGCTGTCCCAGAGTGGGAGAGGCGTTAGCTACGTTTCTACCATGCGTGGCTTCGTTGGGCAAACAAAAAGGGTTGGGCGGCGGCGCTCTTATAACCGAATGTTGACTTTCAGCTAACAACAATTCGTACCTAGAAGCGGCATAAGCGACGGCTGCCCTGGCTTGCTCCAACTGCGACGCGCGGAGTTCCGACTCCGCACGTAGTCTAACTAACCTATTGTCTTCAGCTCTTACGGCGTCATAATCAGTGGCGTCAATGACCCTAGGTGGCGTTTGTGCCCGCTCACCTTCTACTGAACCGGTTCTCGAACCACTACGCGGATTTACAACTTGATCGACAACGCCCGCGTGAACTACGTTGCCTACATTCGCGCCTAAACTGTTGGCGTCTAAAATATTTGCGCCCAAAGGGTTGGCGTCTTGTAGGTTCGCGCCTAAACTATCGGCGTCTAAAATTTTACCGTTATTGGCTAGAACGGGGTTCTCATGCTCGCCTAAAGTCGGTTCACTCGCCCTAACCGGAATATCGCCTAACCTGCTAGATCCTGCCTGCGGCGAAACCGTAATAGTTGTCAGATCCGCAGTGTCGGTTCCATGGCTCCACGTATGGGTAGTCGTCGTGTCATAAGAAGACGCACCACTAGTACCTTTGGAACTTTCACCGCTGCCTGACTCCTGCTGATCCAGTCTACTCCTCGACCTCGTTACTCGACCCTCCCCCTTACCTGTCATCCTAACCTTACCCCCCTAACACTAACAGTCCCTACCTGCCTAGCACTAACAGGCCCTATCTGCTCGCTCGGCGTACTACCGTATTGATGCCGATTGAGAATGGGAACGTAGGGAGGAAGGAGGTGATAGGTACCGTCTGGCAGAGGACCACTGTGCGATATAGGTGCTCGGGACGTGGTGGAACGCCACGCCCTTCAGCTTGCCAACCTGTGGCCAAACACCGCAAAGTATCAATACCAGCAAACGGCCGAGTTATAAAGACGCTCTGAAAAGAGCGCTGCAGTAACCACTCGGTATACCGCACTAAGACGTGTTATGAGCTCTGGTTGACACCGTTAGGCCAGAGCCACGCCACCTACCAGATTACAACGGGGATTGACATATACCCGGTTCTGATAGGATTTACTGATGCTCGATGACCACGACGACTTGATGCTTCGATTTCGAAGTCTTCCTCGCTGGTGTGTCTTCCTCGCTGGTACGCCTTTTCCTGCTTCTTTATCCCTGTTGAGGGCTTTTCGGTCTTGAGGCTTCGTTATCCCTTTTGAGGGCTTTTCGGTCTTGAGGCTTCTTTATTCGTTAACCCTGTTGAGGGCTCTTCGTGCTTGAGCCTTCGTTATCCCTATTGAGGGCTCTTCTTGTTTCTGCTTTCTTTCTTCATTAACCCTGTTGAGGGCTTTTCTTGCTTGAGAGTTCTTTGTTCTTATTTCCTGGCAGCTTCTTCGTACGGCGCAGATTGTTCGAAGTTCACTTTCTTTAAGGCCAATCCAACAGCTTGATTGTTAGAAAGGAATCTTCTTTAAGGCCAATCTGTTCGCGCTGAACTGCTTGCTTCAAATGGCAGCTTCTCGTACGATGCTTGAAGATTGTTAGAGGATGTCTTCTTTAAAAGGGCCAATCTAATGCTTGATTGATAGAAGAATCTTCTTTAAAGCCAAATCTTCTGCTTGAACTGCTTGCTTCGTCAGGGATCCGGCTCTCGAAGGACCATTGAACGCCGCGGTGCCCCGTAGTTACATCACGGGAAGAGGGTTGCGACGTCTGGTGCCTGGCTTCAATAGCCTCGGACTAAGTGGGCTGACCTAGCGAGGTCGCTAGTCCGAACCGCAAAGTAGGTCGACGCGCCCACAAATTAGCATGTGTGGCCGTCGACTGTTTACTGCAGCAGCGGAGGCACGGTGCGAGCGTGACGGGAGCTCAGTTGTCGTCGCGCTCACACACAAGCGGGATCCACAGGCGGAAATAAAACTCCGATACTCTTGAGAAAGCTTGATGGCACGGCTGGTTGGTTGGAGCGAGATGGGTATATGTTGCTCTAGTGATAGTCGAGCTTGTTATGAGAACATTTTGCTTATACTCCACCTCATATATAAACCTTCCAACATTACCATAAAGTGAAACATCTTTATTTCAAATAAACAATCATTTCTTTACACAAATTCGTCTTAGGTTTTTAGCGTTTGCATTCCAGTACCGTCTTAATCTAGGTAAACCTAGGTCTTAAATTATGTTAATCTTGTACAGAATTACTTAGTGCATAATTGTTAATAGGCTAAATGAATACATTGCAAATAGTTTAGGCGAAATACCTATCTAAACACTGAACCTTTGTAGTTTTATATAAATTAATACTTTTGATTCCTTTGTTATATCTAACAGAGGTCGTAAGCACTATTCTCAGTTATTTCATTAGATTAATATAACACTGTAGATTATTGATGTAGTAAAGTTTACTGTATTAAGCTTAAGGCTTGTCTAATATTTATGAATTATGAGCATAGTGCAAGCGAAAACTACCATAATATGAGCTATGCAAAGGAAATGATTATAATACATGTTTCTAATTAGCTTGAAGAGCTTTACCTACCGTGGCATAGTGCCGCTTATGCAAATTTACTACAGAAAAAAGGAGGCAAGTTATTAACTTTACTATCAAGCTTGTATGTAAACAACTCATGTATCTAGAATATAATTATGGTTACAAAATTAATGCAATTATATGCAGATTCTACTGAATATAAAGAAAAGCTTGCTAGAAGCTAGTGAAAGCTCTTACGGTTAAAACTTATGCTAAATCCTTAACTACGTTCGGCGCATTGCCGTTTTAAGCAGAATTAATTACGGATAAGCAAAGGTTGTTTTGTGATTCTACATGAATGTAAATTAAGTAAATTTAGAAAATATGGAAACAACCTTGTATGAAAACTAAATGAACCCAGCTTTGGTTATGTGACTGAAAGCTTTGCAAAGCGCACTCTGAAAGCTTTGCAGCCACCGGCTTTTCAGGCGGCCAGGCCAAAGTCACAATCAATGAGGAATATTTGAATCATGAGGCACACCTACCAAAGGTGTGACCTCTATAAATGGTACAACTTGGTCTACCTATTTATGTTTGGAGCTTAAAGCTCTTAACGGAGGCTTTTACCTACACGTTATTGTCAAGTCCGGGTATATTTGGATGGTTAGTAAACTAAACCAATCCGCTCATATAAGATGTTAACTGTAGGAGAAAGTATCTTGACATAAGTCTGAAACCTATGAACCAAAGAGAGCTGTTAAGATGGTAAAATAAAGAGTCAAAGCTATGTATTTGTCTTACAGACGGCTGCCTTGAACAGTCTCCCCCTAATACGTAAGCACAAGAAATATGCTAACCAAGGTAGCTTAATCGAACAAATATGAGTATAAATTTGTCAATCCAAATTTCGTTCTCACCTTTACAATACATGCGTGTACATCAACTTTCAGGTACTACTGAAACGCGCGCTGCAGTCATATTTACGTATCGATTAAAAACGAAATAAAATATCGCGCGCCGCGCTTACTACTTATTTTTCGTATTGTAGGTGGATCGAAATACTCCCATTCAAATCTACCCACCATACATTTTATGATTAGAACGAGACGCAAGATAACAAGCGCCTGCTCGCTCAGTGCTCTTTTTAAATGTAGGTGGATTGAAACAGTCCCATTCACATCTACCCACCACATGTTTTATAATTAAAACGAGATGCATAATATCGAGCGCCTGCTTGCTCAATACGCTTTTTTCTTATGTGGGCGGATCGAAATGTTTCCATTCACATTTACCCACTACATGTGTTATAATAGTAGATGGGAATAAGACTACGAAATTTACTAAATAATGACTGTCTTGAACATATGGTCTACGTATTAGTTTCGTAATGACCAAACCCGTTCGTCGTCGAGCGTAGAAAGGCTACGCGCTACGTCCGTAGCAACGTCGTAGCGCGACCGCGCGGTCCTGAACAATTTGCATAACCTCGTAATTTCGGGATGCGTATTTTAATTGCATGCGATTAGATCTTAATAAAACGGTTCCCACACGTGCCGAACGCTGGTAATTGCGACGCGGGTCCACTGTAATTTCTACACCTTAGATCCGAAGCGACCAAACTTCATACTAAAATTTATTTATTTATTTATTTATATCACACGAATACCCTCCCAATTTCTTATAGCTTATATCCCAGATTGGCGTGAATATTAACAAGCATTTAAGACACTTCGACTTTAAAGAACAGTTTCGGCGATGGCCGCGGGCGGGAAGAAATTGCGAGTCTCCTTCAAAACGCTCACATCGCGTGCCACGTCAACTGGGCTTGTATTCACAAGGCTTATCGACAACTCTACTCTGCTAACCAATATGAGACTAACTTCCAACTGGGAATTATCGTAAGGCAGATGGAGGTCAGGGTATATACTAGGGTTTGGCGGTGAGGGGAGTGGAGACAGGTTGTGAAAAGCTTAGCTGCCGACCGCAACCGCGCCCTGTGATGTACTCTTTAATTTCACCAATCGTAAATTTCTACATACGCATTTATACTTCATGAACCTTTCTTTTACAATATTGCTGTGCTGTGTACTTCGGCGTGCTTCAGAAAACCTCAATTAGTCATTTTGGTAAGTTGAAGTTGGATGCTGTTGCGTTTTTCATAATGTTGTTGTAATATCAATATTGTTTGTAGAAAGTATGAGTAAGACAACATACTCGTAGGCAGAGGCACTAACTTAAGCAAATGTACTTTTATAAACTTTTTTTAGGATCACCTGTCGCGATGTTTGCCATCAAATCCTGCAAGTTAAATTTGACCCACTTCCCGGTGACTGATTGAGCTGAAATTTTAGGTATAAGTATAGTTTGGATGACAATTCATAGTACCATCGAGCTGATCTGATGATGGGGACAGAAGGTGGCCATGGGAATTCAGGACTTAACATACGTAACCCCGTTGAGTTTGGGTTCGTTACAATCGTCTCAATGAGTAGGTAGTTGATGATGGTATACAGAAAAGTACAGTCGGCAATAACAGATTGTACCAAAAAAATATTTTTTGACTGAAACTTGTTACTCATATAATTGTTTGAACTAGAGAGACTACAATATATTGATTTAAACTTTCACGATTCTCACACATTATTTATACTAAACGGGACTTAATCGCGTATTAACTTATTTATTTACCTCACTGAGGTCTCCCGACGTTTCGGATGTGTTGCAACATCCATGGTCACGGGACAACTGGCTTGTGCGGGTATCAACATCTTCTTGCTGCGCGGGTTTTCCGAACTACCCGCATTTGGTCTTTTTGAACCACTTGTACACTAGGGTTGTCACCCGGCCGACACACGACACTAACAATGTCCGGTGATATAACGGACGATGTTCTCTGACGCTGGCATTTACTTATGATAGGATTCCACGAAGATGAAATCTTAAAACCGTCATCCCGATTGAAATTACGATGTTTCCTGATTTCAACGGCTTCACGTATTTTTCTACTATAGAAATGACGTTCCGTAGACAGGACTTTCGGTTTATGGAGCTCAATCCAGTGGTTTGGTCCTGACTCCAACAAATGCTCGGCTATCGCAGACTTATTCACCTGCCGATTTTTTACAGCCGCAATATGTTCCTTGACCCTTTCCGCGATGGTTCGCTTGGTCTCACCAATGTAGGAACTTCCACAACTGCAGTCAATCTTATAAACTCCTGGTGATTGAAAGGGGATAACATCCTTGGGTGATCTTAGATGTCCCACGACCTTGGATAACGGCATGTATACGGTTTTAATGGAATACCTTCGCAGTATTGTACCAACTTTGTCCGTTACCCCCTTAACGTAGGGCATAAAAGCTGGATGCCTTGGAACATCAGGATGTTTTCCTCTAGACTTCCGTCTGGGTTGCCGTCCGTCTAAAAGGTGGCAAGCAGGAAGTTGAGCAATTACTCCAGCATCTGAATTCCGTTCACGCAAAAATAAAGTTCACATATGAATTGGAATCAGAACGCAGTCTGCCTTTTCTGGATATTAAAGTGATAGGTCGGATGGATGGGTCCTTAACGCACACTGTTTACAGAAAACCGACACACACAGACAAGTATCTCAACGCTCTGTCTCATCATCACCCCCGCCACCTACAGTCTGTGGTTAACTCTCTGCGGAACAGGGCACAGGACCTTTGTGATCCTGAATTTTTAGAGAGCGAGATGTTGCACATTGAGAAGGTCCTTAGGTGGAATGGGTATAAGTTAGACGGACGGCAACCCAGACGGAAGTCTAGAGGAAAACATCCTGATGTTCCAAGGCATCCAGCTTTTATGCCCTACGTTAAGGGGGTAACGGACAAAGTTGGTACAATACTGCGAAGGTATTCCATTAAAACCGTATACATGCCGTTATCCAAGGTCGTGGGACATCTAAGATCACCCAAGGATGTTATCCCCTTTCAATCACCAGGAGTTTATAAGATTGACTGCAGTTGTGGAAGTTCCTACATTGGTGAGACCAAGCGAACCATCGCGGAAAGGGTCAAGGAACATATTGCGGCTGTAAAAAATCGGCAGGTGAATAAGTCTGCGATAGCCGAGCATTTGTTGGAGTCAGGACCAAACCACTGGATTGAGCTCCATAAACCGAAAGTCCTGTCTACGGAACGTCATTTCTATAGTAGAAAAATACGTGAAGCCGTTGAAATCAGGAAACATCGTAATTTCAATCGGGATGACGGTTTTAAGATTTCATCTTCGTGGAATCCTATCATAAGTAAATGCCAGCGTCAGAGAACATCGTCCGTTATATCACCGGACATTGTTAGTGTCGTGTGTCGGCCGGGTGACAACCCTAGTGTACAAGTGGTTCAAAAAGACCAAATGCGGGTAGTTCGGAAAACCCGCGCAGCAAGAAGATGTTGATACCCGCACAAGCCAGTTGTCCCGTGACCATGGATGTTGCAACACATCCGAAACGTCGGGAGACCTCAGTGAGGTAAATAAATAAGTTAATACGCGATTAAGTCCCGTTTAGTATAAATAATGCTAGAGAGACTACGTCAGCTCATGAATGATCTTCTGACATTAACGTTAAAAGGTAAAGGTAAATTAAATAAGTAAGAACTGTTAAATAATTATAAAAGTATTTTAAAGTTTCCCAACGAGTCAGATTTTTTTTTTTTTTTTTTTTTTATTTATTTAGGAAACAAACGGTTGTTAACAGAATCATGTTAGCTTATGAGATATACGATTGAACCTATAGTTCCATTAAGTATAGGTACAGACATTTTTTGTTTCATTTTTTGTTTCACATAAGTATACATTTTGAATATTTATTTTTAGAAACGTTAGTACCTAATATGCTGTTTATATTACGCAGCTATAAACCAAGATTAAAGAAAGAAAATTTTTTTTTGGTACAAATAATTATCAGATCTCGATGAAAATAATTCACAGACCAAGAATTTGATACCAAAAAGTAATATTCAGCATCATCATCGTCATCGTCATCATTTCAGCCGAAAGACGTCCACTGCTGGACATCAGCCTCCCCCAAAGAGTGCTACAATGACCGGTCCACGCTACGACTCCCGCGACATAATTCAGTATTAAGTATTATGTGATGAAAATCATGGCGCTGATCGTGATACGGCTCGCACGCGGTCTTGTACTGGCCGTGCTAGCCAACCAGGACAAAACATGAATTTATACAAAACAAATAGGATAAAGTAACACATACAAAGAAAGAGCGGGTCACTGACAGGACACTTAATGAGAGACATATGTAAATTCAAAGTTTTCGATTCTGTAAATTGAAGATTTTATATCTACAAGTTATGTGAACACTTGGCATACCTGCCAGACAACCATAATCTGTTGTTCTAAACGCGGGCTAATTACGTGGGCTATCTCGGGCTTATTTCGGCATAAACTGGTCCAAAACTAATTTATATCGGAATGTGATATACGCCGCCGCCCGCGGGCACGCGCTCGGGCGGTTTTAATCACCTTTACCCGCCTGAATTCAGAAGGACTTAAGAACATTCGCTACTTGAATGCGCGTAAGGCTTTTTACTTTGGCATGCCAGTTTACCCCACTTGACTGAGTTAACTGCCGTCCAACACTGCTGCCAGCGCAGGCGCCACTCGGCCTTTGCCGCGCGCCGACGTTCATTTTGTTGTTTCCATTTGCATTCCGCGAAGAAAGGATGAGAAAATGTACTCAGAAAACAAGCAGGCTTGTAGCCCCTCCACCTTCCAACTTGTTTTAAGCTCACCCACAAATATATCTTGACGTCGCTATTCGTAGTAACTAAGCGTAGGCAGAGGTCTGGTTTCGTTAGGCGTGACGGGTGATGTGAGGCGCGCAAAGAATACAATGGAGGCAATAACGTAGTTTTTTTTTAATTAAGCACTAGGTACTCTACAAAAAGGAGGACATGCCGACACATACGTGGAGCTCCAGGGATTGTTGTGATGAGACTGCGAGACCCGGGTTCTTCTAGGTATCAACACAACAAATCCTCAAATTGATAAAGGTTCGGTAACGCGCTAATGACTGCCTAAAATCACAAGCAACTATTTTGACTAGGTATATACTTATGATAATATTCGCGACCGGGTTTGAACAATCACACTTCGGTCAATCACAGTGCTAAGTATAGTGTCTAATACGTTACTCGTCCAAATTGTTAGAATAGTACATTACTACAGAGGCCGTGACTTCTGCCGAGTACATATAGACGGATAGTTGGACGGATACGCTGGCGACCCCTTTTCACGCCGAGGTATGGATAGTGCTTTTCTCAAACATCCAATGAAATAAATATAAAAAAACTCCAAGAAATCAAACTTTTGTACGAAATGCCATTACGGATGTCTCATCTCGCTTCGCCAGAAACGTGACACTTCGCCCATTATGAAGAACACAACGTTAATTTTATTTCATTACATGTGTCAGAAAACAACATTGATATGTATATACATATCAATGTTGTTAGTTAGTTAGAATAGTTTTGAACTTTACTTAACTTTTAAATAATGTTGATATCAACATTATTTAAAAGTTAAGTAAAGTTGTTGCCTATTTAGGGGGATGTTTGTTTGAACACAATTGACGAAGCCTGCGTTACGGATATGTTTAACCGACTTCCAAAAGAAGTAGGAGGTTCTCAATTCGGTTGTATTTTTATTTTCATTGTTTGTTACCTTAGAACTCCGTCATTTTTGAGCCGATTCGAAAATTCTTTTTTTGTTTGTGTTGTATATGCTTCCAGGTGGGTCCCATTTTTTTCAAAATTCAGTTAGATGATGGGATCCATGAGGAATTGAGGGGACTCCTCAATTTTATTAGGCACGCGTGTAGTAATTTTGGTATTTTCTATTATAACTCGTACATCCAGAAATCATGAAATTTGGTGGCGAGGAATCAGTGATGAAGACCACAGATGACTTATCAAATTCCTCAATTATGTACTTAAAAGTGCAAAAGCACGTCACAGGTCCTGATAAGATTCCGTTGAAATAAAAACTAATGAAGTGCCATTGGTGATGATCTCGGGGAATCGAATGAAGTCCTTAAATATTATCGGCCCACATACAGCGATTCGGTTTTTTTCTATAGTAATCAACGCATTGTTATCGGAAATCAGTTCATGTGGTAAATTGTAAAAAAAAAGTGGAAATGTTCTCGTGGCTTGGCGGAGTACTAAATCGAAGTCGGTTAAAACTTTATTTTTAAAGTAAATCTTATATTATAATTAAGATGCTTACGTAAGTCTTTTGGCTGAAATAATTATGATGAAACTATGATTATGGTATTTGAAACATTCAATAACGCCACACGACAGAACAGAACACGTGAAATTATAATTGCTCTACTAATCATTAAACAGGGTTTATTAAAAAAAACAGTTGTTGTTAACTTACAAACATGAAATTTCTGAAAACGCATTGTTATGATTAGATATTGTTTAGTTTATAAGTTGGTTGGTAGACTCTGCCTACGAAACAGCAGGTTTCGCGGGGCATTTATTTGTGTGATGAATGTATTTGTTCCTGAGTCATGGATGTTTTCTATGTATTAAGTTTTTACTTATATCTATATACCTATAAGTATGTTTATCGTCGTCTAGTACCCATAGTACAAACTTTACTTAGTTTCGGAATAGGTCGATTTGTGCAAGATTGTCCCCGAAATATTTATTATTATTATTATTCTAATAATTAATTTAAGAGTTATCCTCTTGTCGGTGGAGTATATTCCATTTCTCTCCGTCGTACGCCAGCCCTTTGATTTGCTGATACGACACGACACCAGCTTTTTCCTTTATTTGGTCTATATAAATGCGTCGTGGTCTTCCCCTGGCTCTCCTTCCTTCTCTCTTTCCTTCCATTATGGTTTTAAAGAAGTTGTCGTGACGTAATGATTGGTCATTTGAATTACCAATCATTTCCACCTTCTATAGTGCTGATGGTGTTCAACATTGATCTCTTCTCTTTTACCCTTCTCAAAACGTCCTCATTTGTTACTCTCTCAGTCCAGCTTATACCTTCCATCCGCCTCCAACACCACATTTCAAACGCTTCCAGTCTTTCTCGATCTCTTTGTGTCATCCACGTTTCGCTGCCATAAAGGGCAATACTCCACATGTACACTTTTATTAGGAACTTTTTGCTTCTATGTGACAAACTCGATCTTAAGAGTTGTCTCTTTCGGTTAAAAGCCTTTTTCGTAATGGCTAATTGAGCGACAATGTCTGGTGTGCATCTAGAGTCTCTTGTTATCAGACTGCCTAGATAAGTATTTAAAACTAACGACACGTTGTTTTGTTTACAACTAGTGGTGGGTGGTATGAATTGTATTTTGCGGTTTTCGTTATCTTTATGTTGATCCTCAACCCCGATTCGTTGAAAGTTGTATCCATGATTGAAATTAATTCCGTCAACTGATCTGGTGTTTCTGCAAATGCTGCGATGTCGTCTGCAAATCGCATAAAATTTGTTTTCTCCCCATTAATTTTGATCCAGTTTCTCTGATTTTTCTTATCACATATTTTATGTCATATATTAAAGATTAGCGGTGAAAGTCGACACACTTGTCTGACGCCCTGTCTAAGTCTTGCAGTCCCACTTTCATCTCCTATCTCCACCCAAACTTCCTGTTCCTTGTATAATTGAAAAATAGCTCTCTTATCTCTGAAATCTAGCCGGCTTCTCTCAAAATACCCATCATTTGCCTCCAGTTCACTTTATCAAATGCCTTCTCTAGGTCTATGAATACGATATAAGTTTCAAGGCCAAGATCTAGACGCCTACCTACGGCTAATCTAAGAGCGAGTATTGCTTCCCTGGTACCTTTGCTTTCTTTAAACCCATATTGGTCTGGTCCTATATAATGTTCTGATACGGGTCTATCAATTTTCTGATATGGGTAAAACTGATCCTGTTTTGAATTATTTTCAAAAGAATATAATATATAACAAATAATAAGGCGAGTAACGGCTTATTATTTATTACATATTTTATTAAACTTTTCGTATACATAACTATTAACTAGGTACATATAATTTTCAAATCAAAGTTGTATGATCATACCTATAAAACCGACCGACATTTCATTCCTTCAAACGCGGCCCTCAAAATGAAGTTATTATCAAAAGTAAGACGTTTCGAGTCGGAGCGGAGATTACTTGTGAATAAAAACATGGAGGTATAAATAAATAGGAGGTATTTATTTGATCGTCCCGAGGTCGTGCGTGCTGTGGGTGGCATCGGCATTTGTCACCGGGGACCACGCTGCGGGTGCGCTCACGGCAACCTCTGAGCAAACTTAGACCTTATGCACAGTTATAGGTGCGAAAATTACATGCTTTTTACACCGTAGTTATGTAAAGACTATTATTAACCTGTTGGCTCTTACACAACATAACTGTACAAAAAAATAAGCAAACGGGACTTTACTAAGGATGGAAAACTTTTGGATCTTTAAGGCGTTCACGTATATAATCCTATTTAATGCTCCTATTTTTAATGTGGGTGACACGGGATCTCTTTAAGACCTACTATTGGAGTACCACCTTACTGTAAAGTTAAAGAACTGTTTTTTTTTCCTATTTAGGTGCCAGGGTGCCGCGTCTATCAAATTTAGCTACCATTATTGAAATGTTATATATTTCCAAGGCTCCTCTGAACAGCGATCAGGGGTCTCTCCAAGGCATCTAAGCCAAAACCACTAAGCTAGGAACTGGAAGTTTTTCTTTATCGTATCCTGCAGCACTTTACTCCGTACTAGTGTTATTTCGCATGAGCATGACGACCGGTTAGCCCTATATAGTGGGTAGTGACGCTGCCTACGAGTCCAGTGTTCGAATCCCTGTATGGGCAAATATGTGTGTGATGAGCGTGAGAATTTGTTTGTGTGTCTTGGATGATTTCTATGTATTTAAGCATTTATGGGCCAAGTTCGATTTCTGCAAAATTGTCCCATAATATTTATTTACTATTATTTATAGTGGTTGTTGGTTGTGTAATGACATTGATCGTAATATTTAGCTTTTAGAGCAGAGGTTAGGAGGTAAGTTTTATGAATAAATTGTAAAGATTTCGAAGGACCAATTTGTCAGGATACATCTGTCAGGGCATTCTCATGACATCTCAATAGAACGGTACCTATTTTGGATTATACAAGCCTCGCTGGATTATTTCAACAAGAAAACTCATCCGAGCATTCGTAGATGGCAGTGGCAGCGAGCGCGCGGTGGCCGCTATCGGCGCATCGCCTATGCAAATGCAGTTTTTGCAGCTACCAATTGAGTAGAACCGAATGCGCCAGTGGGTGCCGTGTATGTGAATCCGAACGAATAACCTCAAATGCTCAAATCGGTGTTACGAGTTTGTTTTGATGTTGGAACACTAAATCGTGGATTTTATCTCTTGAAGTACTTACCTTTGGTGGTTGTCGTTTGCATGTGCATAAAAATAATAATATTTGAAATCACTTTATTCTACTTATTTGAATTCTGGTTAACAAAGTAAAGGTAGTCAGGTTCTTTTTTAGTGACAACATGTACGACGTATGGATATAAATATTGTGTGTTAAAAATCTTGTTATGGGTGACTTAGCGACCGTTGCTGTTTTTGAATCTATTTTTGTTTTATATATTTTACTGTCTATATTGTGGCACTCTTTAGGGTAGGCTTATGTCCAGCAGTGGACGTCTTTCGGCTGATATGATGGTCATTATCTACTTACTAGTATCTATAAAATTCGCCTCTTCCAGGATAGCGATGACAGGGACTTCTTAATTAACATCTAACATTGAAACGTTTTCAAAGTCGTGTATAGAAATTAAAAATCTTGCCCAAAGCTTAAACGCCAATATCACCATCTAGGTAGCTTAGTACATACTATATACATCTACTAATAAGTACACCTTTAGGGTCATAAAATTATATGCATGACTTAAATAAAAGGCGCAGTAGCGGAGCGTGAAAACGTTCGATGGGCAACCCTAAACAAAACAAGTTATGAAAGGTTATCTATTCTATATAAAGTGACTCACTTAAATCAATGTCCAGTCTAAGTCGTTGAACATAGAAAGCTGTTTTTTTCACTGTAGGTAGTTTTTGTGACGTAAGTACCTACCCACTAAGAAGGGATTTTTGAAAATTCCATTTCCAAGGGGGTAAAAAGGGGGTTGAAAGTTTGTATGGGGATGGAGTAAAATTAAGTGAGAGACTTGAAACTTTGTGTATGCACTTCTTTTACAACACAAGAATTTTTTTTACGGTTTTGGTAAAACCTACCGACCTAAGCGGGTTAAACAGGGGAAGTTTGTACGGGTGAAATTTGGTATAGTGATATATTGAGTCCAAGGAAAGGCCATAGAATAGTTTATATCCTGGAAATGAGTCCCTAAGGGGGTGAAATGGGGGGGGGGGTTGTATGGAGCTACGATAAAACCGAGTTCCACGCGGACGGAGTCGCGGGCAGAAGCTAGTAGAGTATATAACTATAGGCTTGCCTAAAAAGAAATTAGAGGCAAGCCGGTGGTAATCTGCTGCTAGTAAGGTACCAACGTAAAATTCCAAAATCAGTTAATACCAAAATCTACCCACCTAGTATAGAAACAAAAGCCTGAAGACTTCGAATTGCTCGTATAATCAAATATTTCTCTTAAATTGGCCCCAAACTTCACGAGAAAGAAAGCACCTTAACCACATCAAAGAAGCAGTTGCCACCCATGCGTTAAGTGAACATGGCCCCAAATAATATGCATATGAGACTGTCATTCATACAATCGTTGTTCTAATAAACGTCACTAATTGTGTACAGCCACAAAAACATGGACGCGGCAAACAAACCAACTAGTTTACATATATTCAAAATTGCTCTCAGCGACTGAGTCATCCCTCGTCAGTTGGGACTTATATTCAATTTTGTTTAAGGTGTTCCGCTGTCTGGCTGGAAACTCATAAGTTTAGTCATAAACACGATATATGGAACTGTTGGCGCCAGTTTGTGGAGAAGCGTTCTCAGTAGCATACTAACTTATTGTTAGAACTACAACAACATGGAGAATGTTTGAATATATTTTTAGAATAAGAGTACCTAATGCAAATTTTGTGCATGTTTGATTTCTCAACTTAACTCCATTATACATACAAAAGTAATTTCGATGTTGCATGCTCGTCAATACTCACGTAAACGGGTGAGGGATCTCCCTATATAATTTGCCCAACATAAGCGATTACATTGCTATACATGTTACAACTTTTGATGGACGTTGACTTTTTTTCTAGAATTTCAGTGTCTCAATATATGATTTTTTTTTTCTGCAAGTCGGCCGCAACGTGTAAAGTGCCGTTGCAAATTCTACAAGCGTTTCTGAAAAAGAAGAAACGCCGATACACACTCAACAATCAGTCATAGGTATCACGACGTATGGATGACTCTATTCCTTAGTTCCCTGTTAAAACTTTATTCCCATAGGAATATTATATTAACACGCACGAGTGTTATTCAATTATCAGATCCAAAAAGTATTATGATATTTATGATTTAATCTACACCCATCATTATTTTAATGTGCAGCAACTGCCCCTTAACAGTATATTTTTTGCGCGCCGCATCTCGCTGTGCTACACGACAATAAATTAGATGCGTTGAAATGTTTGTGTTGTGGCGTCGCTGTCTCCAGCGCGCGCGCATACATTAGCGCACAATACCGCGGGGGGCGCCATTGTGTCCTGACACCATACCTCGGCCCCTCCCCCTACCCCCTACCCCCGCCCCTAATGAAGGATTCAACGCGAGACCCGCAATTATGAGATAAAAATCGGTCCACGTTCGGCCATAAGTCGGAGGCTTATTATTCTTTGGGATTCGGTTAAGTAAATAATTTGACCCCCCGCATTGACAGTGAAAATATATAAACACTTCTATATGTACGAGTATATGTAAGGGAAACCCCTTTGATACTTGCTCTGCGATGTCGGTATTGATAAAATCAGGCGAATTCAGCATAGTTTTCCGTTAGCTCCTAGCCTACCTGAAATCAGATAAAAAAAATTACATAGGCGCCAATGAAGTCATATGGTCATTTACTCGTAAGAGTCGAATATCCTGAGAAAGTGTGAACATAATTAAAAGTAGACTGTTACAGTATCAACAATTCCGAATTGATGAAAAATTATTCAAATTATTGAACTGGTGTTTTATTTTCATTAAGCCATTCCGTACCAATTTATCAGTGCTGGCCGCTACATGGGATTTCTCTGTAGTTTTTATTACTTCAAAATACTGACTGGTACGAAATGAAACGGTGAAACTGTTTGTCGATAAGTGTATTCAACCTGTAGGTAATGATACATTGCAGGCCACCCAGAATATTAGTGTGAGCAAGGGTGAAATTCGACTTGTTTAATTTACTCCTCTCTCAATAAATGAAGCGATTGAATATATTTTATCTTGTTAAAAATACGTTTAATTTGTATTTTTAGGGTTCCGTACCTAAAAGGAAAAAACGGAACCCTTAAAGGATCACATTGTTGTCAGTCCGTCCGTCCGTCCGTCCGTCTGTCAAGACCCTTTTCCTCAGGAACGCATGGAGGTATCAAGCTAAAATTTATACCAAATACTCAGCTCCAAGGAACAGTGGATTTGTGAAAAAATCAAACTTCTAAGCAAATTTTCGAAACTCGTGAGGGAATCAAAACCTACAGGGTACCTACTTCCCGTGAACTCAGAATCTTGAAATTTGGTACAAAGCAACATCTTATAGCACAGATCAAATAAAAAAAAACAAAAAGTCTGACTCACACTTGGCCGGTTTTTTTAATGCTAAATAGTCGAAGAAATCGAAGACAATATAGTAAATATTGTCTTCGATTTCTTCGACTATTTATTTACCCTACTTGCTTATCGAGTTTTTTGGGACATAACATGAGATACAAAATGCCCCAAATATTACCTAGGGCTTGTCCATAAATAACGTCATTATTTTTGTCAATTTTTCACCCCCCCCAAATAAATTTGGGCAATGTTTTTGAAACCCTTTCCTTTCAACAATTAAAGTCTCATATAATTTATATTAAACAATCAAGATCATTAAATTAACATTACTGATATCGGTCCCATTAGTTACTTAGTCGTTTGATCTATACAAGCAATATCATCGTTCTCCTAGCGTTGTTCCCGGTTGTGCCCCTACAGGAGCCCGGGGTCCGCTTTGACACCTTATCCCAAGATTAGGCATAGGTCCTAATTTAGGTAGGTAAAACACGCAATGCCAATATAAGTAAATATTAAAATAAATGTGATCGTTGTTTCATACTAGACAAGCTCGTCTGCATCGCTCTTACTTGACCGTATACAGCAACACATCACTCCTTTTAAATACCGTGAAAATTACCGAAAATTCTTGTTTACCCGGCTTTTACGAATTCGCGGAGCGCGATTAGGGTTGCGCACACGATAATTTCGGCGGGTTCCGTGCCGCCTAATGATCATATAATCGGCCGGCAGGTGCGCGCGCGCCGCACGCAGCACACGCCAATAACTAAAAGCCTTTAACCATTTAATCATATCGGTTGGTAGTCAAATTGTACACTTCGTGCAACGTTCATAAAAACGCTTTCAATACTGACGATTGGCGCTGCACCGACTTTTGGAATGTTTGGTGAGACGTCTGGTAATTTTTTACGCAACTAGTGATATTTAAGTTAATGCTTGGTTTAGTACAAATAACAAGCTAGAGGTTCTCAACTTCTCAACGAGAGAGGTCATGAGTAAGTCGTTATATATCCTGAACACAAGAGGCGAACTGAAGTTTCAAGAAATCTGTTAGGTTACAAGTTACCTGCATACTTACATCGGTTACATCGTCGGGACAACTAGAAACCCAAACTAAAAAAAAAATGTTTTTAGATTGACCAAAAATATCGTACCTTTGTATTTGTACATGTTTCTGTCGTTCAGATTCCTACACTCACGGTGTAATGTTGATAACACTTAATAAAAAAAGTAAAAACGTAAATACTTAAATTGTCTGCCGTGGTAAACTCTTGACCTCTCTACACATTCAAACTACTGAGGTTTAAATGCTAATAGCGTTTCTTCGCAAAGTTCCCACTTTTTTCCGCTGCAAGCAGACCTTAATTAGCCAGATTTCAATAGATCAATACTTTTACTTGCCGGACCCTGCATCAACAATATTAAGTATAAAAACATAATTTCTCGCATGAATAGCCACGTCGTGCCTCTTTAATTTTCATCCATATACAATTATCCTAATATGACTGAGGTAGGTATAAAGGTAATATCTTTTCAAAATTCACACAATTATGGTCAATAGAGTAAAGTAAAAATTGAACTTGGCTTGACACTGCCGTGTGTTGGAGTAAATTATTTACTTAAATAAGAAATCAACAACAATTATACTAACAAAGAGTACTGAACTTAACAACTATCTGTAAATCAATACATTTTGTAGAGACCATACAAAAACAGAATACACAAAATAAAAAAACACTCTCTTTTAAACTCTAAATATCCGTCGTACGCAGTGTGCGTACTGAAATGGAGATGATGATGAGTGATGATGATTGCATAGATGACCAAATGCCTGCCTGAAGTAGCAATATTTTATTAGATACTTAACTACTGAAATAAAATGACGGCCGGGCCCCTATTTCACCAACTTGACAATTGTCACCTGACAACGACAGATCTCCTTACATTGCTGGTTCCACAAGTAACCTAGCAACCACCTTAACTTCTAGAACAATGTATGGCGAATTGTCAGTGTCAAGTGACAATTGTCAAGTTGGTGTGGGGCCAGTTCGTTGTTAGTATGATGACTGAACTTCTACAATATTTTCAAACACACTTATGTAAGAATTAAAATGTCTTTAATATGCAAATAAAGTGATAATGAAGGCATAAAGAGCGTGACGAGAGCCCTGATCCAAGAGCACTTTCTAAAGGGTATTAGTAGCGTCAGCTGCAAGGCGCCTCATGTCAGCTTTTTACAAACACTTTTTTTATAATCAGTCATACATTTTTTGGACTGGTTAAAAAGTCATGCACTTACGCTTTTTACGTTACACCTAAAACATAAGTACGCGGTACGGTTATTAAATAAGTTTTTACAGTACACTTATTTAATAAGTCGCTTTAAAAACGGACTACAGGAGTTGTAAGGCTTCTGAAAATAGCCATCGGTTTTTTCTAGCAAACGCATTGCCATGTATGTAGTTAATGGATTATCTATAATGGTTTTAATGGAGGGCTGCGTGGGGACTACTGCCTATTCCCTCTCACCCAAGAGCGGAGGTCTGTGCCCAGCAGTGGTCCGTATATAGGCTGATGAGTGATGATGAACAATATTACGAATATTATAAAGATGTAACATTTCTAGCTTTATAAGTTTGTATGTTTGGTACTTAGTTTATCTAATAGAACATCCTAGGTATGTTGGGTCTTTGGGGTAAGTACTCGTATTGTTTATTAATCCGATTTCAAAAATTGTAGGAACCGCGCAGACTAGTTTACATATAGTTAAAGTTTATTCTCCTTAAAAGATAAACATCTTAACGATAAAAATAAAACTGTGGTTTAATATCCCAGATTAGCTCCATCGTTCCCGATACTTTGAACAAAAACCGTGTTCAGTCACTTCATATCATTCATATCAAAACACCATATTTAGGTAAAATTAGTCTCTTTGTTCCCCATCCTAAATCCATACCCCGCAAGCTGTTGCGACGAGAGTTTTTTCGACAAAACCACCTGGTACGCCACCCGCGCCACGCCACAAAACCCTAGAAAAAAAAGTTAGAAAAAAACGTCATAATATTTAAATATTATACAAAAAACAATTAAGGGTGCCGCGTCACCTGTCGCCGGCACGAGATACACATTTGCATAGAAACCTTTCCAATAAGAAGACGAGACTAACAATGCCTTATCAACGATCACTCGCACGCACCTTTATGAATATAATTTTAACATTGTCATATATGGCGATTGTTGTCTCCTAGTTTTCTTGAATTTAAAGTGCGTGCATATCATATGAGTTACAGTCACTATAAACTTATCAGGGGTCCAAAACGTGTTTTTGATATAATAAAAATAATATGTGAATCGTTTTAGGTCAAACGCGCCCTCGTCCTGCATAAACGCATAGCAAAGTGTTCAAGTTTGTGTTGGTGATGGGATTGGTATCGAATTTGAATGAAATGTCTGATTGCAAAATAGTGTACGTTCTACTATGCACCTAATTCTTCACACGGTAAAATATCACTGATTACTGAAAAAAAACTACTGATAAAATTTGCAAAGAATCCATGATACGATAAGGAATACACTTGACCACCGGGCAGCAAGCATGACTGGTTTCTTTAAAACAATAGAAATTTCTCAACAAAGAGTGTTGATATTTGCTCATTAGGTGTGACACACCGATATTGTCTATGCCTAGTCAAGGTACACAAATGTGACACGCGTCTCATACTATTGTCACCTGCCTGAACAATCCTTGTTTTGGATTCCACGCGCGCTCCCGGGTTGACTAATTCGACGGGACCCGACTAGTTCAATGTCTACCTGATGTTACAGTACACATATATTACTTCCGTCATATAAAATGCCACTGTACCTGCGAAGACAAAACAGGATATATATTTAAGAGAGGAACGGTTTCACAGAAGCGAAGAAGGAGATTATTTTGTCTTTTTACTTAATGGTGACCCACTATTAAACAGTATGATCACGATCAGTCTTTAATTTAAAAGCCCGATGTGACCATCATACCTCTTGTAGGTACTTAGTTGACTACAAATATTTGAATAAGATTTAAAAAATAATACGTAGGACTGTACCATGCACAACACTGAGTATTTCGACACAGGACACAGTATAAAACATTATATGCTACAATTTAAACCAGTTTTTATTTATACACATTAGCATTGAACTTTTTCTATACAAACTCCTTTACTGCATAAATTCATGAAAATCGGTCGATCAGTAAAATAATTATCGACACAAAGACGCATATTTAATCTTCCATCATCACGCAACGTCACAGGCTTGCATATAAATAGTTTTCTTAAGCGTCCTTAACCGCCGCGCGCCTACCATTCCGCGGTTTGTGGCTGAAAATTGCGACCTTCAGTTCGTAATAACCTATGTGAACCTCAGCCAAGACTACAAAAATATACCTAGCGTCCACGGCCCAAGATCCTTATTCCCATAGCCTGGATTAAACTAGAGGTATTCTACTTGAAGCCTAGTCGTAAGCAGGTGCGGCGGTTGCTTTGAGTTCGTTGACGACTCTTGATCAACCTATTGATACAAATTGGCTTGTTATGCGCACTTGGCATTAGCGGGAAAAATCGTGCGGTCCCATTGATCAGATAGTGTGATGTGGGTTCGCAGACGCCTTCTAAAGATATGGAGCTCTATAAAAACAAAACTTGAAGTGTGAAGAACATCAGCATCACACGATACGACGAGTATCAGGTATTATTAAAGCATTCTTGCACTTACGGGTTGACCATGGTCCTGCCAGAATGCGTGTTGGTTCGCTTGTGAGATCCTGATATTCCTGTATATCCTAATAACGCTCTGGAAAAAATTATATTATAAAATGTACCAATAAACTAAACCCAAAGACATAATACCACTTATGTGTTCCATATAATGCACGTATAACATAGAAAAGTTAAACTAAGTATTTGTAGTCCGCCAGGACTCATTTCATAAAAAAATGTATTAGTCTGATAATATGAGAAGCTCCATACAAATGTCCTAATATTATACGAAATGTAGCCCCTTTGTAGTCAAATGGCAAAGTCGCCAAGTTAACTTCCTCAGTTCCCCAACACATTAAAGTCAAACTCAATTCCGCTAATGGCGAGAAAATGAAGTTTGAAACATTGCAATCAATCGTCCCATCGTCGGTAGCTCCGAGCGACACGCTGCCGTCCCACAAACACTGTGTAACGACAGTTCGGCTCCACAAACTTAGAAGAACATAGCACGTATAGCTTCCTTATAAGAATACGTCGTTTTGTGTCGAGAAAGAAGAGTAATCAATCAGAACAGCAGCCCTGAGGGTAGATCGCGTTCGACGCCGGACTTAAACGAGATCGTCAAGTCGTGTCGCCTGGAGCGACGAGGCGTCAACGACGCCAAACGATCCATTGTCATTGGCGGTGAAGCCCTCTGACTGAATATCTAAAAAGATTTGAAGATTGTTTTAGAAATTAAAGCCTGCACTGCACTGGTCTAATCAGGTCTAATTAGATGACACCTGATTTGTTAAGGGGGTCAGATGTACCTGAGTACCTAAACTTGGCTCTTCCGTCGATAATTGTGAATACTGAAAAAATATCAATTTAACAGGAAAATGAACCGTCTTGCGTATCGATTTAACCCTTAATACCTTCCTCGTGTAGCCTTAGGATTAGAACCATTACCGATTCCGATATCAATTGGAAGATAAACGCTCATTTCCTCTGATTTAAATATCGCGTGTAGCTCCTCTATTTCATTTCAATGCAAACTTAACGTTACATCGCCGTCTCAAATAAAGTTTACGCCAAATTACGAAAATTGCAAAAAAAATGACCGTCGGCTCATACAATGTGCAATCGGTAGCGCCGCCCCGGGCGCTCGTGCCATTCGCGTTCCAATTTTGAATGCAAATTTTCGTTGAAAACAGAACGAGCGCTACGTTATGACCGTTCATATTCATCGTACCCTCAGGACTACAATGACTTATGTAACTGTGAAATCTTCAGCATCATGCAACTTTGTCTCGCCGAGGGCGGCGATATCATGCCAGGATTTTGACCGCTTGCGTGTAGGGAACGTTGCACTTTAGCGATACCCTCGGGTTATTATTTATCGAACTCCCCTTTAAAGATTAATTTGCCAAAAAGAACAATCGCTACAATACAGAAATCTTACTTCAATGTAATATGTAATAATCATAACAAAAATATCATCACTTTAAGGCACACTTTATGAAGGTTAAATATGGAAAAAACTCCAATTAGGTAGAGCCTGCCTAACGAAAGATGAGCCTGAGGTTTATTTAAAACTTTTTATATGGCAACATTATCGACCGAGCGAACGAAGCGAGCGAAGCGTCTATGCTTCAGCTTGGACTAAAAATCATTTTTCCTCATGTCCGGATGTTTGGATTTCCGCCTGTTCTCGCCTACAGCTCACATTTCTCAACCGATTCTCATGAAATTTTGTAAGTGGGTTTGGTAAGTATACAGATTTTTTCTGTAGAGGCAGTTTTTCGAAATTTTGAAAAATGGCTGAGATATGGGTTGAAAACGCAAAAAAATACAAGAAAGGGGTCAACGTTGACTACTGACTTAATATAAATTTTATTATCATTGTCAAATGTGTCAAAAACATCTTAAAATTTTATGGATATCTGGATATACTTATTATGATAAGTTGGTCGCAAATATTATAAAGATTTGTGGAGCTGCTAACAGTTGGCCTGAGCTGGAGCGAGGTCAGGAACGCCGCTTATGCTGGGGCCACACTAACGAGAAATGCCATTAATTATCGCGATAATCGTAGTGTGCCCATACATTTAACGTCCATTATCGCGATAATTAATGGCATTTTGCATTAGTGTGGCCCCAGCATTAAGGCAAAAAGGCATGGTGCTAGCTTATAAAGGCCCTATGCACCTCTGGGGTACCCTAGGACAACAACAACACCGTAATAAGTATAGGTAACACACATCAGTATGTTGTCATAGCACTGGCACACCTACGTACAACCGCAACAAATGTCCCTTTCGCCCGTTCAGATCGTGATCGTCAATCAAAATAGGGTAATGTCCTCCATTACCTGGTTATTACCACGGAATAAAACACATTTGGACGATAAATAACGGTCCGAGAGGTCACGCACCACCCTGGCAACCCCCGGTCAATGGCGTGAGTCGCCTAACCCCAATTGCTTTTCCCAGAAATTTGTCACAACTTGAAACAAGGCTTTATAACGGCCAATGGAGTTGATAGGAAGAATCGGGCAAAAAATAATTCCATTATAGTACCCGTCATGTTTATCTCTATCTCTCAGGGTTCAATGGTTAATCTCTGGCAATTTTGTTATATTAGCTCGCAATGAAAACTCATGACGATGAATTTAAAAAAATCTGGAGAGAAAAAACTTACAACAGCCTATTTAAATTATCCGGGATAACGTAGGGATTTTATCTGTGCCTTTGAACATCTGGGTTTTAAGTGTTAAATAGTTTTACATGGTAATTGCGATCGAATGAGCGTTGAAAATGAAAAATGAAAAATGATTTATTTCTTTTCTTAGTACTACAAATGTTACATGTGCTGGTGTCCCCTTTTTAAGTAAAAATAATACCTGTGCTAAGGGGCACCGCTCTTCCATATGGAGGTAAACAATTAATGCAGTTGTGTTAAGAGAAAAAAAGGTAAGATAAGGTTATATTGTAAACTAATTAGTCTACTTAGTCTAGATAGATCACCGCGTGTAGGTATGTGTGTACATATTCGTACACCCATACACACACGCAGACCACTTATATTTATACCTACCTACTCCTTATTTTTATACATATGTGTGCGTGCATAAGTATGCACACCCCACAATTATACTATTAACCTAGCCAGAGTAAGTATAGTTTGTAGTTTAAATTAATTTAATTCAATCTAATTTAGTTTAGACTAAGGAATCTGGAAGTAGTTGGAAAACTTATGTGTGTGTGTATGTGTGTGTGTGTGTGTGTGTGTGTGTGTGTGTGTGTGTGTGTGTGTGTGTGTGTGTGTGTGTGTGTGTGTGTGTGTTAGTGTGTGTGTGTGTGTGTGTGTGTGTGTGTGTGTGTGTGTGTGTGTGTGTGTGTGTGTGTGTGTGTGTGTGTGTGTGTGTGTGTGTGTGTGAGTGTGTGTGTGTGTGTGTGTGTGTGGGTGTGTGTGTGTGGGTATGGGTGTGTGAGTGTGGGGATGTGTGAAAGTGTGTGCAAGGGTGCAGCGTGTGGAAAAGTTTTTTAACAGTTTTAATCATGCATCTACAGGTGCTTGTAAGTATTTAGAATGGCGCTTTCTATGTCATCGTATGTTTTCGTTTTCAGCCATACTGTTACCCTATTTTTACATTCATTTGCGTTAAGACATATCAAATGTCATCTAAAATTTGTCCAAAACCATTCCCGATTGTAAATGCATGCCCCCATCTTGTTGCTTCGTGAGCTCGTGGTGACCGAGTCTCTTACCGATTTACGAGTATTGCGGCACCCCCTTAAGAATAATTTACCCCCTCAATGGGATTGTTGATTGAAAACAAATAAATAACCATTGCGTAGCGAAATGAAAACAGTGAAGAGACGTAACGAAAGCATTATTAAGCTGGAAAACTATAAACCACACACATTGCAATCAATTCACAATTTGCTATGGTGCGTACAGCCTAATGATATAAATACAGAATGGGCCGCTTCTGCACGATTTACACAGGTTTCTGGAAATCACTTGTAGGTATAGTTCGTTTTATTTAAGTTGACGAAATTGCTTCAAAATATTTCATTCAAAAAGGAACTCTATGACACAAGGTAAAACATTCAAATTCGAATGACAGTTTTATACAAAAGTCGGTCAGCTTTAATAATCTTAACTATAATTATTAATAGACTTTCATCACAATAAATTAATGTATTAGCTAAAGCAGTATCCCAAGTAGAGGAATAGAGCACTTAGAGCTTTGTCACTAAAGACCCTTTTCATCCTGCGCCATTGCAAACAAACTCTACGCTCACATGCGCGAGCACTAATGTAGCACTGAAACAACTTGATGCGTGTCTGTGTGAGTGCATCGCATCAGACGTATATAATATACGGATTTGTTTGACTGCTTGACTGATTTTGTGTGCTTTCTATTACCACTCTGTTTCAAAAGTCAAGACAAATAAAGTGTATTAAATAACTAAACAGGGTGACAAAGTTTCTTAGTAAATCAACACCACACGATTTTTTGTCGAACTCATATTTATGTAAAATTCAATATAGGTAGTAGCGATGTTGATAGCTTGATACACCTACCTAGCCTACTGACGACGCAAGTTTTAGACGCCAGGTGAAAAGCACGACACCAATTATGCACAGGTTCGTCACGGGTGACTCTATATATCTAATGCAGATGATGTCATATACCTAAATATACCACACTTAATGTTGTCCGTGTAATGTGTATATATCGTTAAACACTCTGATAAGAAGGTAAAACAACCGATATCGTTATATACAGCAAAACAATTTCAACCACCATTTCCTATTCCATCGGTACCGATTCCCGTAAAAGCGGCATCTCTATCTGACCAAATATATAAGAAATAAACAGCAACTATCTATATCACGTGAAAGACGTGACCATAATAAAGAAACACGCGTTCTGGACTCCGAAGTAGTCGATGTTAGAAATACGGAATGACGCGCCGGGTCGTAGCACAGTTTTCACTAACTAATATTTACCCACAAGGCCGGTCACTCACTCTTAGCGTATAATCTGGTGTAATCGTGACTCATCTCGTACACGTTGTGAATCACTACATCATAAACAGATAGAGTGATCTATTGCAACGGGTGAAGACATAATTAGCTATGGGTGACTTATGCATTATCCAATTACATAAATAAACGAGCACACTGACTCCGACCTACGTAAACAAAGTATTTAGAAACTTACGTAGCTAATAATAACAACGCTTTTACATAAGCCTCAGGCACATTCATCTATTTTTCTTTCAAAATCAGAATTAGAGAGACATAATACAAAAAGGAATATCCTATGGATGTCCCCTTCTTTATCACGGCCCTGTTTCTACTACAATATCAAGCATTACTGGCATTACGAGTGCAGATGTTGTTTTGCGAAAATTTGCATGTTTAGATGTTTGTTACTCAATCACGCTTAAACGGCTCAACCGATTTAAATGAAGTTTTGCACGAAGACACTATAAAGCCTGGATTATAATAAAGGATAGTTTTTATCCCGGGTTCACACACCCACACAGATGAAGTTGCGGGCGGAAGCTACGAGCATAGTGACTAATAATAAAGAGATCTCCGAAAGCACACATCCAATTAAAAAAAGCTTTGTTTATAAAAATGGATAGGCTATATTTTATCCCGTGAATCTGTGTGTGGTTTTTGGGCGGTATTTTGTACTTTAGCGAGCGCGTACTGATGTCGTCCTAATTGCCTTACTTATTTATTTAAACGTACAACATTATTTACTTAATAAACAATGTATTAATGGCGGACTTAATTCAATTAATTCAATTCATTCATTGCATTCTCTGCTAGTCAACCATAGCTGCAAATAGACATTTACTCATAAAATACTCAGTAAAAAATATTTGTACTGACTTGAATGACATCTGACAACTCTCCCCCGTTTAGTGCTCAGCATTTAGCAGTTGTAAGCTGATGCTTGACTAATACCGCACCGAGACCGCACTGGCCAATGCGGAAGCGGCCTTAGTTAAGTATCTGTCTTACAAAGTTAAGGCCTTGTACATAAACCGTTTAACTACACGTGAAGACGAATATTTTGGAAACAATGTAATGACTGGCAGACTAACTGAACGAAATTGCCGGCCGTTTACTTCCAACTCCTTGTAATTGCTGGCCGCTCGAACATCCAGATTACGTGGACTGTATCGATCACGACGGGCCCAATTTGTCGGTGCTAGTAAATCATCGGACAAAAGCGCCGCTCGATCTAAATCGATTTATCCAAATTATGCGCCCGAGTGGGTAAGCCGTGGCTAGCCGCTGCCTCTTTAAATATTGACCGCCTTCAAAAACATCTGCAGAATTGCCGCATAATTTCAGCAGGCTTAGGGCCGGTTGTCTCAAGCCGTTTGGTAAGCGTAAGTTACGGCAGTTAAATTCTGATCATATGGGGTTTGACAGTTCTCTATGGGCTGACAGCTGCCGTCCCCATATTTAACGCTAACCGGACTGTCAAACGTCGTCGATGCAATCCGCCCTTGTATTGGGTAAACCTACATACTGTCTGAACCATGTCAACCCTATTTGAAGGCGATAGTGGTGACAGTACTAAACTCTAAAGACTGAGTAAGGTTTAAATATTTTTTTGCTCTGTATCATATTATCTATATAACCACGACGCAGTTATATAGACTAAATAAAGGAAAAGCTTTTGTCGTGTCGTATCAGCAAATCAAAGGGCTGGCGTACGACAGAGAGAAATGGAAAATACTCCAGTGACAAGAGGATAACTCTTAAATTAATGATGATGATCAGTGATCGGAATAGGCAGGTATAAATACCTAAACTTAGTATAACAAAGTCATGAAGTGGAGACTTCCTTGCGATAACTTTTTTCGGGGACTTCCCGGAGGTAAATCCTATAATTGAATCTTGGATGTATCAATAATTCAGTAGTAACAGCAACACTATTTTTTTTTACTTTACATGAAAATCACCGATGAGAAAATTCTTGTTACTTCTATATTTCTTTGGACTACAGAAGAAACAGCAATTTTATTCTATTTTTTAAATTCATTTGTCGCTTTTATCCTCGTTCACATTTCGTGTTTAAGTGAAAGAGATAGACAAAATAGTAGTCTTATCTATTATATTTCTCGTGGTTCCTATTGTTATCGTGTAAAAGGGAACCAGATGTCGTTATCACTTGTTGCTGCTACCTGCTATCCTTTTTATGCATTAATAATAAGTTGACAATACAGTTTCATACCATCCTTTATCGAGTACAGACGAGTTTATACTGTGTTTCTATGATATTTCATTTGTATTACGACGTAATATTTATAAAGAATCCGTTTATATTATTGGTTGTTTTATTTTGTGCCTATTGATTTTATTGAACCCAAAAAACATTGTTTTTTATCCTATTTATAAAATATTAATTACTTAGTAAGTTCCGCACGCAAAAATATAGTCGTAAGGAAGTCTCCACTTTTGTCTCTGTGCTACTAAGTTTAGTTATTTATACTCTGCCTATTCCGATCACTGATGATGATCATAAATTTTTAAATCAAAGGAAAGAAATTGAAAAATTTAATGCTCCGAGCCAGATTCGAACCGGCGACCACAGGCATACATGGCCCGTCGCTACTAACCAACTGAGCCATCGGAACAATCCGGTTCGGGCACCAAATTAATCCTTCAATCAGTTCCTTCATACAACGCCTTGCGTTAAGGCGTGGTCGCCGGTTCGAATCCGGCTCGGAGCATAATTTTTTTCAATTTTTCCTTTGATTTAAAAATTTATAATTTTAGTTTGAAAACAAAAATTGATGATGATCATATTATGTAATATCTGTTATTTTAGGTCAGTTAATATTGTCGGTAAAGAATGTATTTAAACTGCACTTAGCCTTCAATAAACCCTAAAAGGCCTTAATCTGGAGTTAAACGTCCAAATAAAGAATGTTCGTGTTTGGCCGAATGGCCATAAAGTGTCTTCCCCAATTATAAAGAATCCACCTTCTTTATTCTCTGGAATCAGCGACAAAGACTGCTCGATTTCAATGCCCTAAGTTGAAAAGTGTTTTGTATGAATATCTAGGTCCTTGCAAATTACCAACCGAATTTCATATAAGTAATTTTATTTGGGACAACGACATAACCAACGGGGTAATCGCGTAAATTTTCCAACGCGAGTTAGGTCTTACCAATCAAGGGTCAATTTCATGAAATTGCAACTTTGTCCTAATTACGCCTCTTTTAATTAGTACGATTGTGAACTAGGGTATCAAAACATACTTACGCAGCAGGTGGGTGTAACCCTGTATAGTATTTTTATCACGAAAAACTTACGCGACTGAAACAAATGAAGCGTGCCGCTCGGCACTTTTCAAATAACGGAAGAGAAACGTTTATTTAGAAAAACGTATTGTTACGAGATTATTGCACACACGGTGTAAAATAATATCGGCGTGTGGTAACGGTTACCTTTCTGGAGCGTATAGATTTATCAAAGTCAGACTAATCTTTAATCTATGTATGTTATAGCGTGTGTGCACTATGTCTATTTCGAAACTTGCAGTGTGACGTAATTTAAGACAGTGTATTAAGGAATGACATATTGAACGCGATAAAAATGTGAAATATCCTACTAATATTATAAATGCGAAAAATGGGATGTTTAGATATTTGTTTCTAAATGACGCTTAAAAAACGAATCGACCGATGTGGATGAAATTTTGCACGAATTTAGTTTATAGCCTGGATTAAAATATACGATATTTTTCGGGTCCACGAGAAGAAGTCGCGGGTGAATGCTAGTACCAAATAAATTACGCTTCTACGTAGGACAATATCAAAAAATTATGCTGGCCATACACGATGCTTCCTATCGTCCAATCGGCATGTCGCTACCGATTGGATCAGTCCGAACTGACCGTGTGGCCAGCATGCATGGCCAGCATGGTAGCACTCTCGCACGAGCACATGGCCAGGGTTGGGCAAAATACTGACTTCATTGTATTTGAAATACAAATTACAAAATACATGTAAAAATGTATTTGAAATACAAACTAGAAACTACTTTGGTGACAGGTATTTGAAATACAAAATACAAAATACAGTATTCAAAATAATGTATTTCAAATACAAAATACAAAATACTTATTTCACAAGACTTTTTACACGTTTTTTTTCACAACACTTTTACAAGCTTTTATTTAACTTGCCCTGTTAGTATGTATGTAATCAAATCTTGCAAGTTAAATTTGACCCACTTCCTGGTGACTAAGTATAGTTTGTATGACAATTCAATATTGCCTCAATTCAATAAGGTACCGTTGTACCTTACAGTAAAGCTGATCTGATGACAGAGACAGAAGGTGGCCATGGGAATTCAGTACTTAACCGACGTAACCCTGTTGAGTTTGGGTTATGCTACGTAATAAAAAACCGCGAACGAACGAACTAAATTCATAAATTGGCACCTGAAGTTTGACGTTGCCACAGCACAGTGCCGTAAGCCCCTAACTATATTAAAAACGTTCCATTATACGGTTATAGAATTAAATAACATGTATTTTTGTGCAAATGTATTTTAAAACTTAAAGTATTTGAAATACGAAATACTAAATACATGTGAGTGCGGTATTTCAAATACCAAATACAAAATACTTCTCCAACCTGTAGTTGAAATACAAATACAAAATACCTATTTGTATTTCAAATACGTATTTCAAATACATGTAATTGAAATACTGCCCAACCCTGCACATGGCACGTACCTACCTGAGTTACTGATTGGTAAAGTTTCCATTTGACCGAACCGAAGGTGATAAACGTTTATTTTCTTAAGAAACACGACCTTTAAAGGCATAATCTGAACTTGAGTTGTCTTCTCTAACCAGTAATAAGATCCTTACAGCAGACCGCCACCCAACATAAACTACTTGCTCTACCGTATCTGAACATGTATTATATTGTGTGAAGAAAATGGATTTTATTGAGAGCGACGGACTTGCATTCATATATAGCTGTCAAAAAAGCGAATCATCAAATCAATAAAAGGTCAGCAACATCGTCTTCAGAGTCATAAATGGCGGCTTATGATAAGACTACGAGGCCCGTTTCCCACAATCCTGTCCGTATTACTGTTTGCCAACATCGTGATATTAAACCGTAGAAACAAGCCCAATAACTTAATCATAGTAATGGTGTCGTAATGATACGAATGGTACCCTTAAATAACAGTAATACGGGGAACAGCCGGGATGACTGGCTGTTTTGAGTAGATTAACAAATTTTTGATAGCGCGACAGCCGCCGCACCATATGTTTGAGTCGTTAACGTGAAGTGTATACTTGCCATTAAGTTACCTGGAACCCAATAACGGAACGCGTTTTGTACTTATGTAAATGATTTGTGAAATTTGGTCGTGGCTCCCTTTTGCGTAAGCGCTTAGCCAACGTGTGTAAGCAAGACGCACTGATATTGTGTTAGGATTGAAATGAAACTATAGGTATGGGCCTCACAAATTGAGGCTCCGAACCGTGGATTTGGGGCGAATTTAGCGCTTACCGCCGCACTTAGGTATGTATAGATATAGATACAAGTAAGTACTCATAAGTACAAATAGTTGTTATGAATCTTCGGGTCTGTGCTTCGGGTCAGAATACATTTCGTGAATATGTTTGCAGTCCGGGATGAAATTATCTCGATATATACCTAACTACTAATTACCAGTAGGTACACTTACAACAAAATAAACCCATAAGTACTTACTTTTGTCGAGTCTGGCAAACGATAGTTAAACCGCGTTGGTATCAAACGGTCCTGAACGCAATTTAGAACAAACTAGGCAATTGGAGTTTTGCCCACATTGCAGTTTGACCACCGAGCGTTATGCCTAAAACGCAAAGTGACCACTTATAGGTAGGTTAGGTTCGTTAGGTTTCTTCAGATGCCCGAAGGGCAAACAGACCAGAAATAGGAGCCCCGCTCCGCGGGGCTCCGTCAATATCGCTAACGTAGCCTCAAAACGACGAAAATGTGATGTAGGCATTTTGCGTTTTAAGGCATAATGCTCGGTGGTCAAACTGCAATGTGGGCAAAAAAACTCCAACTAGGCAAATTGCGTTCAGGACCGTCTGAGACCAACCCGTTAAACCTACCCGTCGACTTGGGGCTTCCCTAAAAAGTCAAACTAGGTTATTGCCTGAACCTCCCTACCTACACCTACATAAACATAAACGTTCGTTAATCATAATCATCATAGTCGCAATAGAAGTAGATACTTATGGACCTATATTCTCACGCAACGTGTTTTTTAACAGTATGATAGTCATGTGAGATATATGGGAATATTCTAAAATCCTAACGATAACATGATACTTCAATACGATGACGACCGCTTTAGCCTAGTTGGTAGTGACCCTGCCTACGAAGCAAGAGGTCCTGGGTTCGAATCCCGGTAAGGGCAAACATTTATGTGATGAGCATGAATATTTGTTTCTGAGTCATGGATATTTTCTATGTATTTAAGTATTTATATCTATTATATATATCGTCGTCTAGTACCCATAACACAAGCCTTAGAGAGCTTACTATGGGACTAGGTCGATTTGTGTAAGATTTGTCCCCTTAAGTATATACTTATATATATTTATATATATATATTCAATACAATAATGTAAATAGAAATAGACAAGTTAAATATTACAACATGTTACTTGTTTAACTTTACAATGTGTAGATTAATGCTAACGACGTTTCGCAATAACACGTGTAATGTTTTAGCATTTGTAACATACACCTATAATAGTACCTATACCTAAAGTATGAAAGACTATCCAAATGGACGAACGTCCATGATCCCTAAAGCCACAGACTACCAGTAAATTGAATTCCCGTGCCTCATCAAATATGGATTTTAAAAAAAAAGTGACTATGATGAAATAGCGATGGGCAAAGCGCATTACGTGAGCCGCCGCGCCAAATGACGGCATAATGATCCACGATTTGTGCCAACGCCGTCCTGCGATAAATATTGGCCAAATTAACGGACCCCCTGGCGTACACCTGCCTTGCTAACTGCCGGGGCCGCACATGTGATCTTTGGCACATCCAACCATCTGGGTGGACAAGACAACAGACACAACAGTGTACCAAGTGGAAAAGGCTCGTCACATTACATAGGGTCGTTACATAGGGTCCTCTTTTAGCCGGTTTAATAGGGTTTCTCTTAATTTCTTCTTTATATGTTAGTGGAGTCATAAAATACTGTCTTGTTTTCTATAAATGCGAAGCGCTACTTTAAATTTAAGGGAGAAGGCGGGATTTTACGTGAAATGTTCAAATTATAATTAACAAATAATTTTAAATAGATAAAATATTAACATTGAAATATAATGCATAGGTATTCAATAATAGTATCAATACATAGAATACACGTTTCCCACCGAGAGTTCCGGATGCATTCGAACGAAATGGAACAGTAGGTATGTAACACGACAAATGACAACAATTTTCACTTTCACTTGTCAAAGTAGGTACCTACCTAAATTTTACATGTAATTAAAACAATAAAATTTTGTGATAAGATACTTGTTTTTTTTTAATATCGGGAATATAGGTATTCTTTATCATTAAACTAACACTATATGTAAATACGTAGGTACTTACATGTAAACTGTAAAAATTGTTACATAGTAAACAACGAAATTCTTAACGTAGGCCTGTGTGGGAGCAACATAACGCTAATCCAGTTGTCGGCTGCTGTGATCGTGCCAATAAGGCGTAAAATATCATTAGCGCGCTCCGATGACGGACGGCGCACGCGCCACCTGTGTATAGGTAGGACTTATGAACATGAGATACCTGTGCGCTTGCGACCTTTTAAACAATGCCGCTGACCAGCTGTCATAGTTCATCGAACTTCCTATTATCCCGATAAAAAGGACAAATTACTGGTGAATACATTTTGTAACGTACCTAAGTAATTGAAACTTCAGTTTTGTTTGACTAAAAAAAGGAGGTTAAGTAGTCGAATTTACTCCGGCATGCCGAAAGGCATATTTTAGGGCACGCCACTCCTGTTCGAAGGAGCCATTCAAGCTCAGCCAGGTGACGCGAATTATATAATCAAAAACATTGCTCATATCATAATATGTTCATGCCCAGACTATAGATAGGTAGGTACCTGACCTCCTGCCTAGTAAAGTAAGTTACCACGTAAAATCAATTAAACTACCAATTGAGTCATACACAGATTTAGGTTCGCGTTTTTCCTGTGGACATTATCAAAGTTAAGGGCTACGAAGCCTAACTTTTGTTTGAACTCTTAATCCGCGTATACGGCGTCTCCTTTTCTATATTACTATAATTTGATAAAATCATTATTTATATGCAAGTGGACTCCTAATTATTGACCACAAGAGAGACTAATTTTGGTTTTGTTTTGTGTATGACTCAATTATATTATTTTCCGAATTTTTTGACCTGAGGGACAACCCAATATCACAGAATAAACAATCCAATATTTACGGCAAATAACTTCATATACAATATGCATATTTCACTAGAATATGAAAAATAAGAATTGAATTGTAGTATCTAAGTACACCTACCTACTTGTAGTGCCGACAAAAAGCGTTTTGATATTTTTTCTTAATTCAAGATTATTTTGTAGAGACATGCATGCAACTTATATGTATATATGTGTATAAATATCAGTGACGGCGCGTCGCAATTTTCGATGGAGTTGGCAAACAAAAAAGATATGAAATAGTTTAGAGTATATTATAGGCTAGCCTAAAAATATTTTGCAGGCAAGCCGGTGGGAATTGGCTTGTATTGGTGCTCCGCCACTGATAACTATACTTAATAATCACACACGTAATAATACTAAATCGACCACCTCTACCGTTTTGTCGTAAAAAATATGGCCAAAAATATATTGTGACTATTACAGTCCGTTTTTAAAATGCCGACTCAACAGAAAAAACTTAACAAACATTCCATAAACACAGAAAATGTTACCATGATAGAACTGCACACCTGAAAAGGATAAAGGTACTTCGTTAATGGCTTAAAATCAGCAACCAACAGTTGTTCCACACTTGTGCAGCAAATACTATTTAGAACAAATGTTTCCTTGAAACGATTAAACAAAAGGTCCATTTGTTGCTAGATTGAGGTACCTACCTGTAGACATTGCACATCTGGCACTACCTGAATCCTGGGGCTTGATAATCGCGCTAGGCGATCAGTCCACGTGCTTGACTCGCCTACCTAGGCGCCTAGTTGGCCATGCCATTACTCAGTTGCCTTGATAACATAAGTATACCTAGTTATAACCTATTCCGTGTCAATAAAATGATTTAAGGTGTGTAGTGAAACCTAGATCACTGAATATGTAATTGACGATGACGACTAACCAAGGCGATTTAGGCGACTACCTAAGCGCTTTCGAAATTGAATACCTGTATACGAGTAAGTAACAAAAAGTAAGTGCTATTTATTTATTTATTTATTTATTTATTTGAGTCAGGCAACAAGGCCCATATTTACAAATACCTTACAGACTAACATACATAACAATATACAAAACTTATAACATAACACAACAACAACTATACACACAACAGCTATACTTAGTACTTACTAATCTGTCTTTAAGTACTCTTAAGACGGGAGGAAGTCTCTACTTTTGAAGTCCCTACTGATAAAAAATAAATATTCATTTTGAAAAAAACAAACATTACGACAAGGCACACGTAGAAAAAAGTCTAAATAAGTACTAGTAATAATGTAAAAACGTTTAAGTCATTCAATATGTCCTGCTCCGCTAGGGATTTCAATAAGTTTCTGTCAAAAAATTCATTTTTGGTACCAGCTTTTATTGCCGATTGAACTTTTCAGTATATCAATACCATCATCAACTACTCATTGAGAGGATTCTAACGAGCGCAAATTCAATTGGGTTACATGATACGTCGGCGTCGGTTAAACACTAGCTATGTACTTTATATGGCCATCTTCTGTCTCCATCAGCAGATCAGCTCGATGATATGATACATAATATTGAATTGTCACCCAAACTATACAAATACCCAAAATTTCAGCTAATTCGGATAACGGCAAGCAGTGACCGTTTTTTTTGCAAATTTTGACAGAATACATACGAACAGGATAAAGCTTGTAATAATAATAACTAGCTTTCTGCCCGCCCGCGTGGAACTCGTTTATATCTTAGCTTCATATCCACAAATTTTCACCCCCCATTTCACCCCCTTAGGGGATGATTTACGGGATAAAAAATATCCAATGTCCTTCCCCGGACTCAAAATATCTCTATAAGTACCTCATCTAAATCGTTCAGCGGTTTGAGGGTGAAGATGTAACAGACAGACGGACGGACAGACGGGTAGACAGACAGACAAGACACACTTTGGCATTTACAATATTTGTATTGATACCTGTATGTGGGGATAATCTTACACAAATTGACCTAGTCCTAAACTAAGCAAAGCTTGTACTAGGAGACGATATACATGCTTAAAAATAGATAAATAAATACCATTTATACATAGAAAACATTGATAACTTAGTAGCATATATTATATCCTTACTCATGAGTCTCATGACACAAATAAATGCCCTAACCAGTATTTGAACCCAAGAAGACCTCTAGCCTCCAGCTTCGTAGGCAGGGTCACCACCAACTAGGCTAAAGTGGTTGTCATTGTGTCAGTGTGTAACTTATTTACCTAGTTACTATTTCTAGGTAGATTGCTAGATAACCTAGACTCACCTAACAATCTACCGAGAAATCGTAATATCCTGAAACTGAAATCAAAACTAAGAAAATTATATTGTTGTTTATCCTTTATGAAGTTTCAAAAGATTAACCGCAAAATTAGGCACGAACTTCTTTCACTATTCATAAACAAACCTTTTTTCATAACTACCCCTCTTGCGCCAGCGATAAAAAATAGCCCTGCGTTTGGGGTGCGAGGAGTGCGATTCCGGCAGCCGCCAGACAAAAAGAAAAGAACGATGCAAATGGATGAAACGTCTACATGCTTTCGTTCCGTTCCGTTCCATCCGTCAGTCTGTGCGCAGCGCTCGAGCGGAGAGCGCGTGCCGTCTTACTTTACAACTCAGCTGTTTCGCACTCGCGTCTTCTCAAACGAACCACGCAAATCATATTAATTAAAAGTTTCACAAAATACAGTTATATCATCGTTTATTGAGACTTGAAAGTGCAGTGCTCCTTATTTATTGTACGAGTAAGACATTGTTTGTGACAGTTTTAATAATTCTCCAAAATGATGGGTAAGTTTGGGAGTTTGTTTTGAAATAACCTACAAATTTCTTGCAACATAATATCGTTATGTCAAAATTTGTTGTGTATTTTCGTTTTAGTGTGTATTTATTTCGATCTTAATCTTATTAATAAGTATTACAAAGGCTTGTGGATTACTTTAGTTTCTAGCCGGTACAAGATGTTTTTGATTGTCAACAAAACCTCGAAAATGGTTTTCGATTCGTCGATCGATAATTCCGAATTAGATTTGAACATTAGTTACGATATTTTCTAATATAGGTATTAATATGTTATTAATTATGTATTAATGTTTTGTAATGCCTATAGTACAAAATTTGGTAAGTAGATATACACTTATAAACGAAATATGTAGGTTTTAGCATTAACCTAAAAACCCTTAAATAAATTATATTAACAGTGTATTTAAGATAATAAAATTAATAGACCCTGGATTATTAAGGAGGTTAAGCTAATTGGAGGGTTACTATATTCTATACTACTACCTATTCCCAATAATCTCATTAATACGCCGACGGCTAGGTTTTGATCCTTCCGGTATGCAAAACAAAATAAAACATTAACTTATTCTCTTTTCTTATTTCATTAAAATCCGTATTTACTAGCTGGTTTATATTTATTTTTCATTTATGCCAATATTGTATTATTATCTAATCTAGCTATGTAGGAGGTATATTTTTATTAAGCCGCACCTTCCGAACTTCCGACATATTTATAAGCCCCTACCCTATACCTATTGAACAACCTGTATCACTTTGACCGCTGGTCAACCTTTTCCGGTATCATCTCGAAACAAACTGATTATTTTCACCTGCAAAAAGTTCACGAGCGTGAGTAATCGCCTGGGAAGTTGAGCCGTGATTTATGCTGCATTTTTTATAGAGATCGACCGCTACTGGCGTCACGGTACGACATCGTATTGACATGAATCTCACTAGCCATCGAAATAAAATTTACCGAGACGAGACAATCCGCTACGCTGATCGTGGTACAGCTAACGATTTGAGATAAAAATTGGTCATGAACGATTTGTTTGGCTCACGGATAGAGATTTGTGCCCGGTTTTCCAGCTAAAACCCGTAACAACTACACGGTTTTACTAATAAAACGTACAAAAATTCACTAGTTACCCAGGTCTAGGTATATTTCATCGTATGACCTTAAAAATTAACAGCTCCGAATCAATAGAACATAGGTAACGAAGTTGTGCAACGCGCAATAGGAATGGTTAGTTTAATTCTCACACGCGATTTTACTTCGCATACAGACCTAGTAATTATATTAACGAACTTGGGCAACCTTGCACAATTATGTTCAATGTTTCGCTAAACGCCTTGAAGCAAGCCTAATAGCTAGTTTATTTTAAAAGTTTATTAGTTTGTTTAAAACTCCCAACAATCCCATAAATAAGTTATAAATAATTATAATCAATTCTAATCAATTCCAGCAACATACCGACGGCGAAGTGCCATGTGCCACTTCGCCGTCGATACATAGGTATACGGTTCTAAATAATTTTGATAGAAAGAAGAAAGAACACAACTTGCAAGAAAAGAGAAAATGGATTTTTCTGATTGAATTTAATGTACTTCTGATAATGATGCAATCATGACAATACTTTTAAACGCCGAAATTATAACACTTAAAATACGGAGGCGAAGTAACTACTACTAGCGAGAACAGGTCGCGACTTGTGCCGAACACTCCCAAGTATGTATGTCAATTTCATTCATAAAACCAATGGTGAATGAGAAATCGGTCAAGTGACTTAAGTGTCTACGGATAGGTACCTAGTTGTTTTACACATTAATCACGTTATTCATAATTACGCCTCTAGTACCATTATCTAATACTTTTGACATTTAGGACCCATTGCAATGTATATGCATGTATCAATTTGAACCTTTTGTAATTCCTTTATTTGGTAACAAGATAATTTGATTACCTAATAGTATGTGTAATATAATATAAAAACAGATATTAAATTAAATGTTATATAAATTGCACCGTAATATTACAACAGGATTATACTGACCATGCTCCTACGCCATAGGTATATGCGCGGCAACAATCAATCTAACGGGACGGGTGGGCTCCCTCTAAACCACCACATAGCAATGAACCCACAAGCGGTGGTCGGAACCGGAAGCATCGGCAGGAAAACGCAAAGCACACCTTGCCGCGAGTTCCACGCGCCGGCCGCCGCCGCCGGCCGCCGGCCCAATCAATCCCACGCCCTCGTTTGGTCACTACGGCTAGTTACAGTCCCCATTTACCAAATAAACCCATACCTCTAGGTTTCCAATTATATTTCGAAACTTTTTAATAGAGCTACATTAAGTCGTACATAATTCTGTTTATTTAATTAATACTTTGAACAAACGTTACCTATCTATTCTTCCCACTTGCAAAACGCATGGCGTACTTTCTCGGCATTGTAATAATGGAAAGAGACTAGAAGAGATTTGAACATAATAATGCGGAGGTGGGCGCGTGGGAAACTCCCAGCGTTCACGTGCCCGGCACACCACTTTGCCACACTAAATCTAACATTAATATGCTAGATTTAGATAAAACCCCGCAAAGCGGAGATTCACTCATTGTGTCTTCCAAGCAGCGACATTTCTCCCGGAAAAAGCTCATTGTTATGTTGGTTAAATGAATAATATAAACCTATGAAATGTACACAGTACTTGTCTACTTGTTAGGCATCGTTAATTAAAAGATTGTTATTCAAATATCAATATTATAAATATTCATACAATTATATATGAATAATACAGTGAACTGCGCAAGAAAATCAATTATAGTTCCATTCATAAAAGTCGCATTGAGTCTATTCGCGAGCGTAGGTGTCCATAAGTCACCGACCAATAAATCAGCACCCATATTTGAACATGAAATAATGAAACCAGACAGGCAATCTTTAGTTTATATTCAAGCAATTTAAAAGATAATCTGTTTGAATTATACATTGATTTGGCTTTGTTTCATTTCTAAAGTATTGATGTGAAGTTTTAAGTTTTTAATTTTATCGAAACACCTATATGATTAAATCCAACGTGTCCGAATTATAAGAGGCTATATTAGAATGTGTATTGTGTCGCATAGGCTCGCGTGCCCGTTTGACGGGCGATGGCAATAGCGGCTAGTTAGTGGTTCCGGATACGTATCGGACGTGTCGGATGTCGGCGTGACTCACGCGGCGCCCACGCCGCGCCCACGGCGCCCGCGCACTACCAACTATTACACCAACTCCACACGTCCCGACACTATGAGCTTAAACTTCAATAGATATTCCCCCCACCGTCATACCATTTCAAATCCAGACATTGCTGCAACATTAGGCCATAAAGCGGTCCGGACATAACAATACAATTAAGCCTAATATGGACGTCTACCAGTCTTTTATGGCACTGTTTATCATTAGATTTTATAATCGCACAATCGAAACCATTGATGAATTATTTAGATACAGAAAAATGGTTCTGTGTCACTCATACCTACTTCAAATTCAAGTATCAAAACATGCCGATTGCAGTATCGATTATTTGTAACCTATTTTTGGTACACGCTTCTTGTAACAGTATTTTGGGATATAAATCAATAATCACTATTTGAGTATCTATCCGAGCATCACTTACAAAAGCAAAGGAAGTTAACCTAGAAAGTTGCAGATCAATAGAAAGATGTAGTAACAATGATCAATACAGATTCCGCGATAGCGACACCGTCTTATTTTAAACGGGACGGATTTAGCGGCGTCTGCGGCGCGTCTAGGTTATTTGTATTTGGGCTTTGGCAATGGGCATTTCGCAGTCTCGTGGGAAACGGAGTTGAACGACTGCGGAGACAATGCTGGTCGGCATCGCGGGCAGTCGTTCACCGCGCCGCCCACCCGCCGCCGCCACCAACTCACCAGCCTAGCGTTGCATATGCCGAGTGTTCACTACACATACTTATGTGTGTAATGCACAATTTGAGATGCATCGTGGGTCTGGGATACGTTATCAGATTTAGCAGGATATACTAGCGTGTCATATCGGACACACCATGGCAGGGTTAGGGTTATTAATCTCTTACACTGTTCAATCTAAATTCACCCAAAGTGTTCCCAATTGTTGAAGCTATAGCACATACATCCATTACCTGTACTTACGAGTAGGTACGTGGGCCCGAGTTACTGCCATTTGTGCAAAATGTGACCATACTTAATATCTTTTTGGAATTGATAAACCGAATAGTGAAGCTAGGTACCTACTTATAGTGCGCCCGCATTTTGCAACTATTAAATTCCCCAAATTGGGTCGTCCAGTAAGAAGGACTACAGTCTAATAAGAATGGAATGTTCGTCCCATTTATAAATCTGTCGTACCTGATTCATCATCAGATTAGTATTTTAATGCCTAATTTGGACGTTGAGCGTCCTACACATTTTTAAATTTTGATTTTACTGACACATACCGTACTGTGCCTGAACTAACTTTGTACTACTATTCAAGTTATTTCTGAACTTTTCATGTCAGTATTACTGGCTGTCTTGACAAGTCGTGTTATAATATCGCATAATTCGCATACAGATACAAGTGATACAAAATATATTATCTAGGGGTGAGTTGGTAATTCGAGTGTAATAATCTCCGATTTACAGACAACCTTGAAACCCTAACGTCACATATGCCCGTGGGCAACATATCGCGTGCGACATTGTTTTATCGAGGGTGCGATATGTCGGCCGTCGGCTTTGCTGAGTCAAGGGCGGCGGCCAGCTCCACAGCATAAGAATAAATGCCAGTATATTGACTTGAAAAGTAATCATAAAAAATCTAGGGTATATCTACCATAGCGAGGGTGCAGATTATTCAACAGTGGGTGAATTTCGAGGTCTCTCGGTCTGTTCATCCTGAACTTAATTTAACTGGTTTCGACGACTTGCCACAAACGATCTGATACTTGTCAAACGAAGTGCATTTATCCCGTGCGTGAATTTAGAACAAATCAAATGGAAGTTATGTCGCATTTGAACGAATATTTAAAACGAAGGTCAAAAACGAACGAAAAGTGCAGATTTTTGTTCTGTAGCGGGGTCGATAAGCGCTGGCCGCGAGCCAGCCGACGGCCAAGGCATTCACAATGCCTGCCGACCACTCTCGAAACTAGTATAACTCTGAACTCAGACTACGCATAGTTATTAGTAATCTCTAGCTCAAGTTATAGTAGCAACGAGTGGAGGTGAGTGAGTTTATGAATCGCATAGAAACTCGTAAATCCTCCCTCGCGACGCTAAAGTGGCAGTTCTCACACTAAACCTCGATGGCAGTGGATGGATGTTTATGCGCATAAATACCCGACTGATAGTACGAACGGCCAGTTTTATTGTCAATTTCGAGTTAGCGGCGTTTATGAGTTTCTCGTGAGGCTGATGACATATTTGATGTTACTTTTTTAAGAGCTTTTTGTTCGAATTTTTGCCTACTTATATTGGATCAATTTTGTTGAATTCCGAAGTTGGCGTAAATGTATAATTTGGCTTGACGAAAACCAAGCTATCAGCTATAACGCTTCAAGACTTCGGCACTGTACCGATTGGACTCAGCATAATTTATTTATTTATTAATGTAGCCAGTGTTAACGTTATTCGCTTGTCCATAAACTATATGCAAAAAACCGGCCAAGTGCGTGTCGCGCCACGCGCAGTGTAGGGTTCCGTAGTATCGACACGGGCGCCAACTAAACTTTGCGGTTGCGTCGCCCGAATTTGTACGAAAGTTGGTTCGAAGCAAGTATAGTTTTAAGTTAGTTGACTATTACACATTAACTAGCCAGCAGCCAAAGTAGCCAAATATCTCAGTACACGTCTTTATTACTGTTATAGTACTTAAGGGTGCCTTGAAATTTTTCACAAACCCCGTAATAACCATTTAGCCAGCCGGAACCCTAAAAACGATCCGTTATGATGAGCTACGCTTTTATGATAGACTATCTACTATTTTATTTTAAATATAGCATGATGTGATGTGATATGATATACTTCATGTAATTGTAGTTAATTGCATTGCATGATACACATATTCGTAACGAGAACACATGCGCTTACAGAACATTAGGCTAGGGATTAACCGTGTGTGACGGAACACGAGAATGTAAAATGTTACCTGGGAACCACACTATAATATGTAATACATCATCATTACATTCAATTTTAAGTGAAAATAGTATTTAATCATAATAATAAAATATTCCGAGCGAGTTCCCATTTCAAATTTTCAATCCACACGAATATTATAAATGCAAAATTCTGTCTGTTTCCTATTGACGGCTAAACTACTGAACAAGATCTATCCTAGGGGGAAAAGATGAAGACAAAACACGGCATCTAGTTAACTACTTATCTGGAAACTACATTTAGGCCTGGTAATCACCTGATTAATACAAACTGGATCTTACGTTGAACAAATTAAGATTGAATTTTGTTGTGTTAGGCTACTAACGTTTAGTAACGTAACGTAAGGGAGGGTTTCACCAAACCGTCTGTAATCGTAACCGGCGTTCGTTAAAATGTGAATGTATGAAAACTTCGACAAGTATCAATGGAATTGACAGCTACCGGCGCAATATTTAACGTTGATCGGCCTGTAATCGTAAGCTGGTGCAACCTGCCTAAGTATAATGAGTATTCAGTGCGCTTACCAAATGATTTCTTGTTACAGATGAGCGGCAAACGCACGCGCAGCTATAGATGCGCCGTGCACCAGCGAGACCGCGAGGTCAGCTCCGAGAACGACTTCCGACTACTCCTCGAAGACCCCACCTTCTTCGCCAGGTCTGTACTTCACACACCTGATCCCACTTCTGACGGCATAGTACATGTAGCCTGACACTCCCACACTTTTTAAAACGTCGCTGTATGAATAAGGTTCACAGTTGTCACTCCATACCACTTTTGAGGACCTAGTACGTCGGGGTATTCATCCGTCGGTTTGATACGCTCGGTTCTAAAGTCATCAATAATCATCATCTCACGATTATCGCCTCAAAAGTGTGACAAAACTGCAGTTTTGATCAAATGTCGACGAAAACTCAACGCTGGTATTGCTATGCATGTTTAACAAAATTTAATTCCGATCATCATTTATTTTGACAATATTTGCTGAAATAATTACGACGTAAAAAAACTCCGTAAAACGCTAAATATTCACCCATCGACCTGTTAGTCCCCCACATTTTTAAACGTCACTGTATGAAAAAGGTTAAAACAATATGTAGAAACCTCTACACGTAGAAACACCAACATCGGATATGCCGTGCATTTGACAAGCCTTCCGCGCAATATAAACCCCAGTATCAATGTCCGACCGCAAAATTTGAAGTAAAATGTAACAGCAAAAAACACGATTTTTAAAATTTCCGTGAATCAAAATTGATACGTGTGATAGCCGACGTTTCACCCATTATGGTGTACGTGTATTGATTATCGTTGCTAAAAATATTTCCAACTGTCGTTCGTGTCACATTGACATGTTGGGAACCAATTGGGAACTGTTCCGATTCATAAATCGTTAATAGATTGCTTTGTGGAGGCCAATCGAAACGAACATACGTGAAAGTAAGCTAAGTCTTGCACACATTTTAAGGTGTATAGAAGTGAATACTTGTGTCTTATACGCTGGGTAACGATGGTCTTCTTTACAGGATGGTGCACTTAGTCGCAATGGAAGTACTCCCTGAGGAGAGGGAGCGGAAATATTACCAAGAGCGGTACACCTGCTGCCCACCGCCTCTCTTTATCATCTGTGTCACACTCTTAGAGGTAAGATATAATTATTTTTTACCTATAAGCAGCGAACGAAAAAACTCTAGAAGTCCAAGTAGCGCCGCAAAATGGCCCCGCAGAATGGCTGCAAAATGGCCCCGCAGAATGGCTGCAAACGCCATTATGTGGGGTTGGGGGCGGGGTGTCAAAACGATGCCAGGCAGCCGTTTAGTTCGATCATGCGCATACCGGGTTTTATGCACGTGTTTGGGGAGAAATTTGTAAGGAGCTGGCATTGCATGGCATGCTGTTTCAATTTCGATGGGGTCATTAATTTGTCCACGTCACTCAAATTATGATGAAAATTATTATTGCAGGGCGCGGCTACCCCTTGAGAATAGACCTATTCGTAACATAAGTAGATTGCCAAAGTTCTTATCATTTCGTGTCTAAATGCAGTGCGCCGGACCAGCTGGAACCCCAATTCAATACGAAAACTCATAGCAATCCATACCGTGCATAGATAAAGTAAAATCGTGCAGGTCACTTTCTACTAAGCACAGCTACACAATCCCCGCTCCAGTTACTGCTTAATTAAAAAGTGTAATTGCGGATTTCACATCCGCGCGAGCGGTTTACGTGAATCACAACAATCGCTGCGTCCGCGCCGTCACACATTGATTCACGCTCAAAGGTGCTCCGCTATAGATAAATCGCATGCTTTCTGCTAACGGTCTTCCTGCTACGCGTGCCTACGTTAAACAATTGAGCTCGTATATTGAAACTCTATACGTAACTACGATTCGAGACGTATAACCGTAATCATTTTATAGGAAAATCTTACTAATTACTTATAACTGAAGCTTAGTAAATCTGTGACGCAGGTAACGTAAATGAAATCATATTTGGCCCATCTTATGAAAGGCTATCTTAGTGTTTATCAGTAGAAGTTGTACACGTGTGCAGCCTAAATAAAGTTTGGCGCCGAAAAGACAACGGCGCACACACTATATTTGAACAAGACGTTTACATACTGGCTTTGTCTTGAACCCTAAAGTTGCCACATGAAAATGCTTTTACACTAAAAGGCTTATTGTCGCTATTGAAATCTAAAGATACCCTAATGGATGTGAATTCTTTTTTTACACTTCACGTCGCAATGTCGCTATTTCTGGTAGAGCGCGGTCAAAAGGACATTCAGCAACATACGTTTGATATTCCTGCTGATAAAAATAAGGAAAATGCTTTATTCGTAAATTGAAGTTCGGAAGTGTCCCTCATACGCCGGCATCTGACATCTGAACATCCGAGACGCCTGAATTTCGTCGTATCGATAGCCGATATGTATGTGCAAGGGGCAAAGATAATCAAGCAGTGTTCTCAATAAAAATACTAAACCAACATATCGATTGAATTTCCAAATCCGGTAACCCATTGCAAATCCGTTAGCTACTGATGTTCGCAAGTTGTACTTTGTCGATTTGACGAGATTATTCCATACAATATGACTGACTGCGCCCTTAGTTGCATGGTGGAATAGAATTCCCATGTAGGCAGGTACTCCAATGAGTGATTCCCTGAAGCCTGCGGTTACATAAGGCCTCTGCAAGTGAGACATAGCTCTAAAGAGCAAGCACAAGTCACATGGCACTCAAAAGTGGGCCGTACAGTCGGGGGTACTATACTTACACGTACATTTATTTTGCTGTACCTACACGCCTTTATGACATTAACAATACAGTCCTGTACAGATATGTATGTGATTTTTTAACTAAGTACAATGGCTCCCTGACCCAAAGCGAGAGTTGGCCTCCGACACGAGTGGAGGCCATTTGTCCTGACCCCGTATCATGGTCGACCTTATCACACGATAAGTGACAAGATAGAGCGTCCGTCGCTGGCTGACACCGTTCGATAGAACGAGACGACGCTCCTATCTTGTCACTTATCGCGTGATAAGGCCGACCATGATACGGGGTCAGATCTTGCGCCATTTCCCGCCAGCTCATGGGGAATCGGATAATTTTTTGGGGTTGTAAAAGGTTTCAAAACAGGAATGTATTATTCTGAGTCACTTGTTTAACTGTAGTATTGTTTTCAGCTGGGCGTGTTCGCGTGGTACGCATGGGGCGCGGGCGGCGTGGCGGCGGCGGCGGGCCCGGTGCCCGTAGACTCCCCGCTGGTATACCGGCCGGACCGGCGGCACGAGCTGTGGCGGTTCCTCACCTACAGCGTCGTGCACGCCGGGTGGCTGCACCTCGCCTTCAACCTGCTTGTGCAGTTGGCGGTAAGTAACAGTGTGTATGAAGCGGCCTTTAGACATGGCTAAAAATTTTCCGCCATCACCATAAAATCGCTCGAGCGACATGGTTTAACTCCCGAGCGCTAAGTTTAGCGGTTTTTATGAAATGGGCGACACCCAAGCCTACGGTGTAAAATACAACAATAAGAGTTTTCATAGTTTTCCACGGGTCAGCTACTCTTTCTCTTGTTCATTTAATAATCGTTAAATGTTCAAATTAAATACGAATCCGTTCTTCCCGAGTAATTTCGAAAACTATAGATTGTATGACTGCTTTGCAACAAATAAACGCGTCTATAGGAAAGTACCGATTACATTCATTCATACAAGACCAAGGGTTAAGTGGGTCAGAGTGGTCCGACGGACGCCAACCCACTCGCCTGTAATACTAAAACCCATTTAATGTTACCTACCTTAGCTACCTACTATTAATTGTATTAGACATTTGACACTTTAAATGTGCTGAATAAGAAAAAACTTCGGTCCTTGATCCGACCGTAAGTAGCAAATTACGAAATACATAGCCATTAATTGAACGAGCGCACGAAAAAGCCCTTTTCATCTTGGCCGAAGTTTCTTTTGTATGTCCGGCTGTTCTCCTCTGCACGTCGCATTTCTCAACCGATTCTCGTGAAATTTCTTGAGCAGATAATTCAGTTTTTAGAATCTTTTTAATTATACCTACATGTTCGCGAGTTCTACGGGTACTGACACTGACAGAACCGCTAATTTACTTATTGTATAATGCCGCACCTTTGCAATATTTTCATAGTTTAGTGCCAAATAGAACTGGGTCACACAATGCGATACTTGATTACCTCACCTATATTCGTGCGAGAGCGACTGACTCGATCTCGTCATAATATTCGGAATATTTATTGACTCATTTTCTTCAAAACGCACTCGGACTAGTGACTAACGCCGCTCTTCTTTACGTACGGCTGATTGACTCAATAAATGGCTCACCTGTGGTCGATCACTTGTTACGCCAGAAACATGTATCACGTTCAGTTGTACCTATACGTACGTACATGTATGTTATGGTACCTCCTATGTACTTTGATAACACGCTGAAAATCCCTGTTTAGGAGAGTCCATTAGTAGCCATATGTGTATAACACGATTGCTTCCAGATATTCCAGAATAATGTTGTTGCCGTGCAGGTAAAGGTGTATCAGAGGTGTCGTGTGTGAGACGGGTACCTATATTTAATGAATTCGACGTGGGACTTACGAATCAATCGCACTCGCGAATGTCTTAACTTACCACTTTAATCTACATCTACACTAATATTATAAAGAGGAAAGATTTGATTGTTTGTTTGTATTGAATAGGCTCCGAAACTACTGGCCCGATTTGAAAAAATATTTACCATTAGAAGCCGACATTATCCCTGATGAAGTCAAGTGTAAAAATATGTGTGCACACAACTTACTCATAAATATGTCCCATAACTCTGATACTTATTTATGAGAGGATGTTATCGATGCATATTTTTGCACTTGACTGAACATAGGCTACTTTACCGCGGGAAAATGCTTCATTCTTACGGGAGACCTGGTAATCCGTGCGGAGTTGGGCCGGGCAGCTAGTTTTAATTATGAAACATTAGACTCTTTATTGTTGACCTTTGTATCGATGGTGTGCTTTATTCAATGTGTCATCTTTGCAGGTCGGTCTACCTCTCGAGATGGTCCACGGAGCCCTGCGCTGCGGCGCCGTGTACCTGGCGGGCGTGCTGGCGGGCTCGCTGGCCGCGTCCGTGCTGGACCCGGACGTGTGCCTGGCGGGCGCGTCGGGCGGCGTGTACGCGCTGCTGGCCGCGCACCTGGCCAACGCGCTGCTGAACTTCCACGCGATGCGCTACGGCGCGGTGCGGCTCGTCGCCGCGCTGGCGGTGGCCTCGTGCGACGTGGGCTTTGCGGTCCACGCTAGGTATACTAAGGTGAGTTTCGTTTGTACTGTTATTGTTCTAAATGTGCGTCAGTTCTAGCTACGTTTTGATTACGCCGTAATACTCGGGTTTTACGTTGGTAAGCAGGGTTGGTACACTAATTGCATTGTAATACTAATATTGAAGCGTGAAATAGTAGATTGTACAACAAGTGTATAAAATGTAGGTACCATTTTACGCGAGACGTCTCGCTCGCAAGCTCGCTCGGATGGATATAAAATCGAGTGTAAAATGGGTTTTATGGATGAATTGTAGACTCTACTTTTCACTTCGAGGAAATGATGCCTTTTTAGAATACTAACGAAACATAACAAAAAAAAAGCTTATTATATGAAGTTAAAGTTGCTTGTGTGACTGTTGAGCCGATTGCCTTGGTCTTCGACGAAGATTTTATTTTAGGCACTAGAGTTAAAAGAGCGACTTTATGTCGCCTACACAGCATAAAGACGCACTTTTTGAGCATGAGAAGTGAAAAATTAGATTTTCTGCCGGCGAGGCGAGGGTCAAATTGAAATTGCGCACAATTGGCAATAAAACAAATTACTTTCGTCGGCTATAAGTTAAATAGTATGAAATTTCTCGCCGCTCTTTGCCTCGCCTCAACTGAGGAAAACATCAATTATCTCAGAATGCAGTTACATAAATGGTAAATGTAAAATGAAACATGTCAAGTGCATTCAGCCTGCATGCAACCGTGCAAAATATTATTGACGAGCGTTATTGTAAAGTCAAAATAAAATACTTTTTTTTAAATTGTAACATGGTTAATGTTTGTGTCGGTTAGGAAGCGCCCCCGGTGTCATACGCGGCGCACGTGGCGGGCGCGCTGGCGGGGCTGACGATCGGGCTGCTGGTGCTGAAGCACGCGCAGCAGCGGCTGTGGGAGCGGCTGCTGTGGTGGGCGGCGCTGGGCGCGTACGCGGCCTGCACGCTGTTCGCGGTGCTGTACAACGTGTGCAGCGCGCCCGCCGACGAGCTGCACTACATGCCGCCCGACCCGCCCGCGCCGCCCGACCACCGCTTCTGACCCGACCAGGACCACCTCACTTAGGCGCCCGTCCACCAGGGACGGGACCAGGGCCGTCCCCAGGGCTAGCCCCTCTGCAAACACCGTAGGCGCTCGGCGCCCCCTACCACCGCTGCGCCCGTGTGCAACGCACACCCTGCACCATACGTATAACGCGTGCTGTTCAATAATGGAACTGAAAATGGCGTCCGCTCGCATGCTATCTCGCTCACACTATCGCTGTCTATAAACAGACTATAGACATACTTTATTTGTAATAACGTAATAACGCATTACAAGTCAAAAAGTAATGAATATTCATATTAATCTACAATATAATGCAATTACAATAATTAACATCATTCGATTCTAAGGTACAAATTTCGTGTTACACAGCTGTCTATACTCACGCAGTTAAAGTATGAGTATAGACAACGATAGGGTGTGAGCGAGATAGCATGCGAGCGGACGCCATTTTCAGATCCATTCTTTATCTGCGCGCGTTATAAAGACACCTCTGCTTGGAACGCTGCTGGCCGCGCGGACTATGGGCCTAGTTCGGTGCCGAGTTACTTCCGTGGATGCGGCCAGTTGTAACAAGTCGTTGACACTAGTTTGATTATGTTCAGCCCGTTCTCGGAAGCCTTGCCGTTTGGTAAAAGATTGCGCTGTGATAATGTTCTTTGCAGTGAAATCATTTGTCAAACGGCTCGGATAGTTCTGTAGGCGTTTCGAGATTATTTTCCGCCTAAGTTGTAAGTCGAATTCATTAGTAAGTCGAAGCCTGAGTACGCAACCAGTGCGACCCACTCACAACGCCTAGTCAATTTACCTTAATGTGATTCGCGATAAGTAGCATTATTTTGAGGAGGTTAGTTTCGTTAGTCTTACACGACAGTGTATATTGTCTATTCCAGTAAGATTTATGAATCTTTGTTTTTGTATTTGCCCTCTGCGGGTGTTGTCCGTTTATTGGTTGTTAGGGAGTTAAGTCAGTTGCCTCCTCGCATACTTAATTGTTAAGTAGTGTTAATTGTATTGTATAGGTGAACTATTTTTGTATTTCTGCGTCCGTAGTGTTGATGAAAGGCGTTACCGCGACACAACACAGTGTTTCCGTGTGGCCTGCCGCTCCGACTAAATGCCCTGTTTCATACATTTTTTAAAGTTGATTATTATAATAGAATAACACGATTACAGAATAATAACTATAAAATACAAATACCAATTGCAATCGAATATAAGTTCAATTGAGTTGTGATTTGAAGTATTCCGATATATTCTCTTCATGTTCGTAACTGGGAAATAAGTTTATGTAGAACTAAGTTGTATCATAATTATAAACAAATTTAGAGCTTTAAAATTATTCTACAATCGTAGAAAAACTGTCCAGATTTTGATTACATCTAGTGTACAACGAATCATGTACTCATTTCCGTCGAATAAGTTAATTAAAACTTTGCATTTAGTCGAGAGGGTCAGCGTAGTTATACCCAGCACCAAAGATTAGAGTAAAGTGGCGTCCAAACTGAAATCGTGAATTCTATAACTTTCCGTAGTATTTGTTCTAATCTGAATATGTGAAAATATGTTAATTTTTCGGCTGATGCCGCTATTGATTTAACAGTATTACTAAAACTTTGTTAAGTAATCAGCAACAATTACTTGCTCAATTTATATGATTGCGATTATAATCTCAATGATTATGCTCAAAAGCGAGTTTTTATTTTATTTTGTGGGATCAATTATTTTCGAATAATTATTTGTATTCCGTGAGCGCGCGCCGCCGTGCGGCCGCTCACTAGTTGATAATATTTGTGTCGGTCTCTGGCCAAAAATACATTAGTGCACCTTACGACGAAACGCGAAAAGCCACTTTAGCACCTTGCGAAAAGGACCTATTTTCCACTTCATCGTAAGATGCACTACGGTCTCTTTTCCCAGACTACGACACATTTTAATTATTAACGTGCCTGATTCCTATTATTGTAATTTTAATTGTATACTTGTAATCTAATCAAATGTCACAAAACGACTGAATTTTGTATAAATTATTGCAGAGTGTTTTTTCATTTAATTTATTTTAAATTTAATTTAAGTGTGAATCGAGATAATTATTATTATGTGATTATACGAATGAAAATAAGAATGAATAATGATTAAAAGTGATTGAAAGCTTTATGTTGTGTATTCTTTGACAGTCAATCTAGCCATTATTTCATTAATCATATACTCGTATGTATACCGCTTATCCATTCGAACGTCAAAACAAACGTGTCGCATATGTAAAAAAGAATGTGAAGTCGCCGTCAATAGAATTTGTTTACATAGTTAGCAAATTCTATTAACGGCCACTTTAGGTGAACAGGCGTACGCCAAAGTAACCTTTCCAGATTGACTCATATTCTCTCTTTTGGATTTGTAGTAGAAAGATTTTGGCGTAGGTATGTCATATTGTGCGTGACAATTGATATTCAAGAGTTAAATTGTTAGTCAAAATATAAATTAAGCTGCTTCCAAAACTCTAGTTATGAGTAAATAAGAAATAAATGAACTTTAGTAGATCTTTCGGTGTCGCAAGATGGCGATATTTAGGTACTAAAATAAGACAAACTCGTCAACAGCAGTGAAAGAGTTAGGATGCGTAGCGAGCAAACCATACTTAAACTTATTATGAATATATGATTGCCTTCATGCAAAGGAATTTGAACCTTCTATACAGTAGTTACATTTCATATTTGAATGAATCGTGCATCCACTGCGAGGCGGCAGCTACCGACGCGGTCGGTGGGGATTGTAATCAAATATGAATTGTATCTGCTGTATAGACGGTTCAAATTCCTTTGCATGTAATAGAATGCGGGCCGTCCCGACCCGTTCGGTGGGAAACGTACACTTACGTATGGGCTAGTTGGATGGGTATATATGAGACGTCGTTTACAGATGGACGAAGCGTTTCACGGCGCGCGCCACGATTACATTGAAACAACCATTATAACAAACTCATTCATTTTCTCAACAAGTACAACCATATTAAAGCTAAAACATTAATACAAAACAATCTTAAAACGTAACAAAAACGATTCTCACTGAATCATACAATATACATACAACAATCAATTGTGACTAAGCGATGTCCTATTAAGCCTATTTGGTGTGAATACTATTTTTTTTCGCCGATATCATAGGTACCACTAGCTACTCGTTTTGAAACAACCTAGGTACATAACCTACTCAAGGTTGGATCAAAATATTTAGAAGAACTTGAATATCTGGTACCTATTTCAGCCTGAACGCCTCAGGCGCTTCACCAATAGCCGTGTCTACACCGGACGCATACCTCGGTCCAGGCGTGGCTCGCAGAGCAGTGTATAAACTGAGCGCGCACGCTAGGGCGAGGTGGGGCTTGCCGAGGCACGTCTACACTAAACGCACACGCTCGGGCGAGGCGTGCTCGGCCGAGGCACGTCCACACTGAGCGCGCACGCTCGGGCAAGGCGTGGCTCGCCGAGGCCCGTCTACACTGAGCGCGCACGCTCAGGCGAGGCGGGGCTTGCCGAGGCACGTCTACACTGAGCGCGCACGCTCGGGCGAGGCGTGGCTCGACGAGGCACGTCTACACTGAGCGTGCAGGCTCGGGCGAGGCGGGGCTTGCCGAGGCACGTCTACACTGAGCGCGCACGCTCTTGCGAGGCGTGGCTCGCCGCGACACGTCTACACTGAGCGCGCACGCTCGGGTGAGGCGTGCTCGGGCGAGGCACGTCTACACTGAGCGCGCACGCTCGGGCTCGGCGGGGCTTGCCGAGGCACGTCTACACTGAGCGCGCACGCTGGAGCGAGGCGTGCTCGGCCGAGGCATGCGTCCAGTGTAGACGCGGCTAATAACCACTGGTCATTTGACATATGGCTTGTTCAAGCTTGTAACATTGTACCTACCGTGTAGCTTATAAATGCGAGCCACAGGCGTAAATCCTTAATGACTAATGGAAATTCGCTATTGCTCTTACACCATGTACAACTAGATACATATTACTATATCAAATTAACCCTTTTGAAGCTTCATTTGCGACTAGAATTATGTACCTGTAAATAAAAAGGGAACTTACTGAACTGAACTGTCAAGAGGGTCGATTACAACTTGAATAGTCAATTCAGTGGGTTGTTTTCATTAACCATATTTATTCCACTTTAAATAGGGGTGAGACTGAAAGTTTATTATTACTCCAAAGATATGCCATTCAGACGAAAATTCCATTCATCTCAAAAAATTACGAAGCTACAACCGGTTTAATATTGCTTGTAAGATAACTTTGTAATTATTTACTTTTTTCTCCATTTGACAATATTTTTAATCCTTTTTCGAGAAAATTCTACATTGTTGGTTATTTTAGTTGGTGTCTACACCCCTATTCCAAACTTATTCCTATTATCTAACCGCCAGAGCCCAGATCCGAAGACATTAAACGCATTTCCCCAGTGGCGACCACTATCGCGACATCTAGTGTGAGTAAGTAGAAATAGGAATCTTGTTCCTATTTTTACTTAGCCTCAACAGATGATATTCTGTTCCGATATGGATCCAGACATCGACAGTGTACAGGTATGATAAAGAAACCTTTTCCTTTCCACAGGCCAGATGTAATCGTAGGACAATGTCATAAAAGACTGTCAGGAAAACTTCTCTCATTTTATTTGTATGCCCTTTGGTTTAGTACTCAATACCGCGGAACTAAAATTACAAATGTTATCTGAATTACAGCTCATTACTTGGCGCTAATGCTTATTCAATCTAAGGTTGGAAATAATGATTACCGCTCCCGGATTATCGCTAGTTATCCTTCTGATATTCGTGTTATGTCTGTATTAGGACTAAATGAGAGATAAATAACTATGTTTTATGTCGGCATGACAAAACTAACATAGATTTAATATCCCTCTAAGACTGACTAAAAAGAATACTATGGAATTTACAAAAAACTTGTTGGACAACCGTTTCGAATTTTCATTTGTTCTTAAAGGTGTAATTCCGTGCATCGCGGCCGACATACGCGAGCGGCTGATGCGACAATAATCAATGTATGAAAATGTACCTATTGCGACGTTTCCGCCGAAGTGTGTGACGGGTGCGTGCGGCATTTTCATACCCTATTATCGTAAGCCGCCCGCGGCTGCGATCGGCCGCGATGCACGGAAATACACCTTAAAACCAAACGAAATATAAATACAACTCGTTTCGTATAATTTTTTTAATACGTGCGAGTAAGTGTTTGCATAATTGAACGAAAGACTTAGACATAGACATTTTTAACAGCAATATCCAATCTGTGAGGCTTAATCTGGTGAACAACAGCTTTGAGTGAGCTTGTCCTAATCGATGACTGTAGATGAGTAATGTGTGTGTGTGTAATATTGTTACTGTTTAAGTTAAAATAAGATTAAGTAGTTAGTGTTCCAAAGTGATAGTGTGAAACGCCTAATATTTCCTAGTAAGTTACTATTGGTGGGAACCCGTGCGACTTTTTGTAACCTAATTAAGTTAACCAGGTTGTATCAATAGCTGTTGGTTCTCCGAATAATAAATAAATAAATAATTTAGACTTATATTCCATCGTGTCATTTTGTCATAGGATCCTGGGACTAAGGCGGTGATAGAGAACGGCTGTTAACCTGGTAGTAGTAGAGTAGAGTAGGTAGGGTAGAGTCAGAAGTAAGTCCGGAAGAGGCCGACGGTGGCGCGCACCCACAGCGGCGCCGAGCGCTCCTGCAGCTCGCGGCTGCACTCCGCCGCGCGCAAGTGCAGGAGACCCACTTCCGCCAGGAGCGCCTCCTGTTACCCAATCATAATATAAATAACTACATCTCAAAAAAATTGAAAAACCCCCGTAATTTTCATTTCAAAGTCCAATATCACAAAAACGGCTGTACAGATTTTCATGAAACATGTCTAAGAACACTCGGGATAAAATTTTCTATTACACAAAATAAAAACACACTCAAATCGGTACATCCGTTTGACCACCACAGACAGACACGTCAAGAAGGGATCGCGCTTCACGGAGCGCTCGACGAAGTTCGCCGAGCCCACCAGGGTGCCCCACGGCACACCGCTGCCCGGCGGGTAGTACCTGCATGTGAATACCTACATCACAGGAGACAGGCAGTAGGTACCTGTAGTTGTGGCGAGACGGTGAATATGGCGGCCTGCGCCTCGAGGTCGCGCTTCACGGAGCGCTCGCCGAGGTTCGCCGAGCCCACCAGGGTGCCCCACGGCACACCGCTGCCCGGCGGGTAGTACCTGCATGTGAATACCTACATCACAGGAGACAGGCAGTAGGTACCTGTAGTTGTGGCGAGACGGTGAATATGGCGGCCTGCGCCTCGAGGTCGCGCTTCACGGAGCGCTCGCCGAGGTTCGCCGAGCCCACCAGGGTGCCCCACGGCACACCGCTGCCCGGCGGGTAGTACCTGCATGTGAATACCTACATCACAGGAGACAGGCAGTAGGTACCTGTAGTTGTGGCGAGACGGTGAATATGGCGGCCTGCGCCTCGAGGTCGCGCTTCACGGAGCGCTCGCCGAGGTTCGCCGAGCCCACCAGGGTGCCCCACGGCACACCGCTGCCCGGCGGGTAGTACCTGCATGTGAATACCTACATCACAGGAGACAGGCAGTAGGTACCTGTAGTTGTGGCGAGACGGTGAATATGGCGGCCTGCGCCTCGAGGTCGCGCTTCACGGAGCGCTCGCCGAGGTTCGCCGAGCCCACCAGGGTGCCCCACGGCACACCGCTGCCCGGCGGGTAGTACCTGCATGTGAATACCTACATCACAGGAGACAGGCAGTAGGTACCTGTAGTTGTGGCGAGACGGTGAATATGGCGGCCTGCGCCTCGAGGTCGCGCTTCACGGAGCGCTCGCCGAGGTTCGCCGAGCCCACCAGGGTGCCCCACGGCACGCCGCTGCCCGGCGGGTAGTACCTGCATGTGAATACCTACATCACAGGAGACAGGCAGTAGGTACCTGTAGTTGTGGCGAGACGGTGAATATGGCGGCCTGCGCCTCGAGGTCGCGCTTCACGGAGCGCTCGCCGAGGTTCGCCGAGCCCACCAGGGTGCCCCACGGCACACCGCTGCCCGGCGGGTAGTACCTGCATGTGAATACCTACATCACAGGAGACAGGCAGTAGGTACCTGTAGTTGTGGCGAGACGGTGAATATGGCGGCCTGCGCCTCGAGGTCGCGCTTCACGGAGCGCTCGCCGAGGTTCGCCGAGCCCACCAGGGTGCCCCACGGCACACCGCTGCCCGGCGGGTAGTACCTGCATGTGAATACCTACATCACAGGAGACAGGCAGTAGGTACCTGTAGTTGTGGCGAGACGGTGAATATGGCGGCCTGCGCCTCGAGGTCGCGCTTCACGGAGCGCTCGCCGAGGTTCGCCGAGCCCACCAGGGTGCCCCACGGCACGCCGCTGCCCGGCGGGTAGTACCTGCAAATTATTTAGCCTGGATCAGCCTTAGCTAGGGTATCCTAAAACCTAAAATATCCAAATGGTCGGGTACGGTACGGTTTTAGAGAAATTTCCTCCCTCGGAAGCTCCGGTTGTTGAATGAGCACAATACCGAGGTTTCCCGAAGGAGTACAGTATTGACATCTTCAAAGAAGGAATGTACAGGTTTTTAAAGGCTCGCATGCGAGTCCCCTAGCCGTCCATAGGCTACGGTAAAAACTTAAACTTTGGTCTAAAAGCTGAGATTGAGCGGGAATGCTATGACTATGAGTATGGTCTGTTGTCTGACTGCCAAATTGAACAATCATTTCGCCGTGAAATTGATTATTGACTATGGATCTTCGTTTTTACTATTCTCTCGCAGTCGAGTGAAAAGTAGAGTGAATAACTTTGGTCTAAAAGCTATATGACCCCTCGACCAATTTTACAAATAACCATCTTCTGGTAATACGGCTCATTCTAGCTCCTTGTCATACAATCTACTATATTTTACAAACTTTTATTTAGTTTCACCTGTCTCGTTGTCTGTCTGTAATCAAATCTTGCAAGTTAAATTTGACCCACTTCCCGGTAACCGATTGAGCTGAAATTTTCGGTATAAGTATAATTTGGATGACAATTCAATATTATGTTACCATCGAGCTGATCTGATGATGGAGACAGGTGGCCATGGGAATTCAGTACTTAACCGACGTTACCGTTGAGTTTGGGCTCGTTAGAATAATCTCTATGAGTAGTTGATGATGGTACACAGAAAAGTATAGTCGGCATTAAAAAAATTATACCAAAAATGAAATTTTTGACTGAGACTTGTTTATATCGACACCCACACTCCCAGTAACTTAAGGCATGCTCAATATTTCCAACAAGTGAAGTATATATAGGGAATTTTTTACTTGTGGACTGGACTGTCATAGTATACTCATATTAGTGTAGAATTACCATAAACCCTTCGCATGGAATGTCCAATCTGGTCGCTCATACTCCAACATTTGAACTCTATTAGTTTGATTAGATGCCTCCACTCTATTCCAGAACCTGAAAATATATTATAAAAGAAATCTTTTTAAGTTGTTTTTAATTTTGTATGAAGATTATAATTTTTGTGTGTATGACCAATGTATAAGTATATTGCAACTTTGAACATTTTTACTACAAATATGCCACTAACTATTTATACTCAATTACTCACTTTCTCGCTATCAAAGAATACGCGTGGGGAATGCCTCCCGCGGGCCCCGAAGCGCCCATGAAGCCATTTGCCTGAAAACGTTCTAGTAAAATTGATACAAAAAAATATGGAGTCACATATTCTGTATCAAAAACTTCTCCTACTCATTTGGATTTGGGAATAAAAAGGATAAGATAAGTACACATAAGTACACTTTATTGTGAGAACACCCATTGGCAACTAATAAAGTGGTAACTTTTACTCGTAAACATAATGTGATGGGACACCCAAAATTTTCAAATTAAGAGGAACATGTTATGTGATGTTGCAAAGGCAAGTGTTTCCCTGAACATAACCGACTTGGCAAGAACAACAACAAACAAATACTCACATTGGGATGGGCCATCAACAAACTAATGTTTGCTTTGCAATCCTTTAGCAGAGTGTCAGCGTATTCTCCAGTCAAGTTGAAATAGCCCGTGGCCAATCGGATAAGGGAGTCCGGTGGTGCCGACCCTAGCAGTCCTTGGGTCACTCTCTCGTCTTGCCGCACGTCAAATTCACCCATTTGTATTAGTGGAAATACCCATGTATCTTTTTGTGGGTCTGCAACTTAACATATAAAACAGAGATGTCAGTAATAGTTTATTCTAGAATTCAGTCATTCAATTCTGGCAGATACTGTGTGCCATCTATTTTGGTGATTTGCTGTTAACACTTGAAGTGCCAGAAATCCAATAGGTGGCCACTCTGCTTGTAGGCACAAACAATTTAACGCATGTTATTAACTATGTTATGCTAGGAAGTTGTTAGAAGTGAATGTGTAGTAGGTATTTTAATTCATGTAATTTTACACCAAATAAGTATATTTCTTTCATTGAAGTAAATGACTGAGGTTGGTATTGTGTTTTACTAAAAAGTTGTAATTACCACTAGACAAAGTAGTTGAGTCTTGTTTTTCCTTCCATCTCTGGATGAAATTGATTATCTTCTCGTTTACTTCCTGGGTCACTGCCTCTCTTGATGCATACTTGTTTTCAATATAACCTTCCTTCACGCATTTTTTGCTGTATTTACTCATTTCATCTGTAAAAAAGGCAAATCTTGCATAAAGCTGTCTCTTGCGTAAACTGTATACACATAATTTTGCAGGCCAATGTAGCTAATGACTTGACTTCTATTGGAACTATTATCCTCACGTGAGGTAGGATCTGGCCAATTAGATGATTTTTTAATTCTATTTTCTATCCAGCAAATTTTAAGTTATCATGTCAATCAGTAAGTTTCACTAGGTCAGAACTTCAAAAATTAAAAAACCTAATGGTTACTTAATAAAATGAATTTACTCTACAGAAAATAGAACCAAATATCAAATTGAGTTGTCATCAAAATTTCATTATGGCTAAAATAATTATATTATTAATCCATAAAAAAATCAATAAACAAATAAAGCACTTTTGAAAGCAAACTGAAGATTAGAATCTTGGAACCAAAAAACGAAACAAAATCATTAATAACTTACATAACCATACCTATGAGTTCACAATAAAAATCTGCCAAGTCTGCATCCTGAATTTCAATATACCGGTCCTGTCTTCTCTGGAAGTAATCATTTGAACAGTTGGCCCCACTCAGCAGAACCGAGTCATCAGCTATGTACAGTTTCATATGCTGAAGACCCACAATCTCATTATATCTAGCGGGTAGGGCTTTAGACCAGGAGCCATGAAGCCGAGGTGTCTGGTACAACGAAATATTGCACTGTTCGGGAACTCTCGTCAGGAATTCTTGTAACAGGCTCCGTGAGTTCACCTCCCCTCGAGTGCCTCGCTGATAATCCAACAAAACACTAAACTTCAACTCTTTATTCTGCAGCATATTCTCCTTTGTCACATTTAACAGATTTTTTTCCAGAGCACCTGTTCCAATATATAAACTCGCGACGGATATTCGGCGATTAGCTGATTTAAATCTTTCATATAAAGAATCATAAAACTTCCGCGGATCAGTTATTATATTAATTTTAGAAGCATTTACTGCGAAGCATGGCGCTACACTGTATAACCAGTTGAAATAATGTAATTCAGCTGCTTTAAATCTTAATGTTAAGTTACCGTTAATCAACATGTTTCTTAAATTTGTATTTGATAATCATGAATGGAAATTATTGTACAAAACACGCATGAAACGCTTTGCCATAGAGGAAATTCGCTTTGCCATGAAAAATAAATCTGCTTGTCAAAAACATATGACTGTCACTTTTTTTTTTTTTAATTCGTCCATTCGGACAGGCTAAGACCATGGGCCATACTGCCTAGTCTTCAGTAAGTATTCATTTGATCGAATCCAGTAATAACGTCTTCAGTAGTTTCAAATCAGAAGTCTCTAGTCCAATAAATATGTCTTAGAGGAGAAAAACTGCCGATTTATCCCGCTAGGTGTCGCATAATCGACTGTACTTAACCTCAACTTTTCTTCTGTCAAATCCCATACATTTTTATTTGTAAACAAAGAATACGAACGCATTTGAGGCCTTTTTTTTTTTTGGCGGGAACGTTGAAAGTGATAGGCGCGCTTGATAAAATATTTTATTGTAAATTAATTTTAGGTGTTAATTTGTACATATTTAGTCTTAATTTTAATTTAAATTCATAGTTGATTTGGTTATCGGTTTGGTGCGCTTCCCCAGTCATGGGGAAGCGTACGGGAAAGCGTTCTCGGTTGGAGGGCTTGGAGCCGGAGCCAGATCTTCAATCTGAAAGTAGTTCTGATGCGGATACAGGTGCGCCCTCGGAGCGCATACCTGCAAAAAAGAAGACTAAAGAAGATGACAAAGAGAAGTATACTCCTTTCTGGGCCAAAAGTTATTACAGGTTGTACGACGAAAATTCAGCTAAGAAAGAATTTATTGTTTTTCTGAATCACAGAGAGGATGGCCACAAATTTTCTGACAAAGATAGACTTGCTTTGTCCAATGCAATCCGAAAGCATTGCGTGTCGGGCGTGATGCATCTAAGAACAATTAATGCATACAAAGTTGGGATTATGTTCGATCTCCCAAATCACGCCAATGTCTTCCTAAAAAATGAAAAATTATTAAATGAAATTCACATGAATGCTTCAATCCCAGCATCTGAGACCGAGGTTACGGGTGTTCTCACTTCAGTGCCGATTGATTATTCGAACCAGAAGATTTTCCAATTAATAGCTTCCAGTAAAAAGGTGATAAGCGTAAGACGGTTTATGCGGCGGGTAAAAGACACGCTGGGTATCGTCTCAATGGTTCCAACTCAGACGGTTGCCGTGACTTTTGCCTCTGTACAGTTGCCTGAATATGTAACACTTGACCATTGGAGGCACGAAGTAGGGATCTATATTCCTCCAGTAAAGCAATGCCTTCGTTGCATGAAATTTGGTCATATAGCAAAGTATTGTAAAAATAATGAAGTATGTTCAATTTGTGCTGAACCTCATAATTTCAAAAATTGTAATAAGGTTAAAACACAATGCGCAAACTGTGGTGGGGATCACGTGGCTATATCTGCTGCATGTCCAATTAAAAAACAGAAAATTGAGGAAAATAAGTTAAAATCACGTAGTGCTAAATATTCCGATTTGTTTTGTGACGTTGCATTTCCGCAGCTCGGCTCAAAATATATTGACACCCATCTAAGTAATCTGACCAAATCTGACAGATTTATGAATCTACTTGTGGAAGCTATAGTTAAAATTTGTGCTGATAAAGAAACGCCAATAAATTCTAACAATATAAAAGAAACACTTAAAAACACTTTCAGGAAACAACCTTAATTTTTTTCTTTATGGACATATTGAACATAGTGCAGTGGAATGCTCAGAGTATAATAAGCAATAGGCTAATCTTTACTAGATTCTTATATGAAAATAACATTCACATAGCAATAATTTCTGAAACCTGGTTAAAACAACATCAAAAATTTTCAATTAAAGGATACAATGTCATTAGAAATGACTGTGGTAATAAACATAATGGTGTAGCAATACTTATTCATAACAATATAGTATATTCTAATATTAAAACTTATTTTGACAATGCTCTACAAAATATCTGTGTACAAATAATTATAAACAACAAGCAGTTGAGTGTAGTAAGTTTTTATAGTCCATCAAATTCTGATCCCCCATTTAATAAAAGTAAATTTGATGCTTTGATAAAATCTATTCCGCAGCCAATGCTTTTTGGAGGCGATCTAAATGCTCATCATATGTCATGGGGCTGTGTTGATACATTGCCTCGAGGTAGAGATGTCTTAGATATTATTGATGGCAATGACTTGGTTCTTTTAAATAATGGTCAAACTACTACAACTGGTTCTTCTTCTTGGCGTCCTAATGCTCTGGATTTAACTTTCGTTTCTCCATCATTGGCACTTTCATGTGATTGGTCTGTTATGGATTGTCCTCTTGGCAGCAGTTATCATTTGCCTGTAATGATAAAAATGATAGTTGGTAATGAAAATAGCTCACAAAGTAACCCAATATGTAATAATGTACATTTGCCCATTCACCCAAATTACAAACAGGTGAATTGGAAAATGTACAGGCAATCAGTTGATTTTTGTTTGGCTAATATTGATTTTGAAAATATGTCTTCGATAGATGCGCTCAATCTGTTTTGTAATATTTTGCGATCTACTGCTGTAGAGTCCATCCCTAGACATAGGTCTTTGAATAGTTCTAATACGTGTACACCAAAATCTTTGAAATTTCCCCGGCTGCCTTGGTGGAATCAAAAGTGTTCAGAAGCTGTACTTAATTCAAAACATGCTTATATAAAATTTAAAAGTGAACCTAGTGAAGAGAATTATATAGAATTTAAAAGACTTCGAGCTCTTAAAAAGCTTGTTCTTAAGACTGAACGGCGTAATAGTTGGATAAATCTGTGTAACTCATTTAACCGGTGCACTCCTTTGACATTAATATGGAATTACATGCGGAAATTTAATAAAACATTCATTTCAAAACACGCTAGTAATAATAGTTGGATATCAGATTTTCTTAAGAAATACACTCCTGATTTTGTGCTTAATGAGTCTTTAAATTATGTTCACACAGAAAATGATAATGATAAGTATCTTACTGAACCGTTTTCTTTGCAAGAGCTTAAATCTGCCCTATTTTCAAGAAGAGATACATCCTTTGGTCTTGATGGAATACCATATATTTTACTGAAAAATTTAAGTTCACAAAATCTAAAGACCTTTTTAAACATATTAAATCAGCTGTGGGAAGAAAACTTAATTCCTGATGATTGGAAAACAGATTGCTTGGTCCCAATTTTAAAGCCTGATAAAGATAAATTGTTACCCGACTCATATCGACCTATAGCACTCACATCTTGTGTAGGAAAGGTTTTTGAACAGCTTCTAAAGCAACGGTTGGAATTTTTTGTCGAACAAAATGGTCTGTTACCCTGCAATCAGTTTGGTTTTCGTAAAGGTCGGTCTTCTCGTGAGAGTATTTGTCAGTTGCAACTTGATGCACTTAACAGCATATATAATAATCAATATCTTCTTTCGGTATTCTTTGACATTGCAGGTGCATTTAACAGTGTCAATATTTCCGTTTTATGTAGAGAGCTGTCAATGATAGGGTTACCTGGCAAAATAATAAATTTCTTACAAATGTTTTTAACAAACAGGAAGGTTTTTGTTAAATTTAACAATCACTTATATGGCCCAAGATTATCTTCTTTAGGGGTTTGTCAAGGAGGTATCTTATCCCCTTTAATTTTTATTTTGTACATTAGGAGACTAAATCTTATTCTAGGAACAAAGGTTAAAAATCTGCAGTATGCAGATGATTTGGTTGTTTATGTGTCAGGATCTGATTTAAATCAATTAGCTTTGACTATTAATGAGGCATTAATCAACTTACATAAATACTTTGCTTATCTGAACTTAGATGTAAATTCGACTAAAACCAAAGTTTTTATTTTTGGTCGCAAAAGCATGTGTTTGCCCACAGTTTTGTACAATGACATATCACTGCCTATTTCATATGATCTAATAAAGTTTTTAGGTGTTATATTTACTTCAAAACTTTCCTGGATAAAATATGCTGACAGTATTATAACCAAAGCTAACAAAGCATACAATGTGTTAAAATCGCTGTGCGCCACTTCATGGGGTGCAGACCCCAAAATTTTGTTAATCTTGTATAAGTCTCTAGTTCGAAGTCATTTTGAATATGGTTTTCTATGTTTTGCTGGAGATGATAAAATTGTAAATTCATTAGATAAAATACAAAACAAATGTATGCGGACAATACTGGGTGCATTTAAAACTAGTCCTATCGCTGCTATGCAAATTGAATCGAATCTTCCTCCTATTCATATTAGATTTCGTTATTTAAAAGAAAGATTTATTTTAAAGTTATACAGCTTGCCTAAGAACGATCTTCTTCACAACTTGATTTATTTCCAATCAGCGCCTTTTCAAAGGCACATGTATGTTCTTCAGGATTTTACTTCTTTCTTTCACTCTTTGCAGGAGTTAAATATACATCTTGATAATGACCTTCTTCCCTGTTACACAGGCTCTTTTAAGAGTAAATATCCCGATATAAAAATTGTAATAGATTCAAAGCTAACTTCCAAAGAGGAGGCTTATTTATTGTTGTCAGAATGGTCTAATTGTAAATTTATTTATACGGATGGTGCCAAAAATAATAATGCTGTTTCCTTTGCAATTTATCAACCTGAAATTAATAAAGGTATTGGGTTTAATATCAATAAAAATGCAAGTATCTTTACCGCTGAAGCAACTGCCATCTTATTTGCTTTGAAACATGTTAAAGAACATAATCAATATAGTAAAGAATGGGTCATAGTAAGCGATAGTATGAGTGTATTAATAAGTTTATCGAGTAACAAAATGAATGCTAGCACTTGCTATCTAATTTTTTCCATTAAAGAATTATGGTTAGAACTATCTTTAATTGGTATTAAAATAGATTTTGTATGGGTTCCGTCTCATAAAGGAGTTTCTGGTAATGAAAACGCCGACTACCTAGCTAGAACTATTGCTAATGCATCTGACTTGTCCCTGGTTCCCGACAGCAGGGACTTAGCTGTGACCTTGCCATATTCTGATATTATAAGTAATCTAAAACAGCGTATGACTGTTCTTTGGGGAAGACATTGGTATCATTTTACAGAAGTTGAGAATAAGGCTCATTTGTATGCTTTGTTAGATAACCAAGTTAATAGTAAGCCTTGGTTTTGTAAGTTTAAAACTTACATGCATCGTAGGTTTTACACCATAATTACTCGTATGCGCATTGGTCATTGTCGTTTAAATTTTCATCTCCATCGTAAAAACTTTGTCTCTTCCCCTTATTGCGATCATTGTCAAAAGCAAGAGGTTCAGTCTATAGATCACATTCTGTTTAGTTGCTCATCCTTTGGCATTCAGCGCCTAGTGCTGATGGATGAGTTGCTTGAGATTTATGGAGCTTCTAATCGAATCCCGCTTTCAGTAACTGATTTGTTGAAGGAGTCGTCTACTTATTTACCTTTGTTTAATTTTGTACATAATACTGTGTGTATGCTGTAAATATGATGCTAAATTTAAAACTTGCTTAAAATTGTATATATTTTTATTGAAGCATTGTACCTATATTTTGTTGGTCAAATGACTTTTTGGAATGTCTGGATGAGGTGTAAGCTTTTTTGAAGAGCTAAATATTGGATTTGACGTTTTTATTGGAACATACTCAAGACTTTATTACTGGATTTGACTTCATGAATTGGATTGGAACAACTGAAGACTTATTTTTTGGATTTGACACATATGTTGATAATACTGATGACTCAATATCTAGATTTGTTCATATGAATTGGAAATAACTGAAGACATATTTATTGGACTAGAGACTTCTGATTTGAAACTACTGAAGACGTTATTACTGGATTCGATCAAATGAAATTATACTTACTGAAGACTAGGCAGTATGGCCCATGGTCTTAGCCTGTCCAAATGGACGAATTAAAAAAAAAAAAAAAAAAGCATTTGAGGCCTTTCTAATATAAAATGACCCAGTGTAGTGCAGTAAACTGCAAAAATAAAGGCGTCCATGCTTTTCCAAAAGATCGGAAACGTAGAAAGGCTTGGGAGAATGCTTTAAGAGTCCGCAGTAAGCTCGATTCTCCATACAAACGTAGTTACGCTCTCATTTTAAAACTACGTTTTGGATTGTAACGAAACTTTGCATGTTCAATGAAATGAGGTATATCTATGTCTGTAATTAGTTTATGTAGCTTCAGATACCATGATAAAAAAAATACAGCGAATTTAAGTTTTTCATACAAAACTAGTTCTTGCTGTATTTCGTTTGTTTTATAAATTGGAACCATATAAACTAATTACAGACATAGATATACCTCATGTCATTGTATATGCAAAGTTTCGTCACAATCCAACCCGTAGTTTTAAAATGAGAGCGTAACTACGTTTGTATGGGAAGGTGAAATTCGGCCGAGCTTACTGCGGCCTCTTAAGAATCAAAAACTTTAAAGCAAAAGACACATCTCGCTTGTGTTCAATGCATTTTAAACCAGATGATTATTACGGACAGAGTAAATACACAAGTAAGTTATTTAAATAAAACTACTGCTATCTTGAAGCCTAGCTTCTGCTTGTCAAATAGTTAAACTACAGTGAATTTGTTTTAGATTATGAGCCGAAAGCGAAATTCCTGAAGAAAACTGCTGTACCATCAATATTTTCATACAGTATTTCAAAGTTGGATACACCTAGTGCAATTGCGCGTCAGCAGCGCCTTGAAAAGAGGTGTCAGAAAAAGTTACGGTTTGAAGAATATGTAACTCCATCAACTAGCCAAATTGTAAACAATGAAGTTATAACTCCGTCAACAAGCTACGGAGCAAATAATGAGGATTTATTTTTACCAAAGTCCATGGAAATAGGAGCTGAAACAGAAATTGATACTGAAGTCAGAGATGTTAAACCAGCTTTCGTGAAATGTCTGGAAGTGGAAGTCTCAACTAAAGCGACGCAAATTGATATGGAACATGTGTTTGGGACCATACATAGATTCAAAAATGATGACAAATCCATTCAATTTTATACAGGCTTTGAGTGTTACAAGAAGTTTTTTTTTGTTTATTCAACTTTAAGTCCCATGGCACATAAAATACAATATTTTGGTAGCTGTGTTGTTAAGTACTGAAGATCAGTTCTTTTTAACGATAATGAAACTAAGACAAAACAAATGTATTTTTGAATTAAGCAGATTTTTTAATATAAGTACCACAACTGTGTCAAATATATTTATTACATGGGTTAATTTTATGTACCAACTTTGGACAAAAATTAATGTATGGCCAAGCAGAGATTTGGTTAAGTATTATATGCCTGAACACTTTAAAAATTACAATAGTAATGTTAGGGTAATTTTAGATGGAACCGAATTTCATGTGCAGAAACCAAAAAATCCTACTGCCCAACAAGCATCTTGGAGCAGCTACAAGCATGCAAATACACTTAAATTACTTGTTGGAGCTACTCCGGGGGGCTTGTTATCATACTGTTCTCCCGCATATGCTGGTTCTGTAAGTGACAGACAAACAGTAGAAAGAAGCGATTTAGTGGATAAATGTGAAAGTGGCGACTGTATTTTGGCAGATCGCGGATTTAATATACAAGACATGTTTGCAGACAAAAATGTTGCAGTTAACATACCAACATTTCTGAAGGGTAAAACTCAGTTACCAGGGTTAACAACTTAACAGTATTAAAAGATAGGACGTTAGCTAGCAAAAGAGTGCACATTGAGCGCTTAATTGGCCTTGCTAAAACTTATAAAATATTAAAAAGTGAAATGGATCACAGTTATGTTCCTATAGCAGGTAAAATATTTTTTATATGTAGAATGTGTTGTAATTTTAGGGAAAGCATAATGAAATAATTGTAATCATTTCTTAGGATGAACACATTGAAAATAAATAAAAACAATTTACATTTCAGGGTTTTATTAAATCATAGCTCTTATAATAATATTTATTTAATATTGCTTCTACTAAATGATTTTCGAAGAATGCCACCAATTTTGTCACCATTATATTGGTGAAGCAATAATCTTGTTCAATGAAAATCACTTGCATTTCTTTAAAAGTATATATTAACAAATTGCAATATTTTCTATTTGTGCAAAATAGCTGTCCCTGAATTTGATAATAATAGGGATGATTCTTTTTTAAACTTAGTGTCCCATTTACAACTTCCAAGTATGAAACTGTAACAGCGGTCACAGGCATATACCTAGCTGCATATGGGCACTTGACCTCTATGACCGTATCTTCCCCTAATAGCCCATCTGGTGATGCTGCCAGGAACGGAAACTGTTCAGAAATATGCAGTCCACTTTTTTCTACACTTAAGCCAAAAAATTCTTCATATTTGCTAATAGCAGTGCTCTCGTGAATTTTGCCATGAGTAATGGCTCTAGTATGAATAGCCCTGGGATTCATTCTTTGAATTAAATGGTCCTTTCCTGCTTGAACATGGCAAATTACATGGAACATGCTGGCAGTTAGTCGGCAAGAACGAAAATTGTGCCATTCTTGCGACTTATCCTGCATTTTCGACGCCAGAAATTTGATCCCGTGTCACATTTTTCAATAATAACTTTTCAAGCATCACTTCCTTGTCATTATATATAGTGTAATTGTGATCCCACTCTATGCCATATGGATTGGCAGGTTTGATAGTTTGTAGAATAGGCATTGTCGATGCACCATAGTTTACCGCCAAATTCTGGATGTAATCTTCATAATTATCCATGATATCTTCGGTTTTTAGTGGGTTATATATAATATTTCTTTTTCTATTTTTACTTGTTGGTAGATTCTGAGACTGTATCGGAGACCTATAAAATGCCTTATGAGGCTTTTTAAATGTCATAAGTTTTTGTGTCGACACTTGGTGAACAATAATAGTTTTGGTCCGGAACATGTCTTCGACTGCGCACAGAAGAACTGAAACATGCTTACAGTGTGCTTCAATGCCACTGCCAGCAGCACACTCGCAGTTGGCTTGCTCGATATTTCCTTCCTTGGTAAGCTTCAAATTGACTAAATACGTCACTTTCTTCATTAGGGCTTTACACTGCCCCCGAAAGTCACCGTCTGAAGCATACCGCGCAGTTAACAAGCATCGAGACTCGTATATATCTTTACCTTTGGGCTGTGCGTTAAACCTTTCGAAGTATGCCTGTATTTCATGCCTATTTAAGGGTGGAATGAGCGAGTCCGAATTAATGTCTTTGAAACTTGATACAGGCGGGCACTCATACCTAGGGTCTTCGCTAGGGCCAGGATCTGTACCAAAATTAAAATTTCGGTCATATGCTTCTAATCTAGAACAAAATTCGATCAATTAGCAAAGCGGAAATCTTGATAAAGCATAAATCATTTTTTATAACCTCAAATGTTTTTTTTGTTTACCTTTCGATAAGAACAGCTTTTTTACCCGGTACAGAGGCATTTCTTTGTCGCAATTCACTTTTTAATTGGGCCACAGTCATAAATGAATACATTTTCGACGTAGTTTACTAGTTTTATCAAATTACTTTTTGACAGCCGCTATTAACAAAATGCAAGAAGGAACAGTCGACGCTGGCGCCATCTACGCTGAGCATTTAGTTTTTCTCCCCTATCTATCAACATATGTGATATGACTGTCACGTCTTTGACAGATATGTAGAGCGAAAAACCGGTAATTAACGTAATTTAATATCGATATCATTTTCGTTCGAATACCATTATTTTTTAACACATATATCTTGCTTTCACTTTGCCTCGCTTTCGTTATGTGATAAACAGCAACTTGGTCATATTATTTTGTTATTTATTTCGACTTCCAATCTACAAATAAAGCACGAGCGAAGGGCGAGCACGATACAAAGTATGTATGCAATTTGTCGCATCAATTGACAAAGACGCAGCTATAGCTAGAATAAAAAGCAAATATTGCTGACTCATTCCAAAGTGCTTAACGAGACATGGCAAGTCGGGCATGCATCGGGCCAGCCTACATATGCTTTGGGTTTAAAACCACTAAAATTCATGATTCAGTAATACTCATTTTCAAATGAATACCAGAGGCTCATGACTCATGATACATAAACTTAGAGCATTAAACCAACCGGAGCGGCCATTGACAGGCGTTCCCCTCTACCAAAAATATATTTGACCAGTGGTCATACACATTGTATGGAGTGGCGTTTATCTGACGTAGCTATTACGTCAAATGTATGTTACGCATACATTTGACGTTCCCCTCCCCCGCAAAAATCGGCAGACTTTTTATGTATAGAAAATGACTCGTGGCCGCTCCTGTTGGTTTAATGCTCTAAGTACATAAATGTCAATTTGTCTCATTATTAAAATGAACGAAATTCATTATGACTGTCCTAAAACGTCATATTCTCTAAATACCTAAAGATTGAAATGCACAATTTCTTTGAATGACAGAAATGACAATATATTAAAAGAACTCAAACTAGGTGTTTTCCTAAATGGCAAAATGCATTAAAAAAATCACGTGTGGTTCGTTGATGGGGTGTATAAATGTCATGATTTGTCAGCCCCAAAGGACCATGGGCAACTTTGTATGGAGCCTGGTTCTGAAACCAACAGAGCTGAAACTTAAGTCATTAAATAGGTCTTTAAATCTACTTTATTTCATTATATGGGCACAAAGCCGAATTCCATTGCAGAACTGAGATATTTATATTTCAGTCAGAGTAAATAAGATCTATTAAAAAACAGGTTCTCTTTGAGAATACAAATTCAGAATTATTAGGGTAGGGTTAGTGTGTGAAATAAACATACGTTTTGTAGCAATTGATGGTTTTATTAATAAAAAATATATATACAGCAAGTTGTTACCTCATTACATCAATAATTAAGTCATTTAAATGACCTGCAGGATGATTAAATGGTATGTGCCTGCCTAACCCTAAATACCATATAATAGAAATTGTTTGTGCACAAGATCCTATCGTTCGTCTGCCAGTCAAACGTGAACAGTAATAGTGTGGGATGGCATCGGTGCCAGTTTGATTTTTATCTACCAGAATGTAGACGTAGTACAATCTGAATGAATTTCCCTCTCACACATGAGAGGAGGCCTGTGCCCAGCAGTGGGACGTATATAGGCTGATGATGTGATGTGATGTGAATATCAATTGAACACTTAAACGTTGCGATATTAAGTAACACTTGCACTGATAAGATAGGTACTTAAGAATAGATACCTAGGTAGAAGACGTTTTAAATGACTCGAAATAATATTATTATTGGTAAAATACGATATTCAAGAAGAAATGACACCGAACGAATAATTAATGGAACGGTCAATATCCCTACCTTCATTTTTTAAATTGGGTTTGCTCAATACCTACCCTCCAGAATATGAATATTCTCTGAATGCATTTATCGTAGCTCGTACTCACCGTGACTAAAATACAAATATCTTAGTTCTGCAATGGAATTTGACTTTGTGCCCATATAATGAAATAAAGTAGATTTTAAGACCTATTTATTGACATAACTCTCAATGCTGTTGGTTTCAGGCCCATTTTGACGCATGGTCCTTTTCAGAATGAAAGTGTTTTGAAGTTTAGGCATTATGAGACTAAGTTATTTTGATATTCGGCCATTAGCCATAAGATTCCGGTGTTTTAAGAGGAAACATTAGGCATCTGTAATTTAAGTATTTTGAGACCAAGAAGTTTTGAGATCTGGGAATATTCATAAGGAGGTAAAATGCAATTTAGTACTTATAAGGCCAAAGTCAATAGATATCTTGCACAATATTTCCTTTTGAGGTACGGAACCCTAAAATAACAAACTCCTAAGCCTCGAGACGACTATTATTTTTATTATGAAAGAAATTGAACTTAATTATATAGGAAATAATAAATACATGCTAAATGCAAAAATAATATATTTATATAAAAATATGTTACAACACAACCTGTATAATAATGGTTACGACAGGATGTAGGTATATTTATTTTGAATCAGGACAATATTTTTGCTCAAGCACTTGTCCATGTTCAATGCCATAGTACATAGTATTATCTTTAATGTACGCCCATGACATTCGTTTTGATGAAAAGTGAACCCCAACATCCCCATTCTTCGACAAAGTTATTGCACCGGCAGTATTGTTTAAACGAGCGGTCATTTCTGAAACAAATATGATTATGGACTTAAGGCTGCTTTCACGTGCACACTAGCGTCACTGGTAAATAATTGTGATTATATAATTTCAACGATAGATATTTAAAAAAAGGAGGCCGCTACACAGCGATTTTGTATTTAAGTACCTTGTGAATACATCAAACTAGTTTTTATGTTGCTGGATTCGTTGATCTAAGAACTCAAAAGAAAAACGGCCGTTTTAACTTTGGACGCATAGATTGACGAATCCACGTGCACGTGAAAGCAGCCTTAACATCCACTACCAAGACATAGCACAAAACCAAGATAACCATAGACCAACGGCGCTACCACTACAATCGAATCAAGAAGTTCGTGTATATCTATCCCCGTTATTCATAAAACTTAAAATGCCTCTGCTAAATAAAATATGCTTTATCCCTTTCTTACGAATACAAATGTCAAAGTGACAGATAAGGACAAAAGAATTTTAACGCCATTTTAGTTAAAACAGGCTTGTAGCACGTTTATGAATACGGCCGTATATCTTGTCACTCGAGTTAAATAAGTGCGATAGAACACAATATTCGATTTTCGTTGTTATACCTCAGTGTTAAACTTTACTTTACCGTTAACAGCATTCCGTGTTGCTATATTAGGATGAGTTCCATCTCTCATACGATTTATTATACTGTGAGCTAGGCAGAATTTAAGAATTGTCTCTCCATGACCTGAAATATCCATCTCGGTTAGTAAGCAAAATGAAAGGGCTTCAACAAAAGAGACTAATAAAATGGATTTATTGCCTGTGGTTGACACGCCGCCCACATTGTCATCGGCATAGGTTCCACTGCCGATTTGAGGCGTATCACCAATCCGGCCAACAGCTTTTCCACTCATTCCTCCAGTGCTGGTGGCCACGGCTACATGGCCTTCAGCATCAATTGCCACTGCTCCAACTGTGCCTACGCCACCCTATTAAAGTGTAATATAGATGAAATGTATATTTGAAAGCTTTGTTCGGATTTGTTCTGTTATTTACAATTCTATTTACCTCATCTGCGACTCCGATTTCAGTCCTGGTATAATCACCATCTTTTAATATCGTCTGTAGAGCAGCTTTGGCGTTTTCAGATATCAGAGATTCAGGTGGTACTGGTTTAAAGCCCTAAAATTGTACGCTCTTTTACACAAAGTTCATTCTATCATTTCGTGTGGTGTTGCGCAAAGCTATGTCCGCTGCGCCAATGTTTTCGATATTTTTAAATATCTAACATCTTATCCGTCAGTTTCGGCAAACACACGAACACATGGCGCAGCGGACGCGGCTTAAGAGTTAAGTATGAAGTGTTGAAGTTTGCGTACTGTTGGTGATGGGCAGGCAACCAATCACAACAATATCACATTGTTTCCATCTTTAAACCTAACTATACATAAGTAATTTCCCTCTCATGCATGAGAGGAGGCCTGTGCCCAGCAGTGGAACGTATATAGGCTGATGATGATGATGAGACATAAGTAATTGTAACCAGAACCAGACATGGCACTGAAAATTAAATTTCATGTGCTCGGTCTTTCCGTTTTTAGGCTCACATTCGAGATTTTATATACAATTTTATAGTGAATAAATCAACGTTAAGAATCAGTGTCAGTTTCTATGTAAGCCAGGTCAAGGGCATTTAACCAACAGAAAGTGTTAGCTCATTTATGTACATTGTAGGGTTTAAAAAATACGGGACAATCTTACAAAAATCGAACCAGCTAAATATGGATTGTGTTATGGTAATGAAACGGCGTTATATTTAATATATATAAATACTTAAATCCATAGAAAACATCCGAGACTCGGAAACAAATATTCATGCTCATCTCACTAATATTTTCCCATACCGGGATTCAAACCCAGGACAATCAGCTTCGCAGGCAGTTACTAAAACGCGCATCGAATGTACTGATAATCTGACGAAGTCTGCAGTCTGCCACAATGAGGGAATTTGTTTAGTTTTGCTGTCAACACTCACGCGACTGATATGGTATTTGATGAGCCCAAAATGGGCAGTCCTAACTGTTCTAAGAAACTATATTGGTGGTCGCGGTAACTACACTGCGCTCGCGACATTCAAGTGTGTATTATTTCTCAAAAAGTGCTGCTGGTTTAAAAGAGGCATCTTGAGTCGCCAATCCATAGGCTACAGAATCTACTTACCACCAAGCAGGCCATGTACTTGTTAGTTATCTCTCTTAGTGCAAATTAAAAATAAATATTGTAAATGTACCTTGTCCAACGCGAATAATTTTGCCTTCTGCGCCTAGTAAACTGTGAGGTGAGTCGGTTAAAACCTTGTGTGCAATGCTTATTGGGTGCAAAAAATCTTTGACCAAAGTAACAGCACCAACGTCCAGGTCTTTGCCACACATTATGCTTGCTTCCATTTCGACCTCCCCACGGAGATTCAAAACGGACCCGTAACCTGCAAAATAAAATTAACTTAAGTTCTCTGCTCACGTCTCCGCAAGAATCGTGCAGATCGGGCTCAGTGTCTATGCTCCTTGAAGTATTGTCGTTTGTAGTTTGTTTCCAGCGGGGCTAGTACAACTGACACTGCGCCGCGACGCGATTAGAGGAAGATCTACCCTCCTCTTTCTAATTGTGCGACAGGAGACGCTCAGACGCGCGAAGCGACTGAGCAGCAAGTTGTGCTTAGACGTACAGAGCCTAAACCAGCTTAATCATTCGCGTAGTAATATGTATATATATTAGTATATATTATTTTGTATATGTGTAATAAAGTTTAAATAAATAAATAGCTTATTCGGATATGTGTTCTTGTAGAACAACGCATTATGTTGATTTTTTTCTTCGTATATTCATATACAGTTTGACTTATTTTCAGTAGGACTGAGCAAGTTGTGCTTAGACGTACAGAGCCTAAACCAGCTTAATCTTTCGCGTAGTAATATGTATATATATTAGTATATATTATTTTGTATATGTGTATGTTTTATTTCAGTATGTATTTGATAAAAGTTTATCTTGGATTAAGTTTTCATACAAATTTAAATGCCTGTACCTTCTTGTTTCTATTTTGCCCAATGGTTGACTGGTAGAGAATGCCTTATGGCATTAAGTCCGCCATTTGTACTTTATTTAGTATTGTGCAATAAAGTTTAAATAAATAGCTTATTCGGATATGTGTTCTTGTAGAACAATGCATTATGTTGATTTTTTTCTTCGCATATTCATATACAGTTTGACTTATTTTCAGTAGGACTGAGGAGTGGACTGGACAGTGAGGAGACTTATTTTTATTAACGTTTCTTCGCTTATTGGCGTTTCTTCTCAACAGCGGTCTTCTTTTTCAGAAACGCTGGTAGAATTTTTACTTGTAAAAGTGCCATTACGGCCTACTTGCAGAATAAAATTCATTTCTTGGTTACTCCATGGTTACTCCATACAAAATTTTCTTTGACCTTCCTCGGTTGATCAACATACCTGCATTGAAATTTTCGTCCAACTCCATTGAAACGACGGCAGCTTCTACCGCCTCCAAAGCGGTACCACTATTTTCGAGGACTTTATGACCGGCAGTCACAGCTACTTTCATTCCATCCAATTTACCTTGCACCCGGTTTTGTGGAATGTCCCCTGCTCCACCATGTACAATAATTATTGGTTTCATTTCTATTTAGCACACAGTTGACACAGCACAACACAAAGCAGATAAATAAAATTACGAAGTGAAAACATATACAACACCCGTATCGTTATCAATGTTATATAAATATCATTATGTGTATAGGTAGGTAAGTATTATTTGTACAAGATACAAGTCGCTGTTTGGTAAATAACCACATCAAAAACGAGGAAATATTACTAAGTTAACAAACGATAAGATTAAGATGACTCGATATTCAATTATTCATACGGCACTATAACAACATAGTCCACCAGCCACGAAGCTTTAATATCAGAAAAAAGTATTATATTAGTAAAGTGTGATTTTTCCGATTTGTTTATTTTGTTTGCCAATGACAAGTTGACAACTGACTGACTGTGACTGAATAAACTTTCTAATAACAAGACCGGGACATCACAGAATATCGATATATCGATTGTCTTGTTCTTTCGTAGTAATGTAATTCACCGGAATCAAATGCCGGTTTGTAGCAGTGTGTAAGCGGCATAACATGCGAATGAAACGAACGTAAACTAGTGAATGTTGGTTTGACATAAAAGTGAATGGATAAAAAAACAGAATATAAAGAAAAATGGTGGCTGATAGTTTGTGAAACAGTAATGCTAAGGCATTCGAAACGAAAAATTAATATGTTCTAAGTATAATTATTAGTTGAAATTATGGTAAAATGTCGACTCCTGCATCGGAAAGAAAATATGGAGCTCAAAAGATACGCCTCACAAGTAAGAACATATTTAAATATTCGAATTACTTCCGCACCTCAGTACGGTGTGAATATTTTACTTTTCGTTACAATTCTTCTACGAATCTTTTTTGTTTTCAGTCGTTTGTGCAAGGAATTTGGCGAGGAGAGATCTTTTTCGTAAGTGAACATTTATATTCGTTCCATTGTTATCGGTATGTAAATGGAGGTCTTTCTCAAGGTCTGAGAAATATATGGCTGTGTGCTGTTTGGCTCATATTAACAAGAATTGACGTGCGAACATATTTGTTCCCAAGATAATCTCGGTGTTCGGTTATAAACGCTTCATGCTGTATACTTTTACATCTAAATATTGATACTTACTGTGTTGTTGTTGTGAATCTTCATGATTATGTTTATGTGTTGTAGGAATGCCAGATCCTTTTGCCAAGATATCAGTCAATGGAAGTGCCCAGGTATATTCAACAAATGCAGTGAAAGCAACCCTGGATCCAAAATGGAATACACATTATGATTTATATCTTACAAAGGCAGATGGAATCACAATCAGGTATTAGTTTGTTTCCATAACTCTTATTAACCCTAGGTATTTGTGTTGTAATTAAGAATAAAGAAGAAGTTTTTATACCAGGGAGGTCACATTATGGAGCTGACTGTACACTGAATACCCAATGTATTGGGTTTTGGTTTTATTGGTTTTTCTTTACCTACAGTGCCATTATTTTAAGATCATTGCAAGATGGTGTAATAAATTAGTTCTGTAACATAAGAAAAGGCTCACATTATTAAAAAAAAAAACACCTGCATGTGAAGAGCCAAGATGACAGGGGAATCAGAGTGCTGATACTGAGCTTATGGTTTTATTTAAAAAGTTTGCAAGCTTTACTTAAATTAATCCCGAAATTTGTTTAAATATATTGTTACCTTTGCCCCAAATAACCAACAAAGAAATTTGCTGAAATGTTATTTAACTGAAATATGTATCCCCACTGGCAGTCTTTGGGGGAAGCCTATGTCCAGCAGTGGACTTCTTTTGGTTGATATGATGATGATGATTATTTACCCTCAAAACTGCCACCATCTTATAGACTATTCAATTTTATTTATGTAATCAGACCATCAATTTCTATATCTATGTGGTCGAGTGCTGTCATGCCCACCATGCCAACAACCTTTAAAGTGGTTGTGGCGGACACTGTCAAAACAATTTTCTCACTGTCAGATAAGTTTCATATTCGCTCTTTAGCTGTCAAGATGCTGGTGTGTACGTCACATTCTGAAACGAAAGTAAAAGCGGTCAAAGGGTTAAGTTAATGTGACTATCCATACCTACATATTATACCTATCACCCAGCCAGCTTTAACCACCCAGGGCTCCAAGGGTAGGAACAAGACGGCGCGCGAGAGCTGTCTTACGGTGACACATTCTAATGAGAACACTCAGAAAGAATCTATTGCCCTGCATGTCTTAGATACTTTTATATGTCATTGTCCTGTACACCTCATTGACCATGGCAACCTGGTTGCTCCTGCAAAAAATTCATTACATGTCATTAGAAAAATGTCGAGAGCGCCCTAGGCAAGCACCTTATCGGCGCTCCTCTATCCATAGATTTAAAAATATGCCGAAATAATTGTGCACTCCTTTGGAACACTGCACCCCTAGGGATGTGCCAAGTTTGGCTTTATAATCCCCCTCTGCATGTGTGAGATGTTTAAATGTGTTTTGTTATTTATTCAGTGTATGGAACCAGAGGAAAGTGCAAAAAAGACAAGGATCTGGGTTCCTCGGCTGTGTTCGCATTCAGCCGTCAACGGTGCACAAGCTAAAGGATACAGGCTGTGAGTCATACTTTATACTTGTGGTGTATTATTAATATTGTTTTGGTGGTGGTGTATACTTACACATAATGCTAAGTTTCTCAGTATATTGTTATACTTATTAGTCATGGTCTGGCATGTCCCAGTCACTAACCAAATGCTTATTATTATGTAAATGACTTATTTTCATTTTATATTAGTTATGCACAGGTTTGCTATCAAATTTTGTTTCAATATTCAACTCCAAAATAGTACGGTACGCGAAATGAATGCACCTTCGATAACTCACAAGGTCGCGATGTTTTTGTTAACATTTAGACTATAATGAGTACTACTAGAAGTTAAAAATTCTAGTGAATTTTGACGTTGCTTTAGGTATTATATAGCGTTTTCTTAGCGACCCTTGTAAATCCAAGGATAAATTATACAAGTGGTATTTTTCTTCAATGGAGTACCGCATTTTAGTATTAAAAACTCCCATTTAATTTTCTAAAACTTTCGTCAAGTGATAACGTCGGTATAATCCGACCCAAATAAAATGTATATATTTCCTCTAAAAGATTATACAAGTGGGTTTGGATTACTGAATACTATTAAAAACTATCAAAGTTAACCAGAGTTTGAATTAATAACATATTTATCAATAGCTTAATTTTATACGAAGAGTTTAATGTTGAAATCCTCCTAATTATTTAAAAATAAATCTCAAAAAATTCAAGTCGACGCATATAATCCAGCTTTATCATAGTAATCTATTGATAAAAAATCTAAGTAATTCATCAATAGCTCCTCGTTTTATTCACTTATCAATTATTTTTCAAATTTGAACTCACGACGATCAGCGCGCGAGTCTAGTGCGCCGACGGCGAGAACGTCATGACCAATCACAGCACGCCGTTGCTTGTTTCCTACGCGGGGGCCTCCCCTCTGTGCTGACAACCGGACATCGACAGTTCATTTGCATTTGGAAAATGTAATACGACAATGCGCGTTAAAAGTTTACTTTGAAAATGAATAAGTGTTTAATTTGTAATCAAGTCTTGAACTTTGACGTTGTAGTGGTTAAGGAGAGAGGCATTGCGCGTCTAATAAAATTACGAATATAGCCTGTATATGTTATGTAGTTATAGTAAGCTAGTAGCACTAAATCAATACTTAATTAATGTGTAGTACTCCATTATTGAATGGATCAGCTCACTTGAAAAATGTTATCTTTTACCGAGTTTAGCTATTGTTATGTTTTACTGTACAAAAACCTCCATGGTAAAGCTGTGATGATTGTAAGATTACAAATAATCTCTTTGGTAGTAAATAAAAAACAATTATTAATGACTCCAGTATTATGCCTGCATCACACTGGCGCGGCCTGGCCCCGGCGGACAATAGTAAACTTGTCCACCGCTGTCAAATTTTCTATTGTCCGCCACCGCAGGCCACGCCAATGTGTTGCAGGCCTTAAACATACAGATTTTTTAGAAACACTTCACTGACAAGCTGTGATGATTGTAATGATTACGAATAGTCTATATAGTTAGTAATAAACTAAATCAATATTTCATTAATGTTGTAAATATTGCAAAAATATGTATCGATAATATCCTTTCATAAATAAGTACCAAAACCTTAATCCACTCACATAAGAGTTATGGGTCATATTTATGAGTAAGTTGTATGCACCATGCACCTATATTTTTACACTTGACTGTACTCGAGTGTTAAGTGGAGCTCACGTGAAAAAATATATAGTACGGCGGAAATTGGGCAATATTGATAAAAGTCGTGGACACGTCTTCTATATACCTAACACTGGTATGTGTTCCTTGTTCTCTCCAGAGTACGAATCTACCGGTTTTAGTTAAGGGAAAGGGGCTGGGCATAGTTGTGACGTCACAAAGATGGCGGTCAGTCTTTGGATGGATGACCGCCTGATGTTTGAGTGGTTAATATAAATGCGCGTTTCCGTGCTTTGGAAGGCACGTTAAGCAGTTGATCCTGGCTGCTGTCTATGACAGTAGTCGTTAAGCCGAGTTAGAGGCCTTCGGGCGGCTTAAGAACTTCTAACAGGCGAGTTGCCCACTCACTTGACAAAGTAGGGACAACTGTCACTCACGTCCGCAGGAGCTACCCACCCCAACCCTGCACGTGTCCCCTGGGTGGTACTAAAGAGTGGCAAACTTTAAAGGCCAAAATAATATATGCCATACGATTAAATAAACAAAGATGGCGGCCGACGGTCATCGATTTTTGTTCAAATCTCGGGTTCTATTGCGTATATTCGTGTGAGGTGTCATTTGAAAGCATATTAAACGTACTATAATTGTTTTCTTCAACTGTAAAACGTACAACAAACCGTTTGAAATAATAATGGTTCTTTTACCTTATGCGTTTGCTTACTTAACATCATAATTCGAGAAAGAGATACTTTAGCATGATTAATGTCATTATAAAAAATATCAAGCATTTTATTAGCTTGCCAAAAATATGCAATTTGTTGTAGTTTTATAATAATTACATATTATGGCCAATTCCGTAACGCAAGTCCGCGGCAACCAGCATGCTGTGTATGTTTGAAATACTTTGAAAGTTAATTTTTGGTGTTCCCAAATGAAAGGTACTGTAGTCGAATTAATAAATTTTGTGTTTAACTGTATATTAGTACGCGTAGATTAGTTTTTATAATCGGTGAAATGAGTTATTTCAAATAAATCAATCAATCAATATCATTTATTTGCCGGAATACAGTAGATACCACAGAACTATATCAAGATTGAAGGAAAGAGTGTATGTACTTCGCGTGGCGAAAAGAAGCCGAGACGGCTTCTTTGCTCGCCGCGAACATTAGTCCGCTCCCGACCGCGGCCCGCGTGCGACGTCAGGTTAAAAAAACAAAATGACTCGTTGTGCGATAGTGAATTGTTCGAACACCTCTGATAAAGGTGAGGCAGTTAATCGTGGGATTTCCTTTCATCGGTAAGTACTATTTGTCCTAAAATACCTCTGAATAATTAAAAAAACAATTTATTTATTGCTCTGTATTACCTTCATCAACACAGATTGTGTCCAACGCTAGTTTTCCATTGCGGCTTTAATTTGACGAGACAGACTTGGTGTGCGTTCAAAACCAGCGATGTAAATCTAAGCTATTCAAACTGTAGAGTCGCGTTCGAGGTCGATTTCTCATTTTTTCTGTCAAACGTAAGAACAGTGATGTACCACATTGCTGTACGCTGCGAATTTGAAACCAGAGGAAATGATAATTACGTTTTTATATTATTATGTAGCTATATAATGTAGGTTACGTAGTGAAAAGCAATAGTACATTACGTAACTAGGGCGGTGAATTCATGAATGCCCCAGATCGCAGGTGTTTGTGGCCCGAAGCGAAGGTGAGGGCCATAAATATGCGCTCTGGGGCTTTACGAATTACCGCCCGTGTTGAGTAGAAAATTTTACGTCTTCACCTGGCGCTTCACGCTGCGCGTACAGGAAAACTCGCATTGTGGCCAGGTGTGACGTAAATATTATTAACAAACAGGTTATGGTTGCTTCTATGTTGCAATTTTATTTCAGTTACCCGAATGATCCTCTGGTTAAAAATACATGGATTGAAAAGCAACGGGTCGTAAACAATGGTTTCCAAAAATTTTATATTTGTTCAGTTCATTTCCACGAAGACTCCTTTACTGGCCCATCGAAGTACCGACGACTGATCAGTAAAGTTTATCCGACTATTGATGTAGTGATGATGTCAAATGATGAAAAGGTACCTACACATTATTTACATACAAATACAAAATAATTTATTGTATGAAAGTGAGTACAAAATAGTTATAATACAAAGGTAAGATCTTCACATTCAGCCAGTGGTTGGCGTACAATAATTTGATTCTATAGCATGTCATTAATCATATTTTATTCTCAATTTTTGAAATGTGTGTTGCGCGTAAATGTCAATAATAATCAAGAATATAGTGAATAATAATAGTAGGTAAGTATCAATGTCATGCTTAGAAAGAAAAGAGAAAATTATAATAACTAAATATGTCCAAAAAATATATCAATGTCATGCAAAATAAATAAAAATATGAAATTAAATTACATTATAAATCCATGTCATTGTGATGCGTTGTCAAAATGCTCATTAACATTATAATATAAACGAGCTAAGCACCACGTAAATAACTTATTTTTAAATTCTGGAAAGTCTAAGGTTTTTAAGTCGGTTGGCAAATGATTAAATATTTTTACAGTCATATACAGAATACTTTTTCTGAAGTGAGCGGAGTTTTGGTCGGATAACTGAGATTAAATTAAAACCATGGTGCTTCGACGTTGACCTTGGATTGGATGGCATAATTTTGAAATCATTGATATGGGTCTTTACGAACAAGCACGTTTCATATATGTACAGTGTAGGTAACGGTAGGATTTTAAGTTTATTGAAGAGTGGTCTACAAGAGTCGGTAGTTTTAGCACCGCACATGGCTCTGACGCATTTTTTTTGAAGTATGAATGCCCGACTAGCGAATGTAGAGTTCCCCCATAAAATGAGGCCATATCGTAGATTGGACATAATATAGCCATGAAAAGCCAAGAGTGCAGCCTTTTGAGAGGCAACTTGTGTTGTCCTACGCAAAGCAAAAACAAACCTGTTTAATTTATTCACCAAATAATCTACATGAGTTTCCCAATTACAGTGGCAATCCAACATGACTCCTAGAAATCGTATGGATTTGACGCATTCTATTGTGTCTGGCTTAAATTGAATTGCAATGTTTCTCGGATTACTCTGCGGTGCATAAAATTCTATGTATTTTGTTTTGCTTAGGTTAGCCTTCAAATTGTTCGTATTTAACCAATTGATTATGTCATTAAAAACTAAGTTGACTTCCACCTGATAAGTTTCAGGGTTTTTACAAGGAATAATTGAAGAACAGTCATCAACAAAGAGAAGGACTTTGTTACTAGTAACATTAGGGAGATCATTAATGTAGATCAGGAAAAGCAATGGACCTAAAATGCTTCCCTGAGGTACACCCAGCTCAACAACCGTTTCATCAGAAAGCGTTTTGGTCAGATATTTGGATTCAGCGCAGTAACGACTAATCTCAGTCCTCTGTTTCCTGTTTGTTAAATATGTCTTCAGCCATTCGTAGCAGTTTCCTCGAATCCCGTAATGATACAGTTTGCTCAGGAGTATGTCATGGGAAACGCAATCGAAGGCCTTAGACATATCCATGAAGATAGTGGTTACTGGCATTCTATTATCTCTGCATATGGTAAGGTCTTTTATCAGTTCATAAATTGCCAGAGTAGTAGATCTCATTTTACGAAATCCGTATTGGTTGGTGTTCAAGATTTCATGTTTTTCTAGGAAGTTCAAATGAGTGGTGTTGTTAAATCATCATATCCTGCCGATTTCGTGTTTTTGAGAGATTTTATGATTTTAGTGATTTCAATTTGGTCAGTAGGACCTAACTGTAGGTGCGACCGAACTGCTCATACACTTCATGAAGTCACGGCGGTTTGACCGACTATTGCCATTTTCATACTCAGCCTGCCGGTTGAAAACGCTGTTGAATGTATTGGCAATATCCTTGCCATTAGTGATTAAATTCCCGTTTAATTGAATTTGGTTTATTGTCGACTTTGGCAGGGACTTACCAGTACTTTCATCAATGATTTTCCAAGTGGCAGTTGCGACATTTTCTGAGTTGCGAATTACCTTCATATTGCTAAGTTTTTGGGCTTTTCTCAAACACTTTTTGAGCAATCTGGAATACTTTTTGTGCTTATTTTTCAGACATGACTTACTTATATTGTCTCTTGCTCGAGTAAACTGTAAAAATAGTGTTCTTTTTGATCTCGCGGATACCTTCAAACCGCGGGTCATCCATTTAATTTTTTTATTTAGATACATTTTTGTTTTATTTTAAGGAAAACAAAGCTTGAAGAAAAGTTGTAGGTAATCATGTAGTAAATCAAATGCATCATTTGCATTTTGACATGAAAAAACGTCGTGGTAAGAGAGACTATTTAGCGCTTCAGAAAACTTTTTGCGATTAGACATTGCAAAGTCATATTTTTGTACGTACCAATAAGTGGGGCAGTATTTAGCTTTTATGGGTATGTCAATGGTCTGGGCCGAATGGTCAGATAGGTTTAAATGATGTACGGTTGATATACCAGCGTCTTTAAAGTTTGTACCAATATTGTCAATACAAGTTTTAGATGAATTGGTTATTCTAGTAGGTTCCATAATTTGTAATTTGAAATTGTAGTTTTCTAAGATACGTTCAAATTCCTTGGTTATTTCTAGGCTGGATTTTAAACGGTCTATATTAAAGTCGCCGCAAATAATAATCCTCCGCCTTGGCGATCTACATGTCATGTAACGAAGAAAATCATGTAACTTATCAAAAAACATCTCTAAATCTGCGCGAGGTATTCTGTACATACATATAATAGATACATTATTTTCAGGAATAATAGTTTACTTCGTAAGATTCGCACGGCAGCTTAAGAAAGGGCGTCAAATACATCGTCGTTGGTTGGTATAGGGACTTATGACTTTTTGGAAGGGCTGGAATTCACTCGCGAGGATGAAACACATAATCAGAATATTTTAAAACAATACATTACAACAAATTATGCCTAGTGTCTACTTTCAAGTTTGTAATGCTACTTTTAAACTATTACGTTATTCTTATACATACGCTGTAAATAACGAAGATACGTAGGTACCTAACAAACTTTATTTCGTACGGTCTCCGGGATATATTTAAATTACGTTACTTACCTACACAAAAGGTTTCGTTCTGTATAATGTGGTAGATTAATAATAACAAGTACCTACATTCAAATTGTCGCATGTCGTAACCATAGACAGGGTGAGCAATAGGTAACATGGCTTCAATTGTATTTAACATGCTGCGTTGATATGTTTGTATGTTTGTGTTTGTAGTTCAGATACTGGCAGTATCTTGGGAAACCCCGGATATTTTTACCTATTTCCTTTTAGGGTTCGTACCCAACCGGAACCGTACCCAAAGGGTAAAAACGGGACAGTTGCTTCACCATAGTGTACTCACACATTATAATAGAATTTTATGTTTTGCAAAATAATTTAAAACGTAAACCGTTTTTTATTTCACTCGACTATTAATTATAAAATCATTTCTAAGCGGTGTCAACTCTAGCGTCGATTGGCCGGCGCATGCTGGCAACGACCCGCGCGTTCAAGGTCGCTCCATTGTTAAATTTCGTAGGCACTTAAAGCAGTAGGTATTGACGTTTTTATTCAGACCTGAGTATCTGTTTGTAGAACTATTATATAATCTGTTGCCACGTGACGACAGCGATCGCTAGCAGAGTCTAGCGTGGTGATGGTTAATCGGTGCGTAATTAGCAAAATGTATTATTACTTCGTTATTTACTTATGTACAGGTTGATTCACGAAAGCTGGCACGAATGAATTGAACGAGTGAATGATAATGTCTTTGTGTGCATCACATAATAATTAAATACAGGTTGATGCAAAAAGTGATTAGGTACGATACTTGTGTTTTAGAATTTGTTTGTTTGTGTTTCTCTTTTTTTAGATTTTTTACAATTCGAAGAAGCCATCACCTTTCGATTCTTGACATTAAAAATAAGTCAGAAAAATATAAATACGCTTTATTTACAAAGGATTTTAATATTAATTACTAAAAAGATTAACATGATAATTATAATAATATAATTTATTTTTTATTAAATAACGAAAACGTATTAGGTACATGTTTACAAAATATTAGGAGGCCCCTGTATAAGAACGGCACTCACTGCCACTCACAGTGACAAGTGACATTACTTTCGGTCAATTCATTCATGCCAGCTCTCGTGAATGACCTGTACACCAACAAAATCTATATTGTTGGAAATATTATAGAATTACCTCTTTTTCATAACATCTTTGATTGCGCTAATGTTATTATTTGTTGAGTTACAAGCGTGTTTTATCAGTACTCATGCTAACGCGCACGGTAAAAAAGTCATATTTTGGCAAATATTTATAAAGATTTTGATGGTACGTCATAGGGCTCGAATAAACAATTATATAAAGTTTAATATGCTTTCAAATGACACCTCACACGAACCGATCAGTAAAATAGAACCCGAGATTGGAACAAATCGATGACCGTCTGCCGCCATCTTTATGACGTCACAGCTATGCCCGTCCCCTCTCCCTCAACTAAAACCGGCAGATTCGTACTCTGGAGACAACGAGGAACACAACCGTACGAAAATCGTGAAGGAGACGACTTTTTGCGATAGTGCCACCGTAATAACACTGATTATACTGAAAAATAATTTCAGTGTGCTGTGATGATTATTAGATTACGAATAACCTGCATAGGTGACACTAAAATACATCAATACTTGTTTAATGTGTGGTACTCCAGTGTAGTAATAGAAGATTGTTATCGATTAAGTATGATTATACAAAAACACTACAGTGTTAAATTTATAAATTAATCTTAATATGATGACTTTTTCGTCTATTAACTATACATTAATAAGCATCATTGATCTAAAGAGTACCTATCAACGTACTTATGCAATTACTTATTCAATCAAGCTAGGTTGAACCATTTCAACCACCCATGAGTGACCGGTATGTCGATCAAGTAACGCATTAGATGTAAATGTCATTTTTTTATATGAAAAAACGACAGCTGAATTGTCCTAACGCACGTTCGAAACATTACGTGATTACCCCTCAGATCTCCAGATGACCCACGGCCCGCTTTCTTACAGTCGGTTATAACGGGTTTCTTCGATTTCGGTTAAAACCGGTTTTGCATTCCGTACTCTCAATCAACTGAGCTATCGGAACAATCCACCTCGGTCACCTTTTTTATCAATCAGTTCATTCTTACAAGGCCTTAGGGAGGCGTGTACCGACATCTGCCTAGATGCGAGATGATCTGCCTAGCAGCAATTGGTATGTAATCATATTAAATCCATTTAGTATTGTTATTATATTTGGTAAGGTTTATGATAAAAGAGAAAGTTTCGCCTTAATATGAACCAACGTGAATGTAAACTTAACAGAACTAAAAGAAAGCGTTTACGTGACGTATGTAAAAAATGTGCATCGAAAATCTACATTTTCAATAACTCCGGATTTTTGTATTAATCAATAAAAAAGTCCTCTTCCACATCGATGAAAAACTACTTTTCTGAGGGTTATTGGTAATTTAATAATTTAATGTTAGGCCCCAATCGGACTTTGAAAGATTCTTTGAAATCGAATGAGTAGGTAAGGTACCTATTTTCGGAGATTACCCCCAACCTGCACCCTAATTTAACTGCCTACTACTACTATTAGACAGATAACTAATAACCCTGTGTTTATACTTTCTGTACTTTCTTCATATTAGTAACATCAGGGGCCCGTTTCATGAAGCAACAAGTTACAAATTACAAGGGGAAGTCTCTTTTCAATACCTTTTGATAGAAAGAGACTTCCGCTGGTAATTTGTAACTTGTTGCTTCATGAAACGGGCCCCAGATCATTATGACATCGGGACCTGGAAAACCTCTAGTAAATAAGTACAACAACTCTCAGTCTACAAATAAAATTAAAGTCAAAGAAAGTTTAATACTAATAACCCTATATAACTTTCTTTACCTGCTATTATTGGTTAAATAAAATAGATAATTATGCCATTTCGACCGAAAAACAACTACTAAGTAACTAAATATAATATACAATCAAGTACTTAAAGTTTGTACCTACAAGTTTGAGCGTACGCTCGGCCTTGGCGAGGTACTCGGCCGGCAGCACGCTGCACACGAATCGCGTGAGTCGCGCGCGAAAGATTTAAATTACGGATAATAACTGATAAGCTAATACAATTTAGAGCTATTGACGAATCCGTTAGAATTTGTGTTTATATATTCTTCGATAGAACTAAAATGAATTACACCGACTTGAGAATTTATGAGATTTCTTTTATGGTAAGGAAAATGCTTTCAAGATATTATTCCTAATTAAAAAAAATGCTATTGATAAATATGTTAGAAATTAATGGGGCCATTTTTTTAATTACTTTTGAATACACTTTAGTAGCCACTAGTCACTTGAATATTCTTTTAGGAGATTTATAATATTTTAAATCTATTCCGGTTTTGCTAACGTAATCTCTTGACAAAACTATTAGAAAACGATATGTAAGGTTTGAATAATCAAATGCGATGCATTATAGGAAAAAACTATAACTTGTATAATCTTTGCAAAGTTTTACAAGTGTTCCTTACAAAAAAATTAATTATTCAAAAACCAAAATCAAAAACTGCTAGAAAATATTTTTCGCTATTAGTACTTAATGTACTCTCGCTGATAACAAAAAAAAATCAAACTTGGGACTTATGTTAGTTTGACGACAAATTATAGTGTTCGCGTACGGTACTAAAAGGCTTTAGGTATATTATGTTATGCATGAATCTTAAAGTGCGACAACCACTTTAGCCTAGTCGGTAGTGAGTGAGCTCGTCTATGAAGCAAGATATCCTGGGTTCGAGTCCCAGTAAGGGCAGTTATTTGTGTGATGAGCACGAATATTTGTTCCTGGGTCATGGATGTTTTCTATGTATTTAAGTATTTATTTATCTATATAAATATGTTTATCGTCGTCTAGTACCCATCGTAAAGTCAAGTGTAAAAATATACGTGCATACAACTTACTCAAATAAATATGTCCCATTGCTCTTTATGTTTGCGGACTTGGTACATATTTATGACAGTTTTTAATTGATACATATTTTGGCACTTTACTGTACAAGCTTTGCTTAGTTTGAGACTAGGTTGATTTGTGCAAGATTGTCCCCTGATATTTCTTTATTTATTTAAATGTCAATGGTTTGCAAAACTATCAATCAGTGGCGAAGCACCTATACAAGCCGATTCCCACCGGCTTGCGTAATTTTTTTTTATGCAAGCTTATATACATATACTCTAAACTCTTTCATTCATTTTTTTTGTTCCTGGTTGCCCATCGAAAATTTTTACGCGGTGCCTCTGTTATCTATAGATATTTGTGAAACATTCCGGTAATATACATAGCTTATACATTAGAATACTATGCTATAACCATATGGGCACGAAGTCGCGGGCAGAAAGCGAGTAAAGGCCTCCACACACCGGTCTCGGTTGCGGAGCGAACGCGGGTCGGGCGCGGGCCCGTCCAAGTAAAACATACATCGAACACAACTACAAACTACACTTTAGACACATCGAACGCGGGCCTTCGGCGCTACTTTACTTTACAACTCGGGCAGCGCGGCCGCTGGTCGGGCGGACGTTGATTTAGGTATTACGCATGATTTAGCATTTTTCGCACGATAGAAAAAAATCACGAACATAGGTCTAAAAGGGTCTAAAATACACTTAAAATATTTGTTACAAATTACGAACAAAAGCTAAAAATATTAAAATGGCTTCTAAAAATCGGCAATATCATGTTTGAGGGAAATCAGTGTTTACTTTTTTATTTATTTAAACGGCCAAAAAATTAAAATTAAAAAACATGATTTCCGCGCTTCCGAGCACGCACTTCCATCTCGCTCACGCTTATGCTCAGTGAGAGGGAGAGAAGACCATGAACCTACGGCGCCTTAAGTTGTAGATATTTATTTATATAGTTGTAGATATTCAAATGAAACTACTTATTTTTGGTATTTTATGATTTTGTATTAATTATAGAGAATATTAATGTATAATTTAATAATAAAGTGGAAAAGTCTGTGAGATTGTGACTTTATATATGTAGGGGGTAAACTCCGGAACTACTCGTACTATACAATGGAAAGTGCAGTATGGATATAGGCTATATTTTATCTCGAGCCTTCGTTACCGTTCTGTGTAACACGCGGACGGGCTGCTAGTTTGTTAATATACTAAACTATTTTCTTCTTTTATTCGTTTTTAACCCCCGACGAAAAAAGAGGGGTGTTATAAGTTTAACGCGTCCGTCTGTGGTATCGTAGCTCCTAAACGGATGGACCGATTTGAATTTATTTAGCCATGATTCATCAAAATCTATTCAGGCTTTTTTGAGATATTGGACTTTGAAATGAAAATGTCGGGAGTTTTTCAACTTTTCTAAGTTGTAGTCATATTACTATTCGTTTAACACTTTCGCAACCAAGAACCCGCCTAGCAGCCGCCTACGCCGTAGTCGGGATCGGCTACGAGCGTAGCGCGTAGTGATTCTTGGTAGCGAAAGTGTTAATATTGCATGTACTTTCAAGATCAATGCCTCGAATTGTGCGAGGACGGTACTGGAGAGACCTGCGGGGTCAGGGGACAAGTGATCGTGTCCTTGATGTCGCGGGACGGGACGCGCGGGGAGCCGGCGTCCGCGGCGGGCGAGGGGTCTCCGCTGGCCGTGGTCGGGCCGGCAGGAGAGGTCCGAGCCCCCAGGGAACCCGCACACAATGCCACCCCGGTGCCTTTGCCGCAACACTGGGAGGAGAGATTCACGGCTAGCGGCAGGTAATTACAATTAGCATGCGGTCTGGTACACTCATTAGCATATCACGTTTGTAAACTATTTATAAAGATGTGTAGTGATGATTACGGACGTTGTAGCTGCGTTTGGTCACGCTTTTACATTATTTCTTGTAACTTTTGTAATTGAAAATAAAGGTCATTGTATTCTTGTTTCCCTGGTTCCAGATCTTCACCTAAGTTTGTGGTATTGTAGTGTTGTGTTCCTGATGGTGAGTAAGGTTCCCAGAGCTCCATCCTTAAAGGCCGGCAACGCACTCACAACACCTCTGGTGTTGCAGGTGTCCATGGGCGGCGGTAATCGCTTACCATCAGGTGATCCGCCTGCTCGTTTGCCTCCTATAACATAAAAAAAGCGGTTTTCAGCAGTGAGACTTGAACTTGTAAAAGATAGGTAGGTTAGGTTCCCCCCCGGCCCCTAAATATGCAACATAACACTGGCTATATATGGTAGCTGAAACGATATGTTTTCTGTTTGTCAGAGCGTACTACGTGAACCACGCGCTGCGGCTCACGCAGTGGCAGCGGCCGACGCCGGAGTCCCCCGCGACGCCCTCGTCGCCCGCGACCCCCTCGACCCCCTCGTCGCCCGCGACCCCGGCGGCCCCCGTGTCCCCCGCGTCCCCCGCGTCCCCTGCGTCCCCCGCGTCCCCCGTGTCGCCGCGAGCGCCCGTCGCCGTCACCTCGCCTACGTCCGACACCGATGTTAACAACGCCACGTCTATATCTATGAGGTGAGCCGCGAGCTGTGTCAACGAACAAGTTTCTGTCAAAAATATCATTTTTGGTACAAGCTTTTATTGCCGACTACTTTTCTGTATACCATCACACAGTATGTTTTTTGACCCGAAAAACGGACATCCTCGTTTTATTCGCTTATTTGGTACAGCAAATCATTTTGAAATGAAGACTAAAACTCCCGTGTGTCAATTTCTCATAATAATCGAGATATAAATTTATATTATTGAAGTGTAATACTATAACGAAAAGGCGAGAAATCTAAGTGGACTGTATCAAAATGAGTCCTCGCGCAGTTGCCGTGATTTTACAGGATAAATGTTAGCGTCTGAGTGGATGGATTGCGTATCGGCTTACCTGGAGATCTTCTAGGCGAGGCTCAGCATACGAGAAAGGCACTCCCTCAGGCTAAGCTCAGTGCTGGATCCAGTTAAGCGGTACCCTCGGTCCTACCACTTTCAAATGCACACACAGGTAAACTGTCGCCGATAGCAATCTTGTTCTACACGTAAGGTGAAATGAGTTACTGCCTTAACCCGATAAGCCCAATTACTCCATTGTGGGCGATATCGAAAATAATCTCGTAAGAAACGGACGAGCAACGAACTATTTTCTTCGAATCTTAATACTATCTGTGTTGCCATACTAAACTCGATAAATGGCGTGGCAACTTGTGTTGCTATAATAATAATTTAAATGTACCCAAAGTAGGCAATATTGAACATTCCGCCCACCTAAATGCGACGGCATGCTCAAGAATGCCGCGGTATTTACTATGACAACGAAAACTTAAATCTACGAAAGGGTGCTGTTTGAAACAGTACGTTACTAAACTAAATCTATTTACTACGATTCACACTAGCCTTGTAAGGGCTATGTGATAAATTACAATTTTATTTTAAGTGTCATTTGCCACTGCCAAAGGACAAATCTTAACTACTGGTCTTTTGTACTGCCCGGCGGCAGTTTTAACCGTGACTACCCTACATATTCCATCTGCACCGGGGTGCAGGGCAACGATACGACCTAATGGCCATTTGAGGGGGTCCAACTGTTCATTAACTATGAGCACCATTGCTCCCACGGTAATGTTAGCATGGGTTTTGTCCCACTTTGCCCTCTGCTGTAGTGTGTGTATATATTCACTTTGCCATCGGTACCAGAAGGGCTGATGGATCTTTTGAATAAGTTTCCACCGTTGCTGGACGCTTATATTTAAATCTGCCAATTTTTCCTCGGGCATAATCGAAAGAGGTTCTAGGGTCAGCAGATGGCCCGGGCTTAACGCTGCGAGGTCATTGGCGTCTGAACTAAGAGGCGTCAAAGGGCGCGAGTTTAACATCGCCTCTACCTGTGTCAGCACTGTATAGAACTCCTCGAAGGTCAATCTTTGCGTACCGATAGCACGAGCGAGGTGTGTTTTCACCGACTTGATTCCGGCTTCTGCTAAACCATTGAAATGCGGACTCCCGGGGGGACTGAACGAAAACTTAATCTCCTGGGACTCGGCGGCCTTTTGCATAAGATAACCAAGGTAATTGCTAGCACCGATGAAATTTTTGCCCTGATCGGAGACGAGATGGCTGCAGCGACCACGACGAGCGATAAAACGGCGCAGAGCGGCCAGAAATGCATCCGTTGACAATTCGGATGCCAGTTCGATGTGTATAGCTTTCGTAGAGGTACGCACGAAAACACAAATGTACCCTTTAAAGGTTTTGGCACCACGACCACGTCCGAAAGCTATATTGAAGGGTCCACCGTAATCTACAACTGAACTCGAAAAACATTTAAGTTGGTTAACACGGTACGATGGATAGTTTCCCATAAACGGAGCAGGGGCAACTTGTGGACGAACACGAAAACATTTAATACAGCCGGAGATTACCGTTCGAATGGCGCGTTTACACGACAATATCCAGAAGTTTTGCGCAATTAGATTCTGGAGAGTTTGCGCACCGGGATGCATAAAGCGAGTGTGATACTCCTGGATTATCAGCGAAGTGAGGCGATGAGAGCGGGGCAATAGGAGCGGGTGCTTTGCTTCGAAGCAGATCTTTGCATTAGCCAAGCGACCGCCCACCCTGAGAAAACCCGCCTCATCCACGAACGGTGATAGTTTGCGGAAACTCTTAGGAAGTGAGTTTGGTGAACCTTTTTCTATGAGTTCCAAGTCTGACGAGAACACACTCACTTGCACAACTTTAACTAACATCATAAGCGCCTTGTGAATCTCTGATGGCTGTAAAGCTCCGAAGACACGATAAACGACAGTTTTTTGTTTACAGTTCGCTGTAAACCGAATACAATACGCTAACACATGTTGAAGTGTTTTTAACGATGAGTACCTTTCTAAAAGGTCTCCGACCAAGTCGTCCTTATTGGACGATACGAGAACGGTGATTTTTTGTTCTTCATGAACAACATCTTTGTTTATCAACAACACCGACTTGGGCCAGTTTTCACTGGGGTCCCTAAGCCAAGAAGGTCCGTTCCACCAGCAACTTAGGTTAACCAAGTCACTAGGTAGTAACCCACGCGACCCAGTCTGCCGGGTTATCAGTGGTTCTGACATGACGCCAGGAGTCGGGAGAAACTATTTCCTGGACGTGGCTCACACGATTAGCCACGAACGTCTTCCATTTGGACGGACACGATTTGATCCAAGTCAACGCCACAGTTGAGTCCGACCATGCGAAGATCTGTTGTATCGAGTGAAAGGGCTTTAGAGCCTCCACGACTGACGCTATCAAATCTGATAAAAGAACCCCTGCAACCAATTCAAGACGTGGCACTGACAATTTACGTAGTGGCGCAACCTTGGACTTAGCGCAAGCTAATTCGACGAAGATATCGCCATTTTTACTCACCGTACGAAAATAAACTACGGCACAAAAGCCACGTTCTGACGCATCACAAAATCCATGCAGTTGTAACACGTCGAATTCCCCGACTATACGGCGAGGAATAGCCACTGAGCTCAACGACGAAAGTTGGGCCTTAAGTTCCTGCCATTCAATCTGGACGTTTTCCGGGACATCGCCATCCCATGAAACACCGGAAATCCAAAGCAACTGCATCAGGTACTTGGCGAGGAAGGTTACAGGCGAGAGAAAGCCTAACGGGTCGAAGATCCTGGCTATCTCTGACAGAATGGTGCGTTTTGTGCACCGACCTTGATGAGCAACTGCGACACGAAAACGAAAGCAATCGGATTGAGGTTGCCATAGCAATCCCAATATTTTTAAAGAAATGTCTGACATTTCTTCGAAATTTATAAAATCCTGTGAGTACAGGTCCGAGGATGGAACGTTTTCCAGGAATTCACTGCTGTTGGAGGTCCACTTCCTCAGATGGAAACCTCCCGACGACAATATTTTTGCGAGTTCCATCTGAAGTAGGTGAGCCTGCTCGACAGAGTCCGCTCCCGTGACGACGTCATCGACGTATATGTCTCGAGCGAGAACAGCTGCACCACCTGGGCAGACTTCTGCAGAATCGCTGGCAAGCTGAGCCCTGGTACGAAGAGCTTGGAACGGCGGCGAAGAAATACCATGATGCGGCACGTAATAAAACTGACCCTCGCTTGTAGAAGGAGGATCCACTTTTTCCAAGTGACCACGAGACTCATAGTCTTCCAAGAATTCGACATACGACCTTTTGAACTCAGGATTGCAGTTCAACTTGCGTTCCAACGAAGCGAATCGCCTAAGTGCGATTTCGCGCGAATTGAAGAAGGTAGGTTTGTTCGCAGGATCGACGAAAGGTAAAGGTACGACGAATCTGCCTTCTTCATTGCGATAGTATTTTGCACGAAAGTAATCTTCGCAGCGTTGGTCCTCCTCTGATACGAAAGGTTTAATCGGAGAACTAACATTCTCTAATTCCCAAAATTTCTTTATGGAATCATCGAGCGACAAGGTATGCGAAAGATTCGAAACGAAAAAACAATGTTTTTTATTTTTACGACAGGAGGCGATGGCGTTTGAGGCGAGTTGACTTTTGTCACACTCGCCCATGACGATCCATCCGAAGAGCGTATTCAACGCGATAGGTTGTCCAGACTCCCCTCGCCGAAGGCCAGGTAGCAACGACGACGCGAAAATATCTGCATTAAGCAGCATGTCCACCGGCGCCGAGCGAGCGAAGTCAGGGTCAGCGAGCGATAAGTTGTTTATGTGCGACCACCTTGATGAATCGACAGGTTGGGTAGGTTGGTCAGCACATATCGACGATAAAACGAGAGCTTCGAATTTAATATTCGACGACAAAGTTGTATTACCGAGCGGCTTAATTTCACACGATAGTGAGCCGAGCGGTTGAGCGACAGAATTGCCAATGCCATATACGGCATGTTGGCCACGACAAATGTTAAATCCTAGCATTTTTGCACAGGATTTCGAAATAAAATTACACGCGCTAGCGCAATCGAGAAGCGCGCGCATTGGCCGGAAGTCACCGGAACTATCCCTAATTAAAACTTTTACAGTCGAAAATAAAATTGTATTTTCCCCAGTCAGTGAAGTTAACACTGTGTTACTATTGTTGGCGCTTATGTTACTACTGGGCGGCGCGTTACCAGCCTCGGTGGGTGCGGGCGTCTGCATATTCTTGGTGAAATGTAACAAAGTGTTATGTGAACGACTACACACACTACAACGAGAAGCACGACAAACTTTCACTCTATGAGCGCTTGAAAAGCATAAAATGCACAGACCTTCACAAAATTAAAACGATCATGGTTGTCAAGTCTTAAAAATTCACTACAGCTGGTAAGACTGTGCCGACCAGTACAAAAGACACAGTTCAGACTCGAGACGACAAATGCTGTTTTATTTTTAGTCAACGGTTTGGTATTCGTCAGTTTGATGTTTGAATTTTCTAAAGCTCTGCTTCGCTTTTCAATAAAGTTTTTCAAATCATCAAAATTTGGAATATCAATGCTTGAAGAAAGTTGCAATTCAAATGCTTCACGAGTAGCAATATCAAGTTTTGACCATAGCAAATAATACAGCATGAAGTTCTGATCGGGAAGATTAAATTTTGACAAGATGTTTAAGTTCTCATTGAATGTTCGGAACACTCTTTCTAAATCATTTTTATTTTCAACCGATTCGCAGTTCAACATCTTTTCATAGAACATGACAGCAATTTGTCTCTTCCTATCATAATAGTCAGACAAAGTCTCATAAGCGGTGGCATAATTGTCACCTGACAAAGGAAAACTTTTAATTAATTCATATGCGGAACCCTGAACATTAGACAAAAGGTTTTTTTTTCTTTTCAACATCACTGATAGTGCTCCGCTTATGAATTAGCGAATCAAAAAGTTCCTTAAAGGACACCCAGTTCTCCAATTTCCCATCAAAGGGTTTGATCGATATTTTAGGCAATTTAGCTAAGTTGTTTTCTAACGATAAAGGCTTAGTTTCAAATTGACCACTTTGAGTACTTTGTCTTAACCTATTCTTCACTGATTTTAAACGATTCTCGAATTCCTTCGTAATTGCGTACTCGTCAAGACGTTGCGCTTGTGTGAGCGGCCGTAAAATTCGGATTTGTGCATCATGAAAGTCCTTTTCTATGTCTTTAAAATCGGACTCATTATAACCTTGCAAATCCGAACTTTCGATATGCTCTAAACGCATTATACAATAATCCCGCGCGACCCGGAAAGTATTCCCAGTCGCGGGTTCATTATCACTTAAATTATCGTCACTCATTTTGTTTTAAATACAAACCAAAACACTTAAAATCATGCAAAACAGCGAAAAGACAATGTTTACAAATTGACGTTTGACGTTTAAGTTTCGACAGATAATGAATGACAGATTATACTAAGCTATTTCTACTAAGCTACGTTCCGTTTCACGTTCACGGATTGTGCAATATATTATATTGACTCTATGGTATGGAAGTTGTACTGCCAACATAAAACGAACGACAACCGAAAGCGACAAAAAAGATGGCGTACAACTAACACGATAAAATATGGCCAAGGCAATTTCTCAAGTACCCTACGAAATGTTAAAAAAAAACAATTATTTTGTAAAATCACGGAGAAAATACGTAAAAACTCACGACAAAAGGTACTTTTCAATAAAATGCGGTCGACGGACCAAAAATGAAGTGTAATACTATAACGAAAAGGCGAGAAATCTAAGTGGACTGTATCAAAATGAGTCCTCGCGCAGTTGCCGTGATTTTACAGGATAAATGTTAGCGTCTGAGTGGATGGATTGCGTATCGGCTTACCTGGAGATCTTCTAGGCGAGGCTCAGCATACGAGAAAGGCACTCCCTCAGGCTAAGCTCAGTCAGTGCTGGATCCAGTTAAGCGGTACCCTCGGTCCTACCACTTTCAAATGCACACACAGGTAAACTGTCGCCGATAGCAATCTTGTTCTACACGTAAGGTGAAATGAGTTACTGCCTTAACCCGATAAGCCCAATTACTCCATTGTGGGCGATATCGAAAATAATCTCGTAAGAAACGGACGAGCAACGAACTATTTTCTTCGAATCTTAATACTATCTGTGTTGCCATACTAAACTCGATAAATAGCGTGGCAACTTGTGTTGCTATAATAATAATTTAAATGTACCTAAAGTAGGCAATATTGAACAATTATAATTTCTATGGTTTTCAGAAAAACCATAAATATCGCTTGAACTATAGACATGCTCATGTTTCATAGTATTTGTCATTGTGTTTATATGATGTGTTAAATAAGATATAATATGACGAAAAGAAAACTACATATAAGTTTATATGAAGACAGTTACACGATATACAAGATATTTTCTTTATTTTAATTTTATACAGTTATTTGAACGTATTGAGATTCAGTATAAATTTACACTTATTTCTTGGTAAGTCTTTATACATATTTCCCGAAAAAAACATATCCGAATCTTACAGGATTCAGAAGTTACAGGTTTCTAAAATTTTTGTATTAGAGTTGACACCTAACAATATTCTCAAAACTTATATTGACTGCATATAGGGAGTAGTCGAGTTCTGTTCCCGATGGTGAAGAAACGACTGTTCTCAATAATAAATAACGTGTATGAGTTCTGTCCTGTATAATTTTTACTTGTTCAGGTATTTGTAATATTATTTCCGATGAAGGTTTGGGTTGGTTGCAAAATTATTAGGCATCCGTCAATGGCTTCTTGATGATATGTATACAATTCTAGTTGTTTTATCTTGAGGGCTACCAGTTGATACTGACAAGTTTGGTGATTTGCAAGTCATTAGCAACTAAATACGTCCAAAGCTTTAATTGGCATCCCATGACAGTTACTTTGCACAAAATATTAGTAGGTACATGGCAAGGACATAATCCTAAATTCTGCTGTACCTGTAGGTTTACTGTCTGAACAAGCGGGAGAAGCCTGAAATAAATTCCGGAGATCGGACAGAGAACATCATGCTCGCAAATCCGATTTATTTAACAGGGCATTAATCATCCGGTCCATTTAATTCAAATGTGAGGCTGAAAGCAAAGGAAACAAAAATTAAGAAAGTTGCCATTACCGCAGACCGTTCTCCAACTATTAAAACCATACGAAATACCCCAAGGGAATCGTTCGGAACGTCAAGATGACGTTTCCGATGATATAAATGAGGAAGATGTGATGCGAGCACTTATAGAAAGCTGGAATGATGACATAAGCGAAGTTTTGCCCACGGAAGAAGAAATTTATAATTGATTCTTTAAAAACCAACTTCACTCGCCATTGTTACAGATGTGAATCAACTTTTATGGAACCACCCCTAAGGTAGATATCGATAGAATTAAAGATATCGCTTATCTTCATTATTTATTTATTTATTTATTGAAAAAAACAGGTATAAATAACTAAACTAAGATATATTAAAATAAGCCATAGAAAAATAATGAAGATGTTTATATTCTAACTAGCGGCCGCCCGCGACTTCGTCCGCGTAGATTTTTGATGATGACAAAGATATAGAATAGGTAAGTGAATTTTATTCTTAGTTAAAATGGTCTAGACATATTACACTTCAAACAGTGGCAGACGCTGATATGCGATTGTTGAAGAATTTTTAACAGATTTTCCAATCAGATTACGGGAATTGTTTGCAGAATGCTTAATACTTATTCCGTCAGTTACCTGATGCTTTAATCTGGTTTTAATCTTAGGCAAAAATGACTCTGCAAGATATAGAGCGACGCATGAATTTGGAGCTAGAAAATGGGGATCTTAGTTATTATGAGTGAGATTTAAAAAAAAGTTAAATATCGTAGGGCTGTTAAAACAATCTTAAACTCAGCACTGGAAATCGAGAAATGGAGACAGGCTAATGAAAGGTACGTCTCTTTAAAAAATCCAGTGTTCCCCGTACAAAACCTTAAACCTTTTTTAACCCCCATTGGGATAGAATTTTCTTAAACGCTGAAATTACTTACTAAACTAATGGTAAATAATGTCCATATAATGTCAATACCTTATAAAAGTAGGCATGCAAATCTATTTATTATAATGTACATGCATGGCAAGGGGCGGATATTGAGCCTTTTAAAAACAGGCTTACATGACTCTCTAGCTGAAATACCACTTAATGCCCTTATGCATTTTTTTGAGCTTTGAATGCTCTTTCAATTTCTCGTAACCTTAATCTTATTTTATATTATATTAAATAAAGTAATCTTTCCACGAAGTTTCAAGTTTTTAGCTCAAAAGGAAAAGTTTCCCTCATACAAACTTTGCACCCCTATTTAACCCTCTTCGAGGTAGAGTTTTCTAAAACGCTGCCTGCCGTTTTTTTTGCATTCTAATAAGTAATCTTTCTACAAAGTTTCAAGTTTCTAGCTGAAAAAATAAAGTTCCCTCTTTGCACCCCTATTTAACCCTCTTAAGGGTAGAATTTTCTTAAATATAGAAATTACTTTTAATAAGTAATCTTTCTACATAGTTTCAAGTCTAGTTCAAAAAATAATATTTCCCCCATACAAACATTACATCCCCATTTAAGGGCGGAATTTTCTAAAACGCTGATATCACTTTTTTGTATCTTTATAAGTAATGTTTCTACAAAGTTTCAAGTTTCTAGCTCAGAAAATAAATTGCCCTCCATACAAACTTTGCACCCATATTTAACCCTCTTGGGTGGAATTTTCTTAAACGCAGAAATTTCTTTTTTTGTATTGTAATTAGTAATCTTTCTACAAAGTTTCAAGTCTCTATCTAAAAAAAAAAAGATTCCACCATACAAACGTTGCACCCCTATTTGACCCCCTTAGGGGAGGTATTTCCAAAAATCCCTTCTTGTCCCTAGCCAACGTTACAAAAGTAACCTAAAGTTACAAAACTCTAGTTTAAAAAATAATGTTTCGCCCATACAAATATTGCACCCCTATTTAACTCCCTTAGGGGTGGAATTTTCTTAAACGCAAAAATTACTTTTTTGTATTCTAATGAGTAATCTTTCTACAAAGTTTCAAGTTCATAGTTCAAAAATTAATGTTTCCCCCATACAAACATTGCACCCCTATTTAACCTCTTTAGGGGTGGAATTTTCCAAAACGCTGAAATTACTTTTTTTTGTATTTTAATTAGTAATCTTTCTACTAAGTTTCAAGTCTCTAGTTAAATAAATAATGATTCCCCCATACAAACTTTGCACCCCCATTTAACCCCCTTAGGGATGGAATTTCCAAAAATCCCGTCTTATCCGTTGCCTACGTCATAAAAAGAAGTCCTGGTGTAAATTTCAAGTTTCTAGTCCCAGTAGTTTCGCTTGTGCGTTGATGAGTGAGTCAGTCAGGACAAGGGCATTTATATATATATATATATATATATATATGTTCTTTACTAGTCATTGGTATTGTTGTAATTCATATTTAGACGGATTATCGAATCCCAATAAAAAATAAAACCCAAAAACATGAAATCTTCATTTTGTTTATTTATATATACAACTTTGATCATTTTCGTTTTGAGTATTAATTACTTAATATATAGTTCCAATAATTTTCACTGAATAAAAGACAAAAAACGGATCACTTCGTAGTAATCGAGATTTTTCGTAAATCCCTGATTTTTTTTATAAGAAATTGACACACGGGAGTTTTAGTCTTCATTTCAAAATGATTTTCTCTATCGTGTAAGCAAATAATACGAGGATGTCTGCTTTTCGGGTCAAAAAACATACTGTGCATCACCAACTACTCATTGAGACGATTGTAAAGAGCCCAAACTCGATGGGGTTGCGTCGTTTAATTACGGAGTTCCAATGGCCAGCTTCCAGCTCCATCATCAGATCAGTTCTATGTCATAATGCCTAATGCATATGGCATAATAATATTGCGTTGTCATCCGATTTATACATGCATGCAAAATTTTAGCTCAATCGGAAACCGGGAAGTGGATGAAATTTAACTTGCAAGATTTGATTACAGACAGACAACGAGACAGGTGAAACTAAATAAAAGCTTGTAATAGAAAAGGTCCATATTTCAAGCCCTGTTGATACATTTTTGGGAGTGAGTTATTAATGCGATATCAGTTTGCCATATTAGTTCGTGAGAGCTCGTGTGTTTAGGTTTTACGTCACACCTGGCCACAAAGCGGCAATTCTCACTTCGTGGCCAGGGGAAGACGTAAAATGTTGTACACACCACGGGCGTAATAAAGAAAGCTTTTGCATTCGTGTCGAGCGAATTATGGAAGCTGCAGCCGGATTACTCAAAAAACCCGAAATTACTTAACACAAATTGATTAATAAAATTACAATGATTAAAAATGTATAATTAATTGGAGTTGACTTGCTCGACGTTAGAAACGAAGTGACGCGGCGAGGCCCTCCTCTGGGCTGATGTTGGGCTGTGGTACGTGCCGCTGCATCTCTGCATGTACTTGCCGCTGCATCTCTGCATCAGCGTTTCCGCCATCGTACGATATTGCATCAGATTGGTGCCGTGTGCAGTATTTGCCTGGTCAGCAATATGCCTACGGCAGGCATATGTAACAAGCGTCAAATACCTGCGATCTTTATACAGTGGGCCATCACTTCCTATCATATGGGACATTTTATAAACTTTTACCCTTAAATGAATCAAAAACTTGCAATGTATGTAACTACATACGATTGCTCGGATGGAAACTTGCAACTCAATTTTGAAGCAGATATCTTCAACCGATTAAGCTGAAATTTTGGGTTAAAGTAGAGTTTGGATGAGAAGCTGATCTGATGATGAGGACAGAAGGAGGCCATGGGAATTCAGGACTTAAGGTCGGAACCCCGCCGTTGAGTTTGGGCTCGTTAGAATCGTCTTAATGAGTAGTTGATGACGCTATTCAGAAACGTACAGCAGGCAATAAAAGCTTGTACCAAATTTTATTTTGACAGAAACATTTGTTTTACCACTCCAGAGGGGCTACCGCGAAGTGAAAACGAACTTCGTTCGAATATCTCCCTCTCTGTAGCTCGAAATAGCAAGTGCAACAGAGAGGGAGATACACAAACGAAATTCGTTTTCGTTTCGCGGGAGGGCCTCAGATGAGTAACAGTTTAGTGGTGTTAATGATGTAGTAAAGTAAGATGTCCCCGCAGGCCGGAGCCGCAGCCGCAGACGGCGGCGCGCCGCGTGGCGCCCGCGCCGGCCGCCACCGCCACCGCCACCGCCACCGCCACCGCCACCGCGCCCGCCCCTCCCGACCCTCCCGCCACGCCCGCCACGCCCGGGACACCCGTCACCACCGACCTGCCACCTGGTTACGGTAACCTAACTTAATACTACACTCGTATTTACAGCACCCACCATCTTGGCAGCCGTTTGTAGTTTGTTTCTTTACGCATTTTGAAGAATGTAGTAGACCACGTGACTTTCTCACTTAATGAAAAACTAGTTTGATTGGCTGATAAGTCCAGTCATTGTCGTTTAGTCTGTTTACATCACACCTGGCCATAATGCAAGTTTTAAAACTCGCATTGTGGCCAGATGAAGATGTAAAATTGTGTACTCCCCACAGGCGGTAATTCGTAAAGCCCCAGATCGCATATTACAAACACCTGCGACCTGGGCCATTCACGAATTCACCGCCCTAGGTGCGTAATGTACTATTACATTCTTTTAAATGCCTTCGGACGAATGCCTCGGTAAATGCGTGTATCGGTTATTTATAATTTGACCTTGTAAGAATATTCATTATGCGACAGAAGGTGTGATGTATAAATATTTTGATGCTAAGCTTTGCGTGTGAATGGATATCCAGAATAGAGCTAGACATTAAAATCGACCAATGAGGAAACAGAATTCCATTCAAACATTAGGTGTTTTTTTTCCCTAATCCACAATAATTAAAAAAATAAACGCCTCTGACCGACTATAGCTCCGTTCAAACGTTCAAGCGTGGTTGACTGCATACATGACACATGACATAAGCTATGAAGATTCAGCGGGATAGACTGCTGTCTATCTCGCCTTATCATATGACCCTCGTATGCTGCCCGCCGCGCTCGGCCGTTTAGACGCCGCTATTAGACGATCAGGGCTGCTTTGACACAGATACAAAATATTCACACCACGAATGTTTATTCGTGGTGTGAATATTTTGTATCTGTGTCAAAGCAGTTTATTAAAAAGAATGGCGCCAAATTGAACAATCTTTTCGCCTTGGTATAATTGTTGGTTGTGGATGGATAATCATTGTTTTTATCGTTTTCTCGCATGCGAAGTGAAAAGTAGAGTGTATAACTCTGGTCTAAAAGCCATATTACCCCTCGAACTTTTTCCCTCACTTCGTTCGGGAAAATATCCATCTCATGGTAATATGGCTTACTTTAGACCCTTGTCATACAATCTACTATTAACATTTGCGTGTCACCAGACTTAGACTCGGCCAAGGACACGTGTCTCTGGTACTATTAGATTCCTCCCGAGCTTTTGACAGTATTAATATTCCTCTGCTTCTGTTGATTTGAGATTCTATGGTATCGATGCAAAGTGTGTTATGTTGACGTGTAGAGGAGTCATGATACGAATGCAACTGCCATCTGACCTGTTTCGATGTATTTCCTCAGAAATGCGCACAACGGCCCAAGGCCAGGTGTACTTCTACAACAGCGACACCGGTTCCTCGACGTGGCACGACCCGCGCGTGCCGACACACTTGCGTCACTGCTCAGTGGCGGCCGGGCCGCTGCCGCCCGGCTGGGAGATGAGGCACGCACCCTCGGGCCGCCCGTACTTCGTCGACCACAACAACAAGACCACGCAGTTCACTGACCCGAGGCTCGCGCTCTGCGCCAGACTGGTGAGCGGCTAGTACTGCGGCTGTGCCATTGCCGTCCCTGGCCGGCAGCTGTTTCTGCTCTTTCTAGGCGTTCTACATTACGTAACTAGGGCGGTAAATTCGTGAATGCCCCAGATCGCAGGTGTTTGTGGCCCGAATCGAAGGTGAGGGCCATAAATATGCGCTCGGGGGCTTTACGAATTACCTCCCGTGTTGAGTACAAAATTTTACGTCTTCACCTGGTCACAATGCGAGTTTTACCGTACGCGCAGCGTGCAGTAAAACTCGCATTATGGCCAGGTGTGATGTAAATGAAGTTTTTCGTATGAAAAAACCGGTTTTGAAAAACATTAATTTGTAATAGCGTTATTTTTTGACGATTTAATTGTAAAATATTATTTTAAGATGCTTTATTCAAGAATCCGACAAAATTTCCACCCGGAAGTAATTATGTAGATTTAAATGAAGCATGCATTGACTTTTTTGTATGATTTATCTTGAATATTATAGCAAATGTAAATGAACCAAAATAATGAAAAAAATATATATCTTTTTTTGACTTTTCAGAAGCTAGTTACTATATAATTTTCTTGTCTGAAATTTTGTCGGATTCTATCGCTGGGTAACTATTTAATAAATAATAAACCCGCTACACATAAAAAATAAGCTATTATAAATTATTTCCAAAATTGACATAGTTTCCATACAAGTCAGATCATTGACTGGACTATTGTCAGTAACGTCAAATGTACATCTCTTCAGTTAGCTTGCAACCTGGTGGTTTTATAACAACGCAATATAGCAAAATTTCTCTTGCAGACCTTGCCGGAGCCGGCAGCAGCTCCGGCGGCGCCGGCGCCGGGCGAGGCGGGCGACGAGCTGCCGCGGTACAAGCGAGACCTGGCCGCCAAGGCGCGCGTGCTGCGGGCCGAGCTGCAGGCCCTGCAGCCGCAGACCGGACACTGCCGGATAGAGGTACCCACTATGCCATGGGGCTTAAACAAACCGTGCAAACGGCAGATGTGACGCATTTACGCACATTCTCGTTCAGCCAGTGTCGTTTAAAGCAGTAAAACAAGTCTGTAAAAGCATCCGATGTGATGCAATCACGCGAACATGCCGCGCTGCAATAAACGTAAGCGCAAGTTGAGGTTGTCTGCGGTAAATCAGTCCGCGTGCCGCGCATGTGCCTCGTAGAACTGTTTTTCAATGGAGCGCTGGTGTAAAAAAGTCTTAATTTAAAAGACTAAGGTCTGAGATGATATTCGAGATCAAAAATGTAAACAGATGGGTTGCCACCATAAAAAAATAAACGCAAGCAGTGTTTAGTCTAAAATCATTGAAATACTCATAAATATTATTATATTCACACTTATATAATATCATATGAATAGTCAAAAATATTTTACTAAATTAAAATTCCAAAATGTATTTTCTAATTACGTATTGCCGTTATTTAAATAAAATATGTGGAGTTTTAATTTATGCTGTTGGTAATGGTGAGAAGTTTTAAACATTTGGTTACTAATTAAAACAATTACCGGTTTCCGATTAGTTTCATTGGCAAATATTCATAGTGATTGATAAATCATTAAATATTTCGGAACATACAAAATAGGGACCACCTGCGTCTGCCCTCTTAGCTACCATTGTTAACTAAATCCCATAGAATAAGTTTGGGCACAGGTAAAGGGGCACGTCGCCAGGAATAACAAGACATTTGAAATGAATGAAATTAAAACCTTATTTGAGGAATGTTTGCATTTGCAAATGGTGACGCCTCTAAAATGGAGTGGCTGTGTAAAACACGTCATTAAAGTAGAAGACAAAATGTGACGACTCGATCACCTGATACCTGATTGCCAATGTCAACGATAGATTTATTACAAATGTAAATTCTGATTGTGATTCCATTAAGTCGTCAAGTGCATTAAAATTAATATTACGGGTTTTAATTCCTAGATTTCCTGTCAAAATATTATAGATATCCGAAAGTACTTCGGCCTATAGTTGTATATGTCAATTAAAATCATGCGTAATTTATATTTGGTGAATACATTGGACAAAAAAGATTTTATACCCCTGGAATGTCACTTTGAAATTGACAGTTGTCTGTTTACATTTTTGATCTCGAATTTCATCTCAGACCTTAGTTGCTTTATATTTACTGTGTCTATATTAGAGGTGTGCGCCGATGGCTAAACCGTCGGCGGCGGCGTCCGGTCCAAAAATGGCCGGCGGCGGCGGCGTAATCGGCGTGATCGGCGTGATAAATAAAAATAAGCAATAAAGCAAAAAAAAAAACCATTTTTCATCCTACAACAAACGAACTAAACTAAACCAAATAAACTTTTTTCTTTCATAATGAATTAATGAAACATTTAATTTTAGGTATTCAAAAAAAACAGCATGGCTCATTTTTTAAATCATCTATTTATAATAATAATAATTCATTTAATTCTGGCATCTCAGCTCAGGCTCATATAAATTACTAGCTTCTGCCCACGACTTCTTACGCGTATAAATTATGGTTTAAGTACCTACATGATATTCTTATGTTTGACCATATATCTGACAAATAAAGATTTAATTCACATAGACTGTGCGGTGTGCGTGTAACACTTCACGTCGAATCTAAATAAACACCCTCATAATACAACAACAACAAGTGTTCGTCAATAATATTATATAGATGCCCAAAGTATCCTTATAGAGAGCGCTCCCTATGCGAGCCCCAGGCCCGAACCGAACGCCATAGGGCGAGCTCGACGGACACTATTCTCAGGTGTCTTGCAAGCGAGACCTGAGGCCAAAGTCCCGAAGGTGAGCGGCGAGGCAGATTTCATTGGAATGAAAGGCCTAAAGCAATTATTCAGAGAGCGGTCTTTCGGAACTTTTCGTAGGATTTAAAGGTCCTAAGCATGCTTTTAGAGAGCGGTCGCTTCGCGAGCTCGGGGGCTGAAGGCCCGTGGGTGGCCCTACGGACACTTACTATCCCCATGTGTATTGCAAGCGAAACTGGAGACCAAATCCCGAAGGTGAGCGGCCGAGGAAGTGAGGCCGAAGGTTGAGCTTTTCGTATGAATGAAAGCCTTAAGAGAGGCCACTTACTATCCTCAGGTGGCAGCGAGGCCAAAAGTTTTATGTAGGAATGAAAGGCCCAAAGCATCCCTTTAGAGAGCGCTCTCAATGCGAGTCCCTACGGACACTCATTATCTTTGGGTGTCTTGCAAGCGAAACCTGAGGCCCAAATTTCCAAGGTAAAAGGGGAGGTAAGTGAAGCCGAAGGCTGAGCCATAGGGCATGCTTTTAGAGGGCGCTCCCTAGGCCGGCTTGAGGGCCGAAGACCCGAAGCAAGCCCCCAGACACATACAATCTCCAGGTGTCTTGCAAGCAACAACATCTGCCGCTGCTGTCCATGTAGCCGTATGCACATTGTGTTTGTGTGGCTTGTTTGAGTGTAGCACAGACCAAAATTTTACCCCGAGTCACAATAGTCTGCACGCTATTTTCACGCCGAATCCACGCCGGTGGAATGACCGGCGGCGGCGGCGTGGCATATATGACCGGCGGCGTACGCCACGCCGATCGGCGCACACGTCTAGTCTATATATTTTCTTTTTTACATAAATCTGCCTAGTCCCAAACTATGCAAACCTTGTCCCATGTGTCATACACGTCGTTACGTGTCTTTACGTACATACAGAAAACTTCCAAGATGCGAGAATTAATATTCATAGGTACTCATTTCCAAAAAATTCGAACACGGGACTCGCAAGCGACAGTCAGCAGTCCAGCGGGGCTAACCAGCCTCTACTCAGGGCTATTGTCCACGTAAACCGCACGTCTTGCGCACGCTTTCGTCAATTGACGATTGCAAGACGAACGCTTGCATCTTGCGTAGAAACCTTCAAAACTGCTGGTACAGTTTTGAAGGTTTCTACGCAAGATGTAAGCGTTCCTCTTGCAATCGTCAACTGACGAATGCGAGCGCATGACCTGCGGTTTACGTGGACAATAAGCCTAAGTCTGCTATAAATTGTTAAGGTGGTTTGCCGACCATACAAAACGTTTTTTGTAATTCGCAGATTAAAGGCGTGTGATATTTTAAAAAACTTATGTAACAATCTTTCATAAATTGGCTTTCTATTTGCTCGAAATTCCCCATTTCCTAACTAAAAAAAACTTGTATAAACTAGAATAATTTGAGAATAATCATTTTTGCTAAGTATCGCGTGACAAACTAATTTTGTGAACCGCCTTATGTCCACTAAGCCGTTTCCCTTTTTTATCTACACCATGGACAAAACAAGCAACTAAAATCTGAGATGATAATCGAGACCAAAAATTTAAACAAACAACTGTCAATGTCAAAGTGACAGTCCAGGGGTATAAAATCTTTCTAGTCATACCATGTCAGTGAATCGGTTCCCGTGGCAGTTAAGTATCAACGAACCAAATGTCCAAGTATTATTTGTATTCAGGTATCACGCACCCAAGTTCTCGAGGAGTCGTACCGGTTGGTAATGAAGTTGCGAGGCAAGGAGCTTCGCAAGCGACTCCTGGTGAAGTTCAGAGACGAGGAGGGCCTCGACTACGGCGGCGTGGCGAGGGAGTGGCTCCATCTGTTGGGAGGAGAGCTGTTCAATCCGCACTACGGCCTCTTCCAATACGCGAACGCGGGCGACGATCGATACGCGTTGCAGATCAACGCCGATTCCGGGGTAAGCGTTAGTTAACACGCTAATTAAGTTTCAGCAAAGTCCGCCATTTGCCACTTTGAAGGCTTCTGGTGAAGTTCAGAGCAGAGGATCTCGAGTACAGCGACGTGGCGGGGGAGTGGCTCCATCTATTGGGAGGGGAGCAGTTCAACCTACGGCCCTGTAACACAGTATTGAAGAATAATACAGTAGTTAATCAGAGGCCGTTTAGATGTGCCTGTAGTGTGGGCAGAGACAACCGGTTAGTATGTGATTAGGATATATTTTCCCTAAATGGTTAAACAGGTTCTTTATTGTATGGGCAAAAATCATTTCCCAAAGTGTCACTTCCCAAAAAATGTTTCTCAATTGATCATTTGGCAAACAATCACTAGTCAAATTATTGTTTCGCATTTTATCACTTGGCAATATCTCCTATGGCAAAATATTACTTCGCAAATTATTGTTTGGCGAAGTTTTACATAGTCAAGCTTCATTTGGTCAAACGTATTATTTGGCATAACATTCGTTTTTCAAATGATTGCATGGCATACGATTTAGATCCTAATTGTGTAGTGCATACGAAATCTATCCGGCCACCTCGGCCGTCTATATGTACTCAGCCGGCAATCCCTTACTTCCCGGCCCGCAGTAATGTACGAATGTGTTACTGTTCCAGGTGAATCCCGAGCACTTGTCATACTTCCACTTCGCCGGGCGCATCCTGGGCGTGGCGCTGTTCCACGGGCACCAGCTGGACGCGGCCTTCACGGCGCCCTTCTACAAGCAGCTGCTCGGACGCCCCATCACGCTGCGGGACATCCGGGACGTGGACCCCGAGCTGCATCGCTCGCTCTCCTGGATGCTGTGAGTCCACATGCTAGTTCTATAAGGGTCTCCCCACACCTATCGACGCGGATTCTGCTTTCGCCGAGTGGTTTGTACCACATTCCTCGTGTTCGTGTTTTGTTCGTAATCCCGTCGATGGACGTCGGTTCGCGTCGACCGACCCGATCGACGTCTTTTTCGCTCTTATTGCGTGGACATAAAGGGTTTTTTCATCGGCTAGCCGCGTCGATAGGTGTGGGGAGACCCTAAATATACAGCGTGGAAGTCCACGAGGGACCTTTGCGGAAATGGGAGATAGTTTAGCCTTAGCACTATATTTCCCCCATACAAACTATGTAAATACGTTTAGCCGTTTTCAAATTATAGCCTTTTAAACATTCACGCAAAAAACTACTTGTGCCAACCCTAAACAGGTGATTGGGTCAATGAACTTACATGTAAACAATCGTTACACGACAGGATATTATGTTAATTTGTTGCCGTTTATCTAATCTTTGTTCTTGCAACGCGGTAAGAATCATTGCAGGATTAGCGGAGGCGATTCTCATTGTGGCTCCACTTGTTTCATTTTTGGATGAAGTAAATAAATGTAATTCGTTGAATAAATAAAACTAACCACATCAAATAGTGCAAGTGCTGACTGACATTGACAACCACTCAAAACCTCTGTCACTCTAAAAAAGCTCAAAGATGATATCGTAACCTCTTTCGTTTTCTTATAAATATTTTTGGTTACCTGGGCTAATAAAAAGGTTTTAGCTCGTTTCACAAAATCATGCTCGAGTAAATTGAAACTGTGCCCTGGTTGAGCAGGCACATTTTTCATGTAAAAAGTTGTCTTTATTTTTTATTTGATTAAAAACGTACATGCGTACGTATGCGACACACTACCTAAATATTTAGAATAAAATATTTTTGTATAACTAACGAACCTCTTTGCGCGGTTAGAAATCAGCAAGATGAGTCATTGTTAATGACAAAGTCAAAATAGATTTTTGATAGACGGTGTCATAATTCTTCTAAACGTAGTGGTTATATTCTCTTTGACTTCTAATAAAAATGCCTTTGTTAGATGCTCGTGGTTATTTAAATTTGCTCTTTTTATACGCGACATGCAACTATAATGCAGCTGAAACTTGAAGAAGATATCGAGCAACATATCCACCACCACATCCAACTGGACGAAGAACGATTTTACGTGCTTATGATCGTGTAGCCAATAATCAGCCCATTGTACCACGAACAGCTCAGAATGACCAACGTGGAGGACCCGTTCTTCAACTTGCGGCTAAACTACTACTACTAAAAGTTCTAAAACGTAATGGCCTTCACCCTTACAAAATACAGAGGGTTCAAGCTTTACTGCCTAGAGACTGCCCTATTCGCGAAACATACTGCCGGTGGCTGCTACAAAAAACAGTAGAAGATCGTGATTTCACCAAGCATGTTATTTGGAGCGACGAACGCTTATTTACTCGCAACGGTATGTGGAACAGACGAAACGAACATGTGTATGCCGAAGAGAATCCTTTCGCTTACCGATTTACAGCTCACCAGTATCGTTGGTCTGTTAACGTCTGGGCGGCAATTCGAATTTCGAGAAACATATCCACCACCACATCCAACTGGACGAAGAACGATTTTACGTGCTTATGATCGTGTAGCCAATAATCAGCCCATTGTACCACGAACAGCTCAGAATGACCAACGTGGAGGACCCGTTCTTCAACTTGCGGCTAAACTACTACTACTAAAAGTTCTAAAACGTAATGGCCTTCACCCTTACAAAATACAGAGGGTTCAAGCTTTACTGCCTAGAGACTGCCCTATTCGCGAAACATACTGCCGGTGGCTGCTACAAAAAACAGTAGAAGATCGTGATTTCACCAGGCATGTTATTTGGAGCGACGAACGCTTATTTACTCGCAACGGTATGTGGAACAGACGAAACGAACATGTGTATGCCGAAGAGAATCCTTTCGCTTACCGATTTACAGCTCACCAGTATCGTTGGTCTGTTAACGTCTGGGCGGCAATTCATGGAGAAACTTTTATAGGACCTGTGTTTCTGCCTCCAACTTTAAACAGACGCGGATACATGGATCTTTTAAACAATGAGCTTGTCACTTATCTCGACGACCTACCACTGGCTGAAAGACGACTCACTTGGTTTCAACAAGATGGTGCACCAGCTCATTCTGTTCATGAAGTACGAATGAAATTGAATAATGAGTTTGGAGACCAATGGATCGGCCGGTTTGGGCTGCACCGCTGGCCACCCAGGTCGCCGGATCTAACTTGATTTCTTCCTGTGGGGCTATGTTAAAGACATAGTGTACAAAACTGAATGCGACACTGCGGACGAAATGAGACAAAGGTTGATTGCTACCTTCGTCAATCTGCGTAGGAAAAATGTTGAAGAGCAGACACTATGGCATGTGCACCGACATACTCGGGCACGGGCTGCAGCGTACATTATAAGGCATGGAGGGACATTTGAACACCGTATTTGAAGATAATGTTAGGTATGGTCATACATAATTAATAAAGTAATTGATATTAGTATTTCAGCATTTGATTTATTTGACATTTATACGTCATTCATCTTCACCGTCATTAAACAAACGAAGTGACGTGCTCTGAATCTAGCGTGGTAGAGTGCAGATGCATTAGGGTCATCACGATAGTGAAAAAGTAGTGAATTTGGTTTTATAATTTTTTACTTAATTCATGATTCTAACCATTACAAGTCTACTGTATATCACTTAAACGATTCAATATTTCCGGGAAGGACTTAAGTCCTCTTCCACCCTGTATAGTAATATTATAAATGCGAAAGTGTATGTGTGTTTGTTTGTTTGTTTGTCCGTCTTTCACGGCGAAACGGAGCGACGCATTGACGAGATTTTTTAAGTGGAGATAGTTGAAGGGATGGAGAGTGGCATAGGATAGTTTTTATCCCCGAAATCATCCCCTAAGGAGGTGAAATGGTGGGTAAAAGTTTGTATGGAGCTGCGATATAAACGAGTTCCACGCGGACGGAGTCGCGGGCAGAAGCTAGTTATGTATATATACTCTAGGAAAAAGACGGTTTACAAAAACATTAATTTACAATAGCGGTTTTTTTGTTGATTTCATTCTATAATGTTATTCTAAGATGCTTTCTGTTGTTCTAAGATGCTTTATGTTTGTCGGATTCAAGAATCCGACAAACTTTCCACCCGGAAGTAATTATGTAGATTTTATATAAACATGCATTGACCTTTTTTGTATGATTTATCTTGAATATTATAGAGCAAATGTAAATGAACCAAAATAATGTCAACAATATTTATTAATATTTTTTCTCACTGTTTTGAAGCTAGTTAATATATAATTCTTTTGCTGTTTGAAATTTTTCGGATTCTGTTGCTGGGTAACTATTTAATAAATAATAAACCCGTTACACATAAAAAATTTGCTATTATAAATTACTTCCAAAATTGTATTTTTTTGTGTGAGGAGGTATGACTGTAAGGCGCGTATACGTCGAATGGTGCATATTAATGTTTAAATTGAAGCGTAAAGAACAAATTCAAAGGTGTATGTAAAGTCCTCAACTTGTACTGGGCCAGCGTGGAGACTAATACCCAATCCATCTCACCCATGAGAGGTGGCCTGTGCCCAGCAGAGGGACACTTATGGGCTGATGATCATCATCTTCCTAGCGTTATTCCCCTAAAGGAGCCCGGGGTCCGCTTTGACACCTAATCCCAAGATTTGGCATAGGCACTAGTTTTACGAAAGCGACTACCATCTGACCTTCCAACCCAGAGGGAAAACAAGACCTTATTGTGATTAGATCGCTTGACAGCCGCATGCCTGAACCACTGAGCTACCGTAGCTTATTTATAGGCTGATGATAATGAAGTCATATTGTGATATAACTACTTAATAACGCGGTGATACTTGTACTATGATTTTATATGTAAGCATTCTTTCTTCGAATTTTTTCAAAGGCGGTATTGTGATGACTTTTTTAATGATGACGTTCAAAGGGTGGGCATCAAATAAACTTTTCTCTGATATCAACCAATCTTCCTTTCTCTGATATCGGCCAATCTTCCTTTCTCTGATATCGGCCTACGAGAACTTTAGATTTCGATCAATCGAACCAACAGTAAATAAAAAAATCATCGTCCGAGCGATCGGACAAGCCGATCGGATTGTGTGGCCTAAGGGATTTTTTAAAAATACATAATGTTTTTGTTACTCGGTTACGAATATATTTGTCTGAGAATATTGGGTCTTTACCCAATGCATTTAGTCCGACCGTATCAAGTTGGTCAAATCTGAGACGATGGTTGTTTAACTCTGGGCTCGTGATAATAGTAATATGTGTTATGTCGCAGGGAGAACAGCATCTCGGGCGTGATAGACACGACGTTCTCCGTGGAGTGTTCGTCGTTCGGCGCGGTGCGCAGCGTGGAGCTGCGGCCGGGCGGGGCTAGCGTGGGCGTGACGGACGGCAACAAGCGCGAGTACGTGCGGCTGTACGTGGCGCACCGGTTCACGCGCGGCGCCGAGCGGCAGTGGCTGGCGCTGCAGCGCGGGCTGGCGGACGTGGTGCCGCCGGCGCTGCTGCGGCCGCTGTCGGCGCGCGAGCTGCAGCCGCTGCTGGCCGGCCGCGCCGACCTCGACGTGGCCGACTGGCGGCGGCACACGAGGCTCAAGCACGTGGCCGCGGACGCGCCGCTCGTCACCTGGTTCTGGGAGGTGGTGGGCGCGTGGGACGCGGAGATGCGCGCGCGGCTGCTGCAGTTCGTGACGGGCTCGCGGCGCGTGCCGCTGGCCGGGTTCCGCGCGCTGCAGGGCTCCACGGGTGCCGCAGCACCGCGGCTCTTCACGCTGCACGTGGTGGCGGACGCGTCGCCCGCCTCGCTGCCCAAGGCGCACACCTGCTTCAACCGGCTCGACCTGCCGCCCTACCCGAGCCGCGAGCGGCTGCACGACAAGCTCGAGCAGGCCGTGCTCGAGACGGCCGGCTTCGCCGTCGAGTGATGCACGTGTCGACATAGTCTGACTTGTGTTGGATAGAGGATGAGACTGACTGACAAATTACAGAGATGATATTCCCCTAAATTAATCTGTGTAAATAAATATCTGGGGTCGAAACTAGAGTATGGTCGCGTCGCGGGAGAGGACTTGGAGTAACTTGGGCTACAAATGACTTGCGTTTATCGCATACTTTGCAATGCGGCCACGTGATAGTCTGCGCTTTGGTATTTGTATATTTTATGAGGCAAAAAGGATGTATGCGATTGGGTTTTTTTGCCTTTTCTTAACGAGTGACGTGAAAGAAAAAGATGTATTCAGGACAACTGAGTTAGTGCTTTAATTTCCTAGATTTACTACTTTAGGTACTCTTTATTATTTTCCTTAGGTACGAATATCAGTTATGATTTTGTTTAGATTATTTTTAGTCTAAATTTTATACCCAGTAGGTGTCGGATACACAAAATATAATCCTTGAGTATTTGAACTGACGAGGTAACTTTCATTTCTACAATTGATTATGCTCAAATCAGCGTTTATCACCGTCAGTTGTATTGCCATATGTGAACGAGAAACATTGCGTTTTTCCAGCGAGTGGGCTTCCACATGCTTTTAATGACTTTGTTAAGTAATGTAGTATAAATAACAGCACAACGTAATATTATTGTGCTAGTATATCATTTATTTAGGCGCAAGAGATTTGTACAAAGACGTGTGAATTACTAAGTACCTATGTATTTTTATAAACTGTATTATATATTTACATGTCAGTACAAATGTAACAATGCATCTATAAAGTGAACCCAAGTTGCGTAGTTTACAATCAATTGTGTTCGATAATTAGCAAGGCATTTATACTGACTGCTGGTGCCTTACCTGAGAACACAACTCCTTATTATCTTATTCGAGGGAGACGCAGCAATACGTTGGAATGAGAGGGGAGTTATGCATCTCATTCCAACATGTATTGCAGGTGTAATACAAAAAGGGAAGTTGTAATAAGCTCTCAAGTAGCAAATGCTGATGGAAAATTTTTTTATCAATTATATTTAACAATGATTATTCGACTATATTTGAATTATACATTTATATCAAATTGATTCGCATATTTGTAAATATTTAGAGGTGACATGTAAACAAGGATCAGTGCCTTTTAATTGCTTAAGGAAAAATAGTTTTTAATTTTAAACTGATATGAAATGATTTATTATTAGTATTTAAAAGCATACAATTAAAATATTTTTGCACAATAAAGTGGATTTTATTTTGTAAAGGGGAATAATAAAACGATCAAATAAAAAAAACTAAGCGACATACTGTTTTAATAACTTGAGCGGTATGAATTTGAGTAAGCGACAAATTAACTAAACTAACGACGAATATTGATTAATAATAAAATCCAGAACGAGCTTACAAAAAGTGGATTGTGATTTATCCATTTGAGATATTTAAATTCTATCCGTGCGACTACATTACTAAGTGAGCGACTAGAAATACAGAAAGGGGCAAACTTCAATAGAGTCCGCAGTAAGCTCGATTCTCCATACAAACGTAGTTACGCTCTCATTTTAAAACTACGTGTTGGATTGTAACGAAACTTTGCATGTTCAATGAAATGAGGTATATCTCTCTCGGTCGGCTACGCGAATTTGTCACCACATAGGTACCGCTAGAGTGAACCCGCGTCCATAGGCTAGGTAAAATTGTGTTCTAGGGTTATAGCTGCTACCGTCACTTACGTAATCACCGAAATTGTAATCAAGTAATTTAATCGAGTTGATAAAATAAAATAATAATTTACTTTAAAAACAAAGTTTTAACGGACTTCAATTTAGTACTCCGCCAAGCCACGAGCACTGCATTTCCTATTTTTTACAATTTACCACATGAACTGATTTCCGATAGCAAATGCGTTGATTACTATAGAAAAAAACCGAATCGCTGTATGTGGGCCGATAATATTTGAGGACTTCCATCGATTCCCCAAGATCATCACCAATGGCACTTCATTAGTTCCTATTTCAACGGAATCTTATCAGAACCTATGACGTACTTTTGCACTTTTAAGTACATAATTGAGGAATTCGATAAGTCATCGGTGGTCTTCATCATCAATTCCTCGCCACCAAATTTATGATTCCGGATGTAAATACACGAGTTATAACAGAAAATACCAAAATCACTACACGCGTGCCTTATAAAATTGAGGAGTCCCCTCAATTCCTCATGGATCCCATCATCTAACTGAATTTTGAAAAAAATGGGACCCACCTGGAAGTATATACATACGAACAAATGAAACTTAGAAATGCCAATGATTTGATACTAAGACAAAGTAGAACAAAATTTGGAAAAAAATGTATACTATACGAAGGTGCGCAGATATACAATAAACTTCCTAAAAGTATTAAACAAACTACTTCCTTATATAGTTTCAAAAAACAGCTTAAAACGCATATACAAATAGTCTTGCCTTAATTAACAATAAGATTAAATATCTCACTTAATAATAAGTAAAAATGAATAAAGCTAAGCATTCCTGCACGATTCGTGATTAAAACACGAATAATACTGTAATTATTAGATATGTGTTTATAAACATAACAAGAAAAAAAATATATATATATGTAAAAAAAAAAAAAAAAAAACTTAAATAATACATGTAAAAAGAATAACATAAGATAAGATCGAATAAATATATCAGATACAACTAATCTATTTTCCTTATATATATATATATATATATATATATATTTTACCTATATTATTATTTTTGTGTGGAGGTACGTTAAGCCGATTTGATCAATCTTATACTATTATTATCACATTTTCCAGTAACCATAAACATGCATAGTTAGCAAGTTAAACGATGCTGAAGAATACTAATAAACAAAACAATTAAATACAAACCTTTACTATAAACTGTACAATCTACGCTCACAAAATATGCGATGCCACATCCAGAAATCATAAGCTATCGAATTAGTTGAGTTGCATTACAAAACAAAATAGCTTACCTTTAAGCATCGACCCTAAGCAAAGCGAATAAGAATCATAGTCGAATACTTAGCGTGATCATGATCACAGCAACTAAACCAGTTTTATATATTATTCACCATGTATACCAAACACTGCTGCTGGCATACCAGTATAAAGATTATCTCGCATTACGCATAGGACTGCGTGCTTAGGGATCATGTTACATTAGTCAATAGCTCATAGTCGTATACAAATTGATTTGTAAATAAAAACCAAGCAAGCCAGGGCATTACATCTCGACTTATTTTGTTGTTAAGAATATCGGCCGAACCGACTTGTTTTTATGCCGCATATTGAAATACCCTCATTGTATTCCGATTATTTCACATAATATTATGTAATAGTTTATTTAAGTTCTCGTGTAAGTGAATTGTAAAATTCTTAATGAGAATAAAGAATCTTAAACCTGAACAAAAAAAAAATTTTCCGAATCGGTTCATCAATGACGGAGTTCTGAGGTAACAAACATTGAAAAAAAAAAAAAAAAAAAATACAACCGAATTGAGAACCTCCTCCTTTTTTTTGAAGTCGGTTAAAAATGCACGTGTTTATTGAAATTGTATTAAAAGTTTCTTTGCAGCTAATTTTCAAAATGGGGTGGATGAGCCTGTATTTCTTGGCTGGTAATCGTTGACTGGTAGAAAATACCTGAAGGCATTAAGTCCGCCAATTGAAATTTATTTATTTCTTAGACTATAAAGTTTAGCAGTAGTGACTACTCCCGTGGGTACAAGTTCACGAAAATGGTCTCGTTGGGAGCGAGGCTGACGCGGTAGGTGTCGAATGAGACGCAGTGGGGTGTGTTCTTGCTGGCTTCCAATCTGAACCTAGACAGCAGCCGGATCAAGCACACCCGGGATTGCACAAACGCAAAACGCATTCCTGAAAAAAATTACCAAGTTACAAATTCATGACCTTCACGCAACCATGTTTCATTCATTTATTGCTATAATATGCGGTCCGTATTTAACCATAGCCACCAAAAAGTGGTCATGTCCAGTGTCCGTCCAGTACCTAGTGAACCTGCGTTATATAGTGCTATGACAGCACTATTACCACCAAACGGCCCGGAACGGAAAGAATTTTATAGTCTTTAAACGATACTGAATCATATATGTACTGTTTTTTAGTTTACTATCAAACTGCGCACAACAGCTTGACCGCGGCCGGGCCAAAGAGAATATTGGATATGGGCCGGGCATCTTCCCCGACATGTGATGGGTCCGTTCACTTGCGATCGGCCCTGTTCGCTTGTCGCCGTGTGTGATCGGTACCTTTCGGCTGTCGATGGCCGATGCCGAACGAAAACATTTATGTATTTGACTGGGTGCGGATACATTCGCAAGCAACCGTACGGTGCCGTTCGTGTGTGTCGACATCCTGTCGGCCGCGAACGGCTGTTACCGCTTGATCGTATTCGTCGACATGCTGCCGGACACGTTCGGTTGTCGCCACATCCGTTCGTCTTCTTTCCGATCCGATCCGATGCGGGCCGTTTGGTGGAATTAGTGCTTAAGGAACTTGCTCTTTGGGGCCATGACACAGAATAAGTAATAGTACAAGTACAGAAATTGCACTTCCTAGCAAAAACGGTGTTTAGGCATAAGAAACGTGCCTACTCTGTGCATCTCTGTCTATCGTATAACTTGTATTCATTCACACACGGCACGTGTAGCGCTAGGGCTGTCACGCCAAGAATACATCAATGAAGGCAAAAAAAATCTAGCTCACCAGATGTCGCTTGAGTAAAGTGAACCAATATTAATTTAGTACCTACATGCTACACATGCACATGTATGTCAGTGTCATTATGAATAACACCACACATAAAATTGATCTGCCACTTCTCTATTCTCTACTAATTCCATTTAACTTTTGAAATCATAATTCCACCATTATTTCAATCAGTGATTGAAAAAGAGGTAAAAGCTGCGATATAAACGAGTTAGATGCTAGTGTAGTATAAAAGCAATACTATTTTAAATTAAGAAGATTTAATCGAGTAAACAGCAAGCCAGAATACTAATATATTCACTGCCACAGTTCACCCACGAGTAAAAACAATGATTTTAGTGGAAGCCCCACAGGCCCAATTTCATAAGAAAACCGCAAATCGATGTACAATTTAGCCGTTTGGCACACGCATACTAGAGGTCAAAACAATTTTTTTGACCGGCAGTTCCTAAAAAAATTTCCCTTAGGGGGGGAGTGCCGAAACATTTTTCTTTTCGTATGGAAAAAACATTTTTTTTTTCACAAACCTATCGTGTTTAGTATCGTATGAAAGGGCTTTTCGAGGCGATTCTAAAAATATACCACATCATTACATTTTAGCCATATTTTTTTAATTAAAACAAAAATAATTTTCGAAACATACACAGTTTGGGCTCCTCCAGACACGATATGGTTGCTTTTTTTCAAATTCAATATACCACAAATGATACGTGATATCCTCATATCTATCCTCAAAAAAGTAATTTTGAAAATAATTGCGTTAAGTTTTTTTTTTATTTTTCAATATTACCAAGTGACATTGTTCTACTTCAATACATATTTTACGTGACTTATGGAACTCTACTGCAGATACGGTACATATTAATCATAAAATGATACTTAGTATCCATATATCCAACGGGAAATACCTCTTTAACCCTTTAACTGCGCTTTTTCATCAGTTGGTATAGTTTGGTTAGTTTTTGTCACAAAATATCAAGGTTGGACTCTTTCAGATACGATATACCCAACTAATTAGGTTAGATATCAAGAAATAACGTATCACAAATGATCCGTTATATCTTGATATCTAACCCCAAGAAAGTAATTTTGAAAATAATTTAATTTAGTTTTTTTTTATTGTTGTTATGTATATAATTTTTCAATATCTACTTTCTACTCGAATTGTATTGAACTGTGGTGTTTTGTTTATTATTGGTGTTACTTAAGTGATAATAACTATCAAAAACGATAAATTATTTTCTCCCCCATATCAAGATCTGAGTTCCGATCGCGAGCTGCATTTAGTTATAGTATCCTCAAACCAAACGGACGACTGAGCCAAAAAACGCCGGCGGCCGTAGGGATGGCGGCATGTCGATACTGGATTTAATTAAATGTCGATAAGATTGATTATATTTTCATTGCTTTATAATGTTATTTATTTATATGTTTTTATTAGTTTAAGTTATTCTCAGTATTGTGATGATACCGTAGGTCATTAGTAGGCTTAGGACTTTTGGATGCTCGCCGTGGTTCAAGAATCCTGGGAGTCGCCATTATAGCCATTATATAGTATAAGCCTAGTCATTAGACTATCACACTAATTATTTTACATATAATAACACAATGACACAGTCATTAGGGTACGCCGATTTTATGATTATTACCTTCTACACGCAATACCGCAGGTCATTAGATTATCGCACAAAGATTGTACATTTAATCACACAATGACACAGTCATTAGAATACGCCGATTTTATTATACTATATCAACGATGACAATTACTATAAAAGGATAACAAATAGAGTTCATACCTCATTCGTCACACGAATACCGTCTGGAAGCATACACCATAATGGCAGATTTTTGCAGTACTCTATTACCAAGTTAAAAGGTGATATTGATTCACAATCTCGACAGCTCATTTATAATGTCTACGTGTTTTTTAATGAACTGAAGGAAAATCCTGATATTATGAAGACTATTTTTAATTTTAATACTTTTCGATGAAACTGTATGTGTTATATTATTTTTTACTTATTAAATGTTACTATGTTTTAGTTCTAAAGTAGGTACCTAATTGTAGTCTTAAAAGTATTTATTTCGTAATATAAAATATTGTATGCATTACTTACTTTGTTTTCATTTTTGTATATTATCTTATCGACATGCCTTGTACCGTGTGCTTTCTACCTGCCCTATGCGGCCCGGCTGATAACAGGCACGATGCATAAGAGCGAGTGGGTGCGAAAGAGACAATACGATGCTAATGGTTTTACGATCCCAGTCGTCTATTTGGTTTGAGGATAGTACTGCCCGTAGTCGCGGCGTTCGGTCGGTCATAACGATCGATACGAAAATATACATTTAAAAGAAACCATATGACTACTTCAAAATTGCTTTCTTGGGGTTAGATATAAAGATACAACGGATCATTTTTGACACATTATATCTTGATATCTAACCTAATTAGTTGGGTATATCGTATCTGCAAGAGTCCAACCTTGATATTTTGTGACAAAAACTAAACAAACTATACCAACTGATGAAAAGGCACAGTTAAAGGGTTAAAGAGGTATTTCCCGTTGGATATATGGATACTACGTATCATTTTATGATTAATATGTACCGTATCTGCAGTACAGTTCCATAAGTCACGTAAAATAGGTATTGAAGTAGAACAATGTCACTGGGTAATATTGAAAAATTAAAAAAAAAAAACGTAATGCAATTATTTTCAAAATTGCTTTTTTGAGGTTAGATATGAGGATATCACGTATCATTTGTAGCATATTGAATTTGAAAAAAATCAGCCATATCGTGTCTGGAGGAGCCCAAACTTGGTATGTTTCGAAAATTATTTTTGTTTTAATTTAAATAATATGGCTAAAATGTAATGATGTGGTATATTTTTAGAATCGCCTCGAAAAGCCCTTTCATATGATACTACACACGATAGGTTTGTGAAAAAAAAATCCATATACAAAGAAAAATGTTTTGGCACGCCCGCCTAAGGGAATTTTTTTTAGGAACTGCGGGCCAAAAAAATTGTTTTGACCTCTAGTATGCGTGTGCCAAACGGCGAAACTGTACATCGATTTGCGGTTTTTTTAAGCGTAGGGCTACGGATCCCGGCTCGTACCAATGAGTTTCTCGGAACTTATGTACCTACGGAACATTTACCGTTAGCTTTTCGGTGAAGGAAAACATCGTGAGGAAACCGGTCTAACTAATCCCAATAAGGTCTAGTTTTCCCTCTGGGTTGGAAGATCAGATAGCAGTCGCTTTCGTAAAACTAGTGCCTATGCCAAATCTTGGGGTTAGGTGTCAAAGCGGACCCTGGGCTCCTTTAGGGGTATTATACCGGGAATAATAACGCTAAGAGGATGATGAGGGCTACCACTATTTCGGAGAAAAACCTACTTGATCAAAGTCGCCCTCCGAATCAATGTATGTACCACCATGGTAGGTACTTGATGCCAAAAAATAAGTATTTTTTTAAAAACTGACGGCCGAGAACTTTGAAATTGGTGGAGCCTTGTAAATGGATTTTACTTACCAATGCAGCGGCGCGGTCCGAGGCCGAACGGCAGGAATGCGCACGAGTGCCTGCCAGCTACGTTTTCTGGAGCGAAATTATCAGGATTAAATTTTTCGGGTTCTGGATAATAGATCTCATCGTGGTGAATAGCCAAAACAGAGATCAATAGCGTTTGTCCTTTAGCCACTTTAACGTTGGTGCCGGGACACTCGTAATCATGTTGTGCTTTTCGTACTAAAGTATCTTCATTAGGGTACATCCGTAGGGTCTCGTTCAAAACTTGCTCCAAATACGTCAACTCATTTAACGTTTCCAATTCTATTCGACCATCGTGTCTCTGAAGATAATCGTCTATTTCATTTCTTAATCTGTCTTGTATTGCAAGTTCCAATGCGAGATGGTACAGCATAAAGGCCATAGTAGAAGAAGTAGTCTCGAAGCCAGCAGCAAAAAATGAAAATACTTGTGCTTCTATTGCGCTGTTACTTAATTCTTCAGCTTTACGTCCTTCACTGTCGAGATTTTTAATAGCTTGTAGTTTTTTGTTCTTCATTTCCAACATTAAATCAATAAAGTCTCTTCTCATCGACGGTACTCCATTTCTTTGTGTAATCACGGTCTCAACTAGGTCTTTAAAGAATTTCGTTATAAACTTAGGAAATAGGGACATATTCATTTTCTTAAGTATACCGGGGTACATCATATCTAATTCGAAAACAAAGTTAAGTGTAAATATAGACTTGCCAATTCTCAACAAGGAATCCACATCACCACGGAAGGCGTCGACGTCGAGACCGAAGGCGCAGGCGCATATCGTCGACAGCGTGTACTTCTTCATTAGGTCATAAACATTATGCTCTGGGGTTTCAGCTGCTATCTCACTTACATAATCAACGAACTTATCAGCTCGATCGTGCAGTAAGTGCATCATATTCTTCAGTTTTTGGTTAGTAAACATAGATGAGTAGTTATGTTTCAGCAATCGCCAAGTTTCTCCGTCGGAATGAAATAGATTTGTTCCCAATCCTTCCTTGCTGAATTCAATACCCCGATCCACGAAACAATCAAAGTCCTTGATCGTTACATGTTTTACAACGTCAAGGTCACGTATCAACAGGCACGGAGTTGTCATCCTGAATATTCCCACCACTTTTTCAGTAGGGTAGCTGTCATATATTTTTTTCATGATAATACTCATGTGCACATAACGTAACGCAGAATTCATTATGTTCCCGAAAAACGGTACTGGCTTTGGTCCAGGAACATTTCGTTCCTTCCAGTAATTAAAAGTTCTGGAAAAGTAGTAGTACAGTGCTCCAATAGTGACTACCAGAGCCACTGGCATAAGAAGGGCCATTATGTGCAGAAAAATCCAAGACTACTACAGGATGCCAAATATTGCCTTGAAGAGTAATTCAATTTAATAAAAAAACACGTTACCAACTTGATGCGATGGTGCGTAGCAGCTGAAAGAACAACACCAGTCAGAAAATATGTTATTGTAATGATACATAACACCTGTGTAATCTTGCCACTGTTTGATAACCTAATTTAAAATTTAATATAATTATAAATTATCAAATTATGTAAACTACTATAATTGCTGCCCGTGACTCCGTACGCATATTGTCTTATTTTAATGTAATGCTACATTACTTACTCGAAATTTAGATTCCTTCAGCAGTCTTTGCAATTAACAGCAAATCTACTTGTTTCTCTTCTTTTTCAGTGTGTATGCGCCCACCGTTGGGCATACGCCTCTCTAATTTTATTCTATTATTGCCGGGGGTCGGCCGACCTGTCTCTTCGAGCGAGGCCTCCATTCCAGAATGCATTTGCTCCATCTCCCGTCGTTTCGGCGAATTCCGATACAAAAGTTGCGACACACAGTGGACGCACCGTCTACATACTACGTACTAATGGTCCGCCGCCGGATCTGCTCGTTACAGACTCTGTCGCGGAGAGATATAGCAGTGGTGAACAGTTTTGGGTGAATAACATCCTGTTGCCTGACACCCCGCTGCAGCGGAATAGGTTTCGAGCTCCGATCCTGGAGTCGGACTGACATAGTGGCGTTCTTGAACAAACACGATATAGCGGCAGTCTACTTGGCACCGCTGGAGAGACTGTAGTACCTACAGTCCAGGTTTCGATCGAATCGAACGCTTTTTCGTACTCCACGAACGCTAGACAAAGAGGCAGGTTATACTCCTCAGTCTTCTGTGTAACTTGACGGAGCGTATGAACGTGGTCTACGGTACTAAAACCCCATTTATTTCATTTATTACTCTTGAAAACAGCTTATAAACATGGCTCAGAAGTGAGATGGGTCGGTAATTCTTCAGCAGGGTGTTGTCAGCCTTTTTGAAGAACAGCACCACCTCACTTCTCTTACACGCCTTTGGCGTTCTCTCTTCCAGTAGGACGGTATCGAACAACTTCTGAAGGGCCTTAAGAATCGGTTTTTCACCCGCCTCCTGAAGGCTAAGGTTCGGCTGTAATTTTGTCTTCACCGGGCGCCTTGCTGTTCTTAAGCTGTTTCAGAGCCATTCTCGTACAGGCTGATGTCCGCGATATGATCGTTATAGTGCTGGGTTAGTCTAGCTTTAGGGTCTTCCGCCAGACCAACTTCGGGTCTGCAAGTTCACGTTGAGTTGTCCGTAAACACGCTCTATTTCACTCAAAAGCTCAGGTTTTGGAAGAAACGACTCTGTCATCGTCAGTTTTCAATTTTGCGAGAACACTTATTTCGCTCGATAGCCTCTTCAATACGATTCGTATTGAATTGGCGCAGATCGCGGGTAATGCACTTGGAGATCTGTTTATTGAGCTGCCGGTATAAAGTCGCATCAGCTGAAGATTGCAGAATCATTTCATTCCTTTCCTTCATTAGCTTCTGAGTGGAGCTAGAGAGCCTTTTTGTTTTATTGCTACGCTGGGGCTTGAAGAACTTAGACCCAGTGGCACGGACAGCTTCCACAAACCCGTCGTTGAGTTCGTCCACATCGCCAGCTAGGCAATCGAAACGGTTTTGGAGTTCCAGCTGAAAGCTCTCGGGGGTTTGGATTTGGGTGGATGCTGGACGGAGCGTAGATTTCATAAGCCCAGAGCGCTCTCGCTTGACGGATATATTAAATATGCCTCTTACCAGACAGATCACAGAGACATCATTGAATATATGCTCCCTCGTAGACATGATGAAGTCAATCTCGTTCCTAGTTACACCATCGGACTCATCCAGGTCTATTTCCTGTGCTCGCGTTAGAAGAATTCATCATGTAGAGACCCTCCTTCTCCAAGAAACCTGCCAGTAGTGGAAACCGGTGGTTCTGACTTCCAACTCCATATTGCCCCTTTATCAGCTCTTCACCATCTCTCTTGCCCAGTTTAGCGTTGAAGTCCCCCATTACAACGGTGAAGTAGGTCTTGGAACTAAGAAAACTGTTCACAGCTGCACAGGAGGATGTTTTCATGACTCTGGACTGTAGAAGGCTAGGCATCAACACCAACGGCGAGTAGGGTAAACTGTCGATCAATGAAACACCTAAATTTCAAGCCGGGATATCTCTGCAGTTTCTAAAGATACAAGTCTGATATTTTGCACCATGATAGACAATTTATTTAGCTATCGTTTGGCATTTAAAATCAGAGCTTTACTTTAATTATTTCAGAGTTATTATAACTTTTTTAAAAAATGATATTTTTTTCATTGTGTCCATGTATATGTATTCAATAAAACACCTTAATTTTTACAATGAAACTGGGGGTTTCACATTGAAACAGTGTAAGAAGTACTTTGCTTTTACCTGTCCATCAATGGAACACCTAAATTTCAAGCTGGGATATCTCAGTAGTTTCTAAAGATACAAGTCTGATATTTCACACCATGATAGACAATTTATTTAGTAATCGCATGGTATTTCAAATCATTGCTTCACTTTTACGATGTCCGAGTTATTATATATATTTTTTTAAAGAGCTTTGTTTCATTGTGTCCATATAATAACCCCTGATTTGTCCATCAATGGAGCACCTAAATTTCTTCACCTAAAAGTCGCCCTACCTCTGCAGTTTGGAAAGATACAAGTCTGATATTTTGCACCACGATAGACAATTTATTGAGTAATCGCATGGTACTTCAAATCATAGCTTCACTTTTACGATGTCTAAGTAAATTTTTTTTTTTTTATAAATTTGATTTGTTTCATTGTGTCCATATAATGAATCCCTGTTTTTTTACAATGAAACAGGGGTGGATGGCACAATAAATCAGGTTTTCACATTGATTTATACCAATTAGGTGGGTAGGAAAGCTAAAAATAAAGAAATTTTTAAATCAATATGTCTTTTATTTTAATAAAAACAACAAAAGAATTAAGTTTCAAAACAAAAAACGGGTATGTCCCCCCTAAAATCTAACAGGTAATCTTCTCTTCTTAAAAATCTAATCTGTGTGTACCTATGGCACCTACATACGACCTGCAGTCTCATTATTACGAATATCACAATCATCATTATTATTTATTTAGGTAACCTTTATTTTAATAAAAACTTCAAAATAATAAAATTTCAAAACAAAAAGCGGGTAGGTATGTCCCCCCAAAAATCTAAATGGTAATTTTCTCCTCTTAAAAATCTAAGCAGTGCGTGGGTAGGTACATACGTCCTGCAGTCTCATTATTACGAATATCACAATCAGCATTATTATTTGACATAGGTAACTTTTATTTTAATAAAAACTTCAAAAGAATAAAGTTTCAAAACAAAAAACGGGTATGTCCCCCCTAAAATCTAACAGGTAATCTTCTCTTCTTAAAAATCTAATCTGTGTGTACCTATGGTACCTACGTACGACCTGCAGTCTCATTATTACGAATATCACAATCAGCATTATTATTTGACATAGGTAACCTTTATTTTAATAAAAACTTCAAAAGAATAAAGTTTCAAAACAAAAAACGGGTATGTCCCCCCTAAAATCTAACAGGTAATCTTCTCTTCTTAAAAATCTAATCTGTGTGTACCTATGGTACCTACATACTACCTGCAGTCTCATTATTACGAATCACAATCATCATTATTATTTGGCATAGGTAAACTTACCTAACTTAAAACGTACCTTTTATTTAACCTACCTTTTATTCAGACTTTGATATGAATGTTCATTCATACCTATAGGTAGCAAAAACGCGAATAATAAAAATTTGCTTGATTAGAGCTACAAACCGAAACTCATTAAGAATTAACGCAAATTTAGCTTCGGTGACAGACGAACTGGGAAAACATAGAAAGAATTTCGGTTTTTGGTGCCAGTAATTGTTGGCTTAGGCAAGTACATCTTTATATCCGTCGGTCTTATTTCTGAAAGATCTGGCTCCAGAGGCATATACAATTTCATTTCAGTCTTGTTTTTCATTCTCATGAAGGAAACAATATATGCATTAGCACTTACTTTTTCAGTAATCAACGCGACGTAGCATATTTCAAGTTTTTTAGTTTCAAAACCCACCAAAACGTAATCGCCTACTTTCGGTTTTCTATTAATTGGTTTGAAATTTTCTTTCACTAATGGTAAATTATCTTTGGAGTTTTCATCTTCGTCATCCAAGTCAGAAAATTCTGTTTCACTTTGGCATAACACCATATCTACTTCTTCGCTAGTTTCTTCATCTGATTGTTTGACGTCATGTTTAGTCTTTTTGCGTCTTTGCTTTTCTTTTTTGTCACTCAGAACTGTCCGCTTTGTTTTCATGCTTGCGGATTTTTTTTTTTTTTTTTTTCTTTCTACAGAGATTTCATTTTTTTCCGGCGTGTCCGTTGCAATCATGCTTCTACCCAACTTCCTTGGCTTGCGTCCTTCAGTTCGTGGGCCAGCTTTTAAAGGTGCCATAAAATCTTTGGGTGACTTGAATTTCATTAGGGTACCAGAAGAGGTGCTTGCGGCACCAAGAGTGCTGCAAGGCGGCGTCATTCCCCTAACCCTTTCTTCGACAGCAAAAGGCGGTGTTATTTCTCTTGGAGTAAGTAAATTCAAGTCCTGTGATGGTATGAACGCGTCATGCAAAAGGGATTCAGCAAAAACCCCATCTGTTTCCATTATGGATGGACTTTCACCTAGTGGTGGTGGAGAACTGACCCCATCTGTTTCCACCATGAATGCCATGAATGGACTTTCAGCTTGTGGTAGTGGAGAACTTCCAGCTTGTGATGATTGAGGACTTTCAACGAACGTTATATCTGACGAGGGACTGCCAGGACATATTGACTCGCAGCGCAGGTGGTCAGAGAAAGCAGATGTATGCAATTCTGTGGATGGTCCAGTCTGTTCCCTGTTGGTGATTGCTTTAGCAGCTGTGGTAGACGATCTTGAGGATGGTCCAGGCTGTTCCCTGTTGGTGATTGCTTTAGCAGCTGTGGTGGACGATCTTGAGGATGGTCCAGGCTGTTCCCTGTTGGTGATTGCTTTAGCAACTGTGGTGGACGATCTTGAGGATGGTCCAGGCTGTTCCCTGTTGGTGATTGCTTTAGCAGCTGTGGTGGACGATCTTGAGGATGGTACAGGCTGTTCCCTGTTGGTGATTGCTTTAGCAGCTGTGGTGGACGATCTTGAGGATGGTCCAGGCTGTTCCCTGTTGGTGATTGCTATAGCAACTGTGGTGGACGATCTTGAGGATGGTCCAGGCTGTTCCCTGTTGGTGATTGCTTTAGCAGCTGTGGTGGACGATCTTGAAGATGGTCCAGGCTGACCTCTGTCAGCGATTACTGAGGAAGCCGGTGTGGGCAATCCCGAGAAAACTTCAGGCTGCTCTCTGTTAGTAACTTCTGATGGCAGAAAATGAACATCTTCAAAAATGTCTGCGTTATATGGAAAGATTCCACATTTTTTGAACGCTGCTGCTATATTCAATGGCGTCATTGCCTTTGGGTAAGCTTGACCCACACAGTCGGCGACATTGTAGATTGTCATTTGTTTGCCGGGGTTTCGTCGCAACCACGAATCTACGGCACCGTTATAATAGGTTTTAAATGGTCCGTTTAAGCCAACATCAAGTGGCTGCATTTTAGCTGTTGTGTGTGGGTGCAGAGTAAGAATACAGACCCCAGACTTTTTGGCCAAATCTAAAGCGTCAATACTTAAATGGGACTCATGATTGTCCATGATCAATAATGCGGGGTTTTCTGGAGACGCACATGTATGTGTTATGAAATGCTGCATCACTTGGACAAATAGCTCGGCATTCATCCACCCACTGGCGGCAGCCAGTCCAAGAGACCCTGGAGGTGCACCGGTCAACATATAATCCTTGTAATTTTTTCTCGGGAAAACAAACACTGAAGGTAAAGCTTGCCCTGAAGCGCATACAATAGCACACGTCGTGACTAGTGTCCCTCTTTCGCCGCTTGTTATCTGCCCTAGATTGTGCCGGCCCTTCGGAGCCATGACTTTTTTTGTTTTTTGTACGGTACCCGTTGCAGTTTCATCTAAGTTGTATACTCTACAGCCAGTTCCGAAAGTCGGGTGTCTGTCCATGGCATTTTGCAAATTGGTAAAAAAATTACCGACCGTGTGTCTATTAAAGGACGTAGCCCGCGCTAGACTGCACGCTTCAGGCTTTTTTAATGATAAATCAGGGTGCCTACCCCTAAAAGATCGAAACCACTCGATACATGCCAATTGGTCAGCCTCCCAGCAAGCAGGATATTTAATTTTATTTATACGTGCCATCTGGAACGCAACGCTTCGGACATCTTTACTAGAAAGGCCATAAAACTTTGCCGCGCAATCTATTACGTATTCTTTAGTTCAGCTTCTTGTTCTTCCGAAAAGGTTCTGTTGACGTCGTAATTCGGAATTAATCTTTGATTTATTAAGTTAGCATCATTTACAGCTGCAAACTTCTTTGCATAGCGATATAGCGTCGGATAATGAACATCACATTCCTTTGCCGCCTTTCTCAAACTCATCCCCGTCCTATATATTTGGATGGCACGTAACATATTTTCGGCCGTATGGTCTCCTTTTTTCCTCTTCAATACTTTTGTACGTCCCATCTGAATCAAAAAGATATACCAAATAGGTAAGCTTTTGTGTTTTACTAAGAATAGGTAGGTTACCTACCTAAGGTATTGTGTGTTTCTTGTAGACAAGGACCAACATTATATAAATATAGGTAGGTACCTATATTGGTCTTTGTCTACAAGAAACACACAAACAAACAACAAAAATCTTGTTTACCTACCTACGAGTAATTTTTTTAAAACAGGATTTTTATAAGGTTCATCAGTATTCCTAGGTTCACCCTTTTTAAAAAAATAAAAAATATGTATTTATCGCCAGAAAAACCTACATTGAACTTTTTTACGTGATCTGTGCTTAAAAAATGATGACTTGAGTTTAATTTATTAATTTCGTGGCATCTACATAAATAAACTTTAAATTTTATTATACCTATATATATTTTATTACCGCACCAGAATTTTGGCAACACCGCCCCAAACATGTAACAAAATATCCTCCCATTTTACTGACGTCAGAATATATTCCATACCATTATATTTATTGAGCTATTAAAAAAAAACATTTAAGTGTATTATTGAATAGTGGCACAATAGGAATGACAATCACAAATTATCATCACGAGGCCAAATCATGCTCATTCTCAAAACTTATTAAACACCCCTCGTATTATATAATTTCCTAAATGAACTACAATGAAACTAGCTAGTGCAACAATGAAACATGTTTCATGGCCCACCCCACTGGAATGTTTCAACGTGAGACAACCAGGTGGTTTTTTATTTCCGTTAAAAAAACTGTGACAAAGAGTGAACGATTTCCAATAATCTTTAGGTCTAAATATAGGTAAGAATATACTGAATGCATAAGAATATTGAACGGTAAGAACTCTTTATCAGTAGCATGCTAAAAAATCACCAAATATGGAAAAAAAATCTTACTTTGCCGTCGCGAAATCACAACTGTGCTCCTTGAGACGTGTTGCTTCGACGCGGCGCGTTCCCGAACTGGGCAGGCGGGGGGGGGTGTACTGGCTTGTCCTTGCGTGATATACTGCACTGTTTGGCAACGTCGCGTTTTCGAGATATCGCAAAGTTTCAACGTGTACAATTGTTTCAATGTTCGACAGTTGACCCTACATCACTCACCTTCGGTTTGCTGAAACAGTATCTTATCTAGTCTTGGCTGAGACCATGGAAGAGTTGAGTACCTACTATGCTTGATGACCTAAGTAAAGCCTCCGAGCGAGTTGGTCTAAGGATGAACATGGACAAGACGAAGATCATGTCAAATGTCCATATAGTAGGGGAGACCGAGGTAAGTTGACACAAAGGTAAGTTGACACAACGTCAAAATCTGAACCACTATAAGCAGTAGAAATCTGGCATCAACGTAGTTCTAACCGCGCCTTCCCGTTGACCAACTCGTCAGTACACGCCGAGGCCACTAGGCGAATGGTTGTGGAGCTACAGCATCAGTGCTCAAAATTTCACGAAAAATAGATTTTTTGTGTTTTTTCTTCGCTGTTTATTTACAGTCACTTTATTTTTTTAAATAAAATAATGACATGTAGCTAAAAATCACGATGATATATAAAATACCCTTAATTTGGAGGCAGAGGTAAATTGAAACACCTGGTTTCAACCCACCTCCCTTGTTGCAACTTGCCTCGGTTTCAATGTCGTAGTATTCATTTGTATTTGGTTTTTGCTTACTGCTGACTCAAATGAAGGAATGAAGATGGATTGAGGCGAAATCAGTGTTCAGATATATACGAATAGGCCACCGAAGAAGTTACCTTATGACGAAAAAATCTTGGGGATTTAGCAAAGTGTTAAACTCAAATTATGCATGGCTATTTAAAAAGGCTCGAAACACCTACTTAGTGTTAAACAATGAAAGCGCCTTACTCATTTAATAAAGGAAAATCTATTTTTAACCGACTTCAAAAAAAAGGAGGAGGTTCTCAATTCGGTTGTATTTTTTTTCTTTTTTTTTTTTTCAATGTTTGTTACCTCAGAACTCCGTCATTGATGAGCCGATTCGTAAAATATTTTTTTTGTTCGAATGTATATGGTTCCAGGTGGGTCCCATTTTTTCAAAAATTCAGTTGGGTGATGGGATCCATGAGGAATTGAGGGAACTCCTCAATTTTATTAGGCACGCGTGTAGTGATTTTGGTATTTTCTATTATAACTCGTGTATTTACATCCGGAAATCATAAATATGGTGGCGAGGAATTGATGATGAAGACCACAGATGACTTTTCGAATTCCTCAATCATGTACTTAAAAGTGAAAAAGTACGTCACAGGTTCTGATAAGATTCCGTTGAAATAGGAACTAATGAAGTGCCATTGGTGATGATCTTGGGGAATCGATGGAAGTCCTCAAATATTATCGGCCCACAAACACCGATTAGGTTTTTTTCTATAGTAATCAACGCATTTGCTATCGGAAATCAGTTCATGTGGTAAATTGTAAAAAAAAATGGGGAAATGTTCTCGTGGCTTGGCGGAGTACTAAATTGAAGTCGGTTAAAACTTTGTTTTTAAAGTAAATTATATGTAGGTATAGGTTAGTTACAAAAGTAATTGATTAGTATTCAAGTTTACATAGTTATAGTGGCTTTACAGTCTAAAAGTCACTTCAGTACAATGGATAATATTATATGTATATAACATATATATCCTTTATTGGAAATATGGCATTTTACTATTTAATAATAATTATATCAGGTATCTACCTACTTAAAATTTGCCTTACTAATTACAATAAAAAAGAAATTATTTTATAAAATGATTATACTTATGTATACCTACAGACTTTACTGTTGAATGATCTCAGGGAAACTTTCCTGCAATATCAAAAATGTTTATTTTTGTTCAATAAAACTGATTACTTAAAGGTCGAACACACAGCACCGTCGCGGGCACGCGGCGCGCCCGTCGCGGGCGCGCCGCGTGATATTTCCCTACAAACCGCTAGCGCGGTCAATCAAACAGGCTGCGCCCCGCCGGCAACGCGCCCCGCTTCTGCCACGCCCCGCCAACAACCCGCGACGGTCGCGCCGCGCGCCCGCGACGGTCGCGCCGCGCGCCCGCGACGCTCGCGCCGCGCGACCGCCGCGGGCGCGCGGAGTCAAATCAGACTATTTCGGATCCTATCCTACGGGACTGTTATTTTGTATTTTTTTTATTTTTATTACAAGCTTTTATTCTACATGCCCTGTTAGTATGGGACAAATCTTGCAAGTTAAATTTGATCCACTTCCCGGTTTCCGATTGAGTTTAAATTTTGCACGAATATGCAAATCGCGTGACAATGCAATATTCTGATGATGTGGAGCTGATCTGATGATGGAGCTGGAAGGTGGCCATAGGAACTCTGTGTTAGTATGGGACAAATCTTGTAAGTTAAATTGGACCCACTTCCCGGTGATCGATTGAGCTGAAATTTTGGGTATAAGTATAGTTTGGATGACAATTCAATATTATGGTACCATCGAGCTGATCTGATTATGGAGACAAGGGCCATGGACATTCAGTACTTAACCGACGTACCTAATCCCGTTGAGTTTGGGCTCGTTAGAATCGTCTCTATATGAGTAGTTGATGATGGTATACAGAAAAATACAGTCAGCAATAAAAGCTTGTACCAAAAATGAAATTTTTGACAGAAACTTATTATTAAATCTGAATGCTTCAATTCCATACGTGCAATCCTGCACGGCACAAGACAAGTGATAGCTGTGCTGGATTGCACGTATAGAATTGATGAAAAAGCTACAAAGGGAGATGAATGACCTCGGTTTTCCGCTCTAACGCTCGTGGGTATGCGCTTTATTAGAACATACTATAGAGTCATGGTCAAAAATAGACCTTGTGAAATGGTATTTTTGTAATCTACAATATTTAATGTAATCAAACATGCTCGGAAATGTACCTGACGCATTACTATCACGAAATGAGGATGTTTAAGGCTCCCTACATTTCTTCTTGGCTAGCTACGGTAGCGAATAGTGGTTCAGGCATGCGGCTGTCAAGCGGCGCGGCGGTCGTGGGTTCGAATCCCGGCTCGTATATATATAAATATATATATATTACTAGCTTCTGCCCGCGACTCCGTCCGCGTGGAACTCGGTTATATCGCAGCTCCATACAAACTTTCACCCCCCATCCCCCAGCCATGCCGACATTCACAATGATCAGTGATGACGATAATGAATCGACGTAATAGTAGGCCTGGTAATAAATTGGGTATGGTGTCCAAATTTGGAGAGTAAATAAATTAGTGTTCGGTACACACGCACACATACTTCGCGAATGATGGAGAATGCTTCAATCAGGGCCGCGCCGCGCCGTTGCAGTGTTCGCTCGCTCTCACTCGCTACGTCAAAGGAAGCCGCCTCGCAGTATGAAGACGGCGAGTCGCCAGTGCCACGATATCAAAAGGAGCCGAATAAGCTTGTAACTAAGCACCTACTAACCTAATGCAGTTTAGCAACTATCATACTTATAAGGTATATTTTAGGCATAGTATAGTGGTATTCAAATATTCGATGAAGTGGGAACCTAAAAACACATACCTAACTATCCATAATATTATTACTTTGTTTATACAATATTGTCTATTAAACTGTCACAGAAATACTTTGCATACTTAAAACATTGAACTATAATGTACTACGTACATACATAGAGACGGCACAAACAAAATCTGGGTAGCAAGCACGGCAGTGGGGGGGAGGGCGGCTAACTAGTCGTACAGGTCGACACACGTAAAAAGAGCCCTGGCGGCCATATAAAAAGTATGGCCGCCAGGGTTCTTTTTACATGTGTCGACCTGTACGATGTCACCGTCGCAGACGCGACACATTTGTTTACGGGTACGGGAACGTGGACGATACAATTAATATCAAGCTATATTGATATTGATATAGGTAGTCTTTTTATTTTTAGTTTATAAAAAAAAATTACAATTTTAATTAGGTTAGTGTATTACACTTACCTTTGAGGTATGTTATGTACAGTCGCCATTAGATATATCGGAGCGGCCAGAGTGCTCACAAACATCTGAGCAGGCCTCTATTGTCATGGCGTTAGATTGCATGTTCAGATATTTTTGAGCACCGTGGCCGCTCCGATATATCTGATGGCGACTGTTAGTACCTATACTAACCGGTTCAGGGGGTCATGGAAAGCCTTATGGTTTTATAAAAAAAATGCCGCATAGTTTGGTAGTAATATTATTTTTTATTTAATTACACATTCCACACCTTATACAATATTAAGTTTTGTTAACTTTTGCCGGTTTGAGAAATAATTAGCAGATTTCTTCAAAAAACGCCTTGCCGCCTTTGTTATATATACAGGGTGGAAAGTTAAAACGGGGCAGTAAAGGCAGCTACTAGATCCCTTGCCGCCACGCAAACATGTCATTGGGATTTCATTCCTAACTTTTTGAGTGATGACAATCTACATTCACAGATTTTTGAAAAAAGTACAGTCAGCGAGAAAATCACCAATTTTGCCGAATTTTTTTTAATGCCATTCGATCCTATTCCTATTAAGGATCAAAATACTCTTTGGGACCGACTAAGGTTTGACTACTAGAACGCCCAGAAATCAAAGAAAACTTTTTCGATACAGTTAATATGGGAATACCAAAGTGCAAGTAGTCTTTTAGTTAGACGATCACCAAATTGTATGGAGACGGAGGTAACTTCATTTCATCATGATCATCATCATATCATCCGAAAGACGTCCACTGCTGGACATAAGCCTCCCCCAAAGAGTGCCAAAGTGAGCGGTCTTGCGCCAACCGCATCCAGCGGACTCCCGCAACCTTTAGCAGGTCATCAGTCCACCTTGTCGGGGGCCTTCCGGTACGTGGTCGCTACTCGAGAACCTCTTTCCCCCCAACGGTCATCGGTTCTACGTGCTATGTGCCCCGCCCACTGCCCGTAGTAAGCTTGTCATTAGCTGTCAAATTTACTATTGTCCGCCACCGCAGGCCGCGCCAGTGTGTTTTAGGCCTTATGAATACGGGTGTACCTATTAACGTTAGTTTTTTTTAACAAAGGAATTAATTCTCTCATTTCTAATCTAAATCAATTAAGTTATCTCCGTCTCCATACAATTTGATGATCGTCTAACTAAAGGACTACTTGCACTTAGGGATTCCCATACTAACTGTATGGAAAACGTTTTCTTTGATTTCTGGGCGTTCTAGTAGTCAAACCTTAGTCGGTCCCAAAGAGTATTTTGATCTTTAATAGGATACCTACTGAATTTTTACTACCCTGTACTCTACTGTACTGTATGGTATGCAGATGGTGGCATATATCATTATTGTTCGATTTGAAAATTACGATTTATAAGACGGATTATATGTAAAAAATAAATAAATTATAATACTCGTATTTTAAATCATAGTTAGTAGGTACCCGAGTAGGTATTTGATTGCAAGAATGCAATTATTATTTAATTAAATATAAATTAATATCAATGACTCTGAGTACACGACCGATTTATCGATATATCGATAAACATTCGTGTTCTCTCCCTTCGTATAGTAGGTATATCAAAACCGCACGCAAAATACCGGGCCCTTAGTAATAAGGGTCAAGTCGGAAGAAATAACTTGATAAACAAAATGTTGTAATTATTCAGAATCGATTTAAGTATTTAAAGAACACACATATACCTAAGTAATAAAAGAATAGTATATACTTGTTTGTATACATTTTTTACTATAAACATAGCTTTGGGAGGATAAACTTAGTTTAATTTCAAACTTTTTGCTAATGTTTTTAAATATTGAAAATGCAGTAACAACCATTATCATAAACAAACATATGAATTAGTAACATTTATGTGTGCCCCGATGGTGCCCCGTATAAATAATAGTCTAGTGGCCTGACAGATGAAGCAATTGTTTTATTTTGGAATGTATTAATTGTGATTGTAAATAAATAAACAAATTTCACAGATTTGAGTAGGGTAGGCAATGTCTTTCTGCTTTTATGTAGTGCACGCCACTGATGTTAAGGATTTACGGTGGTTTTCTTTCAGGGCCCATAGATTTTTCCACCCTGTATAGTTTAGTGTTAGCTTAGCAGTATTTTAGCAGAGTTTTCTTTCTTACCCATACCAAAAATAAAGTACCTAACTACTTTCGTTACTACAATCATTTGTAGATATATCTCGTACTACAAACTACTTACTCTGCTCTGCTAAACGGACACTAAACTACTTTAAGTAGGAAATCATCTGTTTGTCGTCATTGTTTTATAATGATGATATTTATCATCATTATAAAACATTGAGACATCAAACATAGAACTTAATTCTTGGCATGTTTTAAAATATGTTTATTTAATTAATCGTTTCCCGCTCACGCCATTATTACCTACACCGTTAAAAGTCGCATTTTCCTACTAGCACATCGTCGAAGACGATATACATATTACAAATAATCTGCGTAGGTAATGTAGGTACTTAGGTACCTATTTAATTCGCATTTTGGCTTGGGGCACAGAAAGCGCGACCTTGAAAGCGAACTCGGCAAAGCACTGCTTGCGTGCCGCCGCTGCGAGCGAATCTGATCGACACACGCCGAAAGAGTTCAAGTTCAATTGTAGAAATTAAAGATTTGTAGAATTAAACAGGACCATGCATATTGTTAATTTATTGGTTTTACGTGTAAAAAAATGTCGTATTTCATCGTTTACAGGTTAAAGACAATAATATTGGTATGTTGACGATTATAAACAACTATTATTATTTTTATTTAAAAAAATCGTTGTTTATTTGACAGTATTTCTTTATACCTAATTCCGGGTCGAAAGTTTTTAAGATTTGTGAATATACTATCTTAAAATATGTATTTAATGACGGAGAAAAAAACACAGGCTATTATAAATTAATGTTTGGCGAAACCGTAAAATGACAGCGAGCGGGTCCGCGATGCCGGGACGCGCTGGCGGGTTGATGGCGCGAGGCGCGCGGGACGCGCGCTTGACACGCGCTTGACGCGCGCGCGTCGAGCGCGCGTTGCTGGCTTGTTGATGGCGGGAGCCCAGCGCGATGCGCGAGTGCTCTGTGTGACCGGCCGTCCCGCGCGCGTCAAGCGCTCGTCAAGCGCGGCTACCGCCCCGCTGGCAGTTTGTTCGACCCTTTACATAAATGAGCGTTTATTGTTCTCATAATCATAGTCTCTAATTGTGTGTCAACTCACCTTGGTACCTGTTTCAACTTACCTAAGTACTAGGAGGGTGGAAACAGCGCAACTTAATTTAGAAAAAACTATATTTTTATATAGTTCTCATTATGAATTGCCATTTTGACTGATAACCTTCAATAAAGCATGAAATTTGCTTTGATATACAACGTGTCCCAAAACTCAACGATAAGCCGGCACCAGAGGATGGAGCTGCTTATGATTAGTCGAGAAAAAATAAGAAAAAAAATATATCTCAATTATTTTAGAAATTACAGAAAAAAAATGAAATTCATCGAAAATCGAAATTCATCAAATATTACTGTTTTTTTTTTGTTTTTGGAAACTGAAGTAGCCCTGTACGCTTACCATGAGTTTGACAATGACGGCTTACGCTAACGAGTATCGAGTTTTCTATCTGTGCATCTTTATTGCACTTTGACAGTACGAGCGGGATGCACAGATAGAAAACTCGATACTCGTTAGCGTAAGCCGTCATTGTCAAACTCATGGTAAGCGTACTGCTATCTAACACAGTTCTTAAAAATACCATAATACATGTAGTTTTTACACAAAAAATAATCAAAATTCATTTTGTCCCTACAATTTTGAAAGATTTTTTCTTACAGTCCACTTTCAACCATCATGGTGTAAAAAAATAGTATTGACACCACTATGGCAATTATTTTCAAAAGATATATATATTTTTTTTTGAGATATATTTTTTTCCTTATTTTTTCTCGACTAATCATAAGCAGCTCCATCCTCTGGTGCCGGCTTATCGTTGAGTTTTGGGACACGTTGTATGTTACATACTTATAGCTCTTATAATGAAGCAGAAATATCTAGAAATGTAAATTTTGTGTCAACTCTCCTCGGTCTCCGCTACCAACTCCCGTTTAAATCGGAGACTTACCGCTCGAAGTTGTAGACGATTATATATACCTAGGACAGACTGTCCAGTTAGGTAGGTCCAACTTCGAAAAAGAGGTCAGTCGTCGAATCCGACTCGGCTGGGCAGCGTTCCGGAAGCTACGGGACATATTTTCGTCCAATATTCCGCAGTGTCTCAAGACGAGATTCTTTGATCAGTGTGTGCTTTGAGTGTGTGTTGCCAATGATGACGTTTGGCTGTTGGGGCGGAAAGATTCCCAAGTGGCGACCACGTACCGGAAGGCGCAGCGTGGGTAGAACCCCAAGAAAAGGTTGAGTGATAACCGGGTAAAGGTCGCGAGAGTCCGCTGGATGCGGGTGGCGCAGGACCGGTCATTGTAGCACTCTTTGGGGGAGGCCTATGTCCAGCGGAGGACGTCTCCCAGCTAATATGATGACGATGATGATGATTACTTGGCCGAGAGCACTGTCTCGCCCGTTTGCTCGGTACGTGTGATCAAGGCCTTCGCCATAGATCGAGTAGGTATCGATACTGTATAACGTTTGTATCGCGTTTGTAGCGCTGCCTGTGTGAGAAGTCGCATCGCAACGCAATGTGGCACCGCTCTAAAGCCTGCTCTATACAGTGAGCCATCACGACTCATCGTACAGGACGCAACTGTGCGTTAGACGGAGAAAGACATCGCCGCGCCAAAAGCCATCTGACACCACTACCCTCTCTACACGCTGGCCCATCCTAGTGGGCCTTTAGGATGGGCCATCATGTAGAGGAGCCATTACATACATATAGTCGGACCATCTGAAGTCTTACATTACAGATTTTTTAATACTTAATCATCATTCGCTTGTCCTTATCCCAATTACATGGGGTCGGGTCGGCGCAGCATTTTTGCTTTCTACCATACATCCCTACCGACCGCACATAAACTCGTCCCACACTTCCTTGCTATTCATATCGTATCTCACGCAGTACATCCAAAAGAATATTCTGATAAATAAAAAAAGTGAAAAGAATTACATTAATGTAATATTTATTTGTTCATTTCATGTAGTTTAAATTGCGGGTTTTTCCAAATCACTAGTTTAGAAATAGCACCGTCCTCAAAGGCCACGCCGTGTTGGTGTCCAAGCTCTTTCAAGTTGACTTCCAGAACAGTATCCCAGTTGTCTTTCTTAGCAATTTTCTCAGTGCCAATACACGTAGTCATGCCACCAGTGCCAGCAACATTGTGTGCCACGCATGCCAAACGTCTAAAATGTGAACATACATGCATAACATAAATACATATTGTGGAAAGTAAGTATTTGCCAACGAGCGACGATGTCACACGAGCGTGAGAGAGTGCTTTTGATCGACATGAGCTGGGAATTACCTATTCAATCGAGCATCATACAACATTTTACAATGCATCAGGCGAGGACATAAAAACAACATAAAAGGTGAATTCTTTAATGTCATGAAATCTCATTCTCGCACGTGTGTGGGAATATTGGCCCGAAATCTATTCCCGCACGGCATAATAGTCCCTAGACCTTCGCAGCCTTGTTGGATGTACCTAAGTAAAAGTTAAGCGGGTGCAGCGGCGGAAAATGCCGAAAATCTGAAACGCATTAAATATAGAGGCCTCGGCAGAGAGTACAACTTTGTACCTTTTGGCGTCAAGACCCTCGGTCCATGGGGTCCCAGTGCGCAAAAGTTATTTGCGGAAATCGCGAAACGTCTGGTTGACGTAACTGGTGACCGAAGAGCTGGCGGTTTTCTCGCGCAACGCATCAGCATTGCAATTCAGCGAGGAAATGCCGCCAGCATCCTCGGTACAATGCCTCGAGGGCCTTTTTTATATTTAACTTAGCTTTAATTTAATTCAGTTAATGTTATATTTATCATCTTGTATATACTTTAGAAAATAAATGTATCAATTTAGTAAAAGTTTAGAACCTACCTCGCCTTAGCAAATTCCATGGCAATCCCTAATTTTCTGAATCGAGGGTGGACAACCATGCCTATGTCGTCATAAAGGTTTAAAATTTGTAGTTCCTCCATTTGTTTATACAAATTAGACGCTTCGTCTAATTTCATATATATCCGCATCTCCTCCGTTTCGATCTAGGAAAATAATAGTACATTATTGTAAAGGCTAGAAAGTAGGCAATTGATGGACGAGTGGGTTCGAGGTCCGTGCCGAAGGTGAGGACCTCGAAGGAGACGAGTCCGTCTACTGCACTTTTGGCCGAGGCATTACATAGTGCTTTTCATGGCGGCGCGTGCCGATGGGCCCTGAGATTGAGCGAATCGTTCGAACTCATAGTTGTCCTGTTAGTTGCAATGTCCAACTAACCCCAGCTTTTAAGCCTGAATTCTGACCATCTTTTGTCACATTTCCAAGCAGTAGTGGCGTGAAATAGTTATTTGTTATGCAAGGCTGCAAAGTTGTTGTTTGGCGCAGGTGCTTGTATTGAAATTGAAAGCCGAGCTAGCGAAGGATTGTACCTAAGTTTGAGCCATGAGCGAAGCGAATGGTTCAAAAGTACAATCCTGAGCATAGCGTGTTAGCGTGGGGTGTAGCGAAATCTACCAGACTTAGGATTCTTAACGGCACCAACGTCTCAAATTATATTGAGTAATCGTCAGTAACGATGCGCCACCCCATACTAAATAAATTTTGTATGAAGCAGTTGACGAAATTATAAATTAAAATTATAGGAAATGTTGATTTTTCAATCTTTTCTTTACCGACGCCGGTTCGAATCCGGCTCGAAACATTAAATTTTTAAATTATTCATTTAATTTAAACTTATAATTTCGTTAGCAGCGTTACTGCTTAATACAAAGTTGATATTTTTAATAAACACATTTTACTAACTTTTTAACCGACTTCAAAACAAAAAGGAGGAGGTTCTCAATTCGATTGTATTTTTTTTTTTCAATGTTTGTTACCTCAGAACTCCGTCATTGATGAGCCGATTCGTAAAATTTTTTTTTGTTCGAATGTATATGGTTCCAGGTGGGTCCCATTTTTTCAAAAATTCAGTTGGGTGATGGGATCCATGAGGAATTGAGGGAACTCTTCAATTTTATTAGGCACGCGTGTAGTAATTTTGGTATTTTCTATTGTAACTCGTGTATTTACATCCGAAAATCATAAATTTGGTGGCGAGGAATTGATGATGAAGACCACAGAAGACTTCTCGAATTCCTCAATTATGTACTTAAAAGTGCAAAAGTACGTCACCGGTTCTGATAAGATTCCGTTGAAATAGGAACTAATGAAGTGCCATTGGTGATGATCTTGGGGAATCGACGGAAGTCCTCAAATATTATCGGCCCACATACAGCGATTCGGTTTTTTTAATAGTAATCAACGCATTTGCTATCGGAAATTAGTTCATGTGGTAAATTGTAAAAAAATATGGAAATATTCTCGTGGCTTGGCGGAGTACTAAATGAAGTTGGTTAAAACTTTGTTTTTAAAGTAAATTATCCATTTGAAAGACATTTTTGACAGCGTACCTATGTCAATATCCGTGAGCCATTACGCTGATATTATTGTGTCCACTATGTTACTTTTCTGTCCAGTCATTTTATAATACGGAAAACAATACAGGAAACCTATACTAATATTATAAATCCGAAAGTGTGTCTGTCTGTCTGTTACCTTTCACTCTTAAATCGGTTTTTTTTTTCGGATATACTTAGATGAAATTTAGTAAGTATAGAGATTTTTCGGAAATCATCCCCTAAGGTAATTAAATAGGGGTGAAAGATTCTATGGAGCTCTACGATATAAACCAGTTCCACGCGGACGGAGTCGCGGACAGAAGCTAACAATTACTTACATAAAACAACTCCAAAGTAAACAACAATGTCAACAAAGCTTTAACCACGAACTTTGAAACTCGAAGTTCGGGTATCTTCATCTCTATCGAGCTTATACTACTCGAGTGACAGGGATGCATGTATACAAACTTCGAGTTTCGATGTTCGTGGTAGCGCTGCAATGGCGGGCTTTTTAGTTTTAAATACATGCGCGGTCAACATATGCGCATGTGCAAGTCGCCATACTGTCGTACCGCAAAAGGCATAAGAAAGATATGCGTTCAGCCAAACACATTAAGTGAATATTAAAAACTAGCTGTACCTGCGACTTCGTTTGCATGGTAATGTGGTGGGAGTTAACGCATTTTTTCTCTTGGAAATAGGACACATGCAGTTCTCATTTAGCCTATCAAGTAAAACATGAATAAACCCATTTTAGTTGAAATGCCGTTAAAATTCGTTTGTCTTTATCTGTCACTCTGATTTTTAAATTAGTAGGAAAGGGACAAAACTCGTTTTATTTAACAAAGGTATTTTAAATTTTATGAATACCGGGGGAAAAGTTAAGTAGATGTTTGTGACAATAGATCCAACAGGTAGGACACATGCTGCAGCATTAAATGATTATTGATCTTCTTCTGTACATATTTTTAACACTGAATATTAAATAAATAAAAACGTGATGACCGAAATGATCTTGAGTCACTCCGATAATATTTTTTTTCATACTTATTGCAATGTTTCAGATCACATTCTGCCAAATCTTATGTATGTTCCCGCTATTGCCAACTTAATTTAATGTGTGTTGTGCTTCATTATAAAAGTATCTTTCTGTATGTTGGCCAATTTCTGTGTCTCTATATTGGCTGCATGTCAACTTGAAGGCGAAGTTATAATACCGCCTTAATACTGACGCGGTTGATAATTAATGTTTATAAAAGGCCCGTTCTGTACTGATTGAATACATACGTTTATTGCTGATAAATATAAATACTGACAAATCAGCATGACTATCACAAGACGGCGCGCAAGCTCTCTCGATTTTTCTCGAACTATCCGTCACTCTCTTATTAGACAACTTAGAAAGAGACGTATAGTGCGAGAAAAATTGAGAGAGCTCGCGTGCCGTCTTGTGATAGCCGTGCAGTATCGTATCGTGATAAAATACTCCGCGTGTAATCTTGCAGAAACTCAAATAAACTTCATGGCTCAACGCGATGAGCCGATGACAGTGCTAAATATTCCACGCCATTAAAAAAAAAAAGGAAGTCGGTCAGACTTTTAACGTTTGACGTTATTTTGTTGAAATTACGCCTCAATACGAATTTAGCGCATATAAGTTTCCATATCGGAATCGATTATTTTTTTATGCTTTAGAATTTAATATGCGTATTGTGAAGGTCTATCACAACACCGGATCGAAATTATTAGGTACCTACTGTTTGAAAGTTAAGGCAGGCCGCCATTTTGACGCCACTGACAGTTGACAGATATGGCAGCTACGATTTCAAGCAGAAGAAATAAATAATTTAATGAGATTCAAATGTTTACGAAAATGTATTAACCATCGCAGTCGGATAAAAACTGTCCTATGTCCTAGCTAGAATAATAATGTACTTGTAAAAAAAGTTTAAAGTATTTCCGTTCACGGGAAGCTGAGATCATTCGGGGCACAAAAATGGTTAGTTTGATACCGGCTGATTCTTTTTTTAATTTAGAGATTTATTATAAGTGAGAGATTAATTAATTTATTGGCCAAAATCGAAACGATTAAGAAAACCTTTTATACATTATTAGAATTGATGTGCCTACCTTTTATATGAAAGAAAGAGTGTAAATGAAATATTTGTAAAAAATATCTCAAGTAATTAAAATAAAACTCTTTGCGTCAGGCTGTCGACGGACTTAGGTGCTTGGAAACGGCTCTATTCGAGCACATCCATTGTAAAACATATTTAACTGTACCTAATGCAGTTTACGTACCAAATTTTTCATGCGTCTCTATTGAGAAATGCGATCTGCAGGGGAGCACAGCTGGAGATTCATCCGCGGGACAGACATACGAAAGCATTTTTGCGCAAGCTGAAACGAAAACGCTTCGCGCTCAGACGGTGAATTGGGTTATACCTTTATATTTACAAATGGTGAGACATTTTGTCCCAGAGTAACCAACGCCATTGAAGACACGCCTACTATTTCCCCAACTGTGCCTTCTTCGTCGGCTTCACAACATATAACATTGTGGAAAGCAGGATCCTTCATCGATTCAGTCAACAATGAACGGTACTCTGCAACAGCCTTCGGATTTCGTGGTACACCTAAGTAAAACAAACATTACTCAATTATAATGTCTCCTTCATATTAGGTTTGCGTTGATAGTGAAACTATGACATATTCATGAAATTATATACAAATGGGTTCGTGCGTCTTTTGCTTCGAAATCGTTCAATATAGGTAAAGACAAACAAGCCAAAGGGTGATGCCTCCCTTTTTTCGAAACGGGTCGTCATATTTTCAAACCATCGCCGCATCAGTCCGGATAATACCTACTTATTAGCAAACTCATATTCACAGGACAATGTGATTATTAATCCCACAAAGTTTCGTTTTTGAAGCTTTTATAATTATTTTAGACTTTATTGATAGGGGAGACCAGAAATGAACGTATTTGCAGTTTTTGTGTCATATTTTTGGTTTGCTTCGTTTTACTAGTGCAGACATTCTTAAAGCACGTTTTGGTATAGAAAAACACGCGATATATCTATTAGTTTTGTAGAAAAATTGCTTTCAGTGAGACATGGAAATTGTTCAATCAACCCTATCCCTGGGGTGCCAATAAAAATAAAATAATTAGCTTTTAAACTTCAACAAAAAGGCGTTTCAAAGAACGCGATATTTTCCTATTCACGCCCTTAATAGCTAGGCACTCTTTGATTCTATATCAGTAATTCATTAGTTATTTAATAAAAAATCTGTAGATACCTACCCAATAAGTTTCTGTGTAAAATTTTTTTTTTTTTTGTACAAGTTCTTATTGCCGACTGTACTTTTCTGTATACCATCATCAACTACTCTACTCATTGAGATGATTCCAACGAGCTCAAACTCGACGGGCGACGGGGTTACATCGGTTAAATGCTGAATTCTCATGGCTCCTTCTGCTTCCTTCATCAGATCAGCTCGATGGTACCATAATATTGGATTGTCATCCATACTATACAAATACCCAAAATTTTAGCTTAATCAGATAACGGCAAGTGACTGAAATTTTTGCCGGACAACTTACTTACATATTACATACATACGAACAGGTAAGAGGCCTTGATCACAATACGACCGAGCAAACGGGTGAGACAGTGCTCTCATATAAGTATAGCTTGTAATAATAATAATTTACTTTAAAAACAAAGTTTTAACCGACTTCCATTTAGTAGGTACTCCGCCAAGCCACGAGAACATTTCCACATTTATTTTCCAATTTACCACATGAACTGATTTCCGTGAGCAAATGCTTTGGTTATTAGAGAAATAAATTACTTTAAAAACAAAGTTTTCACCGACTTCCATTTAGTACTCCGCCAAGCCACGAGAACATTTCCACATTTATTTTACAATTTACCACATGAACTGATTTCCGAGAGCAAATGCGTTGGTTATCAGAGAAAAAAACCCAATCGCTGTATGTGGACCGATAATATTTGAGGACTTCCGTCGAATCCACAAGGATCACCTTTGGCACTTCATTAGTTGCTATTTCAACAGAATCTTATCGGAATCTGTGATATATTTTTGTACTTTTAAGTACGTCATTGAGGAATTCCATAAGTCATCTGTGTGGTCTTCATCATCAGTTCCACTCCACTAAATTTATGATTTCCGGGTGTAAATACACGAAATATAGTAGAAAATACCAAAATCACTACACGCGTGCCTAATAAAATTGAGGAGTCCCCTCAATTCCTCATGGATCCCATCACCCAACTGAATTTTTGAAAAAATGGGACCCATCTGGAAGCATATACTTTCGAACAAAAAAAAAAAATTACGAATCGGCTCAACAATGCCGGAGTTCTGAGGCAACAAACATTGAAAAAAAAAAACAACCGAATTGAGAACCTGCTCCTTTTTTTTTTAAGTCGGTTAAAAATAAAGCCTGCTCTATACAGTGGGCCATCACGACCCATCGTACAGCGGCGCTACCACGAACTTCGAAAGTCGAAGTTCGTAATACATGCATCCCTGTCACTCGAGTAAGGGAGTGCGACAGAGATGGAAATACCCGAACTTCGACTTTCGAAGTTCGTGGTAGCGTCGCAGGACGCAACTATGCGTTAGACGGAGAAAGACATCGCCGCGCCATAAGCCATCTGACACCACTACCCTCTCTACACGCTGGCCCATTCTAGTGGGCCATTAGGATGGCCCATCATGTAGAGGAGCCAAACAAATAGGGCGCATTGTAATCTATCAAAAACCACTACAGGTGCCGGCAAATAACTTGCGCAACGCGGGACGAAGTGGGGGGACAGCTCGCACGTAGGTACAATTACAATTCGCCTCCGCTTCGTCCCGCGGTGCGCACGTTCACGTTATTTCCGGCACCTGTGTCAGATTTACCCGAATTAGGTTAACGTAGGATTTAAGTTTTACTGTAATTAATACCTCCGGTGCGGGTTCCATTTTTACTATATACGTTTTGGCTATGGAACCCTAAAAACAACTTGATGCATCATTTGTAAAATATGAAGGTTATTAATTACCTGCAGCTTTAAGTAATGTTTCCTCATAGACGTAATACGCAATGAACAATTGTACGGCATCGTCCAGCCGGTTTTGGGGTAAATCTTGAATACGCAACTTCACTGAAGAGCCGTCACTCCTTCTTGCTTCGAATGTGGACCACACTCGACCGCGCATTGTGTAGATATTTGCCTATAAAAATGCTTAATTGTTACATCCTATCTTATACTATTATATTTGTTTATTATTATTATTAATAAGATCCCGTTGTGTGCTGGGCAGAGGCCTCCCCTTGCGTTTTTCCTTCCAGACTTCGCGATACCGAGTATTCTCTCTCGATGAGCTCTGCTCTGCCGCGACTGCTTTCGACACTTTCGAGCTGTCGCGGGCTGCCAGTATAGGTACGAAACGACAAGAAGAGTCTATCTATAAAGACGGACGGACGGTATCGCCAATAACTGGCCACCTCATACTAAAATTGACTCTGTTCCCCTACAAACATAATTTAATTTAGTAAGGCGTGGCCAGTTATTGATGAGTGGCTAGTTAATTAACACCTTATACAAAAATGTTTTATATTATACGCGAATAGGGTGAGTGAATTATTAGAATGAGGTTGCCAGTTATTGGCGATTTACCCTACTTACTCTGTTTGTACAGTGTTCCAGTAAGTACTTAGGTACTTACCTACTTGTCAACTCTTACTTTTACTTGATAGATTGCTTGACAGTTGATTGGAACACCAAAGACGGTTTTTTAATACAAACTTGACTAATTTTACTTGATAGGTGCACACTTATGTTGTTAATAATGATTATGAAGTAAAGTAAAGAGTAAAGTAATATTCTAAATAAATAAAAAATTACAATACCAAATATAATAATAACGTATGTCTGTCTACTAAAACAAACAGACTAATTAATTACCTAGTAAGTAAATAAAGACATTGTCATACATTGTTAATTATATGATTCATTGCTTATGACGCTTTTGCTCTACAGATATTCATATTCATTTATTAGTCGCAACCATGGATGTTCTTAAGAGGGCTATTGAAAAAAGCGCTCGCTCAGGATTCGGTATTTTGAGACGCGTAGTGCGTAGTGTGTGTGTAAATACTACTAGCACGCACACAAGCTTACTGTAGCTGTATAGCGCACCGTTGGAGCGAACGCGCGACCGATATTAATACTTGCACTAAAAGATGGTAAGTATTACTTCGCTAACGTGGTGCCCTAACTTGAACAATGCAAGTAATTGCTTTTTGTGCACATATTTTCTATATATATTAAAATACTCTGACAAAGTATAATATTAAAGTAGTTACGTCTTATTTTAATATAAAATGCTTTTTTTTAAGTTGTCCGGCTGTCCTCTCTATATGTAGGTCGCACGTCGCACCTCTCAACAGATTCTCTTGAAATTTTGTGAGCGAGTTCGATATGCAACTATAGGGCAAAAATGCTTTCGTATGTCCAGCTGTCCGGCTATCCTGCGGTCCCCTCTACAGGTTGCATCTCTGAATCAAGTCTCGTGAAATTTTATGAACGAGTTCGATATTTAACTAAAAGGCAAAAATGCTTTCGTATGTCCGGCTGTCCCCTCTATAGGTTGCATCTCTAAACAGATTCTCGTGAAATTTTGTGAGCTAGTTAGATATTCAACTATAGGGCAATAATGCTTTCGTATGTCCGACTATCTGGCTGTCCCCTCTATAGGTTGCATGAGGTGCAACTCTAAACAGATTCTCGTGAAATTTTGTGAGCGTATCGATATTTAACTATAGGGCAATAATACTTTCGTATGTCCGGCTATCCGGCTGTCTCTTCTATAGGTTGCACTAGGGAATGCAAACAGGTTAACCGGAACTTTTTGAGTTCGGTTAATAACCGGTTTTGGAAACTATAAACCGGTTACTAATGATGCGCGACTTTGAATGATAAATTCGATTAGTCGATTATTATAATCATTCAACTAATTCGGCTAATTTGAAAATCATTCGATTATTAGTAATACTTCTATTCGACGCCCGGTCGCCCGCATGAGTCGACCTTGACTTTAACATTAGTCGCTAATCTAATGTGCCCGAATCGAACTAGACGTTGACATTAGTAGCTAATGTCACTGTCACAACTAAGTCAACTAACGAATGAATCGAACAGATAACCACCATAACTTGAGCTCGCCCATCATTGATATAGTATGAAAGGAGAGCCACGCTTACGGTGGTTATCGTTCGGTACTCGATTAGTTGCAACTAATTAGTTGTCATCATTCGATTATTAGCATTAGTGTACAACTAATTTCCAATTCGAATATTGATATTAGTAATCGCTAATTATTCGAATAGGCAAATCATTCGGAGTCGCGCATCACTACCGGTTACTAACCGAAATGAGTTACATTTATAAAATGCTTGAAGTTGTGAGCCGAGATCGTTATTTAGCAAAAATAAACTAGTAAATTGTCACATATTAATTTCTAGTAAGTTTAATTAAAGTTAGTATGATAGCGATAAAATAAGACAGGTGCGGAGTGACTGAAAAATCTGAAGATGTTTAAATAGTAAATTTATAAGAGCATGTTACGTTGGTTTGAGCATTTAGAAAGGATGAATATGAATTAACAAAGGACGTGTAATAGGGAAAAGTGGATAGAAAGTTGGAAGGGGACGACCTCGACGAACTTATTCCGGTACGCACAATAAAAGGAGTTGAGCTATGCAAATAAGTAATCAGAATCTATAAAAACCTTTCCGTTTCTTAGATTTAGACCGTCAAAAATCGGTAATTGTCGCTTATTCCTGACGAATTTTAAAAAGCCCTCTTAAATTAAGGTGAGTACAATCATGGACCCTACTAGGGCGTAGCAACATTTGTATTTCTACTTACTTCCAAGGCACTCTCTTATAAAAAATTGAATAATAGGTTATTAAAAAACAAATATTTACATTATTAAAATAATTAAAATCAAATGTTTACAGTATTAAAATAATTCAAATCAAATATTTACAGCATTAAGAGGGGGCGCTCCGCGAAATCGGAGTTCTTTAATTGAATATTTACCTATGACAAACTAAAGCGAATGCCAGGAAAATGAACATACAGAAACTACATCATATTTGCAATCTATTTGTCTGAAAAAAACCATACAAAACCAAAATTGCCTCGATAGAAAACAATCGCCAAAACACGTCTTATTTTTACCTAATTTCAATTGTGTGCCGTTCCCGTGCATATAATTTACGTAAAAATTTAGTGTATAATAGCTCTTGATATTGCCTAGTGATTTAACGAGCGGCGTTTTTTTATGTAGTCCCTTTTCAGACTTATCGAGGTATAACGTATTTGGCGTATAAGTCTTTTTTATTTAGCGCGATACTGTTTATCCCGTCGCATGTTTCGTGCAGTTTGGTATATCTTCTGTTGCCGTTCGCGGGCGGAGTCAATCGCAATCGCTCCGCTGAGACGAGAGGACTACGTTCTGTGCTCTCACGACAGCACGGTGAACATAATTATTTCAATAATATTGTGACCCAGTATATTCGTCCAGTAAATGAATGTATCATTACATTCCAGTAGATATTTATTTTGAAATAATATATTGAAAAGTCGACCTTAACGTGTTGACCTTAAAGTTCAAAATACAACCATAAGATTACGCAGCGATCGGCCGGCGACCGGCTTCTTAGAATAATTTGTGCAGTACATGCAAAACTACACGAACATTTTTTCTGTCGAGCGTGTATTTACTTTATGAAAGATTATCACTATCACTACAACAACATAGTACTCGTATAATAAAACAAAGTCGCTTCCCGCTGTACCCTATGAATGCGTAGATCTTTAAAACTACGCAACGGATTTAGATGCGGTTTTTTTTAACAGATAGAGTGATTCAAGAGGGAGGTTTATATGTATAATATAATTTAATATAGTATCCGAGCGAAGCCAGGGCGGATCGCTAGTTGAGAATAAATCCGGTTAATTTCAAAATCGATGTCCTCTCGGTCTCTAAATACGAATTCGAAGTCGGAAATAATTCAAAAAGTGGTCGCATTATTTTCATTTTTGAAATATTTGTTGTAAATTACGATGCGCGTTTTTTTTAAAGAACAACATACGTTTTCAGGCTTTTCGAGAAATGATGTCCATTTTGAATTCCAAGATGGCGGACATTGTTTTTCGAATTTAAACTTTCGTGAGACATGTTGAAATAATACAAATACAACGTTCAACTCACGTATTAAATGTCACTACGGGCGACATGTTTCGAACTCTGCGGGGGTTCATCAGGATGAGTGTTTTCGCGGCGGTTTCGCTTGAATCTTGTCGTGATTCAAGCGACACCGCCGCGAAAGCATTCATCCTGAAAAAGAACTCCCGAAGATTTCGAAACATGTCGCCCGTAGTGACATTATTGACATTGTTTTTCTTTGAAGTCATCACGGGTGTCGCTTTTAGGGTTATCGAGGGTGCAGATTCCAACAATTATTGCCTGCGAACTTGGTCATTTTTGTATTAAAAAAAGTGAACACAATTAAGCAGTTTTTCTTTAGTACCTACCAGTATGTTCAAAATTGATAACTAAAGGGCCAGAGCGTCTCCATTGTCTCCAAGCAGGAATCCGAGATCAGAATTGAAAAATTTGGCCGCAACACTGTGGCCTGAAAATCTGACTTTCATAGACATGATCGAAGGTTTCATAATATATAACAGTTTTTTTAATGCTACTTATAAATTCACAATTAAATTCACGTATTCAATGACATGACAGGCGACATGTTTCGAACTCTTCGGGAGTTCTTCTTCAGGATGAGTGTTTTCGATGATTGTTTTGAAGAAGAACTCCCGAAGAGTTCGAAACATGTCGCCTGTCGTGACATTTAATACGTGAATTTAACCGTGGTTTTATTAGTAGTATTTTAGACATGTCTCACAAAAGTTTTAATTCGATTATGGCTTTTTTTTGCTTTAGGTTTTTACTAGCCATTGTAACCCTTACGTGATTTAGTAAATAAAAAACCGGCCAAGTGCTAGTCAGACTCGCGCACGAAGGGTTCCGTACCATTATCTATAAAACAGTAAAAAAAGTTTATTGTATGGGAGCCCCCCTTAAATATTTATTTTATTTTGTTTTTTAGTATTTGTTGTTATAGCGGCAACAGAAATACATCATCTGTGAAAATTTCAACTATCTAGCTATCACGGTTCTTGAGTTACAGCCTGGTGACAGACAGACAGACGGACAGAGAAGTCTTAGTAATAGGGTCCCGTTTTTACCTTTTGGGTACGGATCCCTAAAAAACGGAAGGTCATATTTCAGTTATAGCTTTCGAAACTCTGACTTAATAGCGAAAATAATATCTTCAAATATAGGTACAGATTTTGTCTTGCTTCCCACTTTTTATAATAGGGATGATGACTAAATTTTTTTATGATGTCATTTGAACCAGTTTTTGGACAGGAACATATGTTTGTATTGGAGGAACTACAATTAAAGAACATAAATACCCAAAAATTTGAGACAAAGATTAACCTCGCTGGCGGCAGCGCAAAACGCTTAATACTGAAAGACAGACAGGCGTAACGTCACAGCCGACATTAATGTTAATACAAAGTACCTACATGTATCGTCGTATGGAAAATCAGGTTCTTAAATTGTTGTTTCATTCGCGGAATACTGCCTTTAAGTACATAATTGTTGTACAATTTTGTTTCTATAAAAGCCTAAGGATTCTATTGGTACCTTTAAATTTACTCTTGTACAATAAAAAAAAAATCTAAACTTTCAAGGCTCATATCTTTTTACGATTTTAATTATGTTTTATTATTTATACTTTATTACGGTAATTTGATGGTTTACTATACATTTAGCATTACTACGTTATCAATTTGAACATGAGTCATCATGCCTATTATTCATAGGTATTCATCATGTTTCATCTGACTGTCGGGGCATGTACTATGCGAGAAGGAGCGGGGCAGCAATAGACGCATCAGCGCGGCAGGTGCGGGGCGCGCGGGTGATTTCTGATTTTTCCCTGGCGGTACGCGCCCTCTTAAGATAGAGCGTAAGTAATTGGTTTTTTTGTTTCCCTGTGTAAAGACTATGAAAACACCTGTGTGATTGGGTAAGTATTGCTTTGTACAGTATCAATACGAAATGTTCATAAGGTGGGTGGTACTGGGTAGCATATACTACTTACAATTTTATTTAATGTGGTAAGTTATTTCTGGTTGGCTATTTACACCATGCTTATTATCAGGATTCAAGATAGTATACCGTAAGTATAGGTAGGGTCGGTTCGCCGGTTGGCGACCACTTAGCCGAGTTGGTCACTTTAGATTAGTAAATATATACCTATTAAATGTACACGCATAATAGATGGCATTCGTAAAGGTCCGGAGTATAGTCAAGTTCCGAAACCAACAATAAAACATAGCACTTTCATCCATAGATTATTCAAAAAAATAGAAAAGGATCGAAAATAGAGAATTCGCTAGATAGCGACCGCTTTAGGCGGTTGGCGACCACCTCTTAACTGGTTTGCGACCACCTTTGAAAATAGTGTATAAGTAGTTAACAAAATGATTACTGTTGTTTGTTTACTATTACTGAGGGGCTACCGCGAAACGAAAACGAACTTAATTCGTGTTTCTTCCTCTCTGTCGCACTTGCTAGTTCGAGCGACAAAGACGGAGATATACGAACGAAGTTCGTTTTCTTTCGCGTTAGACCCTCTGTTACTGTTGTATGTAAACAAAGGACGTAACTTTGATTTGTCGCTGTTTCTCCTTTAATTTTCACATCACCTAATCGAACACCACTGAAACTATACACAATTGAATCGGTCGTTACCGTAAAATACAAAACCGCAAAATATATACCTAACTAAATCATGGATATTTCATTAAAAGTTTAAAATGGTTTCATAAGTTAGGTTAGTTTGCCCAGCGGCCCTAGCATACTAACAAAATGACGTCTTTTATGCACATGTTTTATGCACACAACCGACGTAAAAAAATTTGCTCATGAGCTAACATGGTATACCGTCATGTACGTAAAATATGACCATTTATATGTCTTGCACATAAAACTATCTTTTTTACGTCCAATGCTAACATGCTCTTAATTTTGGCACATAAAACGTGACGATATGAACCGTTGACGGCCGTAATTTTATGTAGGTCACTCGAGACTCGAGACCCCTGATAAGTTTTAACACTATGAAAACAATACAATTGACCGCAGGATATCTGTAAAATTTCTGTCTTAACGCACGGTTTCAGTTTCAAAACTTATTAGTTCGTTTGCTGTTTGGATGGATTACTTTTATCGCATACACGACCCGTGGTAATTTACTTTCATTTAAAGGCGTACGAAAACATATCGACGCTGGAAAGGAGAAATGGGATAAGCGACATTTTTGGAGATATTGAGTTATATATATCGTTGGAATCGGCAGATTTTTCTGCATCGAATGGGCTGGGTTTCGTATCCGTCTGACGACTTTGGTGTCGCTTATCCCATCGGTCGGATATTTGATCACTTTGTGGAAAATTTTACTTATTTGTCAGATCAAATTAAACTTAACTTGATTGTTTTACTTTATTACAACTTACCTTTCACTTGTTGGTTATCTTTTTTTACCTGCCCGCATAAAATATTTTAATGTCATTTGTGACATTTTACCTAAATCTTCATATAAAAATATATATGATTAGATAAAATTACTTGGTTGTCATATCTATTCTATTGGCGTTTAGCCACATTTACTTAGTTGCAAATAAAAAACTTTTGTCGCTTATCCACTTTTACTTGAAACTACTTTGAAATACGACTGTCGTTTACCCTAAATTGCATAAATGAAATTCCAATCAATTTGTCGTTTATCCCGAATTGCTTTTACACCAATTTGTCGTTTAGAATGTACTAAAAATACAGATCTGTTTTACAATTTGGTTGTTAGATAACTTTACCTTTTATGCCGTTTGAAATATAGCGCATTTAGTGCTAACTTTTTGTAGTTATGAAGGTGGTTATTACCACACACAGTATAAAAATGTGTCGCTAACGCATTACTTTCGGGCGCGCCAGTTGCACCCAAACGCCATCTGACTTGAGCAGTGCCTAACGAGACGTCGCCTAGGCCCGACATTTTATTTGATATTTTTTGTTCAGATTTGGAGGAAATGGGCATTGTGATTTTGTTATTCTCAATTACGAGAATTTAGAGTTTTTTTTCGTTCTGCGGGCGTAGCACGGTTGCCATTTTATCACTTATCGTTGTGGATAAGGCATCCGTCACTCTCGCACTCGCATACTTGTCAGAGCGTGATGGACGTCTTTAGCACAACGATAAGTGATAAAATGCCAACCGTGCTACGGGTTCTGGACTCGAAGTATAAGTTTTTACTTGCTAATTGTGTTGTTTATTGAGAATAAATGACATTCATATTGAGTACTAGCTTCTGCCCGCGACTTCGTACACGTATAAATTACCTATGGTTTAATTAAACATGATGTTCTTATGGAGTTACTATATAATGAAATTTTTTAAAATAAAGTTTTATTTCCATACACTGTGCCTGTAACAATTAAAGTTCTCTTGGAATCTAAATAAACACCGTCATAAAGTTGGTCGTCAAAAATATTACATAGATCCCCAAAGTATCCTTTGAGAGAGTGCTCCCTATGCGAGCGCCAGGTTTGAAGGTCCTAGGGCGAGCCCCACGGACACTCACTATCCCCAAACTTGCAAGCGAAACCTTAGGGCCGAATTCCTGAAAGTAATCGGAGAGGCAAGCGAAGCCGAAGGCTGAGCTTTGCGTAGGAATGAAAAGTCCTTACCATGCTTTTAGAGAATGGTCGCTATGCGAGCTCGGGGGCTGAACGCCTTACTATCCCCAGGTGTCTTGTAAGGGAAACCGGAGACCAAAGTCCCCAAGGGGAGCGGGCAGGCAAGCGAGGCCGAAGGCCGAGCTTTTCGTAACAATGACAGGTTCAAATCAAGCCTCAAGAAAGTGCTCCCAATGCGCGCCTGAGGCATAAAGGCCCGAGGGCGAGCCCTCACGGACACTTACTATCCCCAGATGGCAGCGAAGCCAAAAGCCGAGCTTTACATTAGACTGAGCGGCCCAAAACATCCTTTTAGAGAGCGCTCTCAATGCGAACCCCTATGGACACTCATTATCTTCGGGTGTCTTGCAAGCGAAACCTGAGGCCCGAATTCACGAAGGTAAAAGGTGAGGCAAGCAAAGCCGAAAGCTAAGTTTTTTTGTAGGAATTAAAGGCCTTAGAATGCTTTAAAAGACCACTCCCTAGGCGAGCTCGAGGGCCTAAGACCCGAAAGCAAGCCCCCGCGGTCACTTACAATCCCTTAGGTGTCTTGCAAACGAAACCTGTGGCCAAATTACCGAAGATGAGCGGCGAGCCAAGCGAGCCCTCACGGACACTTACTATTCCGTAGGTGAGTGGCGAGCCGAGGTAAGTCCCGTAGCTGAGTGGCGAAGCAAGCGAGGCCAAAGGCCGTGCTTTTCGTTAGAATGAAAGACTCGAAGCATTCCTTCAGAAATCAGAAAGCGCTCTAAATGCGCCCCCATGGATGGACACTCATTATCTCCCGGTGTCTTGCAAATGAAACTTGAGGGCGAGCCCCCACGTACCTACACTTAATATCCCCAGGTGTCTTGCAAGCGAAATCCCAGGCCAAAGTTCTGAAGTGAGCGGCGAGGCAAGCAAGGCCTTTTCGTTGGAATAAAAGGCCCAAAGCAACCCTTCTGAGAGCGGTCTCAATGTGAGCAATGACCTCTAAGGACACTCATTATCTTCCGGTGTCTTACAACGGAAACTTGAGGGTCGAAATCCCGAAGTTAAACGGGGGGGCAAGTGAAGAAGAAGCGAAGCGAAGGCTGAGGTTTTCGTACGAATGAAAGGCCCAAAATATCCCTGTGCTCCTATTGCGCTCCCAATAATATTTCACAAAGTCACGGATGTTTTCTACATAAAAAAAATAGTACCTATATAATCAATTCTCAGAAGAATGCCGTTTTGTTCAAATTTCATACCCGCATCCATTGACGTTGGTGAACTATGCTAATTCGAGATAAGTATCAACCTTAGATGACCTCTGATTTCATAGCAAATATAGGAAGGCAGAGATCAAGGTTGCTGGTTTTCAATATCAACAGCGACGTCGTCAGTGACTGAAGTTCCAATATAATTAGGTCTCTTATGTCTAACAGTTACTATCAGTGGAGGTATCAACCAGTTTTGTTTAATATATAGTATTTAGCCGCCTAGCACTATTTTACATACAGAGTTTTTTCACGTTATATCTATATTTTGTAAAAGTTTGAACTGGGGTCTTTTTAATTTCTAGTCAAGTATACGCTTGCAATTTTTCAAATCTTTAGCTCATAGATTCAAGGAGTTCCCATACAAAGTTTAACCCCACCCCGGGTCCGACCCCGGGAATTTTCTCGACAGATTAGTAAAGTTTGCACCAAAATCCATTCAGCCGTTTTCACGTGATGCGCGTACACATAAACAGACAAACATATAAACAGACAAAAATTCTAAAAACTCTTTGGAACGTGGTCTGTTATCGATTCTAAGTATCCACATCAAACTTTTTTCGAATATCTTTCATGTACAGACTTTCGACCCTCTTCAGCTTCATCATATTATGTATAGATGTTGTAGTAGATTTGATAAAAGATATTTTGATCTCAAAAAGGTATATAGAATAAAATAACCTATGTTTGTTTACCCTGAGACTCATTTGAAACATAAAGCTTCACAAAATACCAAAATAGTGTTTTGGTTTATTACGCCTAGTGCAAATCATTAACTTGGCATTAATTAGGTACCTACTTTATAATAATGTACGTTTACCACTGATGAAAACAAAAATAATTAGGTTTTATTGTAGCTTAAGTAATTTATCACATTTGAAATTGTTGCTAAAAAAGGGATTAGATGACTTTTCCTGGTTTATTTCATGTTTGTTTATGCGGATATGTATTTTTACCTGAATATAAAAATTGAATTTTTTGGGAATGGATAATTTAAGCTCGAAAAATTATTTTGTAAAAGTTAGGTTGGACTCTTTTACCTGTCAAATTTCTCATAAAACGTGTCGGTTAGATAATTTTACCTAAATCTATTTTTCCTTATTACTATAATTTCTCAATATAATCTAAAATAATCTTAATGCAAGTTCCCTACACATACATCTACATGATTATACTTTAAAATTTATCACAAAACACGTATGTATTTTATTTATTTATTTATCCCCGTATATTTATCACCGCCCAAAGAATCTGGAATTTCTTAGAGAAAGTCCCGTTGAAATCTAAACAAAAGGTTGCCACAATAGATCACTTGCTGGTCGAAGCAGCATATAAGCACAGATTATATAATAGTTTTACGAAATTAGATTTAGATTTAAAGGTTCTGGCGGAAGATCAGCGCTGCGGACTCCGCAGCAGTCACGCTGAGTCAGGCCTATTCATACACCACTACATTCAATCCTCGACTAAGTTTTACTTTTCTGAATGCCTTAGGTTATAAAATGGTTACATACGTTGTGTTTTATGTTTGTACCACTATACTTGTTGGTTGTGGCTGAATAAAAATATTATCTATCTTCGTATAAGTAGATACTACTGGGCAATAAATTATTATTTATTTCATGAAGCATCAATAATGTCCCGTCGAGTGTGGTCCACATTCCAAGTAACAAGAAGTGACGGATCTTTGGTGAACTTCCGTATTCAAGATTTACCACAACACCGGATCGACGATGCCGTCGAGTTGTTTATAAAATACTTCATCCACGACGAAGCCTTTCCTAAGGCTGCAGGTAAATAATTCTTATTTCCTTACATACACACCTACATATAGTCATATAGTCTTGCCTTTATTTCCATAAGGGGTGGGCAGAGCTTATTAACATGAAACGTATGTTGCTCGTTTAATAGTAGATATAGGATTATACCTTCCAGTTTTTTAGGCATTGCACAAAATCCGCAAGCAATAGCAGAGGGTCGATTATTGCTGCGTGAGTCGATGAGCGACCCTGCCAACCATAATGTGGTATGTTTTGTGGAGGCGGACGATGGTGAATTTGGACAAATAGTCGGTGTGTCATCGACGTCATTAGTTACGGTCGGAACTAAGCCATTCGAAGGGGTAAAGGTAACTTTATTTTTCATTTTATTTTTTATTTAGAACACACACAGTCACAATAAACATGTTACATATATAACTATTCTTAGTAAGATATTATTATTTGGTGGCCGGTTCGGCCTAGTACCCACTACTCAGGAGACGGGGTCACAACCCTGCCTGGAAAGCTGACGGTCTTTGATTCAAATCCCCGTAAAGGCAAGGCAAATATTTGTGTGAAGAGTAGGGAACTGTGACGTGATAAGTGTGATGTTTATTTCTGGGACTTGGGTGATATGTTTGTAAGGCAGCGGTTGGTGGTTGAATATAGTGGCCACTGCCCGGCAATAATTAGAATGTTGATGGGGGAGTAGAGAGGGTGAGCGTGGACTGCACCCCAGAGGGGTTTATGGCAGTCCACACTCAGAGAGACTCTGAAGTGCTACTTAATCTTTCGCTAATATCATACACGTTTTATTCAATATCTAATCTCCATTAGAGAATGTGCCAAGTCGGCACGATATGTATGCGATGCATGTAAATATTTTGTTTTCCAGCGAGAAACGGAGGAAATTAAGAAATATTGCAATTTGATGGAGATACTGTCTTATTTTCATAAGCGAATGGAAGAACTGCGTATTTCTGAGTTTTACGATGATAGAGACATTATTGTCCACCCTGAATTCAGGAAATTAGGCATTGGGACGGAGTTTTTGAGAACACGGTAAGTTTTTGAGTCTGAATTATTTATGGTAAATAGTCTAAATACACAAGTAATTATTATTTTATTGTTATCTCACATAATCTTATACTGCTGCTATAGGCCTCCCCCAAAGAGTGCTGAAATGACCCGTCCTGCGCCAGCCGCATCCAGCAGACCCCTGCGACCTTTACCACGTCATCAATCACAGAACGCAGGGAAACTCGCGAGATAAAATATAGGAGTCCATATTGGCTCATATAGAAACTTGATGTGTCGATTTTTTCTAGTAATACCGCTTTGTATTCATAATCATCACTTTTCATCATTTTTTTCTTCCTATTACCTTTTATGTTCCTAAATTTTTATTAACAATCATCGGAACTCATAACGAACAGTTTTCATTAAATGTTTCTTCATAATGTCATTACTAAGAACAGACTTGAACTCATAATTTAGTTTTTCGTAACAGTGTTCTTGATAATTGACATATACATCATAATTTTGTTAGTCCTAATATAAGATAAGCTGTTGACTTCATTCGTATTCGAGTGTATTTAATATTTTTTTGCAAACAAGTTTTTCCGCTCTTTTATAAAAAAAAACCGCGGAGACGAAAGCGGGAGCGAAGATCTCGCTTCCGTCTTCTTACCTATCTGCGATCCGCGTCGGTCGGTTTTGCCACTTAGTTCCTGTTCCCTACTGCCTACTTGAACTTATACACTTATTGTAACTTATTGTAATTGTGTTTCTTAAAAGTAGCAGTTCGTATCTGTTTATCTACAACAAGCTTGTTAGCATTTCATGTATTTCTGGGAAATACTTCATGTGCTGTTTTAAATAAATTCATATTACACTTCACAAACTTTGAGACTTCAAATATGTAGAGGCAAGGCAATGGGAGAATATTTAACCTCAGAAATAGGGGTTTACAGGAGGTTAATGGGCACATACCACATATGGCTCGGATAGGTACACTTTTTTTGACATATAAAGGTCCTTTGGATGTTAATCCCATTGCCCCACAAGATCAGCCCATATCGCATCACTGATTCGTGATTCCACGTAACCGTAATACGCCGCCATTACCGTTCTGTGATCCGTTGTCTGGCGCAGTCTATTTATAGTGAACACAAATCTATTCACCTTATTACAGACATAATATATTCGATATGTTCATTCCAATTCAAATCCTTATCAACTATAACACCAAGAAATTGTACATTACTAACATTATTAAGATCCGGTCCATTATAATTAATATTCAATGTCAGGCTACATTTATTAAAATTAACATAATTCGTTTTTGTTAAGTTAACTTGCATATTGTTATTTTGCATCCATTTAATTACCTCTGCAATCGTGTTATTTACGTTAATCTCATGATCACTTGCAGATTCTGACTTGAGGTTAGTTACAGCAATCGATATGTCGTCAGCAAATAAATAGTACATTACTGCAGAGGCTGTGAAGTAAGGGATTGCTGGACGAGCTTGGGGTAGACGGCCGAGTCGTAGACGAGGCCGGATACAACGAGTCCAGCAATCCCTGTTCCGGCCGAGGATTGTATAGTGCTTTTCTCAAACGATGTGAGGAAATATTAAAATTAAAATAAATACAAGTAATAAATTAAATAATAGTTTGTTGAAATTATAATCGCAACGAAAGTTCAGAAAACAATTGTGTAATTTGCCGCCTTTTTTATTTTTTAAACATGCAATTTCAACAAGCCGTTCGAGCTCCATGTTTAACCGCACATATAAGTATAGTACCATAGATTGAGTTTTTTTTTTAATGTCACAAGTATGCGTACAGAGTCTAGTGTTGGTTGGCAGTATGTAATTTTTCCTTTGTCAGTTTAATATAAGTAAGCAAATTTAAAAAGTTAGAGCAGCGGACAATAATGTTTTTAGTCAGAGTTTTCATACTTCAGGCCAAGAAGTAATGTAGGGAGCCATAAACAAGAAACTTCTTGTATTCATTTCGTGATATTAACGCATACATTTCCGAGCATGTTTGAGAGAACACATTTATGATTCGTTACCTCCGGCAAGTCATTTACATAATACGGGCTTAAAATGCTCCCTTGAGGGACTCCATAATTATTATATTTGAAATTAAATCTATACTGTTCGGTTAATTGTAAAGTATTCACGCTTTTATTTCCACACGTTGTTGTCTATACTTTACATAAAATTCAATCCATTGCAATGCCGGGCCTCTTATGCCATAGCGCTCTAATTTTAACTTTTTATTGCCAACAACTTCATATTATATTGTTGAAGTGTGGGCGTGTCTTTGTGACACAAAGGCCTCTTCCAACATCCACTCTTCTCTATTTGTAGCTGTGCGGTACCTAAAGGGCCCGCTATATTTTTAATGTCGTAAGACCATCGTTTTCTTTGTCTTCCTCTTTTTATTTTTCTTTGGACCCTAGGGGTCCAATTTTTTAAGTCTTTTGTCCATTTGTTTTTCCTGCCAGCCTATTACATACAAACTTACAAAGTTACAATCTCACAGCCTTTTCCTCTTTACAATATGTATTAATTATATTCGTATCTTAGAAGTATATATACTATATAATATGACTAAGGTTAGTATACTATATATTAGGGGAAAAATATAACGATAGGTACCTCTATCTACCAATTTTTTATATTCATCTAAAATAATGTTCTAAGTTTCTAATTTAATTACTTTAGTAAATCGTTTTTTTTCTTTAAATTCGAATAACTAGGAAATTATTCTTAAAATATATTATTTCTAAGTACTTATAATTAACGAACGTTAAACTCACGTGAGGAATTAATGAAATTCCTGGTTTGTGTGTATCTTATCATGAGTATCTCAAAAGAGGAAATTGCTAATATAAATAATTTACCTAATATCCTTAGGCGTATGGCATGCTTGGCACACAACGTTGCTGCTACTGGTGCTCTCATGACGTCCATGGCAATGCAGAAGGTTGCTGAACAAGAGAACTGGGAGACTGTCTTGGAGGTTAATCTCGAAGAATTTGGACGAAAACACGGCGTGACCTTCGAAGTCAGCGGTACCCGCAAATTTATGATCTGGAAAAACCCGCAAGTCCAAGAAAATGTAGAGTAAACTGTTTTTTTTATCTTCTTATAAAAGTCAGACGCTAGCTAATACTTGTACCTCTACATGGCGTTTATATTGCACGAATTATAATATTCATCTATTGTAAAATAAATACAGCTAAATAAATGAAAATCGTAATCTTTTTTCTGAGTTTTATGTGCTAAATAAATAAATTCTAATTCTTATTCTTATGCTTATTCTTAAAATTACCTTGACATGAAATAAAACTTATGTACCTACTCTACCTTATTATATCCTACCTGACATATATATAAAATAGTGTTTTATCCATAAAATTCTGATTTTTTGATTTGAGTATACATAGTAAACATATCATAAACCTGGCATAATAAAATAAAATAAACATCACTATCCCAAAAAAATATGATTATTGTAATACATTACACACAATCAGGCACTCACATACCTACAGACAGACACACACACACCCATACGCACGCACGCGTGTAAAATTCATAAATGTCTATCTTTTTATCTACATTTACACTTATAATAAATCTCCCTCCCATGAACGGAAGAACATGAACACACAGACAGGTATAGCCCGACAAGTTTATTTTTGACCCTAGCCACGTTGCGGATTTTTAATGGAAAAAAAAATATTTCACTGGAAGGTGTACGCTTTGACAACAGGCGTTAGAAGTCATCGAATGACACCAATGTAAACAAACAGCAAGGAAGTTCGTCGGGGATGCGGTCAGCTTCTGACGCTGATTGCATTTTTGACGACAGGCCCCGTATCATGGTCGGCCGTATCACGCAATAACACATGTTAATATGTCAATGACAAGACAGAGCGTTCGTCCCGTTCTATCGAACGGTGACAGCCAGTGACGGACGCTTTATCTTGTCGCTTATTGAGTGATATAGTGGGGCAAAGTGCTCGAACAAATTGTCGTAAATGTGGACACGCTGGACAAAAGCACCAATTGTTTTTCACGCACTTGTTAGGTCCATAGCTTTAAGTTTTTGATAGGAACAAACTCCTCCGTCGGACATTTTATTTAATGCCGGCCATTTTTAATTACTTATAGCTCGAGTTCTGAGGCACTTAGAATCACAAACTTGGTGTCTAAATAAATATACATATTTGAGGTCAGGGAATTCAACTAGATAAGTATTTTACCGATATAGCACTGCATATACATGTAAACATGTTTGTTCTTAAAGTTGGTTTAAGTTATGTTAAAAAACCAATTATTATCGTTATTATATTTTTATTACTTGTTATTATAGAAACTATAATAATAATAAAATAAATAAAAATAAAAAGCCCATTTATTCCATAACCATCATGAAAGGAAAAAGTTAAATTAGAATATTTTTTTTCCTTGCCGAATTTCTCTAAGTGATCCCTTAATACTGTTATAAGTAGTAGTAACCTTAAAATGACGAAAGTGAACTACAAGTACCTAAGCCAAAAACCTGAAATGCATTAAATATAGAGGCCTCGGCAGAGAGTACAACTTATTTGCGGAAATCGCGAAACGTCGGGTTGATATAACTGGTGACCGAAGAGCTGGCGGCTTTCTCGCGCATAGCTATCAGCGTTGCAATTCAGCGAGGAAATGCCGCCAATATCCTCAGTACAATGCCTCGAGGGCTTTTTGTAGATTAAAGGAAATTAGTTTTTATTTAATTTAGTTAATAAGTAATTATTTAATTTTGTATATACTTTAGAAAATATATCATCACAACTAAACACGGACAAGACAAGTAGACGATATCTTTGAAACATTTGGAAAAGCAACACTTTCTTTCCAAAAAGCCATGCGGGTTACTTATTGACACTGGGTTGTCTTTTCTATAAATGAGAAATTGAACATGGAAATAATTGCCAAAGATGATCAGTTTAATTTTACTGTTCAAATAGAAAACTGGTCAACACTCTCAAGAAAAGGAAATCCTACACTTTTATGTATGGTATGACATAAAATAACTAGTAGTTCACACTCACTTTACACTTATTCACTTAATTTGTCGTGCTCGAATTGTCTTTGGTCGTTCGTTGTCTTGGCTTGTTTAACGCATAAGTGGGACATAGTAGAAGGAGTGGACAAGTAGGCTATCTCCGGCCCAATCCGCGATATAATTACCTACCGTACTTACCTGTCTCAGGGTTGTCACTTTTAGCTAAATTTTAATCCAATGCCTAGAAACTGGCAAGGGCCGGGAAGTTGTATTTTTTACTTGCGTTGTCTAGGTTCAGGGTTTGTGAGGTCGGTTTTACCTAAACGATGATTCTTCATCTACCTTTCACGATGAAAGAAAGAGCGACAGGCTATACCTATGTGGTTGCGAGAGCAGCAGACGGGCGGCGCGAGACGGTGATGAGCACGAGTACCTACGGTAGTTTACTGATAGTACTGTAAACCAATTGATAAGTTTAAAGCCCGGTTCCCCGGTCCTTTCCAAAGATAACACATCTCTGTATAACTAATTCAGTGATTCAATAAAGTTCAACAATGGTTTTCCTAACAAATACAGAAATTTATTCAAGATTCAGAGCAGTATTATTAAAAGGCCTTCTACACGATCGGGACCAACCGCCAACCACCGTGTCCTTGGTCGGATCAACGGTTGGCCGACAGCGTTCCAGACGGTTGGGACCAACCACGGACAATGCGCTCACGACCAAGGCCGTTGACATCAACCAAATATCGGTTGGTCAACCGCTTTCTACACGGTCCATTTTTATATCAACCCGACCAAGGACACGGTGGTTGGCGGTTGGTCCCGATCGTGTAGAAGGCCTATTATAAAAAAAGGAGATAAAATAAGCCAGCCGGGCGGTGTCGGGGCGACTGTCCGCGCTTCGTCGGATTCGGTTGTCACCCAAACCGCTAACAAATTATTTGTAGACTAAGAGCTTGTGTTTAAATTATTTGCTTAATATATACCAGTTAGGTTTTTTTTTGATAGGTGTAATGTAGTATTTTTGCACATAAAGGACAATATATATTTTTTTATTTTTGATTAAAACAAACATAAAATAATACAAACACATTTATTACACAAAAAATAACAAATTAGCTACAGACAAATACTTTCTTCGGTTTCGACTATTACGAAACGCCTTGTTATTAAACTTTAATGTGTAATATATCTTCATCCTTATAAATAACTTTTGCAAATTTGCTTTCGGAAAGCAAACAGACAGCAATAATCACAGTTTTCCTGCGGTAATCACTCATTTTTCATAAATTTAGCGGTGCCGGTAAGCCGTGACGCGCGAACCTTGTGCGGTGTTAGCCCCGACTGGCGCACTGAGAAACGGGTCGAGATTTTGTTCGAGTGTGCGTGCGCGACGCATAGATACTAATGGCGCACACATACAAGCCGCGCGCGGTGCGTTTGTATGAAGATAACCTACTTTACACTCCTTCTACTATGGTGGGGACACTTACTGTGACGGACGGAAAACTACGGAACCCTACACTAAGCGTGGCCCGACACGCTTTTGGCCGGTTTTTGTAAAGAGGGACTACTTTACAAAATAAAATCTTAAATAGTTAAAAATCTGTTTACTTACATGATCAATAAATCTTAGTGAATTGCAACTATTTTCTGCCTGAAAACGTAAGCAATTGATTGGTAAAACACTGAAACCTAAATAAATAATAAAGAAAAATAAAAAATCTTGTGTTATAATTTACCCTTGCTATTTATTAATTTTATTAATATTTTTGTCGACTTTCCCGTTTACGGGACAATGATATCCCGGATCTTTGGGAGGCGTGCGTGGAGCTAGGACCTTTTTGTCGTTATTATTAGTATCATCTCTCACTTATAATAAATCTCTAAATTGAAAAAAGAATAAGCCAGTATTTGGCCAGTATCAAACTAAGCATTTTTGTGTCCCGAATGATCTCGGCTTCCCATGAACGGAAAACTTTAAACTTTTTTATACAAGTACATTATTATTCTAGCTTCCGTTTAGGACAGTTTTTATCCGACTGCGATGATAAATAAATTTTCGGAAACATTTGAATCTCACTAAATTATTCATTTCTTCTGCTTGAAATCGTAGCCGCCATATCTGTCAACTGTCAGTGACGTCAAAATGGCGGCCTTGCCTTAACTATGCAAGAGTAATAATTTCGATCCGGTGTTGTGATAGACCTTCACAAAACGCATATTAAATTCTAAAGCATAAAAAAATAATCGATTCTGATATGGAAACTTATATGTGCTAAATTCGTATTGAGGCGTAATTTCAATCAATGTATCAACAAATTTCAACAAAATAACGTCAAACGTCAAAAGTCTGACCGACTTCCTTTTTTTTAATGCCATGGAATAGCACTGTCATCGCGTTCAGCCATGAAGTTTATTTGAGTTTCTGCAAGATTACACGCGGAGTATTTTGTCACGATACCGCACGGCTATCACAAGACGGCGCGCGAGCTCTCTCGATTTTTCTCGCAATATACATCTCTTTCTAAGTTGTCTAATAAGAGAGAGACGGATAGTTCGTGAAAAATCGAGAGAGCTTGCGCGCCGTCTTGTGATAGCCATGCTGATTTGTCAGTATTTATATTTATCAGCAATAAACGTATGTATTAAATCAGTACAGAACGGGCCTTTTATAAACATTAATTATCAAGCGCGTCAGTATTAAGGCGGTATTATAACTTCGTACTACGCGCCTTCAAGTTGACATTCAGCCAATATAGAGACATAGAAATTGGCCAACATACAGGAAAATACTTTTATAATGAAGCGCAACATGCATTTAATTAAGTTGGCAATAGCGGGAACATGCATAAGTTATGGCAGAATGTGATCTGAAACATTGCAATAATGAATATGAAAAAAATAAACATCGGAGTGACTCAAGATCATTTCGGTAATCACGTTTTTATTTATTTAATATTAAGTGTTAAAAATATGTACAGAAGAAGATCAATAAACATTCAATGCTGCAGCCTGTGTCTTACCTGTTGGATCTATTATCATTTATCACAAACATCTACTAAACTTTTCCCCCGGTATTCATTAAACTTAAAATACCTTTGTTAAATAAAACGAGTTTTGTCCCTTGCCTACTAATAAACATCAGAGTAACAGATAAAGACAAACGAATTTTAACGGCATTTCAACTAAAATGGGTTTATTCAATGTTTTACTTGATAGGCTAAATGAGAACTGCATGTGTCCTATGTTCAAGAGAAGAAATGCGTTAACTCCCACCATATTACCATGCAAACGAAGTCGCAGGTACAGCTAGTTAATTAATAATAATAAATAAAAATATAAATCGATGTTAAAGAACTTGTTTTGCCAACCATACCAGTGGTAACCACCGCCATTTTCAGCTCCATTATTTATCTGCGCGCGTTATGTTATAACGAGGAATAAAGGAGAAAATTAAATCATAATTAACCAGCTAATCAAACAGTGGCAGGATTACGCAGTTGTTATGTATTTGACCTCAATAATATCTTTTGTAACTGGTGTTGTTCTTCCAGCTACTACGTACGCACAGTGGCAGGATTACACAGGTGTTATGTGATTCATCTCAATAATGTTTTTTCTAACTGGTGTTGTTCTTCCAGCTACTACGTACGCACAGTGGCAGGATTACACAGGTGTTATGTATTTCATCTCAATAATATTTTTTCTGACTTGTGTTGTTCTTCCAGCCACTACGCACCATCGCCATTCAGTGTCATCGCATCAAATTGGTAACGTGCTTTTAAGTTATTTTTCAACACAATTGCTGGTAACGTAACTCTTATTATGTCGCTTTTAGGTTCATAATCCTGGGTATTAAACACGCGTTTCTACTATATCACACACACTAGAAATACACACTAAAGTCGTAATGTTATAAAACACGCGTGTTTAACATTAAATGTTTATGAAGCAGAAACGTCCGCTAACGAAATTCCAAACTTCGATCACAGTGGAATATTGAAAAATTATTCGCCACGAGCGGGATTTGAACCCATGGACGGATTCTAGAGGTTGTGGGTTCAAATCCCGCTCGTGGCGAATAATTTTTCAATTTTCCACTGTGATCGAAGTTTGGAATTTCGTTAGCGGACGTTTCTGCTTCATAAACATTTAATGTTAAACACGCGTGTTTTATAACATTACGACTTTACGACACTTGTGTGTTATAGTTATATCCCGATTAAGTCACGTTGGCACCTTGCAGCAAGATTTATGCATGAACACGGTGCATTCTTAAATTAACCGAGTTGTACAGAATGTACAGTTTTTTTTTTTTAATTTTCGGCAAATGGATTCTTACTTCTCGTACTCGACTAAACAAATGAAATCCTTTTTGTTAATTAATTGGCTATTTCTTTTTGGTTATGCATGTTATGATGTAGAAACGATTAATTTAGTAAAACTATTCACTTATTTATTACTCATTACATGAATCATTAAAGATAACATTTTAAAACGTAATATTTATTTTATTTTGTATTGGCTTTAGAGATTTCATCTAAGTCTGGCTTAACACATGCGCACGCGCTGCACAAACTTCACGAAAAAAACTGTTGTGCGCTATTAAATAGGTTATTTCACAAATATTTGTAAACATTGTTAATAATGCGTGCTTGGTTATTATCAAAAATGTTGACTCGTGGTGACTAGAAAAGTGATAAATAGAATGGACGCCACTGGAAATTTTTGGCGATGTACAATATGTGAGTAAGAACCCGTTGCCAGGAAAAGAAAACTAAAGAAAATAGCTTGGCTGGCCTATAAAACTTTCATTATGAAAAGGAATTTTTCCTCGAAAAATTTGACTTCGTATGATACGCGTGAGCTTTGATGATTACATCCTCGGCTCTCTTATCACGCTCACCTAGCTGCGGCTCGCGTGAACAATCCCGCCTCTGATGCATAACATACTTCTGATGTAATTATTAACGAATTATGTTAATAATTACATCAGACCCCCTAGCACACTAAGTTTTATGTCGGATATAAAGCTTTTATCCCTCTTGCACTCGCATATTGGCCAGAATTGGGACGAATGCTTTATGTCCGACATAAAACTTAGTGTGCTAGGGGGTCAGGACTTGTATCACAATTTATGTACAGTCGGCCCATGAAAATGTTGAGCATACTTAGAACCTTGTCGTACCAAAATGAAAGGAATTACGTTTTGTACTCAAATGTCACAAGTATTTGAAACCTCCTCAGTTTAGGCATTAAAACTTTTAAAGTTATTATATGACTGATAAATGTCACAAGTGACGTTCAATTTCCAAATGACATTCTTTCATATTAATGTTCTGATGCGTGTGAAGAAGTATTTCGAAAATAAATATCGAAAACATGCCTCGGATAATATCCGAAATGGAAAGAGCTGAAATTGTTACCCAGTATCAAGCGGGAAATACGATTTCTGAGATATCTCGAAATTTGGGAGTAACTGTAAGTATTTTTATTTCTAAACTTAATGATAATATTTGGAGTTTGATTATCCTTTTCTGCCTTGTTGCCGTCATTTTCAACGTTATATATACTATTCTATTATAAAAGTATAGTAACAAGTATTTATTTCCAGCGCAATACCGTGAACCTGTTGGTGAGAAGATACGCTGACGAAGGGACGGTCCGTGATCACCGCCATAATAATTCAGGTCGACGGTCATGTTTGTCCAACGAGCAAAGGGCTCTTCTTCGAAATATCTATGAACAAACCGCATTTTTTTCCTACAAAACACATTGCTGCCCGTCTCGGAGTTTGTCCCCAGGTGATTAGGAATAATTTACACTCAATGGGTTTGCACTACAGACGCCACGCTAAAAAGCCATTTTTGACCCAAAATCATAAAACGGCTAGATTGAATTTCGCACACCGGTATTTAGAATTTGATTGGAGTAAAACTATTTTTACGGACGAAAAAAGTTTCAAATCGAACGACCATGGACGTCTATTTCTCTGGCGATACGACCTAACCCGCAACACGGAAGATCACGTGGTTCCTTTGAGAAATTCTGGCCGCTTAACAGCCAATATGTGGGGATGGATGTCTGGTGACGGTGTCGGTGAACTTCACTTCATACCCACACGGGCTAATGCCAATGTTTACGTGGAGTTACTGGACGAAGTGATGCTGCCAACTGTCAGAAACGTATACCCAGAATCGGACTTTCCCCAAATAGATTTTATCCGAGACAATTGTCCCATACATACGGCACGGGTCACTCGGAAATGGTTCAGTCGACATCAGGATATTAAATCCATGCCTTGGCCCGCAATGTCACCTGATTTGAACCCGATGGAAAACCTTTGGGGCTTAATGGTTCAACGGTGGGATCATCGCCATGAAAGAACCAAGGAAGCGATTTCCAGACACTGTAATGAGATTTGGGAGGAAATGCGAGGAACTGACATATGTCAACGTCTTGTCGGCTCAATGAGGGACAGACTGCAGGCTGTTATAGACGCAGACGGCGGTTACACGCATTATTAAGCATACATTTTGAATTTACTATTATAATCAATATTATACCTAATTATTTTACATAAATATTGGATTTTATTTATTAGGGTTCATTCACATTACTTAAATGAAGATAACGTATGTCATTATTTTATCACCTATTTGAGGTCTCTCGACGTTTCGGATGTGTCATAATATCCTCATCTCACATCCGAAACCTCAAAGATGTAAATGAATACGTTAATTACACGCAAATCGTGAATGTCTAAATCAATATAAATATGAAGACAGTGTTCATAAGTAAATCCACGAAAGTCCTATGTTTCTGAACCAGAATAATTACAAATCACAGTAAAAGTAGAAGAAAACTAATTAGGTTTCCCGCTTTTTTGAATAGTTATATATTATCCTATTCAAAAAAGCAGGAACTCTAATTCGTTTTCTGCTACTTCTACTGTGATTTGTAATCATTCTGGTTCTGGAAAATAGGACTTCCGTGGATTTACTTATTTTTAACCCCCGACGCAAAAAGAGGGGTGTTATAAGTTTAACGTGTGTGTGTATGTCTGTGTGTATGTCTTTGGCATCGTAGCTCCTAAACAAATGGACCGATTAGAATGCGGTTTTTTTATCCGAAAGCTGATGTGATCGAGATAGTTCTTAGCTAAGTTTCAACAAAATCGGTTCAGCCGTTTTTGCGATATTGAACTTTGAAATTAAAATGTCGGGGGGGGGGGCTTTTCAACTTTTCTAAGTTGTAGTTATTCTAATACCAAACATACCAATAACTAGACTTATAATAAATATATACAAAAAAGACTGTTGTCTGGGATTAGATCCCGAGACCTCAATGTTAGAAAGCAAGCAATTACTGACAACGCCACGAGGGGTCATACTTTGTTATTCGAAATTAACCTTCTCATTTGTGGCTTGCAAGTTTGACATTGTGTCGTGAAACATCTATTCCTAATTTAGTTAACTTCAGTCTGTCAACAGTGTCAACATCGCAGAACAGAGACAGAGATATGCAATGACAAGTCTACACTCTTTTGCATGAATGTCATAACAATGGGTTCTAAATTTAAATGATTGACATCTTACCATCTCGCGCGTCACTCTCCCTTATCGTGATTTAATTTGACAAAGTCCTAAAGTGCTCATCATTATCATGGGCCGACTGTACTATTAGTTATTTTTCAACACATGTGCTCGTAACTTTCCTCTTATTACGTCGATTTTAATTCTTGGCAAACGGATTCTTATTCGATAAAACCAATTAAATCCTTTTATTAGGTATACATATTTTACTTTTGATAACATTTTACATGTCACAAAGTTGCGATCTTTCTTAGGATTAATTAACTACTACAGTCTACGAGATTTGGAACTGGTCTTTTGACACATCGCGACACCCATATAGCGTAAATTTGCACTGCTCATCGAAATAATAAAAAAAAGTTTCAATAGCTTACGAAACAAAGTTCAATCTCCATGCAAGCTCTTTTTAGCACGTATGAAGGATTATAATATTTTTTACGGCTCATTTGAGCAGAAATTAGCATTGAAAACTCGGTATGCGAACAATTACGTCCTACGACTTTTTCTTTTTAAAGGCTATACCCGTGTAAGGGAACTAAATATGCCCCTGACGGTATTAGCCAATGAATATATCCTATGTATTGGTAATAATGCTGGTTATTAATCTGCCAAGTTTTATCTCATAATTATTGACAGTTTCCTTGCAATGTCACTTGAAAGTTTTTTTTTACTTTTCTAAATATCTCAAAAACTACTGGTCCGTTTCTTTTGTGGTTAACGTATGTTGTTAATGGCATGAAGAGAAATAAATTCGCAGAAAACAAGACGTCTCTAGGTCAACATTAACGTGGTCATTTTTGATGTCAAATATTTCAAACATTTTTTTTTGACACTTGTGAGTCAGCGACACCCACCATTTTTTTTACACTGATGTCACATCTCTTTCCGTACAAATATATATTGGTCTGAAATCAATCGGCATGGAGCAACATGGTGATTTTTTTAATTTTGAGTATACCGTCCTAATACATCACTAAGGTATACACGTACTACTCGTACGAGTATATTGATTATTTTATATAAATAGTTATTATTCTACAGATTATTTAAGCGTACCTATAGTCCGTTATGGAGTACATTCTAGGGATTGACTATCCTTAATGTACATTAAAAGTTAATTTAAAATGAAAATATTTTATTTATTAATTAATAAAACCTCTAGCTAAATAAGCTGTTTAAAAGATATTAATTAACTCAACAACTGTTACAAATGAATTTCCGATATAGTGCAATTGGTACAAATAGCAACACATCTAAGTGACCATCTTTAGACCTTATGTCAAAAGTCAAAGTCAGTAAGGTGTACGAACTAAGTGTGTGGCCGACGGTACAGTCGACTACAAAAAGACATACCTCATCAGTCATAAGGTGAAAAAGTGGATACATATTATACTATAAAGAATAAAATAAAATAGAATAAAAGAATTTAAAATATTTTTTTCATCTTTATTTACTAGTAACGAAGCAAATGGAGAAATGTCTACTTTTATAAAACAAAAGAAGCGATGACATTTTCATAAAAAAAAATGTTTTCTCGGGATTTCAAAGTATCGTAATAACCAGCCAGCATTAATTCATCAAAGGTACAGGCAACAAACCTCTTTCAATAATCTACCAATAATATTTTTATTGAAACCTCTTTCAATACTGCTCTTATTATGATTAGGCACCTAAAGCATAGTAGAAGGAGTGTAAAGTAGGTTATCTTCATACAAACGCACCGCGCGCGGCTTGTATGTGTGCGCCATTAGTATCTATGCGTCGCGCACGCACACTCGAACAAAATCTCGACCCGTTTCTCAGTGCGCCAGTCGGGGCTAACACCGCACAAGGTTCGCGCGTCACGGCTTACCGGCAACGCTAAATTTATGAAAAATGAGTGATTACCGCAGGAAAACTGTGATTATTGCTGTCTGTTTGCTTTCCGAAAGCAAATTTGCAAAAGTTATTTATAAGGATGAAGATATATTACACATTAAAGTTTAATAACAAGGCGTTTCGTAATAGTCGAAACCGAAGAAAGTATTTGTCTGTAGCTAATTTGTTATTTTTTGTAATAAATGTGTTTGTATTATTTTATGTTTGTTTTAATCAAAAATAAAAAAATATATATTGTCCTTTATGTGCAAAAATACTACATTACACCTATCAAAAAAAAACCTAACTGGTATATATTAAGCAAATAATTTAAACACAAGCTCTTAGTCTACAAATAATTTGTTAGCGGTTTGGGTGACAACCGAATCCGACGAAGCGCGGACAGTCGCCCCCACACCGCCCGGCTGGCTTATTTTATCTCCTTTTTTTATAATAGGCCTTCTACACGATCGGGACCAACCGCCAACCACCGTGTCCTTGGTCGGGTTGATATAAAAATGGACCGTGTAGAAAGCGGTTGACCAACCGATATTTGGTTGATGTCAACGGCCTTGGTCGTGAGCGCATTGTCCGTGGTTGGTCCCAACCGTCTGGAACGCTGTCGGCCAACCGTTGATCCGACCAAGGACACGGTGGTTGGCGGTTGGTCCCGATCGTGTAGAAGGCCTTTTAATAATACTGCTCTGAATCTTGAATAAATTTCTGTATTTGTTAGGAAAACCATTGTTGAACTTTATTGAATCACTGAATTAGTTATACAGAGATGTGTTATCTTTGGAAAGGACCGGGGAACCGGGCTTTAAACTTATCAATTGGTTTACAGTACTATCAGTAAACTACCGTAGGTACTCGTGCTCATCACCGTCTCGCGCCGCCCGTCTGCTGGTCTCGCAACCACATAGGTATAGCCTGTCGCTCTTTCTTTCATCGTGAAAGGTAGATGAAGAATCATCGTTTAGGTAAAACCGACCTCACAAACCCTGAACCTAGACAACGCAAGTAAAAAATACAACTTCCCGGCCCTTGCCAGTTTCTAGGCATTGGATTAAAATTTAGCTAAAAGTGACAACCCTGAGACAGGTAAGTACGGTAGGTAATTATATCGCGGATTGGGCCGGAGATAGCCTACTTGTCCACTCCTTCTACTATGACCGCAGGCCGCGCCAGTGTGGGGCAGGCCTTAAAGAGGCTCTTTTGATTTCAGTTGTTCATGAGTTTACTTAGGAATAGATCAAAATTATTCTGCATGTAGAACCAAACACATATTCTAAAGAATCTAGAGGTCTTTGCATTCGTAACGCCTTTACGAGACACTTCTTAGCCTTAGAGCATTAAGTTCTTAGCAGACGACTTTGACTTTCTAATTGATTTCCTAAAAATAATTATTACACAGTAATCAATCGATTCCTTTTATTAGCAACCATCAATCGTAATCGGATATTATGAAAATCGATTTACTCTAGCTACATCACTCTTTACTTCATATTGGACCTGTCAAAAGACCAGTCCCAAATCTCGTACAGACAAGACTGTACGCAAAGTTTATACCAAATCTAAGTTCAGCCACAGATTATGTTCAGCGCTGTATCCGTTGCGCCGGTTGCTTTGCTACGCAAAGACGTGCCTTGGTTTTGGTCTTCAGATTGCGCTAGTGAAGGGGTATTGATGGTGCATTATGGGCAGTCGGCAGCAGCTCGTACGGTCTCGGCAGCGTGTTGTCGCACCGCTTTCCAGATGGCTCTGAGCGCCCTATTTGTTTCGCGTCTCGCACGCTGACCGCGGCCGAACGCGCATTACCGCTCGGCCACGACTTTGGTCTTAAGCGACCTGCGACCAGCGTTTTATCTGTTCATTGCGCGTGATCCCAACTAAACACAGTGCGTTGCGCATCTCGACCGCGCAATGAACAGATAAAACGCTGGTCGCAGGTCGCTTAAGACCAAAGTCGTGGCCGAGCGGTAAAGGCTTGCGCGCGCTCGGTCACTGAGCGGATCGCTCGAACATCTGAGCGTTAGGGTAATAAAACCCGGCGGCAGCAAACGATGAGTGCGAGTGAGACGCCTGTAGCAGAGTTTTATTACCCTAACGCTCAGATGCTAACGGCTCTATTATAGTACCTATAATCTCTCAAATGTACTAGTTCGGTCCTTTAGGTCTTTTAGGTCACTATAGTACACTAATTCTATTCACACAGCTTTCGTTCCTTGTCGCTCGCGCACGCCGAGAGCCATTCGGATACGTTCGGTCGCTCGGTCATTCATTCGGATCGCATCGTTTTGCTGTCAGTGTCACTGCTCGCTTTTTTAGGTTTATATGTATAGAACTCAGTGTTTTTGATTTCTAATTGTTTAGATATTTCACTAAACATTTCTGACGTTTTTGGTTGTATTCTGACTTCTTCAGTATTCAGAATTTTAAGTTCATAGTTGTCTTTGGCATATTCATTCAAGAGATTTATGAGTGGTTGTATGTTCTCGACTTTGTCCACATACATGGGAGGGGGCTTTACAGGCTTCTCTACAGTATGTTCCTGTGATGGGTCGTTCAAGTCGTTATCTAGGCTCGCAAAGCTGTTTGATGTGGGGATTGGTTGAGGTTTGGATTGGGAGAGCCAATGTGTGTTTTTTTTTTGTCAAAATTTTTATATAACGTTTCATTTTCCATAATATTCATTTGACATATTATTATTTTCCATAATGTTATATGCCCGAATCATTCATATGCCATAAACTTTATTTGCTACAATTTTACTTACGATATTCATTTGCAAAACTACATTTCTGCGAGCCGTTTGAATGTTGCGAATGTTCGGTTCTGACGCTTTGCCTGCCGCTGCCGCGGCACGCTCGCTTCGCTCGCTAAGCTCGCGAGCTGTAGGGTCGCAGTTCTACCTAACACTCCTCCTCGCTTCGCTCGTCGTCGTACCTACACCGACCTGCCTTAGAGTTGTAATGATCATAGTTTATAAACTATGATCATCACAGCTAAACTATAGGTGGTTTTCACACACCACACACCTTTTCAATGCAATGAATCGACACCTTTGGACTGCAATGTGTCAAGTATATAATTTTCTATTAAAACTTGCCAAGTTACATCATTAAAAAGTACTGAAAATAATAAATGTTATCAGGAAACTGCTAAAAAAACCGGTGTGCGTTTCTCTGACTATTATAATTTGAGGTATTTTTATGGAACTTGGTACTTATTCAGATCTCACTTCTTTTATAGGCGAAGCATTCCCATAGTATCGAACTTGGCACCCTTTCACATTTATGTTTTTGATGGGATTTCATTTATTTTTGTTAGGTGTAGGTTCTTTATTATTTTTTTATCACTTTTGCTACTAAAACCTAGTGTATCTAGTGACCTGCTTTGCACTTCGTAAATCATGGGTTCGGTTCCCGCAACAGACACACACAGAGTGGTGAACAGTTTTATTGTTCTTGTCTTTAAGACAAACATGTATTGTCTTAAATTGGTATGTATCTAAATTTAAATAAGTCTTATCTCATTTCCACTCCATACCTACTTATAGTAGAACAAAATTACACATTCGTTGTTTTCGAAACTGACTCACACTTGGCCGTTTTCAGATTTTTACTTTATTTCGACCTAAAGACAAACCTTCGAGCCAAATTTCAGGTCGGTAGGACCATTGGAAGATAGACCCATTTAGTTCATTATGACTTCATAGTAGAACAAAGTTACACCTACGCTATTTTTAAAACTGACTCACACTTGGCCGTTTTCAGATTTTTTCCTTTACTTTGACCTTAAGACCTATCTCCATGCCAAATTTCAAGTCAGTACGACCATTGGAAGTGGTCTAGGTTTTTGATGAGTGAGTGAGTCAGTGAGTCAGTGAGTGTATAGTAAAAATAGCGATTTTCTGACGTCAATATCTCAAGAACTGCTATAGGTAGAATAATGAAATTTTGTATTCTAGACAATTAAGGGGATGTCAACAGACACTCGAAATTTCATATGCGTAGATAAAATATGTTTTGAGTTATAGGGTGGTCGAAATTGGCCCGAAATGGTTCGTGTAATATAACCCACGGCCGGTGTGTCGCTTTTTTTGCTCGAACTTGGCGGACACACTGCCGTGTGTCTAGATCGTGCGTTGGTGATGGTACGCCCCGCTTTCGTTTCTGCGACTGTCTCCCGCCCTCCGCCCGGGCTCCCGCCAGAAACTCGCTTCGTCTCCGCAAGCTTTTATACACTCTAGGGGTAGAATTGATAAGACCACGTGGAAGTGGGGTGCGCTTATTCGGGTTTTGGTAGCTATTTTTCATAATATCACCCATTTCACACAGTAATTTGTTATTTTACGTTATAATTTGGCTTTTGAAAGGTATGGCAAATGATTTTATTGCATATGAATATTAGGTGGATTATAAAGTTTCTGGCATATGATATTATGGAAAATAACAATTCTGTCTTATAAATATTATGGTAAATAACAGTTATGGCACAAGAAATTATGGTAAATAAAACTATGGCCTGTGAATAGGATGGCAAATGAAATTCGGGCAAATGAAGGAATACCGTACCGGCATCGTTCAGCATTTTATAGACAGTTGGGTGAAAATCCCAGGGCGATTTTTGCGCGGCGGAGTTGATAATTGCACTGAGGATTTCTTATATTTGAATTTTTTATTTTTTATATGAAATCTAATATATTTCATCATCTTGAGCCATAATGGAAATTACTATAAACCTATTGGCTAGACCAAAAAAATATATAAACTACCGAAAATCTAATTTTGGTGGCGTGTCCTGCACTTGTTTCATGTACTACTCGTAAAACGCCATTATACAAAAAAAACCGGTCAAGTGCGAGTCTGACTCGCGCACCGAGGGTTCCGTACAAACTAACAATTCATCATCATCATCATCATATCAGCCGAAAGACGTCCACTGCTGGACATAGGCCTCCCCCAAAGAGTGCCAAAGTGACCGATCCCGCGCCACCCGCATCCAGCGGACTCCCGCAACCTTTACCAGGTCATCAGTCCACCTTGTCGGGGGCCTACCCACGCTGCGCCTTCCGGTACGTGGTCGCCACTCGAGAACCTTTCCACCCCAACGGCCATCGGTTCTACGTGCTATGTGCCCCGCCCACTGCCACTTAAGTTTAGCGATACGGAGGGCTATATCGGTTACCTTGGTTCTGCTGCGGATAGCCTCATTTCTGATGCGGTCACGCAGAGAAACTCCCAACATGGCCCTCTCCATTGCCCTTTGGGTGACTTTGAGCCTTTTTATGAGGCCCATAGTAAGCGACCACGTTTCAGTGCCATATGTCATCACTGGCAACACACACTGATCAAAGACTTTCGTCTTGAGACACTGCGGAATATTGGACGAAAAGATTTGCCGTAGCTTCCCGAACGCTGCCCAGCCGAGTCGGATTCGACGATTGACCTCTTTCTCGAAGTTGGACCTACCTAACTGGATCGTCTGTCCTAGGTATACATAATCGTCTACAACTTCGAGCGTAAAGTGTCCGATTGTAATGGGAGTTGGTACTACATGGGCATTTGACATGATCTTCGTCTTATCCATGTTCATTCTTAGACCAACTCGCTCGGATGCTTTACTGAGGTCATCGAGCATCGTACTTAAGTCCTCCATGGTCTCAGCCAAGACTACTATATCGTCAGCAAACCGAAGGTGAGTGATGTACTCGCCGTTGATGCTGATGCCTAGCCTTCTCCAGTCCAGAGTCTTGAAAACGTCCTCCAGTGCAGCGGTGAACAGTTTTGGAGAAATAACATCTCCTTGCCTGACTCCCCGCTGCAGCGGAATAGGTTTCGAGTTCTGGTCCTGGAGTCGGACTGACATAGTGGCGTTCTCGTACAAACACTTCAGCACTTCGATATAGCGATAGTCAACTTGGCACCGCTGGAGAGACTGTAGTACAGCCCAGGTTTCAATCGAATCGAAGGCTTTTTCGTAGTCCACGAACGCTCCTCGGTCTTCTGTATAACCTGACGAAGCGTGTGGATGTGGTCTACGGTACTAAAGCCTCTTCGGAAACCGGCTTGTTCGGGAGGCTGGAAGTCATCTAGCCTGCGTACGAGACGGTTTGTAATGACCCTCGAAAACAGCTTATAGACATGGCTCAGAAGTGAGATGGGTCTGTAGTTCTTCAGCAGAGTGTTGTCACCCTTTTTGAAGAACAGCACCACCACACCTCTGTTCCATGCCTTTGGAGTTCTCCCTTCCAGTAAGACGGAATCGAACAACTTCTGAAGGGCCGTAAGGACCGGTTTTCCACCCGCCTTCAGAAGTTCGGCTGTTATTCCGTCTTCACCGGGTGCTTTGTTGTTCTTGAGCTGTTTAAGAGCCATTACAATCTCGTACAGGCTGATGTCCGGGATGTCGTCGGTATAGTGTCGGGTTAGTCTAGCTCTAGGGTCTTCCGCCTGACTAACTTCGGGTCTGCGTGTTGATGTGTATAGCTGTCCGTAAAAGCGCTCTATCTCACCCAGAATCTCAGGTTTAGAGGAAACGATTCTACCATCTTCAGTTTTTAACTTCGCGAGCTGGCTCTGCCCTATAGACAGATCTCTCGAGAATACTTTACAGCCCTTATTACGCTGTATGGCCTCTTCAATACGATTTGTATTGAATTGGCGCAGATCGCGGGTAAGGGACTTGGAGATCTGTTTATTGAGCTGCCGGTATAAGGTCGCGTCGGCTGAAGACTGTAGAATCATTTCACTCCTTTCCTTCATGAGCTTCTGAGTGGAGCTAGATAGCCTTTTGGTTCCGTTAGTGCCTTGGGCCTTGAAGAACTTAGACCCAGTGATACGGACAGCTTCCACAAACCCGTCGTTCAATTCGTCCACATCGCCGCCTAGGCAATCAAAACGGTTTTGGAGTTCCAGCTGGAAGCTCTCGGGGTTTTGAATTTGGATTGATGCTGGACGGAGCGTAGACTTCATCAATCGGGAGCGCTCTTGCTTGACGCATATATTCAATGTGCCTCTTACCAGACGGTGATCGCTCCCGGTTTTGACCGTATTGATCACAGAGACATCATTGAATATATGCTTCCTCGTCGACATGATGAAGTCAATCTCGTTTTTAGTTGCACCGTCGGGACTCATCCAGGTCCACTTTCTGTGCTCGCGTTTCTTGAAGAAGGAATTCATCATGTAGAGTCCCTCCTTCTCCAAGAAGCCAGCCAGTAGTTGGCCCCGGTGGTTCCGACTTCCAACTCCAAATTGCCCCACTCTCAGCTCTTCACCATCTTTCTTGCCCAGTTTTGCGTTGAAGTCCCCCATAACAACGGTGAAGTAGGTTTTGGAACTATGCATGGCCTTCGATATATCCTCATACATAGCCTCCACCTCTTCGTCGGAGTGTGCCGAGGTCGGTGCGTAGACCTGTATGACCTTCAATGAGTACCTGGTGGATACTCTGAGTATTAGGTACGCCACCCTAGTCGACACACTCTCGATCTTCACCACGTTATTTACGAGGGACTTGTGGACGAGGAACCCGACACCTCCCTGGGACTGTTGGTCGCCCTCCCGGAAATAGAGCAAGTTGCCGGATTTGAGGGTTATCGTGTCCTCCCCCTCTCTTCGGACTTCAGATAACCCTATGACATCCCAGCGCAACTTGCTCAATCCTTCCTCCAGTTCCGCTATCCTTTCGTCGGTCCGCAGTGTGCGCGTGTTATACGTTGCCAGGGCCAGGGGTCGTCGGTGGTGGTAGCCGGATCTTCGCCGGAGATTCTTCGCACCCCTGACCCCGCTAGTACTCAAGTAAGTAACTCAACTAACAATTAACTCAAGGTAAAGCAAATGTCCCAATATTTGTTAAATTACTTATTTTAACCCAACACAACAGAATTCAATTTCAAACCACGAATAACTTTTACACCAAGACCATCGAACTATCAAGACAATTGAATCGCGACCTTTTTTTTGACCTGCTGTTGAAACATACCCGTCCCAACCCCTTTAATTCTAGAAAAATCTTAACAGCGCGAAGTAGGAAGGAATGGGGTCAGCGCCATCTATCGGCCCCATTTGGTATTAACGTGCAAGAGCAATCAGCTTGGTATGTATGTTGGTGTTTTAGCGATTATTGTTTATCACGTGAACCTACCTCGATTATTCTTCTTTTATTTGACAGAGAGTACTTCTATTATAGTCTTATAGGAATTTCAAAACAAACAAATAACTATAAAGTTGATTAAATTGCAAACTTAACTAGGAAATGTTTTTTTTAATTTAAACAAAAAATACACTAGATACAGAAAAAACAAAACTTTTCCCATAATATATATCTTTATCTTAACTACAAGTAATAATTTCAAATTTTTCGCTTGGATAACTTCGGAGATAAGGGGGGGGGGGGGGGGGAATGGTATTTTTTTTTACATTTTCCTTCATAGATCGAAATTGTACCTTTGTAGAAAAAAAGGAAAAACTGTTTCAAAAAGTGCAACTCAAGCCCTTTCAAATAATACCCCACTTGACCTAATAGTTGAATTTTTTTTTTTGCCCGCTCCTCATATTCATAATTTTTCATTAAAAATTTAAATGTATATTTAGTTTTTTCATTTTCCATGCACGCGGATAACTCACATTTATATCCATTCCAAATTTCAAATTGATAGCTCAAGTAGTTCGTGAGATATTTCACTTTGCGACAGACAGACAGACGGACGGAGTCGCACCATAAGGGTTCCTTTAGTATCTTTTTTGGTACGGAACCCTAAAAACTATCCACTTACTTAATTAAAGTGGCATTTGTTCATGTTCTATATTAGTCAAGGTATCCTACGATTTAATGTAGTTGCATTCGTATGTAAACTAAACCTCATACTGATGTAAACAAAACTGTCTAGCGAAAAAATATAATTTTTGGTGGAAAATATTAAAAATGTTTTTATGGTCGAACAAAATGCAATGACACAAACGGCGCGAGCGTCGCTTATTGGTTCAGTTCCACTCTGGCGACAGGCGATGATAGACGTCAGATACTATGTAAGAGCTAGCTGTCACGCACGTTGGTACCTAATTATGGTGGTTCAAAATACAGTTTACGTCAATTTTGGTGTCACAATTATTGTTTTAAGAGTGAACACTATTATATCAATGTTATCCATGACATATTTCAGTGTGTATAATTTTATACTAGACAGCAATGTCTCTGGATGTGTCTGTCTAGATATTTGCATAAAACTCGAAAACCACTAATCTAATTTTGATATAATTTTCATTCACATGTAGTTTAAATAATAAAAATTGGTTAAATATACAATTTATGTATTAGTATCAATTTTATGTACCGCAATCGTGACTACCACGGGGCGAATCGGTTATTAGTGTATAACTAGCTATTACGAAAAATATATGTATATATTATATCAAAAATATATCAAATACCATGATCTTAACATAAAATATATACCTGTAAATTAAACAAATTGATTATATATGTTTTACGACTAGCTACTTGCTCATCCTGAAATAAAATAGAAAAAAAAAATACATACAATTAAAATATATACCACAATTATTATGAGGGTAAATTTTATGCAATAATAAAAACCGCATTAAAATCGGTTGAGTAGTTTCGGAGTAATTGGCGATCTAACCGGCAGAAGTGGCCAGGATTTTGTCTTTAATATGTGGTGATATACAAAACCAAATAAATACTTATTTATGTTTTTTACGCGTATGATAATCGTATAATTCAATATATGTTTCACCTAAATATGTTTATTTCGTATAAGTAGGTTTTATATATCCTTGAACCCCGCACTGCGCTCAGCATTTATTTATATACATAGAAATAAAATATATACACATAAAACCATTTTAAATCACCTCTAAGGTACGAACTACACGCCACTGAAAATTTCATCAAAATCGGTATTCGCAACCAAACCGGTAGAAGAGGCACGGATTTTGCTTGAAAAATTAGGTGATACAATGAAATTTTAATACCCATTTATATTTTATAATCTTGATTATATTTACTAATATTATATAAATAGGAAGAGCTTAGTAAGTTTGTACGCAATGGGTAATCTCCAGAACCACTTATCGAATGAAAAAAAAACTTTCTTCTGCTTATGGAATGGACTTTCTGGATGGCTGTAGGTTATATCGCAGGTTTGCCGGAGTTCTTTAATATCCATATATACATTTATATAATAAATAAAATAAACGAAGAAACAATAAAATATAAAATAAATTAATTACAAAATAAATTAACCTAACTAACCTAACCCAGGCATAGCAATTAGCAAAAAGGCCCCGTCCATCAGTTCCGTCTGCGGCATGGAACCCATAACCCATATCTATAGATAGATCAGGAACTAAGTTTACCACCGTGTACCGTGGTTCGAACCACTTTTATTTTGATTATATTAATGGATTTACTGGTAAAAAAACAGTAATGTATGAAAAACCTAATTTAGGTGTAAACATCCAATTCAGGTGGATTAATTATCCAATTTTGGTGCCAACACGCAATTATGGTGGCTATCAAATAAATAAATTGACATTATCTCAAAAACTACTCATTCGAATGGAAGGCCGTTTTGACACTAATTTAATTATAACTAATGACGCCCTAAAAACATATTTTTGGTAACTATATCATGAAAATAAAAAAATCCACCAAAATTAGCAAAATTTTAGACTTGTTGAATTTCACCCAGTTGCCTCCCAGCAAAACAACTAGCACCGAGACCAACACCAACTTACCCCCCTATTATAACATATCGCTAACCCGCTAACACGTCCATTACTTTTCTGACACGTGTGCGAGAGCGAGATAAAATCACAACCATCTTAGGCCCACTGGACCTCATACCGTGTTACAGTGTAAACGATGTCGAGCGACCCGAGTAGCGACAACGACGTGGTGTTGACGGGCCTGTCGGGCCGCATGCCCGAGAGTGGCAACATCGAGGAGTTCACGCAGCAGCTTTTTGCGGGGATGGACCTCGTCACCGCCGACAATCGCCGCTGGACGCCGGGTGAGTCCACATCTAAGTACCTATACTAATCTTATTATGGCCGCTCCACACGACGGGCCATCCTGACCCACCATACAGGTTGCGGCTATGCGGTAGAACGAGACATAAATATGCCTTACTCCCTTTAACGCATAGTTGCGTCCTGTATGATGGGTCAGGATTAGAGCTCCTGGTCGTGTCCGTGTTTCGTGTACCCGTAGCCGAATCTCCGTTGCCGTGTTACTCGGCAACGGAGATCCGCTCCGTTTGCTCCGTGTAATTCGGCTACGTGTAATTAAGATACGTAGCTACGTGTACACGGAGATACGTATCTTATTTATACGTAGATCGGATCCAGTCGTGACCGTGACGTTTAGTGTAGATTTTATGCGTGTCATTAAAACCCCCGAATGTAACGCAAGGGGCGAGTTTTTAATTTAAGTTTCCATACTTTTGCATTTTAAATAAAGTTTTAAGAGTGATCAAAAATAATAAGATGCAAATATTATGTTGGAGGCAAAAATAATAGACCAGTACAAATTGTAAAAGATGTTTATTAAAATAATTCGCGTATAATCAACATATAAAAAAATAGAAAAAAATTCTAATTTTCATTCACATGACAGACTATAATTAATCAACTTTTTTTTAATAATCTAACATGTACAGTCAGCGTCTTATAGTTGGTAGTATCCGAAGTAGTCAAATAGTTTGTTATTTTTAAGGACTGTCCGTAAACTGAGAGCGAAATCTATTGAAATGACACATGACAACCAGTAACACTAACAACCCTGTTACTTTAATGAATTTTGCTCGCACTTTACGATGCCTAGTTACTTCATATAAAATCTATGACGTTCCGAACTATTTAACTACTTCGGATGCTACCAACTATATGACGCTGACTGTACTGTACTATATATATCAACAAATTATTTTTTGTGTAATTACCTTAAATTTAAAAAATATAAAAGACTAGCTAAAATGTAAAACAATACAAAATCAGCATACAACAGTTTGTTCATGTACCCAGTAGTCAGCAGAATCATTAATTAATATCTTACATAATAAAGACCGCAAAAGTGTCTGTCAAAACTCAAAACCTTATTAATAAAATAAATAAGTTTTTGAGACATATTTTTTTAATTTAAAATATTAATGCTAGAGATATTTTTAAAGTAATAAAAATCAAATCGGTATCAATTTGAAAATGTAAATTATACTTGCTCGTTGGTTGCCGCAACTGGATAGTGCATGGCAACCCTGGTCATGTAAACAAGTAACTAACAGCTCTGCGTTATTTTATTTACTAAACTACACCCAAGAAGATAAATATTGTAAAGACAGTGTCGATATAAAGGCTACTGACCTGTTTTAGGTTATCCTCCATTTAAAACAGTGAAGAAAGCGAAAACACAATCCAAACACTTCGGTAAGATGCACATATTTATCCGTTAACATCAACATCAGTTTAAAAGGCCCAAAACTAACGGGATTCGCCTAATATTTCCTGAGCGGCGTCAACAGATGATTGGGCGCAGCGCGCAACGTCAACTCAACTGACACTTGACAGCTTGACACATTTGCAGAGTACCAACTGAATAAGCCGAAGTATGTTGCCAGGCTAATTAACACATTTCGCACCAACTTGTCAGCGCTGGCGCATACGTTGCGTTCCAATTTACGTATCAGATATACTGAACAGGGAAGCGTTCCTAACTGAGTAGGTGCATGTGCATACCTTATTACATACCTTATTGTAACAAAATGACACTAAACTGCGCTGGATGTCTGAGTCCAATCGAAGATGATGTCTCAGTAAAGTGCCAGGCTTGCCAAGCTGACTACGACCTGCTATGCGCTAATATACCAAGGGAAGCATTCCCCACGCTAACAAGTGAATTTATCGACACGTGGGTTTGCTTTGAATGCCGCAGCAAGCTACCGAAAGGTGATAATACCCACACGCCAGTGCGCATCTTGGGGCGCAACTGCAAGAAAGACACTAGCCTCAATGATACTGTCCTGACTGCCGGTATTTGTGACATGTCAGATTCCCTGAGGCCTGAGGCTGTGGCCTCGGATTCTAGGAGCATTACGATCCGCCCAAAATTACAGCATAAGCAATCTTGTACGCCACTAAGCCAGAACCAGGGTGGTATGTCAATTGATACAATTCGAGATGTTATACTTGAGGAGTTCAAGAAAGAAATAAATGACTCAATTTCTACAATTGTCAATAAGCTCATTGCTGACCATAACCCAGTCATGCTCATGCAGAGTGAAGCCCTTCAGCAACCGTTAAAAAGGGAAGTTGATGGCCTTAAGAAGAAAGTTGCGCTTCTCGAAGGCAAACTGGAAGAATATGATCATCGGCTCCGGGTACTTCTAAAGGAGCAGGAGAAGCATGGCCAAACCACTGACCAGTCATCACCATACGATCATGATAGTGCCCCAGTTGCTATCACCAGCACACCCAAGGGGTCCTCTCAAGGAAAAGTAGGGCTCAAGAGTACAAAAGGTAACACGAAAAGGACAGATGCCATGCTACACGGACACCAGCGTGCATTAAGGGTGAACGAGGCCAATATGGAGACTAACAGAGATGTTTTGGTACCCGCAGCGTCAGCTTCGCCCTCTGTGGGTCACTTGGATAAAACAGTGCCACTGGAACCTGGCTGTGCTGAAAGTCCTGAGGCTATGGATGAACACCAAGGAAAATTTAATCATGTCACCGCTAGGCCACAGCAAGCCACCAGTAGTGTGTGTGACATTACCACTTCCGACTCTAAGCGGTCGGACGGAGCGTCTCCTGGGGCCCCTGCAATACCAGCTGCTGGCACACTTTCCTATTCTCAGATGACGCAGCGTAAGGTTATCACTCAGGAGCATTCACAATCTTCGTCTGGAAGCGGCACTCAACAGGAGCTTCGTAAGCGTGGGTCGCAACCCCCGCGACAGGTAGTTAAAGGTGTCGGCCAATATCACAAGTTGCAGACTATTGAACCGAGCAGGAGGATACATGCCTGTTTCTTTAAGCCAGATACTACACCTGAACTTATTAAGTGTCATATGAAAGAATTAAGTCAGGAAACCTCCTTCAAGGTAGAAAAACTAAAATTACGGCATGAAAGTTACGCCTCATTTATAGTCACAGTTCCTGTAAGTCTTTATGAACTCTTCATGTCTGCTGAAGCTTGGCCAGTCGGGACTCGGGTCAGCGAGTGGTTTCAGCGAGCCGCCGGGAGCGCCAACAGAGTTCGCTGCCACCCCGCTCCCGGCCGGAGATCAAACCAGAAGGGTGACGAGGCCACGCTCGCGCAGTCACAGTAGTGGTTGTAGCGCCTCCACGCTGCGGATAGTGTATCAAAATGTTCGCGGCTTAAAGACCAAGCTCAAGTTTTGGCGTCACAACGCGGCGCTTCTCCAAGTGGACCTCATTGCTGTAACTGAGACCAACCTGGACTCGTCAATCAGCGACCCAGAGGTCTTGCCTCACGGTTGGACGATGCTCAGACGTGACCGGGGCGCTAGAGGCGGTGGCGTGCTGTTAACGGCGAGACCTGGTATCACTCTGCGTCGACGGTTAGATTTGGAAACACTGAGCGGTGAAGACCTGTGGGCGTCCGTTACGTACAACGGTTGTGAGTTGTTCGTTTGTGTGGTATATCTCAAGCCCAGTGCTGTTGACTCAGACTACATGACGTGGTTCTGCAAAGTCGAGGATAATTGTGAAGTTATGCGAAATCCTAATTTTGTAATTTTAGGTGACCTAAACTTAAATAGTGCTAGTTTGAATGTAAATTATTATCTTAATTACTTTTTGACATTTTGTAAACTATCTGAGCATAATGACATTATGAATGATAAGGGAAGTAAACTAGATGTTGTGTTAGTATCAGAGTACACGGGTGCAGTCAGAGTATGTACAGCGTGCGAAGGCTTAGTGGAACGCGCCGATGTGTACCATCCCCCGCTGGATATAATGGTTACTCCGGATCGTCCCGGGAAGGCGGTGGTGGTTCATCCTAGCAACATTGACCCGGCCACAGACTGGGATTTCGGTAAAGCTGATTTTCCTTCCCTGTATAACTTCATTTCTGAGGTAGATTGGAGCCTCGTTTTGGCTGTGAATTGCGTGAATGGGGCAGTCGAGCGACTTTACTCCCTACTGTATAGCTGTTTTGATAACTGTGTTCCAAAGAAGAAGCGTAGTGTGAAAGTCACTAGAATGTACCCAACTTGGTTTCCAATGGACGTTATCAAGGATTTAAAAGTCAAGGCTAACTTGCATAAGCAGTGGAAAGCCTCTCGTGATCCAACTGTCTACAATCGCTTTAGTCAGCTGCGGGCAAGCATTAAAGTTAGAGTTGCGAGCGCGTATGTTGCCCACATTGATACTATCCAGCGGGACATCAAAATGAACCCCAAATCATTTTGGAAGCATATCTCTGACTTGCGGACGAAAGGTGGTTTTGAACCCAATATTACGTATAAGGGCCAAACCTTTAATGGGCCAGCAGCTTCAGGAGCTTTTGCGGACTATTTCAGCAGCGTGTTCCTTACAACCGCACCTAAGTTATGTGCTGATCGGGCGGGCTTGGCTGCCAGCAATCATTTAATTGGCATTTCAAGTTTTGCACTAAATGAAGTTGGTAGCGGCATTGATAAGTTAAAGCCAAGATCCTCTGTCGGCCCGGACAATATCCCTCCTTACATAATCAAAGCTTTTAAATCCGAACTTTTGTCTCCCCTAACACACATATTTAATCTTGCTCTCAAATCCGGCACCTACCCCGATTATTGGAAAACCACTAGAGTAACCCCCATCTTAAAGTCTGGCGATAAATCTCAGGCGGTTAATTACCGTCCTATAGCTATTTTAAATTCATTAGCCAAGGTGTTCGAGAGTGTTCTGCACTCGAAGCTATATAAACAGGTCGACCCTTACTTGGACGATGCACAACACGGGTTCAGGAGGGGCCGCTCTGTAAATACCAATCTGCTTTCACTTGTGAACCACGTCTCAAAGAAACTAGACGAGGGAGACCAAGTTGACGTGGTGTACCTTGATTTCCGGAAAGCGTTTGATCAGGTCGATAATGATGTCCTATTGCAGAAACTCTCCTCAATAGGATTTGCACCTCTGCTCTTGCGATTGTTTTCCAGTTACCTGAAAGACCGCAGGCAATTCGTTCGACTTGGATGTTTTGATTCGGATCCTTACCATACAAAGTCCGGTGTAAGTCAGGGTTCCATTCTCGGACCTTTTCTTTTCACGATAATGGTGAACGACCTTACCAATTGTCTCCCTGCTGGTAGATCCTTATTGTACGCCGACGACATCAAAGTAGTAGTGGATATCAAGACTCCAGCAGATTGCCGGAAAATGCAGTGTAACTTGGATGCGATCCACCGGTGGAGTGTCGAAAATCGCCTGTATCTTAACGCTTCCAAGTGTTACATTATGAGTTTCACTCGATCAAAACAGGCTGTACTCGCTAGTTATTCTATCGATAAAATACCCCTCTCTAGAACTTATTCCATAAAAGATCTCGGCGTAGTGTTCGATCATGAACTTACGTTTCATAGTCATATGCGCTCTCTAGTTGGTGAAGGTTTTAAGCGTCTGGGTTTTGTTTTCCGCAATTGCAAAGACTTCACACATGTTGGTGTTATGAAGTTACTCTACTCGGCACTTGTAAGATCCAAACTAGAGGCTAGTTCGTGCGTTTGGAATCCGCACGAGTCGACCTATGCACTAATGCTTGAAAAGGTACAGAAGTGCTTCCTGCGCTATCTTTTTAAGAAGTTGTACGGTTATTACCCCCGAATTTACCCTACCGCTTATCTACAGGGCACCCTCGGATATAACTCGCTGGCAACGCGCAGATTGTTTGACCAGCTGATCACAACTCTTCGCATATTGCGTGGTCGTCTCGATTGTCCCAGCTTGCTCAATGAGGCCTGTCGCCTCTTTGTACCTGATGGACGTGTGCGTTTTCGAGCAGATCGTTTGCGGCTCTTTGCTGTCCCTTTCTCTCGTACGGTCGCGCATCGTAACTCTCCTGTATGCCGCTCCCTGCATGCGCTCAATGAACTTAACGCGAAGCAACTCTCCTGCGATCTGTTTGCGGATGGCTGGACGGTTGTCGAAAGAGAGTGCTTGAAGTTGTGTGAGATGCTCACTTAGTTATTAGTGTTATTATTTGTTTTTAACTTGTAATGTACCTAATATACCCATGATTTTATAGAAAAAAATTGTAATGACCTAGGATATTTCCTGTAATGTTACATTTTTTTGTTATTTTTTTTGTGTCTATAAAAAAAAAAAAAAAAAAAAAAAACTGGAGATTTTAGGTGAACTACTTTCAAATGTTTTCCTATAGATCCTGTAGTACCACCACGACACGAAAACTCATTGTTCACCCGATCATTGCACAGGGTACAAAATGCTGTATCACCAATTCTGGTGGCATATTGCCACACCCACTTCTCTTCATTTTGTATTAAAACATTTAACAATTAACAAAAAAAAACAAAATAACAACACAAGTAACAACTTTTTTTATATTAATAGCACAATTATAGGTAGATAAGTCTCGTAATGTTCACTAACACTGACTCTCCTAAATAGTGACTAATATAATCCTATGAGTTCGAGTCCAAAACAGCCCCCACCAAAACAGCAATAAAACTTGAGTAGGTAAGTATTTGTGTCAAATCAAACAAATTAACCGACCACTTCTTGCTTTCACTTAACTTCACAAACAATAGGAACACATGGTACTGAACAGGTAAAACCCAAAGCTACTTGAAGGTAATCATTATCAATGGCCCGCAAACTATTGTTTGTTATCTTTATCTGCACGTGCAACTATTTCTTAGTGTTTTCACCTTCACCGACGAAAGACGGTTGTCCAGCCAGTAATAATATTTAAGAATAACAAAGTATATTATTATATCACTTAAAATACTTTTAAATTGTTGCATTGGTCTACCTATTTCTTACTAGGGAGTAAATATTAATTAGAGATATTAATATATTTATTTGGATGGACTTTCATATTCATCGACATCGACAAGTAGGTACCTAGTACCTACCTGAGGTGCGATTTTTGATTCTCATCGGTTGGCTTATTTCGTACTAAATAGTCATCGGCTGCATACAAAAAAAGCACCGGTGAGATTCAAAAATCACACCAATCCCACCTCTGGTTTTTTTTGTACAAACTCATAATGGCTGGAAAGAACAGAATAATACCAATATGTAATTACTTAAAAAAAACATAATGCGAAGGGTCCGTTCGACACAAGCTCTCTTTCAACAACCGAGCGGAGCGGAGCCGAAGCCGAGATTCGCGGGAACGTAGCCGAATCCAGAAACGGATACGTATCTTTGACGTGTCCGTGTAGTACGGGATCTTAGCACCGCCGGTGCTAAGGCTACGTAGCTACGGTTCCGCGTGTAACATGGATATCACAAGCCCTAGTCAGGATGTCCCATCGTGTGGAGCGGCCATTATTATAAAGAAGAAAAGTTTGTGATACTTATGTAAGTTTATATGAAGGTAGTTGTAGGGGGTAATTTATGTAACACCTCATCCGATTTCAAATTTATTTCATGATAATAATAATAATATAATATTTGCTTATTACGGCAATTTAACTCACATATTAAATGTCACTACGGGCGACATTTTTCGAACTTTTCGGGAGTTCTTCTTCAGGATGAGTATTTTTGCGGCGATGTCGCTAGAATCACTAATAATATTTATTTGCAACCATGTAATTTAAAACTAAGATAAAAGAACCTGGAAGGGTACATCAACAGTTAGAAAGGTATTTACCCAGAAGACTGAGGCTCCTTAACGGCGCCAACGTCTCAAATCATATTGAAAAATCTTCAGTAACGATGCGCCACCCCATACTAAATGAATTTTGTATTGAGCAGTAACGCTGGTAACGAAGTTTTAAATTTTAAATTTAAAGGAAAAAATTAAAAAATTGATGCTCCAGCCGGATTCGAACCGGCGACCACAGGCATTCAGGGCCCGGCACTACTAACCAACTGAGCTATCGGAACATTCGGAACAATCTGTCTCAGCCACTAAATCTTTCAATTGTAGCATGGTAGTATGTTTAGACTAGACTAAGTTAAGTACATATTGTTAGTTAATCCTTGTACCATGTATGTAATCACGTATTGTTTCACTCCTATATATAAGCCCGTGCACCTTCAAATATATCGTCAGTTCATAACCGAACCTCTTGTATTATTCACGTCCTTCACATGGCGACCTTGCCAGTAAAGAGCCAGTTCATAAGCGCAGTCAGAACGGGCCCGCGCCGTGCGCCAGCCGGGACGGGCCCCCCCCACCCACCGTCACCCAACATAACGTAAAGTATTGGTGAACTTTATAAATAATTGTACAAAATTGGTGAATTCGGGATCGACCGCTGCCGGGAGTTGCTGGCGCCCTATCCTCCTTGGTAGCCTGCCGCCTGCCTGACGTCAACGAGCCTGCCTGACGTCATCGAGCATTGTGCTCTCCACACGAGTGAGTGTAGTTTTTTTTTTTTATAAAGTGAACCTAAAAATTGAGGACAGAGACCTGTCGTTGTGCAGTGTTATATTTTATTTTTGAAAAACTAATATAAAAAAAAAAACAATGAATACACTATTTGCATTAAGTGAGACTGAGGTCGTAAAACAATTATTAAAAAATAAACCAAGCGATAGGCTTGTTGTGACACTGTGGTTAGTAACAAAGGAAGTGCTGGAAAATGATATTCCAAGGGCACTAAAAGCGAGTTTAATTAGGGAAACCATAAGAACACTAAGTGAAATAGAAAGGAAAAATCGTATTAAAGCGGATCAATGTTATGTAGACAGCATTGATCATCCGAAATGTAGGAATAATGTTAATAGAATTAAGTCATCAGAATTTTGGACTCTTCCCGGTGAAGATGATTGGGTATGCAGTGATTGCGATAATATATTTTATAATGCTACATGGGTCTAATCATCACGATTTATAAGATACTTAATACTTAATTACTGAACAAACAATATAGCAAAATTAATGTTTTCAAAATTTGTTCTAAGATGATTATTCAAAAACCCAACAAAACTTTCCACCAGGAAATAATTATATAGATTATTATTATTATTATTATTTGTTTTTCTTTAAATTTCTCAGTATTTATATAAATACCGGTGTAATGGGAAGCACGGGATTATTATTATTTTATCCGAATATTTTAAAGCAAAAGTGAATAAACCAAAATAAAGATATCAAATATCTATTCCAACTTTTCAGGAGGTAATTAAGTTATTTTTATGTATTTTTGGATTTTGACTAAAGCTAACAGTTATTATGAAATTATATTATATAAAAATTTGTCATATGTCATTATATTTTTTCCAAAGGAATGTGAGTTCCTTACCATTTGACGACAACGAAGACAAAACATGCTCTTTGATAGTTGATACCGGAGCAACAATTAGCGTAATAAAGTTCGAGACAATAGCGCAGTACGACATTCCAGTCGAGACGCATTAAATTTAACGATGTCTGTGATAAGTATACTTTGAAAAGATACGTAACACTACGACTCAGGTGGTAAGGAAATAAATTTGTGAACAAGTATATTAATTTGAGAACTTGAATTGTACCAGTGATGGTATATTGGGTATTGACTTTCTGACTAAGTACAGAAGCAATTTAAAGTTAGAACTCAATACGTTGACATTATTTTAGAGGAGGACGAAGTTTGTTTACCGTTACAGCCAGGTAAAAAAAAGGACATAACACGTATTTAACTGTTCCACCTAGGTCAGAATCAATTCATTTTATACCGACAAGGTTACAAGAAGAATGCATTATTTACCCACAACAATTAAGCGACGGAATATTTTTAGCAGGTTCTATCGGGAATCCTCAGAAAGGATTTATGCCTATACAAATACTTTTACACTTGAAATTAAAGTGTCCTTGAGTTTATTTAATCCATAGATACACAAGTTTTATATTCTTCGACAAGAATGATATTAGGAATACGGATAGGATAAAGAGATTATACTCAGAAATAAAATTAGATAATAATATATAAATCGCTCATCGATTGGAGATTGAAGAATATGTGCGAAATTTTCAGACGTTTTCATTTACAAGGAGATAAATTGACTAGTAAATAAAGTAAAAGTAGACTACAACAAATATCTATCAACAATCCATTTAGTTAAAACCAAATGAAACGCCAGTTTATAAATATAGGTGGTATATCAGTGGATGTATATTCGTGAGATTTATGAAAGATTATTATGTAGTAAACACACTGATACTTATTTCTACACGGAGTTGACAATTATAAATAATATGCAAGATAATTACCAACTTATATACCAATAGGTAAATATATAAAGGAATGACAAATAAATAAAATAAAGGAATATAAGAGTAATACTAATACTAAATACTAATAACATGAAATGGAGTTTTGTAAAAATAAAAGTGTCCATCTTTAGTGAAAAGTATAGGGATTATGAAGATCAGAAGTTTTGGAAATTTGTTTGGAATTAGATACCTTCGTATCTAGTTCGTGTGTAGTTTGAAAGGTTTAGGAAAGAAGTATCTAACAACATTGTAGCGATCTTAAAATGTTCGCTTGGTTTTGAATAGTATTTTATTATGGGAGAAAGGAATGGTGTGACAATTCGAAAGTGCTTTAAGCATGGTAGATGGGAAAACTAATCAAATAAGTTTTTCACGGAGCGATTAGACAGGTACCACTAATAGCTGCTGAAATGCTTGTATGTTATGTTTTCATTTTTGAACGAGTTATCTGAAAGGCATTCTGAATGGAATTTTATTCAGATAATGGGAAAAGGATATTATGACAAATATGTCTTTCGTTAACAGCGGACGTCCAAGAGACACCGTTGAGAAGATAAGAAAGTAGGTATTGAAGGATACACCAGGATACAAGGCAGACAGGAAATCCTTGAAACCTGATCATGATTCGATCGAGTATCAATCTTGAAGGTCCTTGGACACAAGGTATGTTAAAAAAGAAAGGAAGTGTTAAAAGAACTGCCTGAATAGTAATAAATAAATAAATATATTATATGAGCGCGCTTATGAATAAATAATTTCCTTGTATCCTGAGCAAATGATAATTATTATTATTATAGTATAAGGTCGGCCGACCACAGAAATGCGTTGTGTATCCTCCCTGATGATTAAAAGTAGTGCATATGAGAAGCACACTTCAAGTAAAATTAAGATAATCTTAAACATGACAACAGAGCTCTGAGGGAAAAGACAATAAAATATTTATAAAGAAAATGAAAATACTTATAAAGACATTTTAAAGAAAATGATTTTGAAGGGAAAAAGACTTATAAAGACAATAATAATACTTACGAGTATAAAGACATTTTAAAGGAAATGATTCTGAAAGAAAAATATTTATTAAGACATTTTTAAAGAAAATGATTCAAGGAAAAAGACAATATAAATAAAAATACGTAGAAACGTAACATGGATTGACAACAAAAATGCTACTAATTAATAGTATTATAATATATATTTTTTTAATGAATTACTAACTAATGTACCTATTAGAGACTACCTATAATTAATCTACCTTATTTTAAGATATTTAAACCCGAATATAGAAATATTATAAGACGAAAAAGAGAAAATGTAAAAAAAAATAAAAATAAAAAAAACCGAACAAAGAAATACCCTTGTATTTCAATATAAACAATATTTAAATATGAATACGTACATAGGTATTCTAGTAAAATGAGATTGATTCATTTTTCATTTATATGATATAAGACTCTAATGATGAGTTAATTTCGTATTAAAAATATTTTTTTAGTTCATGAGATATGTACACTTGTAATTGTAACGTATATTGATAATTAAACGTTATATCTAAATAAGAGTGAATGAAATCCGATACAAACACTTATAAAATTTTATACCAAGTACCAATTATACTTTAGCTAGTTATTGGATTAATTACCTGATAATTGGTAGGAGTTTAATTGATAACTGATATTTATCTTTCCTTCTCTGCAGGAAGGCTAAGATTATTTGGACAAGTTAAACAAATTAGTAAGACAAAATAGGTGATACTATTATAATACATAGGACATTATAGAGTACCATATTTAGACAGAGTACATCGTGAGTGAATTAGAGTAATTGTGTAGAAAATAAAACATAAACGAGATTTTTATATTCAAAGATAAAAATAATATGAAGAGTATGTAGAATGGTAAACCAAGGGAATAAGTAAAAAATAAAGTGGTCCGGAACCACCAGTTTATTTACTAAAAAAAAAAAAGAATATTTTCGAATAAGAAAGTAATACTAAATGATTTTCATATTTTACCGACAAGCGGACATGCCGGTATAAGATATTATTACTGGCCAGGAATGTATAAAGATATTAAAGAATATGTGAATAAATGCGCAAAGTGTCAGACACAAAAACATTCGGTTCATACAAAAGAACCCATGGTTATTATAAGCAGGAGCATTGTGCTTTTGATAAAATTTTCTTAGATATAGTTGGGCCTTAGATAAGATTATTTTAATAAGAATTATATTTTATACTTAAGTAAAGATTATTTTAAGAATTGTATTTTAGCTATATAATTAATTACTACTATTTTAATGTGTACTTACAAAGTTCGTGTTACAGTGTTTCAGTAAAGGTTACGAAAGTTTTCGTAGAAAATATCATTTTAAGATATTGAATTCCTCGTAAAATTGATACAAACAGAGGATCTGAATTTATATCAGAAACTATAACCGAAAAAAAAAAATGTAAATTTTTAAGTATTCAGCAATTATCATCTACTACGTACCATCATCAATCAATTGGAGCATTAGAGAAACAAATGAATATATATTATCTTATCTAAATAAACATTAAAATGCTAACCTTACAATACAAATAAACAACGAAACGAAGTACATGTACCATTTTGTTTTTTTTTGAATACAAATGTACACTCAGCTACTAAATACACCTCGTATGCGTTAGTATTTGGCAAAAAATGTGTATACTAGGCAATATACTACAACACTAGTAATTTAGTTAGAGAAGTAGAACTTTTATGTATTACCAATGATTTACTTTTAAATGAAACAGCTTCCAAGTTAGAAGATATATAATGGTCCATAGAGTCATTCAGGACTTATCGCCAAATGTTAGAATACTGAAAGAAGGTAAAAATGAAATTGTTCATAAAAATAGGACAAAACTGTATGTACCTACTTAAATAAAATAAAAATAAATATCGATGTTTTGTAAAATAAAATAAAAAATACACATGTGATTGCATTTTTTAATTTTTTTTAAGGAAGGGAGATGTAGCATGGTAGTATGTTTAGACTAGACTAAGTTAAGTACATATTGTTAGTTAATCCTTGTACCCTGTATGTAATCACGTATTGTTTCACTACTATATATAAGCCCGTGCACCTTCAAATATATCGTCAGTTCATAACCGAACCTCTTGTATTATTCACGTCCATCACACAATCAGTTCCATCTTACAACGCCTTAGGGAGGCGTGCAGCGACATTTACCAGAAGAGTGAGGCTTCTTAACGGCACCAGCGTCTCAAATCATATTGAGAAATCGTCAGTAACAAAATGCGCCACCCCATACTAAATTAATTTTGTATTTAAGCAGTAACGCTGGTAACGAAATTATGAATTTTTAATTTACTTAAAGGAAAAATTGAAAAATGTAATGCTCCGAGCCGGATTCGAACCCGCGACCACAGGCATTCATGACCCGTAACTAACCAACTGAGCTATTGAAATTACAACTTCAATCAACCACTTACCATCTCCAATGGTAACCCATTCATTCTCAACCTCCGTAAATTCAGTGAAAATATCCCTGGACTGGCTTATATGCTCACTGGTGGCGCCTGTGTCCATAATAAACTCATAAGTACAGTCTCCATTCATAATATAGGTATTTGGAGCCTTATGGTACTTCGTCTGCTGTCTCGACCTGCAATCTTTAAAAAACATGTCCTACCTTTCCACAGTAATTACGTTGGCCAGGTTTGCCACGCTCGAAACACTTGGCACTTGCGCTCTCACTCTTATCTGGAAACTTCTTGATAGCTCCTCGAGTTTGATTGTGCTTGCTCAGTAGCGATATTTTTAAATGAACGAAATTTGAATTTGTGTAGTCTACTACAGGCTAGTGCAGAATTTATTTATAGATCGATTAGAACCGTTAAAGTATAGTGCAAAAATTATAACGGGTTGGTTTCTTAATAACTTTAAGAGACCTAAGAACGATCATATCCTCCCAGCGTTATTTCCGGTTGTGCCCTAAAGGAGCCCGGATTTGGCAAAGGCACTCGTTTTACGAAAGCGACTGCCATCTGACGTTCACCCCAGAGGGAAAACTAGATTTTTTGGGATTAGACCGGTTTCCTCACGATGTTTTTATTCACCGAAAAGCTAACGGTATAATAAATATTTCGTATATGTATACCTACGTTCAGAAAAACTTATTGGATATGCCTGAACCACTAGGCTACCGTAGCTCTTTAAGAGACCTATGAATTAAGACCTACACTGTCTTAAAAAAAAATCAAGGCCAAGGGGCCAAAGCTATTGAAATGTATCTGTCCAAATTACATAAGAACGTAATTTTCTGTGATTTAGGCTGGTTCGGGTTGCCGGAACGTAGCGGTAAGCTGAAGGACCTGGCGGATTTCGACGCGGCATTCTTCGGCGTGCACTCTAAGCAGGCGCACCTCATGGACCCGCAGCTGCGGCTGCTGCTGGAGGTGGCATATGAGGCTATCGTCGACGCCGGACTCAGCCCCACCGAGTTGCGTGGCTCGCGAACCGGCGTTTACGTGGGACTCACTCACTCGGAAAGCTTTAATGCGTGGTCTGAAGACATGGATAAGATCAATGGCTACGCTGTGACTGGCTCTAATTGCTCCATGATACCCAATCGGATTTCCTACGCATTTGATCTGAAAGGGCCGTCGATGGCTATCGAAACTGCCTGTTCTAGTTCTACCTACGCTCTGGCGCAGGCTGTGAACGATATGCGTGATGGCCGCTGCAACGCCGCTGTAGTTGCAGGGACGAACCTCTGCCTCGATCCGGCTTCATCACTACATTACCACCGGCTGTCCATGCTCGCCCCGGATGGTCGTTGCGCCGCGTTTGACGAAAGCGGATGCGGGTACGTGCGTTCCGAGGCGGTAGTGGCAGTGCTGCTGCAGCGCCGCTACCACGCGCGTCGCGTGTACTGCGCGGTGCGCGGCGTGGGCACGAACAACGACGGCTACAAGGAGCAGGGAATCACGTATCCCGCGGGCGCCATGCAACGTTGCATCGCACGTGAGACCTTCGAGGCGGCGCACCTACAACCACTCGACGTTGTCTATGTGGAGGCGCACGGCACTGGCACCAAGGTGAGAGAACTGAGAGACCATCACTGTACTTCCGTGCAGAACCTAAACTACAGTAAGACCTAGAGATGATGCTTAAAGTATATTTAGTCTTAACTATGTTGCCGATATAGCCCTCCGGATTGCTAAACTTAAGTGGTAGTGGGCGGGGCACATAGCACGTAGAACCGATGGCCGTTGAGGCGGAAAGGTTTTCGAGTGGCGACCCGGAAGGCACGGCGTGGGTAGGCCCCCAACAAGGTGGACTGATGACCTGGTAAAGGTTGCGGGAGTCCGCTGGATGCGGGTGGCACAGGACCGGTCACTTTGGCACTCTTTGTGGGAGGCCTAATGTCCAGCAGTGGATGTCTTTCGGCTGGTATGATGATGATGATGATGATGTTGCCTCAATGCTTAATAAATTTTGTAAATATTTAACACCAACATTAGGTACCAACTTACAGCAATTGACTGAATTGAATTTAATTTCAAATTATTATTGCTTTTTATTTGCTGCAACATCACAAACATAACCCTCCTTGGCTCCTGCGGGCCTAGCACATCTTACCCGCGAGTAGACAAATCGGCGCGACTTGGAGTTTTGTCGCTCATCGTTACCATAACTTGCCCCAGCGGGCCCAGCACATTTAACCCGCGAGTAGACAAATCGGCGCGACTTGGACCTTTGTCGCTCATCGGTATCATAACTTGCCCCAGGGTACTAGCCGTTTATACATAACGAATGCAACTCTCAAAATATTTTGAACTCTACGTAAAAGGTTCTGTTTTATAAATAAATACCTACTGTAGAAAAATGTGTTTACGTTTGATGGTAACGCACTCTTTTCTATAGAGCACAGGCCAATTGGGTTGAGATTCCAATCGATCGGCGCTCTTATAAGATGAAGGTGGATTCAGGCCTGGCGAACAGAACAGCAAACAACGATTCCAGTAAGATTTATTTATTTGCACAGGTTCAATACACAGAATTTAATAATTGTTAATGTTCACAAAGTTCACAATGCACTTGATGAGTACGACCACAAAGTTCACAATACACTTGATATTCACTTTGACAAAGATGTAAGTACGATAAATACATGGATTTCAGACGAGTGGGACGAGTTACGCTCCGCGCTAGGCTTCCACCGTACTTATTCCGGATTGCACCGCTTATGATCGGAATTGCTACCATAGAGGGTTTATGCAATGTGTGATCGGGACGAGGCTTGGTCGGTACTAAGTAAGGAGGCGGCTTTCACCCTTCACTATGTAAGACAGTGTGCGGTCGGAATTGCTACCATAGAGGGTTTATGCAATGTGTGACCAGGACTGCTTTGTATAGAGCAAGGTGTTAGCTTGGAGGTGACTATGTCAACTGAATCGGGATTGCGACCGTAAAGGGTTTATGCAATGTGTGACCAGGACTGCCCTTGGATGTCAACTGAATATTCCAGCCACCAGTCTACCCTTTTATACCATCTGGTGGCGTGGGTTTGCTAGGGACGCTTGCGTTGGCGTCACCCGCATGATGCAACAAATCCCGTTATCTGGATAGCGTCGGTTCCCACGCTATACCGTCCCGTTAGCCGAGGGATGGCTTTGCTTCCTTCCGATAGAACAATGCTGGTCCAGCGGCCCGTTACTAGATCCGTTATTTACATCGTCCCCGGGTACCTGAGCCTGTGCTGCGGCCCGGTATTCAAAATGTTGGTGCTACAATCTCCCCCTCTGGCTCCGACGACGTCCCGGCGAGGAGACAGGATTAGGTAGCATATCCACCGTCTGCGGTGCTTGACCATTTGCTTGTTTTTGGGCCGTCCTCTTTTCCTTATTGGTTGAAGCGGCTCGGGTGGCGATATGCCATCGCCATAATATGGTGTTAAGGCTGAGGTATGGTAGACTCCCACCTTTTCTAAGGAATCGTTATTACGCTTCACCTCATATGATGCTGGTCCGTGACGCTGTAGTATGACGTAGGGACCATCTCGTGGTGCCAACTTTGCACTTACGCCACGACTCGAACTACTTTGAGGGTGGCTAGTAACCATTACAAGGTCCCCAGGCTGCTGGAATATTGGACCTTTCTGACGTTTCTTATCTGCCGTTTCTTTTCTTCTTTCTTTGCTTTTTTCCCGAGCTTTTGAAAGTGAATCAGATATCGGCGTTAATCTCGGTACGGAGCTTAATCTCTTCATGACTGGTGATTGCAGGCATCCGCTTACATTTTCCGACTCCCCCTGGATGAAATCAGATTCCAAGACATCGTTCTTGCATGTGGTTTTATTCTCTTCCTGAGCATAGCTGACCTTTTCAACGTCCAGTGTTGCTATGTCAATGTCTTCACACGTGTGCTGGTTTCCTGGCTGTGGATATTCCTCGCAGCAGTCTGGGCACTTGCTGCGGACGACGACGGGTTTGCCACACCCATAGCAGGCGATTTCTGGTGACGGAGTCTTCGTGCTCACGTCTCCCCCTGCTGTTGAGCGTGGTTGCTGCCGGAGTTTCTTGAGGCGGCATTCTTCTTCGCCGTGTCCACTCTTCTTGCAGTATTCGCAGCGCAGTCTCTGGAATGATTCTCTGAGTCCTACCTTGGGTAATCGTTGAGAATTTTCTACCCAGCAAGGTTCCTTCTCCAAGAGGATTTCTTCAGCACTTCGTGTGAGTCTGAGTAAGTCGTCGAATGAGTTAATCGCGCTTCTCGGCACCCGCTCTCGTATCCGTAAATGCAGTTGGCCATACACCATGTGGATTTGCTGGCTTTCTGTCGGGGCTGGTGCCGGTAGCTGGGCTATCAGTGCCCTCTTCCTTGCGATGAACTTTTCGGTAGGGGTAGAGACATCCTGTTTTGTCCCAATTATCTCCTGGTATAAGATATACGCAGGTGTTTTTGGAGCGAACGCGTGTCTTATCCACTCCTGGAACTTAGTCCAAGTTTCTACCTCGGACTTTGCCCCTTCCCACCAGATTGCTGCGTCCCCTTTTAGCAGCAAGGTGAGGCCTTCTAGCGCGTTCTCGTCCTCGATGTCTTCCAGTTTCTTGTATACGTTCACTGCCGATTGAAACGTTTCTACTGTTTCGCTGCCGCCGCTTCCGTCGTATGTCGCGGTGCATTGTGCGAATGATCCCTTCTTACTCGCCGGGGCTAAGGCTGCGATTATCCTCTGCAGCTGCTCCTCGGTCATGTTGATGGACATCTTCGTTACTTTGTGCTGCGCTCGTGTTCTAGGTTTGTTAGCCAGGGCCACTTAGACGGGCGCCAGTTGTAGAAAAATGTGTTTACGTGTGATGGTAACGCACTCTTTTCTATAGAGCACAGGCCAATTGGGTTGAGATTCCAATCGATCGGCGCTCTTATAAGATGAAGGTGGATTCAGGCCTGGCTAACAGAACAGCAAACAACGATTCCAGTAAGATTTATTTATTTGCACAGGTTCAATACACAGAATTTAATAATTGTTAACTTTGTTTTTTTACGGTAGACCCTACACGTAGGTAAAGTGGAGTTATAAACTTTATTTCTGGATAAACCTATAGTGTGGGATAGCTTGTTAAAAAATATTTTGGGTTTCTTATAACCATTTTTACTATTGGGAACATGACAAATTTCGTAGCAATAGTAGATAAATATAATGAATTTAAAAGGAAAACTACTACGGCGGTAGGTCCTTCCCCGTGATAGTTTTTCTTTTAACTTCATTATATCTACTACTGCTACGAATTTTTTCACGTCTTTCACATAGGTAACTAGGCATATAACTTGTTACAATAATACATACAGTCGAACTTTTTTGAAGTCTGTTTAAAACGCGACTGGCATCATAATCTGGGGGCACGGCAGTGCCCCCGCCAAGACGAGCCAAGCGAAGCGCAACGCAAGGGCACTACCTACCTTTTTAACCGACTTCAAAAAAAAGGAGGAGGTTCTCAATTCGGTTGTATTTTTTTCATTATTTTTACCTTTTTTTTCAATGTTTGTTACCTCAGAACTTCCGTCATTGATGAGCCGATTCGAAAATTTTTTTTTGTTCGTATGTATATGCTTCTAGATGGGTCCCATTTTTTCCAAAATTCAGTTTGATGACGAGATCCATGAGGAATTGAGGGAACTCCTCAATTTTATTAGGCACACCTGTAGGGATTTTGGTATTTTCTATTATAACTCGTGTATTTACATCCGGAAATCATAAATTTGGTGGCGAGGAATTGATGATGAAGACCACAGATGACTTTTCGAATTCCTCAATAATGTACTTAAAAGTGCAAAAGTACGTCACAGGTTCTGATAAGATTCCGTTGAAATAGGAACTAATGAAGTGCCATTGGTGATGATCTTGGGGAATCGACGGAAGTCCTCAAATATTATCGGCCCAAACACGGCCATTCGGTTTTTTTCTATAGTAATCAACGCATTTGTTATCGGAAATCAGTTCATTTGGTAAATTATAAAAAAAAATATGGAAATGTTCTCGTGGCTTGGCGAAGTACTAAATTGAAGTCGGTTAAAACTTTGTTTTTAAAGTAAATTATCTCGAAGCGGTTCGTCGTTTTTGTTAACCCTCGTAACTTGGGTTTGGATTATACCAGATAAACAAAATTCTCGGGATATGATATCAATAGTGGATTTATTAAACATATAACGTTTCAGTAACATAGCTCTTATACTTAAGATTTTATTGATATCTAAAAAACGCCGATTTCGTCACTGCCTCACTTATTCACTCACTGATGTTGATCATCAAAACCTCTAGGGTACACAATCAACAAAATAATTCAAAAAATTTGAACTTCTACCCCCCCAACCCCTTAAAGTAGGGGATGGAACTTTGTATGAGACTTCCGCAAATTTTGATGCTTTGAAATTTTGAAACTACGCAGCAGATTTTGATGCGGTTTTTTTAAATAGATAAGAGTGATTCAAGAGGAAGGTTTATATGTATAACATAGTACCCGTGCCCGTGCCACCAAGAAGCCCGCCTTGAAGGTTTATATGTATAACATAGTACCCGTGCCCGTGCCACCAAGAAACCCGCTTTGAAGACGATTCCCTCACTCGTAGCGGAGTTGTACACTAATCCATGCTGCTCAGCACAGGCTTCACGTTTTTCAACCAGTTGTCTGAGAGCCCCGATGGAAAGGCTCAGCAGCACCATGTCATCGGCATTACTTATATTGTTGACACATGTACCTTCAACGTGAACGGATGCATGCATGCTGCTGAGTCCGTCCATCAAGTCATTCACGTACCAGTTGAACAGCAGGGGAGATGCATTAAATGGCCCCTCAGTAGCGAGTTAAGCTTGCATGCATTATGATTTCTATGACATTTTATGAGTGACTTGATTGCTGCAGGTGGGTGACCCCCAGGAAGTGAACGCGATTGCAGAGGTTTTCTGCAAGGACCGGCAAACGCCACTGCTGCTTGGGTCGGTCAAGTCCAACATGGGCCATGCGGAGCCAGCCTCCGGGCTGTGCTCTATCGCAAAGGTGGTGGCAGCTATGGAGCGCGGAGTCATCCCCGGCAACCTACACTTTAAGAGTCCTAATAAGAATATCCCCGCGATTTGCGACGGCCGCATTAAGGTAGGTAACTCAAATAAATAATGTGGCTTACCGATATACATGTACATGTGCCATGCACTCATTTGATTGGCTCTTTGCACTTATTGGTATTGGCAGAATTTTGATTGACCACCGTCTACCATACTAGGCTGGATTGGACTGTACCGGGCCGGACCGAAATTATGTTGTATTCTTTGATTAAAGTAAAATAGCGGAAGATACGGCACGTCTTACTTAATTGTCATCTAAAAAATGGCACTACACACTACTACATACAAACAGACCCACACAGCTATATAACTTTACGCTACTGAACGACAGAGACAAACCGATTTATTACGGTAGGTAGTGCGAGCGAAACAAAGCGCGCTTCGGTACGAGTCTCTGGTCACGTGTCCTTGCAACGTCATGCGTCATCATGCCTAACTGGTCGCACATCAATGAATCGTATACTTCTATCTCGCTCTGCAAAATGGCCGTCAAAACAAAGACTGAATTTACAAATTATCTTAGAAAATTAAAGTTTTCTTGTACTTACGAGTGAAATGTGATTCCATGCGATTTGTTTTTCCTTTTAGAATGGTTCGTGCAACGCATAAAAGCACACGAAGGCATTTTGGTTACGTTTTACCCGTACAAAATAATTTATTTTCTCCTCACGTCACACGTCTCACAAATGTCACCCGCGCACGCACTCCCGATTGTAACCATAAATAAGAGTGTAATGATTGTAACTGAAGGCAATTAGGCGACGGGGAAGGACGGGGACCTGATTTTAGCGGGCCACGTTGGAGTGGCGCGTCACCAATCTTCCGCTATTTTACTTTAATCAAAGGTTGTATTGTATGTATGTATGTATGTAAGCACTTTATTGTACACAATAACAGGTTAAGGAATATACATGTCACACAATAGATCAAAGTACAAAGGCGAACTTATCCCTATAAGGGATCTCTTCCAGCTAACCTTTGAGCAATTGAGAGGAAGGTAGGTAGAACGAGATAGGCAAACTTATACCGTGTACAAAAACAGAGAAAATAAAGCAAATCCTAATTAGTATTAATTCTAGACAAATAAAAACATGCCAATACATATATAAATATACAATATAAAATATAATACACACTAACATATGTTACATATATATCGCAAATATACAATAAATAAATAAATACTATATTCAACCAATTCACAAGTCATTGGAAAGCCACAACTTCTTCAAATTCATCTTAAGTGACGCAACAGACTGCGACTGTCTCAGCGACAAAGGCAACTCATTCCACAATTTAACAGCGCGCGCAGTAAAAGATCTGGAGTATGTTCGCGTCTTTCTAGACGGTACAGCAAGAGTAAGGTTAGTACTCGACCGCAAGCGGTGGCCACTGCCGTCTGCCATATAACTAAACCGCTCAGAAAGGTAAGGAGGGGAAGTAGGGCTGAACAGTGTATTGAAAAGTAATGACAGGATATGCACATCCCTGCGCCGGCGAATCGGTAACCATCGAAGCTTAGAGCGGAATTCAGAGATATGATCATACTTGCGTAGACCAAATACATATCTGATACATACATTTTGTAGACGCTCCAGCTTATCAAGTAGCTCCTCGTTGAGGTCCAGAAACGCAATATCGCCATAGTCCAGAAGAGGAAGCAAAAGAGATTGAGTAAGGGTCAACTTGGTACGAAGAGGAAGGAAATTCTGGAGACGTCTTAGGGAGTGAAGGGATCTAAAGATCCTCTGACTCACCTCAGCTATATGGGGTGACCAAGAAAGCGTCTGGTCCATGGTGATACCCAAATTCCTGACAGTAGAGGAAAGGAAAAGGAAAGTATTGTATATCGTAGCATGAGCAGTACGCTTACCATGAGTTTGACAATGACGGCTTACGCTAACGAGTATCGAGTTTTCTATCTTTGCATCCCGCTCGTACTGTCAAAGTGCAATAGAGATGCACACATAGAAAAGTCGATACTCGTAAGCGTAAGCCGTCATTGTCAAACACTGGTAAGCGTACAGGAGTTCTTATTTTATGAGAGTAAATTAACACTTGATTAGCATTCGAACGAATGTAAGTAATAATTTCGGTTTAAAGAATCTTTATTCTCATCAGAATTACAATAAATTCACTTACATGAGAATATTTATATTACTAATTAATTAATTAAGTAAGTAAGTAAGCGTGCAGTTTTTTAGTTAAACATACTTAGGTACTAGTTAGGATATTTTACTTAGTTACACAAAAGAGGGTAAGTATAAGTTGCGTTTAGTTGCTATGTTCATAATCGTACCTACTTTATTAGCTGGCCGGCCGGCCGCACTAACACTCTAGGCCAAAAGGGCGTAAGTCTCTAGGTGACCCTTACTACCATGCAATTTGCAATTTTGGTTCATGGGCTGATTTTTCTACCGTTGTCGCATTTTGGAAAAGTAGTGTTCAAATACAAATTGACGATTCTGATTAAAAAAAGATATTTTTTAATGTCTATTAAGTATTAAGCTATACAAAAAATATAGAAATCCACAGGTTTTTACTTTAATTTGTCAGATATTTGCATATTAGTGGGATAATCAGCGGACCGACGTTCCCGTGAGTGACGAAATTGTAACGGATCGAATAGTACTGTTAAACTCGAAAACTATTAATTTTATCCTTTTAATTATAAACATAGACCACAATAATCCTTCTCAAACAAAAAAGTTTTTATTTATTTAACAAAATCTTAGAAAAAAACTGATTTTCATTTCCACTGAGTTACATTTTGTACAAAGTGTACCCTAGTTTTTATTATAATTCTGTGAAATGACTAAGTAAAAAGGAAATGTATTTTTTGGATACAAAACAAACGTGTAAAGATATCTTTAACAGCCTTAAAAACTGACTAAAGATTGTATATTTTGCAAAATTTAATATTTTTGTCAAAAGAAATGTAGGACAATTTCTCAGTGGAACGTAACGAACGAATAGGGGTGTATCCACAGTGACCCACTTTTTGGCAAATATCTTATCTATATATATAATAAATCTGAAGAGGAAAACGAGAAGAGACTGAAAAATGGATTCCTAATTATGACGAACAACTTACTTACATACATACGAACAGGTCAAGTTAATATAAAGCTTGTAAAAAGTATATAAGATATCTTAGTTAAAAAAATAGAATTACTATAAAAATTAACAAATGGAAAACGAATTTCTTTTGGCATGTGACAATATTGATAAGATTTCGTTTCTTAAATCAATAGATTACATAAAATAATGCGTTGGTAACAACAGAAAATAACCAAGTCGTTGTACATGGGCCGATAATACTTATTTGAAGAGATCCATCGATTCTCAAAAATGCACCATACTTACCTTCAGTACCTCATCTTACCTTTTGCACTTCAAATGTATATTTTGATGATTTGTTGTTAAAAGTTAACAAAATATTATCAGGATCGGTGAACTGAGGAGATCCATAAGTCAGAAAGGTCATGATGATATATTGTAAATAGAATATACCGAAGTCGCCATATGCATGCTCATTATATTTGAAGACTTTGCTCAACTCCTCAAGGATTCCATAATCAGATCTATGCCAAATGTATGCGGGGCTACCTTGCAGATATGTGCTTGCCAATAAAAAAGAATTATCGAAATCGGACAACGTTGTAAAGAATGATCAGTGATCACCGACGATAATACAACAAAAAATCGAAACGAGAACCTCCTTCGTTTTATTGAAGTCAAAGTCACGGGAAAAAACTAGTCTTCAAAATTGTTATCCACATTAATTGTGCCCATAAAACACAGCTTTATCGTTCCAATGAGTGACTTTAGAAGAACTTTTTAGAAATTTCGTTTCTCATTGGAACGTCACGTTTCGACCGTGCGAAACAATATTTGGATTATTATCAATAGTAAAGAGAATTTAAAGATTATTTTAATACTTCAATAAAAAAGATTAATTTGTATTAAAAACGTGCTGAAAAATGAAACTTAGCTTAGAAAAGTCCGTCACTAAGTGGAATTCACAATATGCACTCAAAAAACCTCCGCAACAAAACCTGCTTTCACCTCTAATTATTTGACATTACTGACTAAAAACCAATATGGCCGGCACGATATAGGCACCGGAATGTTGCCAAACCAAAAATAATGCTACTTTTTGGTAGGAATAATCAAAATATCATCGAAACATGTTCGTTTCTCAATGGGAATTTCCATAGGTTACTTTTTATAGTAAGACTAGCTTTTGCCCGCGGCTTCGCCCGCGTAGTTAAAGTAATTTTCCAATAATTGTTGAATTGCTACGCCGCCTACTAACCTACTACTACTAACTTCCCCTACGAATAACCCTTCGTCATAACCCATTATGGTAAATTAATTTTTATTTACTATTATTTTTATTCCCGTGTGGTGGCGGGTTAGAATTTCACCACCCTCTTTCTTCCCGTGTGTGTCGTAAAAGTCGATTAAGAGAGCAGGGTTGAAGTGTGTTGTGGGTGATGGGCTAACAACCTAAGCAATATCACTTTTTGTCGATCTTTTATACCCACATTTATGCTAAAAGTGGCGCTGGAACATAAAGTTCATGTGCTCTGCCTGCCCCTTTTGGGAATAAAGGCGTGAATGTATGTATGTATGTACGTATTTCTGTTATTAAATTTACAGTCATGATTAATGAGAATCTGTCCTCTGGAATAAAAGCTACTTTATGTTCATGATAATGTTGAAATACCAAAATATCTCCACGAATGTCAAGTCAAATTTGTGGCCTGGACATTGCTATAGGCTAGTTTCCTAAGATTTTTTTTCCATGCTTTTCGATTCAGTATTTAACATAAATACCCAAAAAATTGTTTTAATTTAACGACGGCCAAAATGCTTAACTTATAAAAAGTAAGCAGATCTTCGTGCAGCACCTTGAATGTACTTATTACGGATGCAGGCACTTTCCCAATGTCTCCTACCCTCCCGTCCCGCCGCGCCGCCCGCACTCGCCTAGGTACCGATTGCTGACGATCGCGATGGCACCAAATACAAACTTTAAAACCTATAACCCTATATAACGCGGGTCTTGTTCCATATCTCAAAAGCAAAAATAGAACCCTTATTTATAGGATCACGTGTGGCTGTCTGTCAGTTCGTCTGTTACAACCGATTTGCTACGAAAAAAACTGGACCGATTGAATTGCAATTCGGCACAAATATTTTCATGAATTTTCATGTCCACAACATTACATTTCAAAATCTATGTGATTTTCGTTATTAACGTCCCAAAAAACCATACTAACAACGCCCATATTGATATTTAGACGCACGTTGGAATGTAAAATCGTTGTTGTTTTCCTAATCAGCGACCCGATAAACCATAGAAACAATAGATGCCGATGTTGATTTTCAGATTTTGTCACCACATGTCTCCTTTTAGGGGTTGAATTCTCAAAAAACCGGAAACACTTGTTTACTCATTTATCGTTAGGAATTATCCTGTGAATTTTCGAATAAAATTGTCTAACTAATATTTTTTCTCCATACAAACTTTGGACCTCCTTTTTAACCCCTTTAGGTGTAATTATTTCCAAAACACTGAAAGCACTTTATTTGTAAATGAATAAGTAATCTGTCCACAAAGTTTTAAGTACGTTGTAGCTAAAAATAAGTTTCCCTTATACAACATTTGGACCCTCATTTAACCCCCTTAGGGGTGGAATTTTATAAAACGCTGAAATTACTTTTTTTTTATCCTAATAAGTTATCTTTCTACAAAGTCTCAAGTCTCTAGTTCAATAAATAATGTTTCCCCCCCCCACAAACATTGCATACCTATTTAACCCCCTTAGGGGAAGAATTTTATAAAACGCTGAAAGTACTTTTTTGTATCTTAATAATAATATTCCTACAAAGTTTCAAGTCTCTAGTACAAAAAAATATGTTTCTCCCATACAAACTTTGCACCCCTACTTAACCCCCTTAGGGATAGAATTTCCAAAAATCCCGTCTTATCCCTTGCCTACGTCATAAAATGAAGTTCTGGTGTAAATTGCAAGTTTCTAGTCCCAGTAGCTTTGAATACGAACTTTGCACCCCTATTTTAGCCCCTTAGGGGTGGAATTTTATATAACGCTGAAAATACTTTTTTTTGTATCCTAATAAGTAAAATTCCTACCAAGTTTCAAGTCTCTAGTTCGATTAATAATGTTTCCCTTATACAAACATTGCACCCCTAATAAACCCCCTTAGGGGTAGAATTTTCTAAAATACTGAAAGAACTTTTTTTGTATCTTTATAAGTAATATCCCTAAAAAGTTTCAAGTCTCTAGTACAAAAAATCATATTTCTCCCATACAAACTTTGCACCCCATTTTAACCCCCTTTGGGATAGGATTTCCAAAAGTCCGGTCTTATCCCTTGCCTACGTCATAAAAGGACGTTCTGGTGTAAATTTCAAGTTTGTAGTCCCAGTAGTTTTGAATACAAACTTTGCACCCCTATTTAATCTCCTTAGGGGTGGAATTTTAAAAACGCTAAGGATATTTTTATTTGTATCCTAATAAGTAATCTTCCTACAAAGTTTCAAGTCTCTAGTTCAATAAATAATGTTTACCTCATACAAACATTGCACCCCTATTTGACCCCCTTAGGGAGAGAATTTTCCAAAACGCTGAAAGCACTTTTTTTTTATCTTAATAAGTAATATCCCTACAAAGTTTCAAGTCTCTAGTACAAAAAATAATGTTTCTCCCATACAAACTTTGCACCCCTATTTAACACCCTTAGGGATAGAATTTCCAAAAATCCCGTCTTATCCCTTGCCTACGTCATAAAAGGAAGTTCTGGTGTGAATTTCAAGTTTGTAGTCCTAGTAGTTTTTAATTCAAACTTTGCACCCCTATTTAACCCCCTTAGGGGTTAAATTTTGTAAAACGCTGAAAGTGCTTTTTTTATCTTAATAAGTAATCTTCCTACAAAGTTTTAAGTCTCTAGTTCAAAAAATAATGCTTCCCCCATACAAACTTTGGACCCCCGTTATACCCCCTTAAGGGGTGAGTTTTCAAAAATCCTTTCTTAGCGGATGCCTACATCATAGTGGCTATCAGCATGCCAAATTTCAGCCCGATCGGTCCAGTAGTTTGGGCTGTGCGTTGATAGATCAGTCAGTCAATCAGTCAATCAGTCAGTCACCTTTGCGTTTTATATATATAGATTTAAAAACAATTTTTATATATTATATAGCTATTAACTTTAAGAAAAGCATTAAAATTATTAAATATGGATACATTTTGAATTCTTATAGGTCGTAAAATCATATTATTACCTTGCAGAAATATGTAAAAATGTGCTTGCAATTTTTAATTTCGCGGTAGGACATGGGACAAACAGCAGTGTTGCAGACTTTAAAATTGAATAATTTAAAAAGTTTTCACTATTTTAAATAAATAATTACACAATATTGATGCAAAATTATCCCTTTATATGTATAATATTAAAACGTCGCCCAAAAGAGTTAAAAAGTGGTCTATAATGATTGGGGAACTGGTAGGACATGACTAAAACTCAACTATACAACGATAGAAAAATTGGCCCTCATAATCATAATTATTATTTCACGGTTATATAACGTTTTTGGTGGGTCTATTGGTCATTTCCTCTGTTTTCGGTAAGTCAACCATAAGCACAAACTGTATATAAAGCAATTTCCGCTCCCTTTATCAAAAGCTGTTTTTTCTATACTGATAATTAAAGCAATTCGTGCAAAATTATTCCCTAACCATTCCAAAATATCAAAAATGCTCAACGTTAATATTCAAGTTTTCAATTCTGCCGGCACTCCCGGAGTGCAACCCGATCTTTTTAGGGTTCCGTACCTCAAAAGGAAAAAACGGAACCCTTATAGGATCACTTTGTTGTCCGTCTGTCTGTCTGTCTGTCTGTCTGTCTGTCTGTCTGTCAAGACCATTTTTCTCAGGAACTCGTGGAGGTATCAAGCTGAAATTTATATCGAATACTCAGGTCTATTGTCCCTTGGAGCTGTGAAGAAATCAAACTTAAAAGCCAACGCAATCAAAAGATACAGTCGTTTATGCTGCAAAAATTGAGTTTTTCGACACTCGCAAAACCTACGGGGTACTTCCCGTGAACTCAGAAACTTGAAATTTGGCACGAAGCAACTTCATATAGCACAGACAAAGGAAAAATTAAGAAAATAAGACATTTTTAGTAAAATCATACAAAAAAATGATTTTAAAAATTTTAAACTTATTCCTTTTTCCACGTAAACGTGTTGAGATTTTAAATTGAAATTCATGTCAAATAAGTCATGTCTATAGGACCTTTCAGATGTAGCAAACCCAAACTTTTATGTCAACGCAATTAAAAGAAATAGCAAATTAAGTCGCATATTTTGAAATTGGGTACTCGCAAGAAACTCAAAACCTAAAGGGTACTTCCCGTTAACACAGAAACTTGAAACTTGGCACGAAGAAACTTCATATAGCACAGACAATGGAAAAATTAAGAAAAGTAGACATTTTTAGTAAAATCATACAATAAAATGATTTTTTTTTTTTTTAACTTATTCCTTTTTCCTCGTAAACGTGTTGAGATTTTAAATTGAAATTCATGTCAAATAAGTCATGTCTATAGGACCTTTCAGATGTAGCAAACCCAAACTTTTATGTCAACGGAATCAAAAGAAATAGCAAATTAAGTAGCATATTTTGAAATTGGGTACTCGCAAGAAACTCAAAACCTAAAGGGTACTTCCCGTTAACACAGAAACTTGAAACTTGGCACGAAGAAACTTCATATAGCACAGACAATGGAAAAATTACGAAAAGTAGACATTTATAGTAAAATCATACAAATATATTTTTATAAATTTTAAACTTACTACCTTTTTCCTCGTAAACGCGTAGAGGTAATTAATTGAAATTCATATCAAATACTCAGGTCTATAATACCTTTCAGCTGTAGCAAAACGAAACTTTTATGTCCACGCAATCATAAGAAATAGCAATATAAGTCGCATAATTGAAAACTAGGATGTAGTAGAGACACTTTTAAACTTGATGGTTTTTATGAGGTGTGCAGAGTAGAAAGTCCAGCTATATCTAAAGCAAATCCAGGTTGGGGATCTATCGCTTATGTACGTCGCAATCTAAAGGATGCCATCCCAGATGTATCATGTACAAGATATTTTTTTTTTTAATAACCCAGGTGCTGCAAACGGCCATTGTGAATGCTTGCATTTTGAAATGTTTGATGTCAGGCAGAGTGATAACTGTGTCTATATACGAGTATATAATATAGGTCACCACAATGTCAAATTAATGTTGCAATTGAATGTATAAATACAACAATATACGGCAGCAACCCCAAAGGGGCTATACCCCGTGTTCCCGTTTGATTGTTGTGGGAGACTTCAATATCGATTTTAGAATGAATCCCCAAAATGGAATTTCCACATATTTTTCATCCCTAAACATGTTTCCGTTAATAAGCACTAGCACTACACGAAATAGTACAACTATAGATAACGTTTTTTCAAACTTCAATTTTCAATGTGGTACTATTCATACCTTTTTCAGTCAACATTTTACAGGTCTGGTTAATTTTTTTCAAATTTAACTGTTAATTAGTATTTTGAACCGGATTTATAAAAAGATAGTGACTAAAAACTTTGTAAATAAACCACTTTGATAAAAGAAGTTTTGCCAGGCTGCTGCAAATCTAGTGTAGGTATTTCAGGTATTTCAGTTTTATTATAAAACTAGCTGTACCTGTGACTTCGTTTGCATGGTAATGTGGTGGGAGTTAACGCATTTCTTCAATTGGACATAGGACACATGCAGTTCTCATTTAGCCTATCAAGTAAAACGTGGAATAAAGCCATTTTAGTTGAAATGCCTTTAAGATTCGTTCGTCTTTAACTGTCACTCTGATTTTTAAATTAGTAGGAAAAGGACAAAACTCGTTTTATTTAACATAGGTATTTTAAATTTTATGAATACCGGGGGAAAAGTTTAGTAGATGTTTGTGACAATAGATCCAACAGGTAGGACACAGGCTGCAGCATTAAATGTTTATTGATCTTCTTCTGTACATATTTTTAACACTTAATATTAAATAAATAAAAACGTGATGGCCGAAATGATCTTGAGTCACTCCGATATTATTATTTTTCATACACTTATTGCAATGTTTCAGATCACATTCTGCCAAATCTTATGTATGTTCCCGCTATTGCCAACTTAATTAAATGTGTGTTGTGCTTCATTATAAAAGTATTTTCCTGTATGTTGGCCAATTTCTGTGTCTCTATATTGGCTGCATGTCAACTTGAAGGCGCGTAGTACGAAGTTATAATACCGCCTTAATACAAACGCGGTTGATAATTAATGTTTATAAAAGGCCCGTTCTGTACTGATTGAATACATACGTTTATTGCTGATAAATATAAATACTGACAAATCAGCATGGCTATCACAAGACGGCGCGCAAGCTCTCTCGATTTTTCTCGAACTATCCGTCACTCTCTTATTAGACAACTTAGAAAGAGACGTATAGTGCGAGAAAATTCGAGAGAGCTCGCGCGCCGTCTTGTGATAGCCGTGCAGTATCGTATCGTGACAAAATACTCCGCGTGTAATCTTGCAGAAACTCAAATAAACTTCATGGCTGAACGCGATGAGCCGATGACAGTGCTAAATATTCCATGCCATAAAAAAAAGGAAGTCGGTCAGACTTTTGACGTTTGACGTTATTTTGTTGAAATTTGTTGAACCATTAGTTGAAATTACGCCTCAATACGAATTTAGCGCATATAAGTTTCCATATCGGAATCGATTATTTTTTTATGCTTTAGAATTTAATATGCGTATTGTGAAGGTCTATCACAACACCGGATCGAAATTATTAGGTACTGTTGGATAGTTAAGGCAAGGCCGCCATTTTGACGCCACTGACAGTTGACAGATATGGCGGCTACGATTTCAAGCAGAAGAAATGAATAATTTAATGAGATTCAAATGTTTCCGAAAATGTATTAACCATCGCAGTCGGATAAAAACTATCCTAAGTCCTAGCTAGAATAGTAATGTACTTGTAAAAAAAGTTTAAAGTATTTCCGTTCACGGGAAGCCGAGATCATTCGGGACACAAAAATGGTTAGTTTGATACTGGCTGATTCTTTTTTTAATTTAGAGATTTATTATAAGTGAGAGATAAATGATGTGGTTCTTAATTTTTTATTTTTTTTTAGGTTTACTAAATTGATAAAGAGACCTTGTTTAAATTTATGCTCCCCCAGCTTCGCACATTGTAATGTTACGGATTCCATTTTCATTTATCATTTAGTAATAAACATACTACAACTTTTGCTTGTTATGGTTTGTACGGAACCCTCGGTGCGCGAGTCCGACTCGCACTTGGCCGGTTTTTTTTACTTGATCTCACTTTGCCCTGTTCGTATGTACCTATAATAACACGAGCTATAATGACAGTTTGGTTAGAAAATTAAATAAGGGCTTATGACGCGTGTACGAGTATGGTTGATGTGGCACAAACGAAACGTGTACCATAGTACAGGATTCGGCAATGTCCTTTTTTTCGGCTACCTGAATGTCGGAAAATAGGAGGGTTATTTTCATTATAAATCCCGAATGGTTCTTTAATCAGAAAAATGTACAAGGAACCTTATACCTAATGAATTTCAATCAAATACCTTTGCGATACCCTAGTTGTCATAACGTCATAATAATAATAATAAAACCCAATAATTGTCCCACGCAACTTTAAGGTCCGTTTTTCACACGTATGTTTAATTCTAGTGAAAATTTTGGATTTTTTTTATAGCCTATGTCATTCCTGTATCTGAGACAAATTAAATGATAGGTACCTCATATGTCGAAATCCGTCAAACGGTTTTTGCAGGGCGTGCCAAAGAATTAGACATAGTCTCATACCTATTACATACATACGCTCGAAAAACATAACCCTCCTCTCCCTCGGCAGTCGGGTAAAAATAGCGCGTGTTATTTCGTTGTTACCTAGATATGGCAATCGAATAGGGATCTAAATAAGTGCGTGTCCGCAGGTGGTAGATAAAAATACACTATGGCAGGGCGGATTGGTGGCGGTGAATTCTTTCGGGTTCGGAGGAGCCAACGCGCACGTAATCCTCGAAGGAGGGCGCGGCGCGAGGCCTCCGCCCGCCGACTATCCGGTACCGCGCCTCGTGCTCGCCTCTGGCCGCACCGTAGAGGCCGTCGAGCGTCTACTTAAATTGGCGGCAGAACACCCGCGTGATGCAGAACTGCACGCTCTGATGGACGCTGTGCACGCGCGTGCAATCCCCGGCCACCCGTTGCGCGGGTACACTGTGTTAAGCCAGGTATCTCCCGTACTCGAGATTATCGACAGGAAGGACGAACTGCGCCCGATCTGGTTCGTGTTCAGTGGCATGGGCTCGCAGTGGGCTGGCATGGCGCGCTCTCTCCTACGCCTTCCTACGTTTGCGGCGAGCATCGCGCTTTCGGCGGCGGCGCTCGAGCCACACGGAGTGGACCTCCAGCACGTGATCACAGAGGCACCGGACGCCGCCTTTGAGGATGTCATCAACTCCGGCGTGGCCATCGTCGCCGTGCAGGTGGCGCTAGTGGATGTGCTGCGTGAGCTAGGCGTGCGTCCCGTCGGCGTCATTGGACACTCCGTCGGAGAAGTCGGTAAGGACTAAGGACATCGCGCAGTGTTTTAAAAATAGTACATTATTGTCGAAGCAAGGGAAGTAGGCAATTGCTGGCTGAGTATTCATTTTAAACGGACGACCTTGGGAGTCCGTTTAATTTAATAAGAAGCCAGCAATTGCCCTTCCGGTTGAGACAAAAATAGTGCTTTTCTCAAAAACTGTGCAAGAAAACAAAAATGTAATTTCTGAAAATGATAAGGCATGCATTTCTTCTCGCCGCTTCAAGAAATTGTCGTACGCCTTTCGATATCTGTCTTTTACACTTAAACAAATAATCAATAACTGAGCTTGCAGCTTCTTTTGTAAATGATTCCAGATTTAAAAGAAGCCTTCTTTTAAATCTGGAATCATTTACACGTAAATTTTCTATATTTTCCGTAAAAACAATTAGCCACTATGTTAAACCAGAATATTTTAAGCATTGCCGCCTTTTAATTTTTTTTTAACAATAAGTAGGAAGAGTATTTTTCTTCTGAAAACGCCATAAGTTATTTGAGACAACTAAAAAGTCGCGATAAGTCACAGCTACTGATCTTCCGTTTTGGCTGTTTAGGACCTATGCCTTTTATTTATATGATGGTTTCAACTTTTTATAAAGTCTGTACCACGACAAATAAGGGAATTTGTATGCAACATTGTAGTCGAGCAAAATCGAGCCGGCAAGGTTATTTTTTAAATTTTGACCAACCATAAAATATGCACTTCACGACCTGATTTTTTACCAATAAAGTCAACATTGCCGATGATTTTTGAGAAAACATATTTTTATACTCGTCGACCTTAATGTTTGAATTAAGACTTCGTATACCAAACTTAAATCACATACTTTTTACTATGGAGCTCCCAACTCAACATTTCATAACTGTTGAGACAACTAAAACGAAATTGACCAATCACGTGGCGCCTTTACTGAACTATAATGTATTTGACCAGTAGGAAGCCGTCGTGAGAAAGTCAAAAGGTAAATAGACATCAACGCACAAAAAAGAAAAAGCCGTTGGTTGCACTTCGTTTTCAATAGATACCAAGTGTGTTTAATTAGTTCAGTTGACTCGTAGAGAAAGTGTTGTATACAATAGTTATATAATTAGCTTTTTAAGTCTCGTACCTTAATTAGGCCACTCAGCAAGCTTCGTGGCCTAAACGTGGTGCTCGACTGGAAAAACATACATTATATAACGATTGCATAAATAGTTATTTGTGTCACAAGGGAGCAAAATAGTATATTTACGGCGAGGGCGGTGTATTGAATCCTGAACGTAGCGAGGGATCCTACAATAGAATCCTGAGCGTAGCGAGGGCTACAAGTGTTTACGCCCGAGACGAAAATAATTTTACTACCGAGTGACACATACTATTTTTCACACCGACTATGAAGAAAATTAAAAAGATTCTAACTTGTAATGCTGCTGGATTAGTTCTATTTAAAACTAATGTTTGAGTCCTAACTGTTAAGTATGACCGTATTATTAATTAGAGTGTTTTCCTTCAACACCGTGGTAATTTAATTTAAGTATCAAAGTCTGATGATCAATTGGCAAAGGTGACAATTCTATTATTCTAGCACCATGTATTAGAATTTTGTGCATGTCCAATTCCAATTGTACTTTTCCACGTATTTGTGCTAGATCTTTACAAAAAATGCCGAATTTTGTTGGATCAATCAGCAAGTTACTCGAGATTACTGTCAATAGTTAACGTAAATGTCATCCAGAAGCCACTTTTCAATATATGATAAAATTTCAGGGAAAGTCGCACGATATTTATCCGTAAATGCAATCCGAGCCGTATTCCCATCACTCGTGGTTCCGAAAGTCGGACAGTAGTTACATCTACCAAACAGGCCCATTTTTAGTGTTCCGTACCAAAATTGGTCCAACGGAACACTTATACAATCACTCGGAAGCTGTCCGTCGGTCACAGCCATGCAGTTTTCTCGAAGACCGTTTGACATAGGAAGCTGAAATTTGGTATAGATATAGAAATTTATGGTTTGATTACATAAATATAGTCAAAAAGGTGTAAACCCCAATAAAGGGGGCAGTTTGAGGGGTAATAAGGGGTTTCGCAATTATTATTTTTTGGATTGTAAGGAACGTGTGGGGTATCATTCGAAAGCTCGTAAAATTTTGAGACGGTATACAAATTTTGAGTTCTTTTTACGATAGCTCTTACTTGTGTAAAATACGACCAAAGTAACTTTTTTTCATACAGTGCTGTCCCCAGCTCTATTTCAAAAACTATAGCCAACTAAGACTTGGAAATACACATGCATAACGGAAATTGTGTGTAGATGGCGGGAAAATTATCAACATGACGCTAGCTTTAATAGTTTAAATTATATTTACAAATTAAAGTAAATAAAATCGGTATAGCGTCTCATTTTACGCTGGTTCTTCATTATAGCTGTGCCTGGTGACGTACATTGCACTTCGCAGTCTGATGAATGAATATTGATATAATGAAAACACAGCATTGTATTTCGTGTTGTGTCCTATTTCCGATTTGTTCCGACCGAAACCGAAAAATGCCCGATGTCAAGTAATTAGACAACGCAGGTCTGTTGTTTTCAACAATTACCGACGATCCAGTTAAAGTCTGACCTTCGATTCGGTGTAGTTGTTGCGGATCTGGGAGTCAATATATACTAGAGGTGTGTGGTAGTTTAGAGATAGATTGTGAATAGTTTATCCGACGAATAATTTGCATCTAGTAAAAATAAGATTTATTGTTGTCATAATCTATACCAATTCAAATAAAGAACTCCGTACTTTATGAATGTTTGTTTTTAGTGTTCCATATTTAAAAAGCTGATACATAGACCAAAGGTTAATAAACCAAATAGAGGCGTCATAGTTATCAGATTATTTAGTGTTCATATTCAGTTTTGTGCATTTTTTTGTTTGTATAAGTGTGCAAATGAGCAAATTTAAAGCTATTAACACAACACAGTAAAGTAAAGTAAGTAACTAGACCTTACCTACACAACACACAACAATAAGTGGCAGTGGGCGGGGCACATTGCACGTAAAACCGATGATGGCCATTGGGGCCGAAAGGTTCTCGAGTGGCGACCACGTACCGGAAGGCGCAGCGTCGGTAGAACCCCTACAAGGTGGACCGATGACCTGGCCCCGTATCATGGTCGGCCTTATCACGCAATAAGTGACAAGATAAGAGCGTCGCCTCGATTTATCGAACGGTTTCAGCCAGTGACGGACGCTCTATTTTGTCTCTTATCGCGTGATAAGGCAGACCATGATACGGGGCATGGTAAAGGTCTCGGGAGTCCGCTGGATGCGGGTGGCGCAGAACGGTCATTGTGGGAGGCCTCTTTGGGGGAGGCCTATGTCCTGCAGTGGACGTCTTTCAGCTGATATTCAGTTTTGTGCATTTTTTTGTTTGTATAAGTGTGGGTGAGCGTGTGCTGAACGTATTTGGCTTGGTTGAAAACCGGTTTCACTAGGTTTTTCGTAATGCTCTGTCTATCTTTTTTCTTGGTCTGAGGTTATCGCTCGCAGATTCGATAAATTTAAAGTTATTAACACAACACAGTAAAGTAAAGTAAGTAAGTAGCCCTTACCTACACAACACACAACAATACGTGGCAGTGGGCGGGGCACATTGCATATACAACCGATGATGGCCATTGGGGCGGAAAGGTTCTCGAGTGGCGACCACGTACCGGAAGGCGCAGCGTCGGTAGAACCCCTACAAGGTGGACCGATGACCTGGCCCCGTATCATGGTCGAGTAACATCATTAAAAAGTGCTGATAATAATAAATGTTATCAGGAAACTGCTAAAAAAACCGATGTGCGTTTCTCTGACTATTATAATTTTAGGTATTTCTATGTAACGTGATACTTATTCAAAATGTACCTTAAAACTGCTGGAAATCAAGTGTGCATTCCTGTAACTATTTATGATTTGAGGTATTTTTATGGAACTTGGTACTTATTCAGATCTCACTTCTTTTATAGGCGAAGCATTCCCATAGTATCGAACTTGGCAGCCTGTCACATTTATGTTTTTGATGGGTTTATGATGACGCATCAATACCGATTAATATTTTGGATTTTGTAACTAAACGATTCAAACTGAACGATTGAGAACTCAAAAAAAAAACTCCTATTGAATCTTCTTATATGCGGTTTTGTTTGGGTTACTAAAACACACAAATGATACTATACTATGCTTAATAATTGCTTCAGAATTCAACACTACAAGGAGATTTTGGTGTTCTATATTTTAACAGTTCTACATACATATTGTTGACTCTATTTGGTTAAAATCTAGAAACAAAATAGCATCAAAGTACGGGGTTCTTTATTTTATTTAAAATCGTGAACTTTAGTTCTAAAAAGAATAATAGTATAAACACATATTTTAATAGTATAGGTTTTAAGCAGATGTTAAATGACACAAATACTTACTACTAGAGACAAAACCTTTGATTGACAACGTTTTTAGCAATTTCCCAAATTCTTTAGATACTCGTACACGTCGTAGAAATTTTTCTTAGGCATCACAAACAAATTTGTATGAGAATCGAAAATATAGAAATATATTTTTTGTTGAACTCCATTCAATAAATCAAGCAGTTTAGTTTCGTAGTAGTTAGCTTCAAAATCAGGAGATAAAGTATTGTATCATTTAAAATAACTGAATGTAAGTACGGAACACTAATTGCTGAGTTCCGACTCGCACTTGGCTGATTTTTTCCCTTAATTTCGGTCTGGAATTCTGGAATTTCATCGATACCTAGCCATGAAACTAAAAAATCGGAATCCAGATATATTTTCACCCGAAGTCAGCTAAAAGAAAACCGGATGTAACTTCTACAATTTCTGTGTTATATTTTCCACTTTATTAGATAGTGATTTAAATACTGTTGATAAATGCACATTTGAGCTATCATATTTATCTATTAAACTACTCCATCGATTGCGGCGGAATTGTGGAATAAAAAAATAAAAACAGAAAAACAAAAGCGGTAAACGTATGAAAATAAAACCGGCCAAGTGCGAGTCGGACTCTGTCGATTTGTGTAACATTGCCCCTGATATTTATTTATTTTTTGTTTCAGTTGGATATTTTGTAATAGTATCTATAGATTTAAAAGAAAAAAACTCCTTGAGACAAAAACATGTTTTTTTAAAACACTGCATCGCAAGGGATACCACTACTATATTCAACAGGTGGCAGCGCCATGAGACAAGCATAAAGGCATGACGCTGTCCATCGTTAAATTCGAATGCCAGTTCAGTTTCAGTGTGAACAGTAAAAGTGTTAAATTGTATGAATGTGTGAACAGGATGTGCATACGCCGACGAAACTCTGACCAGAGAACAAGCTGTGATGTGTGCCTACTGGCGTGGACGCAGCATCGTTGATGCCAAGCTGGCTCCCGGGGCCATGGCCGCTGTCGGCCTCTCCTGGGAGGAAGCTGCGCGTCGCTGCCCCTTAGACGTCGAGCCTGCCTGTCACAACTCGCCAGACAGTGTCACCGTGAGTTTGCTGTCGATGAACGTGCTGAACTTATGTTGGTTTACGGCTGTTTCTTTCGTCATGATTATGCAATATTCAGGTCGCAGGCCCGCCGGCATCCATAGAAGCATTCGTAGCGGAGCTTTCAGCGGAGGGTATTTTCGCGCGGCGCGTCAATAGCTCTGGAGTGGCGTTCCACAGCAAATATATTGCAGCCGCCGCGCTGCAGTCACGCACCCGCCTGGAGCAGCTGATACCTAAACCGAAGTCGCGTAGCGCGCGTTGGCTCTCCTCCTCCATTCCACAAGATCAGTGGGGCTCAGATCTGGGTGAATATCTTAATGTTTTTGAGTTTATAATCTCCGCACTAACTACGTAATATTTCGACGTGTGAGCAGCGGCTATACATACGGCGGCGGGTGGGGTAGCTAACTTTGAGCTGGTGTTGCAGCAAGTCTGAGCAATGCCGAGTACTTCGTGAACAATTTCCTGTCACCGGTGCGGTTCGCTGGTGCGATGGAAAGGGTGCCAGTGCACGCACTCTTGGTGGAGGTGGCGCCGCACGCGCTGCTGCAGGCGGTTCTGAAGCGCGCTCTGCCGGCCGCGGTGCACGTGCCGCTGGTGCGCCGAGACTCGCAAGAAGCGCTGACGTACCTCCTCGCTGCCGTCGGCAAGCTATACGCGAACGGCGCTCAGCCTCAGGTGACACATATTTTTCTTTACTAGACAACAATTTTATTTAAGTATATTTTATTTATGCAAACCTAATATATTTTTCACATTATAATAGGTAACGCATTTGTATCCACCCGTTTCGTGGCCCGTGTCGCGCGGCACGCCTGCGCTGGCTTCTCACGTCGGATGGGACCATTCAATTAAATGGAGCGTGGCAAATTTCAAGAAAACTGGCTGCGGTGAGAATATCATCGAGTACGATCTCGGCAAAACCAACGATGCCTTCCTATTCGGACATAACATTGACGGCAGGATTATCTTCCCCGCCACCGGATACCTGGTGAGTTTTGGCCCCTTTTCTTTTCCGCGCTTTACTATTTCTTCATGATTAATGTTTTTTTGGGTGAATAGACGCTGGTCTGGCGCACGGTAGCGAAGATGAACCTGATGGATATAGAGCAGGCTGCAGTTGTATTCGAAAACGTGCATTTTCGTCGAGCCACTATCGTACTGCGCGACGCGCCGGTGCGGTTCCTCATTTCACTGCTAGGAGGCACAGGCGAATTTGAGATACGCGAGGGAAGCGAAGTGGTTGTCACGGGCACAGTGCGCCTCACCGCCAAACCTGCCGCTGAACGCTTGCCTGTTGCCTTGCTAGATGAGAATATTGGTGAAAATAATGATTTACCACCGTTGGAATCAGAAGACATCTATAAAGAGTTACGCCTGCGCGGCTATAACTACCTGAATACGTTTCGCGGGATCAAATCCTCGGACGCACTCGGCTTCCGTGGACAACTCATTTGGCATGACAACTGGATTTCATTCATGGATACGATGCTTCAGTTCGGCATCATTGGTGCGGACACGCGAGAGCTGTATCTACCCACACGTCTACAGCGCGCGCTGATCGATCCGATAGCGCACCGCGCAGCGGTGGCGATGGCCGTTGACTCGGGTGGTTGCGTGCCAATCAAGTTCTACCGCAACACCGATGTCACGGTTGCTGGCGGTATCGAGTTCCGCGGTGTGAAAACCTCGCTAGCGCCGCGTCGCACCAACGTGCAGGCGGCGCCTAAGCTGGAGAAGTTCTTGTTCCTCCCGCTGGATGGCGCCGAGAACAGCGGGCTGTGTAAACGTGACGCACTCACGGCCGCGCTGCAGCTGGTACTCGAGAACTGCAACGTGCTCGAGTTGAAAATCACTGAGCCAGCGCTGCATCGTCCAGTTGACGGGCTGATGTTGCTACATGCCGTGCAAGGTAGGGCAATAAGGCTTATGATACAATAACAGTTATTTGGTAATGTTTTCTCTGATACTATATTATATCGATATCTTTCATATAGTTGAATAAAAAATCGATTATCGATTCGATGTTTTATGCACTGCCGTGTTAAAGTTGCGGAACTAAGAATGCTGTGTCCCGATTTTCACTTGGCCGCTTTCTTGGAATTTTAGCCCTGTTGGGTTGGCACAGAGGAAGGAATGGGGGAAAACAAAAAGGAAATTAAAAAGTTATATAATAACATACTCGTAGTGTGTATGTTGAGAAAGGGCAAATTCTGTAAATTTTCCGTAAAACACACTGTAGTAGTACGAATATCATATCAATTATATAGTTGGGCCAAGATCTGTTTCGTGTTTCCTATTTAATTGTTACTTATATGTGTGTTCTGATTTATTAATTTATGCTTTTGTATAATAAATAGAACTTATTGTTATAATGAATTTGCTGTGCATTAAGTAATCAAAAATCGAATTGTGAATTTTACTGAAAAGCACTCATACGTTTTTTTATACAACGACGGTGGCAAACAAGCTTACGGCCCGCCTGATGGTAAGCGGAGACCGCAGCCTATAGACGCATGTAACTCCAAAGGAGTAACATGGGCGTTGCTGACCCTTGATATGTTTGAGGATTCGCCATGTTAACAGTTGAAGGAACAAGTTCCCTCGCTCTCAACACAACGCATCCTCGGGAGCTCTGGTGACCTTGCTCACCTCCAGGAACACAACACTACAGAGCAAGTAGTAGTGTTATTATGGCTGTGGTCTTCTGCAAGGTACTTCCCCAGTTGGGCTGCTTCAAATTCGAGCGGGATCACATTTCGCTGTGCCCTACCTCACCAAACACTCAATACTCATTCTAATCAAGATATTCCGGGAGTCGTCCGATGCAACAGATTGATCAGCACTCTTGAATAGTTAATGTGTTAAATGCTCCGCTCCTCGGAGGAGGCAGGGGAGTCCAACCAATCGCAATGATATCGGTCGGACATCGGTATACTCAGATACGCGCAGTGTTCGCGGTCTATTGAGTCTAGTCAGTCTATTGAGGTAACACCAGGTTCTTGAAATCCTTCTAATTTGGCACCTCGGATAATCATCGAGCCAATTTTTCTTTATTCTGTGATATTGGTATACTAAAACGGCATTGGCTTGTGTGTGCGCAGTGTTGGCTGCGGAGCCCGGACTCCGCGTGATGGCGACTCTAGCGGCCGGCGCCGACGCCCAGTGCTACATCGAGGAGATGGCTCCACATGGAATCAAGGTTTACCCTTACACCAACTCCACAATTGAATAAAATGTGACAATGTGTCACGTTTGTGTGTGTGAAGCATATGCGTTTATGGCCACAGACAAACGTCCATTACAGTTTTCGATCCTTACCTTAGATTTCCCTACCTTAGATGGGCTTGTGAGTAATTTTTCTTGTGTACGAGTATTTGAACCACTATTATATACTTAACCAGAAATGCAACAAAAATCTACAGAGACTTCGTAAAAAAACTGACATGGCCCTCCATGTCACTGATGGTGGTTGAAACACTAAGAATTATTTATCTCTTCTTGTTCAGCTACTTATTTGTTACTTTGTAGTTTCTACAACAATGTAGGGTTTCATGCCACTGGGAAATAAGGCGAAAGCCAGCACATGCAATGTCTCGGCTCAAAGTCCTAAAAGTGTTTAGCCACTACAACAAATGTACGGCGGTGCATTGGAAATTATCGCGTGCTTTGAAATGCCGTTATGACTAGATTATGAAACAATAAGGTCTGATTTTCAGATATATGATTCTTGACTACCATTGATTATCTGATTTGGTCGATACATGATTGCTTAAAACCCCGATATAGAAAAAAAAAACAAAGTTGGGTCTGTATTTTCCTTTTTTTTACTCAGCCTATTCAAACGATACATTATTTTACGACACAATCAAGTTAACACTATAGTATTTTATCTCATCTAAAATCGCACTTGATGAAATTTAAATAAAACTTCACTAAGTTAGGTATTTATCGAGTCCAAAAAAGTCACTCCCGAAGAGTGTCGTTACATCTCTTTTTATCGTGCGCGGAAGGCTTAAGCGTCTCTGTTTAGGGGGCGTGTTCGACTCAAATCAAGGCATGCCCTTAAATGCAGGTCTCAGATAAAGACACGATGAAGGGCGGCCTGGACGCTCACTGCCACGTAGCGTTGTGTGGCAACGTGTTGGCACGACCACGACACGACAGCGCCGACTTACTGCCCGCGTTGGTTGCGGCGAGTGATACTAAAGGCTTCGTGTTGCTGGAGGAGCCGCTACGCACGCTAGATGTTCCCGCAACACAGGAGCGGCTCACCAGCGCCGGGCTTACTTTGGTAAGTATTAATGCTTGTTCCTCTATAGCGTCCTCATGTAAAAGTGAGCTAGTCCGATCGTAGTTAAAATATCTTTATGTTCGTGAAGGTATCCCGCGCGTTCGTGGAATCGAGCGAGTACGTGCTGCTACGGCGCGCAGCGACTGTTCCTACAACGCGGGTCGTGCTGGAGGCACGTGACGATAACTATGCTTGGGTTGAAGAACTGAAGGAAGCCATGAAGCGCGCAGAAACCGAGGAGATGCGCGTGTATGTATGGTCACGCGCGCCCGACTCCGGCGTGCTGGGCTTGGCCACATGCCTGCGGCGCGAGCCCGGTGGCGACCGCCTGCGCGTCTACTATCTGCCCGGAGCTAGGGACGCATTCAACCCTGATGCTCCAGCGTACAGGGCGCAGTTGCAGCGGGACCTGGCCTTCAACGTGTTGCTCACCGGCGTCTGGGGTACCTTCCGCCACCTGCTCCTTGATACTCCTGGCGCCCAGCTTCAAGTGGGTATTCTCTACAGATACCTTGTTGTTCATGTTGGAACCCATTCGACTAAATTCTGTTTACGGCTGCAGGTAGAGCACGCGTTTGTGAACACTCTGTCGCGCGGCGACCTGTCATCGTTGAGCTGGGTTGAGAGCAACCTGCGGCACGCGGCGGAGACACCTAAGCGAAAGCACGCCGACGTGTGTCGTGTCTGCTACGCGCCGCTCAACTTCCGCGACGTCATGCTCGCTACCGGCAAGCTGCCGCCAGATGCGCTTCCAGGAGACCTCGCCAAACAAGTATACACTCGGTTTCAATTTTTATCACCGCTCTAAAATATGTCACGTTATGTTTATATATTACGGTCGGTTACCTTATTGGCGGTTTGGAGTTATTGATAATCTACAAACATTTATCCCGCCAAAAACTTTCATGTAAAGAATAGAATAGAATATTGGCCAAGACTATTTAATTCTCATAACTCTCAAAGATATATATATGTATATATATATATATATATATATATATATATATATATATATATAACACTACTAGACCCACTCTAGAAATTTCATATCTTTGCTGAAAAACTTAAAACCGTAATTGACGAATCGCGCAATAGAAGAAAGAATCGAAAATTCTAGGAATCAGCCAGGGCCTAACTCGCCTTTAAATAGCTGCTAAAGAAAATAAAGGCATTTTCGAAGATAAGCTAAAAGGGCGCCATTAAATTCATACATAATAATGTCACGTATAGGGTTTGTAATCTGGATATCCGAAAGACCCGGATATCCGCCAAATTTCGGATCCGGATCTGACAGGCTCCTGGATCCGGATTTTTCGGATATTACCATGAAAACCGAAAATACTGCTCCAAAAGGAAGTTTTTACAGAGTCCACGCTGAAAACGGAATGGTATAATGTAGATCATTCCCAATCCCAATCTCTGTTTTTATTCGCCCTTTCTTCATCCCAGACCAGATTATATTATATTGTTTTTAATTTATTAGTCACAAAAATAATGAAACCACAAACTAGTAAAACTGAGACTGAGTTTGATGGCGAAAAATGGAGTTAGTTCAAATACACTAATCTACCGTAGGTATTATATAAATCCAATACTACCGGAACTTTTAAATTAAATTCAAATAGGTACTTTTATTTTCAGAGCAAGTCCATAGGTAGTTGTAGTTGTACTATACCTACCTACTAGTACTAAAGACTTAGTTTAGATTAGATTTACCTAAAGAAATATTGAAGAAGTATAAATATTTGACACAGGAAGTAAGAAGTAAATGCAGCAACAATACCTCGGTTTTGTAATTTGTAATACGGTTTTAGTATTATGGTCTTGACTTATAATATGATCATGTAAAATAATTTACTTTAAAAACAAAGTTTTAACCGACTTCAATTTAGTACTCCGCCAAGCCACGAGCACTGCATTTCCTATTTTTTACAATTTACCACATGAACTGATTTCCGATAGCAAATGCGTTGATTACTATAGAAAAAAACCGAATCGCTGTATGTGGGCCGATAATATTTGAGGACTTCCATTGATTCCCCAAGATCATCACCAATGGCACTTCATTAGTTCCTATTTCAACGGAATCTTATCAGAACCTGTGACGTACTTTTGCACTTTTAAGTACATAATTGAGGAATTCGATAAGTCGTCTGTGGTCTTCATCATCAATTCCTCGCCACCAAATTTATGATTCCGGATGTAAATACACGAGTTATAACAGAAAATACCAAAATCACTACACGCGTGCCTTATAAAATTGAGGAGTCCCCTCAATTCCTCATGGATCCCATCATCTAACTGAATTTTGAAAAAAATGGGACCCACCTGGAAGTATATACATACGAACAAAAAAAAAAATTCCGAATCGGTTCATCAATGACGGAGTTCTGAGGTAACAAACATTGAAAAAAAAAAAAAAAATACAACCGAATTGAGAACCTCCTCCTTTTTTTTGAAGTCGGTTAATAAGAATAGTGGGCTATATTTATGGCCCGTTCACTGTTTTTGCCATATCTAGACATAGGTAGTCTTATTAGCCTAAGGGAATCTCCCTTGCCAAACAGACACCTCTATCCTTGATTTTCATGATTTCCTTGTTGGCTCTTCTTCCAATCGATTACTGAGTAAGGCGTCCGGGTCATGTTAATTTCTTTTACAACCCTATCGAATTAATTGTAAAAATGGAGCTCATTGAAATATATGTACGAGCAAACGTGACCTGAAGGCGTAGCACGGTTGCCATTTTATCAGTTATCGCTGTGGATAAGACATCCGTCACGTTCTGACAAGTATGCGAGTGCGATAGTGACGGATGTCTTATCCACTACTCTAACAAGTAAAACTTTTAGACAAAATGAAGTTTTATACCCCTTATGAAGTCGGGAATGCGTATCTATTTAAATCTTTCAGGACTAAAAATACGGTGGTATAGCCGTTTTTAGTTGTTTCTTAGTTTAGCCTTACAATTCCTACTTTGTACCAAAAAAACCTTGTGAATCCGTTTTATCCGTAAAATCCGGATATCCGGATCTATTGAATTCGAAGATCCGAAATATCTGGATCCGAAATATTGGCGGATCTTGCAAACCCCTAGTCACGTATGTAAAAACCAAATTGCGTCGCATATTATAATTATCAGGTCATAAATGAATGGATATTTCTACAGTTGTGTGTCGCTTATATTTTTTCGTTTATTTTCTAGGAGTGCAAACTTGGTTTAGAGTTCAGCGGATACTCGTCAACGGACGAACGTGTAATGGGTATGGTGGCAACCAAGGGTCTAGCGACTACGGTGCTGGCTGATGAGATGTTTACGTGGAAAGTCCCAAAGCAATGGTCATTGGAGGAGGCAGCGACCGTTCCACTGGCGTACGCGACGGCGTACTACGCGCTGGAAGTGCGCGGGCGCATGCAGCGCGGCGAGACTGTGCTGGTGCACGCGGGCGCGGGCGGTGTGGGCCAGGCGGCCATTGCCATCGCACTGCACGCCGGCTGCACCGTCTTCACCACCGTGGGCTCGCCCGACAAGCGCGCCTTCCTGCGCTACCGCTTCCCGCAGCTACAGGATGCCAACATCGGCAACTCACGCGACTGCTCGTTCGAACAACTTGTGCGACACCGGACGCATGGCTGCGGCGTTGACCTTGTGCTAAACTCACTCGCGGGTGACAAGCTGCAAGCGTCCCTCCGTTGCCTCGGGGTGGGCGGCCGTTTTCTCGAGATCGGTAAACTGGACCTGAGCGCCAACTCTGCTCTCGGTATGGCCGTTCTGCTAAAGAACACCACGGTGCACGGTATCCTACTGGACGCGCTGTTTGATACGCGCGGCAATCACTTTGAAAAGGTGGAAGTGGTGCGCTGTGTGACCGAAGGCATCGCCGCCGGTTCCGTGCGTCCGCTGCCCACAACCGTGTTCGCCAACAACAAGCTCGAGCAAGCCTTTCGGTAAGTTAATTATTAATAGCTAAATCACTTTGAGTTTTTTCTTTGTACTCCTCGTTAATAGTACATTATTGTCGAAGCAAGGGAAGTAGGCAATTGCTGGCTGAGTATTACTTTTAAACGGACGACCTTGGGAGTCCGTTTAATTTAATACGAAGCCAGCAATAACCCTTCCAGCTGAGACAATAATGTGCTTTTCTTAAAAATTGTGCAGGAAATCAAAAATGTACTTTCTGAAAATGATAAGGCATGCATTTCTTCTCGCCGCTTCAAGAAATTATCGTACGTTTTTCGATATTTGTCTTTTGGCTTTGCAACTGACACTTAACCAATAATCAATAACTGAGCTTGCAAATCTGGAATCGATCATTTACACGTCAATTTTATATATTTTCCGTAAAAACAATTAACCAATGTATGTTAAAACAGAATTATTTTTGCGTTGCCGCCTTTTAATTTTTTTTAATAATAAGTTGGAAGTGTATTTTTTTTTTTTTAATTTATTTAGAACACAAACAGTCACATAAACAAATATACAAGGGGTACAAACTAGAGTACCAAAGAAACATAAAGCTAAAGACCTGGAGTTTCATAACTATCATAAATTTTGTTAACAAAACAACTTAAATCATATGCAACAAAAATAGAAGCTTAATAGCGTTATCAGTGTATAACACAAGCACAAGTAAATGTAATAAGTGCAAGAAATTTGCGGAAAAATTTGCATATATGTTTACATGTACACGTACAACATACACGTACAGATACATGCATGCATACCCGCACACATAAATACACACACATAATGTAGACATTATTCAGTAAGAAAAATTAAGGCGATCTGAAGGTAACACTTGCAATCAAGTAAATTATCATACTCATGGATGAACTAAACGTAACTTACATTGTAATAACGATTTGATACTTAACAGTGATTGATGAAAAGGATCAATATCAATCAGATACTTATTATAAAAACTAGGGACTCGTCTGAAAAAAGTATGCCGAGAGTAATTTTTGCGGGCAAAGCTGATATGGAAAAGAGATCTAGGACGTAAGGGATGATGCGGGCAGCTAAAAGTAATCAATTCCAAAAGGTTTGGACAGTGTACCTCACCTTTAAGAATTTTAAGCAAGAACATCACATCTAAATACTGTCTCCGGTTACGAAGAGAAGGAACACTAAAAATATATGGCCGTTTTAACTTTTTAAAAAGTTTGTACCACCTCAAATAAGGGAATTTGTATGCAACATTGTAGTCGAGCAAAATCGAGCCGGCAAGGTTTTTTATTTTTTAAACTTTGACTAACCATAAACCATGCACTTCACGTCCTGATTTTTTACCAATTAAGTCAACTTTGCCGATGATTTTTGAGAAAAGACTCGTTATTGTCGTACAGGTATATGGCGAGGGGCGAGCACATCGGTAAGGTACTGATTCAAGTGCGCAAGGAGGCGGGTGGTGCGCCGGCGCCGCTGTTGTCCGCCGTGCCGCGCGTCTACATGCGTCCCGGCCAAAGCTACGTGCTGGTCGGTCAGTAGTATAAAGTTAAACCTACCTAAGGCGATATAGGTAGGTACGCTCGATTTGCACCATGTGCGTTGCTACAGTTTCATTACATTACGTACACATAACACATAGCACAAATGTTTGAACCCATATTTGATCACACAAACAATCACAAATATGAAGCACCTGTATTTTGCTTATTTGTTCAATATTTGATCACACATTTGCATTTTGCCATGCGTTGTCGGTTTTTCGAGCGTGCGTCAAAGCATTCAAAGGTCAAATGTTGGGTAGTCTCTGCCACACTTGCACAAAGTTTAGTTACATACATCCACTCGCGCCTTCTCCTAGACCATTTTAGTTTTTATCGCGCATAAAAGTAATAATTACAAGCGGCTAAATATTATAGGTAGACCGCGTCAACAAACCCGTCGTCCTCCATCTTGTTTGTTGACTTTGCGAACACTTGTGGACTGAACATGCATTTAAAGCAAGTGTGGCAGGTACATAAACATTTTTTCAAATATGTGAGCAAAGACTTTCAAAGTCTTTGTTCAAATATTGTCTATGTGTAGCGCCGCCATGAAACTAAAGTTTTTTTTTCACTTCCGCTTGCTGCAGGCGGGCTAGGCGGCATCGGCCTTGAGCTAGGGGAGTGGTTGGTGGGCCGCGGCGCGCTTTGTTTAGTTCTCAGTTCGCGCAGTGGTTTGCGCACCGGTTACCAGGCCCGGTGCATCCGCAGGTGAGCTAATCCAATATTATAATCTGAGTATGATAAAAGGTAGTCTTCAATTTGTCTTTATTATATTATTAGAGTACACAGGTCGCTCGACTCCCCATACAAACTTATTTTGGTTTTCATTATGAATTATAATTGTGAATTGTGAATATTATGTAATTGTGAAATTTGTAACATGTTCAGCACATATTGACGGAATTTGCCCGGAATGAAAATCATAGGCAAGTGTTGATTAGATCACTCAATCTTAACACGTTCCCTGTCCGAAGGCCCCCAATGTGGGGACATGAAGCTTTTTTTCACTAGTCCATGCTCCCACTACGGGTTCTCAACTTCAAATGGCCCCACAGTGGGGCCACGTTGAGTGATGTTTCACTTGGAAAATTAACATGGTATTACTTCTTACTAAACTTTGTTTTATTTTATTAATATAAATTAATATAGTTGTAATGATATTTCGACAAATAGCACGGCAATATTCACGTCGACAAGTCCGTGCCTCCAATCTGGGGCCACACAACTTTACATTGATAAGTCCGTGTCCCCAAAGTGGAAGCTCACATGGACGTGTGACGTTGTCATATAATTTTGTATGGGGACAGGGAACGTTTTAATAAGTTATTGTTGTTTATTTGACTTTTTCACATGTACTTAGGTACTATAATTTACTTTAAAAACAAAGTTTTAACCGACTTCCATTTAGTACTCCGCCAAGCCACGAGAACATTTCCACATTTATTTTCCAAATTACCACATGAACTGATTTCCGTGAGCAAATGCGTTGGTTATTAGAGAAAAAAACCCAATCGCTGTATGTGGGCCGATAACATTTGAGGACTTCCGTCGATTCCACAAGGATCACCTTTGGCACTTGATTAGTTGCTATTTCAACACAATCTTATCGGAATCTGTGATATATTTTTGTACTTTTAAGTACGTAATTGAGGAACTCCATAAGTCATCTGTGGTCTTCATCCTCAATTACACTCCACTAAATTTATGATTTCCGGGTGTAAATACACAAATTATAATAGAAAATACCAAAATCACTACATGCGTGTCTAATAAAATTGAGGAGTTCCCTCAATTCCTCATGGATTCCATCACCCAACTGAATTTTTGAAAAAATGGGACCCACCTGGAAGCATATACTTTCGAACAAAAAAATATTTTACGAATCGGCTCATCAATGACGGAGTTCTGAGGTAACAAACATTGAAAGAAAAAAAAAGAAATGATTTACTTTAAAAACAAAGTTTTAACCGACTTCATTTAGTACTCCGCCAAGCCACGAGAATATTTCCACATTTTTTTACAATTTACCACATGAACTAATTTCCGATAGCAAATGCGTTGATTACTATTAAAAAACAACCGAATCGCTGTATGTGAGCCGATAATATTTGAGGACTTCCGTCGATTCCCCAAGATCATCACCAATGGCACTTCATTAGTTCCTATTACAACGGAATCTTATCAGAACCGGTAACGTACTTTTGCACTTTTAAGTACATAATTGAGGAATTCGAGAAGTCTTCTGTGGTCTTCACCATCAATTGCTCGCCACCAAATTTATGATTTTCGGATGTAAATATACGAATTACAATAGAAAATACCAAAATTACTACACGCGTGCCTAATAAAATTGAGGAGTTCCCTCAATTCCTCATGGATCCCATCACCCAACTGAATTTTTGAAAAAATGGGACCCACCAGGAACCATATACATTCGAACAAAAAAAAAATTACGTATCGGCTCATCAATGACGGAGTTCTGAGGTAACAAACATTGAAAAAAAAAAAAAAAAAAATACAACCGAATTGAGAACCTTCTCCTTCTTTTTTAAGTCGGTTAAAAATACAACCGAATTGTGAACTTCCTCCTTTTTTTGAAGTCGGTTAAAAAACAAACAAGGTTGGAACCTTCCATTAAGCATTATAATATGCTTGTATCGGAAGATTCCGCTCTTCCATAACTCGGAGGTACCTACTTAGTAACAAAAACTAAATAAATTAAGTTTAAGGAGTACCTATGTACAAGCAACTTAATTATAATGAGCGAGCGCGCGTTTGTTTGCGTGTATGTTTGTGTGTGTGTTTGATTCACAATTATTAACTTAATTTATTCATTTTATTTACCTATTGTTTACTTATTTTATACATTTATTTATTTAATTGCTTCTTTCTTGTTTATATTTGTACATAAGTGTCTGTCAAAAATTTCATTTTAGGTACAAGATTTTATTGCCGACTACTTTTCTTGAATACCATCATTGAGACAATTGAGACGATTCTATCGAGCCCAAACTCGACGGGGTTGCGTCGTTTAATTACGGAGTTCCTATGGCCTCCATCATCAGATCAGCTCTATGTCATAATAATATTGCATTGTCATCCGATTTATACATGCATGCAAAATTTCAGCTCAATCGGAAGCCGGGAAGTGGAACAAATTTAACTTGCAAGATGTGATTACAGACCTTGGCTCTAATCACGTTTGTTTGCAGGTGGCGTGAGGCAGGCGTACGTGTGCTGGTGTCGGCGGCGGACGCGACGACGGGGGCGGGTGCGCGCGCGCTGCTGCGGGCGGCGGCGGCGCTCGCGCCGGTCGGCGGCGTCTTCAACCTCGCCGCCGTACTCTGCGACGCCTTGCTCCAGAATCAAAATCCGGATGCCTTCTGCGCCGTCGCTAAGCCCAAGATTGACGGTCAGTTATCACCCTCCTAGCGTTTTTCCCGGTCGTGGCCTAAAAGCCGGTTGGCACTAGTTTGACGAAAGCGATTTCCGTCTGACCTGTCACCCCGGAGGGAAAACTAGACCTTATTGGGAAGATTAGACCGGTTTCTTCACGATGTTTTCTTCCACCGAAACGCAACTGTTATCTGCCTATAGTTACATATAACAAGCCTGAAGAGGGTCGAATGTCTGTACATGGAAGATATTCGAAAAAAATTGGCTAGGGATACTTAGACGTTCCAACTTATTGTGTGAATGTCATGCCCTTGCCAGACAAAGAATGAATTACTATAGGTAACGGCTATCCGCAACCAAAGGAATTCAAGGTACTTCCGCTGAGCTGCATCATCCGCTATGTGGAAATGATGGAAGCGAGCTTGGGAGTAGACATAAGGAGAGGGCAAATGCACAAAAGATCCCACTGGGTCGAAGTGCATCCGAAAGGGCCCTCATCTAGATATGATAAGATAAGATAGACGTTCCAACAGTTTTTTGAACTTTTGTGTTGGAATAGGTATACCTACAATTTATAGAGCAACGAAATCCCTCTAGTTAGTATGCCATACTATCATTATTATTATTTTCTGGGGGGGGCGCACAAGGGGAGCAGGCGGACAGAAATAATCAACAACTGTTAAAAATAAACTTGTAGTGTGACGGAAACCCCACAACACACGTGCCCCCACCCTTGGCCAGGTGGTCCAGAAGCGCAAAAAAGTGCCAAGTAATCTCATCTCATCCGAGGCGGCAACATCAAAGCATTTGAAGCACAATTGTCCCAATCCCAACGTGGTGTGGATTGGATGCCGAAGGCCAACGAACGAAAGCGCAGTTGAAGCTGTTGAAGTGACAAGAGTGTAGTGACTTTTATAACCTAAATAATAATAGACTCAAAGTAAAACAAATAAACAATAGAGAAAAACAAAGAGTAAACATTTCTGCTTTTAAAATATGTTGTTGGTCACCATCTCCGCATTCACTTGTGTTTTTTTCTTTTTGTTAACTCGTTAAGTTAAAATACAGAAAACTAGCAATTAAAATCACTGTGTCGTCGTCCATGATCAATATGCGGTTATGACGGTTATCAAACATGTTCGACTAGGACTAAAGTTGGCTACCGCACGTTCGTTGCACGCATCTTCAAGAACCAACGTGCGGTAGCCAAACATCGAATTTCTCCGGCGAAACCCATTCGTTGGCGTTCGTTGGCTTGGTGTGTACACAGCATTACGGTAAATCTCTGTATTCTTTGACTAGTACATAGATAAAATGGTCCTTCGGCATGGAAATAGGCTCCGGCTTAGCCTGTATAATACGCGGCCGAAGCGCGGGGCAGCTACTACATTATATTTCTGTTTATAGCCACGCGTGCCCTGGATAGGACGTCGCGTGAGTTGGCGCCGGAGCTGGAGCACTTTGTAGTGTTCTCGTCGATGTCGTGCGGACGCGGCAACGCGGGCCAGAGCAACTATGGATTCGCCAACAGCGCCATGGAGCGGCTCTGTGAGCAGCGGCGGGCGGACGGACTGCCGGCGCTCGCGGTGCAGTGGGGCGCTATCGGTGACGTGGGACTCGTGGCCGACATGTACGGCGAATCCGCGGTGGTTGGCGGCACTGTGCCACAGCGCATCGTCTCGTGCCTGCAGACGATGGAAGCGCTGATGATGCTGCCGCATGTTGTGGTGTCATGTATGGTGGTTTCTGACAAGCGGTGCACGCAGGATGAACAAAAACAGGACCTTTTGCAGGCAATTGCAAGGATTCTAGGTACGTAAGTTAAAAGGCTCCTCTACACAATGGCCCATCATGGCCAAGAGCAGGACGTAGTTATGCGTTGGAGTGCGATAGAAGTATGTATTTCTCCCTCTAACGCATAGCTACTGTTTTTGAGTATAACAGGAGTAGAAAATGAAATGCGGTTTCTCGAATTCAAGTAACGTGTAATGTCTGACTTTGACACATACAGAAGGAAAAAATACAAGCGCCTTACATTCTAACAGAGCAACATTGCGCATGAAGCAACGTGTGATACAATTTTTAACAGTTGCTGTATAATGGGCCATGATGGCCGATTGTGTAGAGGAGACTTACTTCTCTACTCACTTGCTTGTGGCTACACCTAAATAGTGTGGCACCTGGAGTTGCCACCGAAGACATGCTTTTAGTCTGCTTAGGTACATTTTTAAATCCGAAATCAAGTGAGTGATTTGCGGCATATGCCAAATGTTGTTCCGTTTAATTCGTTTTAAGGTCTGGTTTATTTGATTGCAGGTATCAATGACCTGAACAAGGTGGTGGAGACAGCAAGTTTGGCCGACCTCGGTATGGACTCTTTGATGGGTGCCGAGATCAAACAGATGCTGGAGCGTGACTGCGACATACTGCTCGGCGTACAAGAGATCCGCGCGCTCACGATTGCCAGGCTGCGTGGAATGTTCTAAGGCGCTGCCTGTCGGCAACTGTACATTAAAACAGTTTAATATCACTAACCACAATTTTTATTCTATAGTAAAGATATTTTATAATCTAATAACAGTCATTCAATACAAATCATCTTTCTCTATTTTCTTCGCTCTTCTCTTTCTCGTCTCCGACATCTTGCTGCCAAAAGCATAGTCAAACTAGCAAAGTAGGTTTTACTGCAACAGCCTCGATTCTCGTATATCCTAATAGCGTTTTTCCCGGTAGTGCTAATTGAGGTCGGGGTACGCTATGGCAACTAATATCTTACACGCATAATGACACATTTTGACCACGCGGAACGCCACCTACGCTAAATGACAAATACGCAAAATAGCACTTACGCAGAATGACAAACACCCAAAATGAAACATATCTACTCTATATCTACTATCCTATACTACTCTAAGGCAGGTCGATGTAGGTACGACGACGAGCGAAGCGAGGAGGAGTGTTAGTTGTACGGTGAGCCTAAGCGCGCGAGCCGAGCGAGCGAAGCGAGCGTGCCGCGGCAGCGGCCGGCGAAGCGCCAGAACCAAACAGTGTGGCTACGAGGAAAATAGGCTTATGTGTCGTTACGCGTAAATGGCATTTGGCATATGTGTCGTTTTGCGTGTGTCGTTTTGCGTATGTGTCGTTTCGCGTATGTGTCGTTTCGCGTATCGGTCGATTTGCGTAGATACTTCATTATGCGTGTAATACCAACTAATTCCAAGATTTGGCTTAGGCGCAGTTTAACGAAAGCTACCGCCATCTGACCTTCTATCCAAAGGGAAAACTAGATCTTTTTGAGACTACACCGGTTTCCTCACGATGTTTTACTTCACTGGAAAGCCGCTGTTCAATATTAAATGATATTTCGTACATAAGTTTAAAAAAAAAAGGGAAGAAGCCGGAGTTCGAACCTGTGACCTCAAGATTGCAAGTCGCGCGTCTTATATGAGGTAGTGATTTCACCCCAATGTGTATGTACAACATGTCGAAGTCATAATCAGTCTTGCGCAACTCAGTACAAAAAAAACTTTTGTATGGAGTTTGCTGAATAAATAATGGCGGAGCTGTCATTTGCGTGTCGTTTCCGTTACAAGTACTCTGTGGTGTATACCGCCATATTGCTTCCTGTGTAAATTGTGTCTGTCAATGCGCAACGGATTCCATTTTTGGCTATTTTATTGTTATTTTGTGTGATATGTGTTACAAATAGTGTTCGTGTTGTTTGTTAAAATATCAACAAAAAAAAATGCCACCGAAAAGACGGTTTATAAGATGTAAAGTGTGTGGACTTAAAGCAAGCCGCGAAAAAAGCACTAAGAGGCCATTTAGGGCGAAATTTCCATTGACCGAAGACCGGTAAGTAGAAAACTAGTCATTTATTACAATTGGCTACAAACAAAATTATGATGGTTTATTAACATTTTTATTGAGTACTAGTGATGTACTATATCTATCGATAAATGGAGGTTTCCCTGAAGTAGTTAATAATTTTCTTATATTTCCAATAATTGTGAGACTCAAAAATATCACCTAATATTTGTAGTATAATAATCCTTTTATTTATCTACTTATAAGGACTCTTGACCGTGATTCATTTCACCATTGATTTGTTATTTTAACTTACTTAGTGATTAATGAAATATAACTATTTTTTTAGATGCAGGCAGCGGGTCAAGGCTGTGGGGAACAAAGACCTGATATATGATCCCATTGAAAGATTGCACGTTTTAAAATATGTATGTGGGAATCATTTCCAGAGCTCTCAATAAAAAAGACCCGGTTGAAGAAACCTGCCACAAAATAAAAAAAAGCACAATTACAAGGGTTTGGAAAAAAGTTAGTGTTTTATTTAAGATCGGGTTCATATGTAAAGCCAACGTAGTATTTATTTAATTGGTTTAGCATTTACTGAACAAGATTTCGTTGGACTCGTAAATATGGACTCTATTTAAACCTAATGTGAAAGTACCTATTTAAGAAATAATAGGTACAAGTAGCATGAACTGCGATTATTAAAATACGCCCGCAATTTTATCGATAAAAGCGGGTTTGTCGATATCGATATCGATAAAACTACTTTTATAGATGCGCCACTATTGTGTATTAACTGTTGGGTTGGCACTCTTGAAATGTCAGTTTGACGTCTGTCAAAGAAAAGACGCTTCGCTTGGTCATGTTGGTATTGATTTGCCATGCAAACTGCATTCAATTTTCGAATACACTCCTAGTATGAGAGTCCCGTCTCTTAAAACGTAGTGATTATATTCTCTTTGGTCATAATTGGGTGTAGCCATGAACGTAGAATAATCTGGACAGGCTATGGTAATAATAATACCACGTGCGAGCGAGCTGGTAGTATACAAATCTCGATAAGTGTGACAGAAAAGGAAATATCATTCATTGTCCTTGTCATAGTTCCACTTTTTTTGTTGGGCACAGCTGATTTAGTATGAAGTTGTGCCCAACATACCATTACCCGTCCAAATTTAGTAGGTTGTTTATGGCAAGTCATTTGCCATTTTAGGACCGGTTCTTAATTCAGCTGCATAAGAGCTTTTCCGTCCCTCACTGTGGCAACATGTGTACAGCCCGTCCATAGTATTCTAGATTCATGGGTGTAGCGCGTACAGACGTACAGACCCCCTAGCACCATTTGTCCCTCTTGAACTCGCATATTGGCCAGAATGGGACAAATGCTTTATGTCCGACATATAACTTAGTGTGCTAGGTAGGGGGTCAGATGTAATGGTAGGTACACACTGAGCAAATGAACGACCAACGAACGCGAAGCATTTATGGTGGGTACACACTAAGCCAACGAACGGCTATGTATCTCACTCTAACAAATAGCTGTCACATAAATGCTTCGCGTTCGTTGGTCGTTCGTTTGCTCAGTGTGTACCCACCATTACGTGACAGCTATTTGTTAGAGTGAGATACATGCGAGCGAGCTAGCCGTTCGTTGGCTTGGTGTGTACTCACCATAATAAGCATCCGACCACATGTGAATGCAAATTCTCAGTAGGTATAGTTCCCGTCAAACAACTTGAACATGCGGGACGAAGTGGGGGGGGGGCCAGCTCGCAGGTACAATTCGCCTTTGCGCATGCAAGGTCAAATGTTCAAGAAGTTTGACGGCATCTGTACAACGCGTTTGACAGTTGGATCAGCTGCAGCAGTGCCACATTTATTTATTTATTTGGACCTTCAACAATAAGTGACTACACTGATACATTATAGTACATAATTACATTTTCACTTAAAAGTTAAGCGAAGTGCCTTATCACTTAGGCCTGCAACAGACTGGCGCGGCCTGCACTGGCGGACAATAGAAAATTTGACAGCGGCGGACAAGTTCACTATTGTCCGCCGCGTGGCCGCGGCCAGGCCGCGCCAGTCTGTGAGAGGCTAGACAAAGAAGAGTTAACCTACGTAAATTTTACTTAATATTAATTAATTCTAAATATAGTCTATTAACATTTCTTGTTATAATGAGTCCCTAACCTCTCGAACGAGCAAGTGCGACAGAGAGAGATACCATTACCGCTCGGCTACATTGGCGACATACACTCGTGGATTAGTTTTTTTTTTTTTTTTTTTCAATGGACTTGTGGTCGTTTGCCCATAGCCATAGTCAAGTTAAAGCTTGTACTGTAACCGGAGCTGACGATGGAGGAGGAGGTGGGGCTTGAACTTGATTGCTATCCGGCTTAAAAGTAGAATCCTGACAATTGCAATCATCCCGGAGCAAATCTCTATCTCTATTAGATTCTGCATTTTTGCCACGCTTCTTTTTGTTGCAGTGGCGGCAATTTTTTCTAGTGACCGACTTACGTTTCCTTAACCCGGAAGACATGGAACCGTCAGTATCCATACCATCAGACTTATTATTGTGGTCACTATAAATAGTGACCGTATGCGATACCTCGGGGACTCCTAGGCCTCCCCCTGGGTCATCAGGGGGATCCATGACGAAATATATATAAAAAAACTTACCTAAAGGATGGAGTTATATACACAGAGTAATAAAAACTAACTACTGATAATATTTACAAATAAATTATCCTGCGTTGACCACTATAATTATTAAATTTTAAGAATTCGAGAAATAGACGCGCGCCCGCCTCGAAGTTTCCCGCCCTTTTCCAATGAATTAGTTAATTACCTTGTTGCAAGGTGTGTAATCGCTTCAAGTCATGGACGTATGATACTCAGGACAGGCTATGATAATAATAATACCATGTGCGAGCGAGCTAGTAGCAAACAATTCTCGATAAGTGTGACAGAAAGGGAAATATCATTAATTGTCCTTGTCATTCAACTTTTTTTTGTTTGCTACAACGGTTTTAGTATGAAGTTGTGGCACACAAACCATTACCTGTCCAAATTAAGTAGGTTATTTATGACAAGTCATCAGCCATTTTAAGACCAGTTCTTAATTTAGTGCATAGGAGCCTTTCCGTCCCTCTTGTGGCATCATGTATAGCCTGTCCAGAGTATTCTAGGTCCATGTTTAGTATGAATTTGTGGCAAATAAACTATTACCCGTCCAAATTGACTAGGTTGTTTATGGTTCTTAATTTAGCTGCATAGAAGCTTTTCCGTTTCCGTCCCTCGTTGTGGCATCACGTAGCCTGTCCTGAGTATCATAGGCCCATGCTTAATGTTCAACAAATTGTGGTGAGTGAAATCACTACATGGATCTAGAATTATGGACGGGCTGTATGTCGTATATGTTATCCACATGTTATTTTTTTTTTGTTTTACTTCATTTGACGAGTTTATGTCCCTATTGTGTTGTATTCTTTTAGTGCCATCTTGCCTCTTAATGGCCTCACTGAAAATCAGCGTCACGGAGGGCGCCTTGTGTCTCGCTCCGTGACACCAAGCTGAGTGAGGACCTTTTAGCGTAAAATTGTATGTAGTTATTTTTGCTTGTATGTACTTACTAAAATTTACGCTAATAAATTATTTTCTTTCTTTCTTTTCTTTATGTTATCACAGTGAGGGATGGAAAAGCTCTTGCATAAACAACCTACTAAATTTGGGCGGGTAATGGTTTGTGTACCACAACTTCATAGTAAATCAGTTGTGGCAAACAAAAAAAAGTGGAACTTTGACAAGGACAATTAATGATATTTCCCTTTCTGTCACACTTATCGAGATTTGTATGCTACCATCTCGCTGGCACGTGGTATTATTATTACCATAGCCTGTCCAGAGTATTCTACGTTCATGAATCACTATGTCTGTAGATTGCTTCACTCATTCAATTGTCTGTGGGCATTGACGTTTCATTCAGTTCATTCATTCGCTTCAGTGTTCATACCACAGACATTTTAACTTCACTTCTGTCAAGTCAAGTCAAGCTTCGCGAACGCGATATGCGCGTTGGTACGCGCTCGATATACTTAATTTTGTTATAAGCAGCAAAGAAAACACACTGACTCCGCTTCTTAAATTCAGTTTAATTTGTAATCAGTTATCATATGTGTTTGATTCTGCGTAAACTCAGATTTTCTTAACATTACGTGGGGTGAAGTGATCCTGCATTATCGTTGTGTTGTTTTCATTGTGAAGTAAAGTCTTGTTGGTTACAATGCCGACGAGTGCGGTGTACCAGCCTACTACTGTGACTTACGAGCAGCAGCCAAACGACCAGCGATGGAACTGCCCCATCAGCTACTTCTCACGTAGGGTGACGAGTACCCTGAACAGGGCAGTTTGTGTGCGGCTTGGAATGTGTTTACTCGGAAGCACACTGTTCATCATCGGTGAGTATCTTTGGTTACTGTATACGTAGCTTTTACCTGCGTCGTCGCTAATCGCAGTCTTGTCTCCAAAGCTTATCCGTGAAATATTGATTTAGGCACTAGGTTTCTCTTTAGAGCTTTTTTGAGTGAGTACGAATACAAATTACTTGACTTGGTAGTCCTTGAGCATCGACAGGACAATAACTCCTCTTTACAGCCACCATTACACACATTATCCAGCTTAATTGTCCTAACATGCCTATAAATATTTGTTATTGATCACTCAAAGCTTAAAAAATCACTGACAGTAAAAAACAGATGATAAAAGATAGAAATTTTGATATTAACTAAACAATAAGAAATTGCTTCATGCCTACATGTGAATTACTATTAGAGTTTTGGAAAAAGTTGCATGTTCAATTGTTCGCATGTAAGAAATTTATAAGTATACATATAAAATTCCTCTGTGTGGACTGGAATAAAAACTATCATAAATATTTTAATTCAGGCTATAAACTCATGCAAAATTTCGTCTAAATCAGTTGAGCCGTTTAAGCATGATTGAGTAACAAACATCTAATCAATCATCCAAACTTTCGCATTTATAGTATTAGTAGGATATGGGATATGTATGTAAATACTTTGTTCTATGTAGGTACAAAAGCTAACTTATCCCTATAGGATATTGTTATGTTCCACATATCCCTGAATTTGTTACTGATTGACTTATTTTTAGACCTGACTAGCGACCTGCCCCGGCTTCACACTGGTACTATATTATACATATAAACCTTGCTCTTGAATCACATTATCTATTAAAAACCGCATCTAAATCCGTTGCATAGTTTTAAAGATCTAAGCATACATAGGGACAGACAGCAGGAAGTGACTGTTTTATACTATGTAGTGATTAGTGATTTAGCAACATTAAAAAGAAGTAAGAGTATCAGACAGATACTAAATACTACTAATGATCTGGGTACAATTCTGTTGCTTCATATGTCATTGATCGGTCTGTAATTGTAAGTTAGTACCTTTTTTTTTTTACATTGGGGAAATTCGTTTACGCATCCCGTCCTATCCGGGGAGGTAGGACGGGTATGACGGACTGACCGAAGCTGGACTAACGTCTAAAACCACCAACGACATCCGGCTCTGCCTTGCATATGGGGGCGTCGCAGGATCAATCTTGGCATTCAACTGCGTACGTCCCGGTGGGCGGCCCACAGTAGCAGGCCGCAGACATTTCGAGGCGTCAGCTAGGCGAGCGCCTCCAGTCCTGTGAAACCTTACTACTTATTACCTGGGTAACAAGTCTGTTTGTCTAATATTTTGTCTTTCCCAACTGAAATTAATTAACACTTGTTATTGTTCGAAATGCAATTGGAAGTGATGTTTGCACATGGAATTTGAACCATGGTAGTCCCCTATTTTCTTTGTTTGAACCGGGGTAGTCCCTATTCTCTTTGTTTGAACTGTGGAAGTCCCCTTTTTTCTTTGTTTGAACTGCAGTGTTTCAGCTGCAGCATGGGGGTTAAAAATGGGGGACCTTTTTAACCCCCACGCAAAGACAGGGGGTCTTATAAGTTTAATGTGTCTGTCTGTGTATCCGTCTGTGGTATTGTAGCTCCCAAACGGATGAACCAATTTTCGTTTAGTTTTTTTTGTGTCATAGATAATTATATCCCGAGTGTTCTTAGCCATGTTTTATGAAAATCTTTCAGCCTCTTTTGATATATTTGGATTTTGAAATGAAAATGTCAGGGGCTATCCAACTTTTCTAAGTTGTCTTTGTTTGAACGGAGGTTAAATTACATAGGTTTAACCTCCGTTCAAACAAATACATTTTCTAACATATATTAACAAACAGTTTTACCTGCTAAAACAAACTTAAACATAATCAAACTCATACCTACAGATGGTACCTATAGGTATAACTATGATTATATTTAAGATGGGAGATTGGTTTTTAATTTCTTCCAGTAAGTATACATTATTCAACCAGATGAAAGGTCACTTTATGTTTAGACTCATGTTGTGTAACAGTGGTGGAGAGCACAGTACTGTGAAAGGCATTCATTCAAGTTTTTGTACCATTTTTTTCAAGCCAGAACTTTCTGGTAAAAACTTAATTGGCGTTGCACAATGGAGTGCCACAAAACACTCGTAAAACAGTTTATCACCTGAATAAGTACCTAACCGAGGAACCAAGTTATTTCCTATGCATGTTGGACATGTGTATAAGTGGTATAAAATAATAATGAAAAGTATATGTTGATAGAATTAACAAGTAATTTAAAAAGTATATCTTGGCAATACCTTTTCCCCTTTTTTTTTCTTAATACGTTCACTGCCTGCAACCCGCTTGGGGGTTCTTTGTTTCTAGTATTTTTTGTTACAAAGCGGAAAACATCGTCAGCTTATATGCGTCCCACTGCTGGGCACAGGCATCCTCTCGCGGATGAATATAAAACTTAAAAAATAACCAAGTTATCGGTTAACTAATGGTCAAATTATCATTCCATTCGAAGAATGTAATCGTGATGTAAATACATAATGGTATAGGATTAACTAAAGAGTTACTATAGGATATTAGTCACGTAATATACCGGTTCGATACGAACATTTTCTCCACGAACAACTCGACATCCCAAATCGCCTTCGGCCATAATTTAATCTCGTCAGGCCTAGCATGATACAGTTTATCGTTACGATTTACGTGACGTTTCAGTACATTTGGGCTGTAAAACGAACGATAAAACCAATCGTGATAACTGGGCAGTAATAAGTCGGGTGACAATAGGATGGCGTTAAATTATGTGGAGTCACGACGGACTACAACGGCTCTTGTATCCTCCCCTGTACTCGCGGGGATTGTGAATGACGGACTATTTCCGGATATAAAACATAAATGGCGTCAGGCTACGTACCTACGTACTTCGAAGTCACAGTGAAGTGAAGGTAATCAGTACGCTGCTCATTTTTTATGCAGTGTTGTGCGCCGCTATTCCGTAACTTGTTTCAACTCACCGTTCACCCACAAATATATCTTGATGCCGCGTTTCGTAGCATGCGTAATCTGTGATCTACATTTGTTACACGTGACTGAGGTGAGTCGCATTAGCGTGTTCTGAATAACAGCCTTAGTGTTGAGTAAGGTCGCCAAACTCAGAATTCCAGAGGATGCCCTTTAAGCTGTCAATTTGATGGGTCTTATATCGTTACAGACTCGGCGATGCACATGTGACGCACGTGAAGTTGGAAGCGTGTAGCTGTAGGCGTCCGCTTTACCAAGACCAGCGGTAACCTTGTTCTTGCTAGCCATCACCGTACCTGTGCAATAAATCTTGACTTTGCAATGGGGTTGGCAACTGTCAAATATTTGACTAGATGGCGCCAGGGCTTGATTCTAAACAAGGAAATTCCGAAAAAAAAAACAAGAATTTGACAGTTTTGGTAGGACTGACGGTAAAACCTATGCTGGCGCCATCTGCAAATACCTTCGCCCGGCCAACCCCATTGCGATAAAATGTAGTAGTTGCAATAGTTAAGGTACTGCTGATACACCCATGCGGTTATTGTAAGTCTCCTTGAAGCGACGTGTTGTGCCTTGATAATTCGCCGTAGCGCTGGTACCGACAACAAGTTTCTAAAGTAATTTATGCTAATTAAGTATTCATTTTCTTATTGTCGACAGATTTGTGAAATAAGTTCCGCCATTAATTACGCGCTAGAAATTCTATACCTCCTCGCGTGGAAATGTACAAATGTTCTGCGTCGAAATGACGAATCCATGTTCTCGTTGCATAATCTGTTCTGCTCTGTTTCGGTTACCTCTGAGCGGAGAGCATCTGCACCGAATTGGGAGTAGGAAGGCATGTCACTCAATCACGATTTAAGTACGATGAATTGCGCAGTCAATCTTCAGATTACTATTTTAGCCGGTATAGCCTTATGTAGAGACAATAATGACCTATTCGAGCATGCAAGCTAAAAGCATTGATAAGTACAGATGTATGGTTAAAGTTACGCCAAAGGAACATGTATAACATATGTAGAAGTTATACTTAGCTCGTCTGCAAAGTTATTTACTACCCGCTCGCCCTAAGTTTGCCGTTGGCGATATGACGTAATTCGAAGGGTAGCGTTAGCAAAACGGTTTTTCTTCTCATTTTCGAAATAAGTCATAACCTTTAACACCATATTTCGTAAATCACTTCTTAAAGTTTCGCCTTTACCCATAGTTAAACCTCAGATTTAAATAAAGCGAAAAACGGGCCGGAAAACTTAACGCGAACGGGTAGTACGATATCAATGAAAAGAGCGTGCATGAAGTGAATGGCGACTTATTTGTGCAGTGCCATACATTAATGCCTTTTTGATATTGTTCCTAGCATTGTGTTGGTCAAACGGAAAACATGTCCCCGAAGCCCGCACCCGGTGTCTGTTTGCCAAAGGTTTGCCTTTGGCAAACCGGAAATACTTACGAGTATTAGGAAGGCCTCAATCTACTCCCCAACGGTAGATTGGAACTTATTTGTCACCTTAGATAAACAAGTGAAATCAAAAGATTTTTCGCGAAACCCAACTGCTTTTTACAAATATTAAAGCCTATGTTGTCACTGCTACGATTAGGAGGAATCCAGCGACATCTAATATGTCGAAATCCGTCAACGTTTAGGCTGCAGGGCGTGCCAAAGAATAAGACATTAGGTACACACATATACTCGTACATACATACGCTCGAAAAACATAAGTCTCTTCTCCTTCGGCATCCGGGTAAAAATCGAAAATTTGAAACAGTGACACTAATATCAAGTAACCCAAATTGGAACTTCTTTGTGTTTTTAATTTTGTGGCAATTGGTTCGATAAAAATCCCGTTTGGTCGAAGTGGTTTGACGATTTTTTGAACCAATCCACATGGCTACTTGGGTGCCGGTCCGGTAGCAGAACATAGATAAGCTTCGATTGTGCGTATCGCATACAATGCTCGGTTGAGGTGGTAAATGGTGTCGGGTGGCGGCGCGCGCGCCGGCGAGCGGTGATTCATCGGCGGCTGCGTGATCTGCGCCACCACAGACCGAGGAAACCTTTAGATCGCTTCCTGTTTTAAAGCTTTAAAGTATATGATTTTGCAGCGATTGAAATTTGATCTATTCAATGACATCATACTCGTATGGGACTTGGTCGTTTTGAGTAATAATGCTAATCTAATTAAATACAATATAGGCTTTTCTTAAGATATTTCTAAGGAAACGCATGTGTATTGTTTGACGGCCTAGATTTTTAGCAAAGCCGTTTTTACAGCCTCCGTTACGCAGGCTTTCAAACATGAAAATGTTGATAAGTAGTTATTCCATTCAAAATATTATGGTACTGTACGAGTACGTTCATCAAATAAGATAAGTTTTTGAACAAATAGAAGCCTCTTGAGGCCTCTTTCTACAATATTAGACGCACATATACCTATAAATACCGTATCGATATAGTTTTAGGATTCAGATGTAGTTGAGATTAAGATAAGTGCAGTCTGCGACGGCTGGCACTTGTCCAGGAGACACGTCTGGCGTAGTCGGTAGGTACTTCTGTTTTAGCTCGGTTCATTGCATCTTGTCTATTTACTATAAACATGTTTAGATGGCATAAAGTCGAGGTTAAAAGCCCGTTTTTAGAGATATCATCAGATTCATCAGTCACATACTTAATGTAGTCGAGGAATGAGAACGATAGTCACTTTTATAAGTGTTTTTCTAAACTTAGAATAAGAGATCCAGCAAAATTAATAGCTCCACAGTGTAAAAGTGCTCTCCAGAGAAATAATTGTCATGCAATGTGTATAAAGACATTTAATCACATACCACTAGTAATAAGACAATTGCCGACATTAACCAAATTTAGAAAAGAATTATTTATATGGTTGAAAGAAAAATGTTTCTATACAATGAATGAATTTTTTGAAAGTAATTAATAACATTTAATGAAATAATGATTTGACATTAATTAATTGATATCTAATGTATTGTAGGTTTAAATTGAATGTAATAAGTTTGTGACAACATAATTTTTGCATGCTGGAATAAGCTAAGTGTGTTGGACAACTTCACATCTTGACATCTCATGTGAGCTTTATATAACCGCACTTAAAGCAAATAAATCAGATTTCATTTCATTTCATTTCATTTTCATTTCATTTCATTTTCATTTTTTTTGATGACTTTAAGATCCGACTGTACGTACCCACATACTTAATAATCTATTTGCTTTTGTTCTAAGTTCCAACTTAAGAATCATCAATAAAATAAACATGTGTCCGTATTGGCCGAAAGAACTTGGCACACAAGGCAAAGTAAAAAAGTTTATAACAGAGCCACACTCCGATTGGCAGTTCTATAACATTGTTGGGTCGAGTAATGGAGCAGGCGAGCGAAGGTCGTCAAACCCACCCCACCACCGCCAACGCTTCCGTACTACCGATCACTTCCATTATTTCCTCTGACTCACGACACGACTTGCAATCGAATGTCCTTTAACTACGTCACCGCGTGGTCACCGCCCATCTACAGATTCGTGCCTGACGGAGTAACAGAACACTACTTTACCCCTCGTAATGTTAGGCCCCTGCTTGACTAGTGAGACTGAGTGAGACGTTTACCAACAATAGGCGTGTATCTTTCTTCACATCTCGTTTGTTGTGCTTACAGCTTAAACTACGTTATTAAACATACAATAAAAATGCGTTACAAGATGCGATGAGTTGCGCCTTCAATCCCAAAACAACTCGTAACACCCATTTTCCGTTAAATCATGCAATTCTTCGAGTTTGCAGGACTTGACCAAGAATAGTAGTATGTGGCGATCACAATAGATCAGCAATGGTCGCAGTGATATAAGGGCTCTCAAGCGCAAGCTCTCGCTCAGGCAAGCCCGGAAGCTACTACCAGAATTATAATAATAGGTACACATAACACCCCTTTTGCACGTCAAGGATCAATCCACGAAAGGAAATCTACACCCACAACAAACACGTGACCCCACATCGTAAGCCGAGTTAATTCTTAATTCTCAAGTTACATTGGTTAACTTCTGTTACAAGACATGACGCTTGATGCCGGTTGATACCTATACTTACATTTATTCATACGCGTGTCGTGGATATTGTGAAGTCGCAGTGTAATTTGAAAACTTCTGCTACACCGGTTTCGGTTGTGTGGGTCGGCTCGTTCTTTCTGCAATACTGTTCGACTGTTCCGTTTGCCTCGATATCCGATGGTATAACAATTTTAATTGAGACACGCCTTGTCATATTGCAGATGCAAATCTGTATGCAAGTTATGCAACGAGGGACGGGGAGCGTATCCCAATGGCTACGGGCGAAGGTATTTGCAGATGGCGCATAGGTTTTACCTGTCAGTCCTACAAAACTGTCAAATTCTTGTTTTTTTTTCCGAATTTCCTTGATTAGAATCAAGCCGCTTAAGCCAAATCCCATAGAAAAAGGCTAGTGATTAGGTAAAACTTATGATGGCGCCATCTAGTCAAACATTTGACAGTTGCCAACCCCATTAGTGCATCGATTCGATACAAATAAATCATAATGCCAAAAGTCAAGCAAAATTGTAGTCTGAACTGAAGGACATCTTACCGGATCCAGTTCAGACCACGATATTGGGTTGCATCTTTTCATAGATGTAAAGGCCATTGATGATGATGATGGTGTCAAGAATTGTATAGGTCTCATAATATCATATTGATTACGACGATGACACGTTTTCATGACCACTTTCTACGAGACTCAAGAGTCGAGAAGAGTCTTAAATGCCTCAAAACCGTCTGATTGCATTTGCTAAGTTTTTGCGTGTGAGTTACCTATGACTTATGCGGCCTCAATGGGCTGTGTGGCCCCGGCTTTTGTGTGGGTGGTTATTGTTCCAGTTGCCCCGGCAGTGAAAGCGGACTAATGAATCACTAATGCGTTCTGCCCACTGCCTTAACCTAGCGTTTCCGCTGCAGTGGTCTATTTTCGCAATACTCCAGGGCCGGCCAACGACGGCTCTTGAAGTCTCAAAAGACTAGGCTAGGCTCTTTACATTTCGACTGCAAATGCAAATGTTCTCGCTAAGTTTCTATTTACTGCAGGTTTATAATTATAATAATATTATAAAGAGGAACAAGTATGAGAGATAGTAGCCTTGTAGGTTTATAAGTTTGTATGTAATGGGTAATATCCGGAACCCGGAGCTAATCCATTAGCAAAAATTGTTTCACCTGCGTGTAGAATGGACTTTCTTGATGTTTATATTATAGGCTTTAATTTACCCCGCAGGTTTGCCTGCGTTCTTTGCTATACGCGGGCGAAGCCGAGCGGGCCGCTAGTACAGTCACCAGCAATAAGATGTGCCACAACATAGCACGCATAAATATCTGACACGACTCTTATGTCTAATGCCATAAGGACGTGTCAGATATTTTTGCCGGCTTTGTTTCGGCAGATATTGATGCCGGTGACTGTACTAAATGAAAGACAAAGCTCAATAAACGAGTGCACTGAACTGCAAACTTTGAATGCACTCGTTGTCTTGTGTCTTCTATGAAAGCTCGCAGTAGTTGGGACTGTTGGGAGCAGTCTAAATTAAGGCGCATTCAGTCTCCTCGCCGCCGGGCTGCAGTGAGTAATGCTTGTTTATTCATGGATTAGCCGAGAGGTTTGTTGATCAACACATCGTTGCGGGGCAACGCATAATCTTTAGTGAGTCTTGTAGCGCATAACACATGTTCCGCCTTCGACTGGTGTGTAAACAAACGGTTAGAGTAGAGGGTTGTTTAGTTTTAGTATCGTTTCTTTCGTCGTAAATTTGACGGTGACGTACTGACATTTAAAAATAAACTTCAATTCAATGAACAATTATAATAGTAATACTACTATACCTTCCCGGCTTGTACGAGATAGTCCATATTGGCGCTTCATTCTGTAGATGTGTGTTGTTATTGTAAATTATACTTCTGAATATAATTGTTCCTGTCTGACTATTATTGTCTATGAATAAAAATTAATACAATTCTAAATCTAAAGTTTTTACATTTATGCTCGAAGAATACCGACGTTTACTCGTCATCGTGGTTGACTAGCGTTGAAAAACAAAATATTTTAAAACTAGATGGTTTCCTGTATATTCAATTGGGTACTTTCATCGTGTTGAAATTTAAAACGTATTGTCGATAGGAAGCCATCAAATTATTACAATAAAGTGAACATTACAAAATGTAATTAAAATCATGTAAACATTTGAGATGTGAAAGTTTAAAAATTTATGTAAATATCATAGGTACTAGCATTAAAAAAATTGCCTAAATTACGTGAATGTCTATTTGTATCAGCCGTTTTGGTGGTGGGTCGCCAGCGAGTCTTTTTACGTAGTGCTCTAATAGCTAGTCCCATTCCCATTCAAATATTTGATCCATCAGAAAACTGGTTCGAATGGTACCTTGAAAAAAAAGTCCAGTAACCAACATTGCATAACGTTTGTAAACAATCTCTCACTTTGGCTTTTGTCTACTGTTTGCTACTGTTATGTGGCATCAAGTCATGGTCTCCCGTCCTTATCTCCCTACATATGAAATAACGTCGACAAGCCCTAACAATAGTAAAACGGGAAATGGGAAAATTACAGTCAATTAACTTAATTATACTGCCGCCGGCCTCATTCATAAATATTATAATGACCTTATCACTTGTCACACTCACACGGCAACAACTCTCGTGCTTTGTGGGTATATAGTTTTTGAGCGAGCTAATCGAACCAAGTTCTATGCAAAATTCCGTATGTCCCGCAGTCCGGCTGTTCTTCTCTAACGAACCGGGAACACTCGCTTACAAAATTATACGACAATCGGTCGAATAATGCGACCTGTAGAGGAGAACCATACGAACGATTCTCGGCACTAGCTGAAGTACCTATAGAATTACGTTCGTTTCGCTCGCTCGTTCGTTTATATTGATTGTCGCGATTGGAATGTTGGGCTTTCTGGGTCGTCACCCTAAAGGTCCTGTTTCGTATTATTCCATATCAGTCGCGATAAATTAAGCTCAATCTTTATTAGGGTTCACGTGAGGCCAAGGAACTATTTCATTCCAATATAATTCATCAATCTGATACATGAGTACATGACATATCTTAAATTAGGCGGTGGTATATATAATAATCCTCATCATCATCATCATTTCAGCCTGTTAACGTCCACTGCTGAACATAGGCCTCTCCAATCGCACTCCAGCGTAACCGGTCCGTAGCCACCTGCATCCAACGAGATCCAGCGATCCTCACCAGGTCGTCGGTCCATCTCGTAGGTGGGCGACCCACACTGCGCTTGCCAGTACGTGGTCTCCATTCAAGGACCTTTTTGCCCCATCGGCCATCCGATCTTCGCGCTATGTGGCCTGCCCATTGCCACTTCAGCTTGCTTATCCTACGGGCTATGTCAGCAACTTTGGTTCTTCTACGGATCTCCTCATTTCTGACTCGATTTCGTAGAGAAATACCAAGCATAGCCCTTTCCATAGCTCGCTGCGCGACATTGAGCCTCTGAAAAAGTCCTTTTGTGAAGCACCACGTCTCAGAGCCGTAAGTCATCACTGGCAACACACACTGATTGTACACCTTAGTCTTCAGGCACTGAGGGATTTTGGACGAGAAGACGTTGCGTAATTTACCGAACGCTGCCCAACCTAGTTGGATCCGTCTGCTGACCTCTCTCTCAAAATTGGACTTACCTAATCGTACTGCCTGTCCCAGGTATATATATTCGTCAACAACTTCGAGAGTAGAGTTTCCAACAGTTAGTGCGGTGGGTGCAACATGGACGTTGAACATGACCTTCGTTTTGTCCATGTTCATTTTAAGACCCACTTGTTGAGAAACTCTATTGAGGTCATCGAGCATTTTTCCAAGATCTTCAAGCGACTCAGCCATGACTTCTATATCGTCGGCAAATCGAAGGTGAGTGATGTATTCGCCGTTGATATTGATGCCTAGTCCTTGCCATTCCAGGAGCTTGAAGGAATCCTCCAGAGCAGCAGTAAACAGTTTCGGAGATATTACATCTCCCTGTCTTACTCCTCTCTTTAGGGGGATTTCCTTCGTGGAATGCTCCTGTACTCGAACTGACATGGTGGCGTTGTTATACAAGCACTTCAGCACTTCAACGTACCGATAGTCAATACGGCATCGCTTGAGAGATCTAAGAACAGCCCATGTTTCGATGGAATCGAAGGCTTTCTCATAGTCCACAAACGCCAAGCATAATGAGCGATTATACTCTTCAGTCTTTTGTATAATCTGCCGAAGCGTATGTATGTGGTCTATGGTGCTATAGCCCTTTCGGAAACCGGCTTGTTCGGTAGGCTGGAAGTCATCGAGCCTGTGTTCGAGACGGTTCGTGATAACTCTCGAGAACAGCTTATAGACGTGGCTCAGCAGTGTTATGGGCCTGTAGTTCTTCGGTAAGGTTTTGTCACCTTTTTTGAAGAACAGTACCACAACACCCCTGTTCCACGCCTCAGGCGTTTTGCCCTCGAGCAAGGTGGAATTAAATAGCTTCTGAAGGACTTTCAGTACCGGCGTCCCGCCCGCTTTCAGAAGCTCTGTGGTAATTCCATCCTCGCCCGGTGCCTTGTTGTTCTTAAGCTGTTTGAGAGCCATCCTAATCTCGTACAGGCTAATGTCCGGGATATCCTCGGTATAGTGTCGGGTTAGCTTGGCTCTGGGGTCCGTCGCAGAGCCAACAGGCTCAGAGGACACAGAGGTATATAACTGTCCATAGAACCTCTCTATCTCCCGTAACACCTCTGACTTGTTCGACGTTACGCTTCCATCCTCGATCTTCAGCTTTGTCAACTGGCTTTGCCCGATAGACATGTCCCTTGCGAACACTTTGGAGCCTTGGTTCCGCTCGATGGTCTCCTTAATACGCTGTGTATTGAAGGAGCGTATGTCGTGTCGCAGGGACTTCATAATCTGTCTATTGAGCTGCCTATAAGACTCAGCGTCATCGGAGGTTTGGAGCGTCATAGAACGTCTACTAGCCATGAGGTTTCGGGTGTGGTCTGATAGTTTTTGAGGTCTATTTTTACGGAGAGTTTTAAAATACTTGGACCCTACCGTGTGGACAGTTTCTACCAACTTGCTGTTAATATCGCCCACTGATGCACAGCTATCTAGCAATTTGAAGCGATTTGTCAGTTCGAGTTGAAAGCTCTCGGGGTTTTGGATATGTGCATTTGACGGTCGGAGCGTGGACTTCATCATACGCAACCTTTCAAGTTTGACATTGATATTCAATATGCCCCTGACGATTCGGTGATCGCTACCGGTTTTGACCTTGTGGATCACCGTGACATCATTGAATATCTGCCTCTTGGTGCTCATAAACTCATAATGAAGTCGATCTCGTTTTTCGTTACACCGTCGGGGCTCATCCAGGTCCATTTCCTATGAGGCGGCTTCTGGAAGAAAGAATTCATCATAAAGAGTCCTTCTTTCTCCAGAAAATCGGCCAGCCTCTGTCCTCTGGCGTTTCGCTGCCCATATCCAAATTGCCCCACTCTCAACTCACCATCGCTTCTACAGCCCAGCTTTGCATTAAAGTCTCCCATGACAACAGTGAAGTGTGTCTTGGAACTATGTATGGCCCTACTAATGTCCTCATACATATCTTCCACCTCATCATCTGAGTGCGTCGTGGTTGGGGCGTATACCTGTATGACCTTCCTAGAATAATCCTATTTCATTCCAATATAATTCATCAATCTGATACATGAGTACATGACATATCTTAAATTAGGCGGTGGTATATATAATAATCCTTTTCCCAAAGCGTCACGTGACAAACTAATTTCTCAAATTATTCAAGTTTAATACAAGTGTATTCTAGGAAAGGGGAATTTTGCGCAAATGGAAATCCAATTTAAGAAAGTGTGTTACATAAGTTTCTTAAAATATCCCGCCGTTAGCCTGCGAATGTCAAGAACGTTTTGTATGGTCGTCGAACCACCTTAAACTAAAATGCTGCTAATATACACCAAATTATTTTCTCCTGTAAATTTTTATGCCATGTATGTTGATTGCTGACGGTACGTAAGTTTTTATCTAACTATCTATGTAATCGTATATCCTAAAGTCTCTTTATCAAATTAAAAAAGTTCACTCACCGAAATCACCAATCTGATGCTGATCTCAACTATCTCAATTAAGTAGATATTTTGCCAAAGGTATTTATAGACACATCTGACACGAGTAAGTACTGAGATATATAGTATCAAATTAATACTTTAAATAGGTACTTACAAGCAATCGAATTGGCTATCAAACAAGAGCTTTGCTTTTTCTTCATGATTTTGTTAAAATTTACCAGGATTATTATAACACATTTGATAACAGTTTTTGAGCAAGGGCTTCAATTTTCCATGCACAGTATAGGTTACTCAGTCAGAGCATATAATACTATAGAGTGGACAAGCCGCCGGCGGCTATGTCGCACATGTTAGCTCATTGGGCATACTCCGCCGATAGTGCACCGTCCGCTGTCCACCGAGAAAGTTCCGTTTTTTTTTTCCAAAACGCCGAGTTGTGCAATAATTACTTGCAAAGCAAACGTCGCAGTGATTTGATTAATTTCCACACCAATGGGATCACTGGATCGGGTAAATACTATAAATACTATTTATTTCAAATAAAACCACGAATTCAAGAACGTACGACAGACATGTTCAATACAAATCGCGCGGCATGTCCGATCTCCTTATTTCCGATATCTGTAGTTATTCATATGAAGGATAAAGTACATTTGTTAAAGTGTGTCTTGTCTACTTTATGTATTATGTAATAAAAACATAATTATAGTTAGTATTGTTAGTAGGCGGCGTAGGTACTCGTACGTTCGCTTTCTTGATATTCCAGTTTCCGAGAGTACGTAGGTTGAACGACTCGTTGATGACTCAGGTGTCCAGTTTTTGTGCATGTTACTAACCGAGATAGATCTGCGGACTCGGAATGCACGACCATGTTTTAATTGTTCGAAACACGTACAGTCGCATTCATAGATTTTATGAACATCTTCTCAATCTTAATCTGTTATCTGATATATTTGACATTCTAAACACAACTGTAGTTATATTGCGTGTTCATTCAGACAATTAAGCCAATGTGATATATGATAACTGTCAATCACTTAGTGTCACTATAAAACGCCACGGAACATGCCACAGCAATTTAACGAAGTACGGTCGAAGTCAAAAATATGTTTACCTACACTTTTGCACCTTATTCATTTATAATAAGGTACCATATAACTTTGACATCGATTGTACTTCGTCATTATCATATCAGCCGAAAGACGTCCACTGCTAGACATATACCTCCCCCAAAGATTGCCATAATGATGCGCCACCCGCATCCAGGGGACTCCTGCGAATTTTATCAGGTCATCAGTCCACCTTGTGGGTCGTCTCCCACGCTGCGCCTTCCGGTACATGGTTGCCACTCGAGTACCTGTCCGTCCCAGCGGCCATCCGTTCAACGTGCAATCCATACTTATATTATAAATGGGAAAGTGTATTTGTGTGTTTGTTTGTTTGTCCGTCTTTCACGGCAAAACGGAGCGACGAATTGACGTGATTTTTTAAAAGGAAATAGCTGAAGGGATGGAGAGTGACATAGGATAGTTTTTATCCGCGAAATCATCCCCTAAGGGGGTGAAAGTTTGTATAAAGCTACGATATAACCGAGTTCTACGCGGACGGAGTCGCGCGCGGGCAGGAGCTAGTGTAACATATAACTTTGACATCGATTGTACGTACATTTACATTAAATTCTTGATGCTCAACTTTTTCTTATTTCGACCACGTTCACATGACATGGTTGTGTATAGGTACCATATAGGTACACATGCTCCATTGGCCCAAGCGGTTCCATTGTCCGCTGTATAAGGCAATTTTTAACCCTCGGCCACCATGAGAACGGTCTTAAATCGATTTACATTAACAAAACATACACTGTTGTAACTGGGTCAATGAAAAGTTGGATCCAATCTGAAAAAAATTGAGTCTCGTATCGTAGATACCATTTCTTTCTGCTCTTGTGGTTAAATGTAATTGCAAAAATTGGTCGCTGTTTGTGCCTCCGATGTGATGATGTCATTGGAGGCTACATACCAATAGGTTTCTCGTGGCCGATGCATATTTTACGCGCCAGAGGAAAAATCGAGGGAAGCCGTCAAGGTGAATTACTTCGTTACCGTTGACACTTGAGCTAAAATTAATCTAGACTACAACTAGCTTGGCTTCCCACCGCTATGGCCGCAAGGAGTCGTATTTCTGGTTTTGCGCAAGTAACCACAAGATGCCATATTTAACGCACATTATACTTTGTTCCCACCGACGGATAAAAGTATTTCACAACTTGACAAGGACCTTATTTGGAAACAGCCTATTTGGTATCTGGCACTCTGGAGTACATCCATGTCGTTAATTCGTAGGACGACTTTACGAGTACTTTTAGTTATAATATAGCGTTATCATAATTAATAGGGTAGTTTCCTCATGTTAAAATTAATAACGTAGCAATAAACCATTGAATGATTGTAACAAAGTATAATTACAATCATAAAAAGATATATGGACCTTGAAAGTTAAAAAAAATATGCCTTTGTTATTGTTAAGGAGTAAATTTAAGGCTACCAATACCTTACACTTTTATATAAACAAAATTGTGTGTCAACTATGGACCTAAATGCAGTACTATTTCGCGATCGAAACACCAATTTACTTGATTTTTCATACAACGATTAGGTGGTACAAAAGTAAACTGTGACGTCATACTTCTAAGTCAATTAGTATGAATCGCTTCGGCTGCGGCCAGCGAGGTCCGTCTTTAACTCAAAGTTTTGGGTATTAATGATCTTTAAGGCCCAAACGCACAGACAGCGGTGGCGGAGCGGTGCGGTGCGGCGCGGAGGCGGTACCGGTTGTAACGTTCGAGCTAATATGAAAGGATCCGCACAGAGCGGCGCGGTATTCTGTGCGTTTCGTCCTTTATTGTAGTTTGGTCTCATACAAAGATTCGTTCCTCTACAAAAACTGGTTCGAATGGCATCGTAAAAAATCCTCTCACAAACCTATTGTGTTTATGGCGATTTTCTATCGCTCAGTCTTGACAGGGATCCATAACCTGTCAAATCTGACATTATTTATGAACGTCATGTCATGAAGATCATGTTCGCGGTCCGAGTTTCTTCAAATATTGCGCTATATTTTATGGTTCTTCCTACCACGCCATGGTATTATTAGCAAACGTTTCTAGGTACTTGAGTATAGTGGCAAGGCGGTAGACTGCTTAGATATTTTAAACACTTTATTAGCCCTATTACACCAATATTGTATAATTTACTTTAAAAACAAAGTTTTAACCAACTTCAAATCGGCACCCAAATCGCATCAGGTATGCCTATACAACTTGAAGACTTCCCTCGATTTCTCCTGGAGCCCATCACCAGATCCGATCCGGACCATGGGACCACCTGGTAGGTTAGGTAAGGATACCCTTAAAAAAAGCAAATCGGTCGAGGCCTTTTCGAGTACTTATTCGAGGAACATACATAAAAATATATAACATATATAAAAGATTCCGAAGAATTGAGAACCTGCTCCTCTTTGAAGTCGATTAAAAGTACAGTGCAACCTATGCCAGGGCCTATTTCATAACAACTTGTAACTTGTTGTATAACTTCATAATAACTTTTACAAGAGACTTCCGATTGTACTACTATCGACAACTCAGTTAACTGACCATCAGTGCACTTTATGTGTATTGTAATAAGGTTCTAAATAAAATCAGGATAGTCAGTTAACTGTGTTGGCTTTTGTACAAGTGACTAGCAAGTTGTTATGATTATGAAATGGGCCCTAGTATATGGTAGGTACTTGTGGCCATGACTGTTCCTGTTAAGACAATTGAATAGAGGACTGCTGGCACTGTTCTTTTAAAATAAGAACAAATGTTAAACGCTTCCCAATATAACCCGTCAACAGCGTTGCAGCGTTACGAACGAAATAGCTACGAAGTTACTGGCCCACATTCTTCACAAATCTGAAGCCATTTACATTTTAATGGCGTTTAGTCATTTGCTAGCGATGCCCGCGTCACACTTGATTCGTATTCCTATATCTAATGACACATGCAATAACGATAACCGCGTGTTTTCCTGGTCAGAAGCTAATGATATAAGTTTAACCTTTTCACCGCTAGATGGTAAAGCAACTTGCCGTGCCACCTCACGCCACAAGGGTAAAAAAATAATGGATAAGAAATAATGCCAACATGAAATTGGGCCATTTCAGAGTAGGTTTTCATAAATAAAAAAAAATAAAAAAAATGTCGGCAAATGCCGTCTTTGGCGTCGGTGTCACGATTTTACGTTGACGTCATTCGCCGTCTTTGACGGTGAAAAGGTTAAGTAGTATGAGAAGTGTTAAGCCTCGCTCACGCTCATTTGTTTTCATTAGAAGCTGTTCCACGCTATATTTGTTCCTACCTATTTTAATGGGACATCAATTAATATGATATTTGTGTATCAAACGAACCGTATAATAGTATCAGCATAAAGCTCATAGTTATAGATAGGCATAATTCGATTGATGTTAAATTGCTAAAATTTGTTCGTTCTTCACCGTTCAAGGAAGAAATAATCCGGTTTTAAAATTGGGAACAATTAGCCGAGTAGTGCTAAATTTGTAAAAACCTGCTTGTATGTAGTGGCCGCGAGTCTCTTTCATGTACGTTACACTACCCGGTTAAGCGATTACAATAAAAGTTATTATAACATTATTAACAACTGTTAGTTAGCTATCCAGTCACTGAAATAAAAGGTCGGTTTCATGGTCGACCAATGCGTCTGCTTTTTTCGGCTAGTACCTTAGTCTCGTCAATTAAGAATAGACTTATGTGAAACGATGAACCTATGATTATGATTAAGTAGGTACTCAGGACCAGCTATGGTAGTAATACCACGACCGAATGGTTGTTGTTTTTTCTTTGTCCTTGTCACATATCAGTTATTTCTTTGTCATAGTTCCACTTTTTTATTTGCTGGAACGATGTGGTTGCGGCAAATAAAACCCGCCCAAATTAACTATGTAGGTTTATGTAGGTTGTCTATGGTAAGCCGTGAGCCATGTTAGAGCAGTTCTTAATTTAGCTGCATATGAGCCTTCCGGGCACGCGTATATATCTACACGTATCGCTCCTCTGTATATATCTATACTCCAAGTGTGAAACTGACCTCTAATTCCAATCAGCCAACATGAAACGTGGAAATTTGGGTCGTCGAGCGTTTTTAATGACCGGTCTATAACAGCCAAGGCGGCAATCATCGTTTGGTTCTACTGTGCGGATTAATGAGTTTTCATTTCGATGCCAAGATCGCATATTGTTGGGAAGGTGTTATACTAACACACCTACTTAACGTGTATAATATACTTACATAAATATTTGCATGCGGTGGGCCTTGGTCTACCGTCACTGCGTCAGCTACATACGACGTCACGCCAGGCGAACGTTACGTGTGTACTGTGAAGTAAAAGTAGCTACGTGAGCACGTGCTCACGTAGCTACTTTTAAATGAAATCCGTGCTCTTTGCCTACCCCTCCGGGAAATAGGCGTGATTAATGTATGTATGTAAAATACTAGTCGTCAGTCTTTATTCATCTTATTGACGTCACGTCTCTATATTAAATGTATAAGATACAAAGGCTCCGCAGTTCCACAAGTCCGATAACAATGTGATATTTTGGGATCGTACCGACGGCTACGGGTACGGGACGGCGAGGGGCGCGTTGGGCGTGACGACCGTCGTAAACACGGGCGTAAAACTGATGTCAACTCGTGTTGTCAGTTTACAGGTGTTACGAGTACGCGACTCATGTAAAACTCCGTAACCACTGTCTGTAGTCTCGTATAGCCTATAAGCAGGCTAAACGAGACTATTTACAGACAGGCATATAAACACGATGTCTTGTCTATGTTATGTAATACTTACATTAGTTATGTCAGTAAGATGAAGAATGACCCATCAAACTATAGATATATATATATTACTTCGTACCTACTCATCGTATCATTGCATCAAACATAAATATTGGAAATAAGATAGCTCTCCTGTATTCCATGGAACATAATACTATTCGATGGACCTCTAGGGCCAAGTTCTCAGACCGCACCTCGCTTTGTTTATGTTGGCCGATGGGCTAAGCAAGAGAAGAAACTTTAGATGAGGATTATTTTCTCTAACTTTTAGAAATTTCATAAAAGAAAATTATTAGAATCATTCTGAATTTTAGAGTAACACCGTGTTTTTTCGCAGGCTTGGCGCTGGTGATAGCGGGCGGCGTCCAGTACTCCAACACACCGTCGACAGCGGCTCCTGACGCGGACAGCGGCGTCGGCACGCTCATCGCGGGCGGCGTGATCCTGTGCCTGGGGCTCCTGTTCGCCGGTGAGTACCCATGTCACTTAGTTACTAGCTTTTAGCATATCGCCATCTGTCGGTACTTCTTTTTCCCCAGGGGCAATGCTAATAAGCTTCTATGGGGTTGCGTTGTTTTATTCGAGGGATCTGTTATATGATAATATTTATTGCGTTGTCAACCACCTAACTTACCTAATCAAAATTAGCGCACAATCGAGCACAGGGAAACAGATCGCATTTAATTTGTAATGTAAGACTTAACTAGGATGAACAAACAAACAAGGACCGGTTCAGGTGAAAACAAATATACAATCTCGTAACAAGCACAGCAAAAAGTTCGAGAAATTGTTTTTGAAGAATAGTTACGAATCGATTTCTACCTCATTCATCAAAATCGGTTCAGTATCTCTAAAGGCTAGGTTGGAACACTCGTAAATACAAAAATAGACTGCTAAAATCATATGCCTTCCTTTAGGCGCTGCCGTAGTCGGGTAAAAAAGATGTTTGACTCCCAGTTAAAGTAAACAAAGGGATGTAAAGGTTAAACGGCAACCTTAATGCATCCATGACCTTAACCCCGAAGATTGCGCGCCGATAGCGCCGCCCATTATCGTTTCCCCGTTCCGTTCGCGTGGTTGCTTTAATTTACTATTTCACGCGGCCATAGGATCCTCATTTGCCTTTCAAGTCTTCCAACTTCAATTGTAAGGAGAAACACAATAGACGGCCGTCAGGCTGTCATTCCGTATCAAATGGTGACAATGAGCATGAATATATATCGTAGCACTTTGTACTTCGTCCATGGAACGCGGTTCAGATTCTATGTTACAATAACTTCTGGGAGTCCTTGGCTACGTAGTGTTGTTTGTTTTCGTTATTCGATCGGTTTGGGTATTCGGAACGTTGGGATTAGGACCTTGAGTTGAGTGAATCATCTCATCACAGATATGAAGTTTAATATCAATTGTTATTATTTGGAATTGGGCCGAGTTTGACCACGACCAGTGAGTGTGAGAGTATCTAACGTCTAGCTCTCAGGGTTATCTTATCTTATCTAGATGAGGGCCCTTTCGGATGCACTTCGACCCAGTGGGATCTTTTGTGCATTTGCCCTCTCCTTACGTCTACTCCCAACTTCGCTCCATCATTTCCACATAGCGGATGATGCAGCTCAGCGGAAGTGCCTTGAATTCCTTTGGTTGCGGATAGCCGTTACCAAAGTAATTCATTCTTTGTCTGGCAAGGGCATGACATTCACAAAGTAAGTGTTCCATAGTCTCATCCTCCTCGCCACACATTCTACAGTCTAAACTGTCCGATAGTCCCATCTTGGCCAAGAGATCCTTGACCCCGAAGTGACCTGTGAACACCCCAGATATGATTCTGAGCTGCTTCCTACTGAATTTCCAGAGTTTGTTAGTCCAGCCCGAGTCCACTCCTTCTATGAAGAGCTTTGAGTGCCTTAAGCCCGCCTCATTCCTCCACTCGTATTGGTGTTTGGTTTTGGCGTAGGCTTTAAAGGCCGAAATTATGGTTCCCTGCGAGAGTCCCACAAATGGTTCTGGACCTACAAAGTGGTTTGTAGACCCCCCTCTAGCAAGCTCATCCGCTCTTTCGTTGCCAATGAAGCCCTCGTGCCCTGGAATCCAAACCAGTTGCGCCTTATTGTGCTTTCCAAGCTTGTTCAGTGCCTGGACGCCATTATAGACTAGTCTAGATTCCACTTTCGGCGCCGTAAGTGCCTTAAGCGCCGCTTGACTGTCACTGAGTGTATAGATGGTCTGCCCTCTGGTTTGTCTGTCTATATTCTCCTGTGCACAGGCAATTATGGCGTATGTCTCCGCCTGGAAGACGGTTGCCAAATTACCCATGCTTACACTACTACTGTAGTCATTCGCATAAATGCCTGCTCCCGTAATACCGGATCCCAGTTTTGAGCTCTCAGGGTTACGTAGCCCATTAGTGCAGGTTCAAATAACATGTAATTGCAGTAATAGGTATATAATGTGAACGCTAGACGTTGATCTACGGCCGTGAAAGTACTGAGCAGACTGTTCTGTAGTGCAAGTAAGATTTGATACTGCATACCGAAACACCCTTGGCATTGGCACGCAACGCAAACAGCGCTTGTGGTTATAGGAGAACCGATTATTGCAATGTTGTTATAAATTATGTACTTCGCTCTTTTACTTCCGTGTTAGATTCAAGGTGTGTCTAGAACTCTCTAGATATTTATTATATCTGGACAGATATACGAGGCCGGCCATAAACGTACAAACCTCATAAGTCACAAGATTTGAAAAGAAAACATGTTTTGAGCTCTCTTCCGCGATAATGCTTCATATGGATCCATATCCATCTCTCTGGATCTCCATAGATCGAGTAAGACAAACTCAGCACTGGAAGGCCATCACAATCAATTAACCGCTTGAGCCCTACGTTAACCTAACCGTTCAAATAAGTATAATTGTCAATTTGTTCCTCGTACACGAATTGGCATCCATAAGCATTATAGATGCCTCTGCCTCCCCTTACTCCGCTGACGTTACTATTACTGAATCATCATCCTCCTAGCGTTGTTCCCGGTAATGCCCCTAAAGGAGCCCGGGGTCCGCTTTGACACTTACAATCCCAAGATTTGGCATAGGCACTAGTTTACGAAAGTGACTGCCATCTGACCTTCCAACCCAGAGGGAAAACTAGACCTTATTGGGATTAGACCGGTTACTCACTATTACTATCTCGTCGTCGTCTCTATCGGTTATTACTATTACTGAATATATGTAAGAAATGTCCTTGACATGAATTGCTGTATTTGCAGGTGTCGGCGGTTGGGCCTGGTCGGCGCGATGGGGCGGCGGCAAAGAGATGCCGTCGAGTGGCGCAGCGGGGCTGACCGCTCTCAACCCCTCCACCGACCCGCTGGTGGCTGAGCAGTACGCGCCCGTGCGTGACGCGCCGCCCGCCGCTGTCGACGAGATGCGCAACCTCATGGACAACAAGGACTGGTGAGTGTTGTGTTGTGGCTGACCGTGCTCAACCCCTCTACCAACCCGCTGCAGGTAGCCGAGCAGAACGCGCCGCCAATGGCCGTCGAGATTCGCAACCTCATGAACAACAAGGACTGGTGAGTTGTGGTCACGTTGTGGCTGACCGCGCTTAACTCTCCACCGATCAGCTGGTAGCCGAGCAGTATTCGGTCCCCGCGGCACTCTGGATGCGTTACTGGCAGGGTTGGGCAAAATACTGGCTTCATTGTATTTGAAATACAAATTACAAAATACATTTAAAAATGTATTTGAAATACAAACTAGAAACTACTTTGGTGGCAGGTATTTGAAATATAAAATACAAAATACAGTATTCATAATAATGTATTTCAAATACGAAATACAAAATACTTATTTCACAACAGTTTTTACACGTTTTTTTTTCACAACAGCTTTTGCACATTTTTTCAAGCTTTTATTTACCTTGCCCTGTTAGTATGTATGTATGTATGTAATCAAATCTTGCAAGTTTAATTTGACCCACTTCCCGGTGACCGATTGAGCTGAAATTTTGGGTATAAGTATAGTTTGGATGACAATTCAATATTATGGTACGGTACCAGATATCCTACAGTACAGCTGATTTGATGATGGAGACAGAAGGTGACCATGGGAATTCAGTACTTAACTGACGTAACTCCGTTGAGTTTGGGTTATGCTACGTAATAAAAAACCGCGTAACGAACTAAATTCATAAATTGGCACCTGACGTTTGACGTTGACACTTGCAGTAAAGTGCCCTACGTAAGCCTCAAACTATATTAAAAACGTTTCATTATACGGTTATAGAATTAAATAACATGTATTTTGTGCAAATGTATTTTAAAACTTAAAGTATTTGAAATACGAAATACTAAATACATGTGAGTGCGGTATTTCAAATACCAAATACAAAATACTTCTCCAACCTGTAGTTGAAATACAAATACAAAATACGTATTTGTATTTCAAATACGTATTTCAAATACATGTAATTGAAATACTGCCCAACCCTGGTTACTGGAAAGTATTAAGAGCTCTCAGGCCTGACATGGCACGCACAACTATCCAAGTTTCCGGTCGGGACAAAAATAGCACAGCTATAGCCCCCTGACCCTCTAAAGTTCATCAAGCACATTCGGCTCCAAGTCCAGATCCCTTGATACTATTTCGGGATTGCGGCACCCGAAAGCAACACCAACCGTATTGTCGCATTTGAACGCTATCAGAATTTCTATCACGTCATTTGAATACGCTAATACGACTGATTCGTAAACGGAACCTTTGCATCAAGGCTTCCACCGTTATTATGTTACGGATTATTTGCGTTCTCAACTTCTCATCTGGTGATGATTCGAATAAACTTTCTAGAACGTATGAACATGACACACAAGACATTTTCCCAGTTGTTCTGACGTGTATTACCAGACTTTGTGACCTCAATGGTTGCGTTACTAAATAGGTACGTATTTGGTTTTCGTACTCATTCAAAAAATACAAGTGGTTAGGTACCGGAGTTTGATTAAATAAAAGCGTGGTGCTCGCTGGAATGACATATTAAGTGTTTTGTTAAAACATGTGAATGGATAATAATTGATCGTCACGCGCTCCAGTGTTGTTTACTGAAGTTTGCAACAAAGGTACATTACGCCTATTGTTAGACGGGGCAGGTGTGAAGTGTTAAAGTTCAAGCGATTCTCGCTTCCACCGTTGTCGTGTCCATGCTAATAATACAAATGGTAAACCGAATTTGATGTTTTTTTTTAGGAGATAGGATACCCTTAATCTCTACGGGGGTGAACATTATGAGAACATGAGAAGATTTTTCCTGTTTATAGAGAGTAGGTACGATTAACGAGTTCTGCACAGGCGGAGAAGTCGGCAGTCCCCACTGGATACACTTCAATAACCACAATATTTATTTTTTAATACAGTTGCTCAAAAAGTGGTACTTTTTGTGGCTGTGTAGCGTACGAGAAGCTCAATTTCTCGAACTAGTGCTTTTTACTTTTTATTGAGCTTGTGTGTGATTTGATTGGTTTAAGCAAATCTAGTTAGCCGCGCGCCACTAGAATTCTGCTCTGTGATTGGTTGAAAAAAATCTAGATGGCCACGCGCCCCAAGAATACTACTGTATACTGCTCTGTGACTGGTTGAAATATTGAAGCTGCGCGCTTCACTCGCACTGATATGGAAGTGAAGTTGTAAATTTCGTTAAAGTTTTTTTCGCAATTGTATTAAAAAACGTCGTTTAAAACACGTGTGAAATGTCTTTTATCACTCGTACCGAGTCTTGCAGAGTAAAAAGACATTCTTTTCACACTAGTTGTAAAATGTACTATTAGAAGACGTCCCAATTGACAAAAAAAACATCCAAAAATATTCGTTCATGTTCTTCAGATGACGACTGCTATATACTTAGCCGAGTTTAATTTCGTTTCCTCTCGGGATACTCGTGCCGCGCCACGTGCATGGTGAATCAATTGGCTAGGCATTATATGCTTAGTTCCTTTCTTATTCATAATCGCGACTGCAATACACATCCGTTGCATGTGTTGCAGTCATATGACGCACGCGGAGTATTTTCTCTCCTTATAAACTATAACATTTAACTTTTTTCAGCTTAAGCAGTGCGGAGGAGAGCGACAAAATGCTGGATGGAAGACAATCACTCGCGTAAAGGCGCGCCAGCTACCACCGATATTGGCCTGGAAACTTCTAGGAGTCTTACAATTTGTCCCCCTAATATAAGATCGAGCGAGTGGTATTATTGATACATTAAGTTTAGACTTACGAATGTAGGTTACATTATGCATAGAGTTATAAGAAGAATATTTTACAAGAGGTGATGAATAAGTACTTAGTAGAATAGTGTCTCTATTAATGCCACTCGTAAAATTGTGTCCATTGCGGTATGTTGCATTTCGCGGTACAAAGTGTTGGTTGAATTTCCCGAAGGAGATACAATGTTATAATGTGTGCTTGGTTGTGTGATAGTATTATTATAAGCACTTTCGTTTTCTCTACCCACTATAGAGAGACACTAGAAATCAGTAAACAAGGTGGCAAAATCTTAATGATTACTAAAATCAGCCACAAGTGGTTGTGCCGAAGGCAGTTAACGATTGGTTGATTCGCCTTCAGAATACTTCTATGCATTTAATAAATCAAGTTCTAAGTAAATACTGGGAGCGACGATTACCGTCGTTCCACGTGTTGGTAAGGTTTGTCTTAATTAATGAATACAAATAATTAGAGAAAGACAAGTGGCCAAATTAACGTCCAGAGTAATTAATAGATATAGACATCTATATTTACTACCTATTTATTGTATTTTAGAAATACATCGTCCTGAAATGATCTGGTTAATTTGAAGTGTAGCTAATCGTAATAATATATATCTGAAAGTGTTGCCTACTCAACTAATGAAATTTTATTTTCTATTTCATATACTTAATAGAATACACAAGTGTAGTAAGAACACCTTTCAAGGTATACTGTCAAGTATTATTTATTGTTTTTTTATTGTATTTCTCAGCTCGAATAATTCTGTTAATTTAGTTGTTCTGTGTAGCTGTAAGCTCAAAACATGCTGTTGATATCAGATGGTCGTGTCTCGAGGTTGTCCTGTGTTGTTTACAAGTTATCGTTGAATTTATACTAAAAAAACTGATATTATGTAATGCTCTCTTTAAAATTCGTTCAATGGTTTTTGATTCTTTTTACATAAAGAAGAAACATAATGTACAAGTACCTATAACTTAACGAGAAACAATTGCAATTTTTATAAATCGTGTAAATATTTGTAGAGTAATAATTATAAAAACATTACATAATATGTAATGTAAGTTCACATTTAAATCTATGTAATTATCTAAAGTAATATTTGCTCTAAACTACAGTTAATTAGTTTCGAAATATTAGATGTTTTTTATTTACAGAATAATATGTATTTAAAGTACATCATTTATATAATTCCTTCTAGAATGTACTTAAAATTATTGATGATTTTATCGAGATTTCACCGACGATAACATTGAATATAAGTCGTATTCCCAAGTTGCTGTTTTATTTCAACAAATAAAAGAAAACATAAGGCAGATGTCATTTCAATTTTATTATAAAAACATTGAGTTAAGCTTAGATGATACACAAAATATAATTTCATATACACTTAGGTAAATAAACTTAAAGCTATTCAGTCTCTTGTAGTTCTGCGCCACCACGGTATCCCGGTAACGTCTTCTTCTTGGCAAAGAATGGCAGTTGGTCTGAAATATAATTATCACTTTAGTAAATTTTCTTCACATTTCATTGGAGTACTAAATTGTAACTGTTGCACTGCGCCTCTTTTGTTTAATCGGACACGCATTGAAAACTTGGCGTATCTCATTATCACGATATCGCATCATGTGATCGGCAGTAGGAGTGACACAGTGAAGGGCTAGAATTATGTACACAAGCTCTTATATTATTGCCTTATACTAAAGATGTGTGTAAATGATTTTGGCCTATTCGCACGCGTAGCGTCTTCTGCTGCAGACTGTACCACTCCTTTGATCTTTACAAAAGGCGCTTTTTTCTCAGCCAAAACATTAAGATTTATGGCCCTCTGACGTCGTCGACGTTCATCGCTACAAGTACATGCCGGTTCCCCAACGTTGGGGCACCGGCATGTACTTGTAGCGATGAACGTAAATCGCGGAGTGTCCAACGCCTGACTGTACAACGAAAACGAAATACTACTGATAGAATGAAAATTAAAAATGATTCATTACATTGTCCAAAATTGGTTCAAGACTGTTCGGATAGACATTACATATTTAATATTTGAACCACAAACAAAACAAATGCCTATTCGAACAGTCCACTACATGCAAGAGGCCAGCTATTCAAGGCATGGGCCTGGGGCATGGGACCCACATGCGAGTCTTGCCTCTATGAGTGATTTCCGCTACAACTGCTACAAGGCGGAAAAGTGCTGCGTCTTTCGATGTACCAACGGTAGCGTTGCTTGGCCTTGAATTAATAGCCCAAGCATTTTATTTTCATTAGCATGGAAAAATATGGAAATTTTGAAATAATTCATAACAGCAGCTTTTTTGTTTGTAACTGATATATTATCATTTTAATAATTACGTAGACTCAAAATCCACCAAAATATTAGTCATCAAAAAAATCGATATTTAACCAGTTCCTGAAAAAAGAGGAAACATTCATAGATATTTAAATTTTTGTTTTGGTTAATTTACAGGAGCTCTTCAAGAATAATAAATAAATCACACAAAAAACATAATGGATGTGTCATTTATTTTTATATATTTACTTCCCGATGAAAATTTTGTAGGATTCTCGGATAAGGCATCTAAAAATTAAACAAACAAAAGAAACGCTGTTATAAATTAAGGGGCTACCCGAGGTTTCCATCGATTTTTGACAAGTTTTGAATCGTATCACCTACTTCTGCACTACAGATAGAAGTATAAATCAAACGGTTATCGGATCTTCAATCTTTTATCTCCAATTTGGTCTAGCGGATTTTGAAACAAATGAATACTTAATTTTGTATGATCTTTTTAAACATTGTCTAAAATTAACACATACGAAATCTACATATTTGGGTTCGTCTGTGACGTCCCTAAAAACTGGTCTAGCGTTTTCATTTTAAACCAATTAAGGCTGCACCGAGGAAATTATGAAAATATTGCGTTCGTTTGATACATTGCTGTATTATTATTACTAAAGCTTTAGTTCTGCTATTCCCATATAAGATATTTAAGGATTAACTCTATAAGTCATCCGCTTTAGAAATACGATTACGTATACTTTCCTCGATAGAAATTAAATCCAAAGTTACCTCTAATAAAGAAAAGATAACATTAGAACGGCGTAAATACTTCACGGAAGGTCAACAGTTTTTGAATAATAACTAAACTTCATGTTTCCTATGACGTATATGCTCTTAATTTTCAAAATATGGATTATTTTAGAAATACAACGGAAATAACTAGATTCGCGCACGTTTCGCCCATTCTAGCTAGAGCCGCCATGCTTCCCCCCTATCCGTTTTAGTCTTGCCTCGGCTGTCGGACGGGGAGGATGTGTCGCTTTTGCTTACGCACGGACTTAAAAACTAAACGACGAATTTTGGGTTTTTCACTATGGGGAATAATAACTATAAATCAAAGAATATAAGAGGTTGGCGAAAAAGCAATGCAAGACGCTTGCATGAAGAAAAAGTAAGTAAAACTCATTTAACTACAGATTATGCGCCCAGGGAGGGACTGTGCGCGGGTGACAGCTGTACATTCTCGTTCGAATGAATTTTGATTATCGCCGTACTGTCCAAATTTCTGATGTACTAATTTATTAATTAATGTTATGTTGTGTTGTGTTGTGTGTATGTTTATTTATTTATGTTTTAATTTATATCACATTTTGTCGATCTTTTATACCCACATTTATGCTAAAAGTGGCGCTGGAACATAAGTTTCATGTGCTCTGCCTACCCCTTTTAGGGATAAAGGCGTGAATGTATGTATGTATGTATGTATGTAATTTATTTATTGTTTAATGTAAAATCGACATATATATTAAAAACTAATAAATAATTAATTCTAGAGCAAGACATCTATATGCAGTGAATTTTAAGATAAAGATAAAGTGTATGCTCGTAACAATTAACTCCTGTTCCTTCGTAAGCATACTCAGTACCTATACCTACCTACTACCTAGTAATAATTAATTTTTTTCCGATTTAGGTGAAATTTGGTCTATACCAATCCCCCCCCCAATCCCTATCTCTATAGATAGATTGGGTCCCGGGGAAGGACTTAGGACAGTTTTTATCCCCGTAATCATCCCCTAAGGGAGTGAAAAGGGGAGGTGAAAGTTTGTATGGCACTGCTATATAAACGAGCTCCACGCGGATGGAGTCGCTGGCAGCAGCTAGTTAATTATATGTACTACTGCCATGAATTTTTTCACATACCCAGTAGTAGCCATTTAGCCGGCAGGGGGGAGGACACATGACTCGTATAAAAATTAGGGCTTTAAAGCCCAATATCTCGCAAACGAAAAACTGAGTTGAAAAGTGGTTTAAAAACCCTTTAATATTTTTGAACAAGCTAGCCAACGATACCCCACACAATGGGTTTAACGAGAAAAAAGAAATTGCATCCCTTCTTTGGTGTAGGGGAGGTAAACTTTTTGACAAGTTTTGAATCGTATCTCCTTCTTTTGCACTACAGATAGAAATATGAATCAAACGGTTATCGGTTCTTCAATCTTTTATCTCCATTTTGGTCTACCGGATTTTGAAACAAATGAATACTTAATGTTGTATGATTTTTTTAAAGATTGTCTAAAAAAACACTAATTTCGTATCTCTCTTGACGTGAAAGATCTAACATATACGAAATCTACATATTTGGGTTCATCTGTGACGTCTCTAAAAACTGGTCTAGGGTTTTCATTATAAACCAATTAACACAAAAGTTATGGCCAGATAACGGTTTTTTGGCCTAAAATGGTTCAACTTTGATGCCAAATATCTCGAAAACGATGAACTTTGGAGTAAATATGGGATACTGTATTGCTTAAAGCCGTTGTTGTTAATATAGTAAGCTAAAAAAAACATAAGAAAACTAAGGGATTCAGATCGAAGGTCATTGGCGTATGGGAGCCCCTTAAAAAAAACATGTTTTTATATTACTGTTTTGCCGCCGTGATTGATTTATGGGTATGCTGAATTACAGTTTTCTAATAGTAAGGGTTACTGGGCTAAGCCGAAGACGGACAGACGGACGGATATGGCGAAACTTTAGTGGTTCCTTATTGACTATGGAACCCTGAAAAATGGGGTGCCTTCTGATATTTTAACCCTATTTAGCCGTACTGTTATTTAACATTATTGAGTTAATTTTATTGAGCTATACTATTGTGCTCTGAATACTATTTTGTCATTCATCGTAGATACTATAACCTACGGACGGTAAATATATAAATAAATAAAAAATTGACAAATCTGCATAAATGTTTCTCTAAATGTCAATATTATCAATACAATTATTTGAAATCGTTTGCTTGTCCAATTTTGTAAATATTGGTAGCACCCTCGCTGAAAGCATTTATAGCGCCATTTGCCGTCATTCTTTGCGTTCTATGTAGGCGATCGGCGCACAGCTCCAGCCGCCGCGCCGCTCGCTCTTGCCTGTGTGCCTCACACACACATGCACGGAGCGCATTGAATAGAAACCGGTTTTTTGGCCTAAAATTGTTCACCTTGATGCCAAATATCTCCAAAACAATTAACTTTGAAGTAAATATGGGATACTATATTGCTTTAAGCCGTTGTTGTTAACATAATAAGCTACATAAAACCTAAGAAAACTAAGAGATTCAGATCGCAGGTACGATCCCATACGCCAATTATGGGAGCCCCTTAATGTTTGAAATAAAAACGTAATTTTCCTGGGGTATAAGCTATTGGCTTAGCAATTATTTGCGCATTTTAACCTATTCACCGCCAAACACGTGAAATCACGTCATCGACGATTCGTGACACCGACGCCAAAGACGGCATTTGCCGTCATTTTTTTTATTTATTTATATTTATGAAAACCTACTCTGAAATAGGTTGTCATGTTGGCATGTTGCCAATTCATGTTGGCATTATTTCTTTATCCATTATTTTTTTACCCTTGTGGCGTGAGGTGGCACGGCAAGTTGCTTTACCATCTGGCGGTGAAAAGGTTAAGAGATTAGGCGGTGAAATACTCGTAATACGAACCTATATACTTGGCTATGATGATGATGAGGTAGTGTGGACGACAACAGTGGGTAAGCTGGCGCGGGCGTTTCCTGTAAACAAGTTATTTATCATTGTAGCTTGTACCGATCTATACCAGGGAACCGTTAGGCTTAAGGGAATGCCTTGATTCGAGTACACCCCTCTTGACAGAGACACGCTTATGCCTTCCGCTCACGAGAAAGAGATGCAACACTATTCGGAAATTGCTTTTATGGACAAATTTCGATAAATACCGAACTTAGTGAAGTTTGTTTTATATTTTATTAGAAGAGTTAAAATACTATAGTATTAACTTGATTGTGTCATAAAATAATGTATTGTTAGAGTAGGCTGAGTAAAAAATGGAAAATAAAGACCCAACGTTGGATTATTTTTCCTATAGAGGCAATCATGTCTCGGTTAAATCAGATAAACAATCACATAGTCAAGAATCAATAAGCTGAAAATCAGACCTTGTTGTTAATATTGTCAGAACAGCGTTTCAAAGCACGCGATAATTTCCATTTCAGGGGTATTAATATCCTACTAATATTATAAATGCGAAAGGTTGGATGTTTAGATGTTTGTTACTCAATCACGCTTAAACGGCTGAACTGATTTGGTTGATATTTTGCTTGAAAATAGTATATAGCCTGGACTAAATTGTTTCTACCCCGGATCCACGCAGACGAAGTCGCGGGCGGAAGCTAGAACGTCCATAAATATCTGTACAGTCCTTTATCACATTGACAATAGCGTCCTGGACAGATACTTAGGTACGTATACACATTCGGTATCCACTTATTCAGACGAAATGCGGCCATGGGAATTCAGTACTTAACCGACGTAACCCCGTTGGATTGGGGCTCGATAGAATCGTCTCAATGAGTAGTTGAGGATGGTATACAGAAAAGTACAGTCGGAAGCAAAAGCTTGTGCCAAAAAAAATTGTCAGAAACTTGTTTCCAGGCGAATTGCGCGACAAGTTATAAGTAGTGTAAGTATGGTGTAGTAACCTGTAAGGGCTGCAGCGGAATGTGCAGGGTGGTTCGCTGCTTGCGTTGCCGGATCTCGCGACGAACGCAACACTGCACGCCCAGGAGCACGCAGCACACACATGACGAGAGGCAGCCTAACAAACAAACGGTTTTGGGTAAAAATGTTGTCATTTTTAGATGAGCGGCCATTCGTAAAAGTGGTAGATTATGAATTATGATAGATCTACTCAAAACAAACATATTTTGTTATGAAATGTAATACACTAAAATGCAACGGAACCGAGATATTTGCAATTATATATTTTCACAGGTCATATTGAAATATTATAAACAAAACTTCAAACTTAAATATCTCGGCCCCGATATTGTTTAACGCGTTTTATTTTATATATCTATGTGTATTAAGAGGTCCTCTAAACAATTAGTAAAAAACATCCTTGGCCGCTCCAAAAAATAAAAACGACACTTTCTCATACAGGGTTATACCCAATGCCCTTTAGATTAGATTTTGTGCTTGGTGGGATAGAGTATTAATCATTAAAGAAAAAAGGCCAGAAAATATGACTAGTGAAGAAAATCCCTTTCAGTTATCTCAAAAAAATACGAAGCTACTTTATTGCTTGTTGGGGAGAAAACGATCGGCGATCGTGACGTCACGGCACTCGAGCGACATAATCAAAATCTATTTATTGCCAAGACTGTGTACAAAAGCTCACATTTTAGAATGATAGTTCCAACAGTATCTATTTTGGACGTACAATAACAATTTAACTTAAAAATAGGCTAAACTCAATTATCTGTATTAAAATATTCACTTAAATTGTAGAAGCATTTATTAGCTAACCATTCGTTTCCTCTTAAACTGGGTACCTATACCTAGAAGCGACTTAATACATCATAATAGTAAATGACAATCGTTTTGGGGAAAAGGGATACTTTATTGTTGTATGGGAGCCCCCTTAAATATGCAACAGAAATACATCATCTGTGAAAATGTCAACTGTCTATCACGGTTCATGAGATACAGCCTGGTGACAGACGGACAGATAGAGTGACACACAGACAGCATTGATATGTGTTCTATATCTATCTGCTTTGGTTGCTTATTGCAAACCAAATTTGACGACCGGTTAGCCTAGTGGGTAGTGACGCTGCCTACGAAGCTGAAGGTCCTGGGTTCGAATCCCGGTAAGGGCAAATATTTGTGTGATGAGCATGAAAATTTGTTTCAGAGTCATGGATGTTTTCTATGTATTTAAGTATTTCTATCTATTATATATATCGTCGTCTAGTACCCATAACACAAGCCTTATTGAGCTTACTATGGGACTAGCTCGATTTGTGTAAGATTGTCCCCTTATATTTATTTAATTTAATATTTATTTATTTAATGATAATTAGTCCCTACTGAATTATATCCATATGATAATTCCTACTAGTGGAGACTTTATGGTGGGTACACACCAAGCCAACGAACGGCTATGTATCTCACTCTAACAAATAGCTGTCACATAAATGCTTCGCGTTCGTTCGTTTGCTCAGTGTGTACCCACCAGTAGACTTTACATACATACTATATTACTGTAATATCTCACCTATATAGACTAAGACTCCTAAATCACCATTCCTGTTGGTTCGCCTTAATACAATTCCCGCAATGCATAATGAGATCCCAGTTAAAATGCCTACAACAAATATAACCTGAAACAAAAAAGTAAAATTTTACTAAAATTCTTCTCAATATATCTTTCTTTAAAGTGAGACAGCAGGACTTAAGGCACCAATATTAAAAACACAGCTAGAAAATTACAATCGGGATGCAAGATGGTCTTGTAGGACTAGAGCCATTATGAAATAGTTGAATCAGGTAATGTTTTACAAAATACTATAATTGTAATTACCCTAGATTTAAAAATCAGCAACAGTTATTACAATTATACCATTGGGTATTTTTGAGCTCAAGAAGTCTACATTCTACAAACCTGTAAAATGTAATAGCACACGTATTCGAAGCCGGGGCAGTGGCCACCACAGGCACCAATCATGGGTTCCGGGCTCACTGAAGGTATGGGAGGCACCGGTGACCGCTCTGGGGGCTTTACACGGCCTTCCATATCACATATTGGCAGTGAAAATGCAGATGCACACTCAGGAAAAGTGTATGCTTGTGAGGCTGCTGTGTGCATGGGGTACTTCTCCCCTTTCTTGTAGCTTCTCCATGTCCCGGCGCCGTAGGGTGACTGGTACACCGGTGACGGAGGACCATACTCTCTTATATCCTCATTGTAATAGTGAGGGACCTGTAATCGTACTGTCTTGTATTACTACATATTACTTAGTATGTGTATAGAGTGCAAGAAAGGACTCATCTATTAACTCTGTAGATTTCTTGTCTGCAGGCCTTGAGAACGGTAAATTGATAAGTAATTTAAGACATTTATTTTATTCTCATATAATTGATCAGGATGTACAAAACATACCTTTGCATATTTTGGATGATATGTAAAAAAGGTTTTCACAGAGGTATAGGATAAGAGATTGAGTAGTATAGTAGAGTAAGCAGGCTTACTAGTTGTTTGCTAGTTTAATTTAGTAGGTTTTGAGCAATATTACATATCAGCTTAAGAATTAAAAACTGATAATAAAAAAATTGGTCCGCCTACAGCAGCGAGAGCAAATAAAAGTAACTTCTTGAGAGTGATGTTATTATAACACCTATTTTAAGACTGTTTCGTACAGAATACATTAAAATAAGTATGTTTTGTAGAAAATCTTTTTATTTAAAATCAAAAATGCCACGAGATTATTAGATTAGACCCAAAAGTAGGGAAAAATTCATTTATACTTGTAAATTTATACTGTAAATTTCATTTATACGCAGATGATGTTCAATTGTACCTGTCAGCTGCTCCACGAGATTTTCCAGAGACTGTCTCCAAAGTAAATGACGATTTGAACAGTATTGCTGCGTGGGCTGATAAAAACGGGTTACTGCTGAATCCACAGAAATCTAAATTTATGATCCTTGGTTCCAAAACTCAAATTTCAAGAATCTTAAACGGTAACCCAGCAGTAACTATTGGTGGTACGCAAATTGAACGAGTAGAGGAGGCTAGGAATCTGGGGATCATAATGGACAGCCAGTTGCGCTTTGAGAGCCACGTAAAAAATCTGGTGAAATCTTGTTTTTTTCGGCTCAAGGTCTTGTACCAAATCCGAAATCTTTTGAGCGAACAGGTACGAGTAGCTCTGTGTGAATCTCTAATTCTATCCAGATTAAACTACGGAGACATCATTTATGGACCACGTTTACTGGCTAAAACGCATCGTCTCGTTCAGCGTGTACAAAACGCATGTTGTCGTTTTTGCTATAGTATCCCACCCAGAAGTCATATTACACCATACCTTAATAAAGGTTCTATTTTAAATATGTCATCACGTCGACACTTACAACTCGCGTGCCTGTTGTTTGATGTACTTAAATACCAACAACCTGACTATCTGTTCAGAAAAATAAGGGTCTCGTCTTTTCACTCACAGTATGGCACTAGGTCAACACGGCGATGTATCTTAGAAGTACACCATTACAGGACGGTTGCCTTTACTGGCAGTTTTCGTTATCTTGCAACCAAATGCTGGAATAACATTCCCCCGCCACTTCGACAATTACCATCCAGGAAATCTTTTAAATTAAAGTTTGAAAGATTTCTCTTGGACAAGCAAGTGGCAGGAATTCCTCATGGCTATTTGGTTGCAGATTTTGTCACATAGGCGTGCTTCTAAGGGACATCACACATCTCACCACTTTTTTTTTTCTTCATATATACACTCCATGTCGACACATAGTTACACTTTATATTTTGTCATTTTTATTACTCACCTATCACACAGATCTATTTTATTTATTTGATATTATTTGCAAGCTTTATTTATTTATTATTATTTTTCCTCAAATATTTCAGTACTGGCAGAATATCAGTGCTTGCTCACACGAGCAAAGCAAAACTGAGCCAGTACCTTTTTGGTATTATTGCAACGCACAAGTATGTCTTAGCCTTAATTTATAATTCTTTCTCCATACCACAATTGTTTTACATGTTCTTTTATCGTTATTTTTCTGTGTTTCTTTTGTTTTCTGTATTTTTTTTGTTTTTTATTTTGTTGCAAAGTGCCAAATAAATAAGTTATCTATCTATCTAAAAATCTTTACTTGTAAAAATTTTGATGGATGTGTCATTATTGGTTCTGGCTTAGGGTCACAGTACACCTAACACTATTCCTCGCTTCGCTCGTCGTCGTACCTACACCAACCTGCCTTAATAAAAGTTCCAATATGTTAGCTATTATTAATTCCAGAGAAAAGTTTTTTTTTTCTGAAACTAATAATAATCTACACTACTAATATTATAAAGAGGAAAGATTTGATTGTTTGTTTGTTTGTATTGAATAGGCGAAACTACTGGACCAATTTGATAAATTATTTTACCATTAGAAGCCGACATTATCCCTGATGAACATAGGCTACTTTTTACCGCGGGAAAATGCTTCATTCCTACGGGAAAACGGAAAACTAACCGTGCGAAGCCGGGCTGGGCAGCTAGTAATAAGTAATTTTACATCCTAGAATCTTCCCAACTTGATTTTAGAGAGAAGTTTTTCCTACAAAACATGCTTATTTTAACGTATTCTCTACGATAACATCAAGAAAAATAGGTGTCATAATAACATCACTGATGATATTTTTTAAAGTTTGAGCCCATTTTGCTTTAGTCCAACCAAAACATCTACTTGCATGGTAAGCATTGTCGGACGTGGAGCTGTCCGTTCCCGCAACTTGGTACACGGGTGGGTTAATATCATCCGCCCAAGGAAACTTGGCCCTTTGTTGAGCTGCAGAAACAAACTGCTGCTCGCTTCGCGGCACCATTGTCGTCTGGTACGGATGGACGCTCCGAGGCGACACTTGTTGTTTAAACATTTCACTATAATGTTATCTGAAAATACAAAACTATAATCAAACAAAACAAAAACATGTGGAACTTTTATTGATCATAAAAAATCTGACTTACCTCATTTTGGTTATTGCACTTTTATTGACGATACAATATGCAAATGTTGTTTGATGTATTATATGTTTTGCTAACCTTATTACTTAACTACCTACTAAGTTGAATGTATGTAAAAATCATCAATATTATAACTACTAATCATAATCAATCATACAGCTATTGGCTATCACGCCGCCATGTTTATTTTTGAAAGATTGGTTTTGTTTTTATATGGCTGGAGCGCGGAGTAGTGATGCGGGACTTTGAATTGATGATACTATACTCATTCGATTAGTCGATTATTATAATCATTCAACTAAGTCATTTCGAAAACCATTCGATTATTAGTAATACTACTAAAATTGCCGCATTCAAACGGTCCTGCGAAGCGGACTGCAAGATTGTTACTAACCGATGAGATAGGGCAAGACAGCACGTCTAAAATGAGACGGCAGCGACATACTCTCGATTTTCTCACACTATACCTCTTGTTCTAAGTGTTCTAATAAGAGAGAGACGGATCGTGCGAGAAATATTGAGAGAGCTAAAGAACATTGTATTAATATTTTACACTGTAATTTTGTATTTTTTTTAAACCGGTGTTTTGCAACTACAATTTCATTCAGTGTGGCCAGTTAAAAGTAAGAAAGCGAAAATTGCCGCATTCAAACGGTCCTGCGAAGTGGACTGCAAGATTGTTACTAACCGATGAGATAGGGCGAGACCACGTCGATCATGAGGTGGCCGTGACATACTCTCGATTTTTGTGTGCTGCACGGCTATTACGCGACGGCGCGCGAGCTCTCTCAATTTTTCTCGCACTATCCGTCTCTCTCTTATTAGGACATGCGAAAGAAATCGAGAGTATGTCGCGGCTGTGTGTTAGACGTGCTGTCTTGCCCTATCTCATCGGTTAGTAACAATCTTGCAGTCCGCTTCTCAGGACCGTTTGAATGTGCCAATTTTCGCTTTCCTTCTGTTAACTGGCCACACTGAATGAAATTGTAGTTGCAGGGACTTTTTGGCGGGAAGTCAAACTAAGCGGACAATTAAAATTTTCTCGATTTAGCAAATTAATTATTCTTGTATATGTTTGATTGTTTTTCTTGTAAATATAGTGTTAATACAAAGTGAATATAGTGTACAAAAATGAATGATACGAGCGCCGGGGGCGAGGCCCCCGGTGACAAAGAACCAAAAAAGCGAAAACTCGACAAGAGTGCTGAAGACTATAAAATGTTCACTAAACGGAATTATAAAAGACAATTCCCTGAAAATCACAGTGCCGAGTGCGTTGTGTACGTAGAATCTCAAGACAATGACAAGCTAGGTAATAGAAACCCTATTACTCTAACAAAACTGTTTACGGAGCAAGTAAAGGGTATTGTAGGTGTCCACAGAGTGAATGCCTACAAAATCGGAATAACATTTAGGAAGCCCGCGCCAGCGAATAATTTTCTGAAAATGGACCTTTTCCTGGGCAGAAATAAACTCAAAGCGTTTGTGCCTGCAACACTGACTGAGACCACAGGTGTACTTCGATATGTACCGAAAGAATTAAAAAATGAGGAAATATATAAAAATATTGCATGTGACGCAGAAATCATATCGATTAAAAGGTTCATGCGAAAAGTTGAGGGGAAACTGGTCCCTTTGGGGACAATAGCAATAACTTTTGCAACTACATTATTACCTCAACATGCATATCTGAATATGTTTAGGTACAAGGTACATGCATACATACCACCCCTTCTCCAATGCTATAAATGTTTGAAGTTTAATCATTCAGCCCGGGTTTGCAGAGGTGAACAAATGTGTTCATCCTGTGCTGGACAACACTCATACAAGGAATGTGACGTCGATGAAATCGTATGTATAAACTGCAGCGGGAACCACCTCGCTATATCCAGGGAATGTCCCATAAAGAAACAGAAAATTGAAGAGAAGAAAAAGAAATACGCTAATTCGAACCAGTCATATGCCACTGTGGTGAGTCCTCCATCACTACCACCTATTGCCAATCCTACTACCTTTCCAGCTATGCCTAGTAAACCTACTAGCCCGCAAACCTTCAACATGGAACAACTTGTTAATAATGAAATAATAATGAATGCAATTGTTAAGTCAATGGTCTGTCTTGGAAATGACAAAGATAATACCCCGATCACATTTAAAAGAATTAAAGAAATATTGTTAGCAAATTTATTCAACTAATTCATGGATACATTTTTAAAAATAGCACAGTTTAACATACAGAGTTTACAGAGCAAGAAAACCTTATTAAAAACATTTCTTTCAGAACAAGATATTGATATATGTTTATTGAATGAGACTTGGCTCAAAAGCACAAGTATAATTCCTAATTTTACACCATATAACTTTATACATAAAAAATCAGTGAATACACATAATGGAGTTGCAATATTAATTAGACAAAACTTACAGTACAGCATAACAAACACAACTTTTTATGAATCCATTCAAAATATCTGTATATCAATAGAGACATCAAGAGGAATTTTAAGTATACTCTGTGTATATTGTCCTCCTAATTGTAACAGGTTTGACACCTCCAAAATGAAAAAGGTATTACTGGAAACCCCTAAGCCATGTATTATCATGGGAGATTTTAATGAACATCATATATTGTTTGGATGTCATTCAAATAATAATAGAGGCAACAGCTTGTACAAACTCATTGATGAATTTGACATGTGTGTTTTAAATGATGGTAGTGCAACAACTGTGTCATATCCAAATAGAAATCCGTCTGCAATTGATTTAGCTCTGGTCAGTCCCTCATTGGCTCCTTTTTGCGAATGGAGCGTTCATGACGATCCAATGGGCAGTTATCATTATCCAACTCAAGTGGTCGTAAATGTGAAGCCTTCCATATATGAGATCCGACCTGTAGAAGAAAAATATATTTATAGTAAAGCAGATTGGACTAAATATTATAATCTGTCAGAAACCTGTTTTTCTCAATTAGATATTAATAATACTGAACCTCTTAATTTGTACAATAACTTTGTAAACATTTTGTATAACATTCGATCAGAAGCAATTCCAAAGCTAAAGTCAAAACAAACTCCGAAAGTCATGAGAAAACCTGCTCCTTGGTGGAATCCAACATGTGATAATGCCGTACAAAAATCGAAAGAAGCTTTAATAAAGTATAAAACATCACCAAGTATTACCAATTTCATAAACTACAAAAAGGTAGATGCCCAAAAGAAAAGAATACTAAAAGAAGAAAGTGTTCATTCATGGCATGACTTGTGCAGTAGTTTTAATAGAATGACACCTATTGCTAGGATATGGGGCTACATTAAACGATTTAAAAGATTAGGTTCCTCTCACAACAGGCATTTAAATGAAGAATGGGTACCAAGTTACTTAGACAAAATATCAGAGTCAACTCAGTTTGATCCAAATAACCTTAGTGACATATTAAATTGCTCTGCAGAGAATCAAACAAACTCTTTTCTCAATAAGCCATTTACTTTGAATGAATTGTATATAGCACTCAAAACTAGAAAAGACACAACACCAGGGTTGGATAACATACCATATATGTTAATTAAAAGGTTACATCCCAATGCTGTAGAAATCTTAATACAAGTTTATAATAAATTATGGAATAGTTTAGTTATACCGTCATCATGGAAAACACAATGTGTCATTCCCATCCTAAAGCCAAATAAACCTGTCAATAATCCTTTATCATACAGACCTATTTCCTTATCATCATGTTTAGGGAAACTTTTTGAAAATATGTTAAAGTTAAGAATAGATTACTTTGCTGAAACACAAGGAAAGTTACCAGATATTCAATATGGATTCAGAAAAGGCAGAAGTTGCTCTGAAAGCTTTGTATCTCTCATATCTGATCTTAAAAAGGCAAAACTCTGTCACTCTAATGTTGTATGTGTTTTTTTAGATGTTAAAGGTGCCTTTGACAATGTTAACATTGAAAGTCTGATTCGTGTTTTACATGAGTTGGACTTACCAAGTAAAACTTTAAAATGGATTTTCGATTTCTTACACAATAGAACCTTATTTGTTAAATTTAATAATAAACTACATGGACCTAGATATGTACGTAAAGGGACAATGCAAGGCGCTACATTGTCACCTCTGTTGTACAACTTATATACATCTCAAATCCTTCATTATGTAAATACATCCAAAGTTAAAATCTTGCAATTTGCAGATGACCTACTTTTGTACAGTGAAAATCAGAACTTGAACTTGGCTGTAAATAATATGAATGCAGCATTAAACCAACTACAACTTTATTATAGCAACACTTTAAAGTTAGAAATAAGTTCAGAAAAAAGTGCAGTATTAATATTCAGTAAAGACCCATTTGCACAGTCTGCTGTAAATATTATATATGATAACAATCTAATTCCTATTGTTAGTCATCATAAATTTTTAGGTGTTGTTATAGATGATAAGTTAAAATTTGATAAGCACATAAATTATATATGTCAGAATGCCATGAAGAGCATAAATGTAATGAGAAGCCTGGCAGGGACATTTTGGGGTTCTGACCCAAAAACTCTTAATATGTTGTACAAAAGCATAGTCCGAAGTCATTTTGACTATAGTTCCTTGGCTTATATGAATGCCAGTAGTACCTTATTAAGAAAGTTGGATGTAATACAGAATATGGGTTTGAGAGTGATAAGTGGAGCTATGCGCACCACTCCTATTAACACTATGGAAATTGAAAATTGTATACCTCCATTGTCCTTACGACGTTTACAGCTGGCTGAGAGATTTTGTTTGAAAGAGTTGTCCTGTGATAATAGTGTTGTCTTGGAGAAAATCACGCATCCCGCAGTAATCACACAGTCAGCTGAGACATCCAGTATTTCGGCTAGTACTCTTATTTCAGGCTCCTTACCTGAAATTCCAACCATAATAACATGTACAAAAAACCTGACAAGAAACATGTACACCAGTAACAAGTGGCCAATTTACAAGTGCCCATATAACACTTTGCTTAGCTACCGTGATATTAAGTGTCACCTAGATTCTGTGAAAAATAAGTATGATTTCTTAGAACTTTTAAGTGAAAATCCAAACTTCTATACTTTGTACACTGATGGTTCTAAGAGTGAGCATGTTAAATCAGCATACTATGACTCTCAAATGAAGTTAACTAAATGCTATAAAATACCAAGTGATTGTAGCATATTTACTGCAGAAGGTTGGGCAATATTAGCTGCTTTGACTTATGTATATACAAATGTAAATAGTGAAAATATATTAGTAGTTAGTGATTCTAAGAGTGTGCTATCCACCTTATGCAATTATAATTTAGCATATAAACAAAATTATATTATATATAGAATTAAGGATATGATACTTAAGTTAGGAAAAAATGTAGAATTTGTATGGGTTCCCTCCCACAGTGGCATAGCAGGAAATGAAGTTGTGGATCTTGCGACTCGTCGCGACCACGACGTTGATTTAACAGAATCATTTAAAGTACCTTTTACGGATTATTATCACCAGTTTAAAAGCTCTTCAAAGAGAATGTGGAAGGAATACTGGGACGCTACTACAGAGACAAAAGGAAAATGGTACGCAGAACTACAGCAAAACTTACCAACAGCACCGTGGTATAACAGCTTCAAATACATTAACAGGAAGTTCATAACGTGCATTAATCGTTTGCGATCTGGTCATTGCTTGGTTCCAGCACATCTCAATCGGATGAAAATTATAAGTGATGATAAATGTACCTATTGTTCTAAGAAAAATGCGGATATAAAACACGTGATATTTGAGTGTGAAACGTTTGCTATTCAAAGGCAGACACTTGTCAGTGTCATTAGTGATGTTGCTGATGAAAATTCATTAAGTGTTCCCCGCCTCGTTCAAGATTTATTATCAAACCCTGTCTATTTCATACCTGTATTTAAATTCATTTTAAAAACTGTAGAAAAAATTTGATTATTACATACAATTTATATTATTGTACATTTTGTAAGCTCTAATGCTATAATTATAATACTTATTACTTGTAATGTAGATGACAAAATGTTATATTTGTGTTTAAATGTAAACTATTATTCCGACTGAAGGACTCTGTATCCATGGTCATGAAATAAATTAAAAAAAAAAAAATTGTAGTTGCAGTTGTTACGTCTCACAGACTAATAAGAATACAGACGCGCAGTATAAAGCAAGACGATGTTTCATATAGTTGTCTCTGTCACTGCTTATGGTCAGCTGATGTGAGTTAGAACGAGACGAATAGTATGGTATTTTGAGTCTATTGACGACTTGTCTCCAAAAACTGTTAACCACGGTGTTAAATGCTAAACAATCTGTCAAAGTCAAATCAACGTCAAATCTCTTGTGAATCTTGAGGAAAGTTGGTTATTTCAAGAATATTGTGTTGAAAAACTAAATATTTCTGTAATAAGTTAATGATTTAAGTTGTATGAAGTGGCACAATGGCTTGTGCAGTTCCGTACTGCCGAAGTTACGCTAGATTGTTAAAAAAGACCGGAGAAACAATCGGATTTCATCGGTAAGAATCATTTGGTTATTTTTCAAATATTTCATGTACATTACGCAATATAATGGTCTGGGATTACAGCAGATGCTTGATACTATCGGATAAGTACTTTTTACATGGATCAAACTTGATATTTTTGGGATTTTTAGTAAAAATACAATTGTCGTAAACATGGGTAGTGTTGTTACCATGTATATATCGATATTTCGTCGACATGAATTATTCATGTAGGCGTTTAGACAAAATATTTTAATGTTACATGTCTTAACTGTTAACTTCAGGTTTCCGGTAAGTAATAATCTTCGAAAAAAATGGATTGACGCAGTAGGGCGCAATAATTGGACGCCGAAAAAACACCATAGAATATGTTCGAAACATTTCGAAACTAACTGTTTCATTATTATTAAAAACATAAAACACTTGCTGCCAGATGCGATACCTACAATTTTTCAGAGGCCGCTTGAGGTAAGTTGGTATAGTGAGTTTTATTTATTTTAGGACTTGACATTTCTGAGGTCCCTCCAGATGAGTTCGTTTGATTTAAGTTTTGTATATGCAAAGAACTTGTTAAGTACATTGATTTTCTTTATATTGTGATGTGTGGGTTTAGTCACACGTACACACATATCCCTCAGCCTGAAGGGCTATCGAGGGTTTCCTAGTTAACTCAGACGGTAAGGAGCCTAGCAGGAGCAGGAGTAAATAAGAATAGCGGTCGGGTTAATAGTTAAGAGCCCCATAACATTTCGCGCTAAGCTAGTTTTGAGATTTTAATGCGACGTTGCGACGTCGCTCGCTCTATGCGGATGCAGCGTAGCGCGAGCGATCTGCCTCATGTTCTGTCTCGCTTGCACTACGTCGCGACGTAATGATCTTTTGAATTTGTATTTTTTCGTTAAATTAAAGTAAAGCCGGACTAGTTACTTTATTTATAACCATGTAATAGCAGCGCCACAAACAATTTACATATGGCTATAATCCATACTAATATTATAAATGCGAAAGTGTGTCTGTCTTTCTGTCTGTTACCTCTTTACGCTTAAACTGCTGAACCGATTGAGGTGAAATTGGGTATAGAGATAGTTTGAGTCCCGGGGGAAGACATAGGATAGTTTTTATCCCCAAAATCATCCCCTAAGGAGGTGAAATGGGAGGGTGAAAGTTTGTATGGAGCTGCGATATAAACGAGTTCCACGCGGACGGAGTCGCGGGCAGAAGCTAGTGTGCATATATATAAGTCATGCTCATTTTATAGTCAAAAATGAACACGTATCAAAATAGTCAGGGTAGCGTGTATTGGCTTCGAGTTAATATTTTAACCCATTCGTTGATGAGGCTCAAATATTCCATATAGTTAGGACGCCTCGACGGCAACCAAGTTGATATAATGGTAGTAAGGTAGCGTGTTTTCGTTTTATTAATGGCAGTAATGCGGGTACCGTCTCGTTAGTTATATACTTATTTATTATAATTTACTGTACTACTACATATATCATAAATAAAATTTGTAAGTAAAACCATACGAAAGTATGCAATCCAACAAGACCGCACTATAAAATCAGTACAAATCATGTCATCAAACATTTTCATAAAATTTTTGATTGAATTCTGTTGAATCGTTCGGGCAATATTTTTAGACTTCAAATCAATACTTCACGAAGCCATTTGAACATTTCCATTCCAAATTACCGCATGAACTGCTTTCCGAAAGCAAATGCACGATTTAAAAGTACCCAAATCAACAAGATTTGAAGATTTACCTGATTTTCTCCATGATACCATCGTCAGATCCTGACCTAAAAACCATTGGACCACCTAGGACCACCTTTTCTAACAAAAACCATCCTAATCGGTCCAGGGGTCTAAGAGTAATCGAGGAACATACATAAAAAAATAAAGAGCCCGCGGAATTGATTCGTTTCAGAAGTCGGTTAAAAATAAATGTGTTCCACGAAAGTTCCACAAAATAGTGAGGGTTATAAAGTAACTTGTCTGACTACCTATTTATTTGCATAATTGAATTTGTAGCGAATATATATATTAAAAGTTGAATGCAGTTTATTATTATCGTAGTGGTGTAATGATTAATTTTTGCATAGTATGGATAGAGATACAATTTACTTACGAGTATCGCATATTACGAATATATTAACAGTAAATATCGATATCGATAACTTGTAACAAAATATCTTTCTGTGCACTAAATCTCGAGCGAGCGAGTGAGCGAATAACATCGTGCGAGCGAGAAAGCGGAGACAATGACGTATGAAGACCCGTCAGATAACATGGATCCATCCCTTTCTTACTCGTCGTTCAGTACGTAAGTGAGAAGAGATCGGATGTATGGAAAACGTTCATTTTATTAGGGCCTATCTGCCTTTCTCTGTAATCTGTGTTACGTCTGTTTCTGACTTCGACATGTTGTACTGACAAATTGGGGTATAATCACATAATGTGGATAGTCCATATAGCAATTAGTCAGATTCTGATGAATTGGGGCTGACAAATCACTTAATGTGGATGGCCCATCATGCAATTAGTCCGGACAACTCGTTTGATGCCGCGTTCACATGCTCACGTTCAAAGTGACATGCACTGGCGCGGGCACGGGCGCGGGCGTGTGAACAGCCTGAATGTGCGCGCGCCCGTGCCCGCGCCCGTGAATGTCGCCGATCGGGACGACTGTCGGTTTTTGGACAAAGATCGAAGGGTGAATGTGCTCGTGCTTGTGTAGCTGTTCACACGCTCGCGTGCGAAATTGACAGTTAGCTACATGACGGGTACACTACATAAATAGAAAAACTAAATTCCGATAGTCGAAATCACGAATTTCATAATACCGATTTTCATAATTCCGAATGTTTTAAAACTCCTAATATAAGTATTCCGATTCTTCATAAATCCGATTTTCATAAATCCGAAATTTCAAAAGGTCTAACGGTTACAACTCCGATTATCAAAATTCCGAATTTTAATACCCCGACCTTAGAGCATTAAACCAACCGGAGTGGCCATTGACAGGCGTTCCCCTCTGCCAAAAGTATATGACCAGTGGTCATACACATTGTATGGACTGACGTTTATCTTACGTAGCTATTTTCACGTTACGCATACATTTGACGTTCCCCTCCCCCGCAAAAATCGGCAGACTTTTTATGTATAGAAAATGACTCATGTCCACTCCGGTTGGTTTAATGATCTAAGACCCCGACTAATAAGAAGTCCGACGGAATAACAATCCGAAATACATATCAAAAATCCGAATTCCGATTATTAAAATACCGTTTTTCAAAAATCCGAATATCATTACACCGACCAATTATAAACCCGAATAAACAAAAATCCAAAAAATCTGAATTATATATTTCTGTTACTAACACACACGAGTAATAAGTACTTAGGTATAGGTAAGGGGTTAGGTAGGTAGGTAGGTACTAAGATCCGCATTTTAAACGCCTGGAGTGGAGAAACTGAATAGCAAATCACATAAATACACAATTAATCGACATCATTCATAAGGAATAAGTTAACTATTCATAGGAAGATGGGTAAATGGAAAACGAATTACAAGCAAATTCCTATACAGAATATTGTGAGCAAATTAATATATATTAAAAAGAAGAATAAGAAGATTATAAAAAAATTGAATGTTGGGCGTATAATGCAATAATGCGAGTTCGGCCTTAGGATTATATGTATACCTATACTACAGAGCCAGGGACACACGCCAATTATTATAACCTAACCTAACCGCCAGCGGGTCAACGTCACCCCGCTTCGCGGGGTGTCTATTTCCGCTCTAAGGGACACAAGCTAACCCTAACCTAACCTACTAATAATACCACTGTTACGACTACATTGTTTTTTTTACTTCGGGGGGCTACGGAGAAAAGGCAAAACCCTATTCTCTACGGGAAATGAGAATCGTAATTTTCGGATTTTTTATTCCCCGTGTAGTTTCAAAAATCCGAACTTCATAATTCCTCAGAAATAAGATTCCGATTATTGAAAACACGAAATTCATAATCCCGAATATCAGATTTCCGAATTAATAATGAAATTTCGGAAATTTGATAATCGGATTACTGTTTTTCGGGCCATTGACACTTCGCCCTTTTGATTGTTCGGAGTTATACAAATCGGAAAAACAAACTATCGACAGTATGATTTTCGGTGAAATGAAATTCGTGTCTTTTAATCATCGTAATTATAAGTCTTAGGAATTATGAAATTCGGAGTTTTGAAAATCGGAATTAGCAAATTCGGAATAAAAATATTTCGGAGTATTTGGGTGTTCCCACATCAGACTGTTAACAACCATAACAACATCGTCGATCATTTTGTTTTCTTTTCCAATGAATATAGATCAAACCCAAAGCAGTATATAGCCCTAGCCTCCACGAGATCTATATCTGCGAAATTTCCAATTTTTGCAGTTGCACTGACTCTGACAGTGACATTGACAAGCACTTGACAAGCACGCCCGGTTGCCCGGTTGTGGCGGTTGTGAACAGCTTGCTTGGCCCGCACATGTGCACGGGCTGCTTGCCGTGCCGATCAGCATGCCAAGCAGCTTGCCAGGCTGCACGCCGTGCATGTGAACGCACCATAACGGTTGGAACATGCATCCAGACGATAGCAATTAGTCAGATTCTGATGAATTGGGGCTGACAAATCACGTAATGTGGATTGCCCATGACGTGATCATGAACGTAGAATAATCTGGACAGGCTATGGTAATAACAATATCACGTGCGAGCGAGCTGGTGCATACAAATCTCGATAAGTGTGACAGAAAAGGAAATATCATTCATTGTCCTTGTCATAGTTCCACTTTTTTTTGTTGGGCACAACTGATTTAGTATGAAGTTGTGCCCAACAAACCATTACCCGTCCAAATTTAGTAGGTTGTTTATGACAAGTCATTAGCCATTTTAGGACCGGTTCTTAATTTAGCTGCATAAGAGCTTTCCGTTCCTCACTATGGCAACAAACAATGGCAACATGTACAGCCCGTCCATAGTATTCTAGGTTCATGCCAAGCAGTGTTGCCGTTTGGTTCCGTTTGTTCCGTTTTTCGGAACTTTGGACACCCGAAGAACTTGGAAGGAACTTTAGATTTTAGGTCAATTTTCGAAACTTTTAAGGTCCCGGTATTAATTTATTTAATATAATTAATAACACACTAAAAACATTGTTCGAAAAATTAAACTTATTTTTTTGTTAAATCTAAATGATTTTATGAGACGAAATAAAACGATTTTTTTTTTACTGTCTTCCAATTTATAATGATATAAATTCCATTGAAGGGAAGGACGGCTTTTAATAGACCTTTGGGTGGCTAGAGGTAAAATATATTCGATAAACGGTATGTATATCCATTTAAATTGAATTATTTATAAGTATTTCGCCATTTAAAAAAAACTGAATTTTTCAACCTAAAATGGAACTTTTCAGGAATGACAACGAAACTTTTAGGTGAAGTAACCTGGGGCTGGCAACACTGATGCCAAGTTCATGCTCAGTGCTGCCAGACCGTCCCTTTTAATACCACACCGTCCTATTGTCGCCCTTTCCAAGGTGCCGTCCCTTTTGGGACATGTCCAAAAATAATCTTATCACGACCGTAAATACATATAAAAAACTATAATTCAATGATACACACATCAAATCAAAGGTTTTCTCATAATATGTACACTTGAGGATTGAAATTGAACATACCTATACATACTCGTATTTACAGTTTAAAAGATAATTTTGAAAAAGATAATTTTTTGTCGTTTTTTTTTGTAAAAACTCTTCTAAGCTATCTGTCATGTCATAAAGTAGAGATTTGACATTTTTGGTCATCAACAATATTCCAATTTCGTTTCCGTCCCATTATATTGAAAACCGTCCTTTTTCAGATTACACACCGTCCGAAATTGGAATGACGCACTGGCAACACTTCATGCTGTGCTGTGCGCTGTGCGAAAGAATATACTGTGTTAAGAACAGTTTTCTCGGGAATTATATCACAAAAATTTGTTTTTTCTCAAATATGTGATATTCAATGATAATTAACAGAGTGGAGGTCATCGAGAAAATGAATTCGATCTAGCTCTGTACGTGCTGTATCTACTGAAGTCTGTTCACTATAAGCATCCATCAGGTAAATGAAATAAATCCTTTATTTTCAATAAGGGTAATGGTGCTTGTAGATGCAACAATGATCTCCGACGATGAGAAAGCGGCTGCGGCCGACTTCTGCCGAGATTACATCAGAGGTTCCTGTTTGCGCGAAAATTGTCGGTACGCTCATGAAACGCCACCTGTAAGCTGTTTAAAAGAGCTGTTCCGCTTTTGTCACGACTATCAGAATAAGGGATGTTTCAGACTTAATTGCAAATTTCTACATAGCTCATCAGAAGAAGAAGCTCATTTTTACATGACAGGTTCTTTTCCTCCAGGAGAACCTCGGGAACGGGGGAACATTTCAGTATGCCAGGCGTACTTGCATGGCTCCTGCTCCAACTCTGAGTGCAAGATGATTCACCCAGTTGATAAAGCCTATGATCCTGTGCTTTTACCGCCACCACTCTTCAATCAACCACATCCTATGCTAAGAGATGAAAACTCACCCCCTGAGAGCAAAGTAAGACGCTACACATATGAAGATGTGGCATTAGAGAATCAAGTCTTATCTGCACAAAATATGTGCCAAAACTGTGAATCTTTAGAACATAAAGTTAAATTGCTACATGACAATATCAGTGTTTTGCTGAACAAAGTAGCAGACTTGTCAGAAAAAAATGCTCAACTGACCTCCATGAACGAGTTTTTGCTGCAGCAAACATCTGCGAATACAAATGAACAGTCATGCATTATCACATCACGCCATGGAACATCAGCACCTGTATCACTAGCTACAGTAAGCATGACACCTGTAGTGAGTCTCTCTGGTGCATTGCCTACTTTAGTGCCTGCTGCAGCTACCCCAAATTTGGCATTGGCACCTGCATCATCCCGGGCTCAGCTGTTGACTCCAGCTCCACAATTGCTGACTGTCAGCACAACACAGCAGTTGATGGGAAACTCTGGTGCGCTCATAGTGACCAGCGCTGGTGCTCAACAGTTGATGCATGTAAGTGATTCAGGGACGCTAATGGGAGGTGGGCAGACAGTAGTTGCAGTTACACCAGCACAGTTAACGCTGGCGCCGCCCCCGCAGCAACTGATGGGGAACGCGTCACAGACGACAGTGCAACAGCTGGTGCAGCAGTCGGCGCAACAGCTGGCGCAGCAGCAGCAGTTTACGGCACAGCAGTCCGTGCAGCACCTAGCCGCGCAGCAATCAGCTCAACATCTGGCGGCACAACAGACCGCCCAACACCTTGCAGCGCAACAATCGGCGCAACATTTGGCCGCGCAGCAGTCCCAGCAGCTGGCCCAGCAGTCTGCCCAACAGCTGGCCGCGCAGCAGGTCCCGTCGGCTCAGCAGCTAGTGCACCAGACCGCCACACAGCAGATCACCATCTCCAGCACTAGCCAGGCAATGGCTCTCTCCAATTCACAAAATCAACCCTTGACATTTCCAATTATATCACAAAGTATATTGCCCCATTGATTTATTAGGTGTAAGGGCACTTGCTTATGATCATGTGTGACAACAATAATGTTTGATCTAACTTTTAGTTACTAGGACAGTTACTAGTTTAGTTTTAGTAGTTCTCCATGGAATTATCTTTTTATTAGGTGTTTTGTTGGTTCTACAATCATAACATAATAAAATACCAATGGTTGACGAAATATATACTTTCCATCATCACTATTCCTATAATCACATTTGGGGTTTGGGGGTTAATAAATGTTATTAATACTGTTGTAGATCGAATAGAATGTGGAGCAGTAATATGATATAACATTACCACATAGGTATCATTGCACTAAGAAGCTATTGTTGAATAGTAATTATAGCGCTTTTTATTCTGTTCTTATAGTAGGTATCACTACAAAGTCTGCTACGAAAATAATAAAGGAACTGCATGAAAATTTTGTGTAGTAAGTACACATAATTTGCATGCATCCGTAATGTATACGATTGTGTAGGTACCTATAAGAATCGTTAGATATTCATCTGTAAATAGCCATAAACTAGATACAAATGTTATTTTTAAGTAATTTATTTCCAAGGGTGTCTGCCAGTTTCTCACTTCAATTATTTTAAGTTCTGTTGATATTTTATATCCTAAAGTGAACAAATGCAAACAAAAAAGTACCCAATTATTGGATGCCCCAAATATTAGTTCCTAGTGTGGTTTGATGAACTGCAAACGAAATGAATTTACACACCTTTGCCTATAAGTCTGTACTTTTAGGTATTTAAAAGAATGTAAACAAACAAAACCACGTGACTTGGTCATTCAGCCAATAAGATTGCTGTGAATAGCAACCTTTTGTATCTATGGTATTATCTTAATATTCTTATTGGTTGAATGACCAAGTCACGTGGTTTTGTTTGTTTACATTCTTTTAAATACCTAAAAGTACAGACTTATAAGTTCTAATACTGAAGACTAGTCTAGGCAGTATGGCCCATGGTCTTAGCCTGTCCGAATGGACGAATTTAAAAATATATATAGTTAAGTTGTCGGGAGGCCGCTGGTCTTGATTCAATACGCCGATGAGGAGGTATTATATTTATTTCAATTAATTAATTACAATTATTTTTATTGAACGCGAATTATAATGTGCGACGATCTACACACCAAGCGATACGGAGCTCAGGTGTAATATCGGAGTACTACTACTATCTTGAGTGCTAGTGGTGAACTGCCTTCCTCCTGGCGGGGTTGCGCCTTATATCCATCCTGATAGCGTGGGGACGCGTCGGGGGCGCGTGCTTGTGGGTCACGTAAGCCATCGGTGTTTCTGGAACTCGTCTGTCGCTGAGGTCATTTCTAGATAAGGGATGACGCCAGGATTTTTGGGAAACATCCATTAACAGTTGCCAGAAAGTGTTTTGTTTAGATTCTTTGAGCTTGATGTTATCTTGATGACTTTAAAACTTGGGAATGCGGATCGGTCGCTTATCTATGATGAGTGTGTCTGGATTCTTTAGGTTGGCGCTGTTATGACGTGGCGCCCGCAGTTGGGGTGGCATTCCTTAACTCCTCCCCCCTTAAGAGAGAACTAAGGGTATAACTTGTTATGCCCGTGTTCTCATTTCTGTTAGAGCGTTGGGTGCACTTATGATAGATGGCGCACCCAAAGAGGCACAGAAATATGCATATCGAGATGATGGTCCAAATGCTAGGTATCCATAAATGGTGCTGGATGTTAGATTTCATTGTTGTTTCGAGTGGTTTCAGGTAAGGGTGTACGTCTTCTTCTGTAGTTCGTTTCCCTTCTGTCTTCTGTTCCAAGTTCATTTTGATTTGTTGGACTTCTTCCTTGAACATCTCGCTGCTTTTGGTGATGACTTTAGTATATGAGTTGGCCATTTGTAGTTCACAACTGGGGTCTAAGTGTAGTTTATACGGTCCTTGGATAACTTCGTAAAATGTCTCGTCGCATGTGATTGTAACACGTTGAGGTTGTTTTGAATACAGCAGGAAGTTTCCATCATCTATTGTAGTTATTGCTTCTTCTTCTTCAAGTTTTGTCGTAAAACAGGTGTGATTGCTTTTCTTAAGTAGTGTTTGGTGAATGCAGTCGGGTGTTATCTTGGAGTCTTTCCACCAGATGTGTTTGCATATCATTATTTTCTCTCTAGGTTTGCATAGGTTTGCACTCGGGTAGGCATACCATGAGTTTTTAATTAGGATTGTGGGGTGTTGGTTTTCGAGAATGAGTCCATCGGGATTTGGGAATGGGATTAAATTGTATGCGTTACCACCTTTGACTTTTACTTCTGCAATTTTTGCTACAAAGTGAATGACATTTCTTACATTGTAAACTATTATGTGATCTATCTCTACGTTATCTGTCTCCTCAAAAATATCTCTACAAGCTATACCTGGTTTTGCTAAAGTTATACCTAAATCTAGGATATTAATGATATCTTCTATAAGTATGAAGTTAGTTAATATGTCTATACTTTCCTTATTATAAGAGTTCATACTATAAAGGATTTCAATATCTTTCTTTATGCTATTTAATCTAATTTCTATTTTTCCTATCGTTTCGTTTAAGTTCCACATCAGTATTCCTTGATTGCGGTGAAGGGTTTCAAGGTTATTATTAATTTCCTTCAAATCATTTGCATCGGGGTTTCCCGTTATAAATTTAACTACTGATCCAAGGGGATCAATGAGGCCTCGCTTGAATCGTGTATTTTGACCAAGATTCGGGTTCATTAAGCTACTTAATCTGCCGGTTAAATGTAAATAGAGATTATTCATATAACTGTCATCAGTTTTGGTTCTAGACGACATAATTTTGTTAAGAGAATCTAAAATTTCCGTTAGGTTACAACGTTTTGTTACATATTTATATCCTTCAATCTCTGCTATTGGGCCTATCTTTTCAAAATATATTCCGTTCGGATTTTCCAGCTTCTTTAGGTGGTAGGTTTGACTATCTTTGACCTGGAGGTACCTGTAACAGCAACAGGCCTCAATTTATTTGCTGCACGTCTTTTTCCTCTATTGTCTAAGTATATTTTGGGGACTTTTACATCGCGAATATACGTTTTACGGCGCGTACAAAATACGTTTGCTTGTTTTTTTGTAGTTGGGAGTTTTTCTTGAGTTTCTAGTATTGGCGGTGGTAATTCGGTGTTTTTATTATACTCATCTGAACGTTTTATTTGTGCTTCTCGTTTAGTTTTATATATATGTTCGTAAACGATTTGTAAGTGTTCTCTATGTTTCTGTAGTAAAGAGTTGAGTAGCTGGGAGTCATGCAGAAAGTTGAAAAGAGGTTCTGTTTCTATATGCCCGAATAGTATTTCATGTGGTGTTAATTTGGTATCTGATTGGATCGAACTATTGTAAGCTATTATGGCAAGTTTCATTTTATCTTCGTGCGGTAGTTTATTTTTATATTGTTCACTCAGTAGCCTACAATGTTCTCTCAAGGTTGAATGAAAGCGTTCTACAATTCCGTGAGATGCTGGGTTGTACGGTGTGGTAAAATTGATTTTGATATGGTATAAGTTAACTAGTTCCTTTAATAACGCGAATTCTTTTCCTGCATCAGTTGTGATTTCTGCTGGGACACCATATTGTGCAAAATATGACAAAATTTTCGACATAACTGTTGAACTATTTTTGTCTTTTAATCTTTTAATTACTGCAAATCGGGAGAATCCGTCTACTATGGATAAGTAAAGGTTGCCTTCGATATCTACAACGTCACAAAAAATATGATTAAGTGGCTTTAAAGCTATGGGTGGCAATAACATCGGTGGGCGCGATGGATGTCTTTCGTATTTGCCTGCTTTACAAATTGTGCAATTATTTATGTACTCACGAATATCAGTCATTATGTTTTTCCACCAATATTTTCTACTAATGTGCATTACCGTTTCAGTTATACCCCTATGATTCGTTTTGCCTTCATGATAGTTTTTTATGATTGTTATTTTCTTTTCGCGGTCTGTTACAGTTTCCACGATTTCTTTACAACGTGTAATGCTTATTTTCGTATTATGTTCTTTAGTTAAGATTTTGACCATCTCTTCGTACAATTCTTCTACGTAAAAGAATCCGTAGTAACAAATACCGGGTTTCATGTATTCGCGCACGAATTTGCGAAGTGCTTCTGTTGGCCTTTTTGATGTATACAAGCTAACTTCCATAATCTCGTTTCCATCTTCTTGTCTTATCTCTACGCTATCTAACTTATTATGTAACTTAAAATAAATTTGATGCTTTTTCTTGTTGATAACATCCTCTACTATTGGAATGCCCGGGTGAATATTATCGTCTTGAGAGTGCTGAGTTTGCGTTTCCTCTCGACTGTTATTGTTACTATGTTCACCTGTCGTGCTACCATCTTGTGCTAAAATTGATACGTTATCATTAAAATTAATTTTTACACGCGATAAGGCATCAGCATTTGCATTAATAGAACCTTGCTTATATTTAATTTCAAAGTCGTATTCAGCTAGCCTTAATCTCCATCTAGTTAGTCTAGAATTAGGATCTTTTAATGTCATTAACCAAGTTAGAGGTTTATGATCAGTATATATAGAAAACTTACGGCCATATAAATAAGGTCTAAAGTATTTACAAGCCCAAACTATTGCAAGGAGTTCTTTTTCCGTTGTAGAGTACTTGGTTTCTGTGTCGGATAAAGTTCGAGATGCATATGCGATTGGTTTCTCGACGTTATCTTCTTTTTGTGATAGAACCGCACCTAGGGCAAAGTCGCTAGCATCTGTCGTTAAGATAAACGGCTGTTCGAAGTCGGGGTATTTCAAGATCGGTTCATTCGTTAATATTTCTTTCAGTTTTTGAACGGCATTCAAGTATTCTTTGTCGATGACTATTTTGGCTCTTTTTTTCAGACACTTTGTTAATGGTTTAGTAATTTTCGCATAATTATCAATGAAACGCCTGTAATATCCCGTGAGACCTAAAAACGAACGAATTTCCTTCTCCGTTTTTGGTACCGGATAGTTTATTATGTCTTGTACTTTACGTTGGTTGGGTGTTAGTCCGTTAGGTGTCAATTCATGACCTAAGTATTCTACGTGCTTTTTTAGGAATTCGGATTTATCGGGTTGAATTTTTAAGTTATGCTGTCGCAATCGTTCAAGCACTTTCTTCAGTTTTTGTATGTGTTCTTCTAATGAAGTTGAATAAATGACAATATCGTCTAGATATACGAGACATGTATTATATAAGAGGTCACGTAATATTAAGTCCATTAGTCGTTGGAATGTAGCCGGGGCGTTTTTCAATCCAAACGGCATGCGTAAAAATTCCCAATGACCATGGTTAGTTGAAAAGGCAGTTTTTTCAATGTCGTCTTCGTGCATTTCTATCTGATGGTACCCACTCGCGAGGTCTAGCGTAGTGAAGTATTGAGCTCTACCTAACTTGTCTAATATCTCCTCAATATTTGGTAATGGGTATTTATCTTCAATTGTTTTTGCATTTAATTGTCTATAGTCTACAACCATACGATATTTTACTTTACCGGATGCGTCAGGTTTTTTTGGGACTATATGTACAGGACAGCTCCAAGGTGAATTAGATTCGCGGATAATGCCGTTTTCGAGCAATTCGTTAACCTGCTTATCTATTTCCTCTTGTTGCTTTGGGGGTTTTCTATAGTTTCTAACGTAAAGTGGCGTATCGTCCGCTAAACGCAGTTTGTGTTTCACTGTGTGAGTGAAAGTAAGTGGTTCTTGTCCGGTATGAAAAACATCTTTAAATTCATGAACAAGTTTGGTTATTTTTGTTTTTTCTTCCTTGTTCATGTGATCTGTACGAATTGTCAATTTACTATCTTCGATTTTATTTAATTTTACCATTTCAATAACATCTGATACCGGTTTTATCTCGTTCGGTATCGGCTTCAAAAATCTATCAAAGTTATTTTTGAATTGTTGTCGTGTTGTACTCAGGTTAGTTACACCTAATTTATATTTGCCTTCTCTAACAGCTATTAATGCACAATTGACGTGGACGCTACTTGTACCAATTTCAGGCACGAAGTAATGACCGTCAGGTTTATTTGAAACACACGTTATCAGATTGTCCGAGAGAGGGTCGATTTTCAAGATCCTTTCAGGGTAATCTATGCTTATTGGAATTATTTTGTTCGGCAATATTAGTTCACTCTTATTCAAATTTATTAATGCCTTTAGTTTCTTAATTAAATCTGTGCCTATCATCCCCGCGTATTTAGGGTCGAAGTCATATAGCAAAAACTCATGCTTTCCTGCCTCGCCCAGCGGTTTCAGGTCCAAATTAATGGCTCCGCAGTGATTGCTCTGACTGTGGGCCGTTTTTATAGTGAATTCTTTTTGAATGATTTCCTTATAATTCCCATTATGTTTAACAATTAACGGGCTAATTAGACTTTTGGTACTACCTGTGTCCAATAAGAATCGTCCTCCCCATTCGTCTATCGTTATATAGGGTAGATGGTCCCTATCTAAATAATTTAATTTTACGTGAATTCGTTTTGCGGCCCTAGTTCTCGAAAAAACTCTTCATCGTTACATATTTTTTTCTCATAACTGTTTTCGCAGTTTTGTTCATGATCATAACCATAGTTTTGGTCACTCTCTATTTCAGTGTTATATACTTCTACCGATCGCGGCTTTTGTGGGCGATTATGTACAGGTCGCCTATTACTCACAGTTCTCATAGAAACATCAGAGTCTAAATGGTCGACTCGTTGAGGTTGGGGTTTCGGTGGGTACATCTGTCGCCATTGTTCCGGTGTTGGACGCGGTTGACTTGCCCAATGCGTTTGTTGCTGATTATTGAAGTTATTAAATTGGGGTCTCGGAGTGAACTGTGGCGTTTGTTGAATTGTGGCGTTTGTTTGCGTATGGTGGTTTGGAAAGCGGTTAAAACTAGATCTACTTATAGGGTTTTGATTATAATTTTTGTTGAAATTAGGTTTTGCATTAAAGTTCAAAGATTTTTCTTGTTTTCTCGCAAAATAATCAGGGTGTACTTCTAATTCATTTTTCAATTGATTATACGCGGAATCGAACGAATTATGTTGTCCAGAACGAATTAATCTATCGGTAGCAATGTCTAAATGTTTGCAAAGTTGATCAATACACACGTTTTCAAGAATAACCGTAGCTTGTGGTGATTCGGCTTTGTTTTTAGCTGCATAGAGTAATTCTTTGATTTTATCTGCGAATACCAAAGCGTTTTCATTGGGGAAACGTTTGATGCGCGTGATTTCAGAAATTATTTGTTCTAAGCTTCTATTATCGCCAAATTTTGTTCTTAATGAATTGATTATTTCTTCTACTGTGGTATTTGGCATGTGCGCGATGGCTTTAATGGCTTCACCGCGCAATTTACTTTTTAATATTATAGGGAAGAGGGCCCTAGCATCGGGGTCCGCTGCCCTAGCTAGAACAGTCACTTGATTTAAAAAGAAATCTAATGTATCCCTATCTCCTTCATAAGGGGGCAAATATTTTTCAATGGTTGCATGATTTAGTGCCATTTTTTTTTTTTTAAAAAAAAAGCCTTTACGTTTCAAAAGAGAGACACAACAAAAAAAAAAAATTTAAAAAAATGGTGGTAATGCGTACAAAAATGTTATAAGGAAATTAGGTATATGGGAAACTCACAGGGTAGCCGCCAGTGCGATGATCGTTGTTATCTTCATTTAGGCAGTGGGAGAATCTCTTCGGGGTTGAAACCCTCCAGCTCACGCCGACGATGAGTAGCCGCGGTTGCCGGGAGACTCGCCGTTCGCTGTCACCAGTTAAGTTGTCGGGAGGCCGCTGGTCTTGATTCAATACGCCGATGAGGAGGTATTATATTTATTTCAATTAATTAATTACAATTATTTTTATTGAACGCGAATTATAATGTGCGACGATCTACACACCAAGCGATACGGAGCTCAGGTGTAATATCGGAGTACTACTACTATCTTGAGTGCTAGTGGTGAACTGCCTTCCTCCTGGCGGGGTTGCGCCTTATATCCATCCTGATAGCGTGGGGACGCGTCGGGGGCGCGTGCTTGTGGGTCACGTAAGCCATCGGTGTTTCTGGAACTCGTCTGTCGCTGAGGTCATTTCTAGATAAGGGATGACGCCAGGATTTTTGGGAAACATCCATTAACAGTTGCCAGAAAGTGTTTTGTTTAGATTCTTTGAGCTTGATGTTATCTTGATGACTTTAAAACTTGGGAATGCGGATCGGTCGCTTATCTATGATGAGTGTGTCTGGATTCTTTAGGTTGGCGCTGTTATGACGTGGCGCCCGCAGTTGGGGTGGCATTCCTTAACTATATATATATATAAGTTCTAAAGATATGGAAGATAAATAAATGAAAGTACTTGTTCCATACAAAATGTTTTATTTGTTATCTTAGCATGTAGTATCTACTACGTGTTGGCAGCATTATTATTCATATAATCGGCTGCAGAAGTACCTATCTACGCGTATAAAGTGTTCAAAATAATAATTACGTCTGAATAACAAGGCAACCCGCGTCCCTAGAGTTACTTCACCTGCTGACTGTACTCTGATATAAGTTTCTATAACGATTAGAGCTATATATGCCTATTTAAGTTTTACAAAATTATATCCCCAGGCTTTTCTAAGCACGTAGGTATCTGGTATAGGTATTACCATACCTGCTAAACGTATTGTACTTACATCAAACCTCCCAATTTCGTTTAAATCCTAAATACTAGACAGTCTTACTCCTATAGATTATACAGTTTTCTATTGCAAGTAATATACATCCATATATATATAACTATTTTTAATTGTTCCTATAATAGCACTCATGTTTCTTATACTTCAACAATTTGCCACGAGTGCCGAGCACAAAATCGCCAGTCCTATCAAACGCTATGGACGTCACCTTATCTGGAACATTCGAGATTAATTTCATCTTGCCAGTCTCATTCTCATGGAAATACGCCAAATGGTCACTAGCGACGAATACGTTATCCTTGTGAAACGAGATCTGTCCCACGCCGTTGTAGGTTACGTTGCCAATATGCACAGGTACAGACTGAGTCGATTTCAAAACAAACAACTGCTCGTGTTTAATGAAGTAGAAATTATTATTATCATCAATGGCCAACTCATTCAATGCTTCTAAAGTATTATACCGAATTTTCTTGTCCCCATAAAGTAAATATAGCTCTTCTACCCCATTGTTGCTGTTAGTTATGTATTTGTTACCGTTTTTATCGACGAAAATCATGTTAATTTTCAATAAGGAGTCCGATACTTGAGTGGCGTTGTGAGTTTCATAGTTGTAGTTGAACATTCCTTTCTCGGTGCCGAAGTATACCTTAGCATCCTTTTTGTCTACTGCCACCGAGTAACTAACTCCTTCCGGCAATCCTGAAAAAAACAACGTATGTACATAACCAATTAATTTTTTTAGCGCGCTTGACTAGCACCACTAAAGGCGGGATTCCACAGGTATGCGGTACAAGCATTTTTGTACTGAATATGCTTGTGCCGCACACCGGTGGAATCCCACCTTAAGCTGCTAATAGTGCACGCGTGTCAACTGCGGTACGAATTAGAGCGCCTCAGCTGTAGCAGTGTAACTCGTGAGGCAACCGTACCACGCGCGGTGAGCTACAGTGGAGCTACACGTAATCGCGAACCAAACAGTTGCGTGTTAAGGTTGCGCATCACGAATTTCAGGAAACGCACGCACCTTTTTAAGATTTTCAGCCTCTCATAATCTAAGACGTGCACCAACATGTACATTTGTTTTATGCGATGGTGGCAGACAAGTTTACCTGATAGTAAGTGTACAGTATCGTAGCTTATGGACGCTTGCGACTCCAGCCAGAACAATCACAAGCGCGTTGCCGACCCTTTATTGATTTGAGGATTCGTTCGTGTTATAGCAAGAGATAAATGCAGGTCCCTCAACAGCGCGAGCTACACTCCATACGTGCTGACTGATAGGTATTAAGGATTCAGGTCAGGCGCCGGATCAGGAGTCTTCTCGGAGGACCTAAACATACGAATCTCGACACCATTAGGAATCCATAACTCAGTCTTCCCGGCAGTGTGTATGGGTATTATAATGGCCGCTCATGCAATCGCCTCCAGGGAGGTAAGAGGATATCCCATCCGCATACTTTCCGACAGTCGATCTGTACTACAAGCCCTGCAAGGCCACACAACGTCTGGGCTGATACACGAGTGCCACAAAATTCTATCAGAGGTACTTATGTACCAATTGCGACATAACCTTGCAATGGATCAAAGGGCACAGCAATTCACGCGGTAACGACGCAGCGGATGCACTGGCTAGAGAAGGCTCAGAATCAGAAGCCATAGGAGCGGAACCCACGATCCCTCTACCCCCTGCATGGCTGCGGAGCACACTGCGACTAAACACCAAGGTAGAACACCAAAATTTGGAACACCCTAGGCACCTGCAGGCAAACCAGGGAGGCCCTCCCGACAATCAATCCCGGATTGTCAAGGAAGCTAAAACAGCTAAAGAGGCCGGCACTCCGCCTCTTGACAGGCGCCATAATTGGTCATGCACTATTAAACAAACACCATTTCACCTTAGGTATTACAGACAGTCCTCTGTAGAGCCTGCATGGAAGAGGATGAGACAGCAGCCCACGTCATCCTGACGTACCCTGGGGTGGCATTACACCGGGCAAAGCACCTCGGAACACCGGGGTCACTACCGGAGGCCGTCGGCAACATAAAGGGTCTGCTAGGCTTCCTGGTGGAACTGGGCTGGCACGAATAACAGTAGTGCCAATACCCACACGCAAAATAGGCGCAGATATGACGTCGAGTTGCGGAAACCCAGCCCGCGTACACCTATAACCTATAGGTATTAAGGATAAATCCCATTTCTTACCCGTGATCTTCTGAGCAGTCGTAGTCTTAAACTTGACAACATAGATGTCGTAGTAATATCCTTCGCTGTTGCTCCCAGATTTGACATAAAACAAGTTCCCATAAACGTCATAGTGGGCATCGGTAGGCACCGCGTCACCCACTGGGTACGTGTCCGAGACACGGTACTGTTCCTTGCCGATGTTCACCTCTGGCTTGCACCGCGGTAAGTCGAATGCAGCACAACTCCTCAATACCAGTACAAAAATAAGAAGTTTCATGATTAAACCAAAAGAAACGCGTTTAACTCTCGGAGACTTTATTTCTACTGTGAAAGCAGCTCGTTATTGTTTATGGAGTATTTAAAACTTATCTAATAAATAAATCACCTATAATGGCGCATAAAATAATCATAATAATTTCTCGGGACGTTAAAAGTATAAATAAATATTCAATAAATAATAAAATAGAGTCAATCATTGGAACCTTTGTGTGATTAGGGTTACAATATACTAATAGTGTCACTCACCAATAATTACCAAAATGTCACTTATTTAAATATAAAACTATAAGCATTAAATATGTTGATATGAAATCCGACATTAATGAAACATAAATTCATAGTAACCTATTCAACAACTTTAAAATTATGATGAACGACAAGATAAGGATAAATATGTCAAACAAGTGTGAAAACATTAAATTGTACAAATATTAATCATAAAAAGGCTACTTAATCTCTAGACTTGACTTAGACTTGTACCAACAGTCCATTAATTCGTAAAATAGTTATTTTTGCTGCCTAGTTCTTTTTAATTGCTTACTTAAGGCATAGAATACAATTCGTACTAAAACATATTGTCGGTATAAAGGGCATTGGGTAACCTTGTATGAGAAAAAATGTCATTTTATTTTTGCAGCGGCCACGGATGTTTGTGTAAAAATCTTTTAGAGGATCTCTTAATACGCATATATATATAAAAATAAACGCGTTAAACAATATCGGAGCCGAGATGTTTTAGTTTGGTTTATAACTTTTCAATATGACCTGCGGAAATATGTATTGCAAATATCTCGGCTCCGATGCATTTTAGAGTATTACATTTCATAACAAAAATGTTTGTTTAAAAAAGATCTATCATAATATACCAATTTAACGAGTGGCCGCTCATTTAAAAAATATGACAACACATTTACCCAAACCCCTTTGTCTTTTATTATGTTGACTAAACATTATCTACTACTACTAGTGTGCTGCTGATCATAAAGATCTGATATAAAAAGAATCTTGCATTTCAATAGTTTACATTCTTATTTCACTCGTATTGATAGTGTTTATAAAACAACAGTATCTTTTATGACAACCAGGTTCTTATGAAAAGGCAGCTCTGATCACCGTCTATTAGCTTGCGTGATAATAATAACAAATGTCTTAATAAGTCATATTCAAAGGTACAAGCTTTTATTGCCGACTGTACTTTTTTGGTATACTCTTGCTTGCCAGAATTTCATTTGCCCGAATTTTATCTGCCATAATATTCAACTGCCATAAAGTTGTTTTCTATAATTTTGTATGCCATACTCATTCTTTACCATATTAATTATATGCCAGAATCTTTGTTTTCCATAATATCAATATCAATAATCTCATTTTCCATAATCATTGTAATCCATAACTATCACATGCCATAATGTCATTTGTCATCCATCTCAACATCCATAATATTCATATGTAATAATGTGGGTACAAATTGCAGTGTCTAAAATGAAAAAAAAAATACCTCGAACCTATCTACGATCCGGGTCGGTTTTGCCACTAAGTAAAAATAAACTTTTCTCTGAGATTACCCAATGCCAGGATAGTGGTGTATCGTAGGCAGTAGGGAACAGGGGCTTAGTGGCAAAACCGACTCGGATCGCGGATAGGTGAGAAGACGGAAGCGGGAGCTTTGCTCCCGCTTTCGTCTTCGAGGTTATTTTTTTTATAAAAGAGCGGAAAAACTAACAAATTAACAAAGATGAATCCGAATGCATGTTTAGTATGGCGTTTAAATATTCTATTAAATAATATTATTGCAAACAATAATTTGGAAAACAATACGTATGGCATTCGTATCCTTATGACATCCAATATTCGGGTAAACAAGAGTATGTCAATTAACTATTATGGTAAACGAAACATTCGGGCAAATGAAATTCGGACAAGCGAAGTTCGGGCAAATGATTATTATAGTATGTGAATGTCGGGCAAACAATAGACAACCTACTTTTTTTATACCCGTGTGGTGTGGGTTAGAATAGCACCACCCCCTTTCTTCCCGTGGGTGTCGTAAGAGTCCACTAAGGGAACAGGGTTGAAGTGTGTTGTGGGCGATGGGCTAGCAACCTATCACTGCGATATCACATTTTGTCGATCTTTTAAACCCACATTTATGCTAACAGTGGCACTGGACACAAGTTTCATGAGCTCTGCCTACCCCTTTTAGGCATAAAGGCGTGTATGTATGTACTTTTTTATAACAGAGTATTATGCCGACCCTCTGTCTCCATCTTCAGACTAGCTCAACAACAGTAGTAATATTACACTGAAACAATAATATTCAAGTTACGTTTATAAGTAACTTTATTTCACATCACTCGAACATCGCAAAATGGATCATAATGTAGTAAACTAAAGTGGCCGTCAATAGCATTTGCTATGTAAACAAACCGCCATTTTGAAATTGTCTTTCACCATGGCGGTTTGCTTACATAGTTAGCAAATTCTATTGACAGTCTTTTATATACGGTTTGTATATTTGCTCTCTTGTAACACTGATGTTGGCATGACAATGACCCTAATGGATGTCTAGATTAGCGGCGAAAAGGTTAAGGCGGTGCATTGGAAATTATAGTGTGCTTTGAAACGCCATTCTGACTAGATAAGAAACAATAAGCTCTGATTTTTTAGATGTATGATTCTTGACTATATTATGATTGTTTATTTGATTTTATCGATACATGATTGCTTAAAATTTCCTTGTTAGAAAAAAAATCCAAAGTTGGGTCTGTTTTTTCCTTTTTTTACTCAGCCTACTCAAACGATATATTATTTTACGACACAATCAAGTTAATAGTATTTTATCTCATATCAAATCTCACTTTATGAAATTTAAATAAAACTTCACCAAGTTAGGTTTTTATCGAAAATTTTTCAAAAAAGGCATCAGCGTGTCTTTGTCTAGGGGGCGTGTTCTACTCAAATCAAGGCATCCCCTTTAGTATGTAGGTATAACCAAGGGGCTAACAGGTGTACTGTGAATATCAGTAGCCTGGCTCCATGTGTGTCGCCGGGATCTCGTGCGGGTGGTGCTCCTCCATCTGGTGCTGCAGATACGACGGCAGTCGTCCTTGTCTCTCGCCTTTGATCTTGTGGATCTTCCATCGGTGTCCTTGTAGTATTTTTCTGCAATAAATACGGTTTTGATGCAATGTATCTATTTGTTTATTATGCATTTATTTAAGGACCACCAACAGATAACCCATCTGAACAGTACAATTGGCTTATATACAAAAAAAAACCTAAGTAAGATGCTTAGCCACTTATAGGTGACCACAGCTCGCACATGTGTACAATCAAGAGTAACAAAAAAATAAAATCATAGTCTGGCAAACGAAAGCTTGCCCTGGACTTTTTTTTAAGTGGCAACATTATAATCTGTCAAAGGCACGTCAAATTCTTTCGTTAGTTTCAGTATTTTGTTTACACAATTATTTTGCATTAATAATTGCCGTAATACAATGAAACAATTAAAAGTAATGTGCGAAAGCTGCTACATACTATGATCAGTAAGTTCAAGCAAAAACAAGAGGAGAAAGAAGTTGTTTTCCAAGAGAAACAACAATGTTTAGATGCGATGTCGGATTTTTTAGGTTAGTATGACTATGTAATCTGAATCCTTGTCGGCTGATTATTTGTTATAATAATATTGACGATAATGATGATACGTTTCTTATGTTAACAGATAATCTTGAAAATATTCAAGGAATCCGTAAATAACAAAAAAATAGTAATACCACATGTAATTTTTTTGAATTTGCCGCGTTTTCTCAGGTCACGCTTTCGTTTGCCAGACTATGAAATTACAAGAATGAAGATTCAGATTTTCAGATAATATTAAAACATTTAAGTAGGTAGGTAGGTAATTTAAAGTAGGTACATTTAAATTTTCGTCTATAAAAAGTAGAATGTTTGTAAATTGGAGAAGTTAAATATATTATATTGATGACTTTAATTATGTTGATCAATCAAGCATTCTAGTCGATCAATTGGGACAATTGGGGGTTAAGGTAGAATCAGACGGTTCACTTGAATGAATGTTCACTTGAGTGAATGCTTAATTTTTCTGTGTTTTGTTTCACTTTTCGGTCAGACTGGTCACTTTGAGTGAAAGATGCAAAAAAACAAGAAAATGAAAGAAAAATGAACCGTCTGATTCTACCTTTATCAATATCACGGTTCGGCACGAAATTCTGGTCACAGTAGATGTATAGGTTAAAGCAGTAAAGCAAATCCGTAGAAACGTTCGATCTGAGGCACTCACAGACACGCGTCGCTATAATAAACTTAACCGCAGATCGGGGTAGTCAGCGGTACATTCAGACCGCGTTTCATGTGCCGCATAGAACTGGTTTTGAATAGAGCGTTGACATACTTCTTTAGCTAATCTTGATCGAATCGGATTATCTACTTTTTACTAAGGTTTATATTTAATTATCTATGATCGATATATAAAAAAATATTACATTTTATTTTCTGTATGTTCTGCACACTTTTTCCTCATTGAGAAGATTCTAATGAACCCTTGGTTCTAGCTTTTATAAATGTATAACGCCCCTCCATAAATCAGACTATAAAATAAATACTAAAAGTTAATTCTCATTTCATAGCAGTTGCCATTTTAATCGGGTTTGCTAATGGCGGCGCGACGTGATTATTGCATTATGTTATCGTTATGCAGCCAGTCTCTAATGGCATGATTTCTAATCCTTTGTTATGGTTATACCAGTTATGTTGGGGTTGGCAACTGTCAAATGTTTGACTAGATGGCGCCATTATAGGTTTTACCTAATCACTAGCCTTTCTCTATGGGATTTGGCTTAAACGGCGTGATTCTAAACAAGGAAATTCCGAAAAAAAACAAGAATTTGACAGTTTTGGTAGGACTGACAGGTAAAACCTATGCTATGCGCTATGCTGCAAATGCCTTCGCCCGGCCAACCCCATTGAAGCGTTATCTTACTTGGTGTTGAACTTTTTGTAGCAGACGTCGCACTCGACCGTGCCCTGCCGCAGGTGGATGTCCTTGATGTGCCGTTTCATGTCGTGTTGGTACGAGAACGCCTTGTCGCAGTATGTGCACTGAAAATATATTTTTGAAGTGAAAACCTCTTTAGCGGCGCTGTGCACTTTTGGATGGGGAAAAAATGTTAATCTCGCCACAGTTGTAGGAGCGCATTTAGGAGGTCACGTGACCGTAAGGTTTTCGATAGTATGATGCCAAAGGTGAGATTCGAGACAGGCCGACCGTAAGACGCTTTAAGGAATTCGCAAGTTTTCACTTCTGCTAGCACTCCCGGAGTGCAACCCGGGACTGATTTTTGACTTTCGAGCGCTCGACTCTTTCACTCGAAAACTAACAAAAATTATGAAATGCTATTTTGTAATAGCGATAGAAAATTAAAAAACCGGCCAAGTGCGAGTCGGACTCGCGCACCGAGGGTTCCGTACAAACCATAACAAGCAAAAGTTGTAGTATGTTTATTACTAAATGATAAATGAAAATGGAATCCGTAACATTACAATGTGCGAAGCTGGGGGAGCATAAATTTAAACAAGGTCTCTTTATCAATTTAGTAATCCTAAAAAAAAATAAAAAATTTAGAACCACATCATTTATCCCTCACTTATAATAAATCTCTAAATTAAAAAAAGAATCAGCCAGTATCAAACTAACCATTTTTGTGTCCCGAATGATCTCGGCTTCCCGTGAACGGAAATACTTTAAACATTTTTTACAAGTACATTACTATTCTAGCTAGGACTTAGGATAGTTTTTATCCGACTGCGATGGTTAATACATTTTCGGAAACATTTGAATCTCATTAAATTATTCATTTCTTCTGCTTGAAATCGTAGCCGCCATATCTGTCAACTGTCAGTGGCGTCAAAATGGCGGCCTTGCCTTAACTATCCAACAGTACCTAATAATTTCGATCCGGTGTTGTGATAGACCTTCACAATACGCATATTAAATTCTAAAGCATAAAAAAATAATCGATTCCGATATGGAAACTTATATGCGCTAAATTCGTATTGAGGCGTAATTTCAACAAATGGTTCAACAAATTTCAACAAAATAACGTCAAACGTCAAAAGCCTGACCGACTTCCTTTTTTTATGGCATGGAATATTTAGCACTGTCATCGGCTCATCGCGTTCAGCCATGAAGTTTATTTGAGTTTCTGCAAGATTACACACGGAGTATTTTGTCACGGTAGCCGTCTCTTTCTAAGTTGTCTAATAAGAGAGTGACGGATAGTTCGCGAAAAATCGAGAGAGCTTGCGCGCCGCCTTGTGATAGCTATGCTGATTTGTCAGTATTTATATTTATCAGCAATAAACGTATGTATTCAATCAGTACAGAACGGGCCTTTTATAAACATTAATTATCAACCGCGTCTGTATTAAGGCGGTATTATAACTTCGTACTACGCGCCTTCAAGTTGACATGCAGCCAATATAGAGACACAGAAATTGGCCAACATACAGGAAAATACTTTTATAATGAAGCACAACACACATTTAACTAAGTTGGCAATAGCGAGAACATACATAAGATTTGGCAGAATGTGATCTGAAACATTGCAATAAGTATGAAAAAAAAATATCGGAGTGACTCAAGATCATTTCGGCCATCACGTTTTTATTTATTTAATATTAAGTGTTAAAAATATGTACAGAAGAAGATCAATAAACATTTAATGCTGCAGCCTGTGTCCTACCTGTTGGATCTATTGTCACAAACATCGACTCAACTTTTCCCCCGGTATTCATAAAATTTAAAATACCTATGTTAAATAAAACGAGTTTTGTCCTTTTCCTACTAATTTAAAAATCAGAGTGACAGATAAAGACGAACGAATCTTAACGGCATTTCAACTAAAATGGGTTTATTCCACGTTTTACTTGATAGGCTAAATGAGAACTGCATGTGTCCTATGTCCCAGAGAAGAAATGCGTTAACTCCCACCACATTACCATGCAAACGAAGTCACAGGTACAGCTAGTTTTATAATAAAACTGAAATACCTGAAATACCTACACTAGATTTGGCACTAGCCTGGAAAAACTTCTTTTATCAAAGTGGTTTATTTACAAAGTTTTTAGTCACTATCTTTTTATAAATCCGGTTCAAAATACTAATTAACTGTTAAATTTGAAAAAATTTAACCAGACCTGTAAAATGTTGACTGAAAAAGGTATGAATAGTACCACATTGAAAATTGAAGTTTGAAAAAACGGTATCTATAGTTGTACTATTTCGTGTAGTGCTAGTGCTTATTAACGGAAACATGTTTAGGGATGAAAAATATGTGGAAATTCCATTTTGGGGATTCATTCTAAAATCGATATTGAAGTCTCCCACAACAATCAAACGGGAACACGGGGTATAGCCCCTTTGGGGTTGCTGCCGTATATTGCTGTATTTATGCATTCAATTGCAACATTAATTTGACATTGTGGTGACCTATATTATATATATAGATACAGTTATCACTCTGCCTGACATCAAACATTTCAAAATGCAAGCATTCACAATGGCCGTTTGCAGCACCTGGGTTATTAAAAAAAAAATATCTTGCACATGATGCATCTGGGATGGCATCCTTTAGATTGCGACGTACATAAGCGATAGATCCCCAACCTGGATTTGCTTTAGATATAGCTGGACTTTCTACTCTGCACACCTCATAAAAACCATCAAGTTTAAAAGTGTCTCTACTACATCCTAGTTTTCAATTATGCGACTTATATTGCTATTTCTTATGATTGCGTGGACATAAAAGTTTCGTTTTGCTACAGCTGAAAGGTATTATAGACCTGAGTATTTGATATGAATTTCAATGAAATACCTCTACGCGTTTACGAGGAAAAAGGTAGTAAGTTTAAAATTTATAAAAATATATTTGTATGATTTTACTATAAATGTCTACTTTTCGTAATTTTTCCATTGTCTGTGCTATATGAAGTTTCTTCGTGCCAAGTTTCAAGTTTCTGTGTTAACGGGAAGTACCCTTTAGGTTTTGAGTTTCTTGCGAGTACCCAATTTCAAAATATGCCACTTAATTTGCTATTTCTTTTGATTGCGTTGACATAAAAGTTTGGGTTTGCTACATCTGAAAGGTCCTATAGACATGACTTATTTGACATGAATTTCAATTTAAAATCTCAACACGTTTACGAGGAAAAAGGAATAAGTTTAAAATTTTTAAAATCTTTTTTTTGTATGATTTTACTAAAAATGTCTACTTTTCTTAATTTTTCCTTTGTCTGTGCTATATGAAGTTTCTTCGTGCCAAGTTTCAAGTTTCTGTGTTAACGGGAAGTACCCTTTAGGTTTTGAGTTTCTTGCGAGTACCCAATTTCAAAATATGCGACTTAATTTGCTATTTCTTTTGATTGCGTTGACATAAAAGTTTGGGTTTGCTACATCTGAAAGGTCCTATAGACATGACTTATTTGACATGAATTTCAATTTAAAATCTCAACACGTTTACGAAGAAAAAGGAATAAGTTTAAAAAATTTAAAATCATTTTTTTGTATGATTTTACTAAAAATGTCTACTTTTCTTAATTTTTCCTTTGTCTGTGCTATATGAAGTTGCTTCGTGCCAAATTTCAAGTTTCTGAGTTCACGGGAAGTACCCCGTAGGTTTTGCGAGTGTCGAAAAACTCAATTTTTGCAGCATAAACGACTGTATCTTTTGATTGCGTTGGCTTTTAAAATTGATTTTTTCACAGCTCCAAGGGACAATAGACCTGAGTATTGGATATAAATTTCAGCTTGATACCTCCACGAGTTCCTGAGAAAAATGGTCTTGACAGACAGACAGATGGACAACAAAGTGATCCTATAAGGGTTCCGTTTTTTCCTTTTGAGGTACGGAACCCTAAAAACTAGTGGTATTGACCACTCGTATTCCTTTCTATTGGTAGAAAATAAGAGTCTGCCATTTTAACCCTAAAAATGTATTTACTTTTGTTTGATTTTCGAGCGCTCGAAAGTCAAAAATCGGTCCCCCGGTCTTTTTTTTACCATTTTCTTGATAATGTGTGCGTTTTTGGTGCTGTTTGTTATTTTTACTCTATACGTCGCCAAAGAGGTTTGGATTTTTTTTCCAAGAATATGGTTCATTAGGTATAATTTGAGTTGGGTAACTAATTACACAATTATTTTCACCCTATCGACTCACAAGATACTATTGTTTAACCGGTCATATGTAATCTTAATTTGTATCGTTCTCAGGCAAAATGCACGATTTTATCGGTAGGCGATAAGGCATTATTGACGTATCGATTCCGTTAAATATCCTCTTCATTGTGCTGCGCGCGCGTTTTTCGCCATTAGTCAATAAAAATCTACATTTCGTCTCTGTAATTCGCCGGATTCACTTACCTAGGTGACAAGAGCTGACGGCGACGGAGAGCGTTAGGTTTGCGAATCAGTCTCAAGGTGTTTTGAGTACTGCGACAACCATATTATGGACGTTGTTTATTTATGTTTTTGATTGTTCTGCGGATGTGACCCTTTAAATATCCGCATCCGCGTTTTTCTAAAAAGTCGCATTCGCAACATCCCTGGTTACAATGCCCATTACAATCACCAGACTTCCCACTTCGAGACGACATGTCAAACAGACGCCCTGTGTAACCGGGTTGTCTATTGTTTGCCCGACATTCACATACTATAATAATCATTTGCCCGAACTTCGCTTGCCCGAATGTTTCGTTTACCATAATAGTTAACTGACATACTCTTGTTTACCCGAATATTGGATGTCATAATGATACGAATGCCATACGTATTGTTTTCCAGATTATTGTTTGCAATAATATTATTTAATAGAATATTTAAACGCCATACTAAACATGCATTCGGATTCATCTTTGTTAATTTGTTCGTTTTTCCGCTATTTTATAAAAAAAATAACCTCGAAGACGAAAGCGGGAGCAAAGCTCCCGCTTCCGTCTTCTAACCTATCCGCGATCCGAGTCGGTTTTGCCACTAAGCCCCTGTTCCCTACTGCCTATGATACACCACTATCTTGGCATTGGGTAATCTCAGAGAAAAGTTTATTTTTACATAGTGGCAAAACCGACCCGGATCGCAGATAGGTTCGAGGTATCTTTTTTTCATTTTAGACATTGCAATACGTACCCACATTATTACATATGAATATTATGGATGTTGAGATGGATGGCAAATGACATTATGGCATGTGATAGTTATGGATTACAATGATTATGGAAAATGAGATTATTGATATTGATATTATGGAAAACAAAGATTCTGGCATAAAATTAATATGGTAAACAATGAGTATGGCATACAAAATTATAGAAAACAACTTTATGGCAGTTGAATATTATGGCAGATGATATTCGGGCAAATGAAATTCTGGCAAGCAAGAGTATACCGTGTAACCGCTCTACATGCCTGGTGGTGCTGTGCACGTGGCGCATGTGTTTGGCGAGGTTGCTGGACTCACGCAGTCCTTGCACGCACTTGTCTGCACGCACTTGAACGGCTTGTCGGCCTGCGAGCCAACAGCCGTGTGTAACCGCTGTAGAGCGGTAGGTGTAGACCCACCTTGAAAGGCCTGGTGGTGCTGTGCACGTGGCGCATGGCGAGGTTGCTGGACTGCGTGCACTTGAACGGCTTGTCGGCCTGCGAGCCAACAGCCGTGTGTAAGCGCTCTACACGTACCTTGAAAGGCCTGGTGGTGCTGTGCACGTGGCGCATGTGTTTGGCGAGGTTGCTGGAGGTGGTGGTGGCCTTGGGACACTGGGTGCACTTAAACGGCTTGTCGGCCATGTGCGACCGCTTGTGCACCTTCAGGAGGTCCATGGTGCGGCCCTGGTACGGGCACACGTCGCATTTGTAGGGGAACACGTTGTCGTGGATGCCCCTGCACGATCAATCAATCAATCATTCATTTTACATAAAAACATGGTCAAACACACAACTACCGCACACTGGAATCAAATTCCTAACTCACATCTACAACGCCACGCTCTGGAGAAATTTTGTCCTTCCTCAATGGAAAGTTGCAGAAATAATTCTAATACCAAAACCTGGCAAAGAACCGACAGAAGTAAAATCGTATCGTCCGATTAGCCTGCTACCAATACCTTCGAAAGTTTTAGAAATATTGTTCATGAAAAGATTGAACGCAGAAGTCACGAAGACCAACTTGATTCCGGTTCACCAATTCGGATTCCGGCAAGGACATGGTACTGTGGAACAGGTTCACAGACTAGTAGAAAAAATAAACTTTGCGTTTGAACAAAAACTTTACGTGTCATTAGCGTTTTTGGACATATCCCAAGCATTCGATCGTGTTTGGCATCAAGGACTCCTTTTTAAAATATTACAAAACCTTCCAATCAATTATTATCAATTTATCACTTCGTACCTTAACGAACGAACCTTCTATGTAAGCTATGGCAGTAGCACGACAAACCTACATGGGATAGAAGCTGGTGTGCCGCAAGGAAGTGTCATGGACCCATTACTCTTCCTCATATACACCTCTGATCTCCCAAGTGCCGAAAATGTCCTAACAGGAACTTTCGCCGATGACACTGCTATACTATCAGTAGCCGACACACCCACCCTAGCGTCAGAAAAAGTACAAAACAGTCTCGACAGTATACCGAAATGGCTTAAAGACTGAAAAATCAAAGCGAACGAGACCAAATCGGTGCAAGTAACATTTACGCTAAGACGTGAAACATGCCCGGAAGTAAAAATTAATAACATATGTATACCCCAATCAGACCACGTTCGATATTTAGGAATCTATTTGGACAGAAGACTAACATGGACGAAACACATCTTTACAAAGCGAAAAGCCCTCGGACAGCAGTTGCGTAAGATATTCTGGCTCTTAGAACGCAAATCCCAACTAAGCCTAAATAACAAACTACTACTCTACAAGTGCATACTAAAACCAATATGGACTTATGGTATCCAGTTGTGGGGAACAGCCTCAAAATCCAATCTAGGAATACTACAGCGCTTCCAATCAAAAATACTACGTATTATCACTAAAGCCCCGTGGTACATCAGAAACGAGAATTTGCATCGAGATCTTAAAATCAAAACAGTAAACCAAGAAGTGTCAGCCACATTAGACAAATATCGTAAACGAATGGAGATACACCCAAACTCATTCTCGAGAAACCTGATGAAGGAACTACCCAACACTACGTTTACAAGGCTGAAGAGAAGAGCACCCCAAGATCTAAAGTTTAGTAAATAATCTTAAATAATAAAGATTGTACTAAACATAACCCACCATGTATTTAAATAATAGTTAAAAATAAACAGTTTAAATTTAATTTAATTTATTTTATTTTTTATCTTAAAAATAAATACAAGATTTTATGAAAATTATGGGCGTATCAAAGGATATCGCACCACGCACGACTATTACAATACTTAAGCTCGAGCTAAATGTCAAAGATAGACAGCTTGCTGGAATAAAATGGAAAAAAAAACATGGTGTACAAAAAGGTATTACAATGAGAACAAGAGTATCACATGTTTTGCTGCTAGACACGTAAAATGTAAGTTAATATTTATCTAATTAATTAAATAATTAATAATAAATACAATTTCATATTTATTAAATTTTAAAATTGAAGTATACAAATATACTTAAGTCTAGTCTAGTTAAACCCGCTCGTTATCGCTTCAAAAAAATCGGTCAAAAAATACGCTACATACGGAAAAAGTTATACTTTTCCAGTAATATTGACGTTTATCTTAATCACTAGTAATTATTATAAATTTTTCGCTTGGATAACTTCGGACATAAGGGGAGGGAAGGGTATTTTTTTTTGCATTTTCCTTCATCGATCGAAATTTTACCAATGTAGAAAAAAAAGAAAAACTGTTTCAAAAAGTGCAACTGAGCTTTTTCATATGATACCCTACTTGACGTAATAGTTAATATATATTTTTTGCACAGTTTTGCATATTCGTAGTTTATCATAGAAAATTATAATTTTATAATGCATATTAAAAAAAATCATTTTCCATGCACATGAGAGTTATCCTCTCATTTATAACCATTACAAATTTCAAACTGATGGAGCTTTAGTCGTTCGTGAGATATTTCACTTTGTAACAGACAGACGGACGGAGTGGCACCATAAGGGTTTCTTTTTTACCTTTTTTGGTATGGAACCCTAATATTGTCCAGGAATGTGAGTATGAATAGTTAAAGTAAATTTAGGTAGGTAAGGTATGTAAAATGAATTGTCAAATTACAGCAAGTAGATAAAATAAAATAATTTTGGAATACACGGAATATAAAACGCGAGGATTCATTTATGTGTAACAAGAGGACAGGATTGAATATCAATGCCCAATATCCAATGCATTACTGAATTGGATATGTTAATCCATTATTAAGATTGAAATAGTAGATTGTGTGTCAAGGCACCAAAATTATGTATTTGCGGCGAGGGCAGTACATTGAATCTCGAGCGTAACGAAGGATTAAAGTGTTTACCAACACAGATATTACTTTGCTACCAAGTGGCAGATACCTGCAGTTTTTCACACCTTCTACGAGGTAAATTGAAAGCCCTCATGCGAGAACAATAATTAGTTTACTGAATAACCAGATCAGGGAAGAAAAGGACCAAAATTTGAGACCTACAATACCTACAATCCCTTAACAAAAGTACGTTAATTTTAGAAATATCCCTTTGCGTTTTATCTTTTTGTTCTTATTACTCTTGTTTAGACGCGCAACGAAAGTCCTTTTCTATGAAGGTCACAGCTCATTAGAGGCACCCGGCGCCCGACCCGCACCGCCTCGCCACGTAAATGTATTAACTACGGAATTGACGTAGTGAGGGCATGCCCATACAAATCCATATAAAGAATACTAACCGCTCGAGGCAGTGCAGGTCGGATGCCGGGTGGCTCTAATGAGCTGTGACCTTAATAATATAAAGTTTACATCTTGATGAACATTAAATCAACACTTACATGTGTACTAGTAGACTCGCATTGGAAGAACAGGTTTTTCCACAGATGTCACACAAAAATTTCCTCTTTGTGAGTTCTTCTGGCGGTTTCGGCGCACTGTCTCCAGGACACCGGGAGAGATGGTCACTATATGAATCCTGGCAATAAATATCATTAGGTATAATTTTTTATTCTACGACGGTGGCAAATAAGCGTATAGGCTGCCTGATGGTAAGACATTACAGCCTAAGCTAACCAACCCTTATTGTGTTGGCTGGAGTCAAATGCACCAGCATTTGCCCAGTCTCAGCACTGCACATCCTCAGACCAATTCAAGGAGTGTCATTTGAAAGGGCTATTAGCTGGGTTCTTGTTTAAAAATAAACCTTAAATGTAAAGCCATTAGGAGTAAAATCATTAAAAAATAAGCCGATGGGAAAAGACTCACTCTCTGACGTCATTTATGTTTCTAAAGAATTTCTAGGTGACTGAATCAAGATCAAGCTTCTAATCATTTTGAATACTTGTACTGACATAATTTTTCATGCAACTTTTTTAGTAAGTACTTCTATTTCGATTCACCATATCAAAGAAGTCTTTGCCGCATGTATTGCACCCCCAAATAGCTGTGTCATCAGAGAATGTTGGGGAGGGAATGTTGTATGAGTCATTGCTGTCTTCATGGTGCTCCGGCAAGTCCTCCGGCTCCATCTCCTGGTCATCATCATTTTGATCTTTACCACTTTCACATTTAACATATTCTGGAAAACATATAGGTAGTTAAAATTGGAAAGATTTTAATTTGCAAATGTTCTAGTAATTAAATCTGTTTGGTTTTCCACTTCAGGGTTACAGATATTTATAAAATAAATTTGTGTGATGAGCATGGATATTCAACCCAGACTTGGATAGTTCCCATGCATTCATTTATCTTCAAAAATATATTGTTATTCAGCTTCCATATCTTGTACAGCATTGTACCTAACTTTGTTTGGGACAAGTTTGATTTCGTGTAAGAGATATCAATAATTATGTATTTATTTACGATATTTTTAATTTCATCTATCTAACCTCAATCTCCATATTCAGAGCAATGACGCGTAATTGCATTGTCCAAGAGGCAACCGGATGGCTAGTGGGATTTGAGCTCCTGAAGTGTTGTCTCTCCCGGTTGCCTCTCGGACAGTGAAACTACGCGTCATTGCTTTGACCAAATTTACCTTCCTTCACAGATAGTTCTACCTCCATCATCCGTTTGTTATTCTTTTGGCACATATCTCTGAACATAATACACCCATTGAGAAGATCAAGGCAGTTTTGACACATCTGTGTCATAGTATCTGACTTGTTAATCTGGAAATTCATAATCAGTCATCTTTGAATATGATTCTTACAAAATGAGATTTAGTCTATACTCTAAAAATAATAAAGAGATAAAGTTTGTAAAATTTAAGTTATAAGTAGTCTGGACTTTTAGGTATTTAAAAGAATGTAAACAAACAAAACCACGTGACTTGGTCATTCAGCCAATAAGATTGCTGTGAATAGCAACCTTTTGTATCTATGGTATTATCTTAATATTCTTATTGGTTGAATGACCAAGTAACCTGGTTTTGTTTGTTTACATTCTTTTAAATACCTAAAAGTCCAGACTTATAGAAGTGAAGGTACCTACTAAAAAAATAGTATTCACCAATTTATAGAATGGAGGACCTATGGGATGGACAGATATTTTATCCCATGACTCCATTTGTATTATTTGTGATAAGCAGCAGGTTAAATCGTTGTGGGAGCTAGTCATGCATAATTTTACAGAATTAGTTTTCTCTTGTAGTTCTGACAAAGATCAAGTAACATTTTAATAAATCATTTCAAATTTTATTTCACAAGTATCACTAACTATAACTTTACAAAACTTACCATGACACCTGAAAAGTGTTTAATTTCTTCCGCTAAATTGGGTTGTACAAAGTTGTTGAATATGGGAATATCCCCATTTTCAGATACACATATCCTGCACATGCCTACTGTTATTTTAATACTCGATAAACCGCTATAACTGAAAAAAAGGACATTAATAATATATGATACAGTCAATTTATTGGTAATTTTTTTTTTCTAAGTTGGGCCCCGAAGGGGCCCTTAACTAATTGCCAATGACACATACAAGAGTATGACTAAAACAGAAAACTAATAACATATATACAATTACAAAAACCTAACGGCCCAACACCGAGAACTGGTGGGGAACTAAACTAAACTCAAATACTAAAACATAAAAACATAGAAAAACACCCTATCCGCAAACACTCGCCACGTGCCGCCCGCATCGGTAAATTATGAACCTATTTCGCAAATCAGATTGAATACTTACGATTTGGATTTATTTCGCTTTTTTTGTTTTTTCTTTTTGGATTTGTGTAAAGCGTTGGCATATAACATAGACCTAAGTAGAAGTAGCGATGCCATTGTTTATATGATACCTAAATTTTCCGACAAAACTTTTAGTACTAGTTAGGAGTGTAAATATATTGGAAATAGAGCCGTATCTTGTAAATAAAAATAAAGTAATCAATTGAATATTTTGACACTTCAATCACAGATTACTAATATGTAGCTAGCTAGCTACAGATGGGACAGTGACGAAAAAGAGGGTGGCGTTAGTTCCTATTTTTGCAGTTTTGGCGCTGTGTACTTTTACAATCTGTGGCATTTCCGTTGACATTGCTAGGGCTTGCAATTGCACCATGTATCGATATCGATATTCACTAGTGGTGGAAAACGATAAAATTTGTACGATAAAATAGTAGGGGGTATTGATCCTTATAAATTAGTTAAATGAATAAAAAAACTACGAAATTTACTTAAACTCTTTATTGTATATTTTTTGTTGCTCTTTGCCTTAACCTATTTTATATTTATTTAGCGCGGCTAAATGTACGCTGTGCATTTTTAAAATATATTTTTCCTCCACTTTCCCATTTAATATTTTATTTATTATGTTACACCAATTGTGCACATGCAGGCGGATGATCAAGTTAAAAAAAACGATTTTATATTATTGTGTGCTTTACACCCGAACCAAGACATGTCGCAGCGTTTGCCGATAATATTTTTCAAATTATTTTTTATATTTTTTGAATGGCATTCAACATTTAAATAGTTGTGAATAATTTGGGCACAATCTGAATATAATCTAAGTAATTTCCCATTCGGATATGACAGATTTTTATGTTTTAATCTTTTGTATTCGCGTAAACGTATCAGCTCGTGGATCCCCTCTTCGTCTTTGGCCGTGTAAGTATTTTTACATGCATTACATTCAAATTTTTTCGTCATTTTTCGACACATATAGCCCGCAGTGTATGCCGAAGTTTGTACTTTAATTTTTTCTGTTATAACAGTTTCCTTTTCGAAATTTGTTCGATTTTGGGTGATTGCGGACGATGACGGCGATGTATTCGTGTTTATGTTTTCCTCGTTTTCTTTGTCATCCTCACCTGAAGTGAACATATAGCTCAAATCAATTAAAGTCTCGCCGACATCGTCCTCACAATTTGCAAACTTCGACTGCGGGCTTAATATATTTGCAATCACAAGTGATTTAAAACTATACATAAATTGATTTGCGTCTGGATTTATATTCCTGTAATTCATTGCTCTTACTTGACCAAAGAAGTTTTCCAGGGGATCTTGATTTATATGTCTGGGATAAAAGTATTCAACTTGATACTTAGAAAATAATAATTTTGATAAAACCAGAAAACTATTTAATGTTGTAATCCAACCCTCTAAAGAAGGCACGCGGACAAATCTTGGTTTGCCAGCACGCATGGCGAGTTTACTTTGTCAGTCTATATATTTAATATTTTTCAATTTTTTTATCGCATCCTGCCAAAACTCCCTGTGCGGTGAATTTTTTTTAACGGCGCATCGCAATTTTCCCTTGCTCTGGCCTGGGGATCCGTTGACGCTGTCGAACAAGTCGTCTAGAAACAACACTAATTTAGCGGTTGTTTCCATTGTCTCCATTGGTACGTTGAGATGAGCATCTGAAATATAAGTAACAATTTAGTGACGCACCAAGATAAAATTATTCAATTCTGTTGCTATTGCATAAAGTAAGTACAGTCATAATACAGCAGTATTTTTTGCCTTTGATGGTGTTCTATAAGGGTTAAATTTATAATGAATACTCCATCAAAATAACTAAATTTAAACTGTTTGCTGACTCACAAATCTTATAACGTTCTAAACTGTTCATCAGATCTCATGAAAATCCAAGCTACTACTACCAGGACTGACATTCTAGGTCCTGCATCTGCAAAGCCTACTTCTTGATGTAAAAATGTGGTTTGACCACTTGAACTTATGATAAAGTGCCTGTTGAAATAGAAATAGATCCTACAAGTACTTTAAGCAAGTTTTGTTTCATCGTGACAATATTAGTTTTAAGAATTGTTAACTTAATTACTAATCAATACTCGTTTCGCACCTACTATTCAGAATCATAGTCACCCTAATTCATTCAAGGATTCAAGGTGTGCTTCCCTTCCTTGATCCTGCTATTCAGAGAAGAGTAATAGTTGCCTTCAAACGAGGTATTGCTTTTCTTCTAAGAAGGTATGAAAAGCAGTACGTGCCACTCGGTAGCAAAAAATATATCCGTTTAGGACTTAAACACTCAAATTAAGCTCAAGATTCAATATACTGTCCTCGCCGTAAATATATAATTTTACCCCCTTGAGACACAATCTAGTGATATCAATCAAGAAATATGGTAAGAAATTAAACCTCGGATGTTTAACATTTCCTTAGTCCAAGTTTCATTCCTCTTATTATTATTTTTTTAGGGGAGTAGCTACGCCAGATGATCATTTAAAACGCTAAGGCTTTTAAATAAGCGTTTGAAATTATTTATAAAAAATGTTCTATCCTCCGATATTTCAATTATTATCTCAATGTTTAAATCCCATCCCAAAGTTAAAAAAAACCGGCCAAGTGCAAGCGCAGTGTCAGGTTCCGTAGTTGCCTATCTTAGTTACATCGACGTGCAGTACGGGGTATACTCTTGCTTGCCAGAATTTCATTTGCCCGAATTTTATCTGCCATAATAATCAATAGCCATAAAGTTGTTTTCTATAATTTTGTATGCCATACTCATTGTTTACCATAATAATTATATGCCAGAATCTTTGTTTTCCATAATATCAATATCAATAATCTCATTTTCCATAAACATTGTAATCCATAACTATCACATGCCGTAATGTCATTTGCCATCCAACACAACATCCATAATATTCATATGTAGTAATGTGGGTACGTATTGCAGTGTCTAAAATGACAAAAATATACCTCGAACCTCAGATAGGTTCCGGGTCGGATTTGCCACTAAGTAAAAATAAACTTTTCTCTGAGATTACCCAATGCCAAGATAGTGGTGTATAATAGGCAGTAGGGAACAGGGGCTTAGTGGCAAAACCGACTCGGATCGCGGATAGGTTAGAAGACGGAAGCGGGAGCTTTGCTCCCGCTTTCGTCTTCGAGGTTATTTTTTTTATAAAATAGCGGAAAAACTAACAAATTAACAAAGATGAATCCGAATGCATGTTTAGTATGGCGTTTAAATATTCTATTAAATAATATTATTGCAAACAATAAACTGGAAAACAATACGTATGGCATTTGTATCATTATGACATCCAATATTCGGGTAAACAAGATTATGTCAATTAACTATTATGGTAAACGAAACATTAGGGCAAATGAAATTCGGGCAAGCGAAGTTCGGGCAAATGATTATTATAGTATGTGAATGTCGGGCAAACAATAGACAACCGCAGTACGGTTGCGTCGTCCCAATTTGTACGAAAATTGTCCTATCCAAGTACACAATAAGTTGGTCGACTATTGCTCGGTAACTACTTATGCCTCCTTATCCGTGATAGTTTTCCTTTTCAATTAATGATATGTATGTATTACTGCCGCAATTTTTTTTGCATCCCCAGTAGTAATCGTTTACTAGCCGACAGGGTGGGTTGAGGGACACATAACTCGAACAAAAATTAGGGATTTAAAGCCCAATATCTAGTAAAAAAACACCGAGTTGAAAAATAGTTTTAAGAAACCCGTAATATTTTTGAGCTATCCAACGATACCCCCCAGACTACAGGTTTAGCGAGAAAAAAATTAAATCCCCACTTTGGGTGTAGGGGAGGAACGCTAAAAAAAATATTTTTCAAAATGTAATGCTACTGTTTTGTCAGCGTGCTTGATTTATATACTCATGCCAAATTACAGTTTTCTAGTAGTAATAGTTACTGAGCTAAGCCAAAGTCGGACCGGACATGGCGAAACTATAACGGTTCCTTGTTGACTGCGGAACCCTAAATAGACCATTTTCAACTAGAAATGTTTTTTTTTTCTAAACCACTACAGGTGTTTTCACGGTTCTTCGAAAATTAGGCAATTCCCATACCTAAAATTTCATATTTTTTATTTTCGCAAATATGTGAGCGAGAAGCACAGCATAGCTAACTGTAGCGAGCAAACGAGGCGATATTTTGGAGTAGCTGCTCCCCTTATAGGGCTCCTAGCTACCTTCTGTCTGTAATTGTCGGTTTTTTCGTGTTTTTTATGGCTTATCGTATTAACAACAACGATGTTTACCGAAAAGTATCCCATATTTACTTCAAACCTCACAGTTTTCGGGACATATGGCACCAAACTTTGGCAATTTGCAGGCCAAGAAACCAGTTTATTGGACGTAACTTTAAAAAAAAATAACTTAAAAAAATCTCGTAGGTAGAAACGTCAATAAGGGACAGTGTAGATTTTATATAATAATATAAAAGAGCATAAACAACATACCAACATCGAAAAAAGAGCTTTTTTGGACCATGTTTGAATAAATCATTTTTGAGAAAGAAAGAAAGAAAACATTTATTCGTGGCAACAATACAAACTGTGGACACATACGTACATACACATTTGCCACGAAATGGTCACAACTCAGCGTAATGCTGGCAACGCCAGCGCTGGTCTTCCGTTGTGGCCATTTGGTGAGGCACGGAACAATGACCATTTTTCTTTTTAATCTCTCGTGCAAATGCAGATAAAAGATTAAAGAACCGATAAGTGTTTGTGCCATAAATATATCTATAGTTTTGACGAAGGAATATCAACTCAAAACTCGTCAAAACTAGCCAAAAGTGCGTGGAGCCCCTTAATATGCGCGGTACGGGTACGAGATTTACTTACGAACTGTATGTGCAAAATTCAGCTGTGCTGCAGTACGGGCACTTAACACTTGAGCAGCTACTTTCACTTTCATTTTCTTCATTTTTTTCGGGTCCACGTGATCTGCCGTTAGATTCGGTAGCGCTCTTGTATGGACATTTTTCATATCCAAATCATATACATATAAAATGTCTTTCCACGAAGCTCTTTTGCCCTCAAACATAATATCTTTATCCAAGAAGTTATTTCTAATCCCCTTTAATCAATTTGGCGGATCATGAAATATGAATAATTCATGGTCGGCTACGTGAACTGTATCTGGAAAAAACAAATTAAGTATAAGATATGTGTGTGTATACAGTAAAATATATCATCATCATCCTCTTAGGGTTAACCCCGGTAATGCTCCTAAAGGTGCCCGTGGTCCGCTTAGACACCTAACCCCAAGATTTGGCATAGGCACTTGTTTTACGAAAGCGACTGCCATCTGACCTTCCAACCCAGAGAGAGGGAAAACTAGACCTTATTGTGATTAGACCGGTTTCCTCACGGTGTTTTCCTTCACCGAAAAGCTAACGTTTTATATTATAATTACATATTCTGTACATAAGTTCAGAAAAACTCATTGGTACGAGCCAGGATTCGAACCCACGACCGCCGCTTGACAGCCGCATGCCTGAACCACTAGCTCTACACAATTGGAAATATTAACATAAAGTAAGTTTCCGAGTCTTAGATGTTCCATATATTTATATAGCGAGAAGCGCCAGTGTGGCGCGAAGCGGTAATTTTGGTTCACACGGAGCCATTTCGGCTCCGCGTGAACCAAAATCCGCATGGTGTTATGGAAACCTGAAACTGATGGTGGATTATATTGGTAGAACTTACGCGCGGGAGATTTATATATAAAACTACGTACATCGCAACGGGACGTGTTGCCAGTGTCATAATCGCCGTAGCTGTATACAATAATGTCTTTAAACATAAAACTTACCATATCTTTTTTTATGATCGGCTCGAAGTCGGGAAGTCGTGGCTTTTAAATTTTTAAAGCACGACCGGAATGTTGATCCCTGATCACAAACGAGAGCAAGTGGCTTCAGGCCGGCTGCCGAAAGCTGCGGTATCATTTCTTTCAGAATCTTCTCTAGCTCTGGTGCAGAAACGGTACCAGTGCAAAAGTAGTAGGCAATGCTTTGCCTCCATGACGAGCAAATACCTCGTATCATAAAAACCAGCGCATGGTCAGCGAATTTTTGTTTGCGCTCTTCAGCTATTTCCACAAACCCGTTTATTACACCTTTACTTTCGTTAAAAGTTAGATGCGGTGTCAAAGCCACTTCATCAAACACCAATGAACACAGTTTTTTATTTTCCTCCCAGTTCTTCACATTATTTTTGATATACGCGAGGGTATTCTTATTCATCCCCGTCTCAAAAATGATCTTCGACGAAAGACGAGACAATGTCCTTTTTGTAGGTAAAGCAAACATGTTTTGCAAAAATTTATACCCCTTTGGGCTTTGTTTCATCAGGCCAAGTGCAAACAATTTATCTTGTAGACTAAATCTTCTTGCCATCTTATTTTTTCTTGCCAGTCTTAGTTGCATTATTAAAAAGGCTTTGGCCTTTTTGTTTAGGTTTTCAAAGTTTTTCATCAATTCCGTGTTAGCATAGTTTTGCGCATTTTGCAGTCTTTCTGTACTCGCTTGACCAAGAGTACCGACCGCAATTTTAGTTGTCTCCTTTATGAGTCGTCGGGTATGTGCCTTGAACTGTTTTATGCTCCCTGTAATAAACGACATAATATTTTATTACATGGCAAACACTTTAGAATTCGTTTTACAAACAGTGGCATACATTTTGTTATTGTATGTAGTCATTCAAAATATGTTCACATCTCAAGTTTTACTATAAATTCGATGCTTATAAATAACTAGAAATGATGATCTGAAAAAATAATCACAACTAATTCGAACAAAATTTGTCATACCTTTTGAAGTTGATGCCTTAGATGGCTCGATTTTGACCGTTTGAACGATCTTTTTCTTCCCTTTTCTTAAGCCATCAATTCCTGTAAAGTAAATGCATGGATAAAATTTCAAACCATAGAAATATGCTATGCGTAGTACAGTGTCGAAGCGTCGAAGCCTAACCATCAGTCATTTAAATCAGTAATTGATATTCCATATGTGCTGTCATTTCATAAACAGTATTTGTTAAAAAAAAGTAAGTTTTTTTAGGTGCTGCTAATTACGAATCACGACGGTTTTATTAGGTACTAGCTGCCCGGCCCGGCTTCGCACGGATTACCCGTTTTCCCGTAGAAATGAAGCATTTTCCCGCGGTAAAAAGTAGCCTATGTTCATCAGGAATAATGTCAGCTTCTAATGGTAAAAGAATTTTTCAAATCGGTTCAGTCGTTTCGGAGCCTATTCAATACAAACAAACAATCAAATCTTTCCTCTTTATAATATTAGTGTAGATATTGTAATCACGTGAGTAGAGCCGGAGCAGCTAACAACTTTCGTAGCACCCTTCGTATGGTTTACTGTACTGTCTCTGAACAATCACAAAAAAAATAAGACATATCATATTTTACCTATCCCAAAGACTCAATTAGGTAAGTAAAACCTTTATTAACTACCAACGTACGTACCTGTGTCTAATTTTATATACTTATCCTTAATGTGTTAGATATTTTATAAAACTAGTTGGTGCAAAAAGGTAATAACCGTGTTAGGTATCAATTTTGATTGTTTTTTGTAGGTAGTAAAGTGCACAGAATGTATAGGTATGTGCGAGGCTATCTCGTAAATGGTGTATTATTATGGTAATAGCAAAAATAGGTACCTAACGACGGTTATTCGACAATATTTTTGCAATTAAGTGGCAATTCGACCAATCCGGAATAGAGTTTATGCCGGGACTAGCCCATATAATTTTGATGTTTGAATTTGAACTCATTACACTTATTACACTTATTTCTGCTTGGTCAAATAAAAAAATATGTAATAAGTGAAAACTCAGATACACCCTAAAAGCTCAATATCACTAGTTATAGGAGTCTTACATGCAATGCAATCCATTCTGTATGTATTTTTACTAAAAAAATAATGTTAATGTTTGCACACGAAATACTTCAAAGAATGTATTGACTTAGCGCACTACAATTAAGGTTCAGTTTCGAGCAACGACTGTCTTCACGTGCACAGCGCCGCTCCCCCCCGCCCCCAAGCCTCGTCCCGCATATCTCACCTATTTACGGTCACATGACCAAAGTAGAAAGAGTGTAAAGTAGGTTATCTTCTACAAAGGCACCGCGCGCGGCCTGTATGTGTGCGCCATTAGTATCTATGCGTCGCGCACGCACACTCAAACAAAATCTCGACCTGTTTCTCAGTGCGCCAGTAGTGATTTTGTTTAAGTGTGCGTGCGGCGACGGGTAGATACTAATACGAGCCGCCCGCGGTGCGTTTGTATGAAGATAACGTACTTTGCATTCTTTCTACTATGACGTGACCTCCTACCTGTCGCGAGTTTAACAATTTTTCCCCATCACAAAAATTGCACAGCGCCGCTAAAGAAGTTTTCAGTTCAGAAATGTTACTCTACATTTTAACTTAATACTTTTTGCTCAAATGCTATATTGTTTGAATTAATATTTGCGTTATCCGTTAGCCGTTAATCAATCACTGTCCCACAGGTTAATTAACAGATTGATAATTAAGCGGCAATTACTCTTTGTCGTTCGCCGCACGCTGCATGCGGCGAACGACGAAGTGTAAAGCACACGTTAATCGGCCGCAGTCGGCGATCGACAGCTGCCAACGCTTAGTAGTAGGCGAACAGACTAGTGTAAAGACGACGTTTGTTGACTTAAGTACATAGTTTAAAATGAATTCGGCGACCGCATTAGGTGAACGACGAAGTGTAATTAATTGCCGCTTTTCATTTTATGTGCATAATTAGGTAGCATACCTTTTGACGATGTGGGGTGTGGCCCCTGGTGCTGTTTACTCGTAACATTTTGAGTGTTTACCACTGTTTCTTGTGCGGCGGAGGATACTAAAGAAGAAAATACAAATTAATAAACAATAGTAGTAGTTTTTTTTACGTTGTAAGCTACGGTAGCCCAGTGGTTCAGGCATGCGGCTGTCAAACGGCGGTCGTGGGTTCGAATCCGGCTCGTACCAATGAATTTTTCGGAACTTATGTACGGAATATGATTTCATATTTACCGTTAGCTTTTCGGTGAAGGAAAAACATCGTGAGGAAACCTGCATACATCTGCGAAGAAATTCAAAGGTGTATGTGAAGTCCCCAATCCGCACTGGGCCAGCGTGGGGACTACTGCCCGTTCCCTCTCATACATGAGAGGAGGCCTGTACCTGATAAAAACACAATAGCCGTTGCAATAAGACTGATTTATTTTTTAATACAGATAAAGTATACTAGGCACAAGTTATAAAGAGTTGTACACTAGATGGCGGTAGTAGTAATTACAATGGATTACTTTGATATAAATTTAATATATTTTAACACCTCCACTTATCAAAATAATCCAAGAACAGACAGTACAGTTACTAAAAAAAAATATATATATTACGCAATGCTTTCGATGCCCATTTTTTTAACAAAATTTTTTTCACACATTTACTATATAAACATGGTTCCAACTTAGACTTAACATAACCCAGGCTTAGCAAACAATCATCAACCCTTTTGTTCCATGCTCTAGCAGATTGTTTTAAACCATATATTGCACGTTTTAATTTAAGTACACTATCACTCTTACAACTTAAATTTGATGGCACTTGCATGTATACATTTTCATCAAGGTAGCCGTTTAAGAATGCCGTGGTAACATCTAGATGGGTTATTTCAAACTTTAACTTTACACTTAAAGCAAATAATAGTCTTAAGGTTGAATACCTAAGGACCGGTGAGAATGTTTGTTTATAGTCTACACCTTCTTTCTGTGTAAAGCCCTTAGCCACTAAACGAGCTCTAAATCTCACTTTTTCATCACTATCATATTTTTTCTTGAAGACCCATTTACACTGAACCACTCTGTCTGCCTCCTTCTTGTCAACAACTTCCCATGCTTGGTTTTCCTCAAAAGCCTTCAGTTCTTCCATCATTGCTTGCTGCCACATGTCTTTCTCCGCCCCAATCATTGCTTCTTCATATGAGATTTCTTCACCGCTGGCCTCTAGATCCTCCACCAGGCACAGGTTTGAGAAACCATATCTATCAACTGGTTTTCTGGCACGCTTGCTATTTATGGGGGGTATCTCTTCTGTCTGTATATCACTCTCTCTCTCACTCATTGTATCAATTTCTTCTTGACAAACTGTATATTCTGAGTCATCTGATGTTACACCTGAGTTTATTGTGTCATAGACATAGGTGGAATCATTTGGATCTGAATAGGAGCTTTCTGCTTCCGATTCTTCCTCCACTGGCTTTTGCGCTTGTTTTTGTGCTGTCTCTTGTACTACTATCTGAGCTATGTCTGTATCTTTGCCTTTCTTCTCCATGATAACAACATCTCTGCTCGTAGTAATCTGCCTCGTCTTTGGGTTATAAACTCGGTATCCTTTAGTGTTTTCTGGATAACCAACTAAAATATATTTGACTGCCTTTTTGTCCCACTTCAGTCTTCTAGTTTTGGGTACATGCACCATGACATCACTACCAAATACTCTGATATGACTCATGTCAGGTTTCTTACCTGTCCATTTCTGGAATGGTGTCTCATGTCCTAGACCTGAGGCCGGCGACCTATTTTTTAAGTAAACTGCCGTATTAACTGCCTCTGCCCAAAACTGTTTTTCCAAATTAGCCTCAAAGAGTAAGCATCTTGCACGTTCCACAATCGTCCTGTTCAAACGCTCGCAAAGCCCATTTTGTTCAGCTGTGTACGGGTTTGTCTTCTGATGTGTAATTCCTGCTGCTTGTAAATAGCTTTCCATCTGCTGAGAACAATATTCGCCACCTTGGTCCGTCCGAAGTATTTTGATTTTATTTCCAGTCTGGTTTTCAACCATACTTCGATACTCTTTGAAACGTTGTAGCACTTGGTTCTTCTCCTTCAGGAAATACACATATGTCATACGACTGGCATCATCCACAAAAAGTAGGAAATACTTTGCCTGACCAATAGATTTGTTCTCCATAGGCCCACATAAATCTGAGTGCACCACTTCCAGCAGGGTTTCACTTCTATGGTTTGCCGATGGGAAAGGTAATCTGGTTTGCTTCCCTTCGCAACATATTTCACAGTTGGATTTCTGAATGTCAGCTTTGTCAGTATAAGTAACACCGTCCACTGCACCATTCTTCATTTTTTCCAGGTCACTACTATTAATGTGCCCGAGTCTTCTATGCCACTGCCTTGAATCTGTTATGTGTATGGCTGCCGCTGCTATCACCTTCTCTGGCTTCACAGTATTTAATTTGTATACTCCATTATGTAAATTTGCAATTCCTATTAGCATATTCTGTTGATTACGGATGTAGCACGCATTCTTTTTGAACGAAACTGTGTTCCCGTTTGCTATCAACTGGCTAACTGATAACAAATTTGTTGTGAGGTTAGGAATGCACAAAATATCTCGTACTGGGATGTCAAACTGAGTATCATTTACTAATGTAGTGATTTGTGTATCACCGGCACACAAAACTGGCATCGACATTTTATTTGCAACAACTATTTCTTTAATTTCGTGTACTTGTCGAACTTGCGATAGACTTTCTTGATGAGCCGTCAGATGCTTGCTTGCGCCTGAGTCTATATACCAAACTTCCGGACTGAATTTACCATTCAAAAAAGCGACACTAAATGCACCGGCTCCCATTATTTTTGTTTCGGTACATTGGTTCTTATAATGACCAATTTTCTTGCATTTATAACATTTTATTTGTTTTCCGACTGACGTTTTACTTGTGATCGGAGTTGGTTTCGACTTATAATGTGCAGTGTTGCCACTTCTCGTTCGTTGGCTAGGGCTTGACCAAAACGCCGATTCGGTTCCACTGCTACCAACATCATTTGTCATATCGAGTAATTTCGTTTTTATGACGTCAGCGCTAACTGCCAATCCTGAGTGCTCTATGGCCATTATCATAGGCGCGAACTTTTCTGTGAGTCCGGCCAACAGTAATGAACCTACCCACTCCTCGTTTATCTCAAAACCTGTTCCTTTCAAACGTTGCGCTGTTTCCACCACCTGAGTCACATAATTTGTCATGGATTCGCAATTCTCGAGACGAATAGATATCAATGTTCGAAGTAAACTTATCTTCCTTGTAAATCCAGTGTCATCGAATAACTGCTTTAACTTATTCCACAAAGTATTTATCTCGTTCTCGTTCTTGATGTGCACATACAATGAAGGATCGATGGTCATAACGAGCTTGGCTTTAGCCTTTCTGCTTTCCTGGACACTTAAATCTGTAGCTATGGCATCTAGGTCAATGCCTTCCAACAGCATGAAATTTCGAACTGCGAACGCCCAATCGTCATAGTTCTCGCGACCTTTTAGCTTCGGAATGTTCACTATATAACTTGATGTCGACATTTTTGATTTACACACGAAAAAACTCTAAAATATCGCTTGGAAGCTCCGAATAGCCCATAACCTGATAAAAACACAATAGCCGTTGCAATAAGACTGATTTATTTTTTAATACAGATAAAGTATACTAGGCACAAGTTATAAAGAGTTGTACACTAGATGGCGGTAGTAGTAATTACAATGGATTACTTTGATATAAATTTAATATATTTTAACAGTACCCAGCAGTGGGACGTATATAGGCTGATGATGATGATGAGTAGTAGTTTTTTTTTAAATAGAACTCAAAAGAGTAAAAATAATTAAAGATCTGTGTTAAGAAAGCTTGTGCTAAAGAAGCCCTTTTATACGAAACCCCTCATCTCATGGTACAGTCGCCTCACTTTAAATTTTGGACCCCACTTTCCTTGTAAACGGACCCTATTTTTGCGTGATCATTCAAATTTTACGACTTTCAGACTTTTCAATATGCTTGTGCCATAAGACTTGGCTTCTTGCCAAATTTCTTGATTCTATTGGGTAAACGCAACACTACTATAGTCCATTTTCAGGGTTCTGTAGTAGACTAGGAACCCTTATAGTTTCGCTTTTTTAGGATTAGAAATACGGTAAACAAAGAAGCAATCGTCGTCAACCTTTTCTGCTTGGGACCAATATTAGATGTTACCCGGAAATTCATCCTTGCTGCAAAGTTCACACCAACTTGTAAATGTTGACCACCATACGTTTCTCATTGTTGTTTATGGACTCTGTTTCCGTCTCTTTGCTTTTGGTGACGGCAAAACGTTCGGGGGAGAACGAGTCGGTCTTTTTTGCAAGCCACTTGGGCCTGCCTATGGTTGGTCCATCGCAGTCCGCACGCCACCACACACAGCGAAATATAAAATCTTAAGAGTCCGCAGTAAGCTCGATTCTTTATACAAACGTAGTTACGCTCTCATTTTAAAACTACGAGTTGGATTGTAACGAAACTTTGCATGTACAATGACACGAGGTAAAATATCTAGGTCTATCATTTCTTGTGTGGCATAAAGTGTCTTATACACCTTAAGAGTCCGCAGTAAGCTCGATTCTCCATACAAACGTAGTTACGCTCTCATTTTAAAACTACGTGTTGGATTGTAACGAAACTTTGCATGTTCAATGAAATGAGGTATATCTATGTCTGAAATTAGTTTATGTAGCTTCAGATACCATAATAAAAACTATACAGCGAATTTAAGTTTTTCATACAAAACTAGTTTTTGCTGTATTTACTTTGTTTTATAAATTGGAACCATATAAACTAATTACAGACATAGATATACCTCATGTCATTGTATATGCAAGGTTTAGTCACAATCCAACACACAACACACGTTTTGACACTAACTGGGCTTTTGTCAGTCCTAGTAAATATGAGTTCACAGGAACAAGAAACGACATCCACAAACTACGTAATTTATCGTTCATGGGCATGCAGAATAGTCTCTGCGTGGTATTTGTGGAACCACAACCGATAACACAGCACTTTAATGGTGCCATGGCACAATGTGGAATATATCCCACAACCACTACACACACGTAAAACAGTATGGAGTGAAGAATTGTATTGCAAACAGAGGAGGTTGGCTTCTCAGGTAACTCAACTCAACCAAGAAGGGAGGAGGGAACAAGATAACCGGCGCTCAACTCAAAGTTTACAAAACAAATGGCGACTGGCGGCAAAGGGCATATAGATTTGTCAAAATAAAAAATTTGAGTTTGACAGCAACCCGATCACAGATTAGATAAAGTTGGTGCGACTACAGCGCTACTATCCAAAATTTGGAACTAAAGCTGTCACCCCCCTGCTTCAATCCACACCACAGACTAACACGATTATTGTTTCAATTGGTTTCATTCATTCGAAGTCGAATGATTGCAATGAATGAGCGTAGCCTTAGCGTAGCCATCGGTTCGTTTTGTCCCACTTTTGTCCAGAAACGTTATGTTGGCAATAGTGTGCATAGTTGCAATTGCATCTTGTTCTCGCTTGTCAAAAAAAAAGTTACTCTACTCGGTGCGTGCTCGGTGCAATATCTTTAGTAATCTGTGGACTGACTTTTTATTTTAGTTTACATTTTTTCGATTATTCGATTCATATAAAATTGTATCCCAATAAAGTTGTGAATATATTTTGATTAGCCGTGACCTTATACAATGGCGGTGTACATAACAAAAACAATGCTTTCTAAGTTCAATAAAGGCAAATATCCGTCAACTTTCAATAATGAAGACGAGGGCAGTAATAACAGCGATCACTGGCAGAAACTCATAGCTGACTGGTATTTAAATATTTATTTACGAATTTATTGAGTTAGCTTTCTCAATTAATCCAGTAAAACGTAGTGAATAATCACAGAGAATCAAAATTCTCTTTGGCATCCCGTAGCGTACGTAGCTCTTCGAAGTTCTCGCTTGCACTGAAGCACTTGAGAAGTGCTTATGGACGTATACACAACTAGGGTTATTTTATTTATTTCAGTAAGAAGAGTGTGCGCCTAGAAAAAGATATGATATGCCGCATCTGTGCCAAAGGTGGCTGTACTCCATTGACCGAAAAAGTGTTTGATTACGACATCATGAGTGCAATAAGAAGTATAACAAATGTCTCAGTAAGTATCTTGCTTCCAATTCATTTTCTACCACAGCCCAGTCAACTTGGTGCACTTTACATTTCAATGAGTGCCAGGTGCAGAGCTAACTTAACCAGGTAGTAGTTACAATCCTAATCTTACTGTTTAAACTGTTCTGCCCCTCTGTCCTTTGATTACACTGGTAATTTTTTGCTGGGGAAGCTGGGAAGTGTACTGTGTGATGTATTTAAGCATACATTTGTTTATTTAATTTAAAATCCATTTCATAATGTCTAGTATGGCAGAAGCTAGAGTTGGTCTGAATAACATGCCTATTAGCTCATAATGGGACTAGATCAAGTATATTTTATTCCTTACAGGTTTCTGCAGATGATGCCCTTCCTAAGTATATCTGCTCAGTATGCCTGTACAATTTAAAGACAGCATTGACTTTTAAGAAGAATTGTGAGACTTCCGATAGGAAGTTCAGAAAGATTTTGCACCCCATGGGTGACCCAACATTCCACTCATATCCATATTCTAAACATGACTTCCAACTTATACTCCATGACATGAAAAGAAAGAGGATGAAAATTGATGAAGCGAAGAACAGAGAATTGAAGAAAAGAGAAAAGATTTCCATAAAAAAGGCTCCAAGAATAAAACAGTTTAAATGTTCACCATGTGATATGTCTTTTCCTGACAAGGTGCGTTTTAAGATTTCTTTGTATTGTGTACCTAAATGTCTTGCCATATCGATGTAGATTGAGTTTCATAAGTCATTGCACTGTTGAATCTTTGTTGGAATCTTCATGTGGAGTAGTTGACAGTGAAGTTGGCAATATAAGTTTATCTGAAATGGTATTTTATGCTGAAACCAGAACCATGTCATGATAAAAAGTGTTTATTTTCTTATACCATAACTATTATATTGCTGTTTTTCTTATAATTTTTTTCTGCACTTTTAAATTCAAAGTTATAAAGTAATTTACTCACTAATTTCATACAGTTACATATTTTATAGGGAAGGAGAAATGTCAATGATTATAGGTCCTAAATTGAGCAGAGTTGTTAATGGGGCGACATTTAATTGAAGGACAAACTAATGGAACACCGTCGCGAGCGGCAATGCATGCGGCGTGCGTGCGAACTGTGCGGTCAACTTGTGCTGAGCATCACGCAACACATGCGACACATCCACAAGCAGACCGTGCCACACAAGTGCACCACGTGCGGCAAGGAGTTCCCCATCATCGCGCGCCTCAAGAACCACATGTGAGTCCTAAAAGACCGTTCACACGGAGACATCCGATTCTTTGCGGGAACTGTTTTTGTAGGATGCGCTTACAGACCGTTCACAAGGAGACATCCGATTCTTTGCGGGAACAGTTTTTTGTAGGATCCGCTATAGATACCGTTCGCACGGAAACATCCGATTCTTTGCAGGAACTGTTTTTTGTAGGAGCCGCTTTAGAGACCGTTCACACGGAGACCCGATTCTTTGCGGGAATTGTTTTTTGTAGGATCCGCTTTAGAGACCATTCGCACGGAAACATCCGATTCTTTGCAGGAACTGTTTTTTGTAGGATCCGCTTTAGAGACCGTTCACACGGAGACATCCGATTCTTTGCGGGAACTGTTTTTTGTAGGATCCGCTTTAGTGGCAACAGTATTTCAATGCACGCGTTCACGGATAAAACGGATCCAACAAAATTTGTCATCCGATTTTGCGGTTGCAAATCGGTCCGTTTGTTCGATAAAATGTTGGAACCGATTGAGTGGCAACAGTATTTCAATACTTGTATTCACATAAGCTCAGAACAAGTATCCTGCTAAAAACCAGATCCGGATCCGAAAACCGGGCAAGCCATGTGAACACACTAGCCGGTTTTTTGGTATGTCTAGAGACGGCCGCGACATACTCTCGTTTTTTCTCGCATTATACCTCTTGATCTAAGTGTTCTAATAAGAGAGACACGAATAGTGCGAGAAAAATCGAGAACATGTCGCGGCCGTCTCATGATAGACGTGCAGGATCCTATAGTTATTAGATCCGACAAAACTTGGCGCCGCGTGAACTCAAATTATTGCCTATTTATTTGCAGGATAAACATTAGAATTTCGAATTATCCCTTTGTTCCAGGATGGTCCACACAGACACTTTTAATTTCTTCTGCGACCTCTGCCCGTACAAGTGCAAACACAAGTACTACCTAGTAATGCACATGCGCACACATACCGGAGAGAAACCGTATAAGTGCACGCAGTGCCCCGCTACCTTCGTCAACCCGTCTAATCTGAACAAACACAAGCTCACTCACCAGGAGAAGCAGTTTAAGGTGAGATTGACATTGAATGGCAGGCTGACAGGCTATCAGGAGGCGTAGACAAGGTTCCAATCGACAAGCGCTAACGTCAATAGAAAATAATAAAATGTATGGGAATAACAGATGCTGACAAAACACTTTTCGTTGACATCTGTGATTCCCATACATTTTATTAGTTTTCTATTGGCGTTAGCGCCTGTCGATTGTAACCTTGTCTACGCCCCCTGGTCAGCTACCTTACTACTACATAGTCTACTATGGCTCTACGGCTCTAGCCGTGTAAATGCACCCAGTGTCCCTCTACCTTCGCCAACCTTATTATGATGTGCCACCTTGTTGGGGGCCTATGCACGCTGCGCCTCCCGCGGTACGTGGTTGCCACTAGAGAACCATCCCGCCCCAACGGCCATCGGTTGTACGACTAGGTACGGTATGGTAGGTTTAATGACCTGGTAAAGGTCGCGGGAGTCCGCTGGATGCGGGTGGCGCAGGACCGGTCATCGTTGCACTCTTTGGGGGAGGCCTATGGCCAGCTGTGGACGTCTTTCGGCTGACATGATGATCCTGTATGCAAACAGTTCGTATACAGCAGCGTAAACTTCGATTCCTGTCGATATCCTTTCGTAATTGAGAGGGGGCTTTTGTGTTTTAGTCTGTAACCGTGGGTCATCCAGCAACACAGCGAGCTGCGACAATTATTGTCGTTGCGTGTTGGGTGTCGTGTGTGGACCCTTACTTGTGTTAGGTGTGTGGACTTATGGAGAAAGTACGAAGAAATACAGAGTGCATCTTTTCCAGTATTTTTGCTCCAAATGCAAATCGAAACCGAAGAAACCGGTTATAACCGATTATTTTGCCAAATTATAAAGTTTGACAAGTATTCCGTTCCGTTCCGTTAGTCTGAGTAAAGTCAAACTAACGGAATGGAATAAAATATCTTGGGACACTTTTTTTCTCGTATACCATTCGAAAGTGCTCTCGATTCAGAGTAGAAAAAACCCGATTATATCTAAATTAAAAAAAAAAGTCGAGTGTACAACTTTCCGTAAAATGGCCCAAATATGACCTGTTATTGCATTCCCTACATCCCTTGTTACCTACTGTACCCCACATTGTAAACACCCCATTGTCCTTAGTGCATGCTGTGCGAGAAGGCGTTCCGTACGAACGCGGCGCTCCGCGAGCACCACGAAGCGGCGCACATGAACATCAAGCACACCTGCAACTACTGCGGCCGGGACTTCTGCTACAAGTACGCCAAATACATATCTACATTACATCATTTATGTACAGATAATTAAGCAGTAAGGACTGATAATAATACATTTGAAATTTGGTTAGGTTCCTATAACACACTTTCCCGAAATGTGCACTTTCTGTAAAGGTGCATTTTTTTATAATGATAATTTTCCCGGAAAGCACAGTGTCACTAAAAGTGCACTTCCCGATATGTACACTGTGTTTTCGCAATGTGCACTTTCGCAGGAGTTATATTTTCCTGGAAAGTACACTTTAGGGGTAGGGGTGTCCCTGTTAATAGTACTAAGGGTTTCTATAAAATAGTGCAAATGCAATCAGACTGACAGACGGAGGGACGGACAGTAAGACCGAAACAATAAGCGTTCCGTTTTTGTAATTTTGTGTTTGTGTTTGTAGTTATGTGTCGTAAAAGTCGACTAAGGGACCAGGGTTGAAGTGTGTTGTGGGCGATGGGCTAGCAACCTATCACTGCAATATCACATTTTGTCGATATTTTATACCCACGTTTATGCTAAAAGAGGCGCTGGAACATACGTTTCATGTGCTCTGCCTACCCCTTTTGGGAATAAAGGCGTGAATGTATGTATGTATGTATATGACACAGCCTTCCTAAAGGCACTAACGGCCCAAATTAGATAAAGAAATCGTCAGTAACGATGCCCCATATTTCTATTCAAAAACGTCTGCTAACGAAAGCAGGTAGGTTCTTAAGTTTCTATTTTAGGACTGCAATAAGGATCAAATTATTTATATTGTCTAGATCGGACCTTCGCAAACACGAGATACGAAATCACAATCGCACCAAACGCGACTACATCGGCGGCGAGCCCTCGTACAAGCAAGTGGAGCGCATGCAGAAAATACAGGAGGGGACCGACGACATGGTCCAGTGGCGGCCCGAGACTATAGTGGCCCAGCCTACTGCTATAGTGCAGACCACATACATCGACCCCACATCAGAACTGCAGAACAACCACCAGCTATACTTCGCCGATGTCACTGGCATGATACAACAGCAGCCTACTATGGGTAAGTAGAAAGTGACGACGTGGCCCAGTGGTGGCCCCCGGCCAGTGGTGGCCGTTCCCGACCCTTTATTCATTTGAGGAATCGTTATGTTGAAAGCTAGAGACAGATAGGGGTCCCTTACTCGACACAGTGCATTCTCGGGAGCTCTAGCAACTTTACCACCAGTAAAACAACACCCCAAACCCCCGACGAAACCAGTTGCTGCGGTCTTCTGTCAGGTGGAGGTACTACCATAGTTGGGCTGCTCCAAATATGAGCGAGATGACATTCAGCTGTGCCCAGGGCTTGAAATACCGGTATTTTCGGGAACCGGTACCATGACCTTCAACCAGGAACCGGTATTTGCCATGCCATATTGGTTGGTACCGGTACCGAGGTATCGGTACCAACCAAAAGTACCGGTACTGCTGGAACTGGTATTCCGCATGATACCGGTACCTTGAGTACCGGTAAATTGATGAAATTTACCGGTATTTATTAGTGAAAATACCGGTACTCGAAAGTGCGAGTGGATCGAATGAGAGAGAAAGAGAACACAATAAGTTATCTACTCAAATCGTGAATTGCGTTGCGGTTGGGCGCGCAAGCAAGCGTTGGATTGGACGCATGGATTACATTCTTCTCTTAGACGCTTCTGGATGCAGGAGTATTCTTGTCAGGGGTCAGTAGTTGGGACGATCTGATTTTTGATAAGTCGTAATAATGGTTAATAAATCTGATTTGTGGTTTGTGGTGTATGTGAAGTGTTAGAATTAGGTAGCAGTGAAACCAGTTTTCTAGTACCAATACGTAGTCTATGAGCTAAGCCGCGGACAACAACAGCAGGGTAATACTTATTTCATTAATTTTGTAGATATAATTTTGCATCAGCTTAGAGAAACTTTTAAATAAATACATATAGTATGACGGAAATTGGCCAAAATTGATATAAGTCGTGGACACGTTCGTGTTGTGACGTGTTCCTTGTTGTCTCCAGAGTACGAATCTACCGGTTTTAGTTAAGGGAGAGGGGGATAGACATAGCTGTGACGTCATAAAGATGGCGGCCGACGGTCATCGATTTTTGTTCAAATCTCGGGTTCTATTTTTCTGATCGGTTCATGTGAGGTGTCATTTGAATGCGTATTAAATGTTATATAATTCATTCTTTGAGATCTGTAACGTACATTCAACCGTTTGGAAAATAATTAAAAAAATTGATTTTTTTACCTTAGACGTACTGCTTTCTTACCATCATAATTCGAGAAAGAGGTACTTTAGCGTGATAAATTACAATATAAAAAATATCAAACATTCTATTAGCTTTCCAATAATATGCAATTTGTTGTCGTTAAATAATAAACCTGTCATTTATGGCCAATTCCGTAATGCAAGTCCGCGGGAACCGGCACGATGCGTATGATTGAAATACTATGAGAGTTCAATTTTGGTGTTCCCAAATGAAAGGTACTGTTGTTTCTATTGGTGTTGCTGTTGTTGTTGTTGCCCTAGGGCATCCAAGTGGTGCTTAAGACGGTGCATTAGAAATTATCGCGTGCTTTGAAACGCCGTTCTGACTAGATTAAGAAACAAGTTTAAGAGGTTTTCAGATAAATGATTCTTTACCATATGATTGTTCATCGGCTTTTATCGATGCACGATTGCTTAAAATTTCGTCGATAGAAAAAAAAACCAAAGTTTGGTCTGTATTTTACTTTTTTTATTCAGCCTACTCAAACGATGCATTATTTTTCGACGCAATCAAGTTACGAGTATTACTATAGTATTTTATCTCATCTGAAATATCACTTTATGAAATTTTAATAAAACTTCACCAACTTAGATATTTATTGAGTCCACAACAGCGATTCCCGAAAAGTGTTACATCTCTTTTTCTCGTGAGCGGAAGGCATCAGCTTTCTAGCAACAGCTATATGTAAACATATTTTTTCTCTGGAGATGCGTATAGATATTTTTATATATAGCTTGTCGACTGATATGTGTTGCGAACTATGGAGCCCCATAATTCATCAGCTGCAAGCAGTAGCAGTTTCGCAGGCAACAAGTTCGAACAGACCAACACGGCCCGAAGGCGAGCGGTGTGGCTCGCGGGGCCAAAGGCCCGGAGCATCCCTCAAGAGCGTGCTCTTCACGCGAGTACTAAGGCCAAAGACCCCGAAGGGCGAGCTCACGCAGACATTATACTACTCCTAAATGCATTACAAACAAACCTGAGGGCCGAAGGACCGAAGCGTACCTACGCTACGGTCCACGCAAGCCAGAGGGCCAAAGGCCCAAAAGGCGGGCCCACATGGACACTTTACTACTGCTAAGTGACCTACAAGCAAACCTGAGAGCCGAAGGTCCGAAAAAGCAGCATGACACGCGAGGCGGCAGGCCGAGCTCTGCGTAGGACCGAAAGCCCGAATCGTTCCTTCAGAGTGGGCTCTCGACGCAGGCCAAAGGGCCAAAGGCCCAAAGGGCGGGTCCACGTGTACTCTTTAGTACTCCTATGTGTCCTACAAGCAAACCTGAGAGCCGAAGGTCCGAAAAAGCAGCTTGACACGCGAGGCGGCAGGCCGAGCTCTGTGTGGGGTCGAAGGCCCGAAGCGTTCCTTCAGAGCGGGCTCTCCACGCAAGCCAGATGGCCAAAGGCCTGAAAGGCGGGCCCACGCGGACACTTTGTTACTCTTAAGTGTCTTACCAGCGAATCTAAGAGCAAGGCCCGAACCGTCCCTTCAGAGCGCGTTCTCTGCGTGAGTCAGAAGGCCAAAGGCCGGAAGCGACCCTCCAGAGTGCGCGCGCTCTCAGATACTTTACTCCTGGGCTGGGCTCCGTAGGGCAGCAGGTCTGAAGCGTCCCTTCAGAGCGCGCTCTCCACGCGAGCCTGCGCGGACAACTTGAGGGCCGAAGACCCGAAGGCATGGTAAGCGAGGCGGCAGGCCGAGCTCTCCGTATAGGGACGAAGGTCTGTAGCGTCCCTTCAGGGCGCGCTCTTGGACACCATACCCGCCGAGTGTTTTACAAGCGAACCTGAGGGCCAAAGACCCGTACGGCAAGCCAACGCGGCCACACACTCCCCTTACTCTATCACATAAAAGACTCAAACACTCACCAAGCGGACGCACACTCGGTGCGTGCAACGTTTCAGTTACAAATCTCTCTGCTGCTTTTCCTATAGCTGTTTTTCACTTCTCTTTTGCGAGGAAATACATAACCAAAACCAGTCAGATTTGGAAAGTACAAGTCAAAGTACAACACAGGTAACCTCGGGCAAAAACTAGTCCTACTAATATTATAAATGCGAAAGTTTGGATGTTAGATGTTTAGATGTTTGTTACTCAACCACGCTTAAAAGGCTCAACTGATTTGGATGTAATTTTGTACGAAGATAGTTTATAGCCTGGATTAAAATATAGGTCAGTTAGGTGATCAGTTTATCCCGGGTCCACGCAGACCAAGTCGCGGGCGGAAGCCAGTTGTCTAATAAAGCTGCTTGCGTTCATTGATTTATTAATTGTTTTCAACTTAATACTAGGAACTAGACTAATTTTACATCAACCGGGCGTAAATTGGTAATAACAATCTCACTTGTCAGCCAAAAGAAGACGTAAAATTGTGTGTGGGGGGTGAAAAAGTACGCTTCAGTGCACTCGCCTCGCCTTCGGCTCGGGCTACAAGGTTCCTGAGGTGGCCTTTATTTTACTGCTTTAGGTGCGTATCATGACCGTCTGAGTCGTATAATTAATCAGAAAACAAAAAAAGAATTTCAAAAGGCGCGATGTGACGCCAGCGATCGCTAGCAGAGACGAGCGTGGTGATAGTTAATTGGTGCGTAATTCACAAAATTTATTATTACTTGGTTATTTATTAGTGTACACCAACAAAATCTATATTTTTTGGAAAGCTTATAAAATTACCTATCTTTTTTATAGTAACTTTTATTACGCTAAAGTTATTATTTATTGAGTTACAAGCATGTTTTATCAGTACTCGTTCAAACGCGCGGGGTAAAAAAAAATATTTTTTCTAATAATTAAAAAACTGTTGATTGTACGTCATAGCGTTCTAAAAATCAATTATAGTACGTTTAATAAGCTTTCAAATGACACCTCACACGAAGCAATCAGTAAAATAGAACCCGAGATTTGAACAAAATTCGTTGACCGTAGGCGGCCATATTTGTGACGTCACAGCTATGTCCGTCCCCCTCTCCCTTAACTAAAACCGGGAGTTTCGTACCCTGGAGACAACAAGGAACACATCCATACCAGTTTTAGGTATATAGAAGAGATGTCCACGAAAATCGTGAAGGAGACGACTTTTTGCGATACGATGCGTACTAATAACAATGAATTCACCTTTATAACTTTATCACAGACCAAACACTTTGACGTTGTGTCACTTTCACTTACACTTAACTCAAAGTACTGGTAAACGTGATTTACTTTTTTTCGCCCCATCTTCGCCACGTGTCATGCCACGCGTCTTAACTTATCGAACATGAGTTTAGTAATAATTGCGGAACTGAATAACTTCTCGCGCGCCACCGGCCGCCGGCTCAGCTGGCAACGCCGCCGTACGCCGCTCCGCGCCGCGCACTCGCACGAAACGGCAACGTCGCATGCACGAGTAGGAACCTTTATAAAGAACCGGTATTTTTCGGTGCTAATACCTGTATTTTTCCTGTACCGGTTCTCTGGAACCGAAATGAAGAAAACCCATAAATACCGGTATGTTACCGGTATTTTCGGTACCGGTTCCAAGCCCTGGCTGTGCCCTACCATTTTAAAAGTGTGTACTAATATAGTTTGTTTGTTTCAGTGCAACAACAAACCGTGCAACTGGCCTTGTAAGTATTACTTTGACGAGTTTCTCAAAAAATAAACTTTTGGTACAACCTTTTTTGCTGACTGTACTTTTATTTATTTAAACTTTATTGCACTAAACAAAATAATGTACAAATGGCAGCCTCAATACCAAAGGGCATTGTTACCAATGACAACCAATATTACCAAAGCAAATTTTTGCACAAAGGTTGCCTTTCAACTCAATCGGATACCGCCAAGTGGCCGACATATGGTTTGCAAATTTAGAAGACAACTTAACTACTTACAAACGAACGGAGCAAGTAAAAAAAGCATGTAATAAATAAACATGCGACCAAACCCTAAACAAGACTTGAAACTTATTATTATTTCTTTGCAGGCCTGAATTGGATCTGAAAAAGGACGAAGTGAAATTATACGAGACAGGAATCGGTTACTATTAGTACCTAGCTATATTTATATAAGCAATGATATATTTGAATTACGAGTAGTGTAAGTGACATTATTAATTTTTAACCCTTCCATTGCCATTTTATTTAATTTTTTACTGATTATACTGATAGTAGCGAGATATGTAGCTAATAAATTTAGAATTTATTATACAATTTATATTGTTTCATTTAAGTACAGAACTTTCGTTGTCGGGTGAGGACCAAATTCTTGGCCAGTAGTTAGCCTAATTAATTGACAGTAGTAAAAAAGTTCCGTTGTGACACGAAAATTAGTCATACATTTTCTATGGTTAATTTTCGTGTCACAACGGAACTTTTTAACTACTACCAATTATCGACGCTAACTACTGGCCAAGAATTTGGTCATCACCCAGTCTTCTTCATATACGACTAATGAGTTATTAGATTAGGTAGTGTAAAATATCCTCTTGACATACCTAAGTAAATGTATAAGTTTCTGTCGAAAAAATCAATTTTGGTACTACCTTTTATTGCTAACTGTTCTGTATACCGCCATCACCATCAACTACTACTACATTGAGACGATTCTTACGAGCCCAAACTCAACGGGGTTACGTCGGTTAAATACTGAATTCCCATGTCCACATTCTGTCTTCATCAGATCAGATCAGCTCGATAGTACCATAATATTGAATTGTCATCCAAACTATACTTATACTCGTATACCCAAAATTTCAGCTCAATCGGTTGAGGTTAGCTGGTTCAAAATTGAGTTCCAAGAAGTGTCCCACACCAACAAACAATCGAACAGGTCAAATTAAAATAAAATTTTGTTATAAGATTAGATCAGTTTGTTATGCCCGGGCCACACTAACGAGAAATGTCATTAATTATCGCGATAATCGTAGTGTGGCCGTACGGTTAACGTCCATTATCGCGATAATTAATGGCATTCCTCGTTAGTGTGGCCCGGGCATAAAGAAACCTAATATTCAACGCTAATGCGCATGGTGATTAACCCATTCGAGTCTCATGACCTACATATAAGTCGTACCTCTACGAGCGACTTTAACTACAATTCGGGGTAGCGCTACGGCGTACCTAGCACACTTAAGAGTTACTGGGCCTCGACTGGCTTAACACTTTCACTACCAGGAACCACGAGAGAACAACCACGGGATCAGCTGCGAGCGTACCCCCTACCGATTCTTGGCAGTGAATGTGTTAAGCTGCTACAGACTACGGCGTGTAGCGCTACGCGTAGCTTACCAGTGAATTATCTGAAATGTCCCTCTACATCATTTAAGAACAAAGTTTTAACCGACTTTAGTTCAGTACTTCGCCAAGGAATACATGAATTTTCTTTCCACTTTACTACATGAACTGCTTTCCGAGAGCAAATGCGTTGATTATTATTTATTACAGAAAAAACCCATGTCGCGAATCAACTCGGAATCATATGTGGGGTGTTCACAGGTCACTTTGGGGTCAAGGATCTCTTGGCCAAGACGGGATAGTTTAGACTGTATAATGTGTGGCGAGGAGGATGAGACTATGGAACACTTATTGTGCCATTGCCAGACAAATAATGAATAACTTTGGTAGCGGCTATCCGCAACCAAAGGAATTCAAGGTGCTTCCGCTGAGCTGCATCATCCGATTTGAGTCCCAGATATTAAATTCTTATAGCCGAATCCGCGGACGAGCACTTCTTTTAATATTCCGTGGTTGTACACCCGAGCGATTCCGCTAAAGTCCGCCGTACTCTTATCAGTCGATCGTATTTTACGAGTCGGTGTAATATCATTCGTAACAGTTTTATGGCAAAGCTTAGATTAGGTAATAGTTGATGAGTTGTTTTTAATCAGCTACAGTAAAGTTGATGTGACGTTTATGAGCACATATCCGATCGGATCGGATGTGATTATATACCGCATTATGGTTTAAGGGTAAAATACCGCATAAAAAGTTTTTATATTGTGGTTGAAATTACCGTAAACTTGCCGAATCACTTATTGGCATTTGCAAATTACTCTGGCAACACACATTTTCCACCTAATCCGATTTTACATCTTACAGCTCAGAAAATGATCTAACTAATGCTATGCGATTAATTATGGAAATAATACAGTACTTAGAAGGAAACACCCAACTGTCCAGAGGGGCTACCGGGAAATGAAAACGAACTTCGTTTGTGTATCTCCATCTCTGTCGCACTTGCTAGTTCGCACGACAGAGACAGAGATATTCGAACGAAGTTCGTTTTCACTTCCCGGTAGCCCCTCAGCGCCGATTTCAATGATTTTTTTAATACAGTTGCTCAAAAAGTGGTACTTTTTGTGGCTGCGTAGCGTACGAGAAGCTCAATTTCTCGAACTAGTGCTTTTTACTTTTTAGTTGCAAACTATACTTTCGAAACGCAGTAAGTGGCGGTCGCGCGGCGCGATTGTCGCGGGTGCGCGGCCTGTGCGCGGCGGGTTGCTGGCGGGGCGCGACCTGTTTGACCGCGCTAGCGGGCAGTAGGCAAGCATATTTTATCGCAATGATATATTAATTTATTATTTTTCGCAATTGTATTAAAAAACGTCGTTTACAACACGTGTGAAATGTCTTTTACCACTCTTACCGAGTCTTGCCACTCGCTTTCAGCTCGTGGCAAGATACCTCGGTACTAGGTAGTAGTAAAAAGACATTCTTTTCACGCTAGTTGTAAAATGTACTATTATATACCTATGTTATAGAGTAGTCTAAAATAACCGAAACGTAATTTTTTTAAGCTGCCCAAACTCAACCTATCGGGAGATACTGTCCTCCAAAGTACTGAAAAATGGCGAAACCCTCTAACTTCGTAAGAGAGTTTTGTTCAAGCAAACTGCTTGTCAATTACTAGTTTTAATATAAATATGTTGAAGAACATGAAAAATAGCAAAACAACCAAAAAGTATGAAACTTTTAAGTGTTTTTTTTTGTAAAATATTAGATTTGAGCCGAAATAGCAAAATATGTACGTGTACCTATTATTTATTCATGTTCTCCCAGATTTTAACGCATTCACTGCTATTAGGAACCCACCCAGCGGGCGCCTACGCCGTAGATGCTTTCCACTACTTAGCGGGAAAATCTCGGAATCGGCTACGAGCGTAGCGCGTATCGATTCTTGGCAGTTAATGAGTATTTACTGCCAAGTAGGGCTGTAAAACCAGTGAGCATAAACAATATAGCTAACAAAGAGTACCAACGTTGCTACTAACAACTTCAGTACCGTCAGCAGCAAAAGTAGCTACGCGGGTAAAGTCCTCAAAATGACTTACACACGACTCTAATGTCGAGGGCATAAGAACTGTCTAGATAATTTTGAGCGTATTATTTTGCGTAGCTACTTCTGCCGCTAACTATACACTTGCCACACTTCGGTCAGTTTTGTGACGTCTCTTTGAAGTCGTTTCCTAGCTACAAAAGAAGTTATAAAAATCTCACGTTAAGTGCATTTTCGTTTTTTTACCTGGAAAACACTAAAGTGTACGAGATTTGGGACTGGTCTGTGGACAGTTCCAATATCGATTGCCATAATATCCGATTACGATTGATGATGGCTAATAAAAGGAATCGATTGATTACTGTGTAATAATTATTTTTAGGAAATCAAATAGAGAGCCTATACACTGTCGATGTCGTCTGCTAACACAAGTGTCCTGTAAGTAAAGAGAGAGACTGATAGTGCGATAAAAATTGAGAGAGCTCGCGCGCCGTGCAGAAATCAATGCCATATTTTCAAACGCAATATTTTGCACAATCAAATATGTCGGTTTCGATCGATGTGATTATATTTCGTATTTTCGTGACAGTAATTAAATAATACATTGTTATTTTCCTATTCACAATTATTTGATTCATATCGATTTATTTCTAAATTGACAGACTCGAATGGATTAAAGCAGTGTATCATAATTAAAAAAAAATCGTAGGACGTAATGGTTTGCATACCGAGTTTTCAATGCTGATTTTTTCCCAACAAATAAGCCGTAAAAAAATATTACAATCATTTTATAAGTGCTAAAAGGAGCGTGCATGGAGATTGAACTTTGTTTTGTAACTCGGAAGCTATTTAAACTTTTTTTTTATACTCGTCGACCTTAATGTTTGAATTAAGACTTTGTACACCAAACTTAAATCACATACTTTTTACTATGGAGCTCCCAACTCAACATTTCATAACTGTTGAGACAACTAAAATGAAATTGACCAATCACGTGGCGCCTTTACTGAACTATAATGTATTTGACCAATAGGACGCCGTCATGAGAAAGTCAAAAGGTAAATAGACATCAACGCACAAAAATGAAAAAGCGTTGGTTGCACTTCGGTTTCAATAGATAACAAGTTTGTTTAATTTGTTCAGTTGACTCGTAGAAAAAGTATTGTTCACAATCGTGTCATAATCAAGCTTTTTAATCTCGTACCTTACTTAGGCCACTCAGCAAGCTTCGTGGCCTAAACACGGTACTCGACTAAAAAGCTCTCTATTATAACACGATTGTGAAAAATACTATTATTATTTCGATGAGCAGTGCCAATTTACGTTATATGGGTGTCGCGATGTGCCAAAAGACCAGTTCCAAATCTCGAAAACTGTAGTTACGTAAGTATAGCCAGACCGAACGAAGATAACAGCAGCAATTTAGTAGCACGCGCCATTACTCTCGTGTACTTTTTATGTAGTGTCGTTGGCCGTGCTTTATGCTTTCATTGAAACCCCGAACGTAACATCATCTCATAAATTGAAACCCTGAATTTAAAAGGATTTTAAATTTTATTTTAATCTCTATAGTGACGCTCATAGAGCCGATTTTTATTTGTCACAGCTGAAGTTGGCTAGATGGGAGCTGCAATTTATTATTTATTTATATGGAACGAAACAAAGTATTGCATTCGAATAATTTTCTAATTTATAAGCTAAATGTAGTACGTGTAGTAGTACGTTTAACGTACGGTGGCTACATTTCTCTTATCTTCGACCCACTATCCAATATACCTAATATTCAGAGCAATGACGCGTTATTTAACCCATTCAGGGCACATGACGACACATATGCGTCAGACCGCCGTAGTCGCTTTCCGCCACATACGAGGAAAACCACGAGATCGGCTACGAGCGAAGCGCGTAGCGATTCTGGCCAATGAATGTATTAATGTCGGAGAGGCAACCGGATGGCTCGCGGTATTAGTGTTGTGAAACCGCCCTGTGCAACCAGAACTGACCCAACTGTGACTGGTTCGGAAATAGGAGGGGGGTGGTAATAACAAATTGTCGCGAGGCAACCTATACTTACCCTTAGACCACCGCCTATACTTAACCGCGGGACGTCCACCGCGAGATCGCGACAACACAGACACATATAGTCCGCTTTCGTCCCGGTACCGCCGCATACCGGGTAGAGTCAGTCCGACGCAAGTCGGGCCTAGCTGAGTTTCTTGCTGGACTCTTCTCAACTAGGCTAGGTTTTAGCGAACCAGCGATAAAACTCCCAGTAGCTCGATACCACTTACACCCCAGATTCGGTTGATACCGTTCAACCAATCTCACTGGAGCGCAAACTCTTAGAGTATTCCAGTGTACAAACTTCCCAGCGTGGTCGTGCCGGAGGCTTCCCCTGGATTTTCCCCAGGCCACCCTCCAACCACGCAGTTCGACCGCTATATTGGGTCCGTCCTATTATAGCAACAGTCAGGTTCAAGAAAAAAAAAAACTATACTTAACCGTTATGGCGCCGAGCCGGCGTCATCAGTACGGCGGACTTGCAAATGGCATGGCGCCGACGCGGAGTCATGCGCACTGAAAGGGTTAAGGGTAAGTATTTAGACAGTGGAAAAAAGCAAGAGAGCTTATCTGCCTTAAGAACGCGCAGTGAAGCATTTTATTCTAAGTAAATACCTATTCAGAAAAAGGGCAATTTATCACGAAAGATGGATGCGTTTTTCCTCTTAGCATTTGCGAGTGTTGCTTGAGATATGACGTAATGCGGGCTCGCGAGTCCGCTCCGCCCCCGGTTAATTAAAAACTCCGTTTGTTCGCATTTTTCACTGTAATTAGCCTCATTTACAGACAACGTTGTAGTTATTATATTTCTTACAATTTCGACGGCCTTTTTGCACCTTCCTATTCGTAATTTATACGAGTAACTCAAATCCCTGTTCAGCTCCGACCGTATATTCCAAAAAACGCAGGCAAAGTCGCGGGCAAAATATAGCATGTCCAACCAGTAAGACCATAAGGGTGGTATTCCACTTGTCCAAGATCTTTGTCCAATGTGCATTGCGTCTCGCTCACTCTTTATGCGAGGTGTGAGACGCAATTACCTACACATATTGGGCAAAGCATTTGGACAAGTGGAATTGGTATTACACTTGTCCAAATGCTTTGCCCCTTTGCAAGGGTGGTCCCTTATATACCATAAGTGGCTCCGGTGATTACACCCCAGACAGACATACACTTACAAAACTACAACCACACAGACTTTATCAGATGGATTTGAATCGTTATCGGATTAAAATCTTAAGGCCTCCACACACCGAACGCGTGTCGTGCGCGGCGCGGGTCGGGCGGTACAAAACGGTAGTAAACACGTTCTAGAACTTTTCTGGGATCGACCTAAGCGGGCGTTCTATTCTACTTGTTTAGCTTCATCAGCTTCTTTTTATGAAACGTCGAAAATGCTTCGTAAGTTTGGAATTTGTAGGTACTAGGTACTGCTTGTCACAATCAAACAATGTCCTTATTGTTAGTTCTCATGAATTAAAGAAAATAAGGCGGTGGTCTCCAACAATCGCCGTAGGTCGTACGCGACGTACGAATGGCTACTATGGAAATGCACTATAGTGGTCACTGACGCGGCGCACGAGCGCCGTGCGCCGCGTCCATAGGTCATACGGCGCCTACGCTGTCATTTCGGAGCATTCTGGCGGCACGGACGGACGTCGCGTTTTTGTCATCGAAGATGGTCAAGTTTACAAAGAAGCAAGACGAATTACTAATTGAATTAGTTAAATTAAACAAAATTTTATTAGATACCAGCGATAAAGACTATAAAAGCAATGTGTTGAAACACAAACGTTGGGAAGAAATTGAGCTTGGTTGTCCGTCTACCAGGTGAGAATCCGTTTTATACCATGCATAGGTACTTAGGAACCGTACCGAACGTGTGTTCTGTCTTTGTGTCGGTCTGTCTGTTTGTGGCATCGTAGCTCATTGAACTAGTTTTATAATCGAGATGGTTGCTCAACGTTTCATTAAAATCGGTTGCCTTAGGTAGGTACCTAAATACTCTGCGCCTTGCGTAAGTAATATGCGATAATAGTAGATTGTATGACAAGGGTCTAAAGTAAGCCATATTACCACGAGATGGATATTTTCCCGAACGAAGTGAGGGGAAATAGTTCGAGGGGTAATATGGCTTTTAGACCAGAGTTATACACTCTACTTTTCACTTCGACTGCGAGAAAATAGTAAAAACAAAGATTATCCATCCACAATCAACAATTCTACCAAGGCGAAAAGATTGTTCAATTTGGCGCCATTCTTTTTAATAAACTGTTTTGACACAGATACAAAATATTAACAAGACGAATAAACGCCTCTGACCGTCTAATAGCGGCGTAGTCTATCCCGCTCAATCTTCATAGCTTATGTCATGTAATTACATCCACCAATCACAACTCTTTAAAATAACATTAGTATTTGCTGTCTACTAACCAGAATACAGTTAGACATTAAAATCGACCAATCAGGAAACAGAATTCAATTCAAACATTAGGAATTTTTCATTCCCTAATTTACAATAATTACAAAAATAAACGCCTCTGACCGACTATAGCTCCATCCAAACGTTCAAGCGTGGTTAACTGCATACATAACTCATGTATGCAGTTAACCACGCTTGAAAAACACCCAATGTTTGAATTGAATTCTGTTTCCTGATTGGTCGATTTTAATGTCTAGCTGTATTCTGGTTCGTAGATAGCAAATACTAGTGTATTTTTAAAGAGTTGTGATTGGTGGATGTAATATTGAACTGTTGTGAGTGGTCAAATTAAAATGTTTTATAAATCTGTAGACATATTTTCCCTAGGGGCTAAACGTACTACTTTAGCCCCGCTTGCCAAGTCTAATATGATGCACTTTTTGAGCATGAGAAGTGAAAAAATGCTTAATGATCTTCACTTTGGTGAAACTGATCGCAGTTTGCGCTGGAAGCCGCAACCAGCAGACGCCAGTTGCGAGCAACGGCGTTTGTTACATACCACCGCCTTAAAATAGCAAACATAAATGAAACATTGATACTTTCCGAGTATTTTCGTAATGTTTATCTGTTGATTATGAAAAAACAATTAATTTTCACGGTTGTCAAATACCCTATTGTAGCTTCGTGAAATCGGCTCAGGAACTTGTAAACGCTTTATTACAGCAAAAGACTGCTAAGACATGACGCTGACTGTACATTTTCCCCGCTGAAGCAGTTGTAAAATTGAGTTATCAAATGCCTGAACATGCTGGCATCGCACTCGCATACCCTCTACAAGATATTTATTCATAAAAGTCAACGTTTTACAAGTCAGTTAAATAGTTACACAGTACGTAGTATTATTAATCAATTATTCAATTATAATTAATCAATTATATTAGGGTATTATTAAAGTCGCGTATAGCTTTGCATGTCTGAGTCTGAGTATTAGTTAGGAATTTGTTTGGTATACATAAAGTTACAAGGTTATGTAGGTGCTACCTGATACTTAGGGCCAGTGCACGTCTCGACAAATTCATCAACGCTGTAGCATGCTATGTCAGTTAACATAGTTTTAAGTTTGTTGTCGAACATTTTATCGGTTTCAGATAGTTTTATCTCTTCTGGTAGCAGGTTATACAATTTTGCGCCTAAGACCCCGAGTGACTTCCGGGCCTTTGCGAGCCTGTATGGCGGGATAATTAGGCGGTTAATTTTTATTTTTAAGCAGTAACGCTGCTAACGAAAATTATAAATTTTAAATCAAAGGAAAAATTGAAAAATTGAAAAACTTAATGCTCCGAGCCGGATTCGAACCGGCGACCACAGGCATTCATTAAGTAGGAGGAGCATTAAGTTTTTCAATTTTTCCTTTGATTTAAAATTTATAATTTTCGTTAGCAGCGTTACTGCTTAAAAATAAAAATTAATTTAGAATGGGGTGGCGCATCGTTACTGACGATTTCTCAATATGATTTGAGACGTTGGTGCCATTAAGGAGCCTAAGTCTTCTGGTAGATGTCGCTACACGCCTCCCCAAGGCGTCTTGTATGAAGGAACTGATTGAGGGATTTGGTGCCCGAACCGGATTGTTCCGATAGCTCAGTTGGTTAGAGCGACGGGCCATGAATGCCTGTGGTCGCCGGTTCGAATCCGGCTCGGAGCATTAAGTTTTTCAATTTTTCCTTTGATTTAAAATTTATAATTAGGCGGTTGTTTCTACGAGCCGACGAATGGGTAGCATATTGGTCCACGTTGGTCCTAATGTACTTGCAAGCGGTTGATATGTAAATACTGGGAAGGGACTTTCCCTTAATAGACTTTCCTTAATAGATCTTAAGCTCCCTAAATAGACTTTTAGCAGGATGGTCGTATGACTTTCCGCTAATAATACGAATAGCACGTTTTTGTACTTATAATTTGAATGGTCTATCTCGGTCCGCCGCCGTCGCCCACAGGTCAGCACCCAGAGTTAGAATGGAGTGAAAGTGGCCATAGTAGGCTTTTTTAAGATTGTCATATGACAAGGTCAGTGCAATTCTGGAAAGTGCATAGCACGCAGAGGACAGTTTGTCGCACATGCGGTCGATATGAGGGGACCATGTGAGCCCGGAATCAAAAATGAAGCCTAGGTATTTTACTTCATTTACTTGTGGTACCTCAGTGCTATTTAGCTTTATGACTAGCTTGTTCTCAATATTCTGCCTAAGTTGGAAGTGCAAAATATTGTTTTTTTTCCACATTTAATAGCATTCCGTTGGCAGCCATTGCGATATTTGGTGCATAGCAATTTCAACCTTAGTGTTAAAAATTTGGAGGCTATTCGCCCTCACTAGGATACATGTGTCATCAGCATACGTTATGAACTCAAGATCGGGACTAGCCGATGAGATGTCATTAACAAGGATTAAAAATAAGACATGTCCCATTGTTGATCCCTGCGGTACAGCAGAATCACCAATTTTTTCCAAATCAGATCTGGAGGTCATGACGTATGTGCTCTGCTTTCGGTTTTTGAGAAAGGAGCGTATGGTACTATGAAACTGACCGCAGACACCATACCTACACGACACGACGAGTACGCCCTCTATGAGCAACCCTTGAAACCATAACAAACGCGGAAAGACTGCGGCCCGTCAAAAGTACGACTTACGCTATAATCAAACTTCAGAGCTTCAGCATTAGTTTACTAGATGGCGCGGAATTAAACCAACTGCCGTAACCTTAAACAGGAGCCGTTAAAGCGACTTCTGCACGTTCACGCTGCAACAGGCTGTATTTTTATTAGTTTTAATATGTCAGGATACACCCCGCAAAGTAGACACTCATTAAACAAATGCAGGAGCGATGATACGACTACCGGTGGTAGATAATCGAGCACACAAGTAGACATGTCATTAATATCTTTGGATTTTTTTCGCTTAATTGTTTTAAGGGCCTTAATTATTACAGTTAGAGTATAGGGTTTAAATTGGAATATAGGTACGGCTACCTACATAAATAGATAAGAGCAGAGCGAATACACGGCTTCACATTGTTTACATTTGTTTGTGAATAGTACCGGTTTAGTCGGCTCGTGGCGGCAACAGCGCGAGCAGTATCGCACTCACCAGCTGATTTCGAGATAAATATGTTTATCTGCTATGCGATAACGTAATTTATAGCACGCCAATTCGTCAAAATGCTTTCCGCTATAGGTACCCCTTAGCCGCTACGTGCCTACGTAGCGAAAATGCGCCGTAGCGCTTTTTCGCGACACGCAATAATTGGGTTCACCTAATTAGCGCCAATCACGACACACATGTGTCAGAGCGCTAACCGCGCGTTTCACTACAATTGGAGGTAGCTTCGACCAAGGCGTAGCGCATAGTTATTGCTACGCCGTAGTCCGTGCTACGTGCTTACGTAACGAAAATGCATCGTAGCGCTTTTTCGCGACACGCAACAATTAGGTTCACCTAATTAGCGCCAATCACGACACACATGTGTCAGAGCGCTAACTGCGCGTTTCACTACAATTGGAGTTAGCTGCGAGCACGGCTTAGCGCTTAGTTATTGCTACGCCGTAGTCCTAGGTAGCGAAAATGCGTCGTAGCGCTTTGTCGCGATACGCAACAATATGTTCACCTAATCAGCGCCAATCGCGACACATGCGTCAGAGCGCCGCGGTTCACTACAATTGGAGTTTAAGCTGCGACTACGGCGTAGCGCTTAGAGCGTAGCGTGGCAGTGGATGAGATAACAGTTTTAGTGCCAGGTGCCCGGAAGGTGGGCACTCTGTTCCTAGGCGCTTTCCTCTACATACGGAGTTGGCATGGTCCGTTTAGCGCTGAACGTGTACAATAAATGTTGATCTCACAAAGTGTCCTTGACACATAGGCTGAAGATATATCTATCTAAGTGTGTATAGACAACGCTGTTCACAATTCTATTTCAAGCACTCTCCCAAGTAAGTTTCCCTTCAGTTTCCTCGTCCAACCGTTATCGGGGTAATAATGGAACAGTGAGCGAAATAGGTTAGTGGCATTCCCGCGGGAGTTGTGACGTTGCGGGGAGCATTGTTCGCCGCTGACTCGACAGCACAACTATTATCTCAGTCTTGGGCATTCCACGGCAGAATACCGTGAATACTGGCGGTGGTAATAGAAATTAGATAGATGGTAAGGTGAGAGGACGCGAAGTGAAAGAAATAATTTAGTGGTCTTGTGTTGCTGTAAGGTCACCAGAGCTGCCGAGGACGCGCTGTGTTGAGAGTAAGGGACTTGCATTTGCCTCTAGTTCTAAGTCTAACACAATGAGTCGTCAAATCCGTAAAGGATCGGCAACGCGCTTGTGATTCTCCTAGAGTCGTTAAAAAAAACATTTTTATCAAAATCTTTAACCATCCGGACTAGCTTTTTAGTACGTAACTAGATAGTGTACATGTTTATAGCTAATATTAGTCATCACTGTTCCTTTCATCGAGATAGGGGCAGGAACTTGAAACTATGTTTAAATCGTTAATGTCCAAACCGCTAGTCGATCACGTAACGCTTCGTGCTTACGTACATACGTCAGCCTAGCACGATATGTTTTGTCATCATGTTTACGGCCTAAATGTTACGTAAAACATAAGGATACGACGTATCATGCTACCATTAGGACAGGTAGATCAGGTAGACAGGAGATCTAAATGTAATTTTTCTATATGAAAATGACAGATGACGTCCTACCGCTCATTCGAAATGTTACGCAATAACTGCTCCGGTCTAACAAGAAAAAACGCGATTTGACTCCGATCGTTCGTAATGTCAGTCATAAGATCACAATCATCGTTTTCAAACCTAATTTAAGTGGGTCCTATTTGATGGCATGTCGCCTTTATGCCACTGAATATTTTACAACGTACCCTTTCTTTTATCACAAAACTTTACGACGCTATTTCTGGCTCGAGGAACCAATTCACGACACTCCTTGTAGCTATTACGTTCTCGAATCCTCCTTTTGGCTGAAAATTACCAATCAAACCGATCTACCGCGTGAAAAACGTATGCAATAAAGGGGAGCTTCTGCTATGGCTTGTTATAAATTAAGGTAAATTGGACCTATCAGAGGAGCGCCAGGATTTGGTAGTAAAAATTTTAATTTATTTTGTCATGAGATTACTTTATCTAGCAATATAAGCTGACCGAAATTTAAGTGAGCATTAGGTGGTTCGATTTATTAGAGGCCTATGTCCAGCAGTGGATGTCTGTCGGCTGATATGATGATTATGATGATGACTTAAGGTGGTTGGATTACCATACAAAACGTTATTTGACATTCACAGGCTAACGACGTGATTTTTTAAGAAATCTATGTACCTACAGTAACTTTCACAAATTGGCTTTAAACTAGAATAATTTGAGAAAAATGGTTTCCCAAAGTATGATGTCACAAACGAATATCTCAAATTATTTTAGTTTACTTATACAAGTTTGTTCAATAAAAGGAGGAATTTCGCGCAAATGTAAAGCCAATTTGTGAAATTTCATCATTCATACATTAGTTTCTTAAAAAATCACGCCGTTAGCCTGCGAATGTCAAATAACGTTTTTTATGGAAATCGAACCACCTTAACGGTCTTATTCATAAAAAGTTAAATCAGTGCTATAGCGAGCCTATAGCACTGTTTCGCAAAAACGTGATTCATAAACGTCAGTTAACGCAGATCGGTCCGTCAAGCCCATTTTAACGACTCGCTAACTTAGCGAACGGTAGACCCTTCTTTAAACCTGTTTTATCTGCATTTTAAGGAAAAAATGGCCGCCAAATTGAAAACAGCTGATGTTGACGGCCGGTATTCGAGGAAGCTCGCAATACGATTTTGAATGTTTTTATGTTATCGAAGCTGATTTTGTCAATTTATAATGATGTAACCAGATAAATAAATGAGATTTTACATATAAAAAGTTATAGATTCGATTAAAATTGTAATTCCTGCACGAAGAATAGCGGGAACACCATGCACGCGCATTTCAAGTTCTAAAGTTATCAGTGACATTGGGTGAATGTGAATAAACTTATCGTGTGTGGTCGTCGTGTCGTATTAAGTAATGAACGTATACATAGGTATAATGTAATTAATTGTGCGCCTACTGAGAGCGGACCTACAAAAGACCGGAGACATGGTGGCCTGACACCAAAAGAATGGCAGCCATGCAGCGCAATGTTTCATCAACCGAAAGGGATTTTATTCCTTGGAATGCCCAGGAGGTAGGTTAATAAATAAAACTGCTACTTAACCCGCAAGCAGAGGTAACAGAGGTTACGCGGAGCGGTGCAGCGCAGGTCGGTGGCGTTACCTATCCCTCGTAAGGTTCGAACTTGTATGAAAGAGTACCTAACATGCCGTCCGTCCTCCGCTCTGCCACTGCCGCTGTTCATAGTAGGTTACGTATCATCCACGAGGACGCACCCCAGCATCTCATTGCAAACTAGTTTGTCCTTAGCGACCTTAGCGTATTCATTGGGGCGCGTCTTCGTGGATTCAACGATCTATAGATACATAGATAGGTACCTACTCGGTTTTACACTGTGGGTTCTGTTCTTACCATCAGGTGGGTCATATGCTTGCTTGTGTGGCACTGTTGTTGTACCATTTTTAGGGTGAGTATCCACCAGAGCATAGCGCACAGCTCTGGTGGATACTCACCTTCTGTCTGTAGTGGCTGGATAGGGTGGATACCCTAACCTATAGGTATGACAGTGGCAAGCCCACCCGTTAAGCAAGTTCCTGGCAGTGAAAGTTTTAATAATATAACCATACCTTATTCCAGATACGATTTAGTACAGTCAGGGGTACTAACTCACACTTACTGTATGTACTTACCTTTGTCATTATCAATAAAGCCTGTACAGATATTTACGAGTATGTATGTATATTAATACCCCTAACTTTACAAGGAAAATAGGTTGACTCAATTGTTGTTGTACAGTACAATTGTCAAAAGATTAATTATTACAAATTAAACACAATTCGCTTACTGCATATTTTATTTAATACCAACTAATATATAAAGCAAGTACTCTTCAAACTGCTGGATGCAGATTGAAGAAGAAATGACTCTCTTCTTTCATTCTCCACTTTGATCTTGTGTAGTTCTAATCGGCACTAAATATCAGCACATTGCGCACCCACAGATCTGAAATTAAAAACAAAACAATATGAAATATAAATAGCACAAGAAGGCTGTTTATTATTTTAAACTTATATTATCTATATATATAAAACGCAAAGGTGACTGACTGATTGACTGATTGACTGACTGATCTATCAACGCGCAGCCCAAACTACTGGACCGATCAGGCTGAAATTTGGCATGCTGATAGCCACTATGATGTAGGCATCCGCTAAGAAAGGATTTTTGAAAACTCACCCCCTAAGGGGGTAAAACGGGGGTCCAAAGTTTGTATGCGGGAAGCATTATTTTTTGAACTAGAGACTTAAAACTTTGTAGGAAGATTACTTATTAAGATACAAAAAAATCACTTTCAGCGTTTTACAAAATTGCACCCCTAAGGGGGTAAAATAGGGGTGCAAAGTTTGTATTCAAAACTACTGGGGCTACAAACTTGAAATTTACACCAGACCTTCCTTTTATGACGTAGGCAAGGGATAAGACGCGATTTTTGGAAATTCTGTCCCTAAGGGTGTTAAATAGGGGTGCAAAGTTTGTATGGGTGAAACATTATTTTTTGTACTAGAACTTGAAACTTTGTAGGGATATTACTTATTAAGATACAAAAAAAGTTCTTTCAGCGTTTTAGAAAATTCCACCCCTAAAGGGGATCAAATAGGGGTGCATTGTTTGTATGGGGTAAACATTATTTACTGAACTAGAGAATTGAAACTTTGTAGGAAGATTACTTATTAGGATACAAAAAAAACATCTTCAGCGTTTTATAAAATTCCACCCCTAAGGGGATTAAATAGGGGTGCAAATTTTGTATTCAAAACTACTGCGACTAGGAACTTGAAAATTACACCAGAACTTCTTTTTATGACGTAGGCAGGGAATAGAACAGGATTTTTGGAAATGCTATCCCTAAGGGGGTGAAATGGAGGTCCAAAGTTTGTATGGGGGAACATTATTTATTGAACTGGAGACTTAAAACTTTGTAGGAAGATTAATTATTGATACTAAAAAAGTACTTACGGCGTTTTATAAAATTCTACCCCTAAGGGGGTTAAATAGGGGTGCAAAGTTTGAATTAAAAACTACTGGGACAACAAACTTGAAATTTACACCAGAACTTCCTTTTATGACATAGGCAAGGGATAAGACGGGATTTTTGGAAATTCTATCCCTAAAGGTGTTGAATAGGGGTGCAAAGTTTGTATGGGAGAAACATTATTTTTTGTACTAGAGCCTTGAAACTTTGTAGGGATATTACTTATTAAGATACAAAAAAAGTGCTTTCAGCGTTTTGGAAAATTCTACCCCTAAGGGGGTCAAATAGGGGTGCAATGTTTGTATGAGGTAAACATTATTTATTGAACTAGAGACTTGAGACTTTGTAGGAAGATAACTTATTAGGATACAAAAAAAGTAATTTCAGCGTTTTATAAAATTCCACCCCTAAGGGGGTTAAATGAGGGTCCAAATTTTGTATAAAGGAAACTTATTTTTAGCTACTACGTACTTAAAACTTTGTGGACAGATTACTTATTCATTTACAAATAAAGTGCTTTTAGCGTTTTGGAAATAATTACACCTAAAGGGGTTAAAAAGGAGGTCCAAAGTTTGTATGGAGAAAAAATTAGTAAGACAATTTTATTCGAGAATTCACAGGATAATTCCTAACGATAAATGAGTAAACAAGCTTTTTGAGAATTCAACCCCTAAAATGAGACATGTGGTGACAAAATCTGAAAATCAACATCGGCATCTATTGTTTCTATGGTTTATCGGGTCGCTGATTAGGAAAACAACAACGATTTTACATTCCAACGTGGCGTCTAAATATCAATATGGGCGTTGTTATTACGGTCCAGTTGTTTTCGTAGCAAATCGGTTGTAACAGACGGACTGACAGACAGTCACACGTGATCCTATAAATAAGGGTTTTATTTTTGCTTTTGAGGTATGGAACGAGACCCGCGTTATATAGGGTTATAGGTTTAAAAGCTTGTATTTGGTGCCATCTCGATCGTCAGCAATCGGTACCTAGGCGAGTGCGGGCGGCGCGGCGGGACGGGAGGGTAGGAGACATTGGCAAAGTGCCTGCATCCGTAATAAGTACATTCAAGGTGCTGCACGAAGATCTGCTTACTTTTTATAAGTTAAGCATTTTGACCGCCGTTAAATTAAAATAAATTTTTGGGTATTTATGTTAAATACTGGTTCGAAAAGCATGGAAAAAAAATCTTAGGAAACTAGCCTATAGCAATGTCCAGGCCACAAATTTGACTTGACATTCGTGGAGATATTTTGGTATTTCAACATTAAAGTAGCTTTTATTCCAGAGGACAGATTCTCATTAATCATGACTGTACATTTAATAACAGAAATACGTACATACATACATACATTCACGCCTTTATTCCCAAAAGGGGCAGGCAGAGCACATGAACTTTATGTTCCAGCGCCACTTTTAGCATAAATGTGGGTATAAAAGATCGACAAAAAGTGTTATTGCTTAGGTTGTTAGCCCATCACCCACAACACACTTCAACCCTGCTCTCTTAATCGACTTTTACGACACACACGGGAAGAAAGAGGGTGGTAAAATTCTAACCCGCCACCACACGGGCATAAAAATAATAGTAAATAAAAAATAATTTACCATAATGGGTTATGACGAAGGGTTATTCGTAGGGGAAGTTAGTAGTAGTAGGTTAGTAGGCGGCGTAGCAATTCAACTATTATTGGAAAATTACTTTTACTACGCGGGCGAAGCCGCGGGCAAAAGCTAGTATTATAATAAATAAATACCTCTCTTTCTTCTAGATGGCACTTGGCGGGCTCTCCGGACTTGTGGCTCGGGTACTTCAGCCTCAAAAGCAGGAATTGTTTCAATCTGAAAAAATAAAACATGATGTTCAACTATATGTTAATGTTCATACATTTTAGTTTTATTTTTAGCTAGTATATGTATATAACCAATCCCTGTGAACCACCTGCATGTTTAATAAAGAAACTGAGCAGAGTTCTAGTTTATAAGTTGACCGGCTCATGAATAAATTGTGGACCTCTTATTGTTTGCATAAAAACATTACCTCATATTATAGCGTTTTGTTTGGATTTAGAGAGAATGTTTACTTGTTGATGAAAACCGGGCTCCATGTATATTGTAGCACAGGTTCAACTTTTCAGTTAATAGGTAATAATAACAGCACTAACCAGCAAACATCACATCATCGTGAAAGTTTCTTAACAACATTCAATTCACATTTTAGTTGTTGGAGTCAGTTTTCGTTTGTTTGACATTAATGAAACGTTGATGTCAAACAAACGATTAATGAAATGTTGGAGTTCTACGGTCTTATTCATAAAAAACCTTAAAACACCGTTGATCAACGTTTTAGTTAAAACGTTCGCTAAGCCTAATTGACGTTTGTTAAAAAGTATGATTTATAAACCTCCACTAAGCCTCCGCTAACTAGTGGGCCGTTATTTGACAGATTAGAAATGTTATGTTGCCGTTCTGGGAAATCATAGACCAAAATATGTGATTTTCGATTTAAAAAAAAGTTTGACAGCTTTAATACCGGCAAAATTGTAGGTTATTTTACTCCACGAAGCACGTAAATAACATGAAAACTACTAAAAACCATGTGAATACGTGACGCTGGAAGACAAGGTAAGAAAGAAAACGTATACATAAATATGAAGTTAATTACCTACTGCTTATTTTACAATTGATGCATTTTTCCTCAGATTGTGATACGGGTGTTAGTTAAAGAATAATAATATTATGCGGACTGCCGCACCCCGGACAATTGCTCCGTTAAACAGTCAGTGGCTCCTTGAAGCTGGCCGTAAAACGATGTCCCGCCACCTCGACAGGACTCCACTGAATCCAACGGCATGAGTGCCTGGTTGCCGGAGAAGTTGGTCGTCGACGTAATCGAAGTCGATTAGGACACGGTTATCCAGGTAATTCCTACCTAATATAACTTTTTGTTATACCTATATGAATTGTATGGATGACGTGCGAATGTTGCCGTATTCGAACGTATCAAGGAATCACCCGCTCTGCGGTATCTGTGCTTTTTTCAAAAACAAACGAAAACTGACTCCAACAACTAAAATGTGAATTGATTGTTGTTAAGAAACTTTCACGATGATGTGATATTTGCTGGTTAGTGCTGTTATTATTACCTATTAACTGAAAAGTTGAACCCGTGCTACAATATACATGGAGCCCGGTTTTCATCAACAAGTAAACATTCTCTCTAAATCCAAACAAAACGCTATAATATGAGGTAATGTTTTTATGCAAACAATAAGAGGTACACAATTTATTCATGAGCCGGCCATCTTATAAACTAGAACTCTGCTCAGTTTCTTTATTAAACATGCAGGTGGTTCACAGGAATTGGTTATATACATATACTAGCTAAAAATAAAACTAAAATGTATGAACATTAACATACAGTTGAACATCATGTTTTATTTTTTCAGATTGAAACAATTCCTGCTTGACTACAATTGAGGCTGAAGTACCCGAGCCACAAGTCCGGAGAGCCCGCCAAGTGCCATCTAGAAGAAAGAGAGGTATTTATTTATTATAATATGATATAAGTTTAAAATAATAAACAGCTTTCCTGTGCCTATTTATATTTAATATTGTTTTGTTTTTAATTTCAGATCTGTGGGTGCGCAATGTGCTGAAATTTAGTGCCGATTAGAACTACACAAGATCAAAGTGGAGAATGAAAGAAGAGAGTCATTTCTTCTTCAATCTGCATCCAGCAGTTTGAAGAGTACTTGCTTTATATATTAGTTGGTATTAATTAAAATATGCAGTAAGCAAATTGTGTTTAATTTGTAATAATTAATCTTTTGACAATTGTACTGTACAACAACAATTGAGTCAACCTATTTTCCTTGTAAAGTTAGGGGTATTAATATACATACATACTCGTAAATATCTGTACAGGCTTTATTGATAATGACAAAGGTGAGTACATACAGTAAGTGTGAGTTAGTATATTAATACCCCTGACTGTACTAAATCATATCTGGAATAAGGTATGGTAATATTATTAAAACTCACTGCCAGGAACTTGCTTAACGGGTGGGCTTGCCACTGTCATACCTATAGGTTACGATATCCACCCTATCCAGCCACTACAGACAGAAGGTGAGTATCCACCAGAGCTGTGCGCTATGCTCTGGTGGATACTCACCCTAAAAATGGTACAACGACAGTGCCACACAAGCAAGCATATGACCCACCTGATGGTAAGAACAGAACCCACAGTGTAAAACCGAGTAGGTACCTATCTATGTATCTATAGATCGTTGAATCCACGAGGACGCGCCCCAATGAATACGCTAAGGTCGCTAAGGACAAACTAGTTTGCAATGAGATGCTGGGGTGCGTCCTCGTGGATGATACGTAACCTACTATGAACAGCGGCAGTGGCAGAGCGGAGGACGGACGGCATGTTAGGTACTCTTTCATACAAGTTCGAACCTTACGAGGGATAGGTAACGCCACCGACCTGCGCTGCACCGCTCCGCGTAACCTCTGTTACCTCTGCTTGCGGGTTAAGTAGCAGTTTTATTTATTAACCTACCTCCTGGGCATTCCAAGGAATAAAATCCCTTTCGGTTGATGAAATATCTATTGCGCTGCATGGCTGCCATTCTTTTGGTGTCAGGCCACCACGTCTCCGGTCTTTTGTTTGTAGGTCCGCTCTCAGTAGGCGCACAATTAATTACATTATACCTATGTATACGTTCATTACTTAATACGACACGACGACCACACACGATAAGTTTATTCACATTCACCCAATGTCACTGATAACTTTAGAACTTGAAATGCGCGTGCATGGTGTTCCCGCTATTCTTCGTGCAGGAATTACAATTTTAATCGAATCTATAACTTTTTATATGTAAAATCTCATTTATTTATCTGGTTACATCATTATAAATTGACAAAATCAGCTTCGATAACATAAAACATTCAAAATCGTATTGCGAGCTTCCTCGAATACCGGCCGTCAACATCAGCTGTTTTCAATTTGGCGGCCATTTTTTCCTTAAAATGCAGATAAAACAGGTTTAAAGAAGGGTCTACCGTTCGCTAAGTTAGCGAGTCGTTAAAATGGGCTTGACGGACCGATCTGCGTTAACTGACGTTTATGAATCACGTTTTTGCGAAACAGTGCTATAGGCTCGCTATAGCACTGATTTAACTTTTTATGAATAAGACCGTTAGTATACAAAAAATATAAAATATTTAACATAAATGTCACAATATTATTTTAAATGTAGATTATTATTATTACATAGCAGATTGTGTGTCAAAATCAGGCAAATCATTATTATGTCATTCATTTAAAAAGTCCTGAATGGAGTGGTTAGTAAAGACTACAATATACATACTGGTGGTTAGCATTTTTCAAGAAGCCAATTTGTTATGACTTTGCCAAATTGATTTTGGGGGCATTCCTTAATATGCGCCGTTTACCGTTTATTGAAAGTTTAATTGCCATACGTACGTACGTTTTTGATCGAGGCAAGTATAATTTATCCCTATATCTAGTTGATCTACTAAAGAATTGAGTGTGTTTAGCAAAGTATTCTGGATGTCGTTTTACAAATAGCGCAATCTGCTTAATGTACATTTATGGTAAAGGTAAAACCCCGTAGCTTGGAATAGAGGTTTACGATGGGCCAGATGACGGATCTTAAAATCCATTTATAGTTGTATTTATCCTGTTTCTGCTTTCCATAATGCCGTACGATTATATATAATATATATTTATATATATATAATAAATAAGAGAGTGCGGTTTGCAAATTTCAAATGGCAACTTAACTATTTACTTAGTTATGAAGAGCGCAAATCAAATAGAAGCTTGTAATAATAAACCAACCATTAAAAAAGCTTTTCTCTTTTCTAACAATGTGCATATGCATACCTACATTTCGATTAATACCGTAAATATCAGGTTGAAAGTTAACAAGAACGCGCGAACTGAAATAAAACAAAAGATAAACCTTTCCATCAAAATGGCGAGGCAACAATAAATTGCATTAGGGACACGCAGGCGTAGACGTCTACAAGACGTGATTGTAATAAAAACAGGAGCATGATAACCTCCCCAACAAATACCTATACCCGTCCATAGACACATATATTTATTCCCCATGGGAATCGTAAATTCCTTGGAATTGGAAAAAAAATAGATACTATAAACTCGACAAATCGGAGAACTCCTGAAGTTTTTTGTATCATTTGTCGAACAATATGTATTTGACGTTTTTGGAATGGTTGTTCGATCTGGGTTAGTTCTGGAACGGACTATTGTTGTAGATGAAAGGCGAGTAACACTCAAAGCAACATTTCTTGGTGGTGAACTCGAGATATTGACAATGGAAACTATGTGGATTCAAAACGTTGTTAGACTTACAATTATGCTATGGGTAAAAGGATATAGGGCCTCATATTTTCTAAGTACACATTTAAATCGAAAGCTTATTTTTCCGACGATAGGGCACGTCAGCAAGGCAGGCAGATTTCATTTCCTCGTACGGAAATCGTTACGTTCAACGCTTTCTGTAAATATTTTGCTCCGGAAAATCACAACTTAGTGCTGTCAGAGTGCAAATAAAGTACCGCAAGGAAACGCCTGGCGGTCGTTTTATTTAATTTTTAATATTTACAAGGTTCAGTCAGGTTACTTGCTCAATTTCCCCCTGGTGTTGCTGTGCAGAATTTACGAAAATCCTGGAGAATGGACATACTAACTCGTAGAAGTATTAAAACTGATAGAAGTTTTTCTAAATAACTCAAAATAATGGCTGTTTCAGATAATTCTTTTAATTCTAGTTAGTAGTTATAGTATAGTGTAGGTAGTTAAATAGTATCGCCACCTTTTAATGAAACTTTAGTCAAATCTAGGTTTGTAGCTATATAATTAGGAACATTATTTGTTGGCAATTGTAATTATGTCTCAAGTTTGGTTCATTTTTTATCGCACTAAATCCACTCAAGTTATCCCGAACAATGCTTGACCAGCGAAAGAGTGAACCCTCTTCAGTACATTCAATTTAATGCGGTGAAAGGCCTCGCGTAGTGCGGATTACCGAGAAATACAGGCACAATACAAATAAATACACGAAACACGGTGAATGATTTACCCACACTCATTTCACATATCGATTTTAATTCAAAGAGTACGTATAAACGATGCCTGATCCGTAGACTGGTACCTATATAAGTACTAATATTAGAAAAAGTGGAAGTACCTATGTAGGTAGCCTTGCGTTGTGCTGGTATTGCTTCGTGAATGTGTAGCTTCTCGCGGGCGGTCTTGTAGTGCATGTTGTTACTGGAAAATACTTCGCTTTCGGATACCAACGCCATATTTTAGTATGTTAGGCATGTCCCCTGGATGCAAAACTGCCGGGAGACAATCTCTAAGGAGTCGGTCTCCCCCGTAATGACGTTAGTACTAATTATAACTCATTTTAGCTTTCATATGATATCAAATTTGCGCTGCTAAATTAAATACCTAGTTTGGGTTTAATTTAGACTTTTCAAAAACGGGAGCGGGGGGCAACTTCTACTACCTCTAGTGCTGTCGGTTTTGTGCCACTAACTTCTACAATTTTCACCCGAATTCGTATTTTTTTACTGTGTCGTCAACATTTTTGCACATTGTCTAATCTTTCCAGAAATTGTAACGTTAGCAGGGTTTTCACTTGCCTTCTCTACTATTTTGCAAATACCTACCTGTTTAGTTTATGGATATCAGGCATGATGACAGTAATTGAAAATCACTAAAATATGGTATTTTCTTAGTGAAATTTTAATCATAAAATTCGAAAAATGCTCATATTTTTTTAATAAGTAAAAGATTATTATTTATTTAGATAAAATTAAACTGAAAAATACGGACGCCCGCCATGATATGATAAACACCAATCAGAGCGTATGACGTCACGTTCGTATAATCAAATACCCATAACGGCCATTACCACAGATTACAGAGAAAACTTAAGTACTGAACGAATAGTAAGACAGGGATAGAACCATGTTATCTGTCAGATCTTCATACGTCATTGTCCCGCTTTCTCGCTCGCACGGCCGCGCAAGAATTGTAAACTTTTTAATTTATGTTCATTCCATGAGCAATTGAGCGATCTAGGTAGCAAACGTCAAAGGTCTGCGTTCTGTTTATACAAACGTTTCGTCACTCAAACGGGACGCCATGACACTGACAAGCGTTTTAGCGCCAATTTGAAATTTAAAAACCAAAAATGCATTTTTTTCCTACTTAACTGTTATATTCTCTTGAAAAATCTTATTCGTTGTACATAATAAATGTTTCTAAACATTATAGAACAGTTTTTCAAAATTGGTCATCATGCCTATTGTGAAGCTTTCACATCATCTAACACACGCTTATATATATAAAACATGGTTTTGGTAAAATTCCCACTTTCACAAAAAGCCTCGGCGGCAATGAAGATTACGTCATTAATTTCGACCTAGATACTTTAGAACTGTCTATGCAGTTTTGTGGAGCACATAACATGTTTGTTTCACACCATACTTACTGAAAGTTGGTGCTGCTGCTGGTTTCTGGAAAATTGTAATTCAGATAAATTTATTATTGCAGGGAAAAGTCGCTTTGCGTTGTTGGTTTTTAGCATAATTTTCCCAATATTGCTCTTGTCTTAAAATAATTAACTGGAATGTTAAAAGTTAAAAAAAAATTAAATGATGTGTCAACTTCTTTGGACTCACCATAAATTTGTTTGATAAGAATTTATCAGGTTACATTAGTGTCTATTTCTAACCACACAATTACATTAAGACAAATAGACTTAACAGATTTTTACTCAAACGTAGGTATAGGTATTTGTGGTAGGACATACATGTGCCATATTTATATGGGCCCCTATATAGGTGTCTGCATGAAATCATATTCATAATGTTATTTCATTCATGTGACACTTTGGTAAAAGGATTAGTAATCTTCTCGATGCGATTTCCTTGATGATCCAGAATTTGGTTCTGGAAAATTGGAAAAGTTTCCCCATTGTACCTGTTTGCGTCAGCTCGTTCGAGCATTTCAATTTTGATTTATGTGATCGCTTGAAATAGTTTTCTAGTTGATCAGAGTTCGAGAAATAATCTTATTTCTAACCAAAAGAAACTCGGGAATGAAGAAATCCCGTCCGATTTCCTAGAACATCTTTCTTTATGGTCACTATAGTCTTTCTTATTTATTAAGGTTTGTGAGTTTGCATTTAGGTATGGTTCGTCCAATTTTATAATTTTATCGAGTGTAGAGTGGACCTTGGCGGTGGTAATAGTATAAGAATTTCATGAACTGTGGACGGAGATAGGTAATTTTATAAAGAGGTTTGTGGATTAGGATGTAAGCTCCGAATGTTCCACCGGCCAGGGGAGAAGAGTCGACGCGGAAAATTGAATTATCGGCGATAGTGGTGTATAATAGCAATTTGTTTTATTGTTTATACGTATGATCATCAGTTTAATTATTAGATAGGTACCTGAAATCCTGCATAACTATTTTTTTGGGTTTTTTTCTGAAGTTGCAATGAGCTTGCGGTTCTAGCTAGATACAGAGCAGATAATCTCAATTCTCATCCCTTTCATGTAACACGTAGATATAACATAGTAACATATTAAAAGCTCATCGTCTTTTCTTATCAAGGTTGTTTCTTGGATACAGTCAGCTGCAACAAGGTTTTCACTCCGAAAGGCGCTGATAAATATCTTGACACCCACTTAATCAACGGCAACCGAGGTTGAAATTGAACGATAGGGACCTAAAGTATTTATTTATCAAGGTATTGTAGAGGGAGTTTTGGTACTGACATTTGCAGCTGATTGTATTATAATGGAAAATAATGCCTAAGGTATCTCAGCCGTTTTCGAGAATAGCCAAGCGGCGTTGGAGTTAGCAAATAAAGGTTGGCTCCAATTAACTTGAGGATTCATATCAATAAAACAATTGGGATTGCGAGGGTCAAACCGCAATCAGTAGGCGAAACCGGGCCCGGCTAAATAATCAGATCCCTGCTTGAAACAATCATAAATAATGTACGAATGTACTTAAGAATTGTTAATCAGTATCAGTAACCTATAAGTCATCGCTATGTTTTTTTTTACAGTGAAATATATTTCACTCGAGGTTTTGTGAAACAGATACTTTTTTCCATTTAAGCGAAACTTCTATTTCTTTCTACCTTCTCCGGCACTCCATAGGAGGCTCGAACACGGCAATGGGGCGTATTAATTGAGATTTTGATGAAGTCATAGTTTCCAGTCTTTCCGGTTATGAACTCTGCTTCTACCTACGTAACAATGCGTAGAGGTGAATTTTACTGAAAATGTCGTACACAAATATGTCATCAATGTGTTGCGTGTAATCGTTTTTATAAATTCGTTCGGTGCACGTGGAAGCCAAGCGCGGACCACACAATATTATCACATTCACATTGGTATACGATGTGCCGAGTCAGATTTGCCTCAGGTTGGTAAGTTTGTTAATTAAGCTGAATTGTGGTTCGTTACGTTATACGGTGCGACGTTAATTAAATTTTAACAACTTTAATTTTCATTGCGGGTACGTCGTCGTGCGGCGTCATTAGGAAAGTTTTGCTGACGTCCCAAGCCAACGGGGGGTAAAAATAACTAGGTAATGGTGCTCCTTAAACCACCTTTGTATTACCTGTAAAAACCTAACTTCAACATATTCGTTGAAATCGTTTTCAAATATATAGTTATTGCATTTCCGGTTACAATCATGTTACAATATTAAAAGTTTGACATAGGACACCAGGTGCATTTTGACAGGTAACCTAAAAACCGATAAAATAATCTGAACTGCGTTAAGAATAACCTCAACCTAGAACTACGATCTAGGTGCCTTCAAAACAAGAGTAAATAGGTTGTTACTGAACCAGTGAGCTTCATCTTAGGCTCTGTCGTCGCTTACCATCAGGTGAGACTAGGGTCAATCACTGGACAGTGACAAAATCCTTAAAATTAAATCACGTAAATACAAATACATAAGAAAAATAAAACAATATATTTCGTGATTAGGTTTTAAAAACACTTTACGAGACGAGAAAGTATTTACACATAAAATAGGTAGGAAAAACCTTGTCGAGACTTATCTCTCGTCGAACAAAAACACTTTAGTAAAATTTCTGAAGCAAAACGATCTAAGTTTTCCTAACATTAGACCTCGCTCAATGTTGTTTGTAAGCACCGTGCAGAGGCAGTTTAGCTTTTATAGGTACTATAGTTGTTTTATAGGTACTATAGTTGTTTTTATGGGTACTATAGTTGTTTTATAGGTGCTATAGTTGTTTTTATAGGTACTATAGTTGTTTTATAGGTACTATAGTTGTTTTATAGGTACTATAGTTGTTTATAGGTACTATAGTTGTTTTAAAGGTACTACAGTTGTTGTTATAGGTACTATAGTTGTTTTTATAGCTACTATAGCTGTTTTTAAACTGCGCGTCGAGAGATTTGAATATTCGTGGTGTCAATTCGACCAAACAGGAGTAGAGTTAAAGTTCAAGATTTTCCTGTATTATTTTTACTACTTACACGAAATTAAATCGCGTATAGTGAAGCGGTGAAGCAACAGAGGATGGCTTTTAAAGTTAAATGAAATACTGTCCATTCGTTCGTTTTTATCATTAACATGCCTAGGTAGAATTTTGTTTAGTAATAAAATATGGACCACTAAGTTGTCTGCAAATAAATGTATGTTATTTTGTTTTAACATTGAGGCAAAGGATACTGCATGCACATCATTTACTAATGGAAGCACGACAAAATTAGTTCAGTAATCACTGACTCTCGTAGCCCATAAATTTCTAAGTAGGTGAATACCTACGTAAACAAATCAATAGGAAAGTACTTAGCTGGTATATAAGGAAATCACAAATAACTTAGTAAGATTAAAAACAACGCAAAACGGATCACAAAGTACCTACGCGTATAAATTACCTCTATATTCATTTATACTGGCTGTTGCCTGCGACTTCGTCCGTGTAGAACTTGTTATCGTCTTAAAAAATGCTTGCTATTAAATTATTTTAGGCGAGAGCTTAATTATCGGCACCATACGAGTATACTACTACCATCTCAAAGGATGATTTCTGAGATAAAAACTATCCTATATCCTTCCAAGGGTCTCAATTGTCTCTACCCCTAATTTCATCTAAATCCGTTCTGGGTTTAGCGTAAAAGGTCACAATGCGATGAGTTCTTTAGCTTAAATTACTCAATTTTAATGGAAATGTTCGACAGATGTTTCTACTACAATTGTTTTTTATCTTGATGTATTAAAGGAAAGTTTATAATTTCTTGATGTCTACTAACCTACATTACTGGACCTCAATCCGTGTATAGTTCTTACTCCCGCTAGGCCAGGCAACCTGTATCGTTTTGAAAGCAAAATTATCTTATGCCAGAAGACGTAGAACTTTCTATCTCCATCCCCAGTCCCCATTTAACGGTGACGGTCAGAGAATAAGTTATATTAATCCGCCAAAAAAAATTTCTTAAATTAAAAAATGTTCCTCAGGTTTAATCTAACATACCTCCATTTCGGTTCTGTGAACGTCAAAGTTCTAACCTAAACTAAACTAAAAATGCACTAATGTCGAAGTCTTGATAATTAAAGACCTCATAGGAGGCTAAATGTTTGACTTAGGTGTTTATCCACTCATACCGGTCACGGAAAAGATGGAATCTTATCTTATTTTATACCAGTTAAAACCCTTTCGGATGCACTTTGATCAAATGGGATCTTATGTGTTAAATCACCCTCTCCTTCATGCCTACTCCAAAGCGTGCTCCATCATTTCCCCGAACCGGATGACAGAGCTCAGTGGGAATATCTCGAATCCTTTTGGTTGTGGGTAGCCATTACCAAAGTAATTCCTTCCTCTGTCTTTGTTAAAGAATGTTTGAATGGCAAAGATGGAAACAACTGGACTGCATCAAGCTGCACCGGCAAGAACCACGCTCTTAAGTTGATGATGAATATTCTCAAGCTCTTAACTATTTATCAGCCACAGGAAAATAAAATTAGAACCTAAGATACACACTATATCGTTAACTTTCGTAACATATTTAATGTCTTATATTATTGTTAATGTTACGTTTGACAATATACAAGGGCAAGACTTAAAGTAAATGTTAGTCTAGGACTTCAGGCGAACATGCGAAAGTACCCTTGCATATTTTATGTCAATTTACTGAATAAACCGATAGCGCAGCTACGTTTTGCCGCACACGGGTTTAGAATATATAATTGACATTCGTAGGTATAATCAGCATATGATATATTTAGTAGCAGCTGAAGTAGCCAATATTTCGGTAGGTACCTAAACGTCTTTAATTATTATATGAGAGTAAAAATCTGTGAGAGTAAGAATGTGTTACGATGTAGGTATTTGGCTACTTTGGCTGCAACTTACTTATTATACGTTGCTGACTGTACAGCCGACGTCAAATATATAAATGGTTCGCCTTATTAGAAACGGGTACGGTGTAAAGACATCAGTGACTCTGACCGTAAGTGCGCAATACAAAATGTAGTTGTGTGATACGCACTATATTAAACTTACTAACCACAAAATGTAGTTGCGTGATGCGCACTGTATTAAACATTAAACTTACAAACCACTAAATGTAGTTGTGTGATACGCACTATATTAAACTTACTAACCACAAAATGTAGTTGCGTGATGCGCACTGTATTAAACATTAAACTTACAAACCACTAAATGTAGTTGTGTGATACGCACTATATTAAACTTACTAACCACAAAATGTAGTTGCGTGATGCGCACTGTATTAAACATTAAACTTACAAACCACTAAATGTAGTTGTGTGATACGCACTATATTAAACTTACTAACCACAAAATGTAGTTGCGTGATGCGCACTGTATTAAACATTAAACTTACAAACCACTAAATGTAGTTGTGTGATACGCACTATATGAAACTTATTAACCACACAATGTAGTTGTGTGATACGCACTATATTAAACGTATTAACCAAGAGATTTGTCACAACTTAAAGAAAGTAAGTAGATCTATACGGCATTGTAGACGTCACAAAGACGACTACTTGGCACCATATATAATTGTAATAAGGAAAATAATGGCATATCCTTAAGATCGTATTTACATTGTCATATCATACCTACACCCAATAACTGTCAATTTCGGAGTACATCTACTTAGTATCCCTCGGCTATGTGACTTGTAAGTAAATTAACTTGTGAGCACATAAGCATCTATTTGTCTACCCAATAAGTACTCCTGCAAAAATGTACAACCCACTCACGCTTGGTAGCATAGTTAACCAAGACTTCGTAAACATTTGGCTGTGGAATGATCAACGAGCGAGCGGAGCGAACGAAATTCTATGCTTCAGCTTGACCCGAAAATCGTTCGTTTGACCGGTGTCCGGTGTCTGTCCCTCTGTTCTGCTGCCCGGCTGTCGAGCTCCTCTACAGGTCGCATTTATCAACCGATTCTTCTGAAATTTTGTCTGTTACTTACGAAACTAAAAAACATGTTTTTTTGCATAAACTGCAGGCGTTTGCGTTCTACAGTTCACTGAGCCACTAGTTTAAGGGATTAGGCGTCGCAATTAATAAGCATACGAATTCGTGGATAATATGGAGAACAGGAACAGGTGGAGAGACATAGTGCGGGAAATACTAACTTCACATCGGAGAGTTCATGACCCTCAGCAACGGGGAACGCAACGCAAGGAGGAGGACTTTTGTGTGTTGCTTCCGATCCCTATAATATTTCAATCTGTTTCGCGCGTTTGCTTCCACGCGTTCTATAAGCCTAACAAGAGGAACGAACGAATCATATTAAAATTGGGACGAACTGAGGCCCAACACTTGGGTAACGCAATTTATCGCGCCACGAATTAACCGCCCAATTTATGTCTCCCAAAAATGAGACATTCCACATGTGCGGGAAATTAATGGTGTGAATATTTCTTTATGAGTGTTTTACGGCTTTTTATATTTAATTAGAACCTTCAATTTATTTTCTTTTTTAGGGTTCCGTACCCAAAGGGTAAAAACGGGACCCTATTACTAAGACTTCGCTGTCCGTCTGTCCGTCTGTCACCAGGCTGTATCTCAAGAACCGCGACACCCAGACAGTTGAAATTTTCACAGATGATGTATTTCTGTTGCCGCTATAATAACAAATACTAAAAACATTATAAAATAAATATTCAAGGGGGGTCCCATACAACAAACGTGTTTTTTTTTTGCAGTTTTTATAGATAATGGTACGGAACCCTCCGTGCGCGAGTCCGACTCGCACTTGGCCGGTTTTTTTATATTATGTAGGTGCTTGTCTATTATCATGAATGCTTTACTTAAATAACAGTTGGCTTAATGTGAAAACGTGGAATAAATTTTTCTCTTTAGCAAATGTATTAGCAACAATATTATAAAGTGCTCACAGTCTACTTAGCAGCCGAATATCGAGTCAATCAGATGAAAGTAATATTCTTACATTAAAATTTAACCTTATTACGATACGCATAAAGTAAAAACTTGTATTGAAAAAGCGATGGACTCTACTCGTTTTTCCCTCCGACTCTTAATGTGTTCGGCTAAAATTTAAAGTTAAGGCTTCCCTTAACCCTTCGGAAGTTTAAACGGTTTTCCAACAACATAGTCCAACTTTGAATGCAACTTTATAAAATAACAGTTTACAATAGGTGTCGGTAAGTTTGAAAAGTTTGGTTTAATTTATACCATACGCAAATTACACAATATCCTGGATTCATTTTTGGAATTCAAAAGCGTTTGCTTGGGCTTTATCAATTATAAAAAGTTTACCTATTTTTCTCTATTCTCAAAATTTGGAAATAAATAATGGAGTACTCAATTTTCCATTTTTTTTACGTTCCTATTTTGAGTCACGTCATCAATTCAATCAATGGTGAAGACAAAAATATGGGTGGGTAAGTATAGGTATACACTTACTTACCCACTTTTTAGGGTTCCGTAGTCAACAAGGAACCCTTTTAGTTTCGCCATGTCCGTCTGGCCGTCCGTCCGTCGTCGGCTTAGCTCAGTAACCGCATAGTAATTTGGGGTCTCCTGACCTCCCCTACACATAATGTGGGGATGTAATTTTTTCTCGTTAAAAGTGTGGGGTATCGTTGGATAGTTTATTCAAAAATATTATGGGTTTTTTCGAACCATTTTTAAATTTAGTAATTGGTTTGCGAGATATGGGACATTAAAGCCCTAATTTTTGTTCGAGTCATGTATCGCTACCCCTTCGCCCTACCTTCGGCTCGGGCTACAAACACCTGCGATCTGGGGTATTCATGAATTCACCGCCCTAGGTAATGTACTATTACTAATGCATATCTGTGCGTACCTACATCTCTGATGGATATCCACCCTATAAACTCGGGACTATTATATTACATGGTCCTTTGGGAGAACATAATAACATATAAACAAATCCGCCTACATACCTACTTCCCACTGCTGGGCATAGACCTCCTCTCATAGATGAGAGAGAACAGGCGGTACTCCCCACGCTGACCAAGTGCGGGTTGGGGACTTCACATACACCTTTTAATTTCTTCGCAGATGTACGCGGGCTTCTTCACGATGTTTTTCCTTCACCAAAAAACGGTAAATGTCAAATGAAATTCCATACATAAGTTTCGAAAAACTCGTTGGTACGAGCCGGGATTCGAACCCACGACCGCTTTTGATAGTCGCATGCCTGAACCACTAGGCTACCGTGGCTTGTAACGTGGGAAATCATAATATACCTCTAGTATACATAGTTATCTCTCCAGTCGAGGCTTTTAAATGTTGAGCCATATTGTTGATAAAATAAGGCAACCCAAAATCCGTACAATGAAACGCTTTTTTTAATTAACTTATATTTATACTAGTAAAAAGGCCTATTTTGTCAAGCAGACTTATCATGAATATGGTAATCTCTAAGGGTTTTTTGGGTCGGGCACTTATTTACTGGAAGTTTGTTCACCGAAATAAGAACGTTATGGATCGCTGTTGGTGGCGAAGTTTTCTTTCAATTTGTGTCAATGCTATTTTATATTCTATTGCTTGAGTAAAAACATATACAGAATAACTATCTCAAGTAAGAACATGAGTAAGAAGCATCTTAAAGAAAATATTTTCGTTTTTGAGACGAGATGTTATTGCCGATTGTACCTTTTTTGCAAAGTCATGGACCACTTACTTGCAAGACGATTGTATTGTAACTATAGACTTAATTTAATACGGCAGGTCTACCATGTATGATGAATTGATGATGGTGGTGATCATTATTTTATAAGTTTAGAAGGGAGGAAGCTTAAGGATAATTAATAAATGGTCTGTGGACTTTCCACCTCCATCACCATAGTTAGGTGAGCATTTGTAGAAAGTCAATGTACGAGTATACGAGTATACGTACATAGTTGACACGTCAATTAAGTTATCGGTTACTATTCCTTTCTTGTTACCATGTTTTTCGATAATCTTATATGGTATCTATTGATAATTGAGCGTTTCTCAAAAAAAAAATTACGCTACATTTTTTCGGAGATTTTCTGCAACTTTATGGTATTTCTACTCAAAATCACGATGTCTTTCCATCCCAATAGTAGAAAAAAAGTGCCCCAAAATGTCTATACATGTTTTAACGTTCCTATTGTGTTACCACCATACAAATTATTTTAAGGTAAATGGTAATACAATAGGGAAAATATCTTTGAGACAGGTTTTTGTCCTACCAGGATCGAAAGAACTCCTGATTCAGAGCGGAAATAGTTAACATAAAATTCCTAGAAGTACAATTAATAATAGTGGCATTTTTATTTGAGAAATGCTCAATTAACAGTTTGTAATTTTTATACTTTCTTAATTATAAAGAATCTCAAAACATGCTAACAAAAAAGGAATAATGAACCAGGTTAACTGAATTGTGTGCTAACTTATGTGCAAACTATTTTAGTAATGCTCATTTAATTGTACCATAATTACGATGATGCGAAGATTTTGTAAGCCAATAAGGTAGTTTCAAATTGATAACGGTCATTCATGGTAATTTATATTACATCAAGATTATTTATTTATTTTATTTAGGATAACAACAACCGTAGACACACATTTTACACGAATAAGGTTACATATTAGAAAGTCCATAACAGTTATCCATTGGTTACAATAATACTGAGGGGGCAAGCCTCCCGATGTGTATATACACATCTCATCTATTATATAATAGGAAACATGAATGAATAGGTATCTTTCTTCTCTCAAAAATATAGCACTCTCTCTCATGCAGTCGGGTAGAAAAGAGGACACTAAAGAGTTCAATGATCAGGCTATCTAAATGCAATCAATTATGTTACCGTGTCCACTTAAGTCAGACACTTGGCACTAATTGTTTGAAAGCCCAGTCTCATACGGCGGTGTATTTTCATTAGGGACGTCTGAGCCCTAATGTAAAGAAACAAAGAGAGTCGAGACTCGCTAGCTACGTGCTGCAATTTTACTTTTTCCATGTCGCTGGCAAGAAATAAAAGCTTATAAAATACCAAAAATAATGTCTAGTAATAGGGAATAATAATGTAATGTTAGGTATATGAAATCGGCAAAAGAAATGGAAGGAACGTAACGTTTTGAAACGTATACGTTATAGGGGATAAATTTAGAGGGTAGTTGTCAGATAAATTAAGTTTAAGATTTAAGATGTAGGTGTATTATTAATATAGACACAGAAGTTAAAATCATATTAAATAGAATCATCATTTGCTAAGCATATATCTATGGTATCTAAATAGACGTAAATAATCTAGATACCTTAGTGTAAATCTTAGTTTAATTTCATAATGTTTACCTAAGTTTAAACCGACAAATACCCTTACAGGGTTGTACCATAGACTGTAAGATATTTAAGACCTGATATGTGTCTACATTACAGCAATAAAGTATTATTATTATTATAAGTATCAATATTTATGTATGCTGCGCTTGCGGAAATATTCCAGCGTTAAGTCTGAGGTCAATTCGTTTGTGGAGTATAGGAAAGATAAATATTATAACGTAGGTTAAAGTGAAGAACTTTAACTTTACCGTTTCTATAACTACATCAATATATCTAGGTACTATTTATATTTGTAAAACTTGAATACTTAGATGGCAACTAGTTATGATTTTAGTTCGTTCCTACGATATTGAACGATTTCATCGAGTTGCATCGAGATGTTTCAAATTATTTGGATTGGTCGTCGTTTTGTCGATCTTTTATACCCACATTTATGATGAAAGTGGCGCTGGAACATAAGTTTCATGTGCTCTGCCTACCCCTTTTAGGGATAAAGGCGTGAATGTATGTATGTATGTATGTATGTCGTCGTTTTGGTTGCTGTAACGGGTTGCCGCTGTGTTGGCGTTGTGTAACGTGTGTTCGAGATACTGGATACCGGAGCAGATTCTAGACTCTGACTGCATGTTTTAACCAAGTTGAGATTAAGTAGTATAAACTTAATCTGAGTTTACACTTATACTCTTTAGAGATATATTTTTATTTAATTAACCTCTATTTATATATATGACCGATGAAATTGTTCCTTCTATATCTGTGGTTTTGCGTTAGACTTGTGTTTGCAGAGAACAAGTTCTTGTGATAAATTACACCCGTTACCTACATGTGTGGCGTAAATAACTCGGCTAATTTTCGCTTGTTTATTTGACAGTTACTTTACTCGTAAGAAAGGGGCATTTATAATATATTTTTCGGTTACGGATTAACAAGAAGACATTAACAATCTACCTACAGTCAACGTGAAAAGAAAGCGATCAAAATCAATATTTCAAAACATGTTCTAGCATGACTGCCCAGATATAAAAATAATACAAGTATATCATTTTTAAGTGAACATTTAATTAGTCAACAGTAAAAACGGCCAGGCTGTGGAAGTCTGTGAGAGTCTTTATATAATAGTTGCTTCGCGTTTTTGTCTGTCGAATTACCGATATTAACCGAAATTGTACTCCGAAGTGATCTTGCGAGGTCATGCAGTCCCAAAAGCCCGTATTTTATAGATAATAATCAGTGTAATTTGACTAACTGAATAATAACTTTAACTGTTTGAACTTATGACACATTTAGAGTTTATTTACTTCTGATAAACTTTTGGGACCCTATTTCATCAGTTTCTTTTGCTGTTGTACCTTGTATTTAATGTGATGTTATGCTAAGAGTTGGTAAGGCTGGATTAGACTAAACTGAAACAGGGACTTAACAAAGCTTGGAATAAACTCTCTTCTTGTTTAATCGAATTGACACTTATTAAGTTTGCCTACCTACATTATATTAATTGTGCATAGATGAGAAGTTTAAGTATAAGGCTACCCGTGCACGAAATGTAGTTACCACAAATTATTATCGGGAGCACGGCAGTACCCCCGCCAAGACGAGCAAAACTGCATAAGTAAGTTGTAATTTTATACAAATACATGCGATTACAAAGTTACTTTTGCAGCTCCTGCCAAGAGTAATACCAAGGTTGGTAGAGTGCACATACTTTGTATATACATGCGGTTAGTGTTAGATGTACTAGAAAACTACACAAACGCTATTTACGGTTGGTAAAATAACATTTCCCGATACTCTTCCACCGAAATAGTAGATTGTATGACAAGGGTCTAAAGTAAGCAATATTACCACGAGATGGATATTTTCCCGAACGAAGTGAGGGGAAATAGTTCGAGGGGTAATATGGCTTTTAGACCAGAGTTATATACTCTACTTTTCACTTCGACTGCGAGAAAATAGTAGAAACAAAGATTATCCATCCACAATCAACAATTATACCAAAGCGAAAATGTTGTTCAATTTGGCGCCATTCTTTTTAATAAACTGTTTTGACACAGATACAAAATATTCACAAGACGAATAAACGCCTCAGACCGTCTAATAGCGGCGTAGTCTATCCCGCTCAATTTTCATAGCTTATGTCATGTAATTACATCCACCAATCACAACTCTTTAAAATAACATTAGTATTTGCTGTCTACTAACCAGAATACAGCTAGACATTAAAATCGACCAATCAGGAAACAGAATTGAATTCAAACATTAGGAGTTTTTCATTCCCTAATTTACAATTATTAAAAAAATAAACGCTTCTGACCGACTATAGCTCCATTCAAACGTTCAAGCGTGGTTAACTGCATACATGACTCATGTATGCAGTTAACCACAGTTAAAAACACCCAATTTTTGAATTTAATTCTGTTTCCTGATTGGTCGATTTTAATGTCTAGCTGTATTCTGGTTAGTAGATAGCAAATACTAATGTTTTTTTAAAGAGTTGTGATTGGTGGATGTAATATTGAACTGTTGTGAGTGGTCAAATTAAAATGTTTTATAAATCATAAATATGTATACATATTTTCCCTAGGGGCTAAATGTACTACTTTAGCCCCGCTTGCCAAGTCTAATATGATGCACTTTTTGAGCATGAGAAGTGAAAAAAAATATGAGACTATATCTCGTAGAGCCAAGTCCAATTCTTAACAATCTTTATATGCTTGCATTTTTTTTAAGTTATGTTTTTTATAGGATTAAGTAAAAAACCTATAATTTACTTCTAATTGAATTGGCATTGTTAGTATTTTTGATATAAATTTGCAACCTCTGTTATTGAGGATGTCTATAAATGAGGCAATATTTTTAGCCTGATTGATAGGTTAAATTAAATGCCTTTTTAATTGAAACAAATTTGCTGGCTCCTTGACATTTCAATTATATAGGTTTTACTGTAATTCAATATTTTAAGAATATACACGTGTAAGAATTAATACATTTTAGTAGGTATCAGTGGCGGAGCGCCCATACAAGCCGGTCCTCACCGGCTTGCCAAAAATATTTTTTTAGGCAAGCTTATTAGTTAATATACTCTAAACTCTATCATAACTTTTTTGGTCCGGGTTGCCCATCGAAAATATTCACGCGCCGCCACTGGTAGGTATGTCATTTTGGTAGTAATTAGACTCACCTAAAATGCATTGACAGTCTAAAACATGTAAAAAAAATAACGCAAAACTGTTTAAGGGCATCGTGTTCTGACAAGAAAAAAAGTAAGAGATTTTTTTTGACGCGATTTTTTTTTTCATTAGTATGGAGTGTTGGCCGACTGGGGCAACCTGCTCCATACAAAGCAAAGAAAACCCGGCAAAAAAATATCTTACTTTTTCTTATCAGAACACGATGCCTGTTATGCCCTTAAACGGTTTTGCGTTATTTTTCAACACGTTGTATATTAAAGTTAAATAATTTAGAAAGCCTAATGAGGTTTTAAATACTTACGACATTTTATCAACAAAGGAATATGCATTATATTCACAGACGTTGCGCACCTCGTTACCATTTGTATCGCCATTCAATCCCTTTCTATTATTGGAAACCCACGTACCTGACGGTTGAGATGAACACCGATTCGCTTCTGATTGAATAACGATTGGATTTTTCAAGATAAAAGTGTTTTATTTATCTTGTAAACGAGGCCCATTGCGCTGTGGAATACAAAACAGGTACAAATGTATTCCAAACACGCAAACGAGACCTTCGCTGGTTCGCCTAATTACAGTCTATTAATTAGCATATCCTATTCGGTGCCCAAAATTGACCAATTCGTGCTACAGATAACACTATAGGTGACAGCTCAGAGCTAAATTATATTATACACGGTATTATTGGAGATGCCTTGATTTGAGTAGTACACGCCCCCTAGACAGAGACACGCTGATGCCTTCCGCCCACGTCGTAAAATAATGTATCGTTTGAGTAGGTAAAGTAAAAAAAGGAAAATACAGACCCAACTTTGGTTTTTTTTTATACTGAGGAAATTTTAAGCAACATATATATAATCAAATGAACAATCATATATATAGTCAATAATCATATACCTGAAAATCAAACCTTATAGTTTGTTAATCTAGTCAGAACGGCGTTTCAAAGCATGCGATAATTTCCAATCTTCCTTCCTTAATAATTTTCAATCCTTAATCTTGTAGGTTCAACGGTTCCTAATAGTTCTTAAATGGTAACGCACGTTCTATTTTTAATTAAAGCCTGGCACGGATATATCTAATTTCATATGTGTATTCATATGCCCAGCTAGCACGATACGTTTTATCGTTATGTTTTATGCATCGTTTTAGTACATTTTCGCCGTAAAACCAGACAATACTTAGTTAAAACTTATCGTGCTAGCTGGGATGATGGATGTAGGAATGAGGATCTCGTATAAAGTAAAAAGTTTTTTTACACTCGATACTTCATGGGTATTGTGCGATGATCAATATGGGCCGGGAAAATTGTCTGCAGTAAATTATACTTCATCATTGCTGCGATGTATATTTAACGTCTTGCTTTTTCGCAGAGAATTTAATTTGCACGGTGTGAAAGAACATGAAATTATTTTTAGTTGAAAAGTTGTGTTCTGAAAATAAACGTTTATGAATATACGAATAATGTACTTGCATTTATTAATCATTAGTCTGAATGAACTGTCAATTTATATTAATGTACCTAATGTACAGTCAGTAGCATTAATATCAGGCAGAACATAGCACGCATAAATATCTGCCACGACTCTATTTCTAAGGTCACATAATTAAAGCGTCATTACCCGTAGTTTCAGTGTCCGAGAGGCAACCGGATGACTCGCGGTATTCGAGCTCTCGAAGCGTTATGGAAACTCCCTGTGCAACCCAAACTGAGCCGACTTGGACTGCAAAATTATTATGTACTAAAACCAATTCAATCCGTTTAGTTAGATAGACCCCTATGAAGCGGCGGTGTCAAACTTTGAGAAGGGTCGTCTACTCCAGATATCGATAATAGTTCGAGAATGTGGGTGCACACGGACATTTTCAGCAAAATTTTAGATATGCTACCAATGGGAAATTTCCTTTTATAAATTTCCCTCAGAAGAGACTAGAATCTATGCTATTGTGCAATACGAAATTCAAAACGCGGTATGAATGTTTGGACAAAAACACAATACACATCACACACACATCATCAGCCTATATACGTCCCACTGCTGGGCACAGGCCTCCTCTCATGTATGAGAAGGAACGGGCAGTAGTCCCCACGCTGGCCCAGTGCGGATTGGGGACTTCACATACACCTTCATAAAAACACAATAAGAAGCATTCAAAAATAGCTCGAAGGGGTCCCTATACTGAAATAACACACCTTGTCTAGCCTCAATAAGTTATGTAATAACTTTAACGCTACAGCTTTAGCTTAAGCAAGCCCTTCTCTCCACTATCATAGCTTTATGGAATAAAATATACATAAATACTGTAGCATAGTAGCGTTCGCATGAAATTTTAATTAGGAAAAAAAGACGTTATTATAATAAAGGTTCGTTAAGTGTTATTGGGAGTTGAATTGGCTACGCGCGGAACCCTAAACGCTTCCTTTGTTATCGCGCGAATACAATGGACGCAGATCTCCCCGCCCGCGCGCCCGCGCAGCTCTGACTTGTGCCGGCCGGTGGCTGCTCCCCACACACTGATTCCGAATGTCCGACGGAGAGGCCGCGTCCCCTTGTGCGCTGGTCGCGTGGACGTGTGTCGCATCGCGGACACATTTTACTTTTAAAATTAATATTTAAAATGTTTGTCTAGCCATTTGGGCTCGTAGCTTTTGGTAAACTGATAGAAGCAGTGTTATAACCCCTGATCGGGTAAGTTACGAACGAACGAACGTTATACGTTTAAATAATAGTGGGTAGAATTAAGGGTGTGGCTTACACGTTGCTAACGGCGGCTTGAAGTGTTAATATTTTATACCTAGCTTAATTGTACTTACCTATTGCCGTAAAGTAATGCACATTCTTATTTCTGCATGTAGGGGTTGCCTCTTTGTTTTGAAGTAAATATTAATTATTAGTCGAGGAAGTGTAAATGTAATTTTACTGTTCAGATTGCCTTGCGGCCTGTGTATTTTGCTTTCTTTTAAAAGCCACATTTCACCCAACCCATCTTCTTGTAACTCCGTCTGACTATGACACAGCACTCACCTCACCTTCACCCTCTAAGCACTTTCTCTCTTGCTTCGCTTGCGGCTGGTCATAGTCAACGGAAGGGTAACGACGGGTAATTGACACTGGACGTGAAAAATTCCAGGGTGCGAGGATACGGCTGCAGAACGCCGAAGAAGGTTCCGGAACCGCCACGTCATCGTTCATGACGTCGTCGTCATCCTGAGCTGAGCCGCCTGCACCTTACGCCCGTGTCCTCCAGCTGCGCATCACCGACCGTAGAAGCCAGGGAAGTGTGCTTCTCGCGGTCCAGCAAATTAACGGTTTTTTTAAAAAGAAATAACGTTACTTAAATAACGTTATTTTCTATTTTTTTGAATTCTGAATTATCAATTTTGAGGAACCAGACAGGCCGTTTCTGAACCCACGTTTATAAATTTTCTAGTAGCAACTTTTTACACGCCGGGGAATTGAGTAAATCGTAAATACAGTTTTTTCTATATTTAACACTTGTTTAATTTAGAGCATCCCCAGGTGAACCGCTACAGTGGCGCCTACGTGGTTTTCTAGTGGTCTGGGTTCTCACACTTTAGTTTTTTTGTTTAATTTGCTGGAACGCTGAGTGCTTTGTGTTTTTCTGTTGTGAACGTTTTTCCTTCGCTTTGCTTTGGTTGCCTGTAACTAGTGTGTACGCAACTTGACTAGTCATTGTCTTTAATTTTATGCCAGGACGTTTTTTAATTTTGATTGTGCAGTTTTTTAATTTATTTTGGAAGTTTGACCGCTTTGTACTTTTTATTGAAAAAGAGGATTTGGTCTTACTGTTTTATTGTTTTAACGGATTACTGCTATTGCATCATTGCCATTTTTTTTTTTTTTTTTACTGTTGCTATTGCATCATTGTTTTCATAATTGTATTATTTTGTCCTGTTCACGATTGCTAGTTCGTACACATTGGTTGCAATTTTTTTTATTTTATTTTCTCCTAGCGGTGTTATTGTGCCTGCTTGATTTATTTTACGTCAGCTTAGGAAATAACCAGAACGTCATTAATTTAAACATTATTGTGACAGACGGAGTGAGGGTTGTGCGTTCGTTCGAAATTTATTCGATATTGCCAAGTAACATTAAATAATTACGTTCACAATGGATAGGAAGGTTAAATTCATGTCTCTGCATAAATCAGAGCTCGAATACGAGGTGTCTATTAGGGGCGACACGCCGGCCGACATGGTTCAGGAGCTTCGTAGGCAGATAGCGAAGAGTGGTTCATTGTTTCCATCGGCCGATATATTAACGAGCTGTTATGAAGTCTCGGAGGACTTGACCAGTGTTCTTTCCGTCCTTGAAAAGATTAACGGTTACCTGGATTCCGCTTCTTTGGTAAGGGCCGACTTATTTCGTGCCGAAAACTTGCTGAATCATTTGTACCATCGCCTTAATCGCATTTCACCCGGTGTGCCAGCTGAGGAGGAGAATTACGATTCATGTGTTGGTCTTTTCAAGGCGGCTTTGACTAGATTCAGCGCGCTTAGGGATACTGGATCGGACCACCTTTTACCATCTAGCGTTTTGGATTCCGTGGTGGCTAATGATGTTAGTGTTCCTAGTGTTCCACTTCCGGTTAAAGTAAGCGTCACGTGTGAGGCTGGCAATTCGAACATGTTTTCAAAATTGCGCTATGACGGCAAATCATGCGTGCGTGCGTTCATTCAACGCGTTTCGGAGTTATGTCAGGCTAGGGGCATCACGGATGACAAGATTTTCAGTCATGCTACTGAAATTTTTACTGGTGACGCTATTCATTGGTTTAGAAGTGTTAGGAGTCAGGTAGGGACTTGGAGTGACCTTGTGTTGTTGTTGAAGAGGGATTTTGATCAATCTGATTTTGATTATAGACTATTAGCAGAAATAAGATCTCGTACACAAGGGGAAACAGAGAGCATCGTGATCTATCTCTCAATTATGTCCGGGCTGTTTTCAAGATTGTCAAGGGTCCTCTCCGAAGAGGATAAGTTAGAGACTTTACTACACAACATTCGGCCGGCTTATGCGAGTACGTTATCTTCTGTTTCTCAAATTAAGAGCGTGGACGAGTTGAGGACTCTTTGTCGTAATTACGAGAGCGTGCAGTCTCGACTTGTTCATTTTAAGGAACCTCCAAGGCCCTCGTCTGATACATTAGCCCCTGAATTTGCTTATTCGGGTGGTAGTTTCAAAGCAAAACAGTTTAGTTCAGTTGCTAACAACAATAATGGGAGCAGTGGTTATAAGTTTAATCGTTTTGGTAACAATAGCGGCGGCACGAACAAACCTTTTGGCAACCAGGCTCATGGCAGTAATTTTCATAAGGGTGACGTCACTTCCAAGTCCTTTGTGCATGCGGTCGGAATTTCAGACGCTGGGCCTCGTTATTGCCCTAGGTGTAAGGTCAACACTCATAATTTTAGGCAGTGTCCTGCTGATAAGGGCACAATTTTCTGCTTTGGTTGTGGCCGTAAGGATGTCAAGTTTCCTAATTGCCCTGACTGCTCTAAGAATAACGGCTCAAAAAACTAGTTAAGACGAATTGTGTCAATGATTCAAAGAACCACTTTGATAGCGAGGATTGGCAAGCCTGGCTAAGAACGATTAATATATTTTTTTATTCCTATAAAGTTGACACAATTCGTGAGGACAATGTTAGGGAAGGTGATGATAGGCCATTTGTTTCTATTAGGGTCCAGGACGATACCATTTCTGGTCTACTTGATTCTGGGTCGGCAATTAGTATTTTAGGCAGTGATGCACACATTCACTTTGTGGATCGTGGCTTTAAGCTATTACAGGAGGAACGTATTTCGGTTATAGCAGCCGGTGGCCAGTATTTGAATAGTATTGGTTACATTAACTTGCCAGTTAACTTCGAAGACCAATTTCACATTTTGAAGGTTTTCGTTGTTCCGGGCATTAGTTACAATTTAATTTTGGGCATCGATTTTTGGCGGAAGTTTCAGCTTTGTCCAAAGTATCTAGGGAGCATTACTCTCTCGAATGAGAAGGATATTAAGAATGCTAGTATTTCAAGGAGTGATGGTTCGCCTCATGCTGCCATTCAAGGATTTGACAGGTTGGCTGAGTCGGAGAAGCTGCTTGCCGACAACGTTATTAGGCAATTCGAGGAGATTTCGTTTGAGCGTAAGGGTCTCGGGTTGACTGACCTCATAACTCATCGCATTGACACTGGGGACTCTCCGCCTATTAGACAGCGCTACTATAGACTCTCACCTGAGAAGCAACACATTTTGGTAGATCAGGTTGATGAGATGCTTAAGCTGGAGGTGATTGAGCCGTGTGAGAGCGCGTGGTCTTCGCCGGTTTTGATAGTTAACAAGAAGAACGGTCAACCAAGATTTTGCCTTGATAGCAGGAAACTTAATTCGGTTACTAAGCGCGATGCGTATAATTTACCGTACATTTCGGAAATATTAGATAATTTAAGGGACGCTCGCTACTTAACCAGTATTGATTTGTCAAAGGCCTTCTGCCAGATACCTATTGCAACGGAGGACAGGGATAAAACATCATTTTATGTTTCGTCTAGAGGTACCTACCGCTTTAAAAGAACTGCGTTCGGGTTGACCAATGCGCCCGCAACTCAGCAGAGGCTCGTTGACTTATTATTCGCGGAATTCGACTTAAAGGTATTCGCGTATTTGGATGACATTATCATCGTTTCTGAAGACTTTAACAGTCACGTGACTCTATTATTGCGTGTGCTGGAGAAATTGAAAAAGGCTAAACTGACAATCAATCTGGAGAAGTGCAAGTTCTTTAGCAGTCAGCTTAAGTACCTTGGTTATGTAGTAGATAGCTCGGGTTTGCGTACCGATCCCGAGAAGGTAGAAGCTATCCTTAACTACCCAACTCCTACTTGTCGTAAAGAGCTTAAGCGCTTCCTGGGTACCGCGACCTGGTACCGTCGTTTCGTTCCAAACTTTAGCACGGTAGCCGGTCCATTAAACAAGCTTACGTCTAATAAGAAGGGAACTCCGCAGTTTAAGTGGACTCCCGAGGCTGACGCTGCATTCCAAGCGCTCAAAGAATGCCTTGTCACAGCTCCCGTCTTGGCCTGTCCTGACTACAGCAAGCCGTTCGAGGTCCACACTGATGCGAGTAACTTCGGTATTGGCGCGATGCTCACTCAGACCATTGATTCCAAGGAGCACCCTATCGCGTAAATGAGTAAGTCATTAACTGCCGCTGAAAAAAAATTCAGTATTACTGAACGGGAGACGTTGGCGGTTGTGACCGCCCTTGAGTACTGGCGGTGCTATATTGAAAACGGTCAGCCATTCACTGTGTATACTGATCACAGCGCGTTAAAGTGGTTTTTATCAATTAGCAATCCAACTGGGAGGTTAGCTCGCTGGGGTGTCCGGTTGTCGTCATTTAATTTTGTGCTTCGATGCTTAAGCATCGCGGAGTAGACAACGTCATTCCTGACGCATTATCTAGGTGTGTGCCGGTTGACGCAATTTCAACTGCGGGCTCATTCGTTAATACAAACGATAGTTGGTACAAGAATGTTTATAGCGGTTGTCTCAATAACCCTGTTAGCTTCCCTAATTTCCATATTAAGGACAATGTTTTATATCGGCTTTCAAAGAATAAGCATGAGCTCACGTCGGAGTTTTCGTGGAAGGAGGTCGTTCCCGCTGAGGTTAGGGACACGGTCATCGATCAGAATCATTCCGAGCCTACTGCTGGGCACATGGGTATCTTCAAAACGTACCGGCGTCTCGCGTTGCGTTTCTTTTGGCCGGGCATGCATAAAGACGTAGTTAAATTCGTAAGCTCTTGCACTAAGTGTTTAACTTACAAACCACAGAATCATCAGACGTTCGGACAGATGGGCCGCCCTAAGCAATGCTCTCGTCCATTTCAGATGTTATCCATAGATCTTATGGGTCCTTTACCCACAACTAAGAAACGAAACTTACATCTTAGTAGTGACTTGTTGCTTTTCAAAGTTTTGTTTGATTTTTCCGATTAAGAAGGCCACTTCTGATGTGATTACTAGGATCTTAGAGGAATCGGTGTTCCTTGTACATGGTGTTCCACAGACGGTGTTGATGGACAACGGGACACAGTTTACAAGCAATTTGGCTCACTCCTTTTTTAAAGATTACGGTATCCCTAATGTGTATTACACTCCGCGCTATTCTCCGCAAGTTAACTTGGTGGAGCGTTTTAATAGGACCATTCTCACGTGCATTTCGACGTATGTGGAGGACGATCATAGGTCATGGGATGTATTCATTCCTAAGATACAGTTTGCAATAAACAGCTCTGTTAATGAGGCCACGGGTTACACACCATCATTACTAGTCTTCGGGCGTGAGCTGGTGACTTGTGGTACTCATTACGTTGACACTGATATCGGTGAGGAGGTTTTATTTTTACCACGTGATCTATACGCGGAAAACTTGGGCTGCATGTCAACTATTTTTGATAGCGTACAGCAGAAGTTGTGGCAGGCACACGAGAAGAACACGGCTCAATATAACCTTAGGCGAAAGGCAGTCGAGTTTAACGTGGGGGATATTGTGTTGAAGCGTACTTACTTCCTGAGTGACAAGGATAAGTATTTCTCAAAGAAGTTAGCTCCCAAGTTCCTTAAGGCTAGAGTTGTCGTGAAGAAGTCTCCTCTTGTTTATGTCCTGCAAGATATGTCCGGGAAAGACTTAGGTAGTTGGCATGTCAAGGATTTGAAAGTAGCTGGTAGTAGTAGATAGTTTAGCATGTTAGTTGTAGCGTTCGGTGCGCTTCCGCGTCTTATAATTTTTGTACACCTATGAGGCTTAGCTTTTGTTGGCTCCGAGTTCATGAGACTGGGAACCAGAGGTTTGTTTGACGTGCGTCAGTAGCTGACTTGTATAGCAGTTACCGTGGTACTCTTGTTAGTAGATGGATGGCCGATAGATGGAATGAAAGGATAAACAAAATGCTCACTTTCTTAATGCGGGTTTTCTTATTAAAATAATAAAACCCTTGGTGACGCGAGGGGGTACTGTAGCATAGTAGCGTTCGCATGAAATTTTAATTAGGAAAAAAAGACGTTATTATAATAAAGGTTCGTTAAGTGTTATTGGGAGTTGAATTGGCTACGCGCGGAACCCTAAACGCTTCCTTTGTTATCGCGCGAATACTATGGACGCAGATCTCCCCGCCCGCGCGCCCGCGCAGCTCTGACTTGTGCCGGCCGGTGGCTGCTCCCCACACACTGATTCCGAACGTCCGACGGAGAGGCCGCGTCCCCTTGTGCGCTGGTCGCGTGGACGTGTGTCGCATCGCGGACACATTTTACTTTTAAAATTAATATTTAAAATGTTTGTCTAGCCATTTGGGCTCGTAGCTTTTGGTAAACTGATAGAAGCAGTGTTATAACCCCTGATCGGGTAAGTTACGAACGAACGAACGTTATACGTTTAAATAATAGTGGGTAGAATTAAGGGTGTGGCTTACACGTTGCTAACGGCGGCTTGAAGTGTTAATATTTTATACCTAGCTTAATTGTACTTACCTATTGCCGTAAAGTAATGCACATTCTTATTTAGCATTGTAGGGGTTGCCTCTTTGTTTTGAAGTAAATATTAATTATTAGTCGAGGAAGTGTAAATGTAATTTTACTGTTCAGATTGCCTTGCGGCCTGTGTATTTTGCTTTCTTTTAAAAGCCACATTTCACCCAACCCATCTTCTTGTAACTCCGTCTGACTATGACACAGCACTCACCTCACCTTCACCCTCTAAGCACTTTCTCTCTTGCTTCGCTTGCGGCTGGTCATAGTCAACGGAAGGGTAACGACGGGTAATTGACACTGGACGTGAAAAATTCCAGGGTGCGAGGATACGGCTGCAGAACGCCGAAGAAGGTTCCGGAACCGCCACGTCATCGTTCATGACGTCGTCGTCATCCTGAGCTGAGCCGCCTGCACCTTACGCCCGTGTCCTCCAGCTGCGCATCACCGACCGTAGAAGCCAGGGAAGTGTGCTTCTCGCGGTCCAGCAAATTAACGGTTTTTTTAAAAAGAAATAACGTTACTTAAATAACGTTATTTTCTATTTTTTTGAATTCTGAATTATCAATTTTGAGGAACCAGACAGGCCGTTTCTGAACCCACGTTTATAAATTTTCTAGTAGCAACTTTTTACACGCCGGGGAATTGAGTAAATCGTAAATACAGTTTTTTCTATATTTAACACTTGTTTAATTTAGAGCATCCCCAGGTGAACCGCTACAATACTCTGGATATTCAAGTCGGTGAGACATATTGTACCAGGAAAAGTCACCAAGCAACCAAAGTCACGTAACATACTAAACGAAATATATACGTCCTTGGTACAATCTGTCTTAGTGTATTGCATACCTGTCTGGGGTGGTGCAGCTAAAAGTCGTTTTATTGACCTAGAACGTGCACAGCGGGCAATACTAAAAGTCATGTACTTTAAAAAAAATGCATTTCCGACCCAACGACTGTACCAAATCAGTGACGTCCTCTCGGTGAGAAAATTATACATCTTACAATGTACCTTAAAATTACACAAATCCTTACCTTAGAACCCTAATTCAAAAAAAAAAAGAAAAATAGGTAACGTGGCTAAATCTCAAAAAACCAGAACGGCATTTGCCAAGTCACAGTTGATCAGCAAACCTGTACATATTTATAATAAAATTAAAAAAAGTACTTACTAGACATTTATCCAATGCTATATCAAGATTGCAAGAAGCTGCTTACAAATTGGATTAAAACAAAAGCCTACGATGAAATGGAAGGTTTATTACAACTTTCCTCGTATGAGTCGTACGTATAAATTGTATCGCACACCCACACACACACACACGCACACGCACACGCACACGCACACGCACACGCACACGCACACGCACACGCACACGCACACGCACACGCACACGCACACGCACACGCACACGCACACGCACACGCACACGCACACGCACACGCACACGCACAAGCACACGCACACGCACACGCACACGCACACGCACACGCACACGCACACGCACACGCACACGCACACGCACACGCACACGCACACGCACACGCACACGCACACGCACACGCACACGCACGTACGCACGCACGCACGCACGCACGCACGCACGCACGCACACACACACACACACACACACACACACACACACACACACACACACACACACACACACACACACACACACACACGCACACACGTTCACACACACACACACACACACACACACACACACACACGCACGCACGCACGCACGCACGCACGCACGCACGCACGCACGCACGCACACACACACACACACACACACACACACACACACACACACACACACACACACACACACACACACACACACACACACACACACACACACACACACACACACACACACACAGACTCGCGCACCGAGGGTTCCGTTTCTTTTTATTGCGTTGATATAAAACTGAGTTCACGGGAAAGTACCTTTAGGTTTTGATACCCTTACGTATACCTACGCTGGCCCAGTGCGGGTTGGAGACTTCACATACACCTTTTTCAGTTTTAAATTATGCGACTTATATTGCTATTTCTTATGATTGCGTGGACTTGTAAAACTTTCGTTTTGCTACAGCTGAAAGGTATTATAGACATGAGTATTTGATATGAATTTCAATTTAATACCTCTAGACGTGTTTACGAGGAAAAACGTAGTAAGTTTAAAATTTCAAAAAATGTTTTTTGTATGATTTTACTAAAAACGTCTACTTTTCGTAATTTTTCCTTTGTCTGTGCTATATGGAGTTTCTTCGTGCCAAGTTTCAAGTTTCTGTGTAAACGGGAAGTACCCTTTAGGTTTTGAGTTTCTTGCGGGTATTCCGTTTCAAACTATACGACTTAAATTTCTATTTCTTTTGATTGCGTTGACATACAAGTTTGGTTTTGCTACATCTGAAAGGTCCTATAGCCCTGAGTATTTGACATGAATTTCAATTTAATACCTCCACACGTTTACGAGGAAAAAGGTGTTAAGTTTAAAATTTAAAAAAGCATTTTTTGTATGATTTTACTAAAAATGTCTACATTTCGTAATTTTTCCTTTGTCTGTGATATATGACGTTGCTTCATGCCAAATTTCAAGTTTCTGAGTTCACGGGAAGTACCCCGTAGGTTTTGCGAGTGTCGAAAAACTCAAAAATTTGCAGCATAAACGATTGTATCTTTTGATTGCGTTGGCTTTTAAGTTTGATTTTTTCACAGCTTCAAGGGACAATAGTCTTGAGTATTTTATATAAATTTCAGCTTGATACCTCCACTCGTTCCTGAGAAAAAGGGTCTTGACAGACAGACAGACAGACAGACGGACAACAAAGTGATCCTATAAGGGTTCCGTTTCCCTAAAAACAATAAAACCTAGTTGATTACTTCTGTTGATTACATTGTTAGTACCTTTCATTATGCATGGAAGAGCGGGGCCTCCCAATACAGGCATTGTTTGCTTACCGGGCGGCTCCTTCCATTATATTATAAATATATACTGTTACTTACGGAAAGTTAAGAAAAGGATTCGTAAAACCCATAACTAAATATCGTGGTTTAAAAATGTTGATAGTTTATCGTAATTTTCATGCAGTGTTATATTTTCAGTTAATCTGCGCTTTTAATCACACAATATATTAGGGAATTGATTTATTTAATCTTTGTAGCACATAATAAAGACTTATAATAGGCAGACTTAATGCCGTAAGCGTTCTCTATCAGTCTTATGTATATGTAATTGTGATATAAGTATCTTATCTACTCGTTAGTGTTTATCTGCAGTGGTGTTATAATATCCTAAATCGAGCTTTGTAGTAAGAAATAAGAGTATAAGATCAAGTTGAAATAGGAAAAAGGTAATATTTATTGTCACGCAACAGATACAAATAATCCTATATTACCTACGAGTAAAACGACTTTATTTATGTGACAATAGGAACTAACTCAGCATGTGCTTAGATGCTCCATTTCGGAAACACATCGCTGGTGTTCAGTTCGTCCCTTTTTCACCAATGCAACAAGTACAAGTATATAGTCCGATGTTAATAAATTGGGAACAATGCAAGCAGTACATTTTGCAAAGCAGTTATATTCCGAAATTGACTTCACAGACGAAGTTCTCCCCAGCGTATAAAATATTAAAATCTTTCAACTCCCGACTTCTAAGAGTGAATAATGAACATTCTCCGAAACAAAGTTGCCTTGGATTGATCTATACTCTGCCACGAGTCAGTAGGTAACCGCACACCGCAGCTGAACAAATCATGTCCCGAAGTTAAGAGCTTGACAATCAGAGCAACTTGAGATGAGACTATAATCAATCATTAACCATTAGATAAGTAACTCGGAAGAGGCTTTAATTGTGACGTGCCTAAACAGGCTAAAGTGGCGTTCTTCCGGGAGATAAAAATGCTAGTTATGTTATATTTATTTACAAGAATGAAAAACCATGAAAAAAAACAGCAAACAAGGATTTAAAAAAAATCTTAAAACTAACTAAAAGTATGTGAACCTAAATTATATAATACATAGTTATGTTATTGATTTTTGGTTGAAGAAATCTCCTCATAAGGAAGTTATAAAAAGTAAGTTTATATCGCTTAAAAAACTGACACAATTTAGATCATTATTTTATGGAAAAATCTAATTTGAGTCAGAAAATGATCATATTTCATTTAATTTTCTACTAGTGACACGGGTTATAAAAGCCCATGTACATTATAAATTTTTTCCTCGCATTAGACATTGCAAGTTTCTTCAAAACACCAGCACGTTTATCATGAGACGGCCGCGACATACTCCCGATTTTTCTCGCACTATAGGTACCTCTTGTTCTAAGTGTTGTAATAAGAGAGATAGTGCGAGAAAAATCGAGAGAGCTCGCGGGCCGTCGCGTGATAGCCGTGCAGGATCGTTTGGGAAAGAGACGTGCCGTATAAGTGGGGTCGAGGGTTGTGATGGCGCGCGGTCCTATTTTGTCAAACTACACGGTGCCCGCGAGCATTGCGAGAGACTTTAACCACGAATTCCTGAGGTTATAAAGAGTAATAAATGTTATATGAACCTAGGTCTAATTACAACTTTTTTTTTTCTTTAGATTTTCATACATAATAATTGCTTCTCTAGTAAAAACGTGCCTTTAGTACAAGCTGGCAACGTCTGTTATTGCTATCTCTTTTTTGTGCGTCAGACGTCAAATGGTTATATAGATCTAGACTTCCATTACTATAATGCCACGGCGAGGACATATCGCAAATAAATAGATTCATCGATGTTTTATTGAAAAATTTGGGAAATTATATATTGGTAGGTTGGGCCGCTCTAAATGCATACAAACAAAGAAACACATAACCCACTTCTACAGAATATTGAGGCATGTTGAAGAAAATAATAATTGCGGTCAGCAGGGGTATACATGACAGATACGTTTCGAACTCCTCCAAATTTTAAAATAATGATGTAGATACCTATGTAATTAGCGTCAGTCGTAAAACAGAAATTAACTCAGTGTCAGTTTTGTGACAACAATTAAGTATCCATTTTGGATGAAAAAATTGTCTTTTCAATTTGTAAATAATATGCACAAACACGTTAGTTGTGTATACGTATGTGAAACTTGTTAATTTTCACACTAATTGGTTACTTACACAGTTATTTGAAAATGCCGATAGTACTTATTGGAATAAAAATGCCAAATGGGTACAGTCTAACTCCAGTTCATTAGTACAGTCACCGGCATCAATATCTGCCGAAACAAAGCCTGCAAAAATATCTGACACGTCTTTATGGCATTAGACATAGAGACGTGTCAGATATTTATGCGTGCTATGTTGTGGCAGATCTTATTGCTGGTGACTGTAACATACATGTATCTACTTTCCTTGCAACTAAGTAGATTTGCTATTTTCAATCCACGCTGCGCTGCTTCGAATGCTTAATTTAGTTAATAAAGCTGCTCTGTGTTATTGTTATTGCAGTACAAATACAAAATACAATACAAAATATTTTATTGATTTAAAACACAGTGGTTTACAGACAGGGCAAGGTTGAGGCCTCTCATTAGGTATATATGTACCTGTGTTGAGAAGTCTCGCTCTTCCAGACATAGTACATTGTAATGATCCACAATTTAGAAAAGTTTAGTTTAAAGAATATTACTTATTCTAACTTAATCTAAGTTTATGTTGCAGTATAGCAGGTACTCCTTTTATAAATCAGTTGTATTTAGAATTCGTGACGAGCGTATACTTTTATTGAATGTACCCTATCGTAGACGGTCATTAACGAATTGGTTGGATTTTACACATTCACAGCCGAAAATCCGCCCTGGCGGGTGTATACGCCGTAGGTGCTTTTCGCTGTTTAGCGGAAATACCACGGGATCGGCTACGAGCGTAGGGCGTAGGGATTCTTGGCAGTGAATGAGCACGTTTTAGGGTTCTCTAATTTATCGCCGAAAATTGTATTGCCGATCACTTCGCAACCTACTTTTCGCGTAATTTCATTTCGCCGAATGATCATGTGTCAACTTATCAAAAGGTTTAGTTTTATTTCCCAACCTCACGGTTACCAACTGTATGTTTGGCCTTTTTTTCACAAAGTCACTTTTCAGAATGCCACCTTTCGAGTAGCAGAATGGTTCAGTTTGACTAATATACATTTCGTAGTATAACGCTTACCAAATGTTTTAGTACCTAAGGTTTCATTTAGTAATTATGTAACATATTTATAAAGTGGGTAAGCGCAACCGCCCACTAGTTTTAATGACAATGAAGGTACCTGAGTGAATCGCATCATTGGAGATAGTGTTTACATCATTACTTTTGGACTGTTGCGCGGTGGAATGGATGTACGAGTATGTACGTATGTGTTTAACCTAACCTAACCGCCAGCGGCCGCCGCTACGCTGGGTGCCTATTTCCGCTCTAGGGACACAAGCTAACCCTAACCTAACCTACAAATAATACCACTGTTACGATTCTTTGTTGTTTTTTTTTACCGCGGGGGCTTCGCCCCGAACTAGGGATTGCAATCCGGTATAGTTTTCAATCCGGCCGGATCCGGTCGGATCCGGTCGGATTGGTATTACGCTACTGCGTATATTAAAAATTAAACATTTTGTCAAGTTTGATGGTAAAGAGGTGAAAGAGGGCTGATGTAAATAATTAATATCGGTTTGCATCAAAAATATTTATAAAACAATCATCCAAAATGTAGAAAAAACTACTTCTTTTGAAAGTTTAGTGAATCAACTCGTTTGTCTATTTGAGATATGAGATCAAAATATCCTTTGAGATTTGAGATCACCCCAACTCAACTATCAACTATAGATTCAACTATATTTCAAGTCATCCTGTACACGGCTATACGTATGTGCTTATTATTGCTTGCGCTTCCGAAAACTGCCGTGTCACTGCCACACTTTCTTTTTTTTCTTTCTTTCTAACTGCCAAAATGTCATTAAAATTATATAATCAATAATCAATGACGACCGGTTAGCCTAGTGGGTAGTGACGCTGCCTACGAAGCTGAAGGTCCTGGGTTCGAATCCCGGTAAGGGCAAATATTTGTGTGATGAGCATGAATATTTGTTTCTGAGTCTTGGATGTTTTCTATGTATTTAAGTATTTATATATATTATATATATCGTCGTCTAGTACCCGTAACACAAGCCTTATTGAGCTTACTATGGGGCTAGCTCGATTTGTGTAAGATTGTCCCTTAGTATTTATTTATTTATTATTTTTAATGTATGTAAGTAAACATAACGAAATTATAGAATCAATAATCAGCATACGTAAACATAACTACTTAAGAAACTTCTTATTCAAGATAGAGAATATCGAGATTCAAGGAAACTATCACGATTATCACGAAATTATATAAAATAGAAATTATATAATTATATAAATACGATAATTAAGTAAAATAGTTTTTTTCCTGAAATCATCAGGAATGTGATGATTGAATTGCGACTAAAGCGTGACAAACTTGAAAGGCCAAAATAATGTACGCCATACGATTAAATAAATCGGGAATGTCTGGATTCATATGTTACTAAAATAATATAATCGCCGTAAACGTAATAACGATTAAAAAAAATATCTTCTAATTCGAGATTCAAGGAAACTATCATGAGATTGGGGTTGGGAATAATGTAGTAAGATTTGTAAAGCAAGACTTATTGAAATACTACGTTTTAACAATCTTTTTGAGTCTACCGGATCCGGTACGGATCCGGTGAAATATTACCAGATCCGGTAGCTATCAAAATATACCTTATCCGGCCGGATTACCGGATCCGCCAGACCGGATTGCAATCCCTACCCCGAACTCCCTTTGAGGCTCCCTTCGTCCCCCCATCCCCCCTTACATCCTTTTAACTTATATACTTACACGTTGAATAAAAGTCTGACTATGCTATGTATGCTGTCTTGTTCTTTGAATTAAAAAGTTGGCTAATGTAAGAAAAGGGAACTGTTGCACTGACGAAACGTTATTAGGTAAATAGTTGTTTGTCGAACTGAAAGATTTGCCAAATGGTATGCCAACATTTTTAAGTCATTATAATAATCGACTTCACAAGAATTCTACCAAATGAAACGTTGTCATACACAAATTTGGCATTAGTTAGTTGTCAAAGTGAATCATCGGCGAAAAGTTGGTTGGTAAGTGAAATTAGGACATAACGAATTCGGAGAAAAGGAAGAACCCCACATTTTAGTCTTAAACGTAAATCAGGTGAAACGAGAATGAATTTCCAATGGTTTGACTCTTGGCAGTATACATACACATAGCATACAATAATTTCATAGATACTCGTAACGTTAAAGTTTAACACAATTGACTCGAATTGTTATTTTTTCAAAACAGTATTATTACCATTCAGTATTTTGTTTTTATGACCATTTAGCATTTCATTTTCAAACTTTAAAGGCGAAATAAAGTATGCCATACGATTAAATAGATTTCATTGAGTAGGTACCTACTGCCTTCTTTCAGTGATTTTGATCTAATATCTTCCGTAAAATTTAAATAATGATTACTTGCTGAAGTTCAACGTGGTAAATAAACCGTGCAGGCTTGTACAATGTCGTATATTTGGCCGTTAATTTGGTATTGGCAATATTTTTCTTGTTTAGGGTTCCGAAGTCAACAAGGAAGCCTTATAGTTTCGCCGTCTGGCTATCTGTCCGTCTGCGGCTTAGCTCAGTGACCCCTACTACTAGAAAACTGTAATTCCGCATGGGTATACATATACACGATCACGCCGACAAAGCAGTAGAATAAAATATTTTTTTACGGTACTTCCCCTACGTATAAAGAGTGGATGTAATTTTTTTCTCGATAAACCCATGGTGTGGGTATCGTTGGATAGCTTGTTTAAAAATACTATGGTCTCTAAATCTAATATGATTTTGCAACTCAGTGATTCGTTAGCGAGATGTTGGGCTTTCAAGCCCTAATTTTTCCCCCCTGCCGGCCAAATGGCTACCTACTACTGGGGATGTGAAGAAAATCGTGGTCGTAGTTCATACAGAGTGGTCCACACAGCGACGTTTGTAGTTTCAAATTATGATATTTTTATGATTTCGTAGAAAAATTCTGTAGCACATGGCCTATAAAAATAAAAATAAACAAAAAGACCGCGTTGCACTCCGGGAGTGACGGCAGAAGTGAAAAGATGCGAATTTCTTAAAATAAACTTGAATAATTTTATTTAAAAAAAACCCCTTCCTTCCCGGCCCCCCGCCTCCGCCCCCAAGCCCCTTACGTCTTACATAAAAAAAAACCTATAAAGGTATTCCGCAAATTCGCATTTACATTTAAAAATCCGCGTTTTGAAGCGCAACTCCCGCTTTTTGTATTCCGGCAATTGGCAACAATAAATCCTACACGTCACGTGACCTGCTACGCTCCTACACCTGTCGCGAGTTTAACAATTTTTCCCCATCCCAAAAAGTGCACAGCGCCGCTAAAGAAGTTTTCACTTCTAAAACTGATATGTTTTTTGTGTTTTTTTTACTGAAACATAATTTTCATAAATTGCTCTTTCACATGCATAGCACTAACTTTCTAGCATTACTGCATGTTGCAAAAAATTGAAGGTAGGTACTCTTCAATTATGATCAAAATTATTGACGTCGCTGTTTGGACCAGCCTGTATAATGAATTTAAAAGAAAAACTATCACGGATAAGTAGGCATAACTAGTTGCCGAGTAATAGAACCAACTTAAAATGTACTTAGAAAGGCCAACTTTCGTACAAATTCGGCCGACACAACCGCACGCGTGTCGATGTAACTAAGACAGACAGGCAACTACTTACGGAACCTGACAGTGCGCGTGGCCCGTCACGCACGGCCAATCTTTTAATTTTACAAGATGGTCCGACATTCTATAAGGATCTTTAATCTTCTAAGTACTTCGATGAAATTAAACATTACACCCTAACTTTTAGTAGCCATTCTTCAGAAAGTCAACATAATCTAAAATTTAATTAATTCGTGACGTGACTCTGCCATAGAAATGAATATAAAGTGGAACCGGAAGGAAAAAAGTAAGGGAATATGTAAGTACGTAAAACGGAAGATTGTGTGCCTCGGGGCGTTCCGAGAGGGTCTGGTTGTTTGTTTTGGGTGAAACGGATTTTCCCTTCGCGTAATTTTGAATGCAGATGTAAGCCAGCTTTTATGAATACAGCTTCAGCAGTCTACCTAGGTATGTATAAGATTTCAACACGTATATGAGCTTACTTTAACAGTTTAACATAATCTTTGAGTTATGATGCTGGAATATGTAACATCCTACGATATAGCAACAGCGAAAGGTCAGCATTTTGTATAATATACGATGATAATGGTCTTTTGAACCGGATTTTTTACCGCAATGCCTACCAGGTTATTTATTTAATCGTAAGGCGAATAGGCGAATATCCAAGTGATGTTTTTATAGGAGCGCCTGTTTCGCCGCTCATTTAGCACCGCCCAGGGGACACGTGCACGGTTGTGGTAGGTAAATAAATCCTGCGGACGCGAGAAACAGTCCCCCCAGTCGGTATAGATACGTTTTTGATATTGAGAACTTACGTCAATACAATAGTACATTGTGATACAAGTGAGGTATGTTGATAATTACATCAGAGGCGAAATTGTTCACGCGAACCGCAGGTGAGCGTGATAAGGAAGCCGAGGATGTAATTATCAAAGCTCACGCGTATCATACGACGTTTTTCAACACATTTTGCGAGAAAAAAAACATTTTCATACGATGAAAATGTTATAGGCCCGCCAAATTATTTTCTTTACATTAAGTAAAGCATTCGATGACAACAGGTTTTTACTCACAATTGCACATCGCCAAGAAATTCCATTGGCGTCCATTCTATTTATCACTTTTCTAGTCACCACGAGTCAACACTTTTGATAATAACCAAACACGCATAAACAAATTTTACAAATATTTGTGAAATAACCTATAACAACAGTTTTTTTTTTCGTGAAGTTTGCGCAGTGCGGGCACAGAAATCCCTAAACAGCCAATACAAAATAAAATAATATTATCGTTTTAAAATGTTATCTGTATTAATTCATGTAAAATGTTATCAAAAGTGAATAGTTTTACTAAATTAAACGTTTCTATATCATATACAAAAAGAAATATTCAATTAATTAACAAAAGAGGATTTAATTTGTTTAGTCGAGTAAGAATCCATTTGCCGAGAATTAAAAAAAAAGCTGCACATTCTGTACAACCCGGTTAATTTAAGAATGCACCGTGTTCATGCTTATATCTTGCTGCAAGGTGCCAACGTCACTTAATCGGGATATAACCATAACACACAAGTGTTGTAATGTTATAAAACACGCGTGTTTAATGTCCAGGATTATGAGCCTAAAAGCGACACAATAAGAGGTACGTTACGAGCAATTGTGTTGAAAAGACATTTAAATATTTCGACCGTTACATATGTATAAGTAGATACAGTATCACGAGTGTTGTATAGTCTTGCATGCATTATTAAATACTTAATTAAGTTGATAAATGCATAAAATGTGATAAGTAAACAACATTAGTTCAATTCAAAAATCAAAAATCGAAATATTTAGTTAGTATCTTAAGAGCGTGCAAACAAAAAGTTCGTATTTTAGCTAACGTAATGGCTTTTTCACAGGCCATATTTTCATTCAAATGATAACATTGTTAAAGCAAACTTCTTATTCTAGACTATATCAGTGCTATAATTCTATTTCTGTATACGGTTATTTCAAACAAGCAGGTTTTCGTCGGAGTGCTTTCCAAAAATACGCGTCAGAGCTATCTTTTAGGTGGAATATTTCCATATTAAACTTACAAAAACGTATTAATATTTGCCTTTTACAATTTTAGTACGTAGCAATCGCATTAGTTCTAAAATATTGGTTTTTCCTATTGCAAAATAATACTACAAAATGTCTAATTCGGTTAGGTCAAATATTTTTTATTTCACGTATTTGATGATGTTTTGGAAATATAACATTTTATTATAAAACGTGTTTTTTTTTAAGCTTAAGAGTGTCCTAGTTAATTTAGCCCATTTTTTTAAAACCACTATATAACCGCGCGCGTAAACGTTATTTCTTACGTAACGTCGTTTCATTGTTCATTAAGGCCCAGCCACACCGACTGCGTGTGCAGCACGTCTGCGTGTGCAGCACGTACACCGTTGCGTTGTAATGTATGAATCCTCATACGACATGACACACCGGATGCGTCTGCGTAGACGTGCACGCACACACATCCGGTGTGGCTCGGACTTTATCATTACGCGCCGTGCGCTCCCAAAGAACGGACGTATCGCTCTCGTCGCCGCCCAAAGGTCGGTGACCGAGCCTACCCGACATGCACCTGCGTATAGCTGTAGTGCGTCCGCTACAGATTGATACTTGGTAAGTAATTTTACATGTTATGTAAGTTTATTTATTTGTTGTTTCTCAAAGCACTAAAGTGATAGTACTTTTTATAGAAATGGGTAATAAATTAAAATTATTTGGGATAAAAAAATCCAATACTACTACGGTCAGACAAGTTAAAAGGTTACCATGTTACCACATATCATTAATTTTGAGTTAGTAATCGTTTATAGAATTCATGTTATCCTTAGGTTCACGCCTAGTAAACCACCCCTAAAATGCTGAAAAGGGGGTTGGAAGTTTGAGTGGGAAAACGTTATATTTAAACCTATGGTTGTGAAACTTAGAAAAAATACTTTTCAAGGGAAATATTGGGAGACCGGGGACAATTGAAACAATTTGACTTTAACCACCTGTAACTGTTATATTTTTATGAGTAGAAAGATGAACGCCCAAAATATTTCAAGGTTGGTTATCTGGTTCCTAAATAAAATGTATTTGGTTGGTCTATAATCCACAGTTTTTTGACAATAATGTAATAAAGAGAATAGGGCAGCATGGTTCAATTGACCTCACATGACTGTCAATTGAAACACTATGTGAGGTCAATTGAAACACTCTAATATCTTCGGCACAATGAAAGTACTTATATCTTTTTTAATCTTTTTCATCACTACCACGGCATACAATGAGCTCATCAAAAGTTCGCAAGCATAACACAAACAGTTCTCAATTTATGAGCAACTAACATCTCGATAAAAAAACGAGTGTAAAAAAAAAGTATATGACTTTAGTTTTCTTTGTTATTGCTACCTTGTACAGTTTGATTAACCAAAGCACTTTTAATGCAATTATAAGATACTAGCGGCCGCCCGCGACTTCGTCCGTGTAGATTTTTGATGATGACAAAGATATAAAATAGGTAAGTGAATTTTATTTTTAATTAAAATGGTCTAGACATATTACATTTCAAACAGTGGAAGACACTGATATGCGATTGTTAAAGATTGTTTAAAGATTTTCCAATCAGATTACGGGAATTGTACTTATTCCGTCCTGATGCTTTAATCTAATTTTAATTTTTGGCAAATTTACTCTACAAGGATATAGAGCGACGCATGGATTTGGAGCTAGAAAATATGGATCTTAGTTATGAGTGAGATTTAAAAAAAAGTTAAATATCGTAAAGCTGTTAAAACAATCTTAAACTCAGCACTGGAAATCGAGAAATAGAGACAGGTTAATGAAGAGTACATCTCTTTAAAAAAACCAGCGTTCCCCGTACAAAACCTTCAACATTTTTTAACCCCCATTGGGATATAATTTTCTTAAACGCTGAAATAACTTTTTTTGTATTTTAATAAGTTAACTTTCTACAAAGTTTCAAGTCTACTTCAAAAATTAATGTTTCCCCCATACATACATTGCACCCCCTTAGGGGTAGAATTTTTTAAAACGCTGAAATTACTTTTTCGTATCTTATGAAATGAAATGAAATCTGTTTATTTGCTTAAAATTATGTACGTATAAAGATGATATGGTAAATAATGTCCATATAATGTCAATACCTTATAAAAGTAGGCATGCAAATCTATTTATTATAATGTACATGCATGGCAAGGGGAGGATATTGAGCCTTTTAAAAACAGGCATACATGACTCTAGCTGAAATACCACTTAATGCCCATATGTATTTTGTTTGAGCTTTGAATGCTCTTTCAATTACTCGTAACCTTAATAAGTAATCTTCCTACAAAGTTTCAAGTTTCTAGCTCAAAAGGAAAAGTTTCCCTGATACAAACTTTGCACCCCTATTTAACCCCCTTCGAAGTAGAATTTTCAAAAACGCTGCCTGCCGTTTTTTTGTTTTCTAATAAGTAATTTTTCTACAAAGTTTAAAGTTTCTAGCTCAAAAAAGAAAGTTCCCTCATTGCACCCCTATTTAACCCTCTGGGTAGAATTTTCTTAAATGCAGAAATTACTTTTTTTGTATCCTAATAAGTAATATTTCTACAGAGTTTCAAGTCTCTAGTTTACAAAATAATATTTCCCCCATACAAATATTGCACCATCATTTAACGCCCTTAGGTGTAGAATTTTCTAAAACGTAGAAATTACTTTTTTTGTATTTTAATTAATAAGTAATGTTTCTACAAAGTTTCAAGTTTCTAGCTCAAAAAATAAAGTTCCCTCCATACAAACTTTGCACCCATATTTAACCCTTGTAACGTCGCACTCTAAAGTGTACTCGTTACTATGATTATTTACTTTATTAGTATACGGAACCGCGCTAATAATGCCGGACGCATTGGTTTCGTCTACCGCGCGCTGTTACACGCGAATATGCGCGGGCTCCTAAACCCCGGAGATGCGCGAGCGCCGCCGAGTTACGGCATTCGGTTTTCCCTCGCGCCAGACCGCTCGCTGCTATCGAACGCGGAGCGTGTGTCGCTGCTGATAAAAAATACCGTTAGGTCGAACACGTAGCCGGTTGCAACGTCTACAATTTAATTATTTAAGTGCCTGGTTATTCCCGCTGGGGTGAGTTCTCATTTATTATGCTTATTTGTAAATTGGAGCTGTGCTAGTATTATATTAAACCTTATAGATTAATCTAGCTGCCAGTTGAGCTTACTTTGCGCTTGTTGCGAATTAGAACACTGGACCCTGATTAGGTTCTCACTAAATGAGGCTTCCCGCGCTTAAGCTTACTTCTGGGCCTTCCAGTTCCAGGTTCAATTTACCGCAAGGCAAGGCGGCGCAGACGGCGTGCCGGTGCCGCCCATTCATTTCCACTACTTCTATGGCCTGAGATCGCCTTGCAGAGGATGCCTAGGTGTACGGAAGCCCCTCGTCACCGATCCCTTGTCAGGCCAGTGTTATTATAATCAGTGCGCGCTTACTCAATCTACCTGGTGCTGTTGGAACAGACATTATATAGTTATTGTGTTAACTTGTGGTTTCATTGACCCGCGACCCTACTTCTGTAGCCGAATAACCCTAAGTTAATTCTTAGCGTTACAGTGGCGCCTTATACGTGGTTGTCTTGTTCCGATGGCACTGGGTGGTATCAGATCTATCTAGCTTAGCTCAACTTGGCTGACGCAATACTGTGAACGAGGAGGTGCCTACGGCAGCAAACTGGTATGTTCTACCCGTTTTTTCTTCATCATGCTTTTAGGTAATAATTAATGGTTCTAAAGCAATTATAACTGTCGATTGTTGCGTATTAAGTCTTCTATTGTATTTTAATGAATGTGAAGCGTATTTACTCCTAGTGTTGGGATGAATCTAGAAGTATTTAATTATTAATATTGTAAGGGTAAGACTTACGTAACAGTTTGCATTTGGAATTTGATTTTGCATGTTTATATCATTCATTCCGTAGCGAACGTAGCTTAGTAAAACCACCGAATCGTAATTAGGGCCATCTATTTTTCTCTGTACTAAATACAACACAGCATCTAATACCATTTTAGAACGAATTACATCCCTACTTATAGGTAGTTTACATAATTTATATGCACGGTAATCATCCATATTGAATTAGAAAGGGTATTGTGTAGTTGGTATTAGTACCGCTTTTGCTTTAATCTTGTGCTAATCGTGTTAAAATGGAGACTCGCCCTATTAAATATTTTATGTTAAATAAAAATGAATTAACCTATGAGGTACTTATTCGAGGCGATGAACCGGCACCGAACGTGTTAGGCTTGCGTAAACAAATCGCAAAATTGGTGTTACTAGTGCCAAATGAGGATATTCCCGATTCTGGTGTTGAGGCAAAGGAAGATTGCGAGGGCGTTCGTGCTTCTCTGACTGACCTTGCAGTTAAAATCAGCACGTTAGAGGAAAAATATGACACTAATCTTTTCCAACGTACAAGTGCATTACATAATCATCTTTTTCATCGGTTGAGGAGGGTTGACACTTCCGATTCTACCTTTGCTTCGGTTATTAAAGCCATACAAAAAGAATTTAACACTCTGTCTAAAAAATTCAATAGTATTAAAAATAACCAATCTGCGCAAAGTGCCCCCTCCGACTACAATAACGGTGCCCAGTCATCTTCTACACTAGATGGGCCTCCTACTATTTCGGTACATTGTGATCACACACAGACTAGCGATTTTAAAATTAAGTACGATGGTAAGAGTTGTGTGCACGCATTTGTACAGAGGATGAACGAGTATAAAACGGCAATCTTTGCTTCGGAAATATTTACGGGCAACGCACTGCACTGGTACCGCGGTGTACGCGACACCGTGACAGGCTGGGATGATTTAATCGAACAATTAGTCTCGGACTTTAGTCCCTTCGATTACGATTATAAATTAATGTCGGAAATACGTAGCAGAACACAAGGCGAGCAGGAAAATATTACCGTTTATCTGGCAATCATGTCCGAATTATTTTCGCGGTTAACAAAGCCAGTTGCTGAGCAAGATAAATTAGATATTTTATTGCATAATATACGACCTTGTTATTCTACAGTATTGGCATCACACATTACCGGCATAGATTCAATTGCGACACTCCGCAAACTTTGCTTAAATTATGAAAAAATTCAATGCCTTTCTTCCCAGTTTCGTGAACCACCTAAGTCTACAAATAGTACCTTAGCGCCGGACTTAGCCTACACTAGGTCCGAGCCAAGAACGCATTATTTTAAAAATAATTACTCTCCTGCCGACCGTAAGGGGTTCTACAACTCCTATAACCGCGATTATAGACCCCATGTTAACAATATGGCAGCAACGGCAGCCATTGAGCGGAAACCGAGCAGCTCAGCTGGAAAAGATAAGTTTTGCCCACGCTGTCGCAGCAATGATCACTCGCTGGTTGATTGTAAACAAGATCGTTTCCCGATTTGCTTTAAATGCGGTCTTAAAGACTACACATATCCGAACTGTCCTAAGTGTCAACCTACGCAGCACTCAAAAAACTAATTACAGAAGGTTGTTGCAATAGAAACAATAATAGAACAAGAGGTAAATTCGACCCTCAGGATTGGCAAGATTGGTTAAACACCATTAAAGTTTATTTCTCGAGCTACTCTATTGCAACAATCTTCGATAAAAAGCCTATGGGAGATATCCGGCTCTACGTGACAGTAAATGTAGGAAATCTACCCGTGTGTGGGCTTTTAGATTCCGGTTCCTGTGCTACGATATTGGGAAATAATTCACACCTCAACTTAATCGCATCCACAGGCCTAACACCTTGTGATGGCAGCGATTCTAATTTATTTATAACTGCCAGTGGTCACAATATGAAAACTGAAGGTTATATTAATCTTCCTGTTACCTTCGAGAATCAATTTCATATTTTAAAAGCTACCCACAGTCACATCAGATCTGATTCTAGGAGTTGACTTTTGGAAAAAAAATCAATTGTTCCCTAAATTCTGTAATACTGTTTCCCTGTCATCAACTGACAGGCACATTTCGACTGTTGAAAACAAAACTGTTATGCTACACTCATTAAATGAACTTAGTGATTCGGAGCGCGATACTGCAAACGATATGATTAAGCAATTCAAATCTATATCAACTGCGGTAGCGGGGCTGGGCCGTACTCACTTGGTAAAGCATCATATTGACACCGGAGACTCACCGCCAATTCGACAGCGTTACTATAGATTACCACCTGAAAAAACGCGTATTATTTGTGAAGAATTGGACGAGATGATCAAACTGAACGTTGTTGAACCGTGTGAGAGTCCGTGGTCATCGCCTATCTTGCTCACTCAAAAGAAAGACGGGAAGTTACGATTCTGCTTACACAGTCGGAAACTCAACTCTATTACTCGCAAGGATGCTTATAAGCTGCCGTATGTTTCAGAAATTCTACATAATATTAAAAATGCAAAGTACTTGAGCAGTATAGACCTATCTAAGGCCTTCTGGCAAATTCCAATTGCAGACGAGGACCGAGACAAAACAGCATTTTATGTAAATTCCCGGGGTACGTACAGATTTGTTACCATGGCTTTCGGGTTAACTAATGCCCCAGCTACACAACAAAGACTCGTAGACCAGTTATTTTTTGGTCCGGAATTCGAAAACTCGGTATTCGTATTTTTAGATGACATCATATTGGTATCTTCCAACGTTCAAGATCATATAGCCCTACTGCAGAAGGTGTTTAAAAAACTACAGTCTGCCAATCTAACAATTAATTTAGAAAAATCTCTATTTTTCCGAAACGAATTAAAATACTTGGGATACGTAGTCAACTCTAAGGGACTCCATGTGGATCCAAGCAAAGTCGAGGCTATTCTCAATTTCCCAACTCCTACGAACAAAAAAGAGGTTAAACGATTCTTAGGCACTGCGTCTTGGTACAGAAGGTTTGTACCAAACTTTAGTTCGATCGCAGGGCCATTGAATAAATTAACTTCTACTAATAAGAAAGCTCCCCCCTTTGTTTGGACAAAGGAAGCGGACGAAGCTTTCAATCAATTAAAGGAGTGCCTTATATCTGCCCCAATATTATCTTGTCCTGACTACGATAAGCCTTTTGAAGTTCACACTGATGCGAGTGACTACGGCGTTGGAGCCTTGCTCACTCAAACATTAGACGATGTTGAACGGCCAATTGCATACATGAGCAAATCACTTTCTAACGCTGCAAGGAACTACAGTATTACCGAGGGAGAAGCGCTAGCTGTTCTCGAGGCTATTGAGCATTGGAGGTGTTACCTGGACAATGGAAGAAAATTCACTATCATTACAGACCATTCTGCACTTAAATGGTTTTTAAATCTGAGCAATCCCACAGGTCGCCTTGCCCGTTGGGGTGTACGGTTATCAGCCTTTAACTTTGAAATAAAGCATCGTCGTGGTTCGGACAACGTTATTCCCGATGCTCTGTCACGCTCGTGTCCTATTTCAGCCATTGACCATAGCACCACCGGCCTTCAGTCAACTGATCAGTGGTACTTAAACATTTACAAGGGTTGTCAAACTTCTCCTACATCATTCCCTAATTATATAGTGAAAAATCAAAAACTTTTTAGGCTAATGAAGAGTAAATGTTCCTTGCGTGAGGAGTTTGATTGGAAAGAGGTAGTTGCGGCTGAATTTAGACAGCAGACTATTGAGGAAAATCACTCGCAACCAAATGCTGGCCACTTAGGCGTTTTCAAAACTTACAAGCGTCTTGCGTTGAGATACTATTGGCCAGGGATGCATGCTGACACTGTGAACTTTGTTACCTCTTGTGACACTTGTATTGCTCACAAGCAACAGAATCATGCTCCTCTAGGGGAAATGGGTCGCCCTAAGGTATGTTCGAGGCCATTTCAAGCTATAAGTATTGATCTAGTCGGACCTCTGCCAGTATCAAAAAAAACAAAACTCGTTTTTGTTTGTAGTAACGTGTTGTTTTAGTAAATATTGCTTATTCTTTCCCATTAGACGAGCCACTGCAGAGATTGTTACTAAACTTTTGGAGGAAAATGTGCAATTCTTGGTGCACGGCGTCCCAGCAACTGTAATTCTCGATAACGGGAAACAATTTATTAGCGCTACATTTAAGAGCATGCTTAGTAAATATAACGTACCCAACGTGCACTATACCCCTAAATTTTCCCCGCATATCAACAATGTTGAAAGATTCAATAAGATTATTATCACTTCAGTTTCAACATTTATAGACAACGGTCATCGTACCTGGGATCAGCTGATCCCTCAGATCCAATTTGCGATTAACAACTCAGTCAGCGAGGTGACGGGTTATACTCCTTCATTCCTTGTGCACGGTCGAGAACTAGTTGTCTGTGGTTCGCATTACCTAAACTCAGAGTGTGATAGTGTCATCTATCAACCTCGAGATGCATATGCTGAAAATCTAGGTGCTCTTTCTGGCATATTTGATAAGGTACAAGCTTCAATACTACATGCCCATTCTAGAAACTGCCACAATTATAATCTACGACGGAAGCCAGCAGAATTTAAAGTCGGAGAGTTCATTTGGAAGAGGACGTTTTACCAAAGTGATAAAGATAAACGGTTTAGCAAGAAACTAGCACCTAAATTCGTGAAATGCAAGATCATAGGTAAAAAGTCGCCTCTCGTATACGAGTTAAGCGATGAGTCAGGTCGCTCTATTGGGTACTGGCATATAAAAGATTTCAAGTTGACGAATTATTCAGGATAGATAGACGGATTTCCGTTGCAGACGCAAATCCTTCCGTTTGCCGCGGAGTACTGTAACGTCGCACTCTAAAGTGTACTCGTTACTATGATTATTTACTTTATTAGTATACGGAACCGCGCTAATAATGCCGGACGCATTGGTTTCGTCTACCGCGCGCTGTTACACGCGAATATGCGCGGGCTCCTAAACCCCGGAGATGCGCGAGCGCCGCCGAGTTACGGCATTCGGTTTTCCCTCGCGCCAGACCGCTCGCTGCTATCGAACGCGGAGCGTGTGTCGCTGCTGATAAAAAATACCGTTAGGTCGAACACGTAGCCGGTTGCAACGTCTACAATTTAATTATTTAAGTGCCTGGTTATTCCCGCTGGGGTGAGTTCTCATTTATTATGCTTATTTGTAAATTGGAGCTGTGCTAGTATTATATTAAACCTTATAGATTAATCTAGCTGCCAGTTGAGCTTACTTTGCGCTTGTTGCGAATTAGAACACTGGACCCTGATTAGGTTCTCACTAAATGAGGCTTCCCGCGCTTAAGCTTACTTCTGGGCCTTCCAGTTCCAGGTTCAATTTACCGCAAGGCAAGGCGGCGCAGACGGCGTGCCGGTGCCGCCCATTCATTTCCACTACTTCTATGGCCTGAGATCGCCTTGCAGAGGATGCCTAGGTGTACGGAAGCCCCTCGTCACCGATCCCTTGTCAGGCCAGTGTTATTATAATCAGTGCGCGCTTACTCAATCTACCTGGTGCTGTTGGAACAGACATTATATAGTTATTGTGTTAACTTGTGGTTTCATTGACCCGCGACCCTACTTCTGTAGCCGAATAACCCTAAGTTAATTCTTAGCGTTACAGTGGCGCCTTATACGTGGTTGTCTTGTTCCGATGGCACTGGGTGGTATCAGATCTATCTAGCTTAGCTCAACTTGGCTGACGCAATACTGTGAACGAGGAGGTGCCTACGGCAGCAAACTGGTATGTTCTACCCGTTTTTTCTTCATCATGCTTTTAGGTAATAATTAATGGTTCTAAAGCAATTATAACTGTCGATTGTTGCGTATTAAGTCTTCTATTGTATTTTAATGAATGTGAAGCGTATTTACTCCTAGTGTTGGGATGAATCTAGAAGTATTTAATTATTAATATTGTAAGGGTAAGACTTACGTAACAGTTTGCATTTGGAATTTGATTTTGCATGTTTATATCATTCATTCCGTAGCGAACGTAGCTTAGTAAAACCACCGAATCGTAATTAGGGCCATCTATTTTTCTCTGTACTAAATACAACACAGCATCTAATACCATTTTAGAACGAATTACATCCCTACTTATAGGTAGTTTACATAATTTATATGCACGGTAATCATCCATATTGAATTAGAAAGGGTATTGTGTAGTTGGTATTAGTACCGCTTTTGCTTTAATCTTGTGCTAATCGTGTTAAAATGGAGACTCGCCCTATTAAATATTTTATGTTAAATAAAAATGAATTAACCTATGAGGTACTTATTCGAGGCGATGAACCGGCACCGAACGTGTTAGGCTTGCGTAAACAAATCGCAAAATTGGTGTTACTAGTGCCAAATGAGGATATTCTCGATTCTGGTGTTGAGGCAAAGGAAGATTGCGAGGGCGTTCGTGCTTCTCTGACTGACCTTGCAGTTAAAATCAGCACGTTAGAGGAAAAATATGACACTAATCTTTTCCAACGTACAAGTGCATTACATAATCATCTTTTTCATCGGTTGAGGAGGGTTGACACTTCCGATTCTACCTTTGCTTCGGTTATTAAAGCCATACAAAAAGAATTTAACACTCTGTCTAAAAAATTCAATAGTATTAAAAATAACCAATCTGCGCAAAGTGCCCCCTCCGACTACAATAACGGTGCCCAGTCATCTTCTACACTAGATGGGCCTCCTACTATTTCGGTACATTGTGATCACACACAGACTAGCGATTTTAAAATTAAGTACGATGGTAAGAGTTGTGTGCACGCATTTGTACAGAGGATGAACGAGTATAAAACGGCAATCTTTGCTTCGGAAATATTTACGGGCAACGCACTGCACTGGTACCGCGGTGTACGCGACACCGTGACAGGCTGGGATGATTTAATCGAACAATTAGTCTCGGACTTTAGTCCCTTCGATTACGATTATAAATTAATGTCGGAAATACGTAGCAGAACACAAGGCGAGCAGGAAAATATTACCGTTTATCTGGCAATCATGTCCGAATTATTTTCGCGGTTAACAAAGCCAGTTGCTGAGCAAGATAAATTAGATATTTTATTGCATAATATACGACCTTGTTATTCTACAGTATTGGCATCACACATTACCGGCATAGATTCAATTGCGACACTCCGCAAACTTTGCTTAAATTATGAAAAAATTCAATGCCTTTCTTCCCAGTTTCGTGAACCACCTAAGTCTACAAATAGTACCTTAGCGCCGGACTTAGCCTACACTAGGTCCGAGCCAAGAACGCATTATTTTAAAAATAATTACTCTCCTGCCGACCGTAAGGGGTTCTACAACTCCTATAACCGCGATTATAGACCCCATGTTAACAATATGGCAGCAACGGCAGCCATTGAGCGGAAACCGAGCAGCTCAGCTGGAAAAGATAAGTTTTGCCCACGCTGTCGCAGCAATGATCACTCGCTGGTTGATTGTAAACAAGATCGTTTCCCGATTTGCTTTAAATGCGGTCTTAAAGACTACACATATCCGAACTGTCCTAAGTGTCAACCTACGCAGCACTCAAAAAACTAATTACAGAAGGTTGTTGCAATAGAAACAATAATAGAACAAGAGGTAAATTCGACCCTCAGGATTGGCAAGATTGGTTAAACACCATTAAAGTTTATTTCTCGAGCTACTCTATTGCAACAATCTTCGATAAAAAGCCTATGGGAGATATCCGGCTCTACGTGACAGTAAATGTAGGAAATCTACCCGTGTGTGGGCTTTTAGATTCCGGTTCCTGTGCTACGATATTGGGAAATAATTCACACCTCAACTTAATCGCATCCACAGGCCTAACACCTTGTGATGGCAGCGATTCTAATTTATTTATAACTGCCAGTGGTCACAATATGAAAACTGAAGGTTATATTAATCTTCCTGTTACCTTCGAGAATCAATTTCATATTTTAAAAGCTACCCACAGTCACATCAGATCTGATTCTAGGAGTTGACTTTTGGAAAAAAAATCAATTGTTCCCTAAATTCTGTAATACTGTTTCCCTGTCATCAACTGACAGGCACATTTCGACTGTTGAAAACAAAACTGTTATGCTACACTCATTAAATGAACTTAGTGATTCGGAGCGCGATACTGCAAACGATATGATTAAGCAATTCAAATCTATATCAACTGCGGTAGCGGGGCTGGGCCGTACTCACTTGGTAAAGCATCATATTGACACCGGAGACTCACCGCCAATTCGACAGCGTTACTATAGATTACCACCTGAAAAAACGCGTATTATTTGTGAAGAATTGGACGAGATGATCAAACTGAACGTTGTTGAACCGTGTGAGAGTCCGTGGTCATCGCCTATCTTGCTCACTCAAAAGAAAGACGGGAAGTTACGATTCTGCTTACACAGTCGGAAACTCAACTCTATTACTCGCAAGGATGCTTATAAGCTGCCGTATGTTTCAGAAATTCTACATAATATTAAAAATGCAAAGTACTTGAGCAGTATAGACCTATCTAAGGCCTTCTGGCAAATTCCAATTGCAGACGAGGACCGAGACAAAACAGCATTTTATGTAAATTCCCGGGGTACGTACAGATTTGTTACCATGGCTTTCGGGTTAACTAATGCCCCAGCTACACAACAAAGACTCGTAGACCAGTTATTTTTTGGTCCGGAATTCGAAAACTCGGTATTCGTATTTTTAGATGACATCATATTGGTATCTTCCAACGTTCAAGATCATATAGCCCTACTGCAGAAGGTGTTTAAAAAACTACAGTCTGCCAATCTAACAATTAATTTAGAAAAATCTCTATTTTTCCGAAACGAATTAAAATACTTGGGATACGTAGTCAACTCTAAGGGACTCCATGTGGATCCAAGCAAAGTCGAGGCTATTCTCAATTTCCCAACTCCTACGAACAAAAAAGAGGTTAAACGATTCTTAGGCACTGCGTCTTGGTACAGAAGGTTTGTACCAAACTTTAGTTCGATCGCAGGGCCATTGAATAAATTAACTTCTACTAATAAGAAAGCTCCCCCCTTTGTTTGGACAAAGGAAGCGGACGAAGCTTTCAATCAATTAAAGGAGTGCCTTATATCTGCCCCAATATTATCTTGTCCTGACTACGATAAGCCTTTTGAAGTTCACACTGATGCGAGTGACTACGGCGTTGGAGCCTTGCTCACTCAAACATTAGACGATGTTGAACGGCCAATTGCATACATGAGCAAATCACTTTCTAACGCTGCAAGGAACTACAGTATTACCGAGGGAGAAGCGCTAGCTGTTCTCGAGGCTATTGAGCATTGGAGGTGTTACCTGGACAATGGAAGAAAATTCACTATCATTACAGACCATTCTGCACTTAAATGGTTTTTAAATCTGAGCAATCCCACAGGTCGCCTTGCCCGTTGGGGTGTACGGTTATCAGCCTTTAACTTTGAAATAAAGCATCGTCGTGGTTCGGACAACGTTATTCCCGATGCTCTGTCACGCTCGTGTCCTATTTCAGCCATTGACCATAGCACCACCGGCCTTCAGTCAACTGATCAGTGGTACTTAAACATTTACAAGGGTTGTCAAACTTCTCCTACATCATTCCCTAATTATATAGTGAAAAATCAAAAACTTTTTAGGCTAATGAAGAGTAAATGTTCCTTGCGTGAGGAGTTTGATTGGAAAGAGGTAGTTGCGGCTGAATTTAGACAGCAGACTATTGAGGAAAATCACTCGCAACCAAATGCTGGCCACTTAGGCGTTTTCAAAACTTACAAGCGTCTTGCGTTGAGATACTATTGGCCAGGGATGCATGCTGACACTGTGAACTTTGTTACCTCTTGTGACACTTGTATTGCTCACAAGCAACAGAATCATGCTCCTCTAGGGGAAATGGGTCGCCCTAAGGTATGTTCGAGGCCATTTCAAGCTATAAGTATTGATCTAGTCGGACCTCTGCCAGTATCAAAAAAAACAAAACTCGTTTTTGTTTGTAGTAACGTGTTGTTTTAGTAAATATTGCTTATTCTTTCCCATTAGACGAGCCACTGCAGAGATTGTTACTAAACTTTTGGAGGAAAATGTGCAATTCTTGGTGCACGGCGTCCCAGCAACTGTAATTCTCGATAACGGGAAACAATTTATTAGCGCTACATTTAAGAGCATGCTTAGTAAATATAACGTACCCAACGTGCACTATACCCCTAAATTTTCCCCGCATATCAACAATGTTGAAAGATTCAATAAGATTATTATCACTTCAGTTTCAACATTTATAGACAACGATCATCGTACCTGGGATCAGCTGATCCCTCAGATCCAATTTGCGATTAACAACTCAGTCAGCGAGGTGACGGGTTATACTCCTTCATTCCTTGTGCACGGTCGAGAACTAGTTGTCTGTGGTTCGCATTACCTAAACTCAGAGTGTGATAGTGTCATCTATCAACCTCGAGATGCATATGCTGAAAATCTAGGTGCTCTTTCTGGCATATTTGATAAGGTACAAGCTTCAATACTACATGCCCATTCTAGAAACTGCCACAATTATAATCTACGACGGAAGCCAGCAGAATTTAAAGTCGGAGAGTTCATTTGGAAGAGGACGTTTTACCAAAGTGATAAAGATAAACGGTTTAGCAAGAAACTAGCACCTAAATTCGTGAAATGCAAGATCATAGGTAAAAAGTCGCCTCTCGTATACGAGTTAAGCGATGAGTCAGGTCGCTCTATTGGGTACTGGCATATAAAAGATTTCAAGTTGACGAATTATTCAGGATAGATAGACGGATTTCCGTTGCAGACGCAAATCCTTCCGTTTGCCGCGGAGTACTGTAACGTCGCACTCTAAAGTGTACTCGTTACTATGATTATTTACTTTATTAGTATACGGAACCGCGCTAATAATGCCGGACGCATTGGTTTCGTCTACCGCGCGCTGTTACACGCGAATATGCGCGGGCTCCTAAACCCCGGAGATGCGCGAGCGCCGCCGAGTTACGGCATTCGGTTTTCCCTCGCGCCAGACCGCTCGCTGCTATCGAACGCGGAGCGTGTGTCGCTGCTGATAAAAAATACCGTTAGGTCGAACACGTAGCCGGTTGCAACGTCTACAATTTAATTATTTAAGTGCCTGGTTATTCCCGCTGGGGTGAGTTCTCATTTATTATGCTTATTTGTAAATTGGAGCTGTGCTAGTATTATATTAAACCTTATAGATTAATCTAGCTGCCAGTTGAGCTTACTTTGCGCTTGTTGCGAATTAGAACACTGGACCCTGATTAGGTTCTCACTAAATGAGGCTTCCCGCGCTTAAGCTTACTTCTGGGCCTTCCAGTTCCAGGTTCAATTTACCGCAAGGCAAGGCGGCGCAGACGGCGTGCCGGTGCCGCCCATTCATTTCCACTACTTCTATGGCCTGAGATCGCCTTGCAGAGGATGCCTAGGTGTACGGAAGCCCCTCGTCACCGATCCCTTGTCAGGCCAGTGTTATTATAATCAGTGCGCGCTTACTCAATCTACCTGGTGCTGTTGGAACAGACATTATATAGTTATTGTGTTAACTTGTGGTTTCATTGACCCGCGACCCTACTTCTGTAGCCGAATAACCCTAAGGTAATTCCTAGCGTTACACCCTCTTAAGGGTGGAATTTTCTTAAACGCAGAAATTGCTTTTTTATATTCTAATTAGTAATCTTTCTACAAAGTTTCAAGTCTCTAGCTCAAAAAAAAAGATTCCCCCATACAAACTTTGCACCCCTATTTGACCCCCTTAGGGAAGGTACTTCCAAAAATCCCTTCTTGCCCCTAGCCCACGTTATAAAAATAACCTAGTTACAAAACTCTAGTTGAAAACTTAATGTTTCCCTCATACAAACTTTGCACCCTTATTGAACCCCCTTAGGGGTGAAATTTTTTTAAACGCAGAAATTACTTTTACTGTATTTTAATGAGTATTCTTTCTACAAAGTTTCAAGTTCATAGTTCAAAAATTAATGTTTCCCCCATACAAACATTGCACCCCTATTTAACCCCCTTAGGGGTGGAATTTTCTTAAACGCTGAAATATTTTTTTTTGTATCTGGATAAGTAATCTTTCTACAAAGTTTTAAGTCTCTAGTTCATAATATAAAGTTTCCCCCGTACAAACTTTGCACCCCCATTTAACCCCCTTAGGGATGGAATTTCCAAAAATCCCGTCTTATCGGTTGCTTACGTCATAAAAGGAAGTCCTGGTGTAAATTTCAAGTTTCTAGTCCTAGTAGTTTCGGCTGTGCGTTGATGAGTGAGTCAGTCAGGACAAAGGCATTTATATATATATAGATAACGATATAAAATTGCAGAAAACATGCATAATCATGTTTCATACAAAACTGCGATGTGAATGTGTGATTCTTTCTGATGTAGGTATATTTTATATACGGGTCAAACTGAGAACCTCCTTTTTAGACGTCGGTTAAAAACAAATGTTCATAAAATCACGTATAAAAAAAAACAATGAAAACCATTTCCATGATCTATAAATAAGGTCATAAACTACACAAATAATAGTGAACATTAACATAACCTCCGTATATTCTCAAGTCGGTTACTTTTGGGGACGATTAAAACGCGAGGACGATTGAAACGTTTCAATCGTCCATAAGCAAGTTGTTTCTTCCGTCCCCACACGACGTTTTTAACTTCAAGTTCAAATATTACATATAAAAAAGACTCCAACGCTGATCAAAAGCCATTAGAAACATTCCTTTATTCCTAACTATAATACCAAAATAAGTTGATCTGTCAAAATACAAAAGGAACAAAGTTATAAACAAATGTTCACGACAGCACAAATACTCAGTTTTTACCGCGAAAAACTGATTTGACTAGTTTACACTCCCATCGCGCACCGTCGCTCGACCGCTACTGGCCAAGGATTCAAACGTGGCAGAATGCGTGTTCTGAGTGTTGCTTCAGGCGCTTAGGTATTATACTTTTAGAGAAATTTGACTTGTTTCAATCATGACGTGTTTCTATTGTCCCCAGTCTCCCCTACCTACTTACTTTTTGTGGTAAAGATGAGCTATATTTTCGGACAGCAAAAAATTAGAAAAATCGTCGAATATGGGTGAGGACCAAATTCTTATGAGCCAGATTAGTATGGATTTACTAAAAGATCGTCTATAGGTATTATACTTTGAATATTATAAACTACACGTGTACCTCGGATTTACTCGGACCAATATTCGTAAGGCTTGTGTTTGTAATTTAAATACTATTTGAGTCGGTCGAGTTTCCATACAAAACTATACCGTATGACATAAGTAAATAAGTGCATCATGATCATCCCCTATCATTATTCCCGGTTGTGCCCTAATGGAGCTCGGGCTCCGCTTTGACACCTAATCCCAAAATTTGCCATAGACACTAGTTTCATGCTATGTAAACAAGTGCGTAAGTTTAAGAAAATAGAAACATTTAAAACTCATCTGATTTTTATTTCCTAGCTCACTGCTGTAAACTAAAAGTATAACAATGACCAAGAAAGTCGGTCCAACCGGCCGGCATCACTCGAACCGCACCCACACAGTAAACATCGTAGTGTGGGTTGCTATCATCGTTGCTCGCAGGCGATCGCGACTAGGTCGAGTTGTAACGAAATGTTTGCCGCTCTTAAGTATTTTATTAAGTAAGAATACACCATTCATAAATTTTGCCATTAAGTCATAAGGAATACTTTATTTTGATGTAAAGTTCGCGATCCAACTTATTCTGCCTCTTTAGTGCAGTCTGAAAGCATTGCTTTCTTGTCTCAGCAATGCATACGATCGATTGACCAATAATTGAAAGTGAGACTGAACACAAACCGAAGGAAATTATTGTTTGGCAAGCCGTACTAACCGTAGTTAATGAGAGCACAGAGAACAATCCATGGCGAATATGTACCAGTTACCATGATTTAAAAGTTATTTAATTTATAAAGGAGCTGCCTGATTGGGTATACATATTCTGATGCAAGTCATCTCTTATTCACAAACTGTACATATTACAACGCAGTTTCTGCAACGGCAAAAACAATGGAATGCTGAATCGCATTCGTTTCACGGGAACACAGCACGTTGTTTTTGTTTAAAACAAACCTGTATCTACCATAAATACACAGTTTAGAGATAATACTCATTTACATTCTATTTCCAGCCGTAAAACAAAGAGATCTCAAGACTTCTCTGAAATTTTATATTCATACCACAACTGTAGGCCGCAGGCGATTTTGTACGGAATTAGAGCTTAGGCTCTTCGCAATGTGCTCTCGAATGTGAGTAGCATAGGCAAGTATATACATATTAATACTCCCTCAGAGGCAAGGTCAGCTATTATCTCCATTTGACAGACGAATGTGTGGATGATAAGTAGGTATACCATTTTGGGAGGTAGTGTTATAAATTCTACTTCTAATACTTCTATTCATAATGACAATACGAAGTAAAATGTTTTCTTAGAATTTTAACCTACACTTTACTTGGATACGAGGTATTTGCTTTCCCGTACACAATTAAGTAGAACCTGCACCACCCTGCACTTTGCATTATTAAGAAACGTAAAATGCTTCCATGGAAAACTGCCTCAATATTCCTCAGGTGACTTAGTTTAGTGTTTTATTTTTGTAACTTTGTATCTAATTTCTACATGATTTTACCTCGTTGAATGTAGTTGTACCAATGTAGTTACACCATAAACCATGAACCATGTGGTTCATTCATATTCATATTCTTATTTAAAGCTTTTATCATTGGAAACCGATTTCTTAAAAGAATTGGTGAAAAAAAGGTCGTCCTAACGAATATAAAAATGTGGCAACATAAAGCTTGTACGCTTTGTAGGTCAAACAAATCTCGCGAAAAAGCGCAACCACAATAAAGCTTTAACAGAGGGAAACTGAAAGGGGCAGGCACTTCAGCCGAGATGCGGCCGTCTTTTCCCCTCTCCATTCCACTTGACTAGTTGACTAGTGATGTAACGTGACGCTTAACCCACAGCCCTATCACCAAGAGCGTACGTTAAACCAGCACGCCTCAGAGCAATAAAATCGAAAAAAATAATAATTTGAAGAAAGTTAGCCCTATTCGGAAGACATCGACAGAACTTTTCCGATAAAACTTCTTTATTGCGTGGATGGGGAAAATGAGCTATGGAACCGTTTTATGTCACCAATCTAATATATGTGTACAGTCAGCAACAAACAGAATGTAGCAATTAATGTGGCCAAATATATCGTGACATCTTTACCCCAGTACCTAGTACCTAATAAAGGATTCGTTGCATTGCAATTTAACAATCTTACAAAACATAAAGTAAAAAAATATATTTTTTTTTTACATTTAGTGATCTAGTGTACAGTAATTTGTTATCTAACTTATTAACTAAATTTATTTATTATTTGGCTCCGGTTATGAGATTGTCTTGCATTTTCGCAAAGGCCTCCCCTAAAGCTTGCCACGCTATCCTATTGTGGGTAGCCCTGGTCCATGCATGACCAGCCAGCTTCCGAATATCGTCTTCCCATCTGAGACGCTGCCTTCCTTTCCTTCTTTTATTTTGTCTCGGACACCATTCGGTTACATCCTTGGTCCATTTTTGTTTTTGACTCCTCATCATGTGGCCTGCCCATCTCCATTTAAGTTTTCTTATGCAGTATGTTACATCTTTCATTTTGGTTTGTCTTCGTAGTGATTCATGTCTTATTTTGTCTTTTAGCTTGACGTTAAGCATGCTTCGCTCCATACTGTGCTGGCAGGTTTCATGTTTGCGCGTATTTTCTTTCGTTAAGGTCCAAGTTCCAAGTCATAACTGGTAAAATACAAGTAAAAGTATCAAATATTTTTGTCTTGGCTTTGAGTGGTATCTGAGGGTTTTTGACAACTTCTTTAAGAGACCAATATCTTTTCCATGCTAGTTGTACTCTGTTGTTTATTTCTTTTGCTGTAAGGTCTTTTGGTGAAATTGTTTGTCCGAGATATGTATATTCATCGACATATTCGATGCGGGTGCCGTTTACTGTGATTGGGCTTTTGTCGAGGTTTGTCATTACTTTAGTTTTGCTTGTGTTCATTGAGAGTCCAACTTTGTCGTTTTCGTACACAAGCTGTTCAAGCATTTTTTCCAGGTTTCTTGGATCTTTCGAAATGAGAATTAGATCGTCTGCAAATCTTAAATGGTGAAGTTGCAAGCCGTTTATGTTTAGTCCATTTTTGCTCCACTCAAGACGTCTAAATATGTTTAAGAGCACAGCTGAAAAAAGTTTGGGTGATAGTGGGTCTCCCTGCCTGACTCCTCTTTCTATAGGGAAGTGTTCTCCTAGTCTTTCCGTCCATATTCTAGCTCTCATATTCTGGTATATGTTCTTGATTAGACGTATGTATTTAGTATCGACTCCTTGCATGGCCAGAGCTTCCCAAATTTTGGTGTGCTTTAATAAGTCGAACGCTTTATTATAATCGACAAATGCCAAGTAGTAAGTAATGCCGTATTCATTACATTTCTGAATCACTTTTTTATTGTTGATCAAGAGTTGAGAAATCGCTGCGAAAACCCGCTTGCTCTTTGGGCTGATTTTCGTCGAGACTATTTGTTAGACGGTTAAACAGTACTTTTGAAAATATTTTGTAGACATTAGACATAAGGCTAATGGGTCTGTAGTTGGCTATATTATCTTTTTTCCCCTTTTTATGAAGTAATATTACCGTTGTTGTGGTCCACTGTTGAGGTATACACTCTGTGTCTAGAATGTCATTGAATAGGCTTGTGATTATGTCTAATGTTACTTCAGATGTACCTAATAGAAGCTCATTTGATATGCCGTCCTCTCCTGGCTCTTTACTTCTTTTTTGAGATTTAATTGCTTTGTGTACTTCTTCCTCCAGTATATTTGGGATGTTTTCATCGCCGTTCATCTTATTTTCAAATAGTTGATAACTTTCGCTAAGATTTTTATCGTTGCTAAACAGGTGGCGGTAATAATCGGTGGCTGCTTCGATTATTTCGATCCCTTTTGTCTTTTTTGTCTTGTCCTTATGGTGTACCATATTATCTATCCAGTTTGTACATTCTCTTAACTCTTTCCATGCTTTCTTGATTCCTCCTGATTTTTCTATGTAATAGTTTATTGTATCGTTCCTTTTCTTCTGTCCATGCATCCTTATTTGGAGATTTATTTCTTTACTTAATTTTTCTATTTTCTTTTTGTTGTTTTTTCTGTCTTTGTATAAAATAATTTTCTCTGTCTAATCAAATTTCTTGCTGCGGGACCTATTTTGTCTTTATTTTTGTTATTTATTCTTGTTCTGTTTTCAACTTCCTTAAGTTCTTTTTCAAGAGCGTCATATTTTGCTTGGACATCTTACGCATCATTCGTTGTTTTTAATCTCCTTTCTAGTGCTTCTAGGATATCATCTGCAATTGGTAAGGGTATTGGTTTTTTACTACTCTGAATGTATTTCCTAGATGTTTTTGGTGTCATCGTGTGTATTTGTCCTCGAAGCATTCGGCGGTCTGTACTGTAGTTGAGTTGGTTGACAACATCAATATTCATAAAGATCATTGGTTTGTTGGTCAGGATGTAGTCAATTTCGTTTCTTGTCTTCCCGTCTGGTGACACCCATGTCCATTTCCTACTAGGCTTCTTACGATAATAACTATTCATCATATGAAGATTATTTTTTAACGCAAATTGTATCAGTCTATTACCATTGTCTTTCCTTTTTCCCGATGAGTATGGTCCAAGTTAGCTGTCTTTATTCTTATTCCTTCTTCAAATCAGACTGTTAAAATCTCCCATTATGATAACTGTTTTACCCAAGCTGGGTATAATATGGTTATGGTTATGGTAGAAATCATCTTTTATGTCTGTCTGGGAAACCTCTGTTGGAGCGTATATTTGCACAATTGAAGTTGATTGCGTATGCCCAGGGATATGTTTAAAATGGCAATCCTGTCGGATATTGCTTGAAACTCTATAATTTGATTTTTCAATTCTTTCCGTACCAGAAACCCTACTCCGTATATTCCAGCCTTTTTATTAATGTGATATAATATGTATTTATAGCGTTCTTCCGTTATTTCATCCGTTCTCCTTACATCTCTCAGACCTATGACATCCCAGTTGACGGATTCTAAAGCATGTTCTAATTCTAATAAAGTTTCTTGAGTCTTTAAGGATCTTGTGTTAAGTGTAGCTATATTGATTTTACTCCTGGATCTTTGTTTACTATGCGTGTGTAGTTCTTTGGGTAGTGTTTCATTGGCCATGGCCATTGACTTTCTTCCTGCTAGCTTTTGGGGGTTTTGGTCTATCACCCCGCGGTGACCAGCCGTCTTGGGGATCTGTTTGTTATTTGGTAGCAATATTTCTGTATCATATATTGTTCTCGTGTTTCCGGTGTCTAGTGATTCCTATAATTTATGTTGGTGGGTGTGTTTCTCCGACAGTGAATGAGATCTTTCTCTCATATAAGCAAATGCATCTGTTTTGTGCAACTTGGGTGGTGCTATAATGCTTTTTCCCCCATGCTATAATGCGTTTAGGGTAACTTAACTACATATTTTTTACATTCGTATTAAACGTTAATTACCCTTAGGTATTTAAGTAGGTGCTCCAGATTCGATGTCACTCTGCTAGATATTGGTAGGTACCAATTAAGAAATCTAAGAGGTTACATATAATTCTATAATTTACGAAGAGTTCAATTGACTTTAGCTTAGGTTTTATCGTTTAACGACGCTATTTGAACTTCATTTCCAGTAATTGTTAATTTAAAGAGTTACGATGATTTTAATCTAGACTATTCGTTTTTAAGCCTGTAAATGAATAATACCGGTATCACGATTACACTTGTATTCTTACGTAGTGTGAAAACTTGGTTATAATGTTCACAGGACACGTCGTTTTCGAAGTTTGCAATTGTGGACGTGGTTTGTGCCTGGTTTGTGATCGGGGATATAATCGAGCTTTGCCACGGGTGCGATCAGGCGAAACTAAATAGTTACAAGGATAACAAACCGCCGCTGGTAACTTCAAGTCATAATGACATAATCGTAACAACAGGAATTCGTAGCACAATTTTATAAGGTATTGTATATGGCAGTTTAGGAATTCGAATCAAGCAAGTCAATATTAAGTATTCTAAGTTTAAAAAAACAGTACCGGTTCTTCAAATTTGGTGTCAAAGTAACAGACAAAGATCAACGATTTTTTAAAATTAGTTTAAGAAACGTTTAAGAATACAGCCGTTAATGTGTTTTCATAATTTAATTCTGTCCTTTCGTATTTTAGGAGGAATCATTCTTCTTTAAAATACCAAGCGTACCGTACGTAGGTATTAGTTAATTGAGATACATTTGCTATTGTAGGTCCGATGATGTTTGTCTTCAGGAATCACAGGCATCGCAATAACACCGGCGTAATGATAACATTATAGGACTACTTTAGTTTGTAAATATAACTGGAAGAATTGCATACATCAAAATAGTGTTTTAACACGATGTACTGATGCAGGCAAAGGCTAGGCAGGGTCAGACATTGTGTTGTTGAGCATTGTAAACGTATCAAAACAATGAGCAATAACAAATATCTGTCTCGATTTTTACTCGCCGTGTTATGTTTGTCTTACGTTCAACGGAGGCGACGCTTTCGGTTCGTTAGTTGCCCTAGCCCGCGGAATATAATAATAATAAATACTTTTATTGCACCACGACAAAAGAGAAACATCTTACAAAAAAATTGCTTAATGAGTAATGGTAACAACAGCCGGTCTTATCGCTTTGAAGTAATCTGTTCCAGACAACATTTGGATAGCAGGAAGAATCGGTTGGGGAATGCGACCTGTAGAGAACAGCCGAACATCTGGTCACCTGGATTAAAACAAAGGATTTAACATTTGGACATAAGTCTCAGGGAGGTCATCTCTAAACATATTTGTATCTGACCGCGCTGCAGGCCAAACAAAGCAAAAAAAAACTGGTTGCACTCCTGGAGTGCCAGCAGAAGTGAAAACTTGAATAATTTTTATTTTGCAAAAACCCCAAACAATGCACAGCGCCGCTAAAGAAGTTTTCACTTCAAAAATAAACCCTAGACATCCGGACATCCGAACATACGAAAGAAGCCCAAGGTGAAACGGAGAAAGTTTGTTTCGCTCGCTGTTTCATTTCAATTATACAATGTTGTATATTCTTTTTTGGAGGCTTACTAAACCAACCAATTTAGGGACACTACAAACCCACACAACACATTTGGTACCTATTCGTGCACGCTGCATCCAAGCAACCGTTATTGTTTATTGTGTTATGTACCTTAATACAAAATATAGTGGCAGTCGACATTTTCACTTCGTTAGTCGCTGTCGGCAGGCTGATCAATCGGATGTGGATACATGAGGCCTCAGCCTTTGAGCCGACTGTCAGCGAAATTATGTAGGTAGTGTGACCTGAGTTTTAAAACGACCTATTTCCTATCATATCTCTTTTAGTGACGCAACTCCATGCTTTTTTTATTGCTCTTTGTAATGGGACCCTCGTTTTTTTGCTGTCAGGGCTTCCTCTTAATCATTCCATTTCAAAGGCCGACGTTATCTTAGCTATATAATAATGGCTTTCATAACAATTCAACAATAGTAGATTATACACCAAGGGGATAAAGCACTGTTTTATGTCACGGGAGCGAATTGAATCCCGAACGTAACGAAGGACTCATAATTTAACTCCTGAGCGTAGCGAGGGAGTTATAAGTTAATTCCTGAGCGAAGCGAGGGAATTAAGACTGAGTCCTGAGTGCAGTGAGGGGTTCAACTGCCCAAGACTAAAACAGTCTTATCCCCGAGGTGTATACTCTACTTTTCACACCTTATGCGAGACAAAAAAACAGGCTCAGTAGATAAATAATGTTTATTTAGCAAATTAAAAGTACATAGTAACATTAGACACGTTAGTCCAATTATGGAAAGATAAGGTAATGTTTTTATTTGGTACGTTTATTGAGGTTGAGTTGTCTAATTTGATAAACTCAGGAGTCAAAACACTTTCATCACTCGACATTTTCAATATTATTTTTGAAATTAAATCTTCTATAGGCACCTACAAGAACTCGATTTGTTCGTCACGCGTGAACAAATGAAGGCGCGCGACGTTCCAAATTCGAAAGCACAAGCCGTGGTCCTAGATTCGAATTTCGAACACCGCGCTCCTCCGCACCGGGGTTCACACGGAGGCAAACTTCATTTATTTTGTCAAATCAAGTAGGCCATGGCCTAGGACAAATTGTGTTTAGCAAAATTAAACTTTATGCATATAGTAATAAGAATTATGAAAAGTGAAATCATATTATTAACCAGCGGGTTATAATGAAATTCAGTACAACATTATAACCCGGCTAATACCAAGGGATTTAATGTCTTGCTTTCGGTAGGGTTTACATGACCTATAATTCGGCATTGTCGAGCATGTGGTGTGAAAATTATATTTAGCGGATACATCTTCATTGTCTCACCTCGGGGACTTAATATCCTACTTTTATTATTATACGAAGTTCTCCGTTTCAGCTTGGGCAGTATGTCCGGCTGTCCAGATGTCTGGCTGTTCTGCTCTACGGGAGCATTTTTCAACCGATTCTGGTAAAATTTTGTGAGCAGGTATAGTTATACCTGCACCTGTTAAAACTGAATTGACAAATTAATTCCATTTAATTAGTTAATTAGTTAATTATATGGAATTAATTTGTCAATTCAGTTTTTGGAATTTAAGTAAGAATTTGTTTAATTCCAAAAAACCATTTTTTTTTTACAAAATGACAGAATTGTTACGACTGCTCACAGAAACACGACACACAGGTATGTATAGAATTCTAGGTGTACTTAATACCTTCTATTACAAGCATGACATTCACAATTCAAATAATATAATAAGTCACATACAAGAAAGTTATCAGTTACTCAAAAGTTGGTTGGAATCTCGAGGGGCATCGCTCAGGAAGATGCGATATTAAATTAACTTTGTAGCACTGGTGTTGAATTTCTTTAAGCGCGCGCGGGTCCACTGGCTGCGAGCCAAGTTAAGAAACAAACAACTTGCAGAGGAAAATATATTGGCAGTAAACTTGTAAGATTTTGAAGATTACTGCCGCTCACAAGACGGAAACGTACGAAACTGCAACATTTAATAAATAGGTATGCTTATTTATGTTCATATTACGTTTGCTGTTTTTGAAAATGAAGCATATCGGAGGTTTATCTGTATATACGCTACCTTATTGATGAAATCATAAATAAGAATGACATGAAAGATTGTAATCGCTGTTTTACATACTATAATAAAAAAAAGACGATTGTCTTCTTTTGGTCCTGGTCGAGATGATTAGTCATCCATTCAAAATTAATCATTATAATTTGACGATGGGGAAATCCGGATGCATTTCAATTCCAATTGCATTGTTCGCTGACGATGAAAAAGCACACATTACGAAATTGCTAATGTTTTACTACCATTCACTGACCCAACATGGCGCAAGCAAGCTCAAACGTCGTTAACTTAATTTCCTTGTTTCAATGTTAACATATTGCTTAACATTTGTTAGGTACTCTGTAAAATTGTACCCATTGTCTCTCTCGAATAAATAATTTTCATTTTCATTTCATTTTCTGCTCTTGAGTGTAGGTTTAGTCATTAGAATCCCATTTACGAACACGCCAGAATATTCAAACAGCGCATTTCATTGTACAGTCGGCTTTACAAAATATATATACAATTCTCAATCTTATTCTCCAGACATAACTTGCGAAACTGTTTTCCTTTGTTTTGGGGTGGTCGTGGGTCGCCACGTTTCATCGAATGAAAGTTTCGCCGAAATCTTATTTCATCGAATACATTATTCTTAGAAACAATAATCTTTTCAGGATTGTTTTGAAACAAATCTAACTTAACCTAATGGGCTGTACACAATTATCTTTTAGCTTTACCTAAAAATTTAACGGTTTTTGAGAAAAAAAGTTCGATGAAACAAAGTATTCGGTGAAACGTTTGTCGGTAATATTAGGGGATCCCGTTGCAAAACGTATACGTATATACAGACGAGACTGTACAATTCCTGACACGCATACTAATTAAGCATAGGTACCTTATGATCATTAGCGGATCGCGCCTCCCATTCAGAGTATTAATCTAGTCCCTTTCAGGCTGTTTCTGATGAGTCACCCTCACCCCGGGTGATTAATGCGCAAGGCAATGAAGGCCGCATTGTCTCCGCGAATTACATTTGACACCATGTGAGTGTTATCCTAACATCGGAATCGAGGAGGTACACGCCGACGACGCACTGTTCATTGTTTCTATTGTTGAATGTCGGCGATAAACAGTATAGGTAGGTAAATTCTGGAACGCTGACGTGAATCTTTTTTTACAAGCTTTTTTCTCTCTTTATTTTGGTACAGTCACTATTAGAGTTACATTTCGTGAATAACATTATATTTAATGTCTACAAAAAGTAACGAAAACGTGGATAGATTATATATTGTACGAAAAAACACAAATTATGAAAAAACAAAAAAAAAATACAAATCTATACTAATACATTACTCGTCTTTTTAAACTATTTGGAACCGCAAATACGCTTAATCATTCTTATCAAGTTATCATACTTACGTATGTGCCGAAGCAAGTACCCAGAAAAATGTGTGACTACATTGCGCATTGTTGAAAATAAGAATAAGGTTTCATTCATCATCTGTAAGAAGGTATTCTGACTATGAATATGAATAGATTTTGATTAGGGTCCTCGCTCCCGGTTATAACCGGGGCAGCCGGGGGAGCATCGTGGTAGAATGCATGCGATCCCATGGTGCTCCCCTACACGGCCGCGAGGGTTAACGCCGCACAGGTTTCAGTGGGTATTCCCTTGGCTTACGGTAGGGTGAGTCCCACATACCCCCCAGAATGGGCTATCCCTAGGCCGGGGGATGCGTAAACGCATTACCTTTGCGTCAAAAAAAAGGGTATTATCACTATTCAATATAGTGTTAATTGCGTATTCATATTCTTTTTCACCGCACCACTTAGGCTATGTAAGAGATAATATGAATAGGAAGAGTAACTAGATGATGGGTAAGAAAAAGTAAGGAAGTACGAGTATATGGAAGGAAACGACATGCTGAACCAAAGGAAATGAGATAACTTGTAATGTTTTGTTACTGTCAAGAATAAATCTCTATTCTATTATGCCACCAGCCCAGCGAATAGTGATGATTTGCGCACCGTGTTATTTTTATAATCAGGAATTTGGATAGTCATGAATGAGTACCAACAAGTAGGAACTTTAAGTACCTACTTACTAAACTTAGAAGGTGAAATTGAATTGTAAATTTACTGTTATCATATTTCGCGCAAGTTTCTTTCAGATTCTTCAATTTATGCCACTGTAGGAATGAATTCATTCCGTCACCTGTGGATTGCGGCGTTGGCAGTGCGCCAATGAAGTTTTGGGCTTGAAGGGGGGGGGGGGGGACTATTCTACCTAACTATATTAATTTGATATCAAATATAAATTTATTGCATGAACTCGGTTGGACGTGCGTAGCTTGGCCTGTGTCAAAGCGAGTGCCTTTCATAAATATGAATTTGATTTCAGTCCAATAAGTCCAGTCAAATCTCTCTGGCTCGTCTCAGCGAGAGCAATTACGGGGCAAAGTGGCCCGGAAAATTGTGCCCCACCGACACATTAATAATATAAATTAGCACAGGCAACACTTTTACTGCAAGTACCAATTATGGCAGGTGAGAGTTAAAATTATATAACATTGTTTAGACAAGTCTGCAAGGGACCTTAATTACAAACGTTGTCTATTTAGAAATGTACATAAAACATCCAGTTGAGGTCTTAATTGATATGTTTAACACTTTCGCGCGAGCACCGTCATTTGACGTCAAATATTTACCAATGTACCGCGACACAACGTCTGAACACGTCTTTACAACAATGGATTTTAAGAGTACAACGTTTTTAAACGTCGACTGGCCTTACTTTACTCCTATAGCTACGTCATTGCGTCACAACATGTCTCAATTCGAAATTCCTAGCGCCACGCAAAGTCGATTTTTTTTTGTGTTCTGTAGGGCTCACTCACACATATGTACGTGTTCCCACGCATACATACAACGTCAATGGACGCCGCCCCCTCCTATCCGCGCAGTACATTCAGTTCGCCTGCGCACGCGAAAAGGGTAACGCGCGTGCGGTTATGCAGCGGTCGAGATTTTGTATTCGCAACGGTGATTCTGTGTCAAAGTAAGTACAATTTTTAATCGATTTTGAGTGTAATCCGTTTATTATAAATGGGAAAGTGTATGTGTATGTTTGTTTGATTGATTGTCCGTCTTTCACGGCAAAACGGACCGACAAATTGACGTGATTTTTAAGGGATACTCGTAGTTAGTTGAAGGGATGGAGACTGCCATAGGATAGTTTTTATCCCGGAAATTATTCCCTAAGGGGGTGAATTGGGGGGGTAAAAGTTTGTATGGAGCTGCGATATAAACGAGTTCCACGCGGACGAAGTCGCTGGCAGAAGCTAGTTTCGTAATAAAAAGCAATTTTACGGGTAATAACTGCTATCTTCTACGTATATCAAATTAATTTAATGTTTTATCTTTAGATGGATAAGAAACAACGCAAGAAGTTTATGAAGGTTTTTGAAACATCTTCGTCACGGGAGTCATCAGCAGACCCATATGAGGACGATGGAGAGTTTGGGTCTGATAAGGAATACGATCCAGTCCATGACCAACGCAACAGTAGCGAGAGTTCCGTAAGTGTTTTGGCTGAAACTTCACGTAATAAAAAGAATACGTCAAAATCACATAATGCTACAAACGTTCCAAAAGACTCTGATACAAGTAAGTCAGATGATTCAGAATATTATGAAGAGCATTCCTCAAGTACTGAGAGTATTTTTGAAATTCGTTCCTCACGTAAACGAGTACAGTCTCGCCTTCGGACGAAAAAACAACGTTTACAACCACCGAGACTCAATTCAAGCGTAGATACGGATACTGCTGATACGATTTCAATGGATTCTATGCATAATTACATATTGGACACACTTGAGACATCGCCGCAACCCGATCCTGAAATAGAGGGTAATACCGTCCAGCACGCGACGCTGTCTTCTAATTCTCTGGCAATGGCGGACAACTTATCACTGCAGGCTTCGCCGCCTCCTGTAGCGATAGACGGTAATGTATCCCCATTAGCGATGCCATCGTTAGACCCCGTGGAACCGGAGAGAGACCCATCACGGTATGAATTACAACCTCTAAATTTATGTGAGATGGAGGGGAACCCGTCAGAACATGCTCTACCCAATCTACCCTCTCTCGATCGCCCAAACGCCGCACCACCTCAAGTTCTCGAGCAAATAGAGGTTAATCCGCTGCCGAATGCCTCACTACCTCCCGGTCGCGAGGAAATAGACAGGTGTCGATCACCGACCCTCTCACCGCCTCCCGGTCCCGAGGAGATAGAAAGCAACCCATTATCTATCACATCGTTTCCTCTTTATAATGAAGGAATAAACGGTAATAAGTCAACTCACGGACCGCCAACTCCTGAGCGCGAACAGGTAGATGAAACCTCGACACCACTTCTTAATGTAATGGGCAATGAGGGCAACAACTTACCAGGCACGTCGACCCTTCCTGATTACAGGGGAGTAATGTGTACCACATTGCCTGATGAGCCTTCTACTCCTCCGTTATCAACACATGTCTCTCGCAGCCATACTCGAAGTAACCCTTCAACAAATAGACGAGGCCCGACGTGCAGAACTCCTCCTAGAGATGATGTTTGGGAATATACAACTGCGGAAATACCTACTTTTGATTTTGACACTATTTCAGCAGGTGTTCAATTTGATTTAGGACCAAACGCTTCAGTTAAAGACGTTTTTGATAAATTATTTCCTACGCACATTGTTGACTTCATAGTAGCAAGAACAAACGAATATGGAAGAGCTCTCTGCACTACAAACAGGCCTACGACTAGAAACTCGCGTCGTTATAGATATAAAGACACTGACCGCAAAGAAATACAAGAATTTTTGGGATTATGTCTTCTTATGGGACATATTAATGTCCCTAAAAAACGAAAACTTTTTACCTACAGCGATCCCCTGTACTTTCATCCGATTTTTGGGTATATCATGTCTGGGCGCAGATTCGAACAAATATTGCGATGCCTGTGTGTATCTGAGTTAAACGCACCAGGAAAAGAGAAGATCGTAAGGTTCATAGATGCTATTACTAAGAATTTCCGTAATTGCTACAAGCCTAGTAAAGAACTCTCTTTGGATGAATCTTTACTTTTGTTTCGCGGTCGTTTATCATTTAGGCAGTATATCAAGTCTAAAAAGGCGCGTTATGGTATAAAATTTTATGAGTTGACTACTTCTGATGGTTTCGTCCTCAATATTTTCATGTATGCAGGAAATGATGAAGAAGTAGAAAAAGGGAAAAAGACTGAGAAGATTGTCATGCGCCTGATGGATCAATATTTATTGAAAGGCCATCATTTGTACATGGACAACTACTATAATTCTGTGACGTTATCGCAAAAGCTTTTAGATTTAGGTACGCATACAACTGGCACTCTACGCAGCAACCGGAAAGACAACCCGAAAGAGATAACACAAAAGAAACTAAAGAAAAACCAACACGTTTGGACACGTAAAAACAATGTGTATGTCTCTAAATGGGTTGATAAGAGGCCTGTACTAATGATAACTACTTCTAATCATCCCAAACTAATAGAGGTGTCAAATAGATATGGTGTGAGTCGCATGAAGCCAGAGGAAGTGGCAAAATACAATGAGTTTATGTCAGGTATTGACCGCGCAGATCAAATGGTAGCTTACTATTCCTCACCTAGAAAGACCTTGAGGTGGTACAGAAAGGTATTCTTTCACGTATTGGATCTCACAGTGTGGAACAGCTTCTTCATATACAGAAAATATTGCAAAAACAACAGCAAGAAATACGAATTCGTGACGTACCGAGAAGATTTGATAAAACAACTAATAAACCTGACTCCAAACCTGAAACCCGAGATGCTAATGAAACGCAACAAGTACGATAACCGGTTAAAAGAAAGAACAGAATTTGTGGCTTCTGTGGGTACTGAAAATACAGGGAACCTAAGTCACTGGCCTGAGAAAATTCCAGTCAGAGCTAACTCTAAGAAGACGGCCAACTACATGAAATGCAAAATGTGTACTAAGAAGAAAATTAGAAGGGAGACTTGCCTAAGGTGTAAGGGATGTGAGGAAAAGCCAGCCCTGTGCGCTATATGCTTTGAAGAATGGCACAACCAATCTTAAATTCAAGCAGGGTATAATAAAAAAACATTGTTGTTGTTTCTGAGACTTGTAATGGATTACTGTTTCAAGTTTTCAGGGTATGGTTTAGATTGTTTGATGTTATAAGTGCAATTATTTACTAAATGTCATTAAGTTCTTAGTTTAAGAATATACTTTAGTTTCTTGGATGATTAGGTAATCCTACGGCAGATATCTATCAAAATAATTATGCCGTTGTTATTAAAAATGATTAGTAGCTTGCAGAGTTATAAACACTCACACACGCATCATTTCGAGTAAATAAATCAAGAAGGTATAATGTAGACTGATTTACGTAAAGGAAACTGTGAAAATAAATATGCCATTGTTTTTAAGACTGACTAGTTGCTTCTAGAATTATAATAACTAATTAGTAAATAAAACAACAAGGTTCCTATAATTTAGACTGATTAAAATATTTAGAATACACCGTATGGGTGGAATTTTTTTTTTTTGTAAGTAGAAGATTTTTATTTTATATTTGCAATGAGGCAAAAAATGTTATCGGTCTTTGATTGACTATAAGAAATAAAAAAATAAAACAAAAGTATAAATTCTATTATTTCCTACGAATATTTAAGTGTTTGAAGAGGGCTACAGTCGTCAAATATCTTCGTTTTTATTGCCGTATAATAACGTTGTTGTGGAATCTACTTTTGAAACATGAATGTGATGGGCCGGAACGTGTGTAAACGTCCAAGTCATAAGACGTTGTAACCCTGTGCAATCAAATACATTAGTAACACGTGACGGAACGTTTTTAAACGTTAACGGCGTTACACGTTGATCACACAGATATAAATCTATACATGCACTCATACGACGCAACGCTTATAAACGTTAACGTCATTAAACGTTGTGTACTTATATAAAAACATTCATCGATGGCATAAGACGGAACGTTTATAGACGTTGACGTCATTAAACGTTGGTCACTCTAGCATAAATTATGTTTTCATCAAATGTGACGGAACGGTAATAGACGTCGACGTGATCAGACGTTGTTTCCTTATTTGTAAGCAGAAACCGGTGACATAGGGCTCAACGTTTGTAGCCGTAGACGTCATCGAACGTTGGTGTCACAGTTCAAAAGATCGTTTCAACACTCAAAGGCAGTACGTATATTAACGTCAGTTTACTTTGTATGGGAAAATACCGTGTCACTCCATGTACTATTGGTGAAGTGGGGTGCTCGCGCGAAAGTGTTAAAGTTTACTATGGTTTTGAATGAAATATGTAATTAAAATTGGATAAACGTGAACGGTAAATCGACAAAGTTGGGAGAATTGGCTTCGTAAATATTATTTAGAATGTGAGATGTTGTCACCGCCGTCAAAATGCCGTCAAATCAATTCAAAAACGCGGTACTTAATAGACATATTGTTGAGATTACATTGGAATCATGCTAGCTGGTGCGTTTTCGCACGCGTTAATCACATAACAAAATGTGTGTAGAATTGAATTTAAATTTCAGTTGCAAAATCGAGGCCCAGAAGTTTCAAACATCTTGATAGCAGGTCCCTTGAGCTTCGTTAATAATATGACGACGGTAAGGAATTATAAAATCGTTTTAGGCTGTTCCCGTAACAGCCTTTTAAAAGTTTATCAAGTTGTTACATTTGCACCCCAAGTTGAACTTTTCCAAGAGAGATGAGACTTTAACTTTCCGACTTTGGACTTTAACTTAAAAACTTTGTGAGATCTTAATCCATGCTATCATCCGGTTCCTGAGAAACAGATGTTCCGTAGTGAAGATTATCTAAGATTTGAGGAAAGTTATGATTACTAATAATTTTTTTTGTAATAGATTAGATCAGATTAGATTTCTTTATTTCATAAAATAAGTCTAAACTTAGCTAATTTACACAAATTTATTTAATGGTCGTCAAATAATGAATATTAATTAAATTAAATGTCACAGGTACAATACAATTAACATTATTATGGACATATATTACAAAATAATATTATAAATGCAAAAGTTTAGATGTTTGGATGTTTGTTACTCAATCAAGCTTAAACGGCTGAACCGATTTGAATGAAATTTTGCACGAATATAGTTTATAGCCTGGATTAAAATATAGGATAGTTTTTATCCCGGGTCCACGCAGACGAAGTCGCGGGCGGAAGCTAGTTAATGATAAAGTCAAAATAAGGAATATAAATATTGATATTCATATCTCGTAATGAGAAGAGGCCTGTGCCCAGCAGTGGGACGTATATAGGCTGATGATGATATCTCGTAATGATCGTCAAAATAAAAACTGTAACACTATCAAATTATAACACTATTTACTGAATTCGTTTGAATGTTACGTCATCAGATGGTTCAGTTCGCTATTTGGCGGGTAGATGCTCGTAATACGTTGGGCCAATTACCCTAGGATTTTTACTGAAAGTGCCATGCGTCGCGGTACTGTTCTTAGCCTTCCAGTGGATCGGAGCTGTTTACCTGGGTAGGTACTTCAACCCTTTTAAACGTTCGTAAATTGGTTCTCACAAACATTAGTAACCTCAAACATGTGTAGGGAGTAGTGCGTCATGATGTGGTAGCCGGTAGGTTTTAAATAATTCCTTAGGGTTTTACTCCAGCCAGCAATCGAAACGCATGTTTTTTGGAGTAAGAACACTCGCCTAGCATCGGTTGAATTTCCCCAAATGACTGTACCATATGACAGCAACGCGTGGAGATTAGAAAAATAAACAGATTAAAAAAAAAAGTGATATCAACGGTTGCAGCTTTTTCAGGGCAAATACAGCACCAATCAGTCTGTTACATATTTGGTCAACATGGCACTTCCAGTTAAGGTTCGAGTCTAGTGTAAAGCCGAGAAATTTGCACTCGTTGCATAATGAATGACATTGGACCATTGGTAACAGATGGGGGTAGTGCAGTCATCCGACCCGAGAAAATCATTATTAAGGAGGAGGAGCCGTTTGACGAAAACCATGTTTGCAGTTGACCACAAGCCTCATTTATCTTCATCGCGAGCTGCTCATAAGTATTCGCCCTCACTGTAGTGTCGTCTACGAACAGAACAGATAAGTCACTCGCGATTGCCATGGAAGATCGGTAATAAATATTTAAAAAAGCATATTCCCGATTGCTGATCCCTGCGGAATACCCAGACAGACCTGTCCAGCGTCAGAAACAAGTGTTTTGCCGTTGGTTGACATTTTTACAACTTGCTTACGGTCGCCTAAGAATGATGCAAACAGCTGATGGGCAGAACCTTCGATACCGTAATCTTTAATTATCGGTAATATTGATATTTCATACGAGAATCATACACATAGTGACTGAGTACATATATATATATATTTAAGCCAATGTCACTTTGACATAGAGTGCCCATGCCATGTACTAGTACAGCGTCGAGCACTCACCTTATGTGAGCGAAAATAACGGATTTTGGAAATAAAACTGTTAGTTGTCATACAACAAGTAAAATGCTCAACAACCCCGTATGCGAGTCAGGCCATTTCTACATAAGGCAGGGCGAAATCGTGTTTATGTACTTGGGCGGCAATCTCTATTTTCCCGGCCTCTACAGTAATGTACTATTACTGGCTTGACTGATAGAACAACGAACTCGCACGGCCTAAAGGTTATGTTGTGACTGTTGTGAGGGTCTTGCTTTTGTTTCTCGTTGTCAAAGCTGCAAAGTACAGTACGATTACTGTAAGTTAACCACTGACATATAGTTTGCCTTCATTTAATTTTCAACTTTAATGTCATACAAATTAAGTAGTTATTTCTAAATCGGTAGACGTGGGTAACAGTATTCTGAAAATTGCTTTATTTGTATGACATTAAAGTTGAAAATTAAATGAAGGCAAACTATCTCTCAGTGGTTAACTAACAGTAATCGCACTGTTCAATTTTGCAAACCTTAATTGGCAACACTAAAGTGGTTTAATTTAAATTGTAACTTGTGGCTTCGTGAAATGGGCGTTCATAAGCTAACGCTTTCATTCAGGCAGGCTGTACACTGTTGCTAACGTTGTGGTTTAAAATGAACCTCTACTTAGCAGCCCGCGGTATGTCCATAACAAGCCTAGTTAGAGAAAATCGGATCAACTTATTACAAACTTTCATTACACGACGGAGTGCTTTGTAGGCCATTTAATGAAACTTATAAGACCCGGCTAAAGCTCCGGAGTTGTAAAATTATCTGCAAAGTTACCTCTTCGATTCTGGCTTACGGAAAACAATAATACTAAATACATTTTTACGTTATTGAACTTTACTTTTACTTTTTACATTATCCACGTTAACAATAATATTTGATGTGTTCATGGTCATGCCAATGTCAAAAAAGTCCCCTCTATCTTACAAAAGACCGCAGCCATGATAACATTTACCATTACTTGCTTTGTCGGTATTGGTGTCGAGTTGAAGATGACGCTAGAGCTCCCGAGGGTGCACTGTGTTGAGGGTGAGGGATATGCATAGGTTCAAATTCCTTTGCATGTAATAGAATGCGTGCCGGCCCGACCCGTTCGGTGGGAGACGTATGTACATTAAATTTAGCGGTCTACCTACAGCTCTCAACGCTACGAATACTCGAATCAATAAAGGGGCGGCACTGCGCTTGTGATTTTTCTGGAGTTGCGGTATGCTTATTTGCCACCGTGGTGGCTCGTTTTTTCCGCTTATTTTAATTTAATTATCATCACCCTCTACCGCTGTTGTGTATTGTAGGGTTACGAGAAGCAACGAACTAAAATTTGTAGTTACTTAAGTGCCGCTGTGCTGAGCGCATATACAAAAAAAAACTTGCATATAATAAAAAATAATATAACACTTAATTTTGCAACGTCATTCAGGACGGGGGTTATAGTTATATCATATTTAAGTGAATACACTGTTTATTTCGCATAATGTTTGCTGCAGAGAGTTCGCTATACTGGTTATACCTCTAGGTACTAAAGCAGTCTAAAAGTTGGCGACGCAGAAGTTCTATTAAATTATTACGGCACAGAAGTTTGACCTTGTTATCTGCATGCAAAATTAGATGTGACTTATTAACTGTTCCGTAACTCGTGTCAACAACTTCATTTAATAGATACTGAATACTGGGAACGTGCAGATTAAATTAGAATGATTTGAATATTCACATTTATTTTATTTGTATCGATGATATCCAATTACATGTACAGTTTTCTTTAAAATATAATAAGCACTATACACACCAAAAAATTAATTCTCTATTGTAATAGAATAATAATTAGGAATCCAAACTTAACGAGTAAAGAACCGGCCACGCCGGTACTTGATGCCGCCGCTGCCGTTCCGTGTGTAACCTAACCTGCGACTCTTTAGGCACAGGCGTGCATAATGTCATGCTAGACGCTATACGCCGCTCGAGCTATCAGGCGACTATGGTAAAACGCGACTTTACAAGTCTTTTGTCATACGCGGCGTCAGCGTATTTTAAGCTTCGGTATAATCAATTTATTTGTTGAATAACTGATTTAGAATGACGTAGGTATTTAACTAGCTTTTGGCTGTGTATTCATCCATGTATAACTTGCACTTCTATTCAATTCTCTACCTAATACTCGTAGTTAACAATAATAAATATTCTAGTACGTCCTTTTCTGCAATTCAAAATATTTCAAAATATTAGGTGATACTTACACGATAATTTGTGATCAGGAGTAATTTTTTCTACTTAATTACAGAATTAGAAATAAATACTAATTGATACCAAACACGATTAAGTCGAAGTTACCTAAAACAGACGTTCTTTTTTTGAATAAAACTGAATAAGGAATCACTTTATAATTCAAAATCATTGTCACCCTAACGGAAGTTTGCAAAAATTTGACGTATGTGTGCGCAAGAAATGTGGGGTGACCAAACATTCAGTGGATATTAGTGTTAATATTATCATTAAATTCAATTAATTAAACAGTGATTTAATTGCATGAGACCTCATCCATTGAAATCCGTTTTGGCTGTTTATCAATATTTTTCGACTCCTGATCACGGATTAAGAATCATCGTGTATAGTACCTATAAGTGCCTGTAAATAATAATCTAAGTATGTGTACAGCCGCTATGAGAAAATGAAGTGAATAAGGATAACCTTACCCTTATTCACACAACATCTGGTTCACAAATATTTTAACAATGAAAATATTTTATTTTACCATTTGCATAATATTTAGTACTCCACTACTTTGTTATTAAAAGTGTCTATTGTTAAGGCTAGAGTGAATGTTCCGATATTTTTAGCGCCCTGAATATATATTTGATGGTGGCTAGTGGCTACGATTTATTAAAAATTGTGTTCTGAGGAATACTGCAAAAACTGCAAGTAGCTACTTATTCGACGCGATTCACCGTGGAACTTCACAAAGGTCTTTGAAGCAGTTGGCACACTTTGAAGAATGAGCTGGAGGTTTATTCCACTCCTAGTATTGGTACCGTATCACACTTGCATTCATCGCGGGCGCTCCCTTCCACTCACGCCATGCCTGACGTGCTAGAAAGAGTTCGCGTGACAAATGTGATTTTTATATACCATATACTTCGAAACAGATAGATATAGTGCCCGTGAGAGCGGAAAATTTCACTGAAATTAGGTGTGTGGACAGATTTTCGGCATGTCGCGCTAATAGAAGAAGTTAGACTAGTAAGAGTGAGGTCTGTGACGGCAATGCTTTTCAAACAAACTGCACATAGTACAAGGATAAATTCAACCTCTTCGACGGTTTTTTCCTCAAAAGGAAAAAAATGAAGTATTACTTCTTCTTGATTCTTTCTTCTTCTTCAACTTCGTTGTACGTTTGTCTGTCAAATCGTGGAAGTATGAAATTTAAATTGACTTCAAAACTCAAGATTGAAGTCCCTTGACTTGAAGGTCTAACTCAATCGAACTTCCAGGAGACGATTTTCTGGATGACAAGCATATAATTGTCGTTCTTTAAGGCTCTAGTTTTATCGGCCGTCACCATCAGTTTTCGAAATTATTACTTGACTTGTAAGGTACCTTGCTTCTTGCCAAATTTCATGACTAGGTCAACGGGAGCTTCTTTATAGGTTTTAGAACCTTTACCATTTTTTGAGAACCTCACGTTACGCTTGCTAAAGGCTTGCTACAACGTTAGACATGCTACAATTATTCGATTACGGTACGGAATTTTTTAATGAACCACTTTTACTCACAGCGCAAGCCAAATAAATATTTTAAAAAGCAAAGCAAAACAATCTCCATGACATAACGTAACGAGTGTCTCAATAAGAGTGCAATTATATACCCTAATAATACCTAATTTAAGGTTTATTTTAGTGCACTCGTATAGAGCTTATAGGGCATTTGCGTTGTACGAGTATATGTTCCTTATGAAAACAATAGGATAATGTATAAAATGGTCAAACGTATGATTTCAATCGTTGAATACTTCATTCAAGCGGAACGGCAGCGCTCTCGGCCTACATTACTGAATTACAGTATATTTTTGTGTTATCATTGTTTTATTTAGTCAGTCATAACAAAATTAATACTAACAAAAATCCTGCAGTATCAAAATTCACAAGAAAAGTTGTTTAGCATTTCACTATTGCTGTAATTTCTCAACTCACCTTTGCTGTAATTTAGGTTTCACGTAATTTTTAGTTCCCATAATTTTTATAACATAGAAGAAATCGTTTTACTAGTGTTACTATAGGTACTTGATAATACGTTTCAATGACAGTTACATCTTGGCAAGATCACAATCATCTGTATTTCCGAATTTTAAATAGAACAATACATTTTTTTTATGTTAACGAGTTTAAAATTTCGCTAACCGTAATTCTATTAGTTATTCGAAACATTGGTAGACTTATCTTAGGCAGGCATCCGTTAGGTAAGACAACGAGCGAAGCGAGGAGGACTTTTAGTTAGAACTGCGAAACGACAGCTCGCGAGCCGAGCGAGCAAAGCGAGCGTGCCGCGGTAGCGGCCGGTGAAGTGCAAAAAGCAAACATTTTTTTCAGTAATACAATAGTCATAAGTAGTATAATATAATTAAGTATACAAAACACTCTCAACGACATTCTCAGAAGGGCGCCCCTCAGTGCCAACGTTCCTGCAGCTCTGGAGCCCCAGATTCTTTATTTATCGTATGGCATTTTGGTCACTCTATTACGTACATGTAAAAGAATTATGTGAAAATAATAAGAATAAATTGAGTAAAGATTAAGATTTGTTCTCTTTAAGTACTCTGTAGCGAGTTGCATAAGAGACTTGAGATCCTCCATCCGCCCTGAAAATTTAGTTATCGGGCATTCCAGGACCATGTGGTTGATCGTCTGATCGGGGTTTCCACACACACACCGAGGGGAGCCGCACCAACCCCATTTATACCAGTGGTGGGCGCAGTTTCCAATGCCTATTCTTATGCGGTTTAATTGGCACTACACCCTGCGCGGATGGTCGAAACCTGGTGGACGCGACCTAGGGTTCAACGAGAACAGGCGTTCATCTGGTTGTTGTTGCCCGTTCCAATCGGACATCCACGCTTTGTGTAGGTCCCACTGGCTGTCCGGGTCCATCACAGCGAGAGCTGGTGGATTACGGGACTTAAGTCTTTTTTCTCCGTAGGTAGTGAGATCTTGGTGGATAGGCAGCTCTGGATGGCGTTTGATTGATGCTGAAGATTTCCCAGTTAGCCTTGGAGAAGTTCCATCGGGGCACGGGGTATGACGGGACTATGGGGATTTTGAGTCCGATATCAAAAAGTACCGGTCTGTGCTGGCTGTGCGTGAAGCTTTTCAGGTCTGTCCTTGTAGTTGCTACCGGCCGGAAATGAGTGTCTCGCGTGGTGAAAGCGGGGCGTGCGCTGGTGTGGGACGCCACCTGTACTGACACCTTGGCGGCGTCCTACCTACCAGCAACTATCAAAAGTGCGAGGGCGGCGGGAACGCCTCAAGGCCTCAAAATACAGCTGTCTCGGCGCCCAATATCATTCTTCGCTTTCGGCGTCGAGACACTAGGTCCTTGGGGTAAGAGTGCGCTGGAGCTCCACAGGGAGCTCAGCAAAAGGTGGAGGGAGGCAACAGGCGACTCTCGCGCCGGCTGAATTCTCGAGGATACAATTGCAATCACAGTCAATGCCGCCTGCGTGATGGGCACTCTGCCAAGAGGCCCCAGATCTTTTATTTAATTAAGTATTTTAATTATTTTTTCTAAGTTTAAGGTTTAGTTTTAGCTAGATATTTTAATTTAATAGTAGTTTTAGTATTATATTCACACTAGTTTTAGTATTATACACATATATCTCGTTCAGTCTACACAATTACTTTTAATACGATGAAACAATGTTCGAGGCAATAATAATATATGGAATGTATCATCTGACAATCATGTTTCAATAAATGAATCCTATAAATAACGGAATACGTATTCTAGAAAAGCAAATTCGATGAAGCTTTAAGCTACGGCTGACGATTGTGTAGTTTATTGTCCTCAAAATACAGTAGGTTTGGACGTGACACAAACAGTTTTGTATTGGTACAAACGGCAATGGATGCGCGGCAATGTCCTTTATGACTATACGATTATAAGTCGATACTAATAATACCTATTAGTTTTCTAGAAAGCAAGGACAGGTCATATCAATGTCGTTCTAACACACGAATACATTAATACCTATTTTTGGAGACAGGGGCATTGGCAAGGGCATTTTGGACATTAAGTATGAATTGGCTTGGCTTCGTATTTGATTGATTACTCTTGTAGGTTTGATGGGTCGTGATTGATTAATTCGATAATATGAGAGTCATGTGAAAAAATAAATGAATTGACAAGGTATCCATTTATTAAAAATATATATTTAAAAAAAATATTTGGGGCAATCTTACACAAATCGATCTAGTCCTAAACTAAGCAAAGCTTGTACTATGGGTACTAGACGACGATATACCCGGGACCTCCGGCTTTGTAGGCAGGGTCACTGCCAACTTTCTAGGCTACAGAGCAGAGGTCGTCAGAAAATCATTAAAATATTTACTAGAATTTACTGGAACGTACCTATACTTGTAATTCACTGTAATATACCAAGTTCTAACAGTTTCAGTGCCAGGCACCCGCTAGATCAGTGTTTTCAACGTTTGTATCACACTTAATAATATAATAATAATAATAAATCAGCCTATATATGTCCCACTGCTAAGCACAGGCCTCCTCTCATGGATGAGAGGGAACGCCCTCCCTCTCTATCATACTTAACTTTTTACAAATACACAAACCTAGCATCACTTTATCTTTAAAAATGTTGATACCGGCGAGCTCCTTCAAGACCACCGCCGCCGGTTGAATAACATTGTTCTGCATTCAACACCAGAACGAAATAGCAAAATAACTAGCACAAAATGTTGTACACGGATACTATTGACACTAGATTTGTCGTAGAGCCGTGTGTAGATAGTTTCAAACATTAGGTACGAGGACCTTATGCTCAATATTATCTACACTTCACTCCTTCTGCTGAGTGTAGATAGTCGCTTTCATCCACAGCCGCGGCCAAAAGTATTGAGCACCCCACTTTTTCCTTTGTAACTTATAAATAAAGTATTATTTTTTAATTTCGAAAATACACGAAGACGTAAAATATAATAAGTGTTTTTTTAAATAGCTAATTGCGTGTGAAATTTGAAGCTAGCAAAAGTCTGGTTTTACAATAAAGGATTAATTGAATATTTTTAACGGAATATCCCTTAATAAATATGACTATTTTCTCTGATAGATATACAACTTTCTTTAGTAAAATATATAAATTTATCTTTCAAAGGTTGATTTTTGTATGAAAAATGCATGAGTGCATTTATAAGGCTTTATAAACGGTTTGTCACCTGTTGTCGTCTACGAAAGAGTAATGCCACGAAATCGTTGCTACTAGAGTTTAAAGGGGTATTCTATCCAACAATTTCCTCAACAGGCAGTGTGTCTCACGTGCAGGAGCACTCATTTTCAAAGCTCGGAGTCGAGTCGGGTGATTACCCTTCCCGTCGCCTTTAGTCGTAGACAGCTACGTAACTACGCCGTAGTGCATTTACGACTCGTAGCAGCGTAGCGTCAATACAAGGCTCCCCACGTTACTTTCGCGCTACGCTTGTAGCTGATCACTTTGTTTTCCTCGTCGGTAGCGTAAAGTGTCAAGATAAGGTCGAATTCTCTCTAACACATACATACAACAAACAATTTTCCATTCTTTTGATAGAGCCTAATATAAAAAAAAAAACGTAACTAGATTGATTGTGAGTATTATAAACGTAAGACAACTCAGTTGCCACACTTATTTATTCATAGAATTAATCTCCATACAGACGAAGCAACATTCGCAGAAACTTTCCAACTTATAGAAAACACCGGTAATTTAGGTTCCTGGCGAATTTTGGCGAAATCACGGCTTTCCTCGGCAACATTGCCGAACCAATTTTGTTGATTAGGGTACAATCCTCTTCTTTTGTCGCTGGGGACAACCTACCGCCGATCTTTTCTTTTAACCTTTATATAAGGAAACCACCTACACGCACCTGAAGCAAATTTCTTCCTATTTCAAAACCCACACGGACCGCTAAGTCCTATCTTTCGCATATCTTTATCTTGTATACAAGCTATATATCGCTGAAGATACTAAGCTTCATGAATATTCCACGTAATGATGTGGGCACTATTCTGGTTGTAACATTTCTAACTTAACACAAAGTGTATGTAACTAACAGAGTTGTAAAATCTGTACAAATAATAAAGAGGTAATCTCCAGAAAATCCAGTTTAAATATCCTTCACCAGTGTATAGAATGTTAATTTTATCGCCAAGGTTCTGGACAGTCTGCTTGACAAACAGCTGGCAAAACATATCCACTTGCATGACGCCCAGTTCGGCTTTAGACCTGGTTTATCCACCGAATCCGCCATCCTATGTCTAAAGCAGACTGTCCAATACTACACGGCCAGAAAAACACCTGTGTATGCCTGTTACTTGGACCTGTCAAAAGCATTCGACCTGGTGTCTTACGACATGCTGTGGCATAAGCTACAATCTGAAGCTGATTTGCCGTGTGAAATTACCTCGTTACTCAAGTTCTGGTACGATAACCAAGAGAATAGTGTCAAGTGGGCTGGAGCGTATTCGGAGGTGTATAGGTTGGAGTGCGGGGTGAGGCAAGGGGGGTTAAGTTCGCCCCGCCTCTTCAACCTGTACATGAACCGACTGCTGGAAGAGCTCAGCAGTGCCAGTGTTGGATGTTCCATAGATGGGGTGCGTGTGAATAACATCAGCTACGCGGATGACATGGTGCTGCTGAGCCCCTCAGTGGGTGGTTTAATTAGTTTATTACGCAAATGTGAGTCATACGCGGAGGCCCATGGGCTCAAATACAATGCTAAGAAAAGCGAGATTATGCTATTTAAAGCAGGTAATAAGACCTACAGAGTCCCCTCTGTAACTATGTGTGGCACTCCCTTAGCACAAGTCAAGCATTTCAAGTATTTGGGCCACTGGGTCACTGACGACTTGTGTGACAACTTGGACATGGAGAGGGAACGCAGAGCGCTGGCTGTGCCAGCGCACAGCCAGCGCTCTGCGTTCCCTCTCGATGTCCAAGTTGCATGTGTGCAACATGCTGGCTCGTAGGTTTGCACGATGTACTGATAAGGTGAAGGCTACGCTTTTTAATATTGCCAGTCCTTCTACACGTGCAGCCTATGGATCAGCTACACGCAGCGGGCATACAGCGCTCTGCGGGTATTACAGTACAACAACGCGTACAGGGTGGTGTTCGATCTATCTCGAATCTCGAATACCATCCTGTGCACGCTGTCCGACAGGTGGGATTCACCGTGGCTGAAGCACTGGGTGCAACTGCATGCACACTTATGTTTTATGTTTTTTAATATAATATTAACCCTAGATTTAAGTAAAATGTCACTAACACGTTATGGACTTTGTTCGAAATAAAATTATTTGAATTGAATTGAATTGAATAGAAAAAATTAAATGAAACTATAGAATGTCCCTTTGTAATGGACAAAGACATTTTTTTATACCATTGGCTCCGCCGGGTTATTTGTATGTACCTTAATAACCAGGGAGGGGGAGGCATGTGTTCAGCAGTGGACGCCTTCCGGCTGATATAATGATGATCATGAATACGCAGGAAGAGCCACGCGGGCAGCTACTGTGCTATTTAATAAGTGTATAGGTTTTAAACATCGTTATACGTGTTATTCCCATGTGTTTAAGACCCAATTTAGAACTCGTTACATTAAAACGATGTATCATGACATAAAAGTTAAACGAAATCCCAGTGGAACGTGTTAAAATGATCTACCATCCTATTGGTAATTTAATATTTCAACCTCCGCAGCTTACATTGAAGTTAACCAGTTATAATTTCATGGACGATAATTAAAACAAAATAGCTATAAAATTTTGTTTCAAAATCTTTAAAAAACAAATAAGATGCATACCTAATTGGCCCACCGTTTTATTCCCAGCGCGATTGAGTTCAGACAAAGCCGAGGCAGTTTCAATTAAAACTTATTTACATTTTGCAATCACAATCAGATTGCGGAGTTTGTTCGACACGCGTTGACAAGGCTGCGATATCGCTAACGAGTTGTATTTTGTAAGTACAGTCGGTAGAGAGTTCAGTCAACATCAAAGGTATGTTTACACTTTTGCACCTTTCTCGATTGTAATAAGTCTAAGACCGACCTAATCATTGAATCAAGATTTAAATTTTTCTTTTGCGTTACGATTATTTTTTGTAATTTGGAATACAATGTATCGAAGTTCTTTAGCAAGTATAAGTGTAAGAAAACCTTTTATCAAAAATAGTAATACATTTCATTATAAAAATTACTTGAAGAAGTGGTAACTATGTGCAGGTACAAACTTTTCGAGAAGTACTGCAACAAGTCTTGCTTGTACTTATAAATATAACTATGGAACATTGTAAACTGTGTATTAGCTGGCACGTTTGGAATCGCAGAAATGCTATAGCAAATTGAATGCGTGTAACCTCCGGTTCCCACGTGTGCCGGCCCGATTTTTTTTTCGGATGTCGGCGCCTCATACAAATTGGTGTCCGACAAGTGTGAATAGCTTCATATAAAATGTTCTCCCGCGCCGCTTTCCTTCTAAAACTTTCTGTTGGTGATAAGGGTGACTGCTGTGCCGTGTATTGTGCATGTTTTCCTGGATTTCCCGAGGCGCTGAAGTTCGGTGAGTTGCTTTTGGTTTTCTTTGAGTGTGAAACGTGCTTTCAAGGTAATACCTACCGCCGACGCTCGCAAGTCTCGCAACAAGATTTAGGGAAAGGACAATCGCGTTCGATTGTCCTTTGATTTGAAACGCGATTTCCGCGATTGATTGTTTTGAAACCTATGAAAGTCCACTTAAAATCGAAGCCCCAACATATTTTGGTGCTGGGACGATTAAAATCCGGACCGACATCCGACATAGTGGGAACCAGCTCTTAGTTTGCATGATTAGTATACTGGTAATCTATTCCCTCCGTGTATCAACTAGACCGATGAATTCGGTGAGGATTTCTAGAGATATTATATGGTATTGTTGTTTGCAGTGCTGGGCTACAAATTTCATTGAGTGAATGATTCGTATTAACAAATAAAGGATATTTACTCGTATATATGTTTTCAATGTCTGTAGGAGACGATATTTTTTACATACAACAATATTTTTTTCAAATGACAAACATCGAACGTACAGTCGTTTCGACTTAAAAAAACATTTATTTACAATTTCGCACCGTCCATTGCAATAATCCGAAATTTGTATCATCATCAATCATCATCATCATCACCATCACATAATATGAAAGAATACTAGATTAATTTATTTATAAATAGGGATTGACAATTGTATAATGTGACAATGGAAGAACGAAAGGTCGTCACACCTTGAAGCTTAATTATAGTATCTAGTTACCTACCTAATGTACCTATAAACGCCTAGACAGAGAGATGCAAGTATGTTCTGAGTCTGCCTGTACACTGCGACCCTGTTTACAAATGCGCCCCGCTTTGACTCATTTGATTTCGCGCGACTACAATCGAATAATGAACACAACTCATGTTTCATTTAAAACTTATTTCCATTTTACAATCGCAACCAGCTAGTTACCTAAACGTACTGAATTGGAATTCGTTTGACATTTGTTGCGCGGTCTTTCTGACAAGTAGCTGTTGGCGGGTGTGGAAGCGAGCCCACGCGACTAATGGAAAACTGATTGTTAATGAATATACGTTTTTTGAATAGATCCTCGGGGGGAGGCGCGAGCTAGCGGTTTAACAATAGTTCTAGTTGGAGGAAACGGAATTAGTTTCCGTGCGCTACTCGCAAATTTATTTGTATTTCCATTTCGTGCCTTGATTAAATTATATCAGCGGTTAGGAAATCAATAATCGGCTCTTACCTACATTATTTTAGCATGATTATTAAATACAAACTTAAAACGTAATTTACTGTACCTTAGGTCCTTGGGCTACACGTATGTGGAGGGGAACTGACTGGTATTTTCTACTTTACCGAGAGCTTCCCATTTAATATGGCCCAAATTTCCTTACTTGTCGGTACATTTTCACAGTATTTAGTTTTATTATTCGCGGAAGCGGGGCGGTACGCATGTAGTGCAGCATTCAGACTTCGTATCGCTCAGCGTCCTGCGCAACCCGTGCCAATCAGAAATCACTCATTTAAGTAAATGTGTAAAAAAATCTAAATTAACTTCACTGACAGTTGACACTGACAGCTGGTAGCTTACGGATACCACACCGAGTCCGTATCGCTAAACGATCAAACGAGCAAAAATCGAATCGTATATGGAACAAGGTATAAGTACATTAAGGCCGTTATACATCATGCGATTTCAAAGAGAAGCATATTTCAAATCAAAAATGTTAGTATTGTTATGTTCGAATTAAGTAAAACCAGTACAATGTTTCCCTTTGATATCCTAGATGAACAATGAAACGCACACGAATCTGTTACGTTACGTTAAAAATCGAATGGAACGTTAAAAATGGAACGAGGTGTGCGGGGTGGTCAACTGCCAAGCCATGCTCGTGCATGAATTAAGAAAATAGTGAATGCTTCAGTGCTTTTAACATCTATTATTCATAAAATGTAAGATTTAATTTTTCATTGTCTTTATAAATATCCCATTACGCTTCAACGAAGTTTTTCATTAACGTCACATTAACGAGACCGTTCATCAAAGACGTTTTGAAATAACTTAAAATTATCTTTTGATGCAAAAATTGAAATGTTGTGAGACTATTATTTTTTGCTGACGAAAGCACCTTTTAGTACGCTTTCCTAACTGATTAAAATAAGGTTGACTGATTACAATAAGAAATAAAATAAATATTATAACATAATTTGTGTTGTCTTTTAAGGGTGGTAGTCTAGGATAGCTGTGCAAGTATTTTGTTACACTTAACAAATGTCAAACACAAATTTCAAAGTGAGAGACAAATACAGACGAATATTAATAATAATATGCACATTATTACAAATTGGCTCCGTTGTTCAGTCATTTCCTATTCCGACATTAAATTATCAGTAATTTATCCTAGGGATATTCTCTTTGTCATTCTATTTATCATAGGGATAGTTGCATAACTATCCCTAATGAACCCTGAAACTTGGAAGCTACTTTATCCGCTTAACAATTTAACGTTAACTTAAAGTTATTCGTAACAACTAAACGGTGGCGGTGGCGGTAATATTTCGATCTCCTCGGGACTCGCAATCAACCACGTTTCACCCGCAATGGCTTCATTTGCCTTTAAAAGATCAACAAAAGTTTAATATTTCGGGGCAAGCCAAGCGGGGTAAGGATCCTGAGGGTAAATTCTCAATTCAACGTGTTTCGCGTGCTCGCGACGCGGACCGAGTTGGTCTCAAAACGAGTACCCTCCTCATGAAGCCGGCCCCGCTTGCCGTCTCGATTAAACCCTGCTCTAGCGCACCTCCGAGGTGATATTTCATCCGATCGATAGCGATAGCGATATCTCGGTGACGCGCAAACGAGGCGACCTTGACTTGACTAGACGAAAGTACTATGATTTGAGTTTTCTAGCTGTCAAACATTGATTGAGTTAGACAGCGCAGTGTTTCTGCCGTTCGCAAGTCTCAGTGATATTACACTCTTATTTATGTTCGCAAGTACTATTTTCAGCAACAACACATTGACAATATTATACTGGATTAATATTGGAATGCGAAGTTGGGTAAGGCAGTCAAAAAAAGTTTTTTTTAACCGATATCTGCATTTGTGATACATTTTGGATACCGTGTAACACAAATTTTGTGTCATGGATAACACAAAAGTACCAAACACGAAACAAAACGTAACACAAAACCAGACTTAGGTTAAATTAAAACATACATTTTGGCGGGTCTTACCCAGTGTAGCCCATCGGCTACTGAACGATTAAAGGTTGTCAGGAAATTGGGATGTCTTCGATCTATATACACCGGAACTTTCGAGATAGGATCATTTGCAGGCACATATTAAAGTAATTTAGAGAGAGGAGCTAACTTTAATTGAACGGTCTGTGAAGAATGATGAGTATGATATGTAATATTTAGAATATTATTAATAAGTAAATGACTTATGAGCAGTGGAGAAAAACTGAACAATCTGTACAAATAATAAATTAAATAATTTAAATTAATAACGTAAATTGTGTACCAATCATTATTGTAAGCTTTTTTGCTATTGCGAATATATCGCTCTATAAACGTAACATAACTAACAAAGTTGTAATGAGACGAGCTAACTCTAATAGAATGGTCTACATTTAACAGTGAAGGAAATCTGACCATTCCGAATTCTACATCGTTATCATAATATGGATGCGTTTAGATTCGTGCCAAGTGAATGCTATATTCATAACTAGCTGTACCTGCGACTTCGTTTGCATGGTAATGTGGTGGGAGTTAACGAATTTCTTATTTTGGACATAGGACACATGCAGTTCTAATTTCACCTTTCGAGTAAAACGTTGAACAAACCTATTTTAGCTAAAATGCCGTTAAAATTCTTTTCTTTGATGTTTAAATTAGTAAGAAAGGGACAAAACTCGTTTTATGGGGTAATAGTTTAGTAGATGTTTGTGGCCATAGATCCAACAGGTAGGACACAGGCTGCAGCATTAAATTTTTATATATCTTCTTCTCTACATATTTATAATATAACACTGTTTTATATTAAATAAATACAAACGTGATGACTGAAATCATCTTGAGTCACTCCGACTTTCAGGTAAAGATGTGTATAGAATTAATAAATAGATTTCATAATCCTTTCGAGTACCCGGAGTAGGTACCCATTGACCGGTAAGTGTTTACGCGGAACAAAAGATCTCTTTTTTAACGTCTGAATTTATATTTTCCAAGCTATACCTAACCACTAACTAAGTTCTAGAACCATAACGCGAGTCCGAGTCCCTTTCTATTAAAGGTAATTAATGTAATTATTAAAAATATTAAAGTATTATGTTTATTTTTTCATATCGCAATGTTTCAGATCGCACTATCACATTCTGCCGATCTTCTGTATGTTCCCGCCATTGTCAACTTAAGGAATGTGTATTGCAGGCTTTATGATAAAAGTTTTATCTGTATGTTGGCCGATTCCTGTGTCTCTATACATAGGCTGAATGTCAACTTGAAGGCGCGAAGTACGAAGTAAAATACCGCCTTAATACCTACTGACGCGCTATTACGCGATAATTAATGTTTTAAAAAAAGGGGCCCGTTCTTTACTGATTTAATATAGTTTTACTGTTTATTGCTGATAAATATAAATACTGACAAACCAGCACGGCTATCACAAGACGGCGCGCGAGCTCTCTCTATTTTTCTCGAACTATCCGTCTCTCTCGTAATATACAACTAAGAAAGAGACGTATAGTGCGAGAAAAATCGAGAGAGCTCCCGCGCCATCTTGTGATAGCCGTTAAGTATCGTGACAAATACTCAGCGTGTAATCTTGCAGAAACTCATAAACCTAGACGTTTTGGCTGAACGCGAAACAACGCTAGGCCATGGCCATGCCATTAAAAAAAAAAGGAAGAGTCAGACTTTTGACGTTATTTTGTGGAAATTTGTTGATACATTTATTGAAATTACGCCTCAATACGAATTTAGCGCGTATAAGTTTCCATATCAGAATCGATTATTTTTTTATGCTTTAGAATTTAATATGCGTTTTGTGAAGGTCTATCACAACACCGGATCGAAATTATTACTGTTAGTTAGATATGGCAAGTCCGCCATTTTGACGTCACTGACAGTTGACAAATATGGCGGCTATGATTTCAAGAAGAAGAACTGAATAATTTAATGAGGTCAAATGTTTCCGAAAATTAATTAACTGTCGCAGTTGGATAAAAATCTATCCTAAACGGAAGCTAGAGTAATAAACTACTTATGAAAAAATCTACATGTTTTTCCGTTCATGGGAAGCCGAGATCATTCGGGACACGTAAATGCTTAGTTTGATACTGGCTGATTCCATTTTCAAATTAGAGATTTATTATAAGTGAGAGATACCTACGTCAGTCATGCCATATAATATATGCATATGAACCGCATCCCTTTATATACCGTACGTACTCAAATTAAAAAAACGATCAAGAATTAAATTTTAATGACGTGTCAAATTTTACACGCAAAATATTGCTGAAACCGACTTCAAAGATAACTCATTTAACGCATAGCCGTCTTGGGAATATATGAGGTATCCGACTCGACAGGGCAGAATGATAAAACCACGCGTGTCTGGAGTAAAAAAGAGATTTAGTATGCAGACAGAACACCGATGTTTTGGTCCCGCTTTAATAAATCTTGCACCTTTTCCACTCGATTTGGTACTAAATACAACAGGCTTAAATTATGCAGTTAGCACTTAGTCTGGTTTTGAAGCTAAGTATTTATAAGATCGTAAATTGAGAAGCATTTTCGATCAATCGCGTTGTGCCAGCGGAGATATTAATCAATATTGTTGATTAACGTTATTAACGCTATTTAAGCATTACAGCTGACATTGTTTATACTAAAAATGCACTGAAAATAGTACAGAATTAATTTTGTCCGTTCATAATAGTGGAATATAAAATAATTAATATTTGATATTGATAATATTGATAATGGAGTAGGTATGTTATGTTTTCATGAGAACCAATGAAATTTGATATACCTATCAAAAAAAAACCATTCACTAACAACGTAACAAGCTAACGATCCGCAACCATGTTCCTTCAATTAGACTTGAAACTGAATTTCCTGTACCAGTGGTTAAAGGTACATTTTCAGTAATCGAAAACCGTGAATTTTATTTCACTTTAATAAATGGGGCACGTCATGGGGACTATCTCGTTACGCTTAGTTACGCGAAGACACGAGCTATATACGTCCATGTTAAGGGCCTGATGTAGTGTCGAACCCTTGTCAACAACGCTGAGGCTCGTCGAGAACACGTTTTGAAGTAATAACCTTCTATGCTTGCAAACTTATATTTAACTGTCGTTGGCGACCCTAGCCTTGACGTATTAGAGCAACTAGTATCAGATGGTAGTTTAAAGTATAGCTGGGTATTGCTACTATCCACACCATTACATTATAAGTAATCTGCCCTGAATAGTGGCCATCGGGGAGTTATCGAATTATACTTAGTGTTGAGTTTTTTATGCGTGTGTTTAATCGAAAGGTTAACCTTTAAAGATGACATGGTAAACGTCGAAATGCTATGAACTAATCTAGCGATAAAATCTGTGCTTGTTTGGTAGAATTGATACAATTATGATGAGCTAATATAATAAGTTTATTTTGAATATAATATAATTGACGTAAGTATTAGACTTTTATTCTCGGCGAGAAAATCGGCTAACTTATCTGAACATCGCTTCCGAACAGAACTTTTAATTTATTTTATTTTCTTCGGGATAAAATAGGCTCGAGTTTAGGAATCAATCTACCACCTGTAAATCTTCCCGAGATTGACTCGTTTAACCTGAGTTTGGCTGCGAGCCAGCGCACAAAGCGTGCCGCTGGGAATGTAATATCGTAAGCAACTCGGAATTGTGCTCACGTGCGACATTCTTCCCCGGCAACAACGGAATTGATAATACATTTTCATCATACCTTCAACCACATAATCGTAAACAAGTCTACCGTAGCGTGACGATTTTCGTTCTATTCGGCATTACGAGGCACAGAAAACGATTGGATAAATCTATACATATTATAAAGCTGAAGACGGTCGAAAGTCTGTACATGGGAGATATTCGAAAAAAAGTTTGCTGGGGATACTTCGAATCGATAACAGAACACGATCTAAAAGTTTTTAGAATTTTTGTCCGTTTGTCTGTTTGTCTGTTTATTTGTACGCGCATAACGGGACAACGTCTGATCGGATTTTGATGCAAACTTTACTAATCAGTCGAGAAAATTTCCGGACAACATATAGGCTATAAAAATTATTAAGATAATGGTGCAAACGGGTTAAAAAATGGGGTTGAACTTTGTATGGGAACTTCTTAAATATATAAGCTAAAGACTTGAAAATTTAGGCCCTCGAGCTCGCTTAGGTAGCAGTCTCTAAAAGCGTGCTAATAGGCCATTAATTCCTATGAAAAGCTCAGCCTTCGGCTTCGCTTGGCTCCACTTTCATCTTCGGGAATTTGGGCCTCAGGTTTCGCTTGCAAGTCACCCGAAGGTAATGGAGTGGCGTAGGGGCTCGCATTGCGCGCGCTCTCTAAAGGGGTGCTGTGGGCCTTTCATTCCAACGTAAAGCTCGGCCTTTGGCCTCGCTGCCACCTGGGGATAATATAATATAAGTGGCCTTCAGCCTCCAAGTGCTTTCTTAAGGCTTGATTTGGATTCATTGTTACGAAAAGTTGCCTGGCCGCTCACCTTCTGGACTTTGGTCTCCGGATACTCTCGGTACGAAGACATCTGGGGATAGTGCGTGTCCGTGGGGGCTCACCCATGGGCCCTGAGCCCCCGAGCTCACGTAGTGACCGCTCTCTAAAAGCATGCTTAGGGCCTGTGATTCCTGTGAAAACTCAGCCTTCGGTCCCGCTTGCCTCCCCGTTTACCTCCAGAACTTTGGTCCTAGGTTTCGCTTGAAAGTTACTCAGAGATAACGAGTATCCGTGAGAGATGGGGCCTTAGGCCCTTGGGCTCGCATTGAGACCGCTCACTAAAGGATTGCTTTAGGCCTTTAACTCCAATGAAAAGCTCGGCCTTCGGCCTCTCTTGCCTCACCGCTGGGCACTTTGGCCTCAGGTCTCGCTTGCAAGACACCTTAGGATAGTGAGTGTCCGTCGGGCTCGCCCTAGGGTCTTCAGACCTGGGGCTCGCATAGGGAGCGCTCTTTAAAAGGATACTTTGGACATCTATATAATATTATTGACGTCCAAGTTTATGAGAGTGTTTATTTATATTCGAAGAGAATTTGAACTGTCACACGCACAATCAATTGGAAATGAAATGTTTATTTTCAGTATGTAGTATGGTTAAACATAAAAATACCATGTAAACCATAATTTATGCGCATACGAAGTCGCGGGCAGAAGCTAGTTATTGATATTTCTTCAATACTTTACTTGTTTTAGATTATATAATAATCTTGAGCTGTATAAATTCTCGGCTTGTAAAACTTTATTTTTTTGAGCTCGCATTTAGCCGCGCGCTGGGTCACAAATTTCATAGCACATTTTCATCACGCTGCCTGATTCAAACCTTCATAATTCAAGTAGCATTCATCTCGGAAAGCCTTCCGTTTGATTACTCGTAAAATACTGCCATTAAGTTGTTGTCCCGGCCCGTTTTATTTCGGTTTGCGGGACGCATGAAAGGTTTATGTACTTATTACAGGTAGGGTTACCGTTCAATGGATGAAGGTTCTTACCAAGATGACGGATGATCAGACCGTCGTAGCGTACGAGTAGGTATATTGGCTTTTAACATTAACACAATTTTTCCCGTCGCGTGAGTTTTAAAACATTATATAGTCTATTACTAAAACGTAACATTATTAAACCGATTGTCACCTCACTTCAACGGGTATATGATAGCTATTATAGTAAAATTATGTATCTATATTTGTGAATTTTCATTTTCCTTTTCATTCGCTATGCCTGAACTCACCAGAAAATGAGTATTAAAATTCATATCGATTAAACAACATACCTAGTAAAAATCCATCACGAAAGAAAAACTTTGTTTTTTATTAAAAATCTTATGCAACAGGTTATACTCGCTGACGCTCGTTTCATAAAACCACACTCTTATTTTAAGGCCTAATTATGTACAGTTGCATACACTACTTTATCTACACACACATCATAAGTAGGTAAGTAACAGCAAAAAACCAACAAAAAAATGACAACAGCAATGGCGGCAATTCGTCATGACGAATGGTTTTTTTTAATCATAGACAAACGAATCTTAAGTTCCTATACTCATATCACACGAGATCAAATGTCGTGCGGTTTATATTAAAAAACATACTGAATTGACGTTTCGTATTGATAAATGTTTTTTCTACTCCTGTACTTTTATCTGTCATTTACATAGTCCCGAACACTAATATAAAGACATACAAAACAAGTCTGCAGAAAAGTCTATACTCTATTCCCCATAACAGTACGGCACAACCGTGCTGTTTTGTCGCCAAAACGATACGCTTAGCAGCCATACGCTTCTAAACCTGGGTAGTGCTACATTGTGCCACGGCCTACTAGACACGATCGAGTAGGCCGCGACGCGACTAATCTAGAGCTAGAGGGCCATGCCGAAACATAAAATACATTAGGTACTACCAACTTAACAAACCACTGAATGTATTTACTTCAAATAAATTATTGTACTAACGGCATTGCTGCCAACTTAAGAAAAACCTTGGTCTTATTATGACAGTACTGGCAAGTTGAATTAAGAACAAAACAGACCATAAACAAGAGGTGTCAATGTGTCATGTTTCCAATTTCCCACCAAAGTTCCAGTTCAAAATTAAAAGACGAAATATGTCAAATATGATAACTATTCGTTATTAATAACTTCTCAAGATTTGATTCGTGTTTGTGAAGTGAAGAAAAATGTGTACGTTCCTTTTAAAATGGACGAAGATGAAATTGCGTGAGTAGTAATAGAACTAACGGAAAACTTACTGCCTGAAAAGTCAAATTATGCTATTTATTTAAAATAGTCGTAGAAAAAATATTGTATGCAACGGTGTATAACTTGGTCTTAAAACGCTCGTGGCGTCTTTAATTGCGATGCTCGCCAAGGCTCGCATCGCAACTCACGACACTCGCGTTTTAAGACCCTACTTATACAACAGTTGCATAAAATACTATTAATATCTATGGATACTAGAATAGAGACCCGCTTGAGTTTTGACAGCTGTACCAAATTTAAACTCATAACGATACACTTACCTACTACCACAGACAATGACTAGTAGACATTAACGAAAGGTATCCGATGTAAATTATAGCGATAGCACATAGTTTTCTTTTCATTCCCATCGTAATGGCGGCTGGTAGAAAATACAACATATCTACAGAAGTTCTCATCAATAACCGTAATAAGCAAGTAGTGTCAAAAGCGTGCATTATTATAGAGTTGACCTAATGTTTGATTTAGGCAGCACGAGTTCGATCATTCCCGCGCCGAGCTCATACCGCTTCCGCACTGTCGACAGCATCTAACAGCAGCGCCGTCCCACTCGACCCAATAGATTTATCTGCGTTTTCAATATCCACTCAACAAGAGATTTCCTCGAAGGATTAATAACTTCATTGTAAGAAATCCAATCCAAGGAAGCCGACTGAACACTGTTCCAAAGCGTCGCTCTCAACAGAGGGATCGAGTTAACTTAATCATCGGAGTTAAGACATTCTGTTGCGCTAATATAGAAACTTATTAACGGCTGAAACGAGCATATCGGTGGGAAGTGAGGAAACTAGATAGGCGTAGGTTAAATAGCTTAAGTAGAAACTATGCATATATGCGAACACACATCTCTTAAATTAAACTTCTTTTAAACGATGTTTATCAAAGTACTTAGCAACTTCACTTTTCTAAACGGTATAGTTTTGAACGTTAATTTCATTATGATATTTGTTTAAGTTCATATTCACATCAGCAGGTCGATCACATAACGCATTGTACGCACGTTAGATAGATCTAAATGTCAAATTTTATTTGAAAAAATGACAGTTGGGTTGTTCTAACGAGCGTTCGGGAGGTTACGTGATTACTGATTACCCCTCTGGCCTATCCCTCTCGCATGTTGACGCATAATAATATATGGAGACGCCGTTTATGTGGATTGAGATTACAACCAAAAATTAAGCTGTGTAGCCCATTTGAGGTTTATTTGATTTGTCGGCATGACTTCGGAAGTTCAAATTTTACGGCAGTACATCACTACTGTCTGAGTTTCCAAACAAACGATCATTTTCTTTTGTTTTAAGTAGTTACACTGTATGTGGCTGTATGTACGGCTGTATAAGGTACATAACTAGGATTGATATAGTAGATATATAAATGTAGTACAAAAAACAAATGTCCTAACATTTAAAGACAAACAACACACATACACATATATTACACAAAACAACAAAAGTACAAAAAGTAGTAAAACATTAAAAGTAAAGTAGGTATTTAGAGCCACTAAATACAGATTCAACGGATCAGAACACTCAAGCGATTGCTTAGTCAATCCCAATGCGTAGAGCGTCCTATTACTTAGTCTAGTGTAGTATCATAGATTCCGATTTGGTGCTGAACCGAGATAGTCACAGATAAAGTCAGAAATAAGAGTCAGAGATATTTTGTTCTGTCTGATATAAGATTAAATTTACTTGATCCTATTTACCACTTAATTTACAATACAATAATCTTCATTGCACACTTCACACAAACAAAGCAGTCATAAAGAGAAACAATACAATAACATGTAAAAAGGTTGAGGTAGACAACAGGCGTTCTTGTCGCTGAAGAGCGATCTCTTCCAGACAACCTTTGGGTAACGGAGAAAGAGATAAAACTAGATTACGCAGTAGGTGGTGCAGAGATTATAGTTAATCAAAAATCAATAAAAGCATTTAATTACCCGTACATAAATAGCTCTTTATTACTCATGCATACACAATCATACAAATATCACATATACAAATTTATATTACATAAACAGTCAGCCAAAATATTTTATTGTAAGAAGGAATTGGGAAGGGAACTATTGTAAAATTTGGAAGAAAATTGTTAGAAGATCTAACAGAATCAAAAACTAAAAAGCTGTTTGAGATAGCGGGGAGTTGCAGGGCTAAAAAGGACAATTTAGTTACTTAATTTTACTTGCACCTTGCATTGTTCGTATGTAAGGTAAGTATCGAAGTGGGTATGTATTAACTTTTAAACCTTGCAAACCATTAATCTGCCACCCCTCTATCTGATTTCCCCGGGGTCTCCGGACTGAGTTGAAATTTGAAATTTACCATACTTAAGTCCGGTGACACTGTAATATTAGCACCGCCAACCAAGCTGATCTGATTATGGAGCAAGAAGGTGGCCATAGTAATTCCTAAATTGTACAAAAAAAGCTAAGTCTACATTAAGATATTGTAACTTGTTTAAAGTCGTTTAAAGAAAGACAACTGAGTTTGCACAGGTACCGGTGAACTCCTCGCTGTTATAAAATACTGAAAGGTTGTATGTACATACCTCGAATGTCCGTTTCCATTCAATTAGATGTAGGCAAAGACAACCCTACTCAAACCAAACAAAGCTTCTCGTGCAAGTGGTATCTATTCCGAATACGAACACTACGCAAGTTTCGGCTCAGTTGTTTCAAATCGTAATCGTAAGTTACGTCGGTTAAAATCTGTTTGTTTGGGAAGTCAGTTCAGTAACACAGTCAGTCAAGTACAGTTCTATTTAACGATTACTGGCCTGTAAAATGTGGTTAGTGCAACCCACCCTTAATTTACGCACTCTTGGCTTCATCACCTAACGATGACGTAAGGTCGGTAGCAATGCGCTAACTTACACTAAAACACGAAATACGCTTTTCACTACTTCTATTCGAAAACAAGTTTTTTTCTAGCCCGTTTATAGGGAGTAAAACCAGTTTTTGATCCCTCTGTTTTTTTTTTCAATCTGTCTTTTTTGCCCAAGGGAGCAAAATCCAGTTTTGCTCACTGCAGTCTGCACGCGTGCCATAGACCACATAGAGATGAAAGCTTTAAAAACATTATTCTTAAAACGCTGTGGGCCAGAACGAGGCCAGAGACAATATGTCATTTCAGTAGCGTGTTTAAGGAGACACTTTCATCGAGCGTTTTTAAATACCGCGCTTTTTTCTTCGTGTAGCGCTTAGTGTCTCGTATATTGTCTTCCTTGAACGCCTTTGAATATTAACATGCTCAATAAATTAAATTACTTACAGATTTATTTTTACTACTGTTCAAGACAGTCATTAATTTGTAAATTTCGTAGTCTTATTCTCATCTACTATTATAAAACACATGTAGTGGGTAAATGTGAATAGAAACATTTCGATCCGCCCACATAAGAAAAAAGCGTATTGAGCAAGCAGGCGCTCGATATTATGCATCTCGTTTTAATCATAAAACATGTGGTGGGTAGATGTGAATGGGACTGTTTCAATCCACCTACATTTAAAAAGAGCACTGAGCGAGCAGGCGCTTGTTATCTTGCGTCTCGTTCTAATCATAAAATGTATGGTGGGTAGATTTGAATGGGAGTATTTCGATCCACCTACAATACGAAAAATAAGTAGTAAGCGCGGCGCGCGATATTTTATTTCGTTTTTAATCGATACGTAAATATGACTGCAGCGCGCGCTTCAGTAGTACCTGAAAGTTGATGTACACGCATGTATTGTAAAGGTGAGAACGAAATTTGGATTGACAAATTTATACTCATATTTGTTCGATTAAGCTACCTTGGTTAGCATATTTCTTGTGCTTACGTATTAGGGGGAGACTGTTCAAGGCAGCCGTCTGTAAGACAAATACATAGCTTTGACTCTTTATTTTACCATCTCAACAGCTCTCTTTGGTTCATAGGTTTCAGACTTATGTCAAGATACTTTCTCCTACAGTTAACATCTTATATGAGCGGATTGGTTTAGTTTACTAACCATCCAAATATACCCGGACTTGACAATAACGTGTAGGTAAGAGCCTCCGTTAAGAGCTTTAAGCTCCAAATAAATAGGTAAACCAAGTTGTACCATTTATAGAGGTCACACCTTTGGTAGGTGTGCCTCATGATTCAAATATTCCTCATTGATTGTGACTTTGGCCTGGCCGCCTGAAAAGCCGGTGGCTGCAAAGCTTTCAGAGTGCGCTTTGTAAAGCTTTCAGTCACATAACCAAAGCTGGGTTCATTTAGTTTTCATACAAGGTTGTTTCCATATTTTCTAAATTTACTTAATTTACATTCGACAGTAGAATCACAAAACAACCTTTGCTTATTCCTCATTAGTTCTGCTTAAAACGGCAATGCGCCGAACGTAGTTAAGGATTTAGCATAAGTTTTAACCGTAAGAGCTTTCACTAGCTTCTAGCAAGCTTTTCTTTATATTCAGTAGAATCTGCATATAATCGCATTAATTTTGTAACCATAATTATATTCTAGATACATGAGTTGTTTACATACAAGCTTGATAGTAAAGTTAATAACTTGCCTCCTTTTTCTGTAGTAAATTTGCATAAGCGGCACTATGCCACGGTAGGTAAAGCTCTTCAAGCTAATTAGAAACATGTATTATAGTCATTTCCTTTGCATAGCTCATATTATGGTAGTTTTCGCTTGCACTATGCTCATAATTCATAAATATTAGACAAGCCTTAAGCTTAATACAGTAAACTTTACTACATCAATAATCTACAGTGTGATATTAATCTAATGAAATAACTGAGAATAGTGCTTACGACCTCTGTTAGATATAACAAAGGAATCAAAAGTATTAATTTATATAAAACTACAAAAGTTTAGCGTTTAGATATGTATTTCGCACAAACTATTAGCAATGTATTCATTTAGCCTATTAACAATTATGCACTAAGTAATTCTGTACAAGATTAACATAATTTAAGACCTAGGTTTACCTAGATTAAGACGGTACTGGAATGCGAACGCTAAAACCTAAGATGAATTTGTGTAAAGAAATGATTGTTTATTTGAAATAAAGATGTTTCACTTTATGGTAATGCTGGAAGGTTTATATATAAGGTGGAGTAAAAGCAAAACGTTCTCATAACAAGCTCGACTATCACTAGAGCAACATATACCCATCTCGCTCCAACCAACCAGCCGTTCCATCAAGCTTTCACCAAGAGTATCGGAGTTTTATTTCCGCCTGTGGATCCCGCTTGTGTGTGAGCGCGACGACAACTGAGCTCCCGTCACGCTCGCACCGTGCCTCCGCTGCTGCAGTAAACAGTCGACGGCCACACATGCTAATTTGTGGGCGCGTCGACCCACTTCCGCGGTTCGGACTAGCGACCCCACTAGGTCAGCTCACTTAGTCCGAGGCTATTGAAGCCAGGCATCAGACGTCGCAACCCTCTTCCCGTGATGTAACTACGGGGCACCGCGGCGTTCAACTACTTTCTAATAGCTAAATGTTATTTAAAACAATGTTTATTTGATATAGTTTGATTACTAATATATTAAAGAAGAACAAAAAGCCAGCGAAACATACCCATATTTTTTTTTTATAAAAAACAGTATCACTAATGACAAGCATGTAAATGCAGTTCCTATACTTATAATTTCAATTTCATCATATCAGCCGAAAGACGTCCACTGCTGGACATAGGCCTCCCCCAAAGAGTGCCAAAGTGACCGATCCCCCGCCACCCGCATCCAGCGGACTCCCGCAACCTTTACCAGGTCATCAGTCCACCTTGTTGGGGGCCTACCCACGCTGCGCCTTCCGGTACGTGGTCGCCACTCGAGAACCTTTCCGCCCCAACGGCCATCGGTTCTACGTGCTATGTGCCCCGCCCACTGCCTTTTAAGTTTAGCGATCCGGAGGGCTATATCGGTTTCAATTTACCATGATGATTTTATCCAGTTCAAGTGGAAATGATGCGTTACCACCAGAGTTTTTTAAAATGGAAGCAATTAAGAAAGTCCATTAACAATGTTCTGCCTGTTTGCAAAGCAAAATATATGAATGCCTAAGTAATATGAAACCGCCTGGAAGAATAGTAAAAGTGCAATATCGTTTTTAAAGAACTATTAGAAATATAAATCAGCCTTCTAGTCTTTGGACCCTTTGAAGTATTATAACGATATTCAAATAAATACCTACTCAGGCGCCTAATCACGGTTGTCTCGCCGTAATATTAAGTAAATAATACCTAGATATAAATATTTAAATCCATTTAGTTGTAATGAAGGTTCCGTAATCTAACTATTCCCCAGGAACCCCTATAGTTTTGCTATGTCTGGATGACAAAGCCATCCTCTTGAAATACCTACTTACATTAATTAAACCTTGTTTTTGAGTAAAACATTGCTTTTTGCAGGTGGCATTATCTTCGGAGTTGCGGGCTATTCAAATTACTGACGATATAAAAATACATTCGGACACATATGTATAACTAGTAAAGGTTGACATTCAAACTAAAACGAGTAAGATCATTTGTCATCCAGGATAAAAATGATCATTGAAAAATACCAATCCCTGCGGCCGTCCAATAATATTTGTATCTTTTTAATCAAATATTTAAAGTAATAATAGTGTTTTTAATAATCACGGAAGGAGTGAAAACAAGAGTGTATTACGCGGTAGCAAAATTATTTAATATCTCGGGCGACGTTGCTAGAATCCCTCACTACGCTCAGGATTCCACGTTAGAATCCCTCGCTACGCTCGGGATTCTATTCTGGAATCCTTCCCTTCGTTCTGGATTCAATCAGTCACCCTCGCTACAATATACGATTTTGCTCCCTAGTAATACAATCTACTATTAACGCTTTGCTCCTGCAAACGCTTTACTTTCCCGTGATTGCGTTTCTATTAATCCTTTATTTAGTAATCCCCGTAGGAAATAATTTAAGGGAAAATGACGCTATGGTCAAAGCTATCCTATTTCTTTCTTCAGGAAACTTACCAAAATTCATCGAAATCGGTTGCCAAACGATATTTTTTTTGCATCACAAATGTCATCATCATCATATCAGCCGAAAGCCGTCCACTGCTGGACATAGGCCTCTCCCAAAGAGTGCCCAAGTGACCGGTCCTGCGCCACCCGCATCCAGCGGACTCGCGCAACCTTTACCAGGTCATCAGTCCACCTTGTGGGGGGGGTCTACCCACGCCGCGCCTTCCGGTACGTAACCTTTCCGCCCCAACGGCCATCGCTTCTACGTGCTGAGTGCCCCGCCCACTGCCACTGTTTAGAAATTCGGAGGGCTATATCATAAATGTAGCTAAGCTTTTTATAAAAATACGAAATACCGTGTGTACCACTAAGGGCACAAAATTTTGATAGGTATTTTTAATTTTTAGCTTTAGTTATTTTAATTGTAGTTAGCTTTTGTTTTGTATATAAGTTATGTGTTTTCATAAGTAGTTTAGTTTGTATATTGTTATTGTTAAGAAATGTCTTTTCATCTGGAAAGTCCATTCTATACGTGTGTACCATGTCTATATCTCGTACTTTACCTCGTATTCTCGACCTCAGTACCACGCATGCGACTTCTATTGTAACCGAACAGCTGTTATTTGGAGTTTTAAAACACAGACAGCTGAAGTTTTACTGACATCAATACCGAACTAGAATTCGCCTTTAAAAAAAAATGCTTCAGTAAAAAAATATGACGCTGAGTCATCGTCATCGCATAATGAACCTTATTTTGGACTGAGATATTCGGAACTTCATCACTTGCAACAAGGAAGGGTGCTATTGTGCAGGTTCGCCACGAAATCTTGTTCAGCGTCGCTTTCAAAGGTTTATTCGTTCAATTCTTTGTACCTGTACGTGGTCTGACATAAATGCTAAATATAAATTTTATTCGTTTCGTATCTCATAGTAAAACTACGCGTAAATATACATATGCTATCGCGATTGCGAACCTTCTGCAAATATGAGCGAATTCATTTTTCCAATCGAAGCGTTAAGCGTTTGTTCTTTCAAAACAGATTCATGTGACGGGACGCTAATCCCGCTATGTTTGATACTTTTCGAGGTGCTACTAGTACCTATACAGACTTGCAAAAGAGCCCTTAAGCCCAGGCCTACTTAGTTTACTGTATAAATAAATATCTGAATTAGGATACATTTACATAAGCTGCAACATGTTGCTAAATCTGTAAGGTTATCTTGTATTCTTTATTCCCGGCTATGACCTATTAATGGAGAGATAAAACCGGTCATCTTTGCTTTTTAAATGGACTCGTACTAGAACGCAGACGCCTGACCTAGTTTAATACAGCCTTTGCCGGAAGAGGTTTTCTGTCACGTCTCGCATGTAGGATAGCGGAATAGGCTTTTAGTTCGACACCGCGAGGCACATTACTGCGGGTTAATCTTGCGACCTCATTCCCCGTAAATGAGGTTTGCAGCGTCCGCCCGCTGACGGATGAGAACCTGATGCTTTATATGTTGGAGTGTTAAACGCGTGTTGTGTTACTAAATTACAGCTGCTTATCACTGTCAGTAGGAGGAGTGATGTGTTGGGAAACTTATACTTAAGATAGAATCTGAAATGTTACTGTGAACGTGTTAATAACCCTCGCCTAACTCGTATGTCTTGGGTAAATTAACTAAAATACGGTAAATCTAGCGAATGCTGTAGTTACCTTACTTAATTCGGTTATACACGTTCAAATGGACAAGAAGAAGATCAGAAAACGAGTACATAATTTTAGGATGTTACCGGCATCAATGAGATTCAATTCTCTAGAGCTTTTCAGATAATATACCTTCCGTAATTAGATTACATAATAAAAAGTCCATCGTACATTTATTGCTCAGTAAGATATACTGGAGTCTAAAAAGAGAATTACTGCATTTAAATGAGATTTTAAAAAAAGATCGTTATGGAACAGGAAAGCGAAAATCCGATACTTAGTAAGAAGTACTTATGAGAACAAAGTCCCGCCTGCCTCGAAGAGTGATGACGATAAAATTTCGTTAGCAGAGCTTTTTGGGCGTTAGACCCATCAGTGAGGGTTTTACCTCTTAACGATTACTATATATCATCCAAACGGTACTACTTAATAGAGGTAAAATTTGTAACGTCGAATCCCGGTAGGTACAAATATATGTGTGTTGAGCATGAATATTTGTTTTTGATTCTTGAATGTTTTCTATTATTTAAATTTTATTTATTACATACTTGGTTTTAAATTTACTTTTACATGACAATTTCTGGTAAAAACTCGATTTGGTTTTAAAAAACTCACACTAAGACTAAGACTTGTAAGGTTCAGTCAAGTGTAAAAATATGGGTGCATACAACTTACTCATAAATATGTCCCATAGCTCTTATGTCAGTGGATTAAGGTTCTGGTACATCCAGGGTGACATTTTAATCAGTGTCCAAATTTTTTGTAGGCATTTGGTATCACTAATAGACTCCATTTTTGAAAAAAAAACTGGTAAGAATTTCTTAAATTATAAATTGTCTATCCCAAAAGAGTTATCCGTAGGTACAGCGTGGTTACTGGGCATTCAGTACCGCTCGGAGCAGGGCGGGCCCGAGGGAGGGATGGCGTGCCATGCGCAAACCTTACTACCCGCTGAGGTGCCCGCGCGGTAAGGTTTTTGTTGGGATAACCTTAAGCAGCAATGACTATTTTTTTTGTACAGAATGATATGAAATAAAAAAAACGTATTTATAATTTTGCTGAAGAATCTTATACGTGAATTTGGACACTGATTAAAATGTCACCCTGTATTTATGAGAGGATTAAATCGATACATATTTTTGCAAACTATTCCTAATAGTTCAGTCTATCACCTCCTCAAGTTCCTACTTACGTCGTTACCCCGAACACTCTGTATATCGTCGTCTACTGTCCGTAACACAAGCCCTATTGAGCTTACTAAGAGGCTAGTTCGATCTGTGTAATATTTACAGGACCCATGGTGTAACTGCGTGACATTGCACATATACGTACATACGTGCGAAAATATCCAGTTAGATTCAATCATAATCATAATTAGAACTGGAAAACGAGGAACGTCGCGAAGTGCTCGTTAAAAGAACATTGTACAGATGACTGTATGTATGCTCAGTATTTTCCAGCGTACTTGGTGTTACCCACTTATTTATCACAGGACTAGGTAAACATTCTCGGCGAAGGTCCTTTAGTAATTTGGTCTACACGGCAACGACGTAAGAGTTTCCATAGGAACAAGACATAAAGAGATATATCACTATAGGCAGGAATTTTATAAGTTGATTACGCTATCCTCTTGGAATCAACTTCTTTAGAATGCTCTGAAATATTTAAGCGAAAATTTGTAATTTCACTTCTTCTTAAACCGAAGATCAAACAGGATGGAAAAAACCGGGTTATGGAGGAATATAATAGAATCGTGGAAGATTCCACTTTAAGACGAATAAAAATCGTCATAGTAAAGCATCAAGACTTAAAATAAAATGCTACCCCATCTGTTATAAGCTCTGTATCTATTTTATTTTCTATACTCTGCTGGAATTTCGGGATTTTACCTACCTACCTGTACAAACGGCCGTTTCCTGTCTTCATTCTATTTTCAGTTTTGTTACACTGACAATAGAAAAATCTCTCTATTATTTTGATATCTCAATCCATACTAATATTATAAATGGGAAAGCTTATGTGTGTTTGTTTGTTTGTTTGTCCGTCTTTCACGGCAAAACGGAGCGACGAAATGACGTGATTTTTTAAGTGGAGACAGTTGAAGGGATGGAGAGTGACATAGGATAGTTTTTATCTCCTAAGGGTGTGAAAGGGGGGTAAAAGTTTGTATGGAGCTGCGATATAAACGAGTTCCACGCGGACGGAGTCGCGGGCAGAAGCTAGTTCTCAGTAAACGTATTGACAATACAAATACCAGACAGACAGATCGATTACCTATATTTTTTTCTAATCTTAGATTGAATAAAGAGAACGGCCGTAACGTTTGATCACATGTCAGTACAAGATACGTACTGTCTAAAATGTAACAAATATTATTTTCAACTTTATCCAACTGGAATAGATTGAATAATCTCCAGCAATTTTAGGGTCATTCTTGAGAAATGCATTATTCATCTCATTCCCGTGGCGTTTTTTATATTAAGATTTTTTTACTAAGTTACAATAAAATCCAATTAAATATTTAATAATAAACATATTTATCGAATGGGCATCACTTTGGGTCAATTAGGTTCGAAAATATACCAATTCAAAGTTCAGCTGTCAGGGGAATGAGAAAAAATGTCAGGGGAATCATAAAAGGTACAAGGGAATCAGAGAAATGACAGGGGGAAACATAAAAACTACAAGGGAATCATAAAATTGACAAGGGAATGATAATCTTTGGTATTTTACACCCGTTCCGAAACTCGAGATGCACCATCGTAAAGCAAGACGAATTTATATGATAAAATATTTATTTTCAAGAAAACTTCAGAAATCTATCATTACCCCGTTCAAAAAACCGGGGGATGAGAATCAGGGGAATCAGAAACCGAGGGAATCAGAGCCAGGGGAATAAGAAAAAGTATGTTTTTTGTCGATTATGCCGAAACTATTATTAATATAAGAGTAACTATTAAATCAAAACACGCATTCATTCATGTATTATTCTCTACACTAAACATTGTATGCCAATTGCAGGAAATAGATTTTATATGAAAATACAGAGTAATCATAGTCATAGTGAACCAAAGTCAGGGGAATTAGATATCTACCTTCATTGCTCAGAGCTCCAGCGACCGACGCGTCCTCTCTCCGCGGCGTTGCTAGCGCTAACTGACAAGGGTGAGGCACCGCAGAGATTGCGAGTCACAAGACATTGCAGTAGGGATGTGCGTGTTGTTTAGTCAGGCATCAGGGGAATCACAGGTTAGCTCTGGACAAACCTTTGATATAGATTCCTATAAAAACTGTGATAAATAGGGGAACCATATTTTTTTTCTCAAATCATTAACTTATATTCTAGCGATTTACCTCGATACAATATTTGATTTCAATCCATAACTAGTTCTTTTCAGAGTAGATTGTTTACAAAATGGGTGATGGACGCACCAGGGGAATCATGTTTTACGTGTTTGATTTTTTTTAATGGCAGATTCTACTTACCTTAAAACAAAAAATAATCCTGCCCCAGTTAGATTAAGTGTTGAACTACTAGAAAAAAATGTGTCAGGTTAATTATTTTATTTTTTCGGGTACTTTTTCCCTCTGGACGCTGAAAATTGACCCACTCAAGAATCACCCTTTACCACTCGGATTCGAAATATTTCAATATCGCATCGCAGAAGGTGTATTTTTGGGGCTATTTGGAGTGCGAAATGCGATTGAGTATAAAGGATTATTTATCGGGGTCCCTTTGTTTCCCATAAACTTATTGTTCCGATTTTCGATAGTCAGAAATTGATATCCATATAATTTACAGACATAAACATCAATAGTCATAATCTTTGTTAAGTATAATGTTTTGTAGTTCTAACATTAATGACCCATAATATTAAGTATTATAATCATAAAAGTCAGAAATTGATGTCCATAACGATCAAAGGTCTATCGATAATTATTCATAAATATTCTAATGCATATATTTCAACGTACTAATGATTGCTATTCATATCGTTTTAATGCCTAAAGTGAATTACGTCTAAGAGACCAAATCTATAACATCCAAAGTCATATAGATAATTACTCAGAAACATTTCTAGACATACATTTGAAAGGGGTACTAGGTACTACTGCGCGAAGGGTTTATGACTGTTTCGTAAAGAATACGCTTAAATAAGCATGTTTTATTAGAAACTTTTAATCTGAAATTAAAAATGGATAAGATATTGGACATCTAAGGCGGGTCGCTGTAGGTACGACGACGAGCGAAGCGAGGAGGAGTGTTAGTTGTACTGTGACCCTAAGCGCGCGAGCCGAGCGAGCGAAGCGAGCGTGCCGCGGCAGCGGCCGGCGAAGCGCCAGAACCAATAATGACACAACATCCATCGAAATGTTGACAAGTACATATTTTTCCTAACTTTCGGGTCAAATACTCGTATTTGGGAAATTTTTGATTTTAAAGAAAAAAGTTTCAAAACACAACATACATATTTTAACGTATTCTGACCACTGAACAAAACAGTGAGCGGCATGGATATCTTTCAATCGCATCACTCTTTATTTTTGCCCAAGTACCCACATTAATTATAATTAATGGGTATGTGGGTATGTTATAAAGCAGTCTGGAAGAACGCGTTCAGTAACGTTCGGTACTAAAAAAAATTATTTTATTATTTTTCTGGGAGTGTGTTTATGGGCTTTAACATTATGAAAAGTGACACCACCGTGAAATTGAATGACTACCAATCATTATGACTTGCGAAAAAATACCTTATAAAAATTATTACAAACTAGATTATTGCCTGTAACATTATGTAATTGCATACCACCGGGACATTGAACGTTATGGCTAACCAATTTTATGACTAACAATAATGATGACCTGCAAAAATCGGAACTCCAATGTATATTGTTAAATTTTATGACTTTCGACAATATGACTAGAAAAAAATATGGTGGAAAACGTTATGGACTGAAAAAATCGGATCTTAAATTTTATGGGAAACAATAGAGACCCTAATTTATCACATAAATTCTCGAGTCTGCAGCAAATCGACCCAGACCTCCGTTCCACTTAGACCGCTTTAGATAATGTAGATCGTCTAAAGTCCGTCACAGACGTAGCTATAATATATATTAATATACCAAAATATAATATTATAGCTAGGCATCTTAGGATATATTTTGATATATTTCACGTACTAGTTGACAGAGTCCACACACGCAGATATAATATATATTTCGGTATCTTGCGGTATATTAATATATATAGCTACGTCTGTGACGGGCTTAATCTACGAAGATGCGCCTCACTTCTCATTGCGTAGGTACTAGCAAGGCCAGATTTAAGCGCTGCCCTAAGAGGTGACGCGACGGGGCGCTATGAAATATAAAAGGGCAATTAATGCATGACGAGCCTGGAGTGTTGTGCCGTGGTGCGTAGCAGTTTAAACTCCATATGTAGCGAAAAGTGCCCGTAGCGCTTTGACGCATGCGTGTCGTTATTGGTGCTGATAATAGAGGGATAATATGGGTTAGATGGTTAAGGCTGACTCCGGGTGCTACATTATTACTAATCTGTGTTTTGTCCATAGCGTAGGGAGGTAAGATTGGGGCCGATGTATGGGACGTGGTTTGTAATGGAATTAGATGTTTGGTTCAAACAATACGGTCGTACACGCGGCTGCAATCAATATTTTATTTATTTAATCTTTATTGCACAAAAGAAGAACCTATACAGTACCTAAGTACAAAAGGTGGACTTAATGTTTTAAAGCATTCCATACTAGTCAAATTTAAGGCAAAGCAGATCATTGTTATTTCTTAAGACTGATTAATAATTCCATTTGAAACGTCCCAGGGAAGATTTTTGACTAACCATATGATACTTAAGAGGGGGCGCTCCGCGAAATCGGAGTTCTTAGATTGAATATTTACCTATGACAAACTAAAGCGAATGCCAGGAAAATGAACATACAGAAACTACATCATATTTGCAATCTATTTGTCTGAAAAAAACCATATAAAACCAAAATTGCCTCGATAGAAAACAATCGCCAAAACATGTCTTATTTTTACCTAATTTCAATTGTGTGCCGTTCCCGTGCATATAATTTACGTAAAAATTTGGTGTATAATAAGCTCTTGATATTGCCTAGTGATTTGACGAGCGGCGTTTTTTAATGTAGTCCCTTTTCAGACTTATTGAGGTATAACGTATTTGGCGTATAGGTCTTTTTTATTTAGCGCGATACTGTTTCTCCCGTCGCGTGTTTCGTGCAGTTTGGTATATCTTCTGTTGCCGTTTGCGGGCGGAGTCAATCGCAATCGCTCCGCTGAGACGAGAGGACTACGTTCTGTGCTCTCACGACAGCACAGTGAACATAATTATTTCAATAATATTGTGACCCAGTATATTCGTCCAGTGAATGAATGTATCATTACATTCCAGTAGATATTTTGGTATATTTTGAAATAATATATTTAAAAGTCGACCTTAACATGTAGACCTTAAAGTTCAAAATACAACCATAAGATTACGCAGCGATCGGCCGGCGACCGGCTTCTTAGAATAATTTGTGCAGTACATGCAAAACTACACGAACATTTTTTCTGTCGAGCGTGTATTTACTTTATGAAAGATTATCACTATCACTACAACATATTACTCGTATAAAACAAAGTCGCTTCCCGCTGTCTGCCCCTATGAATGCGTAGATCTTTAAAACTACGCAACGGATTTAGATGCGGTTTTTTTTAACAGATAGAGTGATTCAAGAGGAAGGTTTATAAGTATAATATAATTTAATATAGTATCCGAGCGAAGCCAGGGCGGATCGCTAGTTGAGAATAAATCCGGTTAATTTCAAAATCGATGTCCTCTCGGTCTCTAAATACGAATTCGAAGTCGGAAATAATTCATAAAGTGGTCGCATTATTTTCATTTTTGAAATATTTGTTGTAAATTACGAGGCGCGTTTTTTTTAAAGAACAACATACGTTTTCAGGTATTTCGAGAAATGATGTCCATTTTGAATTCCAAGTTGGCGGACATTGTTTTTCGAATTTAAACTTTCGTGAGACATGTTGAAATAATACTAATACAAGGTTCAACTCACGTATTAAATGTCACTACGGGCGACATGTTTCGAACTCTGCGGGGGTTCATCAGGATGAGTGTTTTCGCGGCGGTTTCGCTTGAATCTTGTCGTGATTCAAGCGACACCGCCGCGAAAGCATTCATCCTGAAAAAGAACTCCCGAAGATTTCGAAACATGTCGCCCGTAGTGACATTATTGACATTGTTTTTCTTTAAAGTCATCACGGGTGTCGCTTTTAGTTCGCCTGCGAACTTGGTCATTTTTATATTAAAAAAAGTGAACACAATTAAGCAGTTTTTCTTTAGTACCTACCAGTATGTTCAAAATTGATAACTAAAGGGCCAGAGCGTCTCCATTGTCTCCAAGCAGGAATCCGAGATCAGAATTGAAAAATTTGGCCGCAACACTGTGGCCTGAAAATCTGACTTTCATAGACATGATCGAAGGTTTCATAATATATAACAGTTTTTTTAATGCTACTTATAAATTCACAATTAAATTCACGTATTCAATGACATGACAGGCGACATGTTTCGAACTCTTCGGGAGTTCTTCTTCAGGATGAGTGTTTTCGATGATTGTTTTGAAGAAGAACTCCCGAAGAGTTCGAAACATGTCGCCTGTCGTGACATTTAATACGTGAATTTAACCCTGGTTTTATTAGTAGTATTTTAGACAGGTCTCACAAAAGTTTTAATTCGATTATGGCTTTTTTTTTCTGTAGGTTTTTACTAGCCATTGTAACCCTTACGTGATTTAGTAAATAAAAAACCGGCCAAGTGCGAGTCAGACTCGCGTACGAAGGGTTCCGTACCATTATCTATAAAACAGTAAAAAAAAGTTTATTGTATGGGAGCCCCCCTTAAATATTTATTTTATTTTGTTTTTTAGTATTTGTTGTTATAGCGGCAACAGAAATACATCATCTGTGAAAATTTCAACTATCTAGCTATCACGGTTCTTGAGTTACGCGGCCTGGTGACAGACAGACAGACGGACAGAGAAGTCTTAGTACTAGGGTCCCGTTTTTACCTTTTGGGTACGGAACCCTAAAAAACGGAAGGTCATATTTCAGTTATAGCTCTCGAAACTCTGACTTAATAGCGAAAATAATATCTTCAAATATAGGTACAGATTTTGTCTTGCTTCCCACTTTTTATAATAGGGATGATGACTAACTTTTTTTATGATGTCGTTTGAACCAGTTTTTGGACAGGAACAAATGTTTGTATTGGAGGAACTGCAATTAAAGAACATAAATACCTAAAAATTTGAGACAAAGATTGACCTCGCTGGCGGCAGCGCAAAACGCTTAATACTGAAAGACAGACAGGCGTGACGTCACAGCCGACATTTGTTAATACAAAGTACCTACATGTATCGTCGTATGGAAAATCAGGTTCTTAAATTGTTGTTTGATTCGCGGAATACTGCCTTTAAGTACATAATTGTTGTACAATTTTGTTTCTATAAAAGCCTAAGGATTCTATTGGTACCTTTAAATTTACTCTTGTACAATAAAAAAATTTTTTTTTTCGAAACTTTCAAGGTTCATGTCTGTTTACGATTTTAATTATATTTTATTATTTATACTTTATTACGGTAATTGGATGGTTTACTATACATTTAGCATCACTACGTTATCAATTTGAACATGAGTCATCATGCCTATTATTCATAGGTATTCATCATGTTTCATCTGACTGTCGGGGCATATACTATGCGAGAAGGAGCGGGGCAGCAAAAGACGCATCAGCGCGGCAGGTGCGGGGCGCGCGGGTGATTTCTGATTTTTCCCTGGCGGTACGCCCCCTCTTAATGATTTGCTATAGGTAGAGTTTTAGCATATGCATAGATACCTATAGCTTTCCCTAGACGAACTATTTACTTTAAAAATATGCTAACAAATGAATATCATGAATATGCAAGCCAGCATTTTAAGATAGTCTATATGTAACTAGGAAAACGGGAAACTTAACTATAGGAGTAGAGTTAGTAAGAAAGAATAGTACGACTTAGTTTTTTTTATTGCGGCAAGGGGTTGTATTCATCTAATTGTTACGCATTGGCATCGGTTTGTTTTACTCATTGTGCTCACTTCCATGTGCGCCAGTCCTAACGAGTAAAAACGAGCAACAAATACCAAGCTGATACCAATGCTCCTGTTCATATTTAATGTTTTGCCTATACGTAGAGTTCAACAGACGCCCTAAAGTTTTCATTCTTACCTATATCGTAATGTAGTAATGTTAGGGGAGGTTGGGGTGACCTTTGATGGGCCAAGTTTTATGGGCAACATGTTTAGTGTTTCACTCAGTAGATGCTCTTCCGAGTTATTGTTCTACTGATTTATGTATGACTACGGGTAACTGTGATTTACCCTTCCCATTACTAAACTTAGTTGTATTTATACCAGGTACCGTATACCGATATTATTTGCATTTTGATTCAATTTCGGTATCTTTACTATAACTTCATATTTCTGTATAGGTGTAACAGTCTTATCGTCGCTAACTAAATACAATTTTGGAATAGGTACTAGAACAAAATATGAAGAAATACCTCCTACTAAAAATCGACGGTTAAACTCGCATATTAAATGTCACGACAGGCCTGTGACCAAACCGTGGATTTATTAATAGTGTTGTAGATATATATGGTATTAGTAATAGTGTTTAAATTCGATATGTGAAGATATTACAGTCATGTTCTTGACATACACTTTAGTAGATACTATAAACGAGTGATTAAATATAGGTAGGTACATATTTTAATAAAATAGCGATGAGCATTAAATATGTCACAACATAAAAATCTTGCTTGCTTTGAAGCTTTATCACTAAGCTATTCTCTTAAATCTTTCATGACGTAAATAAGTCAGGCCCTCGCTATTCCGTCTCAGCTATATATAAAGACTCGTCAAGTTCTGTGATCTAAAGTTAAAAGGTACAAAATATTGATTTTCGTAAAATGATTCGAAGTACATTCAATGGGTGGTCGTCTAGAGGCATAACAACTATACTATTGTCATAAAATCGATTGTCATACAAAATTACGCATAAAATTGATGCTCATGATTCTTTTTGGCATAAATTATACTATGGCATATTTGTTCCCTGTCATAAACGGAGTCATAATTTGTTTAACTATAATGTAGAATGTCATCCATTTAATTAGTCATAATATTGATAATTATAATTATTTTTAGTAAAAATTATAAATGTCATACATTTATCAAGCCATAATATTGATGATAATAAAACTTGAGATTTGATCAAAAAACAGAACAAAGGGTGGCCGTCAAATAAACTTTTCTCTGATATCAACCAATGCTACTAGTGGTGTATAAAGTTCAAGTTTTCACGTAGGCAGTAGGGAAAAGGGACAAAACCAACCGACTCGGATCGCGTATAGGTTAGAAGACGAAAGCTTGAGCTTTGCTCCCGCTTTAGTCTTCAAGGTTATTTTTTTTATAAAAGTGCAGAAAAATTAGTTATCAGATAAAACTTGTTTGTAAACTTTTATACTGATCGCCCTTTGCTACTGTGAGTGTGACGTCTGTGACCCAACATAAAAGACAACTTTGTAACTTACTTGATTCTGATTCGAGATGTTCATTTACTCGTACAACTAAGAAAAACAGGCTTATGAGTTTTGCAGTTTATGCGTTTATACAGTATGGTTAAATTGTTTTATGAGCAACCAATTTATGTCCATTATAAAGTATGCTTAAATAATTTTATGCGCATGAAATTCATGCGCATTACACAATATGTTCTTAAACATTATGACTAAAACGTTATGCGCCTAAATGTACGACTATTTACAGTTATGCGTAATGATGAGTATAACGAATCCACGCATGCCTACCAAAAATATGACTTTAAACTTTATGCAACCCGACCCCTACCCACATTCAATAAATCTGAAACCATACATTACATGCATGGTCATACAGTTTTTGAGAATAATTATACTCAAGGCAAAATACGGTTATGAAAAACATTCATTTATGATAGCGTGATTTTTGTTTATTTAATTTTAAAATGCTATTCTGATATGCTTTTTTCAAGAATCCTACAATTATCCACCCGGAATGTAGTGTAGATTTAAATCAAATATCTATTGTCTTTTTTGTATGTTTTATCTTGAATACTATAGAGCAAACATTCAGTAACCAAAAAATAACGTTTTTATAAAAAAAAATCCGATTCCTAATTAGGTATTTTTTTTAATGTCCGATATTTTATCAAATTTCGTCTTTAGCAGTATTTATTTAAATGCTCCGTTAGACAGAAAACACAATACTTTTGTCCACATCAGCACGTCTATCATAAGACGGCCGCGATATACTCTCGATTTTTCTCGCACTATATACCTCTTATTCTAAGTGTTCTAATAAGAGAGAGACGGATAGTGCGAGAAAAATCGAGAGAGCTCGCACGCCGTTGTGTGCTGTTGTCAATAAAATGACTGACATAGAAGTTAAAGGTTCAGGGGTTTGACTTGGTTTGCCATCGTTTTCGCATTTCAATGTGGTTCGCGCACTCATGTTCATGGCGACTGGAAATAAGCGCGCGAAACACATTGAAATACAGTATGATGCAAAATGACGTACAAAATTCTGACTCCAGCCCTCAGCACCTCCCGGAATATCTTAATAGTTTTCGGTTTGAATTCGATGTGATTGTTGGTTAGACAGTAAGTAAATGTGTTATCGAGAGCTGACTTGAGGCACATCAAACGCCATCAGCCCTTGAAAGGTATGACAAGCACACATCGAGTGCTGCCTAAGGGCAACTTTGATGCGCCATTGTTTACTAGCAAAACCTTTTGGTTACAGCAAACATCGTTTACCTATACGAGTATACGTCTATAGGTACAGTCAGCGTCATATAGCTAGTAGCAGCCAGAGTAGCCAAATATTTCGTAACACACCCTTATTATACTAGGTAAAATTGGTCTGTGTTTGCAAAAACCATGTGAAAACCATAACAGCAGAAACCAGTACATTAACGGTGAGAGCTAAGTGTCCGTGGACAGTTAATAGTTTAAGCAGTCTAGCACTTTATTGTTCAAGAGATAAGGTCGAAAAGGGTGTACATTTTATGATGCTAACCGTACGACAAGCCAAGAAACTGTTATACCACTTTTGAATCTTAACGTACAGATAATAGAGTCAAAAGGTGGTAGTCTAACTTCTAAACTGCCAGTACAGTACCAGGAGAAAATTCCCTGACATGAACAAACACAAATGACACATGACATGACAAATGTGGGTTTATAGCGCGCGTAGTGCTTATTGCCACATTCGAACACTTTCGTCGGCGAACGAATCACAATGGTCGAATGGTCGAATGCAATAAGTTTTTATTGCATTCGACCATTGTGAAAATACTAAGTAGGGAAATCTGTTGTCTCACATAGTAATGTGTCGTACTGGAAATATTGCGTGTTTCTTATGTGGATCAGAATCAAATAATAAAATCCCCATTAAATATATTTAACGGGTGTCTCAATAACAATGCACTATTTCATTGCAAAATAAGCCTTAAATTAGGTATTGTTGGGGTAATTCATACTGCAATCTATTGAGACACCCGTTACCTATATACCTGCACTTCAGGGTGCTCGATAGTACATGAACATGCACTGTAACGCCGGCAAATGTTATTTCGTCTGCGTCTCGTCTGCTCCGCTCCTCTGGCGAATCTACAAAACCGAAAGGTTCATGGGGTCGGTCGCGCCAGGCGCACTGTCAAGTAATTGGAACAATTAGGCTTAATGATTTTTATATATACAGCTTAACCGACACCTCACTCAAATCATGTAAACATCACACAATATTAATACACCTTTTAGTGCTTCGTTACTTTTTCCCAACGAACACTATACATTTTTCTCAGCTCTGTTAAAAGCCTTTCGCATTTCAGAACTTAAATGGATCGCCTTTGTAATGCTGAATATCTTATTCAGCGCGTTGAAAACAGTTTAAAACACGCTTAATCATGTCACAAAACGCTGTGAAGTATGACCTGAAAGCGTTACGGCCGGCTCCGACAACTTATAAAAGAATTGCAGCGAAATTCTGAAGCCGGAGAAATGCGAACATAGAATCTTAACAGCGCTGTAAAACGAGCACTTGTTTTTTGCTAAATTAGATTATACTTTTTGTAGAATAATATCCGTTCTCTTGTCTCGCAACTTACCCAACAAGGATCTTTCTATGTTGTCCTGTATCCTAAAGGCGGGCGGAGGTGGCGCTGGGTCTCTATTTCCAATGAAAAAAATCATTTCAATTTTATTCCAATCATCTCAACATCAACCGTCGCACTCACGCAGGCTTTGCTTTGCGTATACACAAAAGGGAGCGCATGAACAAAGAGGGTTCACAGCTAATTTCAGTATGTCAAAAGTGTTTTCCGAAATTGTGGTAGGCGCGGCAAGCCCGGGTCCACCATCATTCAGTGCTCTCCCGGCTGCCGACCTGGCCGCTCCCTTACCGCCGCCGGCGCGCCCGCTCCCGATCTGCGACTAACTTATCACGAATTGTGCACAATGGGAACGAACCTAATCGCCACTTGAATCGGGTTCTGTCGAAGTGCTTGTGACAACGACTTTACAAAGGAAGGATTGTAACCTGCAAGTGTTTTATGCTGGAGAGGATTATGGAATTAATACTTTGAATTGGATCAAAATGCAAGTTTAAAATTGTTTTATTATGGTATTTAATTTTTAATTTTTTTGTAAGATGTTTCTCTCTTGTCGTGGTACAATAAAGAGTATTTATTATTATTATTATTAATTAATAAGTGGGAATGGAATTTTGATCTGATAAAAGGTTTCAGTCCGCACGGCGTTGTCACTGAATTGAGTCTGTTTAATGCATGTACCTACTCGTATGTACAGTCAAGTGTAAAAATATGGGTACATACAACTTACTCATAAATATGTCCCATTGCTTTTCAGTGGATTAAGGTTTTGGATTTTTGCACTTGACTATACTTACCCACTAGTATACTACGTAGATTAGATGTGTTTTCTTGGTTGATGTTTTCTTTGCAGTTTGGAAAGATATAGCATAATAAATATAATTATCACCATACGAATGATAAATGATAATTACGTTCGTAACCTTGATGTAGGATCGGTAGAACAGTTCAGTGTTAATAATTTGTAGTATTTTATACACAATACTAAATGCGTCACTACGTGTTATTTCAATTAAACGGTACTTAGTAGCTTGGTCGCCAACATCAATCACCAAGCATGTGACACGTCCGAAACGTCGGGAACACTCAAAGAGGTAAATAAATAAGTTAATTAAACGCGATTAAGTCCTGTTTAGTAAAAAAATTGTCTGAATAAAGTTTAAATCCTTACTTTTTTATATTTTTTATTTAGCAACATAACATTTAGAACTATAATAAATAATGTAGGTAAGTCTTACCAATCACACGTAACATCAACCATATTCTTAAAAAGCCTACATTCATTTCCGTTGCGTCAGTCTTCTTCGGAAATGAATGCTTCACATGTTTACCTTCCATTTCATTATCGACACAGCCGGTACAGTTACAAAACATTTACATTTGAGCAGAACTTGAAAATATCTAGTCGTCATCACGGTTCGTCGCCGTCCTTCAATGTGTTTCGTCTTTCCATGTGTTTCGCACGCTCGTTGTAAACGTTATTGCGTGAAACAGGTGTGTATTCATTAGCACGCATCGGAATTTCGGATGCTTTTATACCTACAACCAAAATTCCGGAAAAAGCAAGTGTCACCCCGAAAATGTAATAAGTACCTTTTAAAATTATTAGGTTATGACTATTCAGCGATGTTTGCCGATACATTTATTTATTTCATTTGTACACGTTGGTCAACAGTTTTAACGACATACAGGGTGTAACAAAAAAATAGTGGTGGTACATCGAACATTAAACTATGTACCGCTACCGATATCGCTAGTATGGCTAAGTTAAAAAAAATGGTTTCTGAACAGCATTCTACTGTGTGTAAATTTGATACGGGCGAATACTTGGATCACTTTTTTAGTTTTTCATTCAAAATAATTTAGCAACCTATGTATTCATCATCAGCCTATCATACACGTCCCACTGCTGGGCACAGGCCATGAATAAGAGTGAACGGGCAGTAGTCCCCACGCTGGCCCAGTGCAGATTGGGGACTTCACATACACCTTTGAATTTTTTCTCAGGTGTATGCAGATTTCCTCACGATGGAGTTTTTCCTTCACCGAAAAGCTAACGGTAAATATCAAATGATAATCCGTGCATAAGTCCGAAAAACTCATTGGCCTCATCAGCCAGGATTCGAACCCGAAATAGTGAAATATATAAACTCAGGCCGTTATAATATAAACTACTACCTGCTACCATTTGCCTCCGTATCTACTGACATCCCCAATTGTATCCCTTTAGGGGATGATTATGGGGATAAAAAGTATTATATGTTTTAATCCAGGTTATAAAACTATCCCCATGACAAATTTCAATTTAATCCATCCAATTGTTTTAAGTGATTGAGTAACAAACATCCAAACTTTCGCATTTATATAAGTAGGCCTAGATCCTAAATTTAAATCCAGTATTAGTCGATTTTTGAAAGCACTTTCACTGCCAGGAACCCGCCTAGCGGGTGCCTACGCCGTAACCGTATTCCACCGCATATGGGAAAACCACGGGATCGGCTACGAGCGTAGTCCGTAGCGATTCTTGACACGCAGTAATCCGTAGCAGCTACGAGTATATGTATATGTATCGAAAACCGCCCATACCGCTCTGACGCATATGTGTCGTGAATGAGGCGGGATGGGTTTAGTGAAAAACATTGCACAAAAATAAAATTAGACATTATGTATAGCAAATGCAACAAAAACCAATCATTCATATTATGTAATGAAATCGCGACCGTCCGGCTGACGGAATGTATTCAACACTAGAGGCTTTTTTGCTGTCATGAAACCACCTCGCATTGTTCATGTCGCTTTCAAGTGATCCCGAGCTGTACTGAACAAAGGCCGAAATATAAAACAACAACAGGGATTATCGCGCATATGTTTTTGTTTGTTCAAGCCTCTTTGCTTTCGTGTGTTAGTGTTTATTGACGACCAGTTTAGCCTAAGGCCTGCAACACACTGGCGCGGCCTGCGGTGGCGGATAACAGAAAATTAACAGCTAATGACACTATACTATTGGGCCGCGCCAGTCGGTAACAGGCCTAATGGGTAGTGAGTGACACATGTGACTGCACCTACGAAGCTAACGATCCTGGGTTCGAATCCCGGTAAGGTATATCTGTTTCTGAGTCTTGAATGTTTCATATGTATTTAAGAGTGTATATCTGTTAAATATATCGTCATTCAGTAGGTACCCATGAGACGGTTACATATTTATTTTATCGCAACGTGATTTCCATTTTTTACATACTCGTTCTTCCTAGTCACATCATCGATCATGCATATCAAATTGATAATGATATTACGCACAGAAATACTAGTAACATGTGCGAAACGTCGGGCCAAATGGATCCCCTGTACGCGTAACGAACATGCTACGCTCGCGCGCGTAGACCACTTTTACTAGAGTTCGTTTACTACGCACTACGGCGTAGCCGATATACCTATGGGCTGCCTTTGTACATTCACAGTCAACGATTTCGTAGCTACTCTCGTAGCCGATATCATGCGGAAAACCGAATGTAGAGAAAAGCGGCTGAGAGCAGTGCACCCACCTAGCGAGTTCCTCCAATTCGGTACCTGACGTGTGCCTCGAGCCTAAAAATAAACGATGGGAATCAATCGGTACTCGAAATTAATTCTATTTATAATGTAAGTTTCCAACATAATGATAAACACCTATTATATTTGTAACTTCAATTAATTTGCTTTTATTTTCAATTACACGCCCATTACAGTTACTTACAGGCAAGCATTGTACCCACTTCAAAAACAAACATTTCGCGACGGTTTTCATAAGCAACGTTCAACGGCGTGCTAATTAAATTATATTTCAAAAACAACGGACCTCATAAAAACTTTCATAAAAATAGAGGAGAACGAAATAAATGTCTCGCAGCCTGTACTCGTACCTGCGCAGGTTTCAATTTTGCAACAAAACATCCTCGTGTCGTAAATGTCGTATTATTTCATACGTGTCGCAGATGCTGAATCCGACCTAATTGATCATTAATATTGTTAATCGAGACAGATCAGCCGTGCATCCCCTACCCTATCCATAATGCTAAATTATGTTGTTTATTTCGTCTAATGAAGCGCAGCACATGAAAACGTTAACTTAATATTAAATAATTTTTCACGCCTGTAATGAATGTGGGTAGTTACGTACTTCTATTATTACCCTTGTCATTGGCATCCTAACGGTACTTTGGATAAAAATAGTAAAATAATATAATTTTTATAACGTTGTTAACCGACTTCAAAAAAACAAGGAGGTTCCCATTTTGACTGTATGTTTTTTGTGTTTGAATGTTTGCTACCTGAGTAGTCAGCCTCAGTCATTAATGAGCCGCTTCCGGATTCCCATTTTTACCAAAGATCTAGTTAGATTGAGGGAACTCCTTTATTATATTAGGAGCGCAGTGAAATCGCTATTTTCTAGAGATGCGCCGAACATGATTTTTACCGAATACGAATATTCGGGCGAATGTTCGATCCAGCTTTTGCCAAACCGAATATTCGGCTGAATTATTCAGTTCTAAGTAATCATCTTTAATTCCTCAGCCGTTCCAAAACAGACTTAATTTCCAGTGGTAAAAATCTTGTTGAATATTAAAGTGAAATATTTACAATAAAGTTAGTTAAATAACACTAAGAATCCATACAATAATTTCACAGGGCAATGACTATGATACATTCTTGCAACTCACAGATAAACACCTGCAAAATTATTCGGTGAATATCCGGCATTTGGACCGAATAATTCAACCGAATAACAAACATCGAAAAACGTGACGAATATGCCGAATACCGAATATTTACTATATTTCTATAAGAACCCGTTTGTTCTACTCCACCAAATTATTCGCTTTGCTTATGGATCTTCTTAATGATGTAGATACGATACGATTCAGGGAATCCGCTGAACTGGCAACTAATCAAGTCGGTACCCAATGTTAGGGATTCTGAGATCCTTGAGGAATCGACGGAACTTCTTATAGCGATTTGAATATTTTCTATAATAACCAACGCATTTGCCCTCGGATAGCAGTTTATGTGGTAAAGTAAAGTGGAAAGGAAATTGGCAAATGTTCATGTATATGTGTGGCTTGGCGAAGTAGGCACTGAATTAAAGTCAGTTTTTTTTAAAGTAAATTATAACAACAAAGTATCTCTCCCTGTGAAAAGTTATTATGGTAATTTTTGAAAAGCGAATAAATAAGCTCTGACGTTCCTTGGAGTTCTTCTACTCGAGTTACATAAGTAGGCTAATTTACTCGGACGACTAGCCGCTCGTATACTTTACCCGTAAAGTTTGTAGAACGTGATCGAAATAGTTGGCGGTAGTTTTTAATGGAACGCCTTTGGAAAGAAATCGTGTCAGAGTTAACATTGCGTGGATTAATATTCAGTTTAGTACTTATACTCGTACTTAGTAGGTACGTATATGTTGAAACCTAAATTTTAACTCTTTGAGTGCACAGCGTGAAACCAAAACAAACGCCGCACCAATACTTAAAAAGGCATATCTATAATGTTGATCATCAAGTTGTTGTGTGCATAAAATAGATGTACAAAATACTAAAAAAACTTCAAACAATGACGCAAGTTTCAAAAACCAAGTAAAAGTGTCAATATATCGAAAACTATAATATTTTAAAAGCTCAAAGCTTTGGTCAAATCTTGATCTGATTGCAATAGCTTATGAACTGCTCTATTCGCCTTCGTAGTTTAACGTTGGATATCGGGACACGAGTCGCATGGTGCATATGATTATTTTATAAGTTACACTACCATGTAGACTAGGTACTGCAACTAACGAATGACAAATATGAACATAATGGACATATTAATGTTGATACACGACGGAGTCCATGGTTTAATACATTTTCAGAATCGGAGAGCGTTTAACTAACTTTACCAATTAAAAATAGCTCATTAAATATTCATAGGTTGTTTATTTTCTTAACACACACATGACAAAATTATATGATTCTCGAACAAATTCAATAGACAAGTGCACATAGGTTATATAAATACTTCGTTACCAAGTAAAAAACTTAATCATTGAGGTGGCTCTAAGTCACTAAAATCCAGTGAGGCATGATGCCCCTGTAAGCCCCTTGATCAAAGCGAACCGCACTATTTTTATTTTCACTGCATAAGGCTCGTTAGAGCCACAGTAGATTAAATACTTTTCGGGATTACTATATCGCCACCATTTTCACTCCATGTAAGTATACCTATACCTACATATCTGAGACGTCGATTTTATGTTTATTTTACGTTTCTTTAAGTAGCAACTAATAAAGTGGGTTCCCAAGGTTAGGTACCTATTCTGAGATCTTTGAGAAATCGACGGAAATCCTTATATTTGGGTATTTTCTTTAATAACCAACGCATTTCCCCTCGGATAGCAGTTTATGTGGTAAAGTAAAGTGGAAAGGAAATTAGGAAATGTTCATGTACGCGCGGCATGGCTTGGCGAAGTAGATACTGAATTAAAGTGGTTTTTTTTGACGTCGATTTTATGTTTATTTTACGTCTCTTCTCTTTTAATTTTACGGTTATCTATATAATGACCGTAACAGTAACTTCGAAATGTGTTACTTTAGCAATCTGTTTATTACTGAAAGCCGTTACAATGTGCAGCGATATCAACTACGACTTCTGCTTGTAAGTGCTTTCCTCTACAAATGGTTATTCCCATGTTATTGGTAAACATCGTGGCGTTACGAAATCGTTGGCAGTGAATGTGTTCATTATCATTAGATCTACTCAAAATTTAGTTTCCGGTTTCTAGAAGCCCCTAAAATGGCAAACAACGACATAATGTAGACCTTTCGCGTAACAAATTATGCGCGTGAATAAACAGCATTCGACTCTAGAAATTGGAGCCGTGGGCCTGAAACGACAATACTTAACAAGGGTTGTATGGTGTTAGCTTCCAGTGTTCCATTGTCTTACGTATTAACAGTAAGGCTCCGTTGCTATCCCATAATATTTTATCCTCTGGAGAGGGCAGAGGATAATGTAAAGACCCTGCGGCAATTTACAAGCGTTTAATTGGTAATTTTACCACAACTTATGTAAGTATCCATGCCTAAACGAGAGTACTACAATTTCGGTAGGAGAATCGAAGAGTTAAATGTTGAGAAAATAATCACAGCGCTATATATATGTAGTGAAGATCAATGATAAGGGGTTGTCGAATGTGTCAGAAGTTACACTATATGTTTTTTTATGTATGTTCACCGATTTCTTAATCAATTGAGGACCGATTTTTAAAATCAGTCCTTTATTCGAAAGAGTATACTTCTTAGGTGGACCCATTGTCACCAAGTCAGGATAGAATCGAAGGGAAACTGAGCGCAACCCTCAAGTTTTATAGGCACGCGTGTAGTGATTTCGGTATTTTCTATTATAACTCGTGTATTTACCCTGAGAAATCGCAATTTTGGTTAAATGGAACTGATGGTGAAGACCACAAATGACTCATGGGACACCTCAAGGATTTAAAGTAGGTACGTCTAAAATTCCGACATGATTCCGTTGAAGCAGCTAGTAATGAAGTATCAATTCTGAAATACATAAGGAATCGATGGATCCTTAAATATTATCAGCCCACGTATAGCGATTTGGGTTTTTTCTGTAATACCTAATCAACGCATATATGGTCTCGGGTACTAGTTCATGTGGTAACTTGTAAACGAAATGTGGAAATTTTCATGTACCTACATGGCTTGGCAAAGTACTGAATTGAATTCCGTTTAAATTTTGTTCAAAGTATTAACATATAAATTGATCCACTGTCATTGTTCTTATTCAATCCTCTAAGTATATAAGGTACTCAAATATGTGAGTATTTATTTCCTAGCAAAGACGGTTTAGATCTTGGCTTTGTAACTGACCACAAAGTAGCTAAGTGATATGTTACGACTTATTTCATTTGGGTTGCTCGTTCCTTCCTTTAGCAAACCTCCTTAATGCTGCCACTGTCATACTTACTGTAGATATGTTACAAACGCATTTTAGTGCTTCCTTCTTGCTTTCTGTTACTATGATCCTTAGATAGGATCTAATAAAAATGTTTTAATTAATTATACAGGAATTACAGGGTCGTTTTCGTGGTCGGCTACCTTAATGAAACGGCGATTATTGTATCTTTCTATACATCTATATATCTATACATATAATAAAGCTGAAGACGGTCGAAAGTCTGTACATGGAAGATATTCGAAAAAAAGTTTGCGTGGGGTACTTAGAATCGATAACAGAACACGCTCCAAAAGTTATGAGAATTTTTGTCTGTTTGTCTGTTTATTTGTACGCGCATCACGTGAAAACGCCTGAACGGATTTTGATGCAAACTTTACGAATCTGTCGAGAAAATTCCCGGCCAACATATAGGCTCTAAGAATTGTTAAGATAAAGGGGTTAAAAATGGGGTTGAACTTTGTATGGGAACTTCTAAAATATACCTATGAGGTAAAGACTTGAAAATTGACAAGCATATACTTGACTAGAAAGTTAAAAGAACCCTATTCAAACTTTTAGCTAAATATTGGTAGTCGTAATTGGTAGTGGATGTAAAATAGTGGTAGTCGGCTAAACACTACATATTAACCAAAACTGGTTGATACCTTCACCGATAGTAACTGTTATACATAAGAGACCTAATTATATTGGAACTTCAGTCACTGACGACGTCGCTGTTTATATTGAAAACCAGCAAATGATCTCTGCCTTCCTATATTTGCTATGAAATCAGAGGTCATCTAAAGTTGTTTGAGTTGAATACTCATCTCGAATTATCATAGTTTCACCAACGTCAAGGGATAATTTGGACAAAACGGCATTCCGCGGAGGATTGAGTATCTATGGTATCAATTTCTTTAATGTCGAAAACTCCCGTGACTTTCTGAAATATTATTGGGAGCGCATAAGGAGCGCCCCCTAAAGGGATATTTTGGGCCTTTCATTCCTACGAAAACCTTAGCCTTCGCTTCGCTTCTTCTTCGCTTGCCTCCCCGTTTACCTTCGGGATATTGGTCCTCAAGTTTCAATTGCAAGACACCGGAAGTTAATGAGGGTTCTTAGGAGTGATTGCTCGCATTGAGACCGTTCTCAGGAGGGTTGCTTTGGGCCTTAAATTCCAACGAAAAGGCCTTGCTTGCCTCGCCACTCACCTTCGGAACTTTGGCCTGGAATTTCGCTTGCAAGACACCTGGGAATAGTACCTAACTGTACGTGGGGGCTCACCATCAGGTTTCACTTGCAGGACACCGGGAGATAATGAGCGTCCGTGGGGAATCGGGCCTTAAGCCGCATGGAGACCGCTCTCTGAAGGATTGCTTTAGGTCTTTAATTCCAATGAAAAGCTTGGCCTTCGGCCTTTCTTGCCTCACCGCTGGGCACTTTGCCCTCAGGTTTCGCTTGCAAGACACCTTAGGATAGTGAGTGTCCGTCGGGCTGGCCCTAGGGTCTTCGGACCTGATACTTTGGGCATCTTTATAATATTATTGACGACCAAGTTTATAAGGGGATTTATTTAGATTCGAGAATTTGAACTGTTACATTCAGAATATATGGAAATGAAATATTAATGTAGTATGGTTAAACATAAGAATACCATGTAAACCGTAACTTATGCGCGTACGAAGTCGCGGGCAGGAGCTAGTTAATTATAAAGTGTTTTTTTTTGTATGTAGGTTAGTTATGAGGTATTTATCTATAGGTATTTCATCATCATCACCCCTAAGGAGCCCGGGGTCCGCTTTGACACCTAATCCCAAGATTTGGCATAGGCACTAGTGTTACGAAAGCGACTGCCATCTGACCTTCCAAACCCATAGGGAGAACTATACCTTATTGGGATTAGACCGGTTTCCTCGCGATGTTTTCCTTCACCGAAAAGCTAACGGTAAATAATTAATTTATCTATAGGTATTTGTTGCCTGAACATGAATTACATTTGAATTGAATTCATTAGATGGGAGTCGAGTAAATTTTTGTTACACTCGGACTTATCGATTTTCGTAAAGTAAAATGACTAGGTACGTACAATTGATTATATTAGACAATTATGTAGCGAAGGTACTATTCTCTGTAGACGAGTAAAAAGTATACAGTAATAAACCCCTCATTACATAAGCGGAATATGTACTATGTAGTAAGTAACTAGCTATTTACGTGCCGTAATAATCTAACTTAACAATACGTCTTGGGCTTCAATTATATAATTATATCTAGACACATTGAATTATTGACTACTGCTGTAACTCATCAGTATAGGATATCTTTTTAGCTACAGAGATAATTATATTTACGTCACACCTGGCCATAATGCGAGTTTTACTGCACGCTGCGCGTACGGGAAAACTCGCATTGTGGCCAGGTGAAGACGTAAAATTTTGTACTCAACACGGGCGGTAATTCGTGAATGCCCCAGATCGCAGGTGTTTGTGGTCCGAACCAAAGGTGAGGGTCATAAATATGCGCTCTAGTTACGTAATGTACTATTATACAGTCGAGTTTGTCTTTGTATACATATTTATCCAATCTACAAGAAAATAAGATTAAGAGATATTTTAGATAGACATGGATTACTTATTGGGATAGGTACTGTAAGGTCAGAGTCCGGACCGAAAGACGGGTCTCGCCTAAAATACGAGACTAAGGGTTATGTACTGTACGCACATCGTGTGTTTGCCTTTTGTACATACAAAAACTACCATCAAACTGTCAAAAAGGTCTCAGAATCTCTAACAGTATCGGTTCTCGTTGGTATATTTCGTTGTATTGTATCAAAGATTTACAATTACGTACAAGACACGTCCCTTGCCTAGCACTTGAAATTTTCTAATCTTAACTCATAGCAATATAAGTGAACGATATAACTGTCAACTATCAGGTATTAAGTCAAACTTTCCGACGAATATAATTAAATCTTACATTGTACTAACCGGTATTTCTTTTTTAGAAACAGCATTTAGAGTAAGAGGTTCTGTTAAAACACCGTAGCGCAAAAACCCGCTTGATTACCTAATTTGTAACCGCTGGCGAAACAGGAATGCTGCTCGCTGTGAGTTCTGCTGCAAATATTAGTTAGGAAAGCCCAACTAACATTTTATTTACCGCTCCACTTCTTCACCGAGCTTCAGCACTGAAGCAATTTACGTACTTGAAAGTCTGTTTGCGGCCACTCCCAGCTTAAAGGCATTGTTCAAAGATGAATAGAATCCCATCAATAAATCCACAAAGGAACACAAAGAACGTCTAAAATGGTCTAGCACGGATGGACCTGATAATATATATGAATTTGAAAATATAATGAAAATGTGAAAACGGGTTGGTTCACTAGAATGGGATTTCACTAATAAATTGTAGTGGAAAGTTTTCAGCTGTCACTGTAATTACAATCTGTATTTTGCTATGCGAACTGTTTAATATTCGTGCGCTCATGTCTCGCGGCGGTTTGTAATGAGTAAAGCTGCAGAAAATAACTTTTTTGTCAGACATTTAGTAATAATGCGCCTGTCAGTGGAATTCAATAAAAAGCTTTATCGTTTTTGCTAGACGTGGACTCTGACGTCGTACCGTGCTGTTTTGGTAACACTGTCACGTAGCGGACGTGTACTCCGTTCAATAAAAAATATTGCGATAATCAACGTCCCTATTCTCGTAATTGGAACATCGATTTAGTGTTTCAAGGTTTATCATTCAAAAAAAATATTCACAATTTTCGGACTATGGAAACAGACTGCCTATTTATATGATACCTTACAGTTCTAAATTCCAATTATCGAGTAACCTGCAGCTTAGTACTATCTTATTACTTATTCAGTGCCTGCAGGTCGATCACGTAACGCATTGTATGCGCGTCAGGTAGATTTTAATGACAAACTTTATATAGAAAAAATACAGTTAAACAGTCCTAACGCCCATTCGGAACGTTACGTAATTACGAATCCTCTGTTAGGTACCCCGATTTGCGAAGCTTCAAGTTACAGTTTACAAGCGAAAACTGGCACTTGATCAATATCGACTGGTCATTTGACCTGTGTTGTCTGTTTTGACTTGTAAAATTGTAACTTGTAGCTTCGCGAATCGGGGTACCTACAGAGATTCGTAATTACGTAACGTTCCGACGTTCTTCTGGCCACTTTACATATATTTAAAAATTGTGGAATAAACCTGATAACATCGTGTAATGTAGTGTTGCTTTTGCGCTGTCTGCCGCACCGCCAGGGTCGCGTATCGTGCGCACTAACAATCCCGCTGGGCCTATAAAAGTTTGTGAACAATAGGGTACCTACTTTGATTTTTACTTCTGTGAGTAAGCTAAGTCTTTTAATAATAATTACCTATTTATCGTTTCACATGAACCGAAAATTGTTTGGGATTCTTTTCTACGGATTAATATAACTTTCTTGCTACTTTTTTGTGTTATACAAATTCAAAAATAAAATATATGTTGTCAAAAAAGTGCAGGCCGCTTTGCAAGACATGCGACTCTTAATGACATAATCCGCCGGTCTCTTGCCACCATCAATGTGCCTGCTCTTCTTGAGCCGCCTGTCATTGTCAGAGATGATGGCAAAAGACCTGATGGAGTGTCTCTGGTTCCGTGGAGTTTGGGACGGATGCTTGTGTGGGACGCTACCTGTGTAGACACACTGGCACCGTCCCACCTCCAACGGACTACTACTAAAGCGGGTGCAGCGGCGGAAAATGCCGAAAATCTGAAACGCATTAAATACAAATACAAATTATTTATTCTGCAAATAGGCCACAAGGGCACTTTTACATGTCAAACGGTAATTCACAATAAAAATAATAATCTTACAATAAAAGAATAATAATCTAACACAATAATAATTTAAAATTTGCACATTAACGACTGATATAACAACACACTAAATGTCACAAAGTAAATGATATTGATAACAAAACAAAATACGACCATTACATTCGATTAGAATAAGGTCTGTGCATTAACAGAAAGTTAATGATATTAATTCAGTATTCCAGAGATGTATAAGGTCTCTGAGCGTCCAAATACAATTAATAATTATTCAATGTTCGTAGAGATGTATACGGTCTCTAAGCGTCAAAACAAAACAATAAAAAAGGAATATTAATATAATATTGTCAGTGATGTACATGGTCAATAACAATAAAACGTGTCAAGATCGGAATGATGTCTCTCGTCAATACGATAATAATAAAATAACACTAGTATTTAAGAAGTTAGGTACTATGCCCTTGCAAGCATGAACAGTCCGGACTCCACAAACAGCACCCGATCACGAGTATGACGCATATCTCAGCCATCGCCTCCCTCAACCATATGTTAGGGAAGGTGGCGACCCGATCAACGACGCCACCGTAAGCAAAGCCCTTTAAGCGAGCTAAATATAGAGGCCTCGGCAGAGAGTACAACTTTGTACCTTTTGGCGTCGAGACCCTCGGTCCATGGGGTCCCAGTGCGCAAAAGCTATTTGCGGAAATCGCGAAACGTCTGGTTGACGTAACTGGTGACCGAAGAGCTGGCGGCTTTCTCGCGCAACGCATCAGCATTGCAATTCAGCTAGGAAATGCCGCCAGCATCCTCGGTACAATGCCTCGAGGGCCTTTTTTAGATTTAACTTAGCTTTAATTTAATTTAGTTAATGTTATAGTTATCATCTTGTATATACCTACTTTAGAAAATAAATATATCATAAGTAAAAATAAATATACGGTTATTAGTGCAAGTAACATACCTATATTTTTATTTGTTTTAACCTCAGAAAAAGCTAAGAGCAGTGTAAGTTTTTACTTAACGTGCCTTTGTACTTTTATACCGCACTTATTTTGTTATGATTAGAAATTGACTATCTTCTCGCGAAGGCCAAAGAGAATATCTACTTTCCAGTTATGTACAAAAATAAAATAATGCATGTTTTGAAGACTTCGGAAGTTTTACGTACCTACGTACCAGTATATCTATCTCAATAATCAACGATAAAAAAGATATGCTTTATTTCGTAAGATTTAATAAGGAATAACCTCCATCTACGATATAATTTTATTAATTTGTTTGTGCTTTTAACCTCGAAACGAAAAACGAAAATTCTCGATTGATAAAAATTTTTGGGCTCATGAAACTGGTTGTATACCTGGGAGACCGTCCTTTTAAGGTTTTATGGGTATAGGTAAGAAACGTTAAAGCCTGTATCTACGCTCTCCTAGGAAACGCCATAATGCTTGTGTTCGTGCTTGTCATGATGCGGCGCGGACTCCGCACGAACACCCCACTACCTTCCTATAAGGGTGTCCTAGACTAGATAGTCGCATAATTTATAAAAGTCTTCTGTCATTAATAATTCTGTGCATAATACTTTCACTGTCATAATTGTATTAGAATTGCTTAGTTTTTAGTCATTAGAATTGCTATGCATAATATTTTTGACAATAGACTGTTATTATGATTGATTCGCAAAAAACAAGCTATTAAATTAGTTGACCACCGTTTAATTAGATTAGGGCAGCTAGAAACGGGGGGCTGGGGGGCGAAGTCCACCATTAGGGGTAAAAAAAAATAACAATGGTAACAATTGTATTTCGTGTAGGTTAATGTATGGTTATCTTGTGTCCTTTAGAGCGTATATAGGCACCACGCGAAATTGGCACGCGCGCGGGGTGACGTCGACACGCTGCTGACGGTTAGGTTAGGTTTAGGTTAAAATAATTTCCGTGTGATTGTTTAAAAAAAATTGTGTTAGGTTTTATCAATTTTCTTATATCTATGACTAGAAAAAGTTATGCGCAAACCTATTATGGGGGGGGGGGCGCATTTATAATAATAAAATAAATTATAATAAATATTAGGGGACAATCTTACACAAATCGACCTAGTCCCAAACTAAGCAAAGCTTGTACTATGGGTACTAGACAACGATAAACATACTTATATAGATAAATAAATACTTAAATACATAGAAAACATCCATGACTCAGGAACAAATATTCGTGCTCATCACACAAATAAATGCCCTTACCGGGATTCGAACCCAGGACCTCTTGCTTCGTAGGCAGGGTCACTACCAACTAGGCTACGGCGGTCGTCAAACCTAATACCTTTGTTCACCTAATTTTATAAGTGATATTATTGGAAGTCCGAAATAGTTATCCATAAAATTTTACGCCATAATAATCTTTCGTCCTAATAATTCTTATTCCTAACGATCGTAAGTCATAACAATTCGAAGTCATGATGACAATATCATAAATTTCTCATATTAAAAAAATTGAAAATAAAAAGCTGAAGTCAGCTTTTCCAAGTGATGAAAATTACGGGCGTTTGTTGACGGAGATGCTTGCTTGCAAGGCGCTCTTTAGAGAATCGCTAGAAGAATATTTTACAAGAAAATTATTATTTTAAACCGTTGCAATATATCAGATAAAAATGCAATAGACTGTTTATTGTTTGGTATTGAAGATAGGTCGGTTCGGACTAGTGCCGAAGCAGCTCAATTTATGGAACCCGATAAATTGTTAGTGTACTATAGAAATGTGAAAATTCCAAAATCAACCGAAAAAAAAAATTAGCACAACTTTGCAAGCCGGCAGCTCCAACAATAGAAACACCAGACTTAACATATCCGTACCCGGAATCGAGTACAAACATAATACCATATGTTACAATTGTGGTGAAGGAGGTCACCCCTATTTCAAATGTAAAATGCCAATCAAAAGATGCGAAACATGTCATAAAATAGGGCACTTGGCCAGTGATTGCCCCACAAAGAAAGATAATGTTGAGAACTAAAATAAGGCTGTGTTACGTATTTCCCTTGAACAGGACACCCCAATCTCCCGAAATGGTAACAGAGTGTTTCGTGGCACTTTTTAGGTCGATATAATCCACAGTTGGATGGTGTTCGATAGGAGTAGCGACACAGATTCTAGCAGTGATAGTGACGATTCGTAACTTTTGATTGGTATTGATTTGAGGAATCAAATACAAATGCTCTGTACAGAACTGTATATGACTACTAATGAGTAAAAATGATAAAATGTCGAAGCAGAGTGACATATGAGTAAAATGTAAATATTTAAGATTGTTTGAGATTAATATGAGTAAATGGAAATGTTTAACTATATGTAAAGTCACGCACAGACATAAATAAACTGATATTGGAAACATGAAGGGGTTCCAATATTGCATTTAGAGCTTGGACAGTGTTGAAGACATGAAGGGGCTTCAATAATGTAATTAACATATTGAGCAGTATTGGAAACATGAAAGGGGTTCCAATTCCAATATTGCATTTAGAGCTTGGACAGTATTGAAGACATGAAGGGGTTTCAATATTATAATCCACATATTGAGCAGTATTGGAAACATGAAAGGGGTTCCAGTATTGTAGTTTTGGGCATTATTGGAGACATGAAGGGGGCTCCAGTATTGTAGTTAAAATTTAGGCAGTTCTGGAGACATGAAGGGGCTCCAGGCTGCAGAAAATAAGAAGACCTAAAGAAAGAACGAGGCGCCGAACATCGTTCACGGAAAACCGAGCGCCTCAGCTCGCCACGAACGAGCCGCGAGCGTCGCAACCGGGAGCCTCGCAGTCGGGAGCCTCGCAGCCGGGAGCCTCGCAGTCGGGAGCCTCGCAGCCGGGAGCCTCGCAGCCGGGAGCAGGGCGTCAGGACGTAGCGTGACAGAGCAGGAAGGGGCTCCACTAGCATCGATCGTCGTTCTAAAAGGTCATGTAGCCCTACCTTCTCTTCTCAAGATATTGTTCAAATAATTAAATCAATTAAAGACGTCTTACCATCCCAACCGACAATCCAGAACCAAATTCCAACGAATCGAGCTTTTGATTATAAAAATATCATTCCAGAATTTAACCCTTCTGAAAAAAAACAACGTATAGATGTGTGGCCAAAAAAGGTTAATGCGCTAAGGTTTACGGTTGGGATGAGAAGACGGTGGTATATTTTGCTATGCAGGAATTGTCAGGGTTAGCTAAGACGTGGTTCGAAAGCCTCAATACCATTTTATTTACATGGGATGAATGGCAGGTTAAACTAGTTAACGCTTTTCCATCAGAACAAAATTACGGACAATTGTTGGACGATATGTTGAGACGTAGGAGTAGAGAACAGGAACCAATCGATTTACTTTCATAAGAAATTGGCGTTACTCAACCAGTGCGAGATTGTGGGGAGACGAGCCGTCGATTGCCTTATTAATGGTATTGTAGATAAAACGCTGCTGTCAAGCGCCCTAGCGTTACGTTGTGCGGAGCCAGACCAATTATTAATTTTTTTAATGAGCAGTAACAAAGAAACGTCTGGTCAAATTCCACTGACTTTGGCTAGGAACGTAAGCGGGGCCGATGATAAGACATAATGAAAACGGTTCGAAATCAAATCCAAATATATTTTGTTACAATTGCAAGGAAAAGGGACACATTTGCACGCGGTGTTCCAAACCCTTGTTGAAATGTAGTTACTGTCAAAAGATTGGACATAAACCAGAAATGCGTAGGCAAAAGTCAGACGCGGGGTCGACAAAGGCTGACGCTGTTGTAAAAACTATACGTATATTAGATATATGAGTCTGATAGTCCTAAATTCTAACTCTTGTGTCAAGTTCATGAAAACAGTAACCGTTAAAGCCGTAATATAAGAAGCGTTTGTCAACCTCGGTAGCGAGGTCACGCTTATTATTGAATCTTGGGCTAAATGGTCATATGGTAAAAGGGTTCAGGAATAGCATCGTACAATCCTAGGGTTCTGCACAATTAGATTTATCGATTGATGATGTGACTGCCAACGTCATATACAAGAGTGACGGTTTTCTCGAGAAGGATATGCTTACAGGCCAGACTTAACTACAAGAATGTGACGAGGAACAGTTAGGGGTATGGATTATAGCTCATAGTAAGATACACGGGGCAGCCAGCGTTCGAGGCGGCACAGGGACGATGTTTAACAGTATAGTGGTATTTAATACTAAGGTAATAAATACATATGACCAGTATATAGTTTACGATGGGGTTTATGAGGTCAAGCAGGGTAAGCTATTTGTGATGATCATTGTACCAAGCTCCCATATAAGGTCGTGAAGGTACTAGGTAATTAATGGATCGGTAATTACCCAGTACTAGGTGGCTCCCATTGCTAGGTATGAAGGGATGAAAAATAGGCGAAATACAACGGTTGATGCAAACAGATTGCGCCTGTGGATTTTTTATAGCCTCGTTGGAGATTGTTGATGACAGTGATAACGATTAATCATCATTAATGTTTCTTAAAATTAAAATGACGGTGACGACTCTGAAACTCGATTACTGCAAATGTATTTATTGTTTCGTTCCAGGTCAGGCGACGGAAGACGCGTAAAAAGTGGGCGCTCTTAGCTTGGCCTGGAACGAGAGGATTGGGCTGATTGACAAAGCGTAATCGATTCCCTAAGGAAATGGGATCGTTTACATGGTCATGGCTATTTGGTTACAAGGTTACAAGGTTACATGGTTACAAGGTTACATGGTTACAAGGTTACATGGTTACAAGGATAAATGGTTACAAGGTTATATGGTTACAATGATATATATGGTTACAAGGATAAATGGTTACAAGGATATATGGTTACAAGGATATATATGGTTACAAGGATATATATGGTTATAAGGATATATAGCTACAAAGATATAGTTACAAGGATATATGGTTATTTGGATAAAAGTCTTATGATTATATAGATGTATATAGTTATCTGGATATATAAATTAACATATACCGGGCTATTTATTAGGATACGTATCTATAGATAATGTTATTTGGATATATGATTAAGTGGCTAAATGGTTAAAACATACTTGCTCTCGCAACTTAAATAGTGAGATGAATAATATATTGTCGAATTCAGGCATAGTGGCTCAATCGGCTATATAGTTGATTAAAAGGTTGGCGCTCTGGCTGGAACTAGAGGATTGGGTTGATTAATAAAGCGTAATCGATTCCCTAAGGAAATGGGATCGTTTATATTGTCATGGCTATTTGGTTACATGGTTATTTGACTACTTGGTTACTTGGATAAGACACTCTTAATATAGTACATGATATATATTATGAAGTAAAGCAGATAAATGTTTATTCGTAGACATGGATTTAAGGATAATAGAATTTATTTAGGAGTATAATGCTAATCAGATAATAAAATGGGAGTACTTATCGTTAATAAAGTAACTGTTATGTATATGTATAGTTATGAAATAAAACTAATGTGTAAAATAATAAATTGTGCTATTATAAAATATAATAAGTATAATATATTAAAAAGATTTTGTTAAAGTTATGTAAATAGATATTTAATTACTGCTGAGATAGGTGTCTAAATATAGTATTATAATGTCACTTACCGTTTACTTACCGAGAACGTCCGATGATTGCAGAGTCTAAGGTTTTGGTTTCACCTGACCCGAGCCTGGGGACATGCACGTCATCAGGATGGTCGAGTGTAAGGTTTTGTTATTTTACGATACAAAATGTAATTTAAAAGTAGCTGCACTGACCATTCTGGTGACGTCACGGTCGCCATAATGAACTGGAGGTGGGGTGGAACGGCAAGCAGGGCTTGGCGGGCGGACATTCTTGGTCGGGGAGTGATATCGGACGGACGTGTTTGGTAGTAATGAAGTTGTACAACCAGCAATAGTGATAAGGATTGATTGAAATATACTTTTATAAACAGTACAACGTTTTAGTTATTTCCGTGGGTGCTAAGTGCTAACAATAGCATTAACTCTAGAAGTAAACAATTAAACTTTATAGATAAAGATAACCAATATCAAAAACACCAACCTTATGGTCACCCTATTCACCAAGACTTGGTCTGTAGCTTAAAGTGACAGTTTAACATAGCAATTACCATTGAGACTCAGTAAATTTAATAGAGTTTTATTGTTAACGAATAATCAACGTTTTACATATTTTTGCCTGTTGTCACGTCCACGTACATGTTTCACCTAAAGTAAGAAACACATATCTGCTTTCGACTTAGGATTCACCCTGTATATTCACACTACACATTTCACACACTTCTGAGTATAGGCGCTCTTATTTATAACGCTACTCTCCTCGGTCCTCAATCTTTTCCACTGTTTACGCACTCGACATATTTTATCGTCTGACCATTGAACCCGTTTCATCCATCCCATTATACCTCCGCTAGCGTCAAAGTGCCCAAGTGTCTCGCCCAGCAGTGTCGTCAAGTTCGGTATACTACATTCAAATTAGAAATCAGTTCCACTGCACTAAAAAATAAAAATTGTAGGATTCATTGTTTTAAAATGCAAAGGTACCTCAGACACCGGTGCTCTCAGGCACCGACTCTACATTCTTATTTAAATACAAATTTGTTGTTGTCGTTGATTCTACGTGTCCTCTCAATTTTGAGGGTTGCATACAATACTGTGTTTTTCTTAGTGGTTTTCTTAAGTGCTCCGCGCCCTTAAAAGTTAAGGATCCACTTACTACAAACAGAGACGGGATCATATCAACAAAATGGGTCCCATTAACCCGCCATTCAGCGTTTCACAAACAGATTAGACTTATCTCACCACTCGTCCCTTATAAATGAAATAAATAAATGAACTAAATGAATTTTATTCTGCAAGTAGGCCGTAAGGCTCTTTTACAAGTCAAAATTCTACCAGCGCATCACTATTATTTATTGGGATATTTTAACTAGTGGCTTTTTGAGCTGTAGAACTAAAAAATCTAAAAAAGTAACGCGATCAAAACTATCCAAATAATTAACGAACCTGCTCACAAAAATTAACGGAAATCGGAATATCGGTTGAGAAATGCGACGTGTAGAGGTGACACTATGGTTGGGGTACGCGACAGGTATGACCGAGGGTAGGAGCTAATTATCTACTCGCTCTCACTGAACCGTTGGTTAGCAATCACTGGGGATTTCACTGCAGCTGAATTTATTCAGTAATATTATTTATTGATATTAACCAACCCTTTATAATTTCCTGTTGAAAAAAATATTAAACCACGGTTTGTTGTTATAAAAGCAATAACTAGACACAAGTGTGACACAAAGTTTATTTTTTTAATTGAAAAATTACACCACTAGGAAACTAACCGTGTTATCAAAAATTTAAGAGTTTCGTTATCGTTATTTTGGCTACCTAACCCTAAGATACATCCAATTAGTAGCCTGTTTGCCTTCTTTGAGTTCACTGACTGAATACCAGTGCCGAAAACACGCCCAGCTGTTATTGACCAACGTATGTACAAGATATCCGAACTGAATAAAACTAGGCCAACAAACGAACATATCGAAAATAAATAAAATAAATATTTGGGGACAACCTTATACAAAACGGCTTAGTTGCAAACTAAGCAAAGCTTGTATTATGGGTACCTACTAGGTGTGTGTTTAAGTATACTGGGTGGAACAGATCGATGGACTTTTAAGCTATTGGGATATAGATCAGGTTTAGTACTTTACTTCTCACCTAGTAACCATATTAATATTTCTAACAGTTACCGAGATACAACTTGTTAAATTTTGGTGAAAAAAACTGTGTGTTTCAACCCTATCCAGTAGATTTAATGACGTTAGCAAGATCAAGTAAATTACAAACAGAAAAATTATGAACTGACCGTTGAGAGACCTTGTGTCATTGCAATAAGGTTTAAGAATACATCGGATGTGAACTTTTCTTGTGACTTGTGACAATATCATATTCTGGGCCTACCCCTTTTGGAAATACAAGGTGTGAATTTATGAATTGATGTTATTTTAATTATAATAACAATGTGTTTCATCTTTATTAAGAGCTCATCGACATCGCTGTCGCTACTGAGTGGGAAATAGGTATCTATCTACTTGTTGTAATGATGGAACTCGTTGCCACTTGCGTTGTAAACTAGACCGTAAGATACTTCAGGAAAACCATTAACGGATGCGTTTCCTAAGATATTCTATCCCCGTACTACTTAATGACGTTCGCAACGATATCGCAATCTCTTCCTGATTTCCTTTTTATGGCCCAGAGATCATTTTGCTCGCTCGTATTTCCTGTTACAAAATAAATGCTACCATTTGTTTGATTATTCGCTACATTCAGTGAAAGTGAAAAACGTCGCTGTTTCCGTCTGACTGGTTCCGATCCTTGTACATTGGGTTTACGATACAACACAAACAACTGATAATACGCGGATACCAGTGGAATAATATGGGATTATACACAAATACTCTTCTTAACGGAACGCGTAATGAAAGGGGCAGGTCGCTACAAAGAGCGAAACCCGTGAACAAAGCAAACAAATCAAGCTTTGGTGTCCAACGCGTAAATACATTTTGTACGAGACAATTTTAAAACACTTGCGAAAATTAACAAAGTGAATTTGAACATTACAAGCTGAAACTTTGTACTCGTATTGTCGCTCGCAACATTATGTATATTTACTCTGTGTACCTACCTACTTTTATTTGTATGTCGTTCATCTGAAAACTGTTCCTCACAGGGCTAAGAACTTTACTGATGAGTTTGCTTCTGAAAAATGTATGACGAGCATACCGAGTACCTAACACTACTAATATCATGTGAGTAGTTAGTTAATCTTTAAAAAATACCTTATCTATCCATAAATATTTCATGCATCTAGCCATTTATATTATTATAGAATATATTTTTATCTAGGATAGAGCCTAAAGGCATTTGGCGAAAACCTAAAATTTATATAGCATATATTCGCAACACGTCCCACGTTGAGTAAAAAAACCTGGTAAAGCGTGAGCCGAGTACACGTGCTCTTTCAACCGGCAAAATATGAGATTTCACCGTAACTGCGTAATTTAGGGCAGCGGCGGCACTTTCCCTTATTATGTGTACGTATGTATATCCCAAACAGGGTCGTTGAAAATACTCTCCCGGAAACGTGTACTTTTCCGGGTTTCCAATTTCATCTCTGAATTTGCAGGAAAGATTAATTCGCGCACACAAGTGAGTGAGCTGTGAATTTTGTTCAATAACAGACGATTCTACGAATAACGGGATTGTTTTTTTAACAGATGGGGTCTGACGAAATGGACCTTCTGAAAAAAAGAAAATATAGCAGTGTTTAATGAACTGCTCGTCAAGATAAATTGAACAAGGGAAGAGGCATCATATCCAAGATGAGAATCGTGATAGGTAAGTGTTAGTAGTTAGTGGAATAACCAGACTATTCTACTGGTATATTATTTTGAACGTGTTTTTCCATTTAAGAACACATTCAGCCTTGGAACAAAACCGTACAAGAATGACCGTCCGTCTAAACAGTTCGCTAAACCTCATTTTCCCAAGAACTATAAAGCAACTTTTGTTTGTTGCAAGCAAGATTTAATAACTACCCGATTTGGATGAAGGTCTCATTTGCTGGAGATAAAACAATACCTCTTTTGATTTATTTATTCCAATACGTAGGTGGCTGTTTCTCTCTCTGTGTAATTTCAATCCGCATCCGGTTTAAAGAATGCGCCAATTGAATAGGTAACAACAGCTTGTATTGCTTTTACGAGTATGTTTTCGGTTTGCATACATTCGTGAATGGTGCAAATATGGGGATGCCTTGATTCGAGTCGACCACGCCCCCTTGACAAAGACACGTTTATGCCTTCCACGCACGAGAAAAGGAGATACAACACTCTTCGGGAATTACTTTTTTGGTCAATTTCTATAAATGCCTTACTTGGTTGAATTTTATTTATATTTCACTATGTGAAATTTTAGATGAGACATAGTATTTACTCGATTGTGTCCTAAAATAATGTATTGTTTGACTAGGCTGAGTAAAAAATTGAAAATAAAGACCCAACCATATGTATAGTCAAGAATCATATATCTGAATGTCAGACCTTAAAATTGTTTCTTAATCTAGTCAGAACGGCGTTTCAATGGACGCGATAATTTCCAATGCCAACGAATTTCCCTATAACAATACCCACACATTTTGTAGATTTAGTACTTATTTGATCAATAAGACCCCGTAGATAGAAAAATACATAGCTACACTTGATTCGAGTAAATTATTCTCGAACCAGAAAATTAATGAGGGCGATGTTAAATTATCTCGGATGAAGCGAAATTATCTTGGTTCCAAAGATTCATCTTAAATCAAGATGACAACTATTAATTTTATTTCTGTGCACATGTTGCAAAGTACCTTAAAAAAAACCTAGTTCCAGAAGCATTCATGAATTTCACTTTTCATTGTGATGTACTGAAAGATTTCATGAGGATGTACCTATATTTGTTTTTTTTGACAATTTGGTATCTTCATTTGTTTTTGGTTCAATTTCAAACTGATATTCTAACTGTAGTGATATTAATTTGGCCTGCACGGTCGCTATATTAACCAAGAGGACGTTGGTATGCAAAAGGCGGCATTTGGCACTAAGCCGTTTAAGACAAAGACATATAATAACGATTACAGTTAGGCTCACCCGCGGCGCTCGAGGCCGATGTAATGATTTTCGCCGACTATAACGACAAGTTCAAGGCATGATCCGCCAGTTGAATATTGTTTCATGAGGCGTTGTATGGCTAACGATTAGATAACTGCGTATAGGATTTCGTAGACACTAAAATATCCCTTACGCCTCAATAACGAACCTAAAACCCACTGGGGGACAATTTTCGAAACTTTTATAATTAATGAAACTTTTGGAACATAGGAACATACCAATATATATTGGTATCAGCGCTCTAGTGCAACCGAATGTATCTCTATAGAGGTACTTAAGTTAATTTTTTGTGCAAGCTGTAATGCAAACCCTCTTTATGCTAGATCCAGTCCACTAGGTCCTACCTAATTCCAGTCCACCTAATTTAATCTAATTTCACCCAGTCTTTGCACTATCCTCGTGCCGCCCAAGAAAAAACGCAAGATCATCTAAACGCCTAGTGTGCAACGTATGTGCCAATATATTTTTATGTCAAAACTGCCCACGAACATGTAACATTATTTTTTGATGAAATCTTAATGAGGATTTTTCAACTTTTTTTCTGGGTATATATGAGTAAAAATAAATAGTTTAAACCAAATTCCAACTCCATATCTTTAGTTCATTTGGATGTACATTGGGCTTTTGGGTGATGTTGTAATGATATACCTAATCATGTCACTTTAATTAATAAAAATAAAGGTATATAATCACATAATTTCTTCATCATATCCCCCTAACTTTTGTTTGCTGTTAATTAGAATATTAAATTAGAAAATTTAATTTAAAAAAGACGATAGCAAATTCTTTTTTATAACTCCTAATGTGCAGTGTAATGTACATAATCTTTCAATTGAAAAATAAAAATAGATATTAAGTAATGCCTTTAACCAGAAATAACAAGTTAGTTTAATAAAACACACATTTACGATTAGGTTTATGTAATTCCCCAAACAAACAAAACGAAGATTCATTAAATAAATCAAGAATTTTTACTCACGTGTCGTGCGTTTTGGCGGCATGGTTGCAAAATGGCGGAGGTTAAAAACTCCTTTGTGAATATTTTTCAAATGTCAGCTGTCAAAATGGCCACCAAGGAACCGACCATTCATGTCCTCTAGGCCAATTATAATTTAGAGCGAAAATTTTAAAATGACATCAGATATTTTTTTATGTACGGCGTATTGTACACTGGGCGTTTAGGTCAGTCATTTTATTACTTATGTCTGGGCGGTACTACTAAGTGTCACTGTGTACAATATAATGTACATTGGGCGGCACGAGGCTATAGTTGCTACACAAGTTATAGTATGAGCATATTCTAGGCACTTCCATTGTACAGTCACCGGCATCAATATCTGCCGAAAGGCATAGAGTCGTGTCAGATATTTATGCGTGCTATGTTGTGGCAGATCTTATTGCTGGTGACTGTACTATACATACTTACCAATCTTTTATCGAATTATCGACAATGACGGTTTAGACGAGTTCGTCAATCTAATCAAAATCTAATACAAGTTTCATAATCAAATCGGTCTCGATTCCAACGCAAATTGGTCCGTGGTGTGTAGATAAGTATTTAAGGTAGAGTTTAGATATAAAAGGGATCAATCCTTTGTCACTCTTTGGGGCAGTTATTTTAGCTGATATGATGATGATGATGATGAATCTGAGAGATCTATTCGCATTTGAATATGTTTCGCATACTCGCTTCCATATTGTATTAAGAAGTTAAACTCTGTTTAAATAGTGAACTGTCAGGTCGTGCACATGAAGCGGACGGGATAACATTTTGTTAAGGTAACACAATGTATAAACGCGGTCTAGGTGCAAGCGAGAATTGACCGCTGGCAAGCGAGTGCTCCGGTCAATTCCCGCAAAAGGCATTCTTCACTTAGGGTGGGTTGCACCAACTTACGCTTACAGACCGATCAACGTTGAAAATTGCACCGGAAGCTGGAATTTCATAAAAACCTGTCAAACTTTCCAAAACAGACGGCTATGTGCAAAATTAATCATCATATCAGCCGAAAGACGTCCATTGCTGGACATAGGTCTACCCCAAAGAGTGCCACAATCACGCTCCCGCTACCTTTTCCAGGTCATTAGTTCCCCTTGTCTTGGCGTACCCACGCTGCGTCCCGGTGCAAAATGAAGGTTGGGATGTACTTATAGAAATTAATTAAAATGTTTTTGCTTGTTTGCAGGCGGTGCGAGTGCGCGGACAGGCGTGGTGGTGCTGGTGGTGGCGAGCAGCGCCCGCGTCTCCGCGCGCGTGGCGGGCAAAGTCGGGGGCTTCTCGAACAAAAGCAGCGGTGAGTGCCTCAGGACCCGATCTCTCTCCCTCTTTTCAGCTGTTAAAGAAAGAAAGAAAGAAAGAAGACATTTATTCGGTGTTCTGCCTTTTCGCAGAATTTCCTTTGGTCAAACATCACTTGCCAACCAACATTTCGAAAATGATTCACTTTGATAACTAACCATTACCAACTTTTTGTATGACAACCTGACACTTGGTCGAATTTTTATAAAGCAGAATATCACAATGACTAAAAATGTTTGGAAAACTTATCACTTGCCAACTATTTCACTAGGCCAAACAACTATTGAACGAACAACGTTTCGTCAGTGCAATAGTTACGTAACAGAAATAATAACTGTGACAGAGTCCAGGTAGGTGCGACGACGAGCGAAGCGAGGAGGAGCGTGTTAGGTTAACCGCGATCTTACAGCGCACGAAGCCGAGCGAGCGAAGCGAGCGTGCCGCGGCAGCGGCCGGCGAGTGCCAAAATCACCTTATTGAATATTCAAAATAAGTAAGTAAACACTTATCGCTAATAAGTCAGTTTATTCTTACTCACCCACAAAGTTATTAAAAGAAGTGAGCAGTTGCGCTTACCCACATTGTAAATTATATTACATAGTAACTGTACGAACCCTACTGCGTGAAACATTTGGAAAACGTTATACAACGAAATGACTATTCAGCCAACTAAAACATTCTGTTAAACGATTTTTGGCATTTTGAAAGTTTACTTTATAATCATCAGACCAAACGTACAGTTGGCAACTGTGAGGTTGGGAAACGAAACGAAATCTTATGACGAGTTGGCAAGTGATTATTTGGCGAAATAATATTCTGCGAAACGTTGGTTGGGAACTAATAATTGGCCAAACAATTTTCTGCGAAAAATAAGAGAACCCATTTATTCACTACACAAAAGACACACAGAGACAAAGGGAGCAGAAACAATACAGTTGACACATAATGTGCCGTTCAATCTGTCGCCTGTGTCGTTCGTATTTACTAAGTATAAGGCAGCCCTCGCTATGCAACACCACATGTTCCACTTACGGTGTTCAGAGTAGCAGTACCTGATCACATTCCCTTGAGGCTTTCTTACTCGAATGAAGCTACATACGCCACACAAAATATCCGCTAGGGGGCGCAACGTTATCGTAGGTATTTTATTGTTTATTATAGAATGTAAAATAGATCGATTTCGAATGACGTGGTCTTAAATACGAGTACGTTATCCTCAACTTTGCAGGGGCGCGGCGTCATACTTATCCAAAGGCAAGCCAGAGTTATTGACTGGTCAGTCGAGAAGAATCTAATTGACAACATTTCAAAATATGTAATGATGCCTAAATCGAAAAAAAACCATTTTGGTAATTATCTTATTGGAACGTAATAAAGTGGTTTTCCATTTTTATTCTTACTCGTTTCCGAGAAAATCACTAAAATCTGTAAAACGCGGTATATCCCGTGCGTGACGTCATTCCTACGTCTTTTGAGTGAAAGATGTGGGCAGGTGCCATAGAGAGCCATAATAATGACGTCATATATTACTTACGACCTATTGGAATTCACTACTTTTAATTTTGATATTTTTGGATGAAAATAAACATTCAGGGAGAAATAAAAAAACACGTATACCTTAAAATTTCATTTTCTATCGAACTAAATCATAAAATGACCCACTTAAAAAAATTAAATGTTGTCAATTCTATGAACGCTTCGTCACTGATCTCTTGTCTAGAATTAGAGGATAAAATATTAAACCTTGTCTTCTCAAGGTGACACATACTGTGCTAAGACTCGAGTCAGCAGCGATGTTGGGCCGCACGACATGGTTCGACTTGTCTTGCAACGTCGCGCGACACGCGATCCACAGATCCACTTTCAAAATTGAATTTGTACTTTTACTGAATGTCAAAAAGTTCCTAATTCAAAACCACTAAGGCGTACCCTGGGTCTCAGGAGGAGAGGGTCAAATAAAACGACAACACCAATGCAGTCCGAGAAACATTTCACGACACGAAACTTTCCCCCTACGGTATTATCGTAAAGGCATTTGCCTATGTACAAACTACAATAAAGATACAAATTCTCCCATAGTCTATTTTTGTTTACTTAACACTTTCGCAACCAAGAACCCGACTAGCGGGCGCCTACGCCGTAGTCGCTTTCCGCTACATACGAGGAAAACCACAGGATCGGCTACGAGCGTAGCGCGTAGCGATTCTTGGTAGCGAAAGTGTTACGCAGGAATTATTAAACCATTCACTAAGTTTAACTGGGGTTACACAAAGTAATAACAGCTGTAGAGGATAGTTACGGAATCCCTATCTAATTCTACAGCTGTTATTACCATAAAACTATATCCCTATTAGGGATAACTGTTTAATAGTTAACTAGCTTCTGCCCGCGACTCCGTCCGCATGGAACTCGTTTATATCGCAGCGCCATACAAATTTTCACACCCTTTCGGGGATAAAAACTATCCTATGTGCTCCCCCGGGACTCAAACTATCCAAACTAACTATACAAAATTTCAACTAAATCGGTTCAGCGGTTTAAGCGTGAAGATGTAACAGACAGACAGACAGACACACTTTCGCATTTGTAAGTATATATATATATATACACTATATATACAACACATACTAATATTACAAATGCGAAAGTGTGTCTGTCTGTCTGTCTGTTATATATATGGATAGTATGGATGGATATAGCGAATAGCAAAGATCAGCGAAGGAAATCCAAGAAAACCTTTCCTGGCTCCTAAGCAAATGTATATTACTTATAGTAATTGATAGAGTAATATGCAAATTATATAATTAAGAGTCGTTAACAAACTGGATTGTAGCAGATTAGGGAAGCGGAGCTGTGGCTTTGTCTACTTACTTAATTTAAATTCCGTCTTTACTCTGTACATTTTCTTAGAATAAACAATATTTTATTAAATTTATTCGTAAAGGACATTTTTCATATTAATATATATATTTTTATATTTCTCAGTAGGTATGTGATGAAAAGTGCACCTCGCCACTTTTCGTCGCTTTATTTAAACTGAACCTAAGTAGGTAACCATTTAGTTACTGCTAATTTTATAAGACACGATCCATTAATTGAATGTCAAACGTAGTCTCTTAAAAGGCCGAAGTAATAAAGAATGATCGCTTGAAGTCTCGGATTTCAAAGCTAATATAGTGGCGGCTTGACAGAGAGGTTTCTCGCAACTAAACAAGGTTCTTTTGTTTCGATTAAATGGCTGTCGGACAGTTAATCATCTTGCTTCTAGTTCGTATCACTTTGATTTGTTTCACTTTGGTAGGTACAACCCTGTCTCAGGTTTAATTTGTAAGTATTTATTAAATAACACTGTTGCTGTACCTACGTGGTATTCAGAACTACTTATTGACGAAGAATAGGGATTTTTAATTGATACTTTATATTTAGAAATAAGTCAAAAATGTAATGTACGTGACGGTAAAACATTTGGCTCTGTAAAAATCAAACTTACTGGTTCTGTTCGAGACCGACATTCTAATGAGTTTAAAACGAGCCCATTTTCGTTCTGTATTTTTTGTAACAAACTTTGCCAGATTTGGGTTTACATACTTATAAAGTTTAAAAAAAAACACTTTTTCCCTTTACGCGCTTTAAAATCTCACTTTCCGTGTCATTGTGGTATGTGTTAGATAGAACATACCTACGTGTTTCATAGTATTATTATAATAATTAAGTACTATGTAATGTAAGTATATATCAATCCCATATAAACTAGGGAGTTTTTGTAATGTTATACACCAAGCAAGTTTGAGTATGTCAACGTATAATTGCTAATGAAAAAGCAAACCTTCTTTATATTTCAATTGGCACCAAATAATGAACGCGGTTCCCACTTAGCTCTATTTGCTTTAGAATGGCGCAAGAATTCGTTGGAAACCTTTTCTTTGTGATTGACGACTCGAGAATGCGTGAATTTTAGCTAAAAATGTTCTTTAAAAATTCCCAAATGCTCCATTATCATTTAAATTGGCTTTACCTTAAGAGGCCGCAGTAAGCTCGGCCGAATTTCACCTTCCCATACAAACGTAGTAACGCTCTCATTTTAAAACTACGTGTTGGATTGTGACGAAACTTTGCATATACAATGACATGAGGTATATCTATGTCTGTAATTAGATTATATGGTTCCAATTTATAAAACAAAGTAAATACAGCAAAAACTAGTTTCGTATGAAAAACTTAAATTCGCTGTATTTTTTTTATTATGGTAGCTGAAGCTACGTAAACTAATTTCAGACATAGATATACCTCATTTCATTGAACATGCAAAGTTTCGTTACAATCCAACACGTAGTTTTAAAATGAGAGCGTAACTACGTTTGTATGGAGAATCGAGCTTACTGCGGACTCTTAATCGTCCGGGGTATCAGGGACCTTTAATTTATTTCTGGATCATACTGTGCATAGTACGCGTATTAATAGAGCCCCAGCTATACTGTTGTAGCTTAAATACACTGGGTCCCGAGTGAATAATTTTTTTGCGTGGGCATGTAACTTATATTTGGCCCGCGGAGTAAAAATTCGCTGAAACTCCGGTTATTTAAAAGGGCTTTGCCGCACGTTTACAATTTTTACGGCGGCATAAATTACGAGCAAAAATTACAGCATACAAAAAAAAGAAGAATAGAAATAGAATAGAATAGCGGACCCACGGAGGTTGTGGGTTCAAATCCCGCTCTTGGCGAATCATTTTTCAATTTTCTACTATGATCGAAATTTGTAATTTCGTTAGCGGACGTTTCTGCTTAATCAACATTTACTGTGAAAGAAGAATACTTAAGGGGGCGTTTCGGAGCAGCGCCGCGCGAAGTTTAGGTTTTTAGCGCTACTCACACAACGATAGAGGCTCGCGCACCGCACACGCACACATGCACGTATACACAGTGGGGCGTCGGACTTTGACTCGCCAACAAAATTGTTACTTTGGATTTTGTTACCAAATATAAAAATTGTTATGTCAAATATAGGTATTTCATCTTAATACCTACCAACGTTCGCCCGAACCGAGCGCGCAGCCTATCTAACTATGTGGACAGTTGTTTTGTTCGACCGAACGGCTTATAGTTAAAGCAATGACGCGTAATTCAAAGTTTGAGCTCCCGAAGTGTTGTGGAACCACCCTGTGCAACCCGAATTGAGCCAACTGTGACTGGTTCGGAAATAGGAGAAGGGTTGTAAAAAAAAAATGTTGCGTGGCAACCGATTGAAACGCGGTAGCCTGAAAGTGTGTACGCTGTCTATATAGTGGATTTTTTATGCCATCCCTCCTAGTCTGACCGGAGCCGAGTAAACGAGCGAAGAAAAAAAAATAAAAAATTGGCAGGCAACCGCTTGAATACAAACGCGAAATTCGACAAAATGGGAATACGCCAAGAATACGCGCAATAAAAGGTTTTGCAATCAATTGCCATTTTTGCTTGGGAGGGACGGTTGCCTCTCCGACATTGAATTACGCGTCATTGCTCTGAATATTAGGCTAGGGCGATTTTTGCCATATGTATGTAGGAGGGTCGGGCGGAACTGGTGGAGATTCATTATTTTCCCCACTCTCGTTAACCATGATATTTCACGAAATAGAAGTCGATCTCTTTAGGTTTAATCAGATTGATAAGAATTACAAATAGCGCGAAATAATCATAAACCACTCGGATGAAAACAGATTACTAATTCTGTAACACGGAACATGAGGAGATTCATTATTTCCCCCACTCTCGTTAACCATGATATTTCACGTACACTCTTTAGGTTTAATCAGATTGATAAGAATTACAAATAGCGCGAAATAATCATAAACCCCTCGGATTAAAACAGATTACTAATTCTGTAACACGGAACGTGAGGAGATTCATTATTTCCCCCACTCTCGTTAACCATGATATTTCACGAAATAGAAGTCGATCTACACTCCTTAGGTTTAATCAGATTGATTAGAATTACAAATAGCGCGAAATAATCATAAACCACTCGGATGAAAACAGATTACTAATTCTGTAACACGGAACGTGATAAAGTCGGCGGAAGGTTGGGAGCACAACCGCACTACAGCTCGCGTCTCATTCCAAAGTGAGTTGCTTGTCAACGTGTTTCCCACTCCACCTCCATGTGACAGCTGTCAGATTATATGATTATAATGTAAGTATGAGGAAAAAATTGTCCGTTTCCGGAACATCGCCGGCCGCTGCCGCTGCACGCTCGCTACGCTCGCGGGGCTCACACCCTGTAGGTTCGCGGTTCTTCCTAACACTCCTCCTCGCTTCGCTCGTCGTTGTGCCTACACTGACCTGCCTCAGAATCCAACAAAAAATATTGTGCTAACTATACGTTACTAATAATAGTAATTATCATAATTCCAAAGCAAAGTTTATATTTTCCCAAATTACATTTGACGGTTGGTTTTTTGCCTAAACAAATCATTTACTTCATAATTATTTGCCACATAAAAGTTTGTTGTAGTATTGCATTATAAAAATGTTGCCTGCATCGTGCGAAGTAAAGTTATGCCAACGATTGATTTACCAAATGAAAATTCTGCGAAAATTTGGTTGCGAAGTGAAATTTAAAGAAACATATTTCGTCGAAAAGGCAGTAAACCATTTTGGCCCTATAGTTAAATATCGAACTCACTAACAAAATTTCACGAGAATCTGTTGAGAGATGCGACCTATAGAGGTGACAGCCGGACAGACGGACATACGAAATCATTTTTGCACTTTAGTTAAATATCGGACTCGCTCACAAAATTTCACGAAAATCTGTTGAGAGATGCGACCTACAGAGTATAATTAGATGTCAATTGGTTTATCATCAAATTGTCGACACTCGCTTCTTCGATTTTCACTTCAAAGTCAACGTTTCATGTATTTTCATTTCGTCGACAATTCTGTTCGTGGAATGGTCATTACAAGTAATTTTAAATCGTGTATTTTTACTTGTCGGATGATTCATTATATAGATGAATTATGTCATGGAAAACGTTTTGTGATTTATTATTTCAAGTATTTTTAAGCAACATACAATTTTTTACAAGGATTATTATTTTAAATTAAAATAGTAGGCATACACAATTATCTATGGCAGTTATTTTAACCTAACCTAAACCTTACCAAACCGCCAGCATGTCGACGTCACCCCGCTTCGCGGGGTGCCTATTTCCGCTCTGAGGGACACAAGTGAACCGTAACCTAACCTACTTATAATACAATTGTTACGGTTGTTTGTTTTTTTTACTGCGGGGGGCTTCACTTTCCAATCCTTCTTTTTCTGCCTGCAATTAAATTCGTTGTTTTGTTATTGTGCCATTTGAAATTTATACAAAATGAATCCTTTGCCAAATAATATTCCCTGTACAGTTATTCCATGAAATGATAAAAATTGTAATGATCTGGTCATGAAATAAAATTACACCAAACAATAATTCGTGAACTAAATGATACTTGAAACGTTTTCGATGAAATAAAATTCGATGAAAAGATTGTCGACAAAACAAGGGACACCCGATGTCAATTACATCTAATTATACTCTATAGGTGCTAATTACTACCCAATCCTTTTTTATGATCAAACCGAGGAAGCATGTTGTTAAGTTCTACGTGATTTAAATATGTTAATCAATGAACATAAGAATAATTTTCGTTTGAACCACTGTGTACTCATTTTGTGTAGTACACGGTTCGATCGCAATCTGTCAATGCGGCGCCAAGCGACGTGGTCTCGCTCCGGAGGCTCGCGGCCGACTGAACGCGGCCGCCGCGAGCGGTCGCACTTGTAGTGAGCCGGCCGCTCCATACTAATTCGTATGAAGAATTAGAGCGTAAAAATTGGGCATCTTTGTGATACTTTTACACGAAATAAGTACATATTTGTTAATAAATGAAGATTGCAAGGATTTAACTATAGTTTTAACTTTATTATTTGATACAATTCATTTAATAATTCTTGATACTTACGACTCAGTTGTTACAATACGGGAGTGCGTTTTACACGTTTTTAGTGTTTTTCTGATTTTTTTTACACTTACCTATAAGCATTATCTTAAATTCGAATGATTCAAGAGGAAGTAACGTTCATTGGCTAGCTGTGTAATATGTATATAGCTGTGTAGTTTTCAAGGTTGTGGAACATCGTTTACTATATAATTCTCTTACATTCCCGACCCTTGATTGCCCCCTGCCGGCCCTTAACGAGAGAAAGTATGTCAAAATCATAACCGCACTGAGGAATATTTTCGAAAAAAAAGCCTAATGCAGCTTAATTAATGTCAAGTCTCAGGGTTCCTTCATGTAACTATATAAAATCCAGTTTTGATTAGTTCTGCTTGGAACCGTATGCAGAAGGTAGCCGTTGATTGAATACGAGATTGGCTCAGTAATAAAATATGTTCATATGTTTGTTCAGGTAAATCAACAAGTGGCATCAACGAGGATATCATCTGGATCAGCATAGGAATGGCGATAGCGATAGCCTCCCTCATACTCGCCGCGCTGGTATACATTCTATACGAGAAGTGTATGAAGCGGCGCGCCAACCGCGAGCAGTCATGACGGTACAAGCAGGAGTTCACGCGCCACGCGCTCTCGGACTCCCTAACAGACCTCCAATTTCCCCCCTACGCCCTCTACCCCCAGTACTCCCCCGACGGGAAAGAATACTTCTACAACTTCCACCGCTTCTCCTATCTCACAGAGAGCTTTAAACTACCGCCTAAGGATTACCCCGTCAAAGGTAACGACGAAGTATACATCAATGCGTGATTCCAAGGTGTAATGGTTACGTGTATGCAGTGAGTCGTAGATAATATATTTTTGATGGTGTGTCTATGTACGTGTAGACTTAGACGAATGGTTACTTTAATGAAACATGACTATTCGAATAGTTGGACATCGAAATCGAAAGATGTGTACCTAAATAAGATTAATGAGTTAGTGAATGTTCTAGTCGTGATTACAAAAAAGATTTTAAAGAGTGGATTGTACTGTGATAGTGTCCTGTATCAAGGATTTAGGGGTTTCTAATTAAATAACCAGTATACGTGTCACGCGCGTTTATTTATCGGAAACAGACTGATGGCTCCGGATGACAGTTGTCGACACGGTTTTATATGTACCCACATATACTACAATCCCTCCACCACTAAATTACAAAATAATTGAGGATGTAAAGCTAATAAAAGTCTTTGTAGCGAACATTTCTGTTTCGCGTGGAACGGACAGGTTTCATTTTATGCCCTTCATTCGTTGTGGATGCATCGACCGGCGGTAACCCTGCAGACGATTCGGGACACTCAGTCTCCGCAGCGGTACTCTTCACCGGCGGCTCAACCCGCGGCGACACCTGTGGAACCGGGGCCGGAGGAACATTCATGTCGTCACTATTCTCATCCTCATGATCATGACGTATAGCAGCGTCAGTTGTATTACCGCCTACCGTGTCATCAAGAGGCCGCGGTGAAAGCAATTCTGGTAATGAACAAAATGAGTCGTCTTGGTCATCGGTTTCCTCCGTTTGGTGATGTTGCTCCGACCGCCGCGGCTGGGTGGTTGGCGAGGACTCAATGTCGGTCTGTAATCCATCCGATGAGGTAGCACCGACACTTGCACTCGGCAAAATATAATCGTAACCACTTGTCTCGTCTTCTACGAGCAGTCTGTCCGTTCCTCTATACAATAACACATGATCCATATGTTTCCTTGTACTTAAATCTAATTCAGGAATATAAACTCTAAACATTCTAGAACCAATAATGTCCTTAATATAACCCACTTTCCAAATGTATTTTGTTCCATTATTGTAAAAATGTTTTACAAGCACTTTTTGACCAATCTTAAAAACTGCATTTCGTTTTCCACCAAAAGGTTACTCTGTAAGGTCTGTTTTGCCACAACATTACTTGTAGCTGCGGAAGACGTCTCGTTAATGACCGACGATGAGTCATCGTTGTTTACCTGCAGCAGGTCGAGTCGACAGCGCAGGCGCCGGCCTAGCAACAGCTGAGCGGGAGAGAATCCCGTTGTACAATGTATCGAGTTCCTATAGCTAAATAAAAACTTATTAAGTCTCGTAAATAAATCCCGCTGTGGCAAATTTTCTGCTATGATTAATTTTAAACCTCTTTTGACCGTTTTGACTGAGTTTTCCGCTTGACCATTAGAAGCGGGGTGGTACGGAGCGCTTGTTATATGTCGGATACCGTTCGACATGCAATAGTTTTCAAATTGCGTTGAGCAAAAATTAGAGCCATTATCTGTGACAAGGGTGCAAACCAAACCGTATCTGCTAAATAGTTCGTCCAATTTATCAATTATTGACCCAGAATCTGTACTAGGCATGTGAAAACATTCTACCCACTTGGAGAACGCATCAACTAGAATCAAAAAATGTTTATTTCCTAAAGTAAACATATCTAGGTGTAGCCGTTCCCATGCCCGCGCCGGGTACTTCCACGGCGCCAGCGGACTGTGTCCCGGCGCGTTCCTGAACTGGTTACACACTGTGCAAGAACCTACTTTTTCCTCAATATGCCTGTCGATATTAGGCCACCACATGCGTGCTCTAGCGTCTGACTTCATTTTGACTACGCCAAAGTGCGAGTCGTGTAACTCATTCAAAATCTGCTCCCTATAAATGCTAGGTATAACTAATTTATGGCCGCGCAAAATACAACCATTCTCGACGCTTATTTCGTGCCTGTTTAAAAAAAACGGTTTAATATTAGTCAACGTACCTTTTGACGGCCAACCTTTGTTTACATAATCGGCTACCTTACGTAACGTCTCATCTCGATCGGTTTCGCGCTTAATATCGCTCAAAGTCAACGGCTTTAACAAGGAGTCAGTAACGTAATTAATAAATAAATTGACCTCTTCGACGTTCTGCTGCTCGTTACTCTCCGCACACGGCACGGCTCGCGATAGAAAATCGGCAACGTTGTTTTCACTCCTTACATATTCGATGTCGAAATTATATGCAGTTAAAAATAAGGCGTATCGCTGTAATCTATTTGCCGCCATTTCCGGAACACCTTTTTTTGTACCAAATATAGACATCAGGGGCTTGTGGTCCGTCCGCAGTGTAAACGGAGTCGCCCGTCCATATAAATAATGATGGATTTTTTTACCGCGAATACGATGGACGTAGCCTCTTTTTGGATTTGCGCATAATTTTGTTCCGGCTTGGTCAGTGAACGAGAGGCGAACGCGACCACTCGTTCCTTACCGTCGGGTTGTCGTTGAGCTAACACGGCACCTCGAGGTCCTGCATCAGCTGTAACCACCGTCGGCAGCGAGGGGTCAAAGTGCGCCAGCACGCGCTCGCTAGCCAACTCATTCTTAACGCGCTCAAAAGCCCTTGCTTGCTCTTGACCCCAAACCCATTTTTCACTCTTGCGGAGCAATGAATGTAATGGGGCTAGAACACTGGAGATGTTTGGAATAAAACATCTGTAATAATTAATCATTCCTAAAAATTATTTTAATTCCTTTTCGTTCTGGGGAGCATTACTATTTAATTCGCACTTATCTTTCTTTAAACGGAACCCTGCATCTTGCAAACGGCTCAGTACATTTTCGAGTCGCTCTAAATGAACAGTTTTAGACGGACCTGTCACTAATATGTCATCTAGGAAAATACATATTCCTTCAATTCCCGCCAATAATTGCTCCAAGGTTCTTTGGAAAAGACTTGGAGCGGAGGAAAGACCGAATACAAGTCTATTATAGCAGAAAAGACCTTTATGTGTATTGATACATGTAAGTTTTTTCGTATCGTCTAATACTAATTGATTGTACGCTCTGGACAGATCTAACTTGCTAAATTGCACGCCGCCGTGCAACTGAGCAAACAAATCCTCGTATCGCGGTAGCGGGTAGGAGTCAACATACAGTGCCTTGTTGCCTTCCCTTGTAACTGGTAATCCACCTCAATGTGTATTTTATCTGCAGGGAGAAATGGCACGAAAGAGCATTTCCTTATTATCAATTTTATATATTTCAATAATGCCTACATAGCTTAGGCCCTGTTTACACATTGATTAGTGAATAGTGCGAGTCCATACAAAAGCTAGCAAATGAATGAACTCGCTGTAATCACTAGTCAAAGTGTAAAGAACCCATTAGTCGTGTCGTATAAAGTAAATTATTGATTTTTATTCAAAATGTCATCGGCAAATTATTTTAAGTATGTACCTTTATGTAGCCACTGAGTATCCGGTGTTGGAAATTGAATATTTAGAAAAAAATCCCGTATCGGGCTTAGTCGCTTTTTTGTTTTGTATTACCTACCTGTGTACCTACAATAAGTGTCTTCATTCATACATATTAGCATAAGTGATTTAAATTGTAGGTAACCATTTATGTTTATTAACTAATAAAGGTAAGCCTGCTAGACTCATTAATTTGTACTGTGCCAATAATACCTTAAAAATAAAATAAATACTTCTTGAAATACATATTTATAGACGTAAGCAAAACGAATGTAAAAAATACAACAAGGTAAACTTAAAGTAAGGTATATAATGACCAATGTATTATCGTGTATTATTTTCTAGAAATAAATAAACATTTGAAAACATGATGTACATAAATTTATTTGTTTTTATTGTTCCATCTGTCACGGGCACATTGCTCATTTTTAGGGTTTCGTTAACGTGATTCGTTTCCACTGGGCTCATAAGGGTGAAGATCAAAAAATATGCTACATAGTTAAGGCCTTAATTTAATCTACGCTTTAACTTTCTCATTTTCGTAACGACAATTACCCATACATTTTATTTTTTGATCTTCGCCCATAAGTGATCAATTGATCATAAAATAATCTCCAAGGAATGTGCAATACTTAGGTTATTTGCTGCATAAAAAATGCTACTTACCTACACATATTATGTAAGTACCCACAATTCGAGGAAAACTCTATTTCGGCGTTGATGTGTATTTTTTAACCGACTTCAAAAAAAAGGAGGAGGTTCTCAACTCGGCTTATTTTTTTTATTATTATTATTTTCAATGTTTGTTGTTACCTCAGAACTCCGTCATTGATGAGCCGATACGAAAAATATTTTTTTTGTTCGTATGTATATACTTCCAGGTGGGTCCCATTTTTTTCAAAATTCAGTTAGATGATGGGATCCATGAGGAATTGAGGGGACTCCTCAATTTTATTAGGCACGCGTGTAGTGATTTTGGTATTTTCTGTTATAACTCGTGTATTTACATCCGGAATCATAAATTTGGTGGCGAGGAATTGATGATGAAGACCACAGATGACTTATCGAATTCCTCAATTAAGTACTTAAAAGTGCAAAACTACGTCACAGGTTCTGATAAGATTCCTTTGAAATAGGAACTAATGAAGTGCCATTGGTGATGATCTTGGGGAATCGATGGAAGTCCTCAAATATTATCGGCCCACATACAGCGATTCGGTTTTTTTCTACAGTAATCAACGCATTTGCTATCGGAAATCAGTTCATGTGGTAAATTGTAAAAAAAAATGGAAATGTTCTCGTGGCTTAGCGGAGTACTAAATTGAAGTCGGTTAAAACTTTGTTTTTAAAGTAAATATTAGTTTTATTGCACGTAACCCACCCTGTGCAAATACAACTCAACGTTAACCGTCAAACGTCGTAAATTAGCGTAATTTAAGGGACAACACTTACAAATCTTACAATATTTCCCTTAGAATATCTGAGGCAATAAGTGCAGTCAATAAAACTCGACATATTGTGTTCTCGCTTAAACAAATGTAGATTGTTTAAGAATTTCTTACATTACTTTCTAGCAGTATTTCCGAAATCACCTAGGTACTTACATGCGTTGTGTTTGTAACGGCAAATGAAAATGATCATTCATGAACCCTCCGACTCTACGGATGATAAGAACATACATTACGTTCCAAAAAAATCTTGCTGTAATCCTACCCCACGCCTGCGAAACAAGATGAAACGAATAAGAGGCCTGTTGGGGATGCCTGAGTGTAAGAGACACGTTTATGTTTTCCGCGTACGAGAAAACGAGATTCCATGCTATTCCATGCAAATGGAATTTCTGGTGAAAATGTAGATGAATATCTAAATTTGTGAAGCTTTATTCATATTCGCTTCTATGGCAATTTAGGTGAAGTAAAATACGGTAATTTTAACTTGATTATTAGGGTTCCGTAGCCAAATGGCAAAAAACGGAACCCTTACAGATTCGTCATGTCTGTCAGTCTGTTTGTCCGTTCGTATGTCACAGGCATTTGACTCTAAAACTATAAGGTGTATTTGAATAAAATTTTGAGGATAGGTGTACCTATTCGTGTAGCCGCTACATTAATTTTGTAATTAAATTACAAAAAAAAAAATTTTTAGGGGTGTACTCCATACATAGAACTAAAAGTCAAAAAAAAATTCATTGCAAGCCCACGTGTGGCAAATTAATCGATAGGCCTTTCAAAATAAATCGAAGGTTTCTCAAGTCACAAGGACGTAAGTGCCATAAGATTTCAGTAATGATACGACCGTTTTTATAGGCACGGAACTCTTCGTTGTGCGTGATCCGACACGCTCTTGGCCGCTTTTTGTCGTTTTATAAATGTTGACGGGTGTAAAAAACGAAGTAAAGTGTAGGTACATAATAAATAGTCTAATATGGAGAGAAATGCTATTTATAGTTGTTTGAACTAATTGCCACTGAATAATGCAATAATAAAAAATCGGCTGCAAAAAATAAAAAACTCTTTCAAGGGTAATTGTATACGGTTCTATAATAAACTCCCAAGTAGTGTGACTAGTCTGACTATTAACAAACTTAAGAGTTATCTTAAACGTAAATTAGTTTGTAAAGCCTATTACAACATTAAAGACTATATGAATGACAAAAGTGCCTGGGAATGAATTGCTCTACGCATTTAGATATTTTTAATACATGTATAACTGTATTCGTTATAATTATTATGTTGTGTTAGTTTAGTACCTAACTAGTGTTTGTTCTAATTTTGCCCTATTTTACATTGTATAATTGACATTTTGAAAGTGCTTAATTGTAAGCCTACTTGAAAGAAATAAATTACTTTGACTTTAATAACAAAAGATTATTTGGATCTCTGTGTATCTAGAATCAGTAGTTATATGAGCAACACGACAACAAAGTTTTTGTATAGCAACGTGACGAAACGTTCCGCAACTGCTCAGTTAGCGATGATTGTGACTCTAGCAGCTGTACGCTTACCGTGAGTTTGACAATGACGGCTTACGCTAACGAGTATCGAGTTTACTATCTGTGCATCCCGCTCGTACTGTCAAAGTGCAATAGAGATGCACAGATAGAAAACTCGATGCTCGTTAGCGTAAGCCGTCATTGTCAAACCCATGGTAAGCGTACTGGTAGGTACCAATCTGGTAACTAGTTGCCTCTTGTATGGTGGCGGATCCGAAATAAATTCGGCGATTCTGGTGGCGAAACATTTTACACGAGACACGTTCTGATTCGTAGGTATCCTAAAAATGTAAACAGCACCATTTAAAATACCCAGATACCATTTTTCGTCAGATCCAACACCGGGCAAGTGGGAACTAGCCCTTAATTTATTTAAATTACTTAACTGAGCGTTCCGAGACCTTTGAGCTCAAAGGTTTATTTATTTATTTATTTAAACTTTATTGCACAGATATAAAAATAAAGGTACAATTGGCGGACTTAATGCCTTAAGGCATTCTCTAACAGTCAACCATTGGGCTAAACAGAAACTTTAGTGGTGCAGGATCCTAAATACTGAGAATCGAATGGAAACACGAATCAAATAATTACATAAATATACATACATATAATGCATACTATAAATTTACTTATACCTACATAAATATGTACCCGAACAAAGATATCATGAGGATCATCAATCTTTAATAGTTAATAAGAGATGCTTACGCAACTTGCGTTTAAAGGAGAATTTGCTCTGAGCTTGCCTGACGGCAAGAGGGAGATCATTCCACAGACGAATAGCCTGAACAGCGAAGGAATTTGAGAGGAATCCAGTACGGTGAAATAGGACAGAGAGTTTAAGACTCCTGGATGTACGTAGCTCGCAACAAGAACGGGGTGTAACAAATTGAAATTCACATTTAAGATATTCCGGTGCAGCTGGGTCAAATAAGATGGTATAAAGTGTGCACAGAATCCTGAAAGACCTGCGCTCGCGAATGGGAAGCCAGTTCAGTTGACGGCGGAAGTCGGAGATATGATCATATTTACGGCGGCCGAAAACAAAACGAATGCAGTTATTTAGAAGCCGGACAAGTCTACTCTAATCTACTCTACCTTAATAAGACATATATAAGTAACATTTTTATATTGTATGCTCAGATTATAAAGTTAAATAAAGTTAGTTAAGGTAACTCCATGTCATCGTCATAAATAAAATAAAAAAACAACTTGTTAATACAACAACTACATACCTACTAAACATTTATGTATGTAAGCTAGGTAGGTAGCTTACATACATAAATGTTAAGGAGCCTCGTCTGCCAACAAACCACTCTGTGGTTTGGCAGAAGAATTAATGTATTAGGTGTAAGAAAGTTCTTTGAATAAACGTTTATTTATTTATTTTTTTACTTAAGAGCTGCTGGGTAATGTTGGAGTAACACATCTCAGCATAATCAATAACAGGTAATACTAACGCTTGAATTAGCAGAGTTATCGTGCTGTTATAAAGGTTATTATATTACGTTTGAGATGGTTTCATTCGAAACTCAAAAGAATGGACTGGCAACCAAGAGGGTACGGTAAGGCAAAAGACGAAATTAAATACTAAATTGGAGGAATTAAGTCTTTCAGTTAAACAATTATACATGAATATTTTAGTAAATCTTTTACGTACCTACTAATTTGGGGACTTTTGCAGTCAAGGTTGGAGAAAAAGATTGTTTAAAAAGTAACAAGTTCCCTAGAATCCTCCATGAATATTTTTATAATTCACCGTATCCTAAAACCTACCTTCTACGAAGTTCACAATCTTTCTCAGCTTAGCTCACGACTTACTTATCTGTAGTATGTATAACTGGACCCTGTAATTTATAACAAGTGTGTAATCGGAGGCAGGACTGGGGCCGTAGACAAGGTTACAATGGACAAGCGCTAACGCCAATAGAAAATAATAAAATGTATGGGAATGACAGATGCTGACGAAAAATTTTTCGTTATCATCCGTCATTCCCATACATTTTATTAGTTTTCTATTGGCGTTAGCGCTTGTCACCTTGTCTAGGCCCCCAGGTATGGCAGGAACACAACTGCAAGAAAAAATTCGCTTAAAGAAACGCAGGCAAATGTCCCTCCTTGTCCCTCCTTGTTTGTCCTTGTCCTTGTGTGTGTTTTTTGCCTGTGTTCATTTGACAGTACTAACTCTTAATTACGACTCTCACCGACAGGGCCGGGCCGGAGCGCATCCTACTACGTAAAATTGAATTCCCAACGGCCGATCGCGTCGGCATCGGAGACCTCCGTGCCGCCGCGCAAGGGATGAAACTAATTTCGAACTGTACTTAACTGGTGTATGGATTATTCAAATTCTTTTGCATCATGTGCCGTATTGCATATACTGCCATCCGGTCCGGCCCGGTCCGGTCAGTGGGAAGCGTACTTCTGCAAGTCGAACATGTAACGCATTGTGCAAACGTTCGGTAGATCTAAATGACAATGTTTATATGGAAAAAATCCTAATCCTAACCTATACCTACCTACGGTTTCGTTGCATAGCAGCTGCACGTGGACGGGAGGGTAGGTTTGGGACAATTTCGGCGATATGATCAACATGTTTACTGCTTTTCATGCATAAATTTTTACTTTGGTCAATATCTCTCTTATGATTTATGATAGATAGGTATAGGTATATTTCACCAGAACCGAACGGGCTTATTTACGAGTAGATAATAAATAAAAAGAAAACACATAGCGGATCTCGTGTACCTTAGCGAGGAGTCGCATCTGCCTCGGAGTACATCCTGTGTTCAGCCTTATTACTGCAGAGAGTGTTTACATACGGCTAGATCACATCATCAGCCTATATACGTCCCACTGCTGGGCACAGGCCTCCTCTCATGTATGAGAGGAGGCATACGGCTAGATGCCTCCCTCAAAACGATATTTTGTTGTATTTGACGATGTATGTTGTGGATTGTGTTTTATTGCTGTGTCTTGATAAAATATGTGGCGAATACTTATTCTATGATTGGACGAAACCTGCGCTATACAGTAATTTCAAAGAAAGAAAGAAAGAAAGAATAATTTTCAGTCAGCACCGTTGCGCTGCCGCGGCTGGTCGCAGTTCTACCTAACACTCCTCGCTTCGCTCGATGTCGTACCTAAGCCGGCTAGCCTTTCCTTAAGGCAGATTATGCTATATGTTGAGAGTGCGATTAGAACTAAACTTTTTGCAATGTCACATTTTGTCGATCTTTTATACCAACATTTATTTTATATTAAAAGCGGCGCTGGAACACAAGTTTCATGTGCCCTGCCTACCCCTTTTAGGGATAAAGGCGTGAATGTATTTATTTATTTTTTTGGAATATAATATGAGCCAAAGAAAAGCTTAATAAAACTTGACCAAGTAAAATTATGCCAAATGATAATTTAACCTAATGAATAAAATGCGATACGTAATGATTCGCTTGGGAAATGAAACTACTACTTTAAGTTTTTGGGAAGTAAAATTTCAAACGGCAGTACCTACACCGTTCAATGCTTTGCTGACCTCGGACCCCCTAGCACACTAAGTTTTAAGTCGGACATAAAGCATTTGTCCCTTCTGCACTCGCATATTTGCCAGAATGGGAAGAATGCTTTATGTCCGACATAAAACTTAGTGTGCTAGGGGGTCTGGACTTGCATACTTATGAGTATATAGCGCAAGCACTGGGCATATCAAGGTCAGCCTCTATGATCCAGATATGACTAGTGGTGCGTTGCGTTAGCTGCCTTTTGCTTGCCCGACATTAATCACACACAATAATCAATTTATCATAGATAATCATTTGAATTATGATTAATCAAAGTCGCATCATTTAGCGCGCTCCAGATTCTACAAATCCCCGTTTGTAGACACAGTCGGGCAACGTGACCTTGATTTGCCTGTCTACCTTGATTTACAAGTCTGTCGTCATTATTGTAAAAACACAGGATGACCAAGTCATGATCAGAAATTATCGTTTCTAGATTCTAGGGCAGTTTTCCTAACATAGGTATAATTTGCAGCTGGCTGTGTCGGCCATAGATTAATAGTGTGAAATAATATTACCTCGAGTTCCGTCAACTAGCCCATTGGCAACCCGCAGGAAGGCGAGCGGAACTGGGTCACTTCAGCTCCGGTAGGTACAACGGACTTAATTCGGTTCATATCTTTCTCATCCCAATCGCATTTCAATATAATTATTTCGAGCTTTTTCAATCTTGAAAATAAGGCCTTTTTTAACACAAAAAGTATATTTATGATGCATTCGGAAAAAAAGGTTAATTCACATATCTTTTGATACTACGAATTTTTATTGAAATTTCAGCGTGCGCGGACGGCGCTGTAATCGAGCTTACAGTAGCGAGAAAACGACACAAAAATGTTTGGCACTCCCCTTAAAATGTGATTAGGATCGGAAGCGACGAATAAAAGTAGGTGCCTAGGTACTTGGCGGTGGAGTGCGGAACGCTGCATACTTTGTTGCGATGTGCCCGCGTGCCTGGAAATGTTGCCGTGGTTTCTGTTCGTCCCTTCAGTAGAGAAGTTTTCAAACATGAATACCTAGAATAATTTGATGCGTTGCCTTTGTTCATTCGTAGTATTTTTGCCTTTGAAAGCATCAGCCTGTTTTTTTCACGTACAGAGCTCATATAAATTTGCCGTCAGAACTGTCAAACTTTCGGGGCATAAAAATGAAGACGAGTCAGTGACAGCCCAAAATATCTTCGTCTTCTTGGTACCTTTAACCGAAGTTAGATACCTACTTTAATTCGAGTGCAGACTTTGATCCAATCGGCTTCTACATTTTCACGTGACCTATGGTAGTAATTTATTATTTGTGTAGTCTGTATTAGCCTTAAAGGGCCCATGGATGATGATGGTAGTAAATATATCAGTGTCATATTTTGCAGTTTACTTGATCATTTTATGAACATAAATGATTCCCTTCATTTGGCCTAATTACTGACATCAAACGAAATTGTCCAATTTAGATGAAATGGTGCCGCGTCGCTTGATTTCTAACCGAAAATTAAATCAGACGTAAAATGAAGCAAATTGACGCAGTTATGAATATCTTTTTTTAATACCTATATAAAAGTGATTGACCTTCAGCTGATAGCAAGCGACGACAAAGCGTAAGATGAAGCTCACTGTTTGAGTAATAGCCTATTCACTCTTGTTTTGAAGGTACCTAACCTAGATCGTAGTTCTCAGGAAATACAGATGAAGGGAGCGAATTCCATTCCTTAGCCGGTCGCAGTAAGACAAACGAGGCAAATCACTTCGTGCGAATAAATGGTGAGACAACATAAGGATGCATTCGCTCCCCACGCGGCTATTATTCGCTAAACGCTAACGCAGCTCACCCCGCCGCACCGGTCATCCTTCACGAAACTAGAGCTCTACCTACGCTTTAGTTACTATGCATCGCGGTGTCAAGATATATTTGTGCGTGTGAGCGTTGAGGTGAGCTTTAAACAAGATACAGCCCCCGCGGGGCTGTTCGTTCGGTGATGGAACAGGGAAGGTGGAATTAAGTTGTACAGTTCCTGTGCGCACACTCTCTTGTATTCGATAAAACACCGATAGGCAAGCTACTCCCCGTCGGCGTCGGTGTTCGAGACTCTGTAGTCTGTAGTTTTGACTTAATGGTGGAGTCGATACAAAAGAGTCTGTGAGCTCGGCGGTCAACTGAATCAAGGCCGCTTACTGATACATTGCGGAACCATCCCATAGGTGGCAGCATTCCATGCACGAGCGAATTTGAACCTAAAATCTCTAAAACGAGTAAGTATCTCTCCTAAAAGTATGTGGAGGTATCTAGATAATACAATAAAGTTGCAGCTACAGTATTTCTTCCATGTGAACCTGAATTTTAAGGACTTTAATTAATATAAGCCGTTAAGACAGTACTTAAGTTTGATATCTTTAGTAAAATAAAAACTTTTTAACAAAAAATTTAACCGCCGAAAAAAACCTGAAAAGCAAAAAATAATAAACCTTTTTTATTTAGTTTAATAACCAAGTTCTTAAATTAATCTAAGTGTACCAAAGTAATTTTGAGTAGGGTTGAAATTTTTAGTTAAAAATTTATGTGGGACCAACTTCGAGGACCAACCCTTTCTATTAAAAAATAGGTAATTATCAAAATCGGACTACTCTGCAAAAAGTTATGCGTGGTCATACATTTAATATATACATATATGTATATATATATGTATATACGCGTTAACTTGAGAACCTCCTTCGTATTTTTCGTCGGTTAAAAAAGTTAAGAGCATCATAACGCGCAGACATACAGAGCTACAATAGCTTATATTACGCCCCACCCGTAATGGTTTTTTTAGTTTAAAGCATGGAAGATTTAACTCAAATTCGATGTTAAAATAAATCTCAACGTATAAACACTATTAAAACATGTTCACCTGAATCATTTAAAAATTATAATTGGTAATTTAGTGTCTGTAAAGTATTTTTCACTCCTTTTATTCGAAAACAATTTTTTTCTAGCCCGTTTCTGGGGAGCAAAACTAGTTTTTGATCCCTCTACATTTTTTTCAAGTGAAAATGATACGTTAACACCCGAGTTTGTTAAAATGGAAGCAAAAACGTATGAAAAGCTAAAAGCAAAGCGAAATATTTGAATAATCTCTCACTTATAATAAATCTCTAAATAAATAAAAAATCAGCCAGTATCAAACTAACCATTTTTGTGTCCCCCGATGATCTCAGCTTCCCATGAACGGAAAAACATGTAACTTTTTTTATAAGCACATTATTACTCTAACTTCCGTTTAGGATAGTTTTTATCCGACTGCGACGATTAATTATTTTAGCAATAAACAGTATGTATTAAATCAGTATAGAACGGGCCTTTTATAAACATTCATTATCAAGCGCTTCAGTCATAATAGATGTATATAATATATATATTACTTCGTAAAGATAGGCCCAACGCGCACGAGTAATTCGTCCAATGCGGTGGCCCGACACTAGCAATTGCGGGCCACCGTGCCTTAGTCTTCAGCTGTCACAATGTGTGACAGTATGTCAAGCGAATATTGTTCGGACAGGCGTATCTTTACTTTAGTATTAATTAAGGCGTAATAAAGTAAAGTAAAGTAAGTAAAGTAAATATTTATTTGTGATACACAGGTTACATAATAGATGATAGAATAAAAAATACAGTACGCTGTGACCTACCTAAAAGGTGTACAAATGTTAAGTCTTACAAGAACTAAAAACCTACAACTAATTCTAATTTTTGAGCATTACATTTAGGTACTTAAAATAATATTTTTATAAAATATTTCACATATTTAGAAAAGTTCTATCTAAAAAAAACTCATCAATGCTGTAATATGCTCTCTCTTAAAGTTTTAATTTTAATCTGTTTTTAAAAATTGACAAATTTAATTTCTTTAGGTTTTCTGGTAAGAAATTATATATTTTGGAAGCCATGCCTAGTATACTCTTTCTCAGCAAAGCTGTTTTGCCACTCACGGTTTGTATTGCATGTTTGTAACGGACGTTTCTCGAATTCATGTGTAGACTTAAGGGAAACAGTGAGGAGTTTGATTTGACAAATACTGCGATCTCGTAAATATATAGGCAGGTTACTGTGAGGACCTTGAGTTCTTTAAAATGAGGTTTGCAACTTTCTGTTCGTTTGAGGCCACATATGGCTCGAATGCATTTTTTCTGTGACCTAAACACCTGCAACTTATTGGTGGAATTACCCCAAAATATAATTCCGTATCTTAAGATCGAATCGATGTAACCGTGGTATGCAAGTAAAGCTGTTTTAAGGTCTGATATTTTCGAGATTTTATTGAGAACAAATACGAAACTGTTTACGCGCTTACATAATGAATCCGTGTGTGGTTTCCAGTTTGTATGTGTATCTATGTTTATACCTAAAAATTTGGTTACGCTTATATTTTCAACGCTTTGATTATTATAATTAATGTTAAGATTTCTGGTGTTCGATTTCGGTTGATGAAACTGCATTAATTTTGTTTTTTCGATATTGATTTTTAATTTGTTAATTTTTAGCCAATATGCTACGGAAGCTAGTGCTTTATTAATTTCAGCCTCATATGTATTACTGTTCTTCATTTCGATCAAGACTGTGCTATCATCTGCAAATAGGACCATTGGATATTTGACATGTTCGGGAAGGTCGTTAATATATACAAGGAATAACAAAGGCCCTAAAATGCTTCCCTGCGGTACTCCACTCAGTACTGGTTTCAACAAAGAAGAGTAAACCAGTTCTCGTTTTGTTTTACTACAAATCTTCGTGATATCTGTACGCTGCATTCTATTTGTCAAATATGACTTAAATACATTCAAAGCGACGCCTCTAATTCCATACTGCTCCAGTTTTTGCAATAGTCTTTCATGGTCGACAAAATCAAACGCCTTCGTCATATCCATGTATATTGCACTAATTGGATTTCTTCTGTCGATGTTTAGGGTAATATTTTTTATCAAGTTATATATGGCCAAGGAGGTTGACTTATTTTTTCTAAATCCGTTTTGTTCGGTAACCAAAATATGTTTATTTTCTAGGTAGTTGGAAAGTTGTTCGTAAATTATTCTTTCTACTATTTTTGAGAATATGGACAAAAGAGCTATCGGCCTATAATTGTCCATTTTCTCTTTATCGTTTTTTTTAAACAATGGCTTGACGATAGTTATTTTAAGTTTGTCCGGAAATATTCCCTTCTCAAGGATTATATTACAAATGAAAGCAAGAGGTTTCGATAATATTTCCGCACAATGTTTTATAACACTTGTGGGAATTTCATCATAGCCTGTACTATTCGTATTTTTTAGATGTACAATTATTTTATGAACGATTTGTGGCGTTACTGGAGCCAAAAACATGGAGTTTAATGTATTGTATGAAAATTTGATGTCCTCCGTGGGAGAGTTATTGAGAGGAAGTGTAGATTGAGTTATGAAGAAATCATTAAAGTTGTTGGCTATGTCTGAAGGGTTTTCTAATACCGTGTTATCCTGCTTGATAATTTTTGAAATTGATTGTCTGGGCTGGTTTTCGTTATTGTTCTTTATTATGTTCCAAGCCGCCCTACATTTATTATCCGACTTTTTTTATGTAATTTATATTTTGTACCTTTTGAGTAAGTTTTATTATTTGTTTTAGTCTGTTAGAGTAAGCTGTCAGTTCCGTTTTATTAGAGGCACTGGAAGTTTTTCTGTAACGCCATAGCATTTCACGTTTTCTTTTGCAGCAACTTTTAATGCCTTTTGAGACCCAACGAGGTTTATTTATTGGCGATATTCTTATTCGTTTGTATGGGAAGCATAATTTGAATAACATTGTAACGTTCTCAATAAAATAATCGTATGCATCATTGGGATCTTTGCTATTGGCTATTGTAGACATCAGAAAAGCCAAGCCTCGAAAGATTATCTTTGAATTTATGCATATATTCTGAACATAAATCCCTTTTTTGTATATACCAATATTTAAGTAGATATGTTCGTTTTACAGGACACTGCAAGATTATAGCGCTATGATCAGATATGCCAAAATCGACTACAGAGGCTTTTGAGCCACGAATATTGTCGGCAAAGTTATCAATGCACGTACCGCTACTTGGTCTGGTTGGAATGTTAATTGTGTGTTTGAGATTATAGTTGAGTAAGGTATGTTCAAAGGTAGAAGATAAGTAATCGTCTTTCAACATATTTATATTAAAATCACCGCACAATATAATTTTTTTCTTTTTTTTATTAGTAATAATATTAAGAATGTCTTGTAACCGAGTTATGAACATGTTGAAATCTGAATTGGGGACCCTATAGATGCAAATAATGATAATAATATTATGACCAGTGACCTCTATCGCACAGCACTCGCAGCATACATCAATAGACAGTCGATTTATCTCGATTATTTCTTTGTATTCCATAATATGTTCCTTGACCCTTTCCGCGTCGGGAGACCTCAGTTAGGTAAATAAATAAGTTAATACGCGATTAAGTCCCGTTTAGTATGAATAATGAGTTAAAAATTAGGTTCGTATGGAAGGCATACCTACCGTAGATTTTGAATAAAGCATTCTCTCTCATATCACCTTTAATTCCGTTTGTAAAGTCGACTGTCTGTACAAGAGGCTTAGGCTTAGGGTAATTGCATGGTCACCGGGCGAGAACAAAGCTTGGAGCGAACCCAAATTCATTAGGTCGAAGATTTGCTTCAGTGCTCTGAATATCTGATAATGAGACAAAGATATCCAGACTTTCATTAGGACAGTGACAAATTGAGAGTTCGCTTGGCTCGGGCAAATGTGAATCACGGCCGGCAATTCATCTTCGTCCTTCAGTTGCGGCGCCGTAAGTCACAAGGGCTTTTGAGTTTAGGTCGGCCAATTTGGTTTTGAATCAGTTATCTGAATTCACTTCTCTCTTTGTTTGTAGTCATGTTTTCAAAACAATTGATCATCAAGCGCAGGGAATGAAGCTGGGTGTTAGAAATTTCCATACCGATGGTTTTGGTCTAGGATGGTATAAGCAAAGGGGGTTCACTATAAAATGTTTATCTCCTCTGCTTCTGTGGGGTCCATAGAGGTTAACTAGGGCAACTTATAGACCTGAAAGTTTTAGCAAAAATGTGTACACCGTGTGCCTCTATTGTGTATTGCTGGTTGTGAGTTATTAGGTTGCCAGAGCTCCCGATGCGCTGTGTAGAGAAAATGAGACCTGCATTTGTCTCTTTTCTAGCTGCCAACACAACGAATCCTCAAATCAGTAGAGGTTCGGCAGCATGCTTGTTTGCCACCAACGTGGCATAATAAAACGCACTACCAAGCATCTGGCAAGATTCCGACGAATCTCGTTAATTGCCAAGTTGCACAGATTGTGCAAGAAAGGCGTGTAAGATGCTTGCCCGAATCAGATAATAATGAATGATTTTCCGTGCTTATTCTAGACCCCACACGCCAGGCTAGCTTCAGGCAAGCCCTGTACGGAACACCTTGATTTACTTGCAGGGATTTTTTTTACACTTTTGACAAAAAAAACTATATAATTATTGAATCTGCTCACAAAATTATACGAGATCGTTTGAAAAATGCGACTCGTTCAATTACTACATTCTGTGACAAATTTATCCTACTTTATTTAAGTAGGTACCTACTTACATTATAATTCGTTCCGTTTCGTAGCTGTGCCCAATAACGAGCACGGTACGACATTTTTGACATATAATTTCCCTTCTCTGAACGAAAATTCACAATATTGACATTTCCCTAAACAATTTATTTCATCACGAAAATCTTGCTAACGTTTTCTATTATGAAAATCCATCAATCAGACCATTCAAACCCAAAAATTAATTCCTGGAGTGGCTCGGCATTATTTGGCCGGAACGAAATTATACAATTCTATGAATTTCCTGTTAAGTAAGTAGTTAAGAGTAATGAAATTGTATACAACTACAAAATACCACAGTTACATTTTATCCTGCCCCTACACTGGCCTGTCTCGTGAAGGAATTGATACGGTTTACATTAACTAATATTACGGTTGTGGCTGTATAACTTCATTGGCGTCTATATTTGTAATTTTTATGTGAAATGTAAACGATTCAAAGATTTTTATTTTGCTTGGAATTCAGTTACATAGTTGTAGAAAATATTGTTACGAGCGTGGGGGAGTAGCTATCCTATAACTCTATAGTTATAACAACTTTTTAACACAACAGTAGTTTTATTCTGTTATTTACACAGGGCAAAATCCACTGAGTCCACCGTACTAACGCTGACAACTCAATTAACTCACACAAGTAACTGATTCCGCGCCTACTAGTACTGACACAGCTACACTATACTGTTACGCACTAGACCACTTCACTTTCCACTGTACTTCTTCCAGTTCTCCCAATCTCCCACTCTGGCAACTCCACTCCGAAGACTCCACTTTGATCACTCACTTAAAACTTCACTTTCTAGACTCCACTTTCCAAACTCTCTTTTCAAGACTGACTTGGTACCGCGAACGTGGTCCCATTATATGTATACCCCTTACCGAAGATTCTAGTTCTTAACACGTTGAGTGCGATACAAGCCACTTCTGACTCGTATTGGACTTTCGTGTGGTGCGGTAGTAGAAAATAGGTTGTCTTTGTCAGGTGCGGAGACGATTTCATAACGAAATTCTGTTTGCTAGAAAGAGTCAAGTATACATTTATGTTTGCTACTTAAAATTCTATCCAATAGGATTAAAAAAGCATACAAGACAATTTTGGATTGTACCGCATTAGATAACAAAAATTTTCTTTCTGTGCGGTACCAGCCAAAAGTGTCTCGTAAGGTACTGTATTGTATCGCACCATGGGAACTTACGTACGACGAGTGTAGTATACCTATTGCCAAGAATGTGAAAAATCTGTATGTTTGGAATGTTTTAATGAATCCCATACAAATGTGTAATTTTTGTTAATTTTAATTAAATGATGGTACCGATATCGATTTTTTTTCAATATATTTCCCATCCCTATAAAAACATCGGTACAAGCTGCAAAGTCCTATTCCTGTGGTGCGGTACAAGTCACCTTCGTATCGTTAGTTAGATGTGTTGTAATTTCTAAACTATATCCTATAATCGGTGGCGACGCTAAATTTGGGTAGATCGATCCTTTAACTACCAGTTCCCATGGTCAAATTTACTATATATTTCATCAATAAAAATATATTAGGCAAAATTTAAACGGCTTGCTACAAGCCATTACAGTCTTGTACCGCACCATTGGAAGGACACAATACAATACTAAAATAGTATGTATAGCACTGAGTGAAGGTTTTAAAAATGAAGCCCCGCATCCAACGTGTTAATTTGGATTTTCATTTTGTTGTTCATTTCATTACTCATTTGTTTTGAGTAGCATGGGTTTTTCCAGATAATCGTGCTACGTCTACGTTTATCGAATATTCCAAGGCCATACCTACGTTGCATTCAGCCTGCGTACCTACTATTATCTATTCTGTACCTGCGTGCAGCTGTGTTAAACATTTTTTAGGAGCGTTAAAGTCAATTATAATAATTCAATTCAAAATCATTTTTGCAAGCCTAATAAAAAAAGATATCGCTTAGTTCTGGTAAAAGATTCATAGCATTTATCTTGTTACAAGGCGACCTGAGGTGTAACCGCAAGCGCGGCACGTGTTAAATAAACGAGTACAAAGTGCCCTCGGTCGCGTGGCGGCACTAAATCATGTTATTACTTCTGTACGAACCGAACACCACTATTGAACTAGATTTCTTAGATTACAATCTAACTTCATTTTCTGGATGAAAACGAATCTTGGGAATTGACTAGCGGCCTATGCTTTATGATACGTCAATAAAAATAGATTTTATACGAAAACGGTGCTCGCAAATATCTAAACACAACTTTATCGTCACGACGTTAGAGTGTATTTTCAGGTAATTAAGAGCATTCTGAAAAGTGCAGATACATTTAACGACTGCGCGTGTTTACCACCAGAGATGTGCGAGGTAGCGGAGCGATGTGCAAAATAAAGACGTTTAGGTAGGTACCGTAAAATGGGGTGAGTAGGGATCGCGAGGAGAGTTGGGTTTTGAATAGAAAGAGAAGGGATGAAAGATTGGATTTTAAGGCTACCTAAGTAATGTATTCCAATTTAAAATGGAGCTATAGTAATATTCATAATTTTAAAAAACGATCCAACAATCTTCCAAAATCACCTTTGTATGAAAACCCATCTCACCCCAACTACGAGGGACTACGAGGTGAGGTGGGATTTCGTGTTCATCGTTAAAGTTATGAAATGGAACTACACAAAATCAACAAAAAAAAAACAAAAATACAAACTTCCGGAACACTTATATTATATACAACATTCAGTTTGCATATGTAGCATGTTGCAGATAAACGATGATTTTTTTTTTGTTCTATCGAGGAATATGACAATTTACCCAAGGGTCCCAATTTTAATAGTACTAAATTTTTAATCTTTAATATTATCTATAGATAGATGTTTCAAATCTTTTCATTCTTCATGTTTCGTATTAGGGTTTATTAATGTCAATAAAGATTGCCCACAGCGAGCCTGACTTACTTTCAAAATAGAATATAAGATCTTTTACATCGTAAAACTGAAACGCCAATTTGTCTGTTATATATAACCCACTCCCAAAATTTTCACGAGAATTGGTTGAGAAATGCGATCTGAAACGTCTGGACAACCGGACATCCGGACATATTTATGAAAGAATATTGGCCCAAGCTGAAACGGAGAAGTTCGATCGCTTCGCTCGCTCGTGCAATAAATATTAACATAACTTACTTTAAAAAAAAAAAAGTTTTAACCAACTTCAATTTAGTAAGGTATTCCGCCGAGCCACGAGAACAGTACCACATTTCTTATCCAAGAGCAAATGCGTTGATTATTAGAGAAAAAACCCAATCGCTGTATGTGGTCCGATAATATTTGAGGACTTCCGTCGATTCCATAAGGATCCTTTGGCACTTCATTAGTTGCTATCTCAACGGCATCTTATGAGAATCTGTGACGTTGTACTTTTAAGTACATAATTGAGGAATTCCATAAATCATATGTGGTCTTCATCATCAATTCCACTTCACCAAATTTATGATTTGCGGGTGTAATAGAAAATATCAAAATCACTACACGCGTGCCTGCTTTCGGCCACTTTCGAAACCAAATTTTGGAAGCCAGTAGAGAAAACGGAATCATTCGTCTTGTTTGGAAACCAGATTTCCTAAAAATAAATCACCGTCTGTTTTAGAAACTCCTACCGAATACGGAATGTTAAATCTGCTTTCGAAACCTCAAGATAAACCGCGATGAGTGTAGGTAATGTACAGTGATCGGACTAATCATCGCAAAAACGCTAATTAACACTATTTATTTCTTTCCATTTTCCCTTATCAAATAACCGTTAATAAATCCGTATTATGCCTAAAACGCAAAATGCCCACTCAATAGGTAGGTTAGATTAGTTAGGTATCTTCAGATGCCCGAAGGGCAAACAGACGAGAAATAGGAGCCCCGCAGAGCGGGGCTCCGTCGACATCGCTAACGTAAAGATAAAACGACGAAAAATGGTGTAGGCACGACATCATTTACTCTTATACTCGTACCTTACATCAAAAAAGTTGATATTTTTGAGGTTTCGAAAGCAGATTTAACATTCCGTATTCGGTAGACTGTGATTTATTTTTAGGAAACCTGGATTCCAAACAAGATGAATGATTCCGTTATCTCTACTAGTTTCGTAAATTTGGTTTCGAAAATGGCCGAAAGGGCGTGCCTAATATAATTGAGGACTTCCCTCAAATCCTCATGGATCCCATCATCCAACTGATTTTTTGAAAAAAATGGTACCCACTTTGAAGTATATACTTACGTACGAACAAAAAAAAATTTGGTACGCATCGGCTCATCAATGACGGAGTTCTGAGGTAACAAACATTGAAAACTTTTTTTAAGTCGGTTAACCCTTCAGCTGTGGCGAAAAAACATGGCCACTTACCCACGTCTGTGGCACCCTCCGAGGGGCGCTCCACCGACAAGGTTTGTGCGGTGAAGTGATTTGGTAAAATTAAATTTTCTTTAGTTTTTTACATAATCACAGCCAGGATTTTGGATGAAACTCAAACTATATTAAATTATCTAACAGCAACGATATACCATCGTTGTATTAAAGTCATATTAAGGCTATCTAGCTGACGTCGTCACCAGATCACCGAAGTTTACGACATATTTTGGTTATTTTAAATATAATCAATTGGTTTTTTGGGGTGTTAAATGGGCTTAATTTGAAAAAAATAGTGTTATGCTTATTCTAAAAACATAAAATGGCAGGCTCATGAGTATTTTTTTTTACACTAGACCATTTGATATACTCTACCAAAATAATCCCTACACCCAGAAGTTGCTCGTGTGGGCTTCGATTTAGATGTTTATATCTGCAGTGTTTAAAACTGTATGTAATCAAATGCATGCCTAAACAATACATTTGGGTCATCAACTAGGTGAAACTGTAGCTTTTTTATTGTAAGTGCAGCAGGTTTTATGTGAGAGTAAAGTGAAAAAAGTATGTCTACTTTCATACAAAATAACCTCTTCCAAACGACTGCAATTATCACAGCAACTATATGTTTTGAACCAGACAAATAAGGTTTCTTAATATTCCCATGAAATATACTTTTAGTTTAAACTCTAATATAACCATCGGTTAAACAAAAATCACATCAAAACATGATCTAAAAACAGTATAAATCAGGTCATAATTAGTATAGAGTGCGGATCGTAGTGACGTCACGAGGTATCATGTGGGCATCCCTCGGAGGGAAATTCCCGGTCGGTTAGGTCCCCCTCTGAGGGGTTTGTTATGATCGTTACACATTTCAATCGATTTATTTACTTTCGTGCCATTGTTAATGCATTTAAGTTCATTTTAAACAAATGTATGATAACTACCGGTAATTTTAATAGCTAATAGTAATATTAAAGGAGTAGAAAAGCGCTAAAAAACGTATTTCCAAATTTTGACCATGAGTAGGTATGTTGTGTTAGTCACGGGTTTATTACAGTTAACCCGATAAAATAACACTTGTTTTTATGTAATTCTAAAGATTACTTACATGTCTACAAGAACTGTCCTTCTGGCACTAAAATTCATCACTAAACCCATTAACTTTCACTCGCGAACACCGACCGTGTCAAACGTGCCACTCACTGTCTTATTACTTTTTCCCTCCATTGGCCATTGAAGTTTTCGCTTGCTAGCTGTCTCGCTTCATTGGCTATACGTTTCAATGGATTAAAGCGAGATCGATACTCGAATGACGGTTGTATTTCTAAGAAAGTAAGCAAAGCCATTGCGCCCCTCCGAGGGGCGCTCCACCGACCTGCAGGAAAAAATATGAAGCCCACAGAGGGATGACCACAGCTGAAGGGTTAAAAAGGACATTATTCTTCACATTAAAATTGTTATTTTCCGAGTCATTGCAAAAGCGTTGAAATAATAATTTGGAAGGCGTAGAAATAACAACCCTTTAAACTTGAGTAATATTTAAGATTAGGCCATCAGAAGTTGGTAAATTTGCGCGGAGTTGGGTGGTCGTTAGGGACGGTAGGACTCGCTCAACTTAGTCGCAGGTTCAGGGGGCTCGTTTTGCATTTACGTCTGAACTAGAACTTTAAAACTACACTTAAGTTAAATGGTTTGAAATTGTTACATGTAGCACATTATAAACAGCACTTATTTAAGTATAAAAAAATATAACATGACATGAGCTCATTCAAAACTCGAGAAATGTATATGCGTGCCATAACATGCCGTGCCGCTACTACAAAAGATAAGGACTAGGTACATAGTAAGTAGGTCCCTAATACCTAAAACATGCTTTGAGGAAAACATTTCATACGCTTCTACGGACGGCGTCGCAAACGACGCGTCGCTTGTTAGTGAAAATCGTGAAGGAATATTTCAGATTTCCTGATGATGATGATGATGATTCGACAATTTACTTATATTATATGGCGTCGTATCTCAACTCGGCGTTATGATCTTAATTTAACACACGAAAAGCAGTGCTTTGACAAAACGCGATTGTATCGGATAGGAAGTTGAGACAGTGGCAATGAACACGAAATAATCCATCATCCATCCATCTGTCTCCGCATTTTTCTTGAGTTTTCATTTCTTGTCTTCCGCACGAGAATTGAAATAAATCTTCCTGCGAAGCCTATCCAATTTAAAATGTAAATTTAACTGATAGTCTAAGCTCCCAATGTAAAATTTTGCAATGCTCAATGAGATGTTTTATATAATTTATTGGATATATCCTCTGCGATAAATATATTTGTTAGACGAAATAAATCTATGGATCTTAAGAAGTTGAAATACTTACTGAAATCTTCTCTGCTGAAATTAGGTAACAATGCCTAAATAAGAACCTTACCATAACATCATCATCTTTTGCCGCCTATAGGTAAGTAAGTATCTAATCTGCGAACATTTCTTCAAAAATTATGTCGCAATCTGAAACTGGTCACGTAACCGGGGGTTACCCCCTATTTATACAGTTAAGAGCGCGCAAACATTTCGTTACAACTCGACCGAGTCGCGATCGCTTGCGATCGGCCATGATAGCAACCCACACTACGATGTTACTGTGTGTGTGCGGTTCGAGTGCTGCCGGCCGGTTGGACCGACTCTCTTGATCATTGTTATACTTTTACTTTATAGTGAGCTAGGAAATAAAAAACAGATGAGTTTTAAATGTTTCTATTTTATGAAACTTACGCACTTATTTACATACCATAAAACTAGTGCCTATGCCAAATCTTGGGATTAGGTGTCAAAGCGGAGCCCTAGCTCCATTAGTGCGCAACCGGGAATCTAGGGGATGATGATGACGCACTTATTTACTTATGTCATACGGTATAGTTTTGTATGGAAACTCGACAGACTCTAATAGTATTTAAATTACAAACACAAGCCTTAAGAATATTGGTCGGAGTAAATCCGAGGGACTCTTGTAGTTTAAAATGTTCAAAATATTATACCTGTAGACGATCTTTAGGCCAAGAATTTGGTCCTCACCCATATTCGACGATTTTTCTCATTTTTTTTCTGTCCGAAAATATAGTTCATCTTTACCACAAAAAGTAAGTAGGCAGTTACCAAGACTATTTGATTTTGAAGTATATTTTCTAAGTTTCATAACCATAGGTTTAAATATGACGTTTTCCCACTCAAACTTCTTACCCCCTTTTCAGCATTTAGGGGTGGAATTTTCTAAAACAATTTAATATGGTATGTTCTGGTTAGTCTTTTGAAGAGTATTTTCCCAGTTATATGATCGTAAGTTTAAAAACAAAAAAGGTTATGTTATTCAAAATTCCAACCCCCCCCCCCCCCCCTTCATCACCTATAAATTAAGCCTTACGCCTAGTAAACATCGTAAAAGAAACCGCTATGCCAAATTTCAGCTTTCTATGTCTAAAGCTTTGGGGTAGGCGTGTACCTAAGGATAAGATTAATTTTATAAACGATTACCAACTCTAATATTTCATACAGTAATTACATAACCCCTAGGCAAGGCAGTATAAACATTAATGATATGTGGTAACATGGTGACTTATTACCTTTTAACTTGTCTGACCGTAGTTGTATTGGATTTTTTCATCTCAAATAATTTTCATTTATTACCCATTTCTATAAAAAGTAATATCACTTTAGTGCTTTGAGAAACAATAAAATAAATGAACTTACTTAACATGTAAAATTACTTACCAAGTATAACGGCAATCTATAGCGGACTCACTACAGCTATACGCAGGTGCAAGTCGGGTACGCTCGGTCACCGACGTTTCGGCGGCGACGAGAGCGATACGTCCGTTCTTTGGGAGCGCCCGGCGCGTAATGAAATGAATTGAACACCGTTTACGCGCGCGGTTATATAGCGGTTTTTAAAAAAATGGGCTAAATTAACTGGGTCACCCATTAGCTTAAAAAAATCACGTTGTAATGTGATAAACCGTTTCTGATGATGTTGTAGGACGGCTATCGTTTACCTTGGTGTGAAGGATACTTGTCGCGCTCGGAGAGGCGTCCACACTTGATTACTTGCACCGGGCTAGTCAGACAGGTAGATAATCTCACAGAGGTGGGTGCGCTTTGGGCATACGGCTATGAATGTGTGCTGATATTAGAAGGGCGCCATGCATTTATAATTTATTCTCCTAAATGCAAAAGAGATTAGACAGGATACCTATTTTTACAATGGTCAGAAATATGAACAAAGAAAGATTATTTGACAAGTAGATTTATTGCCATTAAAACACATGTATACAAGTAGAACAAGCCACTAAATCTTAATTAAGGCTTAGAGCTAAGGCGTGGCTTCCTCTTAAAGAGATTTAGATTTTAAATTGTCTGACCGAGGACGAAGTCTTGGTATTTAAATTTAATTAATTAGGGAGTAGGCATAGTTGTAGTGCTTGGTTTGTATGAGGCTGCGATATTAATACTAAAATTATGACTCTAGTTGCAAACACATGGTTTTAAACCAAAACGTGGTTCATAAGGTATGGAACGAAATCACCTCGTGGAACGCGTTGTACACGCGTCACAGCGCCGCCGTAGTCCACTGCTTCTACCCAGGACCTCAGAAGGGGTCCTGCTCGTGACGGCTTCCGCAGATGGAGAACCGTCGCCACCTGTGACCCGGGTACAGCTTCCGGCGCCAAACTCCAAAATTGCCTATGCGTGAAGCAACCTCCGCGAAGCAGTCCCCACGGAGCGGCCAGCACGCAGTCGGTGCAAATCACATTAAAGTTCAGATTCAGAACAAAACGATCCTCGGCTTTTTATCACGCTCTCTCCGCAACAAACAATGAAATTGTTAAAATACCTGGCAATGAGTAAAAGCAAGCCTAGGTGGTTTTCCGCCGACCGGATTTATCTCCTTACGTCATTTAAAGTTATGTCTGAAACAAAGAATGTTACATCATTAAAACCAATACCCGAATAAACAAATATTTCCACCATTTAATCGGCGAGATTCGCATTGTACTTACCAAGATGTCCATTGTGTCATCGCAGCATTAGGTCGCGAGATGCGTTGAGATTAAATCTACATTGTGATTCTAAATTAAGCAAATATGGCACTAGGCCGATGTGATTCCAATAAGCAAGCTCTTGTCGCGTTCACGCCATCCTTCAAAGGACCTGTACTGAGCGATTTGACAGCCAAGAAACTTTACCACAGACAATCTAGCTCCGTCCTCCCGTACCACAAAGATCGACTTGCATCAGTTGCACCGAATGCATGAAGACTAAAGATTTATTAACAACTCGCTTCAATGTTTCTAAAAGATCTATTTTACGATTTCTAAATTATTTGTAAAGATATTAATAAACAATAAAATCAATCGGTCTGAACTGTTATCGATTTTATTTGCAACCTCGGTGCGCTCGTAGTTCCGCCGAACATCAATAGGTGTCGCCTTCCCTTGAACGCTCGTGAGTCGCAGATATGCTGTAATAGATGGCGCTATTAGTCTCAAAACCCATAACAAACGCCTCATAAAATTAGACCGTAACAACGTAATATTAAACAAGTTTTATAATAAAATGCTATATTTCCAAAACATCATCAAATACGTGATCAAAAAATGTTTTACCTAACCGATTTAAACACTTTGTAGTGTCATTTGTTCATAGGAAAAACTTATATTTTAGAACTAGTGCGACTGCTATGTACTAAAAGACTATATATCCTATTTTAATAGGCAAATATTAATACGTTTTTGAAAGATTAATATGGAAATATTTTACCTGAAAGATAGCTCTGACGCGTATTTTTGGAAAACACTTCGACGAAAACCTGCTTGTTTTAAATAACCGTATATAGGAATAGAATTATAGCTTTGCTATGGTCTAGAATAAGAGTTTACCCATACAAAACAGAAGTTTACATTCACAATGCAATCATTTGTACGAAAATATGGCCTGTGAAAGAGCCTTATACATTAGCTAAAATACGAACTTTTTGTTTGCGTGCTCTTAAAGCATACACCTCAAACTTCAAAGTCCCTAATTTTCTAGAAGTTGAGGGTCCCTTTTTACCATTCAGCCAAAGTTGGTACACGTAGCTTCGTGTGAGGACGTGGTCATTATCCCACCATCCCAACTGGGCGTCGTATTTTCAAAAACAAATTATCCTCGAATTTTATTTTCTATTGTAGAGACATTAAATATCCCGGTTCAGTTATCAGAATAGCCGCCCAAATGGAACAGGAATTGGTGAAATTGTTATTGCTGCTCCGTTTTATACCATTCAATTACTTTAAAGAGTCCCAAACCTTTTTTCAATCAAACGTCGGCATTTATCATTAATTGAATTCGTATACCTACTTCTATTCGTAAGTTTTTATATCGCACTATCGGGTACATGGGTACACTACATAATTATTTTCCGATAAGTAAACCTAAGTTGACAAAAGGGCTATCCAAATATTCAACCGAATATTTGGATAGCTAATAAAATTCTCTTTCTTCCCTAAACTACACGCAAATAATCAAGTTAAGTTACACACCAACAACGAAAAAGTACTTTGTCAAATGGCCAAATGCTAACAGGAAACTTGAAGATCACTTATCGTAACGAGTGAAGTTCTCTCAGTTGTTCGTCCGCTCATTGTTGCAAGACTTGAAACACAGGTAATTAGATAAATATCTCATATACATACCTATATATGTCATGGATAAAAGACCAAGTTTTCTTTGAGGGATGTCGCGGTGAATACTTTCAGTTAGGGCGAGTAGAATTGCAAATTGTTGCTTTCCGAAGCGTTAAGTTACTACTTATGGCACACATGCTGTTTAGTATAGCATGCTTATTGGGCATTTTGAACTATTATTATATATCGTCGCTGCGCTTGTAAAATCCGCTACATACAAAACCTTAACTTTTCAGGAGACACAAAAAACATGTTAAAGGGTCAAACTTTAAAACTAAGTATGCCGAAAATTTCATTTATTATTGAGAAGTTGTATAATTTGTGGTTTAAATAAATTCACTTTTTATTTATTTATTTATTTTATTTATTTATTTATTTGAGTCAGGCAACAAGACCCATATTAAAAAAAAAAAAAATGTATATCTTTGGCACACGGCGGGTTTTAAATGTGTCATTTCAATCCGCTATGTGTAATTTGGGCACATGACGGATTATTTTTCCTGTGAAGTTCTATTAATATACACATCTCATCATACAACCTATCATGTAGCACTTATCGGGTTTTATTAGTCACGGAGTTGAATAAAAAAATCGGCCAAGTGCGAGTCGGACTCGCGCACGGCGGAGGGTTCCGTACCATTATCTATTAAAACGGCAAAAAATCACGTTTGTTGTATGGGAACCCCCCTTAAATATTTACTTTAATTTGGGTGTAGTATTTGTTGTTATAGCGGCAACAGAAATACATAATCTGTGAAAATTTCAACTGTCTTTCTATTGCGGTTCTTAAGATACAGCCTGGTAACAGACGGATGGACGGACGTACAGACGGCGAAGCCTTAGTAATAGGGCCCCGTTTTTACCCCTTGGGTACGGAACCCTAAAAAAAATATTTTGTCTATCTTTGTTAATAAACGCATTAAAATGTATGCGTTTTAGTCAATCTAAATATATAAAAGAAGAAGCTGACTGACTGACTGACTGACTGACTGACTGACTGACTGACTGACTGACTGACATATCAACGCACAGCCCAAACCGCTGGGTCTACGGATTCCAAATTTGGTACGTAGGTTCCTTATAAGGTGTAGGGGAGCACTAAGAAAGGATTTTTCAAAACTCACCCCCTAAGGGGGTAAAACGGGGGTCCAAAGTTTGTATGGGGGAAGCATTATTTTTTGAACTACAGACTTAAAACTTTGTAGGAAAATTACTTATTAAGATACAAATAAAGCACTTTCAGCGTTTTACAAAATTCCACCCCTAAGGGGGTTAAATAGGGGTGCAAAGTTTGTATTCAAAACTACTGGGACTATAAACTTGAAATTTACACCAGACCTTCCTTTTATGACGTAGGCAAGGGATAAGACGGGATTTTTGGAAATTCTATCCCTAAGGGTGTTAAATAGGGGTGCAAAGTTTGTATGGGAGAAATATGATTTTTTGTACTAGAGACTTGAAACTTTGTAGGGATATTAATAAAGATACAAAAAAAGTTCTTTCAGCGTTTTAGAAAATTCTACCCCTAAGGGGGTTTATTAGGGGTGCAATGTTTGTATAAGGGAAACATTATTTATTGAACTAGAGTCTTGAAACTTGGTAGGTATTTTAATTATTAGAACACAAAAAAAAGTATTTTCAGCGTTATATAAAATTCCACCCCTAAGGGGGTAAAATAGGGGTGCAAAGTTCGTATACAAAGCTACTGGGACTAGAAACTTGAAATTTACACCAGAACTTCATTTTATGACGTAGTTAAGGGATAAGACGGGATTTTTGGAAATTCTATCCCTAAGGGTGTTAAATAGGGGTGCAAAGTTTGTATGGGTGAAACATTATATTTTGTACTAGAGACTTGAAACTTTGTAGGGATATTACTTATTCAGATACAAAAAAAGTTCTTTCAGCGTTTTAGAAAATTCCACCCCTAAGGGGATTAAATAGGGGTGCAAATTTTGTATTCAAAACTACTGGGACTAGGAACTTGAAAATTACACCAGAACTTCTTTTTATGACGTAGGCAGGGGATAGAACAGGATTTTTGGAAATGCTATCCCTAAGGGGGTGAAATGGGGGTCCAAAGTTTGTATGGGGGAACATTATTTATTGAACTGGAGACTTAAAACTTTGTAGGAGGATTACTTATTGATACCAAAAAGGTACTTTCGGCGTTTTATAAAATTCTACCGCTAAGGGGGTTAAATAGGGGTGCAAAGTTTAAATTAAAAATTACTGTGTCTAGAGACTTGAAATGTACACCAGATTTTCCTTTTATGACATAGGCAAGGGATAAGACGGGATTTTTGGAAATTCTGTCCCTAAGGGTGTTAAATAGGGGTGCAAAGTTTGTATGGGAGACACATTATTTTTTGTACTAGAGACTTGAAACTTTGTAGGGATATTACTTATTAAGATACAAAAAAAGTTCTTTCAGCGTTTTAGAAAATTCTACCCCTAAGGGGGCAAATAGGGGTGCAAAGTTTGTATTAAAAACTACTGGGACTACAAACTTGAAATTTACACCAGACCTTCCATTTATGACGTAGGCAAGGGATAAGACGGGACTTTTGGAAATCCTATCCCAAAGGGGGTTAAAAAGGGGTGCAAAGTTTGTATGGGAGAAATATGTTTTTTTGTACTAGAGACTTGAAACTTTGTAGGGATATTACTTATTAAGATACAAAAAAAGTTCTTTCAGCGTTTTAGAAAATTCTACCCCTAAGGGGGTCAAATAGGGGTGCAAAATTTGTATTAAAAACTACTGGGACTACAAACTTGAAATTTACACCAGACCTTCCATTTATGACGTAGGCAAGGGATAAGACGGGACTTTTGGAAATCCTATCCCAAAGGGGGTTAAAAAGGGGTGCAAAGTTTGTATGGGAGAAATATGTTTTTTTGTACTACGGACTTGAAACTTTGTAGGGATATTAATTATAAAGATACAAAAAAAGTTCTTTCAGCGTTTTAGAAAATTCTACCCCTAAGGGGGTTTATTAGGGGTGCAGTGTTTGTATAAGGGAAACATTATTTAATGAACTAGAGACTTGAAACTTGGTGGGTATTTTACTTATTAGGATACAAAAAAAAGTATTTTCAGCGTTATATAAAATTCCACCCCTAAGGGGGTAAAATAGGGGTGCAAAGTTCGTATTCAAAGCTACTGGGACTAGAAACTTGAAATTTACACCAGAACTTCATTTTATGACGTAGGCAAGGGATAAAACGGGATTTTTGGAAGTTCTATCCCTAAGGGGGTTAAGTAGGGGTGCAAAGTTTGTATGGGAGAAACATATTTTTTTGTACTAGAGACTTGAAACTTTGTAGGAATATTATTATTAAGATACAAAAAAGTACTTTCAGCGTTTTATAAAATTCTTCCCTTTAATGGGGTTAAATAGGGATGCAATGTTTGTGGAGGGGAAACATTATTTATTGAACTAGAGACTTGAGACTTTGTAGGAAGATAACTTATTAGGATACAAAAAAAGTAATTTCAGCGTTTTATAAAATTCCACCGCTAAGAGGGTTAAATGAGGGTCCAAGTTTTGTATAAGGGAAACTTATTTTTAGCTACTACGTACTTAAAACTTTGTGGACAGATTACATATTCATTTACAAATAAAGTGCTTTCAGCGTTTTTGAAATAATGACACCTAAAGGAGGGGTTAAAAAGGAGGTTAAGTTTGTATGGAGAAAAAAGATTAGTTAGACAATTTTATTCGAGAATTCACAGGATAATTCCTAACGATAAATGAGTAAACAAGTGTTTCCGGTTTTTTGAGAATGCAACCCCTAAAAGGAGACATGTGGTGACAAAATATGAAAATCAACATCGGCATCTATTGTTTCTATGGTTTATCGGGTCGCTGATTAGGAAAACAACAACGATTTTACATTCCAACGTACGTCTAAATATCAATATTGGCGTTGTTATTACGGTTTTTTGGGACGTTAATAACGAAAATCACATAGATTTTGAAATGTAATGTTGTGGACATGAAAATTCATGAAAATATTTGTGCCAAATTGCAATTCAATCGGTCCAGTTTTTTTCGTAGCAAATCGGTTGTAACAGACAGACTGACAGACAGCCATACGTGATCCTATAAATAAGGGTTCTATTTTTGCTTTTGAGGTATGGAACGAGACCCGCATTATATAGGGTTATAGGTTTTAAAGTTTGTATTTGGTGCCATCTCGATCGTCAGCAATCGGTACCTAGGCGAGTGCGGGCGGCGCGGCGGGACGGGAGGGTAGGAGACATTTGGGAAAGTGCCTGCATCCGTAATAAGTACATTCAAGGTGCTGCATGAAGATCTGCTTACTTTTAATAAGTTAAGCGTTTTGGCCGCCGTTAAATTAAAACAAATTTTTGGGTATTTATGTTAAATACTGGTTCGAAAAGCATGGAAAAAAATCTTAGGTAACAAGCCTATAGCAATGTCCAGGCCACAAATTTGACTTAACATTCGTGTAGATATTTTGGTATTTCAACATTAATGTTCATGAACATAAAGTAGCTTTTATTCCAGAGGACAGGGGGGTTACCACAACGTCCCATTGCAATTCAATTTAGGTTTGATCTGTCATTTTGTGACAGTTTTTCTATGTAACTGACAGCTTTCGATTCAGTTTAGGTCCTAAAATGAATCGCGTTAACAGATCGTGGTAAGGCCCCAGATTCTCAATAATCATGATTGTAAATTTAATAACAGAAATACGTACATACGTATACATACATTGACGCCTTCATTCCCAAAAGGGGCAGGCAAAGCACATAAACTTTTAGCATAAATGTGGGTATAAAAGATCGACAAAAAGTGATATTGCTTAGGTTGTTAGCCCATCACCCAGGACACACTTCAACCCTGCTCTCTTAATCGACTTTTACGACACACACGGGAAGAAAGAGGGTGGTGAAATTCTAACCCGCCACACGGGCATAAATATAATAGTAAATAAAAATTAATTTACCATAATGGGTTATGACGAAGGGTTATTAGTAGGGGAAGTTAGTAGTAGTAGGTTAGTAGGCGGCGTAGCAATTCAATAATTATTGGAAAATTACTTTTACTACGCGGGCGAAGCCGCAGGCAAAAGGTAGTAATAAATATATTTCTTGTGACCTACAGGCGGTTTTTCCAATTTTTACACTTTTTTTCTCTCAATAGCTTCTTTTTACTCGAAGTGTCGGTGCAGGGCTCGTTGAGAGATAAGCGACTGTTGTTCAGTGTATTCCTATACTAGAGAGTTGTAGGTAATTATCAATTAGTTGTAATATACTCGTAATTGCCATAATACTTATGATAAAAATAACATGTGGATGTATAACACGCCCGGCCACCAAAACGAGAAGTCCACCACCATTTACCTTTGTATGTGTTATGGTGCCCGGGTGCCTCACAAACTTTTAGTGGAAGCCCCACAAACCCAATTTCATAAGAAAACCGCAAATCGATGTACAGTTTAGCCATTTGGCACACACATACTATAGGTCAACACAATTATTTTGACCCGCAGTTCCTATAAAAATTTCCCTTAGGGGGGAGTGCCGAGAATTTTTTCTTTTTGTATGGTTTTTTTTTCAGAAGCCTATAGTGTGTAGAGAGGTATTTCCCGTTGGATATATGGATACTACGTTTATGATTGATATGTACCGTATCTGTAGTACAGTTCCATAAGTCACGTAAAATAGGTATTGAAGTAGAACTGTGTCACTTGGTAAAATTGAAAAATTAAACAAAAAAAACTTAATGCCATTATTTTTAAAATTGTTTTTTTGAGGTTTGATGTGAGGATATCACATATCATTTGTGGTATATTGTTTTTTTTTTTAAAATCAGCCATATCGTGTCTGGAGGAGCCCAAACTTGGTATGTTTCGAAAATGACTTTTGTTTTAATTAAAAAAATATGGCTAAAATGTAATGCGGTCTGGTGATGGAGACAGGAGGTGGATATTGGAACTCTTCTTGTTTGGCCTCATTTGGTTTGACGTTGGTATTGACGAATCCTATAGTGCCCCCGCCAAGACGAGCCAAGTGAAGCGCAAGGGTATTTTAGCCAAGATGTAGAATTAGTAGAGCGTGGCTGGTAGTGGTAGAGTTACGCCGTGTGGAGTAGGAAGCTTAACGCTACTTATGATCTGATATCATTTTCACGCTGCAAACTATATGGTATGGCTGCTAAACTATATAAGTTTAGGCAATCACTTTGTAACATGTAATATTTTTGGTGGGATATGTAATACATGTGACGAGAGTCTGATGATGGAGTCAGGAGCTGGATAGTGGAATTCTTCAACCGTTACTAGTAAACCCTTCGTGTTTGGGCTCATTTGGTTGGTAGTGGCGAGTCCTATACCTATATGGGGAAGCGAAATGTATTAAGGTCAGCCCTTTCAAAGGTGGGCTGACGACCTTACCCAAGTAACCGGAAAATATTGGATGAGCCTTAGAACAAATAGAGAGTTATGGAAAGAGTTAGAGGAGGCCTTCACCAAAACAGGTGTTCATATATCTAGAACAGTCAAACTAGTTTTTACAACATGAAAAAATGGTTTAGGTAATCAATAGTACATTATTGCAGCGGCCGGGAAGTAGCCATTCGTGGATGAGTTGATTTTGTCGGATGAAGCGAAGCTGGATCCGACAATAGAGACGAATCCACGAATTGCCGTTCCCGCCAAGGCAGATATAGTGCTCTTCTCCAAAAATGTGAGGAAATCAAATAATATTTTCAATAATCTTAAAATATCGAGTATGTCAATTGCGTATAACTATTGAATTGGTACAAGAAGTACTCGTATGTATTTATTTAGACTTGATTGTAAAATAGAGTACAAAATGATGTTAATATAAATGTCAAACAGAGGTTACGCACTTGTTTTGGAGTGTTATTAAATTATGAGAGACTGATTATTTACTGAAGTAATTTTTTTTTTGCCCAAATTTAACTGTACAATTATTACAGGGTGTTACAAAAATACCCGTAAAGCGGAAAGGGGGTTAAATGGTCCCTTATATAGAGTCAATTTACAATATTTCAAAACCGTAGTATCGCAGTAAAATAAAAATAAAATAATTAAAGACTAAATAACACAGAATGTACATTTTTACCTAATATCCGCAGAACGACAAAATGTACAGAAGGCGCTCACATCGATATTACAAGTCAAAGAATATGTAAGACCTGACATAGGTACTTTAAGTTAGGTATTTTTCAACCTAAACTAACACTTATATTTTCATAACCAACAACAAATTCAACGGGGAGTCTACCATCAATAAATCGTTGCCGATACAGTTCGCGAGCACGATTTGAGTTACCATCTTCATGGCCTACGCATAACATCATATCGTAATACTCAGATTTAGAAAACAGCCATTTTCTCACTTTAGAAATAATGTTGGTTAAAACCGAAATAATTGTAAGATATCGATTACAAGATTTGAAATTGATAACAAAAGGTTTTTTTTTTTTGATTTGATGTTTTTCGAAGCCAATATTTCCACTTATGTTGAGTTGAATGAAAAACTTAAAATCCGGTAAAGATAAGAAGTAAACAGAGTGTACCTGTTTAATAATCTATGATAACTTAAAATTTACAGAGTATCTAAAAATGCACACATTTTTTGCTTATCTTTTGGTTTTTTTTTTTCAAAACGATTTTTTGCGCTTTATATAGCGCAAACGAGACTTGAACGCACGATTTTTGTCTTACTTTGCAAAGTTTAGAATAGAATAGAAGAATAGAATAGAATCTTTATTTGCTTAGAATAAGTAGGTACATCGGTGTCCTTAGCTGTTATATGACAATAAGTATCTTATAATGCTATCTGTATTGAGTAATACTAGCATGCAAATGTCTTAAATATTACTACTGTTGAATGTCCTGAGACAGGAAATCTTTTACACTGTAATAGTTCTTTACACTTAAGAACTTGATTAATAGGTTTTTAAATTTATTCAGAGGTAGCTCTTTCCAACATTTCGGTATCTTATTAAATATTGTCATGCATGCACATAACAAAGCAGTGACTAGAGTACAGTGCCGTCCTAGGAACGCAATCATGCACCAACCGGCCAGGATTTCGTTGGTTTCGAGTGGAAATGCTTGCAGCTGTTTTAAATAAATACATATGCCTCTTAACGAACATGCAGATTTCCAAAATATATAAACAAGGTAGAGGTAATATATTAAGCTTTCTGAAAAGCGGTTTGCAAGACTTGTAGTTAGCGAGTCCACAGATAGCCCGCACACATTTTTTCTGTGCCACAAATGCAATGCTGGAATAATTACAATTTCCCCACAAAATTAGTCCATATCTCAATACTGAATTTACATAGCCATGATATGCAGCAAGAGTGGCCTGCAATCCTGAAGTGCGCCTTAATTTATGTAAAACATAAACAAACCTATTCAATTTGCAACGGACCTTATCTATGTGAGCTTGCCAGTCTAAATTTTTATCTAAAGTGACTCCCAAAAAAGTAAGTCCCTGCAATTCTTGTATTTTCTTATTTCTAAAATGTATATTAATGCTAAGATTTTCACCCCGTTTGGATTTAAACTGTACACAGTGGGTTTTATTATTATTAATTTGTAAGTTATGCATTTCTAACCATTTTATAACAGTTTCCATCATTTCGTTTACTTTACATTCATGTTCTTGTATATTTTGTTTTTTTTCCGACGTAACAATAAAAGATATATCATCAGCAAACATAAGAGATTTGCATGGAATTATATTAGGTAGTTCATTTATATAAACGATGAATAATAAAGGGCCAAGTACACTACCTTGTGGAACACCAAAATAATTATATTTTAATTCTGATTTATAACTAGTTTCTACTTTATGTTCATCTAGTTGAACTATTTCTACACATTGCTTTCTATTTAGTAAGTAAGTTTTTAACCAATTGAGCACAAGACCTCTAACACCATATTTTTCTAATTTGTCTAAAAGTAATGCATGGTCTACAAAGTCAAAAGCTTTTAACATGTCTAAAAATACCGCTGTAGTGTGCTGTTTCATATCTAAGCATTTAACAATGTGATGAACAACATTAAAACTAGCTAATGTCGTCGATTTATTTTTTTGGAAGCCATTTTGTTCTGGTTTTATTATTTCAAATTTATTAAAAAACTGTATGAGTCTCTTGTACATGCATTTTTCAAACATTTTTGCAAAAATTGGAATCAATACTCAATACTCAATACTCAATCATTTATTGGAATCAATGTTATGGGACGACGGACGATAGTTTCCCACGTCTTTTTTATCATTTTTTTTAAATACAGGCTTTACTATGGATATTTTCAGTAGTTCTGGGAAAACGCCACTCTCAAAGGAGAAGTTCACTAGGTGTGTAATAATTGCGCTAAGTTCATTTTTACATTGTTTTATGACATATGTACAAATTTCGTCAAATCCTACAGCTTGCGTATTATTTAATGACGTGATGACATTCACAATTTCTGTTTCTGAGAATGGCATTAAAAACATGTTGTTATTACAAGTGGAGCTCAAAAGAGAATATCTCTTATTCCCGTTATCTAGTTTTGTGCCGGTTTCGTTAGATATACTAATAAAATAGTTATTAAAGTGTGATGCTATCTGATCTGGTTGACTAATTTCTTTATTATTGATACATATTTTATCAATATATGATTTAACACTTTTATTTTCCGTTTCTCTCTTAATTATATCCCAAGATGCCTTACATTTATTTTTACTATTGGCTATATAATTTTTGTTTTTAATCTTTTGCGCTTTATTGATACATTTTTCAATATTTTTGTATAAGTTTTGTATTCAATTTTCTTTTGTTCATTTTTCCCTATGTAATATTTAAATCTAAGGATCCTTTTTGTTTTGCAGCTAATTTTTATTCCTTTTGAGATCCACTTTGGTTTTTTATAGAGTCCACATGTTATTTTTTGACGTTGAATCGGGAAACAAAGGTTATAAAGGAGTGAGACTATATCATAGAATTTATTAAACGCTCTATTAAAGTCCTGTTCTATATATACTTCATGGAACGAAAGGTTATTTAAACATTCTTGAAACTTCTTGATATTTTCTGAGCAGTAGTCTCGTTTAACCTTATAATAGAACTTATTTTCAATTAAATTATTGTTTAAGTTAACGCTAAGCATCTGAGCGGTATCATGGTCAGAGAGACCAAGTGGTAAGACGTCGGATTTAGCATATTTTATATTACTTAAAATATTATCAATACATGTTTTTGCTCTTGTGGGTATTTTAATATGCAGTTTAAGGTTGTAATTTCTTGCGATATCAATCAACTCTTTGCTAATTTTATTTACTATAAGGGTATTAATATTGAAGTCCCCACACAATACGAATTGTTTAAATTGTTTATTAAGATTGTGCAGCAGAATATCTAACTTCTGAAAAAAGTAATTTGGCGGTGAATTTGGAGTTCTGTATAAGCAAACTACTACTATATCATGCTTGACCATTCTTATACCACAACATTCAAATAATTTATCCACCGCAAGTTCCTTCACATTTTCTAGCTCACTGTATATTATACCTTTTCTAACCATGATACACACACCTCCCCTTTTTTCGTCTCTACGAGAGTGTAAACGTTAGATGGTGACTAGGTGCAGGGAAGGAGAGTGAAAGAGAAAACACAGCAGGTAAGTATAAGAAAAACAAAGTATAGCGACCGCGAGGGAGATAGCGGCTACCCGTGACAGTGGTCATTTAGCAACTGACGCGGTTTTATATAGCTGCATACTATATGTATGTATGTTTCTGTACAACTAGGTAGATACTACGGGTGTCGCTCGCGCTCACTCTTAATGCGTAGGTAAAGCTTTATTTATATAAGAAGAAATAGGTAGATACAACAATCTAAGCAATTAGGTATGTATGTATGTATGTGGCAGGTAAGTATCTTAGTTTTAGAATATAGTTTTAAGGTATTTTTACAGAACCGAGAGGCATCACCAGCGTCCCGCAGTTTACAACCTCCCCCCTAGTGCTGCGTCGGCAGTACTCACACCGGTAGGCGTACAATGCGAGCGGCGGGTCTCACCAACACGCTTGACTTAGTTCTAACATGGACTGCTCGTACTCTGCCGTCTTTGCCGGGGCACAATTCTTGCACCATTCCGCGAGCCCAATGGTTTCTGGGGGCATTTGGGTCGACGATAAGCACCAGGTCGCCAATTTGTAGTGCACGGCACTCGTCATGCCATTTCTGTCGAGGCAACATTGTTGGCAAAACCTCTTTTACCCATCGGCTCCAATACATGTCAGCCAGTCTTTGTGATATGCGCCATTGTCGTTTCAGGAAAAAATCAGAGTCATCAAAAGATCCCATTAGAGGTAAGTTTGACGAGGTTCCAAGAAGAAAATGGTTAGGTGTCAATCCTTCAGGGCAGCTTCGTTCTACCGAGACGTGAGTTAAAGGCCTGCTGTTTGCCATGTTCTTCGCCTCTGCAAGGAGCGTAATCAGGACCTCTTCACGCGGCGCCCTCTCTTTCAAGGTCACTTTTAGGGCAGTCTTAATCGACCGTATAAGCCTTTCCCAGGCGCCTGCCATATGAGGGCTTGCAGGAGGAACAAAATTCCAAGTTACGCCACGGTTAGCTGCGTATGTCGTAAGCAGCGACTCATCCAATTCTTCAGCGGCTAACTTAATTTCAGTATTGGCGCCTCTTAGATTGGTCCCGTTATCAGAAAAGAGTTGCTTCGGCCATCCGCGTCTTGCCGCCATTCGTCGCAGAGCTAAAATTAAGGAGTCTGTGGTCAGTGAATATACTACTTCAATATGTACCGCTCTGACCGTTAAGCAGGTGAATAAAACCGCACATCGTTTTTCTCGGCGACGCCCCACTGTAACCTCCAAAGGTCCGAATAGATCTAAACCAGTATTCACAAACGGCCGCTGATGATGGGTCATCCTGGCCTCGGGGAGCTCACCCATTCGTGGGATTTCGGGCTGGGCCTTCCGTATTCTACAAGTCATACATTTGGCAGTCACGTACTTCACCGTCGGTCTAATACGAATAATCCAGTATTTTTGTTTTAATTCATTGACGACCATTTCTTGATAACCATTAGCAGCATTGTCATGATAAAACTTCACAATTAATCTGGCCACGTATTTCCTTCCGTACAATATTATAGGTCTTTTCATTTCAGAGATTACATCGGCTGCAGCATCGATTCGACCGCCGGCTCTCATCAGCCCGTCGTCGTCCAAGTAAGGAGCCAAGGTAAGTAGTACAGGTAAGCTTTTCTTGTCTAAGTTCTTCTTTTTATTAAGTAAAGTTATCTCTGCACCGAACGATTGTAATTGTGAATACTTTAAGACTAAGCGTTCTGCGCGTTCTAAAGTACACTGACACGACTGACAGACACTGACTGACATGTAACTTTTTTATTTTGTTTATAAATTTCAGGACAGCGGCGGTGGCGCGGACCAAACGGATCCATGAAGAAAACCTCTCGGGTTCAGGTATGTCAAGGCTTGCCGGTTCGTGTTGCATAAACAACGCCATCTCTAAGTCATCTTTGTTTACTTCCGGTACTAAAACATCCTTCGGCCATTTATTTTCCTCATCAAATAAAAACTTAGGCCCTTTTAACCACTCGCACTCAGCGTCCAGCTTATAGTGCGTTTTTTTTGTTGCTATGTCCGCAATATTCATTCGTGAAGGTACGTAACGCCAATCCAAACAGCTGGTTAACTCGTCAATCTCTCCTAGTCTGTTAGCGATGTATTCTTTGTAATTACGATTATGGTTTCTAATCCAGTGTAGAACTGTTGTTGAGGCCGTCCAGTAGTAGGTTTTAACACATTTAATGCGATGTTCATCTCTTATTGTTTTAGCTAAACGCGCAGCGAGCAATCCGCTTTCTAATTCGGCGCGCGGAATAGATAAGCGTTTCATTGACAACACCTTGTTTTTGCACGCTACAAAGGCTACGCACGCACTTCCAGTTTTGTTGATAAGCCGCCAGTATGCAACGGCAGCATAAGCGGACGGCGAGGCATCAGCGAACAAATGAAGTTGTAGAATGCTAGTTGTCTCTTTCGCACTAATTGTTGACTGGTCAAATGCAGAAAAGTACCATCTTGGTATATGCAAACCGACAACAGCAACATGCGTTAGGTCGGTGATCCAGTGTTGGAAGTCAGTAAATAGCTCGTTAGTTATTTTTTCATCCCACGAAAGGTTTGTTTTCCAGACGGACTTTAATAATATTTTTCCTTTTATTGTCACTGGAGCCAATATACCAAATATATCGTAGATAGACATGGCGATTCGTAAAATTTCCCGCTTGGTAGGTACTTTTTTGAATTCTAAGATTTCGTTAGGTATATTTTTGAATGATATATCGACTGCCAGCGTATCCCTTGATGGATCCCATAATAATCCCAAGGTTCTTTGCGTCTTATTCGCACCATCCACCAATAAACTTTCACCATTAGTACTCAGTTGTTCTTGAGGTAGGTGTAACAGAACCTCTTTGCTATTACTTGTCCACCCACGTATTTCGAAACCTCCGAATTTATGCACCTCGGAAACATCGTTAATAATTTTTATCGCTTCGCTTTCTGTGTGCAGCGAGTCTATGAAATCGTCTACGTAGTGGCTGTGCATAATAGCTCGTGCGGCGTCAGGCTTCGTTTCGATAAACAACTGTGCGTTCTTATCTCTTATGAATTGCGCAACAAAAGGACTGCAGTTCCCGCCAAATATAAGTGACGTCATAACATGTTGCGTAATTGGTTGAGTTACGTCATTTCGCCATAAAAATCTCAAAGCGTTTTGATCCTCCTCTCTTATTTTAATTCTGAGAAACATGTCGCGTATATCACCAGTAACTCCAATACGATTTTCTCTAAATCGTAACATAATTCCGTATAACGAGTTCAGTAAGTCGGGGCCTTGAAGTAAATAGTCGTTCAAGCATTTCCCGTGCGCCGTGCTAGCACAATCGAATACGAGGCGCAGTTTCTGTTTTTTAGGATTATCCACCCCAAAATGGGGGAGAAACCAAATTCGTTTCCCGTCATCTCTGGGTGTTATTTCTCTAGCGTAGTTATTTTCAAACAGATGTCTGATGCGTTCTCGGTATCGCGCAGCGTATTCTTCGTTGCTTTTTAACTTTCTCTCCACCGATTTGAACCGTTTTTCCGCAGTTGGATAAGAATCAGTAAACTTCTCTTCGCTCTTCCATGGAAGTCCTACTTCCCAGCTACCATTTTTTAGCTTCGCGGTATCGTTTAATATTTCTATTGCTCGTTTTTCTTCTTTATTTTCCCTCTTCTTTGACGTTATGGCAGTACTTTCTAAGGCAAAATAATGCCTTACCGTTTCATGCAATAAAATATCGGCACTGCCATTATTTGGGTCACTCGAGTCAATAAATAAAACCGACGATTCATCAAAACAGCTTTTTTCAATGGTAGGTAACTCGTCCGCGGCAGGTTTCAGCGGGATGCGGCAGGCGTGCGGGTCCGGGGAGGCGGCGTGCGCGCCGGGCGGACTGCTGTTGTCAGGGGCTAGCCGGTCGGCGTTATCAGCGCTAGGCAACACGCCTACCGCGCCGGGTAGCAACGGCAGCGAGCGAGAGGCGTAGTGGTGCGATGCGGGAAGGATGTTTTTTGCAGCGCGTTGTGCTAATGTTCCTCGGTTAACAAGTGAGTTAATAAGGCCATGTACACACCAGCCTAATGAGCTTAATGTAGCACACGGTTCATTTCGCTTACGCGATATGATTTTTATAGGCATAATAAGATGATAATTGTCTTGTCCGATTAATAGTTCCGGTTTCACGTCGGCACTTTGATAACACCCTTTTAGTTCACTTAAGTAGGTATTCATAGTTTTTAATGTTTTTGCACAGGTAAGTTCAACTCCGCAATTTTGCGTGCACGTAACTCAAAATACTCATTGTTCTCATTTGATAATTTAAAGTCTACCAGCTGGGATTTGCACAGAATTTCACCAGAGTTCCAAAGTCAAGTTCCAAGTAAACACAAAGTCTCACTTCTTCCAGCTAAGCCTAGCCGGTTCACCACATCAGCTGAGATCAGAGAGATAGACGCGCCATCGTCTAACAGGGCGTGCGTTGTGATCGCGCCCTTAGGGCCGTGAATGTTAACACGAACCACTTTTAAAAGGACTTTGTTGTTGTCCCCGCTGATATTAGCAACAATACCGGTTTCAGACCCGGCAGGCTCACTCTCAGGCTGTGAGTCTTCTTCGGGCTCCACCTGCTCCAAGTCATTCTCTTCGGCGATGACATCCACAGTGTGAACTTGACTCGGCGTTTGTTTGTTTATTGGGTAGTGAAGTAGTGCGTGATGTGGCTGCCCGCAGCCGTCCTTGTCGCACATCGGCGCGCGGCAACTTTCCTTGTCATGGACAGCTGCTATGCATTTAAAGCATATCCCGTTATTCCTGACAAAGTTCCATCTTTCTTTTCGTAAAGACTTTTTAAATAGCCTGCAATTATAAAGGCTGTGCGGGGATAGCTTGCAAAATTGGCACTTGTCTGTTTGTTGAGTAGCGATAAATACTGCGTGTTGCTTAAATCCGCTTCTGTCCGTACTGCTGTTTATTTGCTTCATATTCAGAAGGCTAATACCGGCCTCGGTAAGTTTAGTTGCTTCGTCCGATAGAAATTGTGATAGTAAATCCAACTTAGTCGATCTAGTTTCTCTGTTTTTATAATAGTAATCTGACCATTTCGTGAGTAAGGCAGTCGGTAACTTTGATAGGATAATTGTGCAAATACTGACGCCCTGTAGGTACTCATCTCTTTTAAGTGTTTTAACAGCAGCTACAAAGTTTGTAATTTTTATTGAAAATTTCACAATGTCCCCAATATAATCCTGAGGCAGCGAAGGTAACTTCTTGATATCACTCATGATTTTATTTACGATTAAATCTGGGTTTCCAAACTGTAGTTCGAGGGTTGCCATGATGGTGTCGGGCGACGAACCGCTGGTAAGTAGCGCGGACACCGCTTCTCGTGCCGCTCCGACGAGACACTTTCTCAAACGCCACTGATTCTCTTTCGTGCTGTAGTTACAGAGTTCTGTAGATTCATCATAGGCTTGTTTGAAATTCAACCACTCCATAACGTCACCAGAGTAGGTCGGTAACTCTCGTGGTGTACTCAAACGACTAATTAAATTATTATTTTGTTTACAGGTGGAAGCTGTTAGATCTTTGAGAGCCTGTGCCAGCATAAACATCGTTGCTTCTGAATCGACGGCGGTCGGCGCCGGCTGACGAGCAGTGACCTCGCCTGCCTCCCGGACCTGTTGAAGCACATGCTGACTGCGGTCAATCCACTTCTCGATCTCACTTCCGTTGTTTTGGGTCTCACTTGACTTCGAAGATGTGTGACTGTATTTTTCTTCCAGGGCTGATAGTTCTGCCGCTAGTTTCTTTTCAACCAAGGTCATTTGTATGCGTGCCTGCTCTTCAGCAGCGTTGATTTCCAATTGTTTTCGTTCAGCCAATGTGCGAAATGACGTGGACTTCTTTGACTTCGAGCGGTTGCTACTGCGTGAAACAGGCGGTATTCGAGGCTCTTTTTCAGCCGGGTTCAAAACTGATTTTGACGTACTCGCAACTGGTTCGGGTGCTACGTAAGTCTTGTCGAATTCCTTAACGTTTTTCTCTAAAATTTCCATAGTAGGCTGGTCAGTGTGTTGCTCCACGTCGGTTTCCTCCTCTTTCGACGTTTCCATATCGCGCTCCTGCTTCTCACGTTCTTTTTTTACGTTTCTGCGGGTGTTCACCATCTTGTGCGGCGTTCGATACATGCAATATCAACTTGATCCGGTTCGTAAGGCCAACTTTGTAAACGTTAGATGGTGACTAGGTGCAGGGAAGGAGAGTGAAAGAGAAAACACAGCAGGTAAGTATAAGAAAAACAAAGTATAGCGACCGCGAGGGAGATAGCGGCTACCCGTGACAGTGGTCATTTAGCAACTGACGCTCGGGTTTTATATAGCTGCATACTATATGTATGTATGTTTCTGTACAACTAGGTAGATACTACGGGTGTCGCTCGCGCTCACTCTTAATGCGTAGGTAAAGCTTTATTTATATAAGAAGAAATAGGTAGATACAACAATCTAAGCAATTAGGTATGTATGTATGTATGTGGCAGGTAAGTATCTTAGTTTTAGAATATAGTTTTAAGGTATTTTTACAGAACCGAGAGGCATCACCAGCGTCCCGCAGTTTACAGAGAGTAAGACGAAGCAAGTTGAAAGTTTTCTAGTTTAAAATAAATCTCATTTCCTCTCTGAATAAATGTCTCAGTAAAACATAAAACGTGTGGGCTAATATCTTTATCATATAGTTCATTTAGAGTTACTTCTAGAACATTTTGCTTTGAGAGGAAGCTGGCAATGTTTTGATGCATTATCCTAATTATTGATGAATTATTCTGCTTTGGAGCGAAAAAGCTGTTTTTTTGTCCGTGTTGACACTGGATAGTAGTCTAAAATTGTTTTCTGTGTCCTTTTGTTATGGTTATGATGTGTTGTTTGACTGGATTGATTTTCCCAGCTAATAAAATTGCTAATGTGATTAATTATATTTTCTGTGCCACGTTTGCTTAACTCCCCCGTTGGCAAGAACATGTCGAATTCCAGGTTCAAATTCGTGTCATAGGAGAAATGTTTTTTATGGAAATTCACGTCGTTTAATAACATTAAGTTAAAGTCTTCTACCTTGCTATTGTATATAGGTTTGCCGAGTTTGTACGTTGGGCAGGCTACTATTATATTTGTGTTCGTAATGCCTTCCAAAGTCTCGTTGATATATTGCACTAATTCACGCTGCTCTACATCTGATTCAAAGTCAGTTTCTCCTATTAGAACAACGCAGTAATCATCTATACTAAAATTCTCTACTTTACGGTCTATTTGTTTAAATAATTCCTTTATACCTCCACCAGGCGTGATATAATGGCAATAGGCAAAGGTTTGTAGTACATTATCCTTATTTAATAGGTTACCTATTCGGTGTTTGTTATTTGCGCTTATAATAGCTAATTTTCTTTTTTCTGTGCCTGCATTTTGTTGTACTCGTTCTTCAAAAGGAGGTATTGGTGGGTTTGTTATCTCTGGCTCCTTAGTAGCATTACCGCATGCATTTGCTGTTGTGATTATTTGGTCCATTTGATTTTGTCCAATATCTTTCTGTAGCGTATCTTTTTGCCTGGATTGAGATTCGATTTTTGCAAATTCTTGCTTGTCCAGTCCATTTAATGGATAAAGAGTATTTAAATTTGTAATTGGCGTATGGAGTTTTTGCGCTAGGGCCTCTATTTGTTTGGTAAGGCATGCAATTTCTTTTTCCATATTCTTAACTAGCTTTTCTATATCCATAATTTTTATTTGCACGTTGAATAGGCTCTTGTTAATATTAATTCCTTTATCTGACGAAGACGGCGTCGATGATATTGGTAAAAGGGAGAATCGCTGGTTCTTTCTTGCATTGGTGGTGTTTTTCGTTTCCATAGAGGAAATATTACACAAAGATTGTAGTACTTCTGTTTCCATGGTAAGCTTTTGAATTTTCTTTTGGAGGTCCATATTTTCTATTATTTTATTCTCTAGTTCGTTTTGAGCGCTAGCTAGCGCAAGCTCGAGTTCAGAATTTTTTTCGTGCAATTCGTGTAATGGTAAGTGAACGTTGGACCCGAGTAAGGTACCTGCGGGTAATAAGGCCTGTCGGCTAATAAGGCCTAATTAACCAAAATCGCATTAAATACGGGTACTCGTGCTCAAGGCTAGCTTCCCTGATGCCAAGCAGATAAACAAGGAACTACACGTTCCAACTGGCTAGATTCCCCGCTCCCCGCCGCCAGGATTGGTTCATACATTTCGGAAGGTGAGTACGTGGCTCGTAATACAAAAATCGGGCCGAAACAGACGTGAGTATTTATTATAATATTACATTTATAATGTCAATTTGTACTCAGTTTTTCTCCCTAATTAACGCTTGCAATGTAATACAAGCTTCAATAACGTATTGTGATGCCAATATTTTATATTTCGTTTTATTTATACACGTGGTCGGTGGCGAATAAGGCCTACAAAATTTACCTATAGGCCTTATTGCCCTCTATGGCTTGGGATTTCTTATAGGCCTTATTATCCTCCTACTTCATATATCGAATTTCGTTATTTTAAGTTATACTACTAACTTAGTGTGCATAATGACTAACTTATTTGTTATATTTTTAGTTTCGATCACGCTGCCTCCCAAACGAGCATTGTGGTCAGAAGATGCCCTAGTGTCTGCAGATACTATTTCCTATACTATAATATTGCCTACAGTAAAATAAGGCCTTTAGGAGAAATCCAAAAAAAACATTTTTGTTTTCTTTTTTATAGCAGTAATTGCTATTTTTTGTTATTTTCTATGTTGGTAAAAATCTGAGACCGATTATTTCGATACATGTTAATTAGATTGCTAGTTAATATAGAGGCATATTTTGATGTAATTTTGTACTAAATATCCGTACAATGACCCATATTATATCTCAATAGAAGAATATAAACTTATTTGTTATAGTTACGTGATTACTAATCTCGACAACAAATTTGTTTCAATTATTTAAGTACGTTAACGTCTTAGGCCTTTTTATACCACCATATTATAATAAGGCCTATTAGTAGGGTTTTAAAGAACCGGTCACTGTATGTCACCCTATGGGAATTACCCCCATTTTCCGCATTTGTTGTATACTAGTTGAAATTTAAGACTGGTTCATATGTAAATATATTCATTAAATAAGCTATTTTACATTTTATTAACATTCTCCCTTAGCTAGGCCTTATTACCCGAAAGTACCTTATAGTGCCATCCACGCTATTTGATAATAATTTACTCGATGACGATAAAGAGTCATAAGATGAGTCGTTTTCATGAAGTATACTATCATTACTAGGTGATATGACTGTAAATTCTCATGGTCAATCATTTTCTCATTAACACTTGTTTCGATTGGTGAGGATGTCAACGAGTTTTGGTCTTTATCAATACTTAATGGTTGATCTTGTGTAGATTCTAACATGTTAATGCTGCTGATATCAGTATTTGGCAGTGACGATGACGGAAGGGAGGCTTTCACTGTGACGTCTTTCAGGGGTAGTTTCGACTCCAACAACGGAAGCGTAGACGAATCGTTAGTCGGTGATGACACTGACAACGGTAAGTCCTCAGATGTGATATGTTTCTTAGGGTTTCCTCTATTTGTTTTCCTGTATGTGATATTAGTTGTGCCACTTAGTGCCTTGTCCTTTTTCACTAAACATAATTTGCACTTCCATTGCTTTTTTGATTCCGTATCCTTTATCCCATGCAGTTTTTCGGAGTAGCCAGCGCAGTCAAATTCAAATCTATTTTTACATGGGGTGCATTGAACAGTGTTTTTGATGTCAACACAGGACTTGCATTTAAAGCAACATACCGTTTGTGCAATCTTGCGGCCGCTCCCTGTAGCTCTGTGGTTGGTTTTATCAGACATTATTACGATATTGTGTACAATGTACACTAGTAGTTAGCCGTATGCAACGAATCTCCTCTGTTCCTGTGTTAAAGAATATTCACTAGACCGTTTTGCCACTCCAGCGGTCAAGCGCTGCAGCGCTGCAGCGGTCCGAACGGCAAGCGAGTATGACTCACCGCTGGCCGGTTCTCAGGTCGTCGATAAAATAAACGTTATATCAAATATTTAAAATGTTTTTTGTTGTATCTTCCAAACTATTTAATGTATCTTAAATCTGTTTTTTGCACTATATTCTTTATTTCAATAGGAACAAAACAATATAACTCACGTCTATAGTCAATCACTTTTTTACGCGTTTTAGAATTTATAGAAGCGGAGGCAGAAATAACGTGTCTGCTTTGCGCTAGTGTTAAATTTTCACTTAGGGAGAAGCCAACGAAAAAAACCAGAAAAAAACACATTCTCCAATGTAAATGTATGTACCTATTTCATTATCTTTTGTTTACCGTTCAAAGTGTGCGAGGGGGAAGGAGGTAAGGCGAGTTTTCGGTCATTACTTTGATACCGGGTCAAATGCTTTGGAAGTCGTCGACCACTTTTTTTTGTCTGTGTTTTCTTGGCTGAATGATCTTTCAAGTTTTGAATTTGAATTAGTTGAAGTCTACTAAATACGACTAATTGTAGTTAAAGACGCTGTTTTCAACTTATGATAGTAACTACCACCAAATATGATCTACATGGCTCTAATAATAAAGTCAGAGGGTGTATAGGTATTGATTACGTGTAAGTTTTCATTCCGCCAGGGATAAGCTTTATCTGACGCATCAGCGGACTTGTCCGACAAAGTTAGCTGCCATGAATGTAATCCGAACCAATACAAAACTTTGATCCGCAAGCCGTGATTTGCGCCATGTATCCGATTAATTTAAGCGGGGAATGGAACATAAGGGAAACTGATTTTGTGGGAAAATAGCTACGGATTTTGTCTAAACATCTAGTACATCTAGCTGTATTAAATAAATGTACCTATTGTCTAACCTAACAAATAGGTACTTACTGAAATTGAAATACGTGTAAGTATGTACATTAAGTAGACTTTTCAACAGGCCAGGTAAAAAACTTAGAAGTTCAAAGTAAGTTATACCAAATTACAGTATGCGAAATCGTAACAGCCCTTGTAGGTATATACTAAATATTTAACTGATTATACTCATAAATTGAATGTGGCACTTTGGCACTCTTCGGGGAGGCCTATGTCCAGCAGAGCACGTCTTTCCGATGATATTATGATGATGATGGTGATGATGACTTGTAAAGTCACCGGCACTGGAATTCAGGACCTTGGGATCGATTTTTGAATCTCACCAAGTGACTAATTCTCACCGATGTGAGTGATTTCCGAAAGTTCGTATTTGTGAAACTCATCGGTGACTTACATTTGTCATACCTATGATATCGATTTACGAGTGCCCCTACCCACTCGTAATTGAAATCACCATGTGATTGTTTTTGACAGTTGAGGTATGTGACATATGCCAAAATTTTTCAAAACATTAATTTTCGGTTACATGACACTGACACATACGCTACGTTTTACGTTTGAATCTGTTTTAAGTTATAGTATGAGAAAATAAAAACCGGTATCAAGGACAACATCTGCGTAAAAAGGAACGTAACGGGAAGATTGTCTCTGACTGACATTGTAAAATTTCTGCATGTTGGTAAACAGCGTGTGACTTTCAAAAATACGGCTTTTGGAAAATGGTGACATAAAAGTCATCGGTGATAATTTTAGTCACCGGTGACTTCGATATCACCAGTGAGATTCAAAAATCGCACTCCTTGACCACTCTAAACAATCTCTAAAGACCCGCTTCAGCTAATACTTACTCGTAAATCTTCACGGTAATCATATAAGTGCGTGCGTTCGCGCCACTACGTGCACTTCAGCTCATTTGTGGTGCGCGTGCCACGGCCGCTGCAGGAGACCATCGCGTGTGCTGGCTTCTGGCCGAAGGGTGTCGTGTTTCGACGGTTCCGGGGCAACCTACCGAACTCTACACCGGACATGACGACGCAACGGAGCCACACTGTTTCGTCACCTAAATAATAATTAGTCTTTAATGTTATATTGTATGTATGTTAGTCTGTAAGGTATTTGTAACTATGGGCCTTAGTTGCCTGAAATAAGTTTTGTATATTGATATGTATGTTAGTCTGTAAGGTATTTGTAAATATGGGCCTTGTTGCCTGACTCAAATAAATAAATAAAAAAATAATAATAATAATAATATGGATAGATCAAAAATAAATTGGCACTAATGGAAAGCCGATAATCCAGTAAATCCAACCAAGAAGCCAGCAAACGAGCGGATTTCCCCGGGGCTTGCGGCGTTCCCTTTGCACTTGATAATGAATAGCAAATATTGGACTGAGGAATTAGAGGGTACGAAGTTAGTTGTAATGAATAAAAAAATATTTCATGACAGATAAGTTGTTATTTTTTTAATGTTTGTATTGCTGAGTTTGTTATTTAAACCTCTTTCACTGCCAAGCAAAACGCTACGTGTGCTACGCCGTATCCGGCAGCTAGCTACATTTCTGCTAAGATGAATGTAGTGTAAAAGTTGGTACCTATACGTTGAACTCGCCATAAGAATCAATCGAACTCAAGTGTTATTCGGACCAATTTAGAAACAAGATTCAAAAGCCTTAGTTTTTACTTAATCCTGTTCAAATATCCCTGGCAGAAGGGTTAGGTATACAGTAGCTCCCTTGAAATAACGCAAATTTACATAAATTGATAAATTTTGGTTTATTGGGCAAACCCCAATTTTATTTAATAGTAGGTATTTGTTTAATCCTATTCAACAGCATTTGTAACTTTTGAGCGTACCACGGTCGTCGATTTTATTATGATTTAAGGTGGATAAGTTCCAGCGATATGATGATTAATGACCAGAAGAATAAGAACCGAACCAATTAACTAATTCAAATATTTTATTCATAACACGCGCGGGTGAAACTCTTTAATTATTGCATTGTATTATAAAGGGTTCTTTATATGTGATGTACCTGTATTATTGAATGTGATAGATACCTATAATTCAAAAATATTAATGTTTCAAGTACTAATAAAAATAATCGATTACTTTGAAATAAATTAAATCGTCCCACAATGTGAAGGACATATAAAATACCTTCAAGAACGCAGGTATTTTATATATTTTTTAGTCCGTGCATCACCCAATTAAACATTAGCATTTGTCATGCTCAGCGTACACCTACATGCAATATGCATTGTTAATCGGTATTGAAGTGGTATCGATGCACGGTACCCGGCACCGGAACAAGCTGGGAATATTAACAACGCTTACCGATTACACGTCTCAGGCAAACCAAGTTAAGTCTGAACTTTGGTTACAGACAGTTCGTTAGGAGCCTCAGCGTTAGATATACTAGGAATGAGTATGAGGCCAGTCGAGATATGTTGTGAGTTTCATAACTAGAGCCTCCTGTATGTTCGTTACTTGACAACTGTTGGTTTAATCGTGCGAGTTGGTTTATCGAGATAGGTATCGCGCGACAGGATCAATCAGATACTACCGTAGCGTCGTTTGACAGTTAGCCACCCGTACACAACCACCCACGTCTTGGATTGGCAAACGCAATGTTGCAGCTCCGGGCAATACCGCGATTTACCTAGATATCAAAACAGTTCCGCTCCCCAGCTGATAGACAATGAATCTCTATTTTCCATATGTGATTGATTAATATATCATGAAAATGTAAAACACGCATTGCTGTTACAATATTGTGAGTCACAGCCATGTACTTTCCACCTATATACGCGTGCATTTCCATTCTGCCCCCGCTCTCCACTACACTGGGGAGCGGAACCGTTTTGACATCTAGGTAAATCGCGCTAAGTAGCTATTACAGTTGATTGGGCGCGGACGTCGGCTTTAAATATTTCGTGGTTTTAAAAGTAAGTAAAAATACGTGAGTATTTTCACATAATAATAATATAGTAATAGTGACGCTCATTTAAAAGTGAGGTTCGCGTCTACTTCGGTAGCAGGCTGTTCTACAGTTTGCCAAAATGCTACTTCAACAGTTATCCATGGTTTATTGCGTATATCAAATAACAAGACTTTCCGAATTTCCCTTGAAAGGTACGAAAACTTAAGATGGTCAGGACCAAGTGAGGACATAGTTGAAGTCAATTTCCATTTGATAAAAATCCTGATTTTAACAAAAACCTTTCCGAAAAGTTTTTAAACGCATGTAGCTAATAAACTTGCTTTTTAACCAGAATAGAAAAATGTCTGATTTAAATTAAAAACTATGCGGTGTGGATTGATTTAATGTGGTTAACTGTTGAACAGGTCACCACAGAAAGCAGGACCACCATAGGTACTTGGGAAGAGACAGAACGACTTCGAAAACGTGACTGTAGTCAATTGAGGTGATTTTGATTACTCAGTTCTAATGCCATGTATATATACTGCCAGTTTTCTAACTACAATACCCCACTTTTCTTAAAGTCAGCCCAATAGAAAATTCTACTAACTGCCTGATTAGATTCGCTCATCTATAGATAGGTACTTAAATACTTGAATTGTCCTGTATAATTCTCGTTTAACGACCGGGACAAATATACTGTTTTTTTTTTGGTGAAAATGTGGATCATACTTTACAAAACCCATTTAGTAAGCGATTCACACACAGCTGAGTATATTGAGCGTGTTTATGACCTGTTTATGTTTTTAGCACGATTATTAAACTGAAAAGTGTTCGCTATATACGTCACATTCGGCTTATAGGCAAACAGTTAGTTATTTTATATTAGACTTTATCCCAACGTATCACTGTTTATAATTGAACGGCGTTTTAATGTGATTTCGGTTTAATGGTGCTATTTGCGCGTTAACACCATTTTAATCCCCTGGAGCCGAGACACCTGCGGCGCCCCGTGGGGCTGACACACACTAACACACATGTTAGCAAAATTGTCACGTAAACATCAATGAGTAGGCCATGCATGTGTATGTTGAATTTATTGATTTAGTAATGGACCGTTCATCTCATACCTACCTACCTACCTTCCTGGTAGCGGCGATTAATGTTGGCGGCAATATTGCCTCAAAGTGAGGATGGCTTTTGCTTATTAAAAATATTTGATAAATAAATGTTAACTCGAAATAAAACGTCTCGAGCTTGGGAAACAGATCATAATAATAAAGCGTACACAAATACTTAGTTGCGTCATTTTGCGATAGAAAATAGGCATTTTTTATTTGGCAACAAAAACCACTGTAGTCAATATCATTCCCTGAAATAAGAATATTTTGGCGACGTTACATCATTCAATTATTAGCGTAACCCAGCAATCCATTTCGCTCATGACGGGTACTCCCAAGAACGCGCGATTATTTAGGGAGTTTAGCCCATAATCTCTAGCTATAGTGAGTAGCACCTATAATACACCTACGTACCTAACGAATATAAGAAAGAAAGAAAGAAAGAAAGAAGACATTTATTCAATACACAAAAGACACACAGAGACAAAAAATACAATACAATTGACACGTACTTAATGTGTGTGTCTCGCGGCAGTGAATCGGCCGCTGTCTCAGCATTATGCCGAGGTGTCAGACAGACACCTACAGCGCTGATTTTCAGACAGCACCGTACGTGACCCACGGTACGCAACACAATAACATACTGCCGATACAAACGTATATACCTACACATAATAAATAAATACCTAGTTAATATAACAAATTTGTTAAATAAGTAATGCAAATTAAAATGCGAAAGGCTTGGGATGTTTAAAAAAGAAAAATAGATTAGATTTAGATTTTAGATTTAGATTTATTTATTTCGAGATAAAAATTACAATATAGATTCGCATAAAATGTCAAAATTATAAGAATCTTTATCACGATCGTCAATAATAATAATAATAAGAAACAAAAATTAAATAATATTCAAAATGTCAAATACAGAAAGTGGAAATAGTATCTCCGATTACGGATTGTCATAACAACTAGTGGATAATGAATTCTAAATAAAAATATACAATGTCAATTTACGTATTAAAAATCACAGTAAAAATACAATATAAATGTTACGCAAGAAATAGTGTCAGATGGGATATCAATAAATCAACTAGTCACTTAAAACATTATTTCCATGAACTCGCGAACAGAGAACAGAGTAGAGAAAAATAAAATAAAATAAAGTGCTGGGTGGGTTAGGGTTGGGATCTTTGGAGCGTCAACAAATAGCCCTTAAGCTGGCGCCTAAAGATATACCTGCTAGACGCTCCTTGGATAGGTGTAGGGAGATAATTCCAACACTTGGACGCCGCGAACCTGAAGCTACCTCGAAACGCCGCGGAATATCGTACTTTTTTAACTGCAAATGAAATGAAGTGGCTGCGACGCCCCGAGGTGCCGCACGATGTAATGTATCGATACAATCTTATTACAGTCAGGAATGCACTTTTATGCAATAATATTTAACCGGGTTCTGTTTACAAGTGTTTTTGCAAAGATTTGTTAGCTTGTTATTGTTACTATTCACGATCCAACCAAGAACATTAAAGGACGACACAGTACAGTTAAGGGCACCAAGTGCATACACCACAAAATCTCAGAAATATGTAGGCAGACCTTATTGCTGCAACTATGAGGTTGTATATACATCTTTATGAAACTTTGAGTGAATACATATTGATGCCCTTGATTGTACACTGTGCGGAGTTTCCCGCGCGCCGGCCGGTCGGCCGGCAGGAGTTTTTCAAACATTCACCCGTGCCGGCCGGCAAACGGCGACACCTCGACACCCGTCAAAATCGCGTAGGAAATAGAATAGAAATACAAGGCAAAATATGTGACTGTGCCGAACCCTGATTTAGTAAGATTATGTGTTTCGGTGTTGTCATCCTAGACTAGACACACTCGAGTTTCGATTAACACTTAGTAGAAGTGTCTCCTAAGTGAGTAGGTTAAATATGAAACCTCTCCGAAGCTGGCTATACAGCATTATTCTCGTTACAAATGAAGCTACAACGTCTACAATTTTATAAATACAAGAATATTTTTCATGAAGACATTGTTCAGCTATATTGGATTGGTTCAGCGTGGAGAGATTTTTATTAAAACAAGATGATTTTTCTGTGACGTTTATTTTTCGACTGAAGAAAGGCAAGGTTGACAACTACACGATTTGACAGGTGAATTTACAGATTAGAAAAGATCTATGTTCATACTAATCGATATGGGGTTTTAGTAGTGCCAACTTACAAAAAAAAATGGCATTTATTTTAAATGGATAATACTGCGTGAACATTCCGCCCACCAAGAGCAGTATGGTCTTCCTACCGCCCACCATGATAGTATGAGATAACATACGATTGTATACTAAGGCAGCACTACAAGATTAATAAAATACAAGTTAAACAAAGCGTTACAATTACAACATAACACAGGATCTACAAGACAGATCAAATTCACTAAGTTAATAAGATCTATAATTGAGATACAAAACTTTACCCTTAAATTTAAGTTACATCAAGACAATCAATGGTCTGAGAATTAAGCTTACATTAAACATCTTTAAAAAAAGTCTTGTATATTATACTTTAGTGTAGACACCATCTAAGTTGAATGAATAAACTCTACCAGTACAATAAAGTTACAACAAATATATTGTACTTAGACACTTATCTAAGAAAACTTAAACCTTGTTACCATATTTGGTCGAGTTTTGGCAAATACATAGTTGTTTTAGGCATAATACTGCTAAGCTGCTTATGTAGAGAACAATACAATGCAGTAACCACGAGTAATCAGAAAAAGACATTATATATTCTATACCTGGACGGATAAATTTACATTCTTAATATTCTTAACACTAATTAGCAACAGGCAATATAATCAATTTGGACACAGGTCTGACAAGTTTGGCATTTTTACATCTTAAGGTCACTACTCTTGTGACATTATCTGAACCAGGGTGTTTTTTCTCTATTAAACCAAATAGCCATTTCGAGGGTGGGAGATCATCCTCCCTGACAAGAACAACGTCACCTACCTTAGGTTCCGGAGTGGATTTAGTCCATTTGTACCTCTGATAGAGAGTCGTCAGGTATTCTTGTGACCACTTACGCCAGAACTGTTGCATAAGTTTTTGAGTCAGCTGCCACCTGTGTAATGGGCTGATTACACAATCTGCATAGCTGCGATCTGGAGCTGTTACCAGAGCTTCTCCAACAAGAAAGTGGCCCGGAGTAAGCGGATTAGAATCTACTTGGTTTGACGGCAACTGATACATGGGTCGCGAATTAAGACAAGCCTCGACTTGTACTAAGACTGTAGACAGTTCTTCAAACGTGAGGGTGGTGCCATCTAGGACACGTTTCAAGTGATACTTTGTGGATGCAACGCCTCGTTCCCACAAGCCTCCGAAATTGGGCGCCCGGGGTGGAATGAAGTGCCACTCGGTACCTTCATTTGCTAAGGCTTCCGCGACTTCCTTAATCACACAAGACTCTCCTTGCTGGAAGAGAACACGCAGTTCCTTGGCAGCGCCAACGAAATTGCTTCCGTTGTCGCTCCAAATCTCCCTACAGGGTCCACGTCGTGCTACAAATCGCCTGAAGGCCGCTAAGAACCCTTCCGTTGTAAGGGAACTTACAGCTTCAAGGTGGATACTGCGTGTCACCATGCAAACAAATAATGCAATATAGCCCTTGTAGCTTTTGCACCCTCTACCCTTTGACAGTCTTATATTAATTGGGCCCGCGTAATCGACCCCACTGCGATTAAACGCGCGAGCGACTGTGACTCTAGAACAAGGCAAATCTGCCATAAAAGGGTGATTTTTGCTGGATTTGTATGTAATACATTTAACACATTTGGATAGAATTTGTCTTATTAAGCCCTTTGCGTTCACAATTAAAAACTTAGACCTTACATAATTGAGGGTTAGCTGAGGACCGCCGTCTAGTGTCTTGGCATGACCATCACTGATTATTAACCTTGAAAGGTGATGATCACGCGGCATTATAATGGGATGCTTAACGTTATAAGCAAGATCGCTTTGTTCGATCCGCCCTCGAGTTCTCATGATACCTTCGTCGTCCAAGAAGGGAGATAAAGACAATATACTGCTTTTTCGCGGTATTGGTTTGGATTGTGTAAGTTGACTAAATTCTCGAGAAAAGGCTGACGCTTGACTGGCTTTAATACCTAGCTTTAAGGCAATATCTAACTCCCTAGCAGTTAGATATGAAGGAAGGGCTTCGTGTCGGACTTTCCTAACAAATCTGAGACAATATGCTACAACCCTAATCGTCTTTGTCAACGATGAATATTTAACCCAGACACTGAACTCCGCTGATTGCTCAGGGGTGGATATAGCTGTGGACAAATGTACCTTAATGGGCTTAGCTTCGACCTCAGTGGATAGTTGCTCTACAGTTGGATGTGTGTACCCTGGCTCATGTAGCCATGCTGGACCGTGGACCCACAGTTGCAGTTGGATAAATTCGCGGGGATTTAGGCCACGTGAAGCAGAGTCGGCTGGATTCTTAATCGATTCCACATGAGCCCATTGGTCGTTGTTAAGTATGGACAGTATTTCGGCTACACGATTAGCTACAAATGTTGTCCATCGGTTTGGCTGACCTTGAAGCCAAGTCAGGACAATAGTGGAATCTGTCCATGCTCGACAACGGGACATCGGGATTGATAAGACTGTGGCTACTTCCGCTATCAATTTAGCTAATAGCTCGGCTCCAGAAAGTTCCAAACGAGGGGTGGATAGCTGTTTCACAGGTGAAACCCTCGTTCGTGCTGCTAGTAAACTGACTGAAACGTTACCTGCATTGTCTACTACGCGTAGGTATACGACGGCTGCGAAAGCGTCGTTGGATGCGTCTGAAAACCCGTGTATCGAGGCGTCCGTAGTATCTTGCCTTACACCAATCCATCTGGGTACAACGAACTCGTTCAGTGCTGGTAGCTCCTCTCGAAACTGGTTCCACTCCTCTACCATGCCAAGATGGCTGGATGAAATGTCTTGATCCCAGGTAACACCTGAAAGCCAGAGTTTTTGCATGAATATCTTAGTTCGAATGATGACAGGCGCAATCCATCCGAGTGGATCAAAGAGACGGGAGATATCGGATAGGATTATTCGCTTAGTAATGGGCGTTCGCTGTGGAGGTAAGTTCACTCTATAGTGAAATGAATCACTTTGGTAATTCCATGATAGGCCTAAAATTTGAATGATGTCATCCATCTTAATGACCTTTTCATTGCTAGTGACGGGATTTGGATAAATTGTTTCCATTAACCTTTGACTATTGCTAGTCCATTTCTGTAACTCGAATCCCGCTTTGCCTAGTAAGCCGACTGTTTGGGAATGGATCTGCAAGGCTTCATCGTCGTTCTCACAACCACTCATAAAGTCATCCATATAGAAGTCTGACAGCACCCTATCTGCAGCCAGTGGATAATCCATCCCTTCATCTATGGCAACTTGCTGCAAACTCTTGACTGCAAGGTAGGGAGCTGACGAGACTCCAAAGCATACTCGCAACATTCTGAAGTCCTTTATATCTTCATTTGAATTTTCCCTCCACAGCAAGCGTTGGAAATCAGTGTGTTCATGAATGACTTTAACCTGCCTGTACATTTTAATTATGTCTGCTACAAAGCAAACTGGATAAACACGCCATTTCAGAATGATGTGGCGCAGTTCTGGTTGTAGCCTAGGACCTATTAAAAGATCATCATTGAGGGATTTGCCATTAGTACCCTGGCACGAAGCGTCGAACACAATTCTGACTTTGGTGGTAGTTTTGTCTTCGCGCACTACTGGAAAATGTGGCATATAGACACAGCCGGGTTTATTCACCTCCTGCTGGTCATGAATAAGTTCCATGTGGTTCATGGATACATACTCGTTCATTACCTTAGAGTATTCCTGCTTTAGGAGTGGATTTCTTTCAAGCCTTTTTTCCAACATATGGAATCTTCGCAAAGCCACATTCCGTGATTCACCATATTGACAAGACGGATCGTCGTCCCGGAATGGGAGACTAACAACATAACGACCTGTGTTGTCCCTAGTTGTAGTGGATGCATAGTAAGTCAGACAAGCCTGGTCATCCTTAGACAGGAATGTACGAGGCTGTTCGGTCTCAATTTCCCAAAATTTGCGTAGTATGTCATTCAGGGAGTTGTCTAGAATGTGGGTAGTAATAATGTTATCAGAGTGATTACTTACTTGTACTCTTCCGGACAAGATCCAGTCCAGCAAGGTATTCTGAGCCGTCAAGGTGCCCAGTGGATGTCTGACAATACCATCTGTCAGGATCTGCCCGTAGACTTCAGCTCCCAGCAACATGTCCACATTGCTTGGAGTGCCATAACCTGGATCAGCTAAAACCAACTCTGTCAATTCTGGCCAACCCTGTATCTCAATTTTCTGAGACGGAAGAGTGGAGGTGAGTCGACTCAATACATACTGGATAACAACACTAAAAGAGCTGCAAATGGACTGTATTCGGAATTTGACCATGTATTTTATCGACAAGGATTTGTCTCCTCCCAACCCAGAAACACTACCATTAACTGGCAGTTTGTGAAGCTGCAGCAGTTGTACTGCATGCTCTGTTATGAAAGAGGCCTGTGACCCCTGGTCCAATAATGCCTTAAATTTATAACAGTTTGTCTTATGTTCTACTTTAACTAAAGCCGTGGCTAACATTACCTCATTCATTGACATTACTGATCCTTTGGAGAAATGAGTAGCAATATTACTAGTCTTCGCTTCTCCCTGCTCCGAGTCGCTGTGGATGACCTCTCGCCGCTCACCCGCCACCGCTAGGCCAGGCTACGCCGTAGGTGGATAAACGTTGTCTTGATGCAGCAGGGAGTGATGACGTCGGCCGCAACGTCTGCATGATGTGTGTCGTTTGCACTGAGTCGCTGAGTCATTAGCTCCAAAGCAGTTGAAACATAATCGCTTTTCCTTGGTGAAGTCCCGACGACTCTGGATACTTTCTTGAGCAAACCGCTTGCATTGATACATGAGATGGGATTCCGAACAGAAAGGGCAGGATATTGATGCATTCATGACACTGAATACCTTTGTTGAGCGACTTTCTTTCACATCCTTGGATATTTCTCTTTTTGGCTGTGGCTCCAAAAATTCTAAAGCACGGAATCTGGACTCTAAGAATGAAGATAATTCCTTGTAACTTGGTAGTATATCAGAATAGTCGCTTATCTTCTGTTCCCATTGTTTTCTGGATTCTTGGTCAAGCTTCTGGGTGACCAAGTGGATAACAAGAATGTCCCACGTTGAGATGTCTATACCCATGTTGGTAAGAGCGTTCAAGCAATCACTGGTTGTGTCTAGAATCTGCTTAAGACCGTTCGAAGATTCTGTTGACAAAGCTTTGTGGCCCACTAACCTGTTGAGGATACAAGACGCGATATAGCGTTTGTTGTCATACCTCTTCTTTAGCTGTATCCAACACTGTTCATAGTTTGCTTCGGTGATGGGAATGTGCCGCAGTCACAGAACACCTCCACTAGAAGCCTAATATTTGTAATTTTGTTCCCGACGCGAGTCACCAAAGCATGAGGAAGAGGTGAGGGGAAGGGCGGGTGCTAACAGCGTTGCGATTGGTCGATGCGCTCGCGCGCGGAATGCGTAGTGATGGGACATGTTCACGTACAAGCATCCTAATTTTTTAGGTACATTTTAAAGTAAAGTAAGTTACTACTTACTATACTTTTCTCTTTAAGTTAAGGAAAAGTATAGATAGTTTAGTTACCATTTTAATACACAGTAAGTTAAGAATCCTAACTGGTACCGAATTTTTTGCTGATAAAGTATGGTAGGTACTTACTGTATATATTAAAATGGTAATTAAACTATCTATACTTAAAAGTGTGCTAAAAAAATACTGACCATTTAGTATTTTTGGTTCTAAAGATTAAACTACAAATACTTCAGTATATCTTATGGAACGTTTCGGAGCAGTTTGATAATAAGTAGTCTCATTATTCCTTTAAATGTTGTATTTATTGTTCTCATTTTAAAATAGAACAAACAAAACACGAAAAAGGCATTCGGCTATTTAGGATGGTGACGTATCTCACACCAACTCAGAGTTCCCTCGCACTTTCTCGAAGTTCATCATCAGGCCCATCTTGTGACATTGGTTGGACCCAACTGCTCACTGAGAGGATTCTAAGAAGCCCGCACAACGTATATCTATCTCACACCAACTCCGAGTTCCCTCGCACTTTCTCGAAGTTCATCATCAGGCTCATCTTGTGGCACTGGACCCAACTGCTCACTGAGAGGATTCTAAGAAGCCCGCACAACGTATATCTATCTCACACCAACTCCGAGTTCCCTCGCACTTTCTCGAAGTTCATCATCAGGCCCATCTTGTAACACTGGGCCCAACTGCTCACTGAGAGGGTTCTTAGAAGCCCGCACAACGTATATATATCTCACACCAACTCCGAGTTCCCTCGCACTTTCTCGAAGTTCATCATCAGGCCCATCTTGTGACACTTGACACAATTGCTCTCTGAGAGGATTCTAAGAAGCCCGCACAACGTATATCTATCTCACACCAACTCCGAGTTCCCTCGCACTTTCTCGAAGTTCATCATCAGGTCCATCTTGTGACATTGGACCCAACTGCTCACTGAGAGGATTCTAAGAAGCCCGCACAACGTATATCTATCTCACACCAACTCCGAGTTCCCTCACACTTCCTCGAAGTTCATCATCAGGCCCATCTTTTGACATTGGACCCAACTGCTCACTGAGAGGATTCTAAGAAGCCCGCACAACGTATATCTATCTCACACCAACTTTGAGTTCCCTCGCACTTTCTCGAAGTTCATCATCAGGCCCATCTTGTGACATTGGACCCAACTGCTCACTGAGAGGATTCTAAGAAGCCCGCACAACGTATATCTATCTCACACCAACTCCGAGTTCCCTCGCACTTTCTCGAAGTTCATCATCAGGCCCATCTTGTGACATTGGACCCAACTGCTCACTGAGAGGATTCTTAGAAGCCCGCACAACGTATATCTATCTCACACCAACTCCGAGTTCCCTCGCACTTTCTCGAAGTTCATCATCAGGCCCATCTTGTGACACTGGACGCAACTGCTCACTGAGAGGATTCTAAGAAGCCCGCACAACGTATATCTATCTCACACCAACTCCGAGTTCCCTCGCATTTTCTCGAAGTTCATCATCAGGCCCATCTTGTGACATTGGACCCAACTGCTCACTGAGAGGATTCTTAGAAGCCCGCACAACGTATATCTATCTCACACCAACTCCGAGTTCCCTCGCACTTTCTCGAAGTTCATCATCAGGCTCATCTTGTGGAACTGGACCCAACTGCTCACTGAGAGGATTCTAAGAAGCCCGCACAACGTATATATCTATCTCACACCAACTCTGAGTTCCCTCGCACTTTCTCGAAGTTCATCATCAGGCCCATCTTGTGACATTGGACCCAACTGCTTACTGAGAGGATTCTAAAAAGCCCGCACAACGTATATCTATCTCACACCAACTCCGAGTTCCCTCGCACTTTCTCGAAGTTCATCATCAGGCCCATCTTGTGACATTGGACCCAACTGCTCACTGAGAGGATTCTAAGAAGCCCGCACAACGTATATCTATCTCACACCAACTCAGAGTTCCCTCGCACTTTCTCGAAGTTCATCATCAGGCTCATCTTGTGGAACTGGACCCAACTGCTCACTGAGAGGATTCTAAGAAGCCCGCACAACGTATATATCTATCTCACACCAACTCTGAGTTCCCTCGCACTTTCTCGAAGTTCATCATCAGGCCCATCTTGTGACATTGGACCCAACTGCTTACTGAGAGGATTCTAAAAAGCCCGCACAACGTATATCTATCTCACACCAACTCCGAGTTCCCTCGCACTTTCTCGAAGTTCATCATCAGGCCCATCTTGTGACATTGGACCCAACTGCTCACTGAGAGGATTCTTAGAAGCCCGCACAACGTATATCTATCTCACACCAACTCCGAGTTCCCTCGCACTTTCTCGAAGTTCATCATCAGGCTCATCTTGTGGAACTGGACCCAACTGCTCACTGAGAGGATTCTAAGAAGCCCGCACAACGTATATATCTATCTCACACCAACTCTGAGTTCCCTCGCACTTTCTCGAAGTTCATCATCAGGCCCATCTTGTGACATTGGACCCAACTGCTTACTGAGAGGATTCTAAAAAGCCCGCACAATGTATATCTATCTCACACCAACTCCGAGTTCCCTCGCACTTTCTCGAAGTTCATCATCAGGCCCATCTTGTGACATTGGACCCAACTGCTCACTGAGAGGATTCTAAGAAACCCGCACAACGTATTATCTATCTCACACCAACTCAGAGTTCCCTCGCACTTTCTCGAAATTCATCATCAGGCCCATCTTGTGACACTGGGCCCAACTGCTCACTGAGAGGGTTCTTAGAAGCCCGCACAAAGTATATCTATCTCACACCAACTCCGAGTTCCCTCGCACTTTCTCGAAATTCATCATCAGGCCCATCTTGTGACACTGGACACAACTGCTCACTGAGAGGATTCTAAGAAGCCCGCACAACGTATATCTATCTCACACCAACTCCAAGTTCCCTCGCACTTTCTCGAAGTTCATCATCAGGCCCATCTTGTGACATTGGACCCAACTGCTCACTGAGAGGATTCTAAGAAGCCCGTACAACGTATATCTATCTCACACCAACTCCGAGTTCCCTCGCACTTTCTCGAAGTTCATCATCAGGCCCATCTTGTGACATTGGACCCAACTGCTCACTGAGAGGATTCTAAGAAGCCCGCACAACGTATATCTATCTCACACCAACTCCGAGTTCCCTCGCACTTTCTCGAAGTTCATCATCAGGCTCATCTTGTGGCACTGGACCCAACTGCTCACTGAGAGGATTCTAAGAAGCCCGCACAACGTATACCTATCTCACACCAACTCCGAGTTCCCTCGCACTTTCTCGAAGTTCATCATCAGGCTCATCTTGTGGCACTGGACCCAACTGCTCACCGAGACGATTCTAAAAAGCCCGCACAACCTATATCTATCTCAAACCAACTCCTAATTCCCTCACACTTTCTCGAAGTTCATCATCAGGTCCATCTTGTGGCACTAGACCTAACTGCTCAGCGAGAGGATTCTAAAAAGCCCATACAACCTATGTCTGTCTCAAATCAACTCCGAGTTCCCTCGCACTTTCTCGAAGTTTATCATCAGGCCCATCTTGTGGCACTGGACCCAACTGCTCCCCGAGAGGATTCTAAAAAGCCCGCACAACCTATATCTCTCTCAAACCAACTACGAGTACCCTCGCACTTTCCCAAAGTTTATCATCAGGCCCATCCTGAAACCTAGACGCAACTGTTCACCAAGAGCATTCTAAAAAGTTACTAAAACAGTAAAGTAACTACTACTACTAGTACTACTAATACTTATTATATATTACACTATTTACTTTAAATTACGAACAATAAATAAAACTAAATTTAAGTTCTAATCTACAGAATAACTACTCAAACCAAAATAAACGAGAAATCTGTATTTTTGTTACATTTCTTCAAATCGGTACGAACGAAAGCACGTGGTTTGTCGATTGACCATCATAGCATCATCGGCACATCACTAGTCGTGACGTGTTTTCGTAAGAAAGGAATAGCATATTGCATTTTCAAAGTGATGAAAAGTGACAGATATAGTGTGTCTGTACCTCAGTATTCGCACCGGCCAGTATAAAATGGCCTCCGCTGGCTATAAATATTTTCAATGAAATATTGAATTTGACTCAACTGTGGAATGGAATTCCATCTTTTTTGTAATTAGAAGTCTTTGACGACTTTCCGCACCACCTCACACTACAAAAGCCCATAATTAGCCGCGAAAATCCTATTATTTTGTTTTTTTTTGTGAGAGTCATGCACACTCCGCACAGGTCGTTAACATGGACGCAACTGAACGGAAAGGCGGGCGACCGCGGATTAAATAAGCGCAATAACACCAACGCTTGGTGACTCGAGTCGCGAACAAACTGAGAAACATTAGGCTTCTAGTGGAGGTGTTCTGTGGCCGCAGTAGTTGCTCTGCCTCTCCGGACAGATGGCTTTTTAGGTAGTGAAGCTTTTGTACATCAGCTAAAGATGGATTGTTGTGAATTAAGGATTCGAACAAGTCGTGGAATGTGGGCCACTCCAAGTACCGGCCTGTAAAGACAGGCAAAATAATCTTTGGAAGTTTGACAGCACTGGATTCACTGTGATTGTTGTAGTCACTGTGGTTTTGCGTGTTAGTTGCTGCTGGTTGATTTTGAGGTTGTAACTGAGACAATGCTTCCTTTAATTCTGATTTGTACACGATGTATTTCTCCTCCACGGTATCGTATATACCGTCCTTGAAATACCCATCATTTTCGTCTTCAGATAAAACCAGAATGTGTTGGTGGTTTCCTTCAAATGAATTCCAATATCGATCTAAAAGTTCCAACCTCGCTTCCAAATACGAAATAGTAATTCGAGCCTTCGGAGTCTTTTTTAAGTTGACCGCCGCTTTATTTAACCTTTCATGCGTGTCGTTCTGCAGTTTGATATAACCTATAAGGTTCATGGTGGATATTTGGATTTTGCGATAACGCCACTGATTTCTTTTTCTAATTGTTCGTATTATCACTCTTTTTGGATTTTATAGCCGGTTCGATAGGACCAAAATGTTCAGCTATATTGGATTGGTTCAGCGTGGAGAGATTTTTATTAAAACGATGATTTTTCTGTGACGTTTATTTTTCGACTGAAGAAAGGCAAGGTTGACAACTACACGATTTGACAGGTGAATTTACAGATTAGAAAAGATCTATGTTCATACTAATCGATATGGGGTTTTAGTAGTGCCAACTTACAAAAAAAATGGCATTTATTTTAAATGGATAATACTGCGTGAACAGACATCGTCCTCGAGGCTTTGGCCACGCAACTTATACGTATCTCTCACAGCGTATTTTAAAATGCAAAATAAAGCAAATTTAGCACTAGCACATCTTCGTTATTTTCACCTGCAACTAATAGGGTAATTTCTCCGGTTAGCGACCACCTAATTTCATGTGCCGGTTGGCGACCACTTAGCTGAGTTGGTGAACTGAAAGGTTATTTTCTCGTTTTTTTGTACATTTCTATATTAAAACAACAAAAAAATGCATGTAGGTACAACTACTTGTCTCAATAGGGTCTGTAGACTAGATGTTATTTTCAATAGAAAAAAACCTTCTCCTGGTAGTCGCTAACCGAAGGTGGTCGCGTAACCAGCGAAATGACCCTCCCATACCCACAGTGCCTTACCTTAAACACGGGCACGGATGTAACTTTAAACATAATGTTTCATTTGTTTCTATCAAAAAACTGGGAAATTGGAGTGTTGTTCATAAAAAAATATACGATCACGTATAAAAATATAAAATCCATACTAATATTATAAATGGGAAAGTGTATGTGTGGTGTTTGTTTGTTTGTCCGTCTTTCACGGCAAAACGAAGCGACGAATTGAGGTGATTTTTTAAGTGGATAGATAGTTGAAGGGATGGTGAGTGACAAGGGGGTGAAATGGGGGGGCAAAAAGTTGTATGGAGCTGCGATATAAACGAGTTCGACGCGAACGGAGTCGCGGGCAGAAGCTAGTACTATCAAAATATTAGTCTATTCCATAAAAAAAGGTTATTTATACCACAGTGAATAAAATGTTAAAATGAGCAATGCCACCAATAAAATTAATGTGGAAAATACATTATTGCGGCAGGGGTTGTCATCAATTTCCGTAATGGGGCTGCAAAATGACGTGTTACGTCGTAGCTGGCGTGGCGCCGCATCCATCAACACTCGGGTTACTCGGCTACACCCGCGACACTCCCGAGGGCCCTAAATCTAGACACGTGTCTGTAATCACAGGCTACGTCTTGTATCTTACGATACATTAGCTTATAACATCATGACTAATTTAAATAATAACATCGCAAACAATGAGCCACTCTGAGATACCCCCTCATTCAATAAAACTTAACATAAAAAAGTTAAAACTAAATTGTGACTTTTCCTTGTCTCAAAAACATATTTATCAAAGTAACACTTATGGGGGCGAAAAATCGATCTAGCTAAGTCTCATTTCTGGAAAAAATCGGTTTCTCCGTTTTTTCTGTTTTCGCCCGGGCACAGCGCGCGACCGAACCCAGGGATTTATAAAGTAAAGAAGTTTGTAGAACGTATATAATAGTTTCAGAGTCTAACAACAAGCAGGTTACAGTAGTCCAGATGCTCATTCGTTTTTCCTTTTCCTGATGCTGAAGGACATTAAAATACCCTCAATTTTTATACTGATCACAACTTTTTCAGGAGCGCTATATGTCTATACATACCATACTCTACAACCAAAAAGAGTCAACAACGCCCTTTAATTTTCAGGAAGTTGAGTAGAAACTTTTGTTTTTCCGTAGTTGTTTGGGTTTGGTCTGGCAGTGTCGAACAGGCCTAGAGATACACCGACTTGTGTCTGGGGACGCGGAGAAATGTTACTTGTGCGGTTCAATTTAGATATTGTCATGTTTTGCAAGAAAATAATATATGTTATTACGTCTCTCTCTAGAAACATCTGTGTGATTTGGTTGTGTTTCGTGTCCGATATAAGTTTAGACCTATGACTTACATAACAATCATGAGATAAAAACGAAATTGTATTAATACTATGCCTCATGACGATTCTTTGACGACTGGTTACCCCAGTGGGTAGTGGCACTGCCTACGAAGCCGAGCATTTATTTGTGTGATGAACACGAACATTTGTTCGTGACTCATGGATGTTTTCTGTATTTACGTATTTATTTATCTATGTAAGTATGTATTTCGTCATCTAGTACCCTCAGTATTTATAAAGTATTATTATGCTATTACATAATTTCAGGGGGTAAATAAAGTACAATATATACGTTAGGTTGTAACGCAAAAACAAAGAAGTAAAACGTAAAACGGCGCATGGCGTAACGTAGGGGCTGAACACCTTTGTACCGTGTCGCTTTAACGTCATGTTTAAACTGCCATACGAAGTTTAATAAGCCTGTTAGCCATCGTCGTATGCCACCAGAAAAATCGGACAAGCGCGCGTGTGTGAGTAATTGGGCCCTACAGTAAAATCCACATTTAGGCGAACTTGTTTGACAAGTCGAAATGCACAAATGTTACCACAGTTTGGCTAGTGCTGTTCATATCGGTATTATTAAGGCTTTATCACGTTAGCCGATCCGTCAGCAGCGTCGGCCTAGTTTATCGGGTACCGCTAAGTGCTTACCGCGAATGTAGGTACACGAATCCACTAAGAGTGTTACAGAATCAGAGAGAGAGGTAATTTTATTTTCTCCTAATATAAACTCGCATCATTGTTGAGTACTAAATAGTACTTTAGGCGATTCTCTCACTGCACCGCGTCCCGCCGCGGTGCGCGGAGCGGCAGATTTTTTACACGCACAATCACGCGCATTGCCGCGTCGACAGTGTGTTGTAGGTACTAGGCGTGTTTTCTATATAAATTGAGATTCTTGCATACGATGGTAAAATCTGCCGCTCCGCGCACCGCGGCGGGACGCGGTGCAGTGGGAGAATCGCCTTACTCTAGTACCTATAGCAAGCTTGCCCATCTTGCCGCTTCAGTTAAACTCGGCTTCCGTGCACCTCCGGGTTGCAATTACCCCCAACGGGGTTATTTGACTCGGTTGACAGTGATACTGGTCGTATCGCGACCGGCGTTGTACCACAACGTTGACACGCAAACGTTACGATCCTATCCGAACTTACTAGACGACAGCGCACGCGTTTATGCGGCCAAGCAGTGTGCTATATGGGTTTTATAGCAGTCAAACATTTGGTTTGTTTAAACTTTTGCAACCAAGAACCCGCCTAGCGGGCACCTACGCCGTAGTCGCTTTCCGCTGCATACGAGCAAAACCACAGGATCGGCTACGAGCGTAGCGCGTAGCGATTCTTAGTAGCGAAAGTGTTAAACAGCAGACCTGTAGATAGGTACGAACTCTAACTTGGTGAATGAATTACGCACCGCACGCCATACAGGATTTTTCAAAGTTGATTACCTTTTATTACTAAAAACTTTACTAATACATTTTTTTTTCACGAATGATTACGTTTTGGATACTTTAAGTGGGCCTCGGCTCTAAGACTGTTAAAAAAACACGTTTTATAAGGCATCATCGAGTCAGTCGAGTTCATTAACGATAGAAAATTGCTCTAAACTAAACTCATAATCTACTTTATTGCTATAGTATAGTCAATTATCCTACTAAATGAACCATGGACTAAATCCTTCATACTTAGTAAGGCCTTTGTTGGAAGGCCTACGCCATTCTAATTAAATCAGCCTTACCTTGAGGCGGATTAGTCGCTGATGTTTCACATGAATATTCAAAAAGAAAAACTGGAACGAAAGAAAGTAGCAAAATTTAAATTCCTAATTACTTTTCATTTTGGATGACGTTTCTGAAAATAGGTAGGTGTGAGAAGAAATAAAATTACTTAGGTAGGTACCACTCACTCAAGGCGGTCATTTTGGCATTCTTTGGGGGAAGCCTATGTCCAGCAGTGGACGTCTTTCGGCTGATGATGATAATGAGGTAGGTACCTACCTACATCTTCCCACGTAACTACTTTTTTAAAAGTAATAGCTGTACTTATTCCATTGTGTTCTCCTGGCTTGTTTACTCGTAATTTATTACATGGATCTAACTATTTGTAATAAGTACAGGTTTATATGCAAATAAACTAGAAATCTAATGCTCATAATTATTGCTAGTTAAGGTTTATAACCATCTTATTTAAATACTTTCGAAAATATGATAACCTTAATCGCTTGAAATAAAAATTTTGTATTGTACATGATCTACCTATGCATACTATATAGGTACCTTATAGCCGGATACATTTTGGAACTCATCAACCCACAGTTGACAATAGTGTTTCGCACACTGGCTGGTACTATCTCTGCGTTCACCGGACGTCCCATGAGTCCCATGACACGGGTAGGGACAGCATATATCCGCTCGGGGCTTCGCTCGGGCTCGTGTTGTCCCTGGATGCGGGAAAGACATAGAAACTATACTTTGTGAGCTTTAGAACTCGCGAGCCTGTCTTTTTTAGGGTTCCGTATCAAAAGGGTAAAACAGGACCCTATTACTAAGACTTCGCTGTCCGTCCGTCCGTCTGTCTTTCACCAGGCTGTATCGCAATAACCGCGATAGCTAGACAGTTGAAATTATCACAAATTATGTATTTCTGTTGCCGCTACAACAATACAAACTAAAAACAAAATAGAATAAATAAATAAGGGGAACCCACGGGCCACGGGCCACGGGCCACGGGGGTATTTAGGTAGATAAATAACTACACAGAAAACATCCAAGACTCAGAAACAAATACAAGTGCTCACGCAAATAAATGTCCTATAAAAACTGAACTTAATAATACCTTGTATGAAGTAAATATGTGTACAATATAATGAAATCAACTCGGTCAAATTTGTTGCAATAAAGTTGGACATGCAAGTCACGGGGGAAATAAACCACACATGACTGAGTAGGTATCATAAATCGGCAGTCAATCGGACACTTATATTTTGCATTTCAGTCTGATATTAATGAGCAATTGCATGCGCAATAATTATATTCAAACTGCGTAATTATAATTCTAAAAGTAGTATAGGTACTGACAAGACCAGACTGCAAATAAGGAAATCTAAGCCATATCGGTAATCTCTCGATAAAGTACAAAATACCTTAATTTTGATGATTAATGATTAGTGCGAGTCCATACAAACACTACTCGCACTCGCAGCAAATGTATGAACTCGCACTAATCAGTAATCAAAGTGTAAAAAAGAACCTAATATAATGCAGAAGTGGGTTTAGCTAGGCGGCGGGCGCTTGAAACTCATTGATACCTATCAAATTCGAATGTGAAACGTAAATGTCTGATCGGCCCTCTGAACAATGTTAGCGAATGAAATCCTATTACATTATTCTAAAACCAGCATCCAGTTCACGAATGAATCACAATTTGCATCAGACTTAAGAAAGTCACGTCGCAGAACAAACCTATTATCATAATACAAAGTAGGCCCCTTGTCCCGATGCTCACTGAGAATACCGTTACGAGCGTCTTAAATATTAATTTCATTCGGTTTTTAGTATTTCTTTTTATAGCAGCAACAGAAATACATCATCTGTGAAAATTTCAACGGTTTAACTATCACGGTTCAGGAGATACAGCCTGGTGACGGACAGACAGATGGATGGATAGCGAAGTCTTAGTAATAGGGTCCCGTTTTACCCTTTGGGTACGGAACCCTAAAAACCTTGTCCTTCAGGGGACCGTTTCACGAAGCCACAAGTTACAATTTACAAGCGGAAGTCTCTTTCTATCAAAATGTATTGAAAAAAGACTTCTGCTTGTAAATTGTTACTTGTAGCTTCGTGAAACGAGCCCCCAGGTGGTCGCGTAGCGGCATAATGACCATTCTACGAAACCCAGTTTTCACCAGTTTTTTATACTTAGGTTAGATTGCTTCAAGCTAATGCTTTCTCTTTCGTGCTCGTACAGAGCACTACAAGATTTAGGGCTACCAAAGTCATACCGGAAAAATATGTCAGAATGCGATGTTGGCAAACATCTCGGATAAACTCATGACCATGACCACATAATTCTGTGTTACCAACAAATAATACGGCAGCAAAACAATCACCTTTCATAACGGCCTACGCTGTGGTAACTTTATATTGTTTACTGAAACCTGAAACGAAACTTCCGACTCCAGACATAACATTAAAGGTACCTACTTAGGAATGGACAGAGTGTGTGTACAGTATGTATACACACAGGTGGCGGTGGCGACATTATGTCATACAAATCATACTGTACAGATTTGATGCATAAGCTGGCTGGCTGGCTGGAAAATGGCCATTCAAAAAGAACATTTTCTATATTTAAATTTGAATAAGGTGTCAAATAAACAATTTGTATGGTCATCCTTGGCGGGAGTCGTTTATATCAACTGGGATATATGAAATCGCTAGCCTATTACTTACTATCCTAGCGTTATTCCCGGTGATGCCCCTAAAGGAGCCCGGGGTCCGCTTTGATCCTAATCCCAGGATTTGGCATAGGCACTAGTTTTACGAAAGCGACTGCCATCTGACCTTCCAACCCGGAGGGAAAACTAGACCTTATTGGGATTAGACCGGTTTCCTCACGATGTTTTCCTTCACCGAAAAGCTAACGGTAAATATTCCGTACATAAGTTCCGAAAAACTCATTGGTACGAGCCGGGATAGTAGCCGTAGCTATTCACTAACCTAATCTAACTAATCACTAATCAAAGTGTAGTAAAAGAACCTATAATGCAGCGATTGCTATTCAGAATCTAATTTCCATTTAAGAAGCTTTACATAATATGTGATGTGGATGTACTTTTTATATACATAAGTTCTGGGATAAAATGTATTTTGTTAATATAAAAAGAGTGTAATAAAACCCAATATCTAAAGGGTTTTCTTTACTTTTCTTTTATCTCCCTGTCTCATTGTCCCCGTACTTTATGAACTGTGGCTCTACACTATGATAGGCCACATTACATATTTGGTGGAGGCGCAGGCATATAATTGTAGAAACGTAGAAAGAGGGACCCGCATGTGGCCCTCAAATCAATAAGGCGGATGTCAAACAGCGCCGCATCTCCGGACGGAGGTGCGGAGCTCGTTGTATGCAAGTACCTCAGTTTGTATATAAATTCCGTATGATACGATACGACACACTGCACCGCACCTCCGTCCGGCGAAATTTGTATGCAGCTCCGCACCTCCGTCCGGAGATGCGGGGCAGTGTGACATCCGCCTAAAGCGTCGGCGATGCACTTATGAGTCTTCCGGAGTCAAAAACGTCCATAGGCTACAGTGACAATATTACCTACATACCGACTTTTCATATTAATTCACCAGATACAGGGATGCAGGTATGCGTTAGAATGTAATCGTTATGGAAGTATGTCTTTCTCGCCCTAACGCATAGTTGTGTCCTGTATGATGTCTAGCCTGCCGTTTGTGTATAGGAGCTATTAAACATTAAAATGTTTTTTTTCTGTTTTCTCTCATACTTTTTTGGAGATTCCTCCACTATGTACGCATGAACGCCGACGCGACCCTGAGGAGTGAGGACAATGGGATGTATTATTAAGTAAAAATTTAAATGATGCTGATGTGACGTGGTCAGTATCGCAAAAAGTAGAACCTACCCCTGTATACGTGTGATTGCGTGCAAAGCCAAATCTCTAAAGGCTTTCTCATAGCACTGAGAAGGGTCCTAACGTGAGAATTGTGCTCGAGATCGCATAGCGTGCCCTAAGTCCACTGTCAAAGATAAAGCAATCCCGACTACGTCATGGACAAATGTGCTTAGGGTGAGTCATAAGAAACAGTCGCGTGTAAAATGCGGAGAAATAAAGAACAGTGTTCTATTTATTTAAATGTGTGGGCAGCACGAGGACCAAGGGCTCCTTCATTTACTACACATACATTAAATTACAGTCCTACGTTACTCATCTAGGGCGGTAATACCACAGGTATTTGACTTAATTAATATGCTATCTAAGGCTTTCTTTTATACCGTCAGCGATGAGTACAATTTACGTCTCGCTCTGGCCAGGAAGTGTTATTTTCCGTTCCGAACGCGTAGCGGGCGGTAATTGCCACGTTATGGCCAGGTGTGACGTAAAAGTGTTTTCGAGACATTTATTTATTTACTCATTCAGGAGATAACACAGAACATACCTACTACGTGAGATGAGCAAAGTACACAAGATCTTAAATTACAGATGCTTCCTCAAACGTCTCTTACACAAATACCATTTGCTCGTAACGTGCCTCGTATTACGTCATTTTAGGCTCATATTTGTGGTTATTAAACACGCGTGTTTTATAACATTATGGCACTTGTGTTTTATGGTTACGAGTATATCCCGATTAAGATACGTTAGCAGATTGAAGCAAGGTGTAGTGTATGTATGAACAAAGTGCATTCTTAAATTAACCGGGTTGTACCATCGGTAAATGAATAGAATATAATAGTGTTTTCAAACCACATGCTCGACAATGCCGAATTATAGGTCATGTAAACCCTACCGAAAGCAAGACATTAAATCCCTTGGTATTAGCCGGGTTATAATGTTGTACTGAATTTCATTATAACCCGCTGGTTATAATATGATTTCACTTTTCATAATTCTTATTATTATATGCATAAAGTTTAATTTTGCTAAACACAATTTGTCCTAGGCCATGGCCTACTTGATTTGACAAAATAAATGAAGTTTGCCTCCGTGTGAACCCCGGTCCGGAGGAGCGCGGTGTTCGAAATTCGAATTTCGAATCTAGGACCACGGCTTGTGCTTTCGAATTTGGAACGTCGCGCGCCTTCATTTGTTCACGCGTGACGAACAAATCGAGTTCTTGTAGGTGCCTATAGAAGATTTAATTTCAAAAATAATATTGAAAATGTCGAGTGATGAAAGTGTTTTGACTCCTGAGTTTATCAAATTAGATGCCATAGGCATTGTCAACAATCTGCTGCCAGAGAAGTCAAAGGAAAAATACCTAAAAGCCTACAACGATTTTGACAAATGGAAAGCTGTAAAAGGCGTAAAGTCTGTGTCTGAATCAGTGCTTCTGGTCTATTTTGAATATTTATCTACTGAGCCTGTTTTTTTGTCTCGGATAAGGTGTGAAAAGTAGAGTATACACCTCGGGGATAAGACTGTTTTAGTCTTGGGCGGTTGAACCCCTCACTGCACTCAGGACTCAGTCTTAATTCCCTCGCTTCGCTCAGGAATTAACTTATAACTCCCTCGCTACGCTCAGGAGATAAATTATGAGTCCTTCGTTACGTTCGGGATTCAATTCGCTCCCGTGACATAAAACAGTGCTTTATCCCCTTAGTGTATAATCTACTATTATTCAAATAAAGCAAATATTACAGAACAAAACAAAATTGAGGCTTAAATATAAACATGGCTTATCTACTTACTCAACGAAACAAAATTAATCCTTTTTGTGAATAATTGATTATTTCTTCTGGGATATGATATAGAAAGGTTTCTATAGTAGAATTCCTTATTTTTGATGAAGTAAGGTTATTAAAATACAGAAACAGAAAGAATATTTACAAACTAACTAAACCTAACTCAAACTATGTGAACCTAATCTATGTAATGGCTGTTTATCTAAATTTCAAAATTTCATCTAAATCGCGCTTTAAAGGAATTCATCCCTGGAGTGTGGAGGCCTTAACAATTGCGTGAACTCTGATAATTACCTACTCACCTTCGACTCGTGTGATCAATTCCGCCTCGGGTGTAATGAGCTACGTAGCCTATACTAAATAACTTTATGCCAATTTAATGTATATCAAGTGTATGTTAGTTTTTTTGTCATTATATGGAACATTACGCACCCATTCCACGTCTATCGCCATAGTCAAAATGCATTATATATGTTCCTAGACTCATGTAATAGAGCATTCATATGCAATCATAAACGGTCTCATGCCCGAGGCACCCGGCTGTCGTCAGTGAACAACGGGTATGATTCACGGTCTATCTCAACTTACCGCACCACTCACTCGCCTCTAGTATAACTTGAACCTATGGACAGTATATAATATTTTGTCTTATGTACAGAATGTCCACTGTCTTACGAGCCCTGCCCGACAGGACAATGAAATCGAATCATGCCCCCCCCCCCACAGCCAGGGCAAGAAATCTTCTTTTTTCGCGACTACTTTTAAGTTAATGGAGGGATTTCATATTTGTAAAAGATAATCTAAGAAGGCTCGCGTATTATTTTCTTACCGTACGGCGGGGGTCACGCCATGAAAAAGTTTGTAGGGTTAAATGATGCTCGAAGCAACGCTACAATCGTGTTTTAAGAACAGGGGGCCTAGACAAGGTTACAATCGACAAGCGCTAACGCCAATAGAAAACGAATGAAATGTATGTGAATGACAGATGTTAACGAAAAGTGTTTCGTCGGCATCTGTCATTCTCATACATTTTATTCGTTTTCTATTGGCGTTAGCGCTTGTCGACTGTAACCTTGTCTACGGCCCCAGTATACTCGTAATCTGTGCCGAGGCCGCCTGTCCCAAAGAAGTTAAGCGTATGTCGGGGCTTTCTCTGGAAGTCATTCGCGGTCAAAAATCTCGGTTCACGCTAAATTAAATAACCGCAATAAGTTTTTTTTTTTATTTGACTATGCTTTATAAATTTATAATACTCAACTGTACCTATTAGCAATTTACGGGATCATATCATGAAAATAACGATATCAAAAATGAAGATTTTTGCGATATCTCGCTGCGTTAAAGTTGTTTTTGTCATGGGTTTTTACGTTATTTTTGCAGTTTAGATGTAAAATTAAATAAAGTTAATGACAGGTTAAAAAAACTGTACAACTTTTCACTATTGTAGGAGATATTACGGTATTTTACCGACCCGTATTCTTTGCCCGCGAGTGTATTTCCCTAGTACTTATTCAAAGGTTCCAGTACAGTAGAGGACTACTTAATTTAGTCCACAGCACGGAGACGTCATAGTGTGGCTTCGGCAATTAACACACACAACGTGGTTTAATTGAATTTGTGGTGCGCCCTGTTTCGCACACATCTCCTTTACTGCCTCGCCTCCAGAATCCATTGCATAACATCTGTTAGTATTACAACTCCTTTCATTAAAAATACACCTTCACTTGTCCTATATGACGTAAATTGTCGTGCAACGTGCTCCAGAAGGCGTAGCACGGTTGCCATTTTATTACTTATCACTGTGGATAAGACATCCGTCACGTTCCGATAAGTATGCGAGTGCGAGAGTGATGGATGTCTTATCCACAACGATAAGTGATAAAATGGCAACCGTGTTACGCCTTTAGGTTGTTTTATTTCTTTTTGTGAGAGTGGATAACAGCAGTTTGTAAATAGACTACATTAAAACTAAAACGGCCTTTAAAGATGTCTAAATAAAGCATGTTAATGGGGGACGACGGTAGATAAATCATTTAAATCGACATTTCAATATGTTTAACGTTAAGTATTGTATTGTATTGTATACATAAATTGGTGCCTTCACCGTATAGGCGCTTTCCACTGCATACGGGGAAAACCACCTGATCGGCTACGAGCGTAGCGCGTAGCAATTCTTGGCGGTGAATGAGTTTAGAAGTGGCTAGGTACCTATCTAGATTATCAGTGCTGTGCTGGGATCGTATCGTCTAACTACATCCGCTCATAGAAGCACATGAACCCATTAGCTAATGGCTAAGCTTTCACATCTTTCGCTAAATATTAAAGTAATGTAATATCAAATCTAAAAAAATAGCAACGTGTCGAGTAGGTAATTAAAAAACTAGTAATTAATTAATTAGACTTAAGGCGGTAATTTAAGGTGGATGCCATGCTAGATGTCATGTCGTGACACTCGTGTACCTACGTGTCGCAACCAGAGACATAGCAGGGGGCTAGCACAACTGACGCCGCGCCGCGACGCGACGCGAGAAAGATCTTTGACGACCGCTGTAGCCTAGTTGGTAGTGACCCTGCCTACGAAGTGTTAGAAAAAGGAACTTGTAGTAAACTCTAATTTTCATTTAAACGTAATATTTCTAGCCCTACAAATTAATGTATGTTTGGAATTGTTAATAAAGTAGAAAATAGTACGGCCAATGACAGAATCTTAGCGGTAGTCCTTTTCAATAGAGACTTCCGGTTCGGCCAATTCATAAATGTTTCAAATATAAGTATTAGAAAAGAGATTAAGTGTCTAATAATTATTTGTTGTTTTAATAAGATTATTGAACTAAATAATGCTATGTAAAACATAATAGTAATTGTTAAAGTTGTTAAATACGGAATCATAATGTATGGCGCCGTTCAAAGATGGCGCTTGAGTATGAACACTTGAGTTCCGAAGTAGAGATGTGCCAACCCGAAAATATCACAAACCGAGTTGAACGGTTCGACTTTCTATGTAAACCGGTTTCAACCCGGGTTGATCAAACCGAGTTGCTATGACGGTCCTGAACGTATTAATGTAGTATTAGGTTTGACCTGTCCGAGTCGATCCGTGAATTTAAACACCTACTTTTTCGGGTTAAAACGGTGTAAACTGTTTATATAGGTTATTGTTACATTTATGAGCGTTACCTCGGTAGTGCCATAGAGTAATAAGTAATTATAAATTGCTCAGTATACATAGTACATAGTATACATACATACTAATAGCTGAAAATGTATTTATAATAGATTTCAAATCTAAATAACACGAATTATTTTTAAAGTGCTACAACACAACATCCGTTTCATTCAAAGTTCTATTAAGTACGTAATAAACACCAAAACTCAAAAATGCAAAAATCTAAAGTTCAACCGCTCAAGGTCAAGCGTCATGCCAGCGTACCATTGAAAGAATTTAAGTAAACTTTGTTGCAACGAGATAAGGTCTACTAATGGTCGTAGTCGTCGCCCGTCAGTCCAGTCCATTCAGGAGAAATCGGGTTTATTCGGCTTCTCCTTCGGTTCGCCCGCTCCGGCCCAGCCCGTTCGCGCGAGTCGCGCGCTGTCGGTTCGGTTTCGTTCGCCCGGCCCGCTGTCGGCGAGCGGGCTCGAATGTTGCGGTTCGCTGCTCGTTATAGAATCGAGTTGGTTGAATAGCAAACCGGGTCGGTTCGACTTTAGCTTGACTCGGTTTGGACCGGGTTGGCAAACCGAGTTGACACATCTCTATTCCGAAGCTCGGGCTTTAGAAAGATTACTTGTGAACGTAAGACTTAATAAATAGTATTTCATATATAATTGGGGTGTTTTCTTCAGTTCAGAAGTGACAACGGACTACTTTGATCGCCCAAAATAAAGGTCTAGTATATGGTTTAACAACGTTGTGACCGGTAAGTGATATTTTTATAATATAAACAACTAATGTTGCCGAGCCGGATAGCCACCGGCGACGCGCTTACAAGAAAAGGGTCATCCCAAACCCAAGCTATTATTCAGTACGAGTATATTCCTGTTGTTTAAATACTTACAATTTAGCAAAATAACTAACAAGTAACTTGATAATTTTGAGCATTCGCCAAATAATTTATAAATCAAAGAACTGCTAAATTGAGTATAGTTTTCAGACCTCGGCGTTCTTATGTCATAATTGTAAGGTCGAGTTTTGTTTGGCATAGTTGTTTGTCAATTTTACAATTCATGACTGTTTGAAGCAAGTGAAGTGGTTGAAGAAAATTTTGTTAAATCATTTCATCAAATTATACCTAGTCTTTAACTAAGTGTATTTAGTTAATGATAATTAATTACGTTACGTGAACTTGGTGGTGATGTCCGTAAACCGCGCTTCATCGCACGGGTACCTGCTGTTATTTTAAGTGGATGAGGATTTAGTTTCAGTAGGTAGGTACTCTACTCTTCGTTGAATTGGTGATACGTTCTTGAGTATTTATGTTCTGGTCTTAGATTTGAACAGAACTATGTTGGCACCGAGTTTAAAATACACTGCTACTTATTTGTAACTAACCATCATGGATGTTTGATTTCTTGTTTAATGGAATAGGTAATGATATGACGTGCGAATTTGAATGTTTAGAATTTATTATTACGTGACCATCTGAAAAGAATCTTAAAATTTCAGAATATATGTATATCACTCGGTTTCGGTTGTATACATATTCTTTAAATATATTATTATAATTCATACCTTATTCATAAATAAGCAGTGAACTGGAGATTTTGATCGTTTAGATAAGAGGATCGATTGTATTTTTTTTTTACTGGTAACGCAATTAGAACTGTTATTGCAAGCAGTACGATCTACTCTGGTCCAGAACTCTTTTACATAAAGTGCTAGTCATATGTATTTCAGTGTTTTTGCATATTTTAATTTCAAAGTTAGCTCTGTACCAAGATGTCAGATCGCCGCAGTCGCACGCCTACCGACCCTGTTCGGTCGCACAATATAACATCCTCAGGACGATGGCAATCTGGTAACCGAAATTCTGAACGACATCGGAAACTTCGTAGAATCTCTTCACACTTAAGAGAGTCTCGCAGTCGTGCCCGCGATCGTCATTGTCGCCGGCGCCGATATGATTCTCGCTCGTCTCGTACATACTCGACGTCATCAACAAGCCGCTCACGTTCTCGCGTGCGCATTCGACGTTCGAGGGTTGATTCGCCACAGCTGAGAGTCACTAGGAGCCGCTCGCGTTCTCGTAGATGGCGCACGGAACGCAAGTTTCGCATTGAAGTTGAATCAGCTTCAATGAGAAAGACCCGCTCGCGTTCTTTTGATGAACGGCCTCGTGACCGCCACTATACGGGCGGTCGCTCGTTGCGTTCACCCTCCCGTCCAGAATGCGCCGAAGAGCATCATGCTTCTTCAAACTGTATCAGTTTGGAACATGCGCGTTGCAATAAAAATACCAATTCTAGTAATGTAGCAAGCGAATCTGTTTTAGACAAATTGGTTAATATTTTACAAAATGGAAATTATCGTGGAAATGCCCAGCACTTTCAAGGATCTCAGAACATTATAACGGAATACGATCCTGACACGAAGTCCCAAACCATGAAGGATTGGATCAGAAAAATAAACGAATCTGCAGAAGTTTATAGTTGGTCTGAGCAACAAACTATATTCTATTCGCTACCTAAATTGAGAGGACTTGCAAAGAAATGGTGCGACGGTCTTACCTCTGTTAAGTTTAGCTGGGACGAGTGGCAACAAAAATTGGTAAAAGCATTCCCGGAAGACCAGAATTATGCAGACCAGTTAATGGAAATGTTAAATCGTAAGAGTAGACGCAATGAAACTTTAGTAGAATATTACTATGATAAAATAATGCTTGTTAATCGCTGTCAGCTCAAGGGCCGTCAAGCTGTAGACTGTATTAGCCATGGTATAGATGATTATAATATTAGAATGAACGTTGAAGGTGCGCACTACTGTGAACCTGAGGAGATTCTAGAATATTTTCGTAATATTTCACATAACATAAATGACTCCATAGCGTTCAAAAACGTTAATACGGATCGTTGTACAGATTCGATACTAAACGCAGCCGATCAAAGTCATGAACAAAATAATAAATTTATTAATGAAAATATCGCGAACCGTAAGGGATTTTTATCTTCAATATCCTGCTACAACTGCGGGCAAGCTGGACATACCGTTACTAGGTGTCCCAAAGAAATAGTTAAGTGTAAAAAGTGCAATCGTTATGGTCACCTAGAAGATCAATGTCAAAACCAGAAATCGTTTAACCTATCTCAAAATAGAAAAGAAGATTCGCAATATAATGGAAACCGAAACTTATCAAGAGCTTCCTTGACATAAATTGTATAGAAGCTAAGAATGTAAGAGACTATTGGTTTCCTGTAATGGCCCATTTTGTAAGGAAATATTTTGGCGCTTACATCACCTGCGCTTCCGCTAAGGAACCATCCGTTAAAAACAAAGGCGGAAATACTTTAAGGAATCGTTGACTCTTTTACAAAGTTTATTGTCCTGCGAACAGTAAGGAATATTAAGAGTAGGACTACAATTCAAACATTGCGAGAGTTTATTAGATTGTTGGAATCTTCAAAAGCGATCGTGTCCGACCGGGCTACTTGTTTCTCTTCAGTAGAATTCAGACGTTTTGACGGCAAAATTGAGAGCTATCTAACAATTTTGAGCTCTTTGACGGCGTTAAATATTGACAAAAACGATCGTAACTGGGACAGTGATCTCAACAAGGTTCAATGGAGCTTCAATAACACATTTAAATTTAAAGAAAATCATTTAAGAAAGAAACGGTTAACTTGTCTGAAGATCACTTGCACGAAATTTCGGAACAATTAACCGTGAATGAGAACATTGATGCGACACGAGAACAGGTAGCTTCGCGTATAAGAGAACAGCATCTACTCATGGAGGCGCGATTTGACAAAAGAGGTACACGGCTAATACGTACGTTATTGTTATATCGGAATATCGGAAATAGTAATAAGTTGATCCCACCCTACAGCGGACCATAACCGCAGTACTTGGGTAATGACCGTTACGAAGTTAGCAGTGTAGATGGGTTCTCAACCAGAATGTATAAAAATGTTTATTCAGCAGACTAAATGAAGCCATGGATAACACTGGTCCTATTTCGAAGTCTGATTCTAAAAATGAAAGTAATAGCTCATATAACGACAATAAAGATTAAAAATCATCACTATAAAATCTAATTTTACACATTAAACGATCAAAATTTAAACATAAGAATGAATCTCATTATTTATTATGAAAATTATACAGCATTTTATTTTCACATGTATATTAAATTATGTATTTATGTAATTATCATACCGAAACTGAGACCATGCAACCGAGAGCTGGCGCGGCGGGGCGGTCCAGAGGCTTGTACACCCTGTGCGTGTACGCGGCAGTAAGATGACCACGCGCTCGATCACTTCAGCAAGAGGCCGATGCACCCTACGCAAGTACGCGGCGATGAGATGACCGCATACCAGATCACTTCAAACCTACCTTTTCTAACCTTGTCTGAGGCCGAGACACCCTGTGCGTGTACGCGGTGACAAACCTAACCAATACCTGAGGCCGATACACCCTGTGAGTGTATACGGTATTTACTTTATTGAGCTTGCCTGAGGCCGACACACCCAGTGAGTGTACGCGGTAACAAGCGTAATCAAACTGAGACCGATACACCCTGTGAGTGTACACGGTATTTACTTTATTGAGCTTGCCTGAGGCCGATACACCCTGTGAGTGTACGCGGTAACAAGCATAACCAAACTGAGGCCGATACACCCTGTGAGTGTACGCGGTAACAAGCGTAATCAAACTGAGGCCGATACACCCTGTGAGTGTACGCGGTAACAAGCATAACCAAACTGAGGCCGATACACCGTGAGTGTACGCGGTAACAAGCATAACCAAACTGAGGCTGATACACCCTGTGAGTGTACGCGGTAACAAGCGAAAATCAAACTGAGGCAAATACACCCTGTGAGTGTACGCGGAAGCTACTTTCCTACGCTGTACGAGACATCCACTTACAAGAGACTGCTACACCCTGTGTGCTGCGTGTGTACGCTGTTACGAGACATTCACTTACCAGAGACTTCTACATCCTGCACTGTTCACTACGAGTAAAACGTCAGCCACACTATTCCCAACAACAACAGAGCAACAAATTACTACCAAACAGGCGACTACTGATATTCGGGTCATACTCAAATTTAGGTTCGCGTCTTTCCCGTGGACACTATAAAAGTTAAGGGCTACGAAGCCTAATTTTGGTTTGGACTCTTAATCCGCATAAACAGCGTCTCCTCTCTATATTACTATTCGATAAAAACCTTATTTATATGCAGGTGAGCTCTTAATTATTGACTACAGGAGAGATGAATTTCGTTTATACACTGGGTTCACCCGAACACACTGTATAAGCAAAATTCGTCTCTCCTGTGGTCAATAATTAAGAGCTCACCTGCATATAAATAAGGTTTTTATCGAATAGTCATCCATAAGAGGAGACGCTATTTATGCGGATTAAGAGTCCAAACCAAAATGAGGCTTCGTAGCCCTTAACTTTTATAGTGTCCACAGGAAAGACGCGAACCTAAATTTGAGTATGACCCATTCGTAATATGTTCCCAAAGTTAAGTAAAAAATAATTGAATGAGGTCATCCAATAAGTAACGGATGGCCGAACGTGGTACCTATTACCAAGTGAGATTTAGTTTAAATTGTAACCAAAATACCAAATGGCTTACTACTCTTTAGTATATAGGCAAATTTTATTGATTGAGGTCGGTTAGTCGTTAGAAATACTTGATTTAATTGTTTAATTAGTCTAAAATATAACTACATGGTACGATTGTTAAGTTGTCTTTACTAGGAAGTGAAATTAGTCAGATATATTGCGAGTTAACTAGCCTTGCTTAGTTTCTTTTTATAAGAAAAGGGATATATCATATTGAGATGTTATAGTTACTATTTTGTACTATTCACTACTTTTTATAACCTTAATTAAAGATACGAAACCACGTAATGTAGATAATCCATGTGTATATAAAAATATATATAGCTTCGTCGAAGTGATGTATTAATTGTTTTGCTTGTATCTGGCGGTGTTTTCTTCAAATTCCTTCTAGTACCATACTGCCTAGGGACAGGCAAAACTTCAGGATGGCCGACTGTTAGAAAAAGGAACTTGTAGTAAACTCTAATTTTCATTTAAACGTAATATTTCTAGCCCTACAAATTAATGTATGTTTGGAATTGTTAATAAAGTAGAAAATAGTACGGCCAATGACAGAATCTTAGCGGTATAGTCCTTTTCAATAGAGACTTCCGGTTCGGCCAATTCATAAATGTTTCAAATATAAGTATTAGAAAAGAGATTAAGTGTCTAATAATTATTTGTTGTTTTAATAAGATTATTGAACTAAATAATGCTATGTAAAACATAATAGTAATTGTTAAAGTTGTTAAATACGGAATCATAATGTATGGCGCCGTTCAAAGATGGCGCTTGAGTATGAACACTTGAGTTCCGAAGCTCGGGCTTTAGAAAGATTACTTGTGAACGTAAGACTTAATAAATAGTATTTCATATATAATTGGGGTGTTTTCTTCAGAAGCAAGAGGTCCTGGGTTCGAATCCCGGTAAGGGCATTTATTTGTGTGATGAGCACGAATATTTGTTCCTGAGTCAAGGATGTTTTCTATGTATTTAAGTATTTATTTATCTATATAAGTATGTTTATCGTCGTCTAGTACCCATAGTATAAGCTTTGCTTAGTTTGGGACTAGTTCGATTTGTGTAGGATTGTCCCCTAATATTTATTTATTTATCTACCCTCCTCGTTCTAATTTGCATGGTGCGAGTGAGACAGGAGATGCTCAGTCGCGCGCGAAGCGACTTGTCAGCAAGTTGTGCTAGACGCACAGAACTATGAACGTAATTACTTACGTCCATAAAACGTTTTCTAATAATTCGTAATCTAATTTGAATTTCGAATTTTCTTAGAGACGCCGCCGAAGCCGGTCTCCATCCATCAAATAGTTTGCATATTTATAAACTAATACTAACACATTCACTACCAAGAAACGCTACGAGTACGCGCTACGCTCGTAGCTGATCCTGTGGATTTCCCCCTAAGTAGCGAAAGGAGTGGGCAGTGCGCATAAGATTTTTAACGTAAATATATCTGAGAAATCAAAGAAATATCTTACGTTTGAAAAACATTTTTAAGTGCAATACAATAATACTCAATAATATAACTCATTCTACATGGGAGAAAGAAAAATGACATACTTACTTAACTATTTTTTTATTTAAAAATCAAAGAAAGGTTTTGACCGTGTTTCGTGTGGAAAATCTGGCATTGTTTTTAGGTTTTTGAAGGTTAATATCTCTTTTAAGAATAAATTTAGGAAAACAGGAACATGTCAATAGTAGCCATACATTTATGAAAAAAAATTGCTTTACTGCCATTATCCAGGGAGAAAACAGGGGACTACGTTTGTATGGAAAAACGGCCATTGTGTTTCATCTTAAGCTTCGGTCGCACTACCTTACTTAGGTAGTGCGACCGACAGAGCACAAAAGAATCGTTATTGAAAAAGTGATAAATTGTGACTAACTATGTCTACATTTGAGGATACATTGCCAAGTATAGGGGACCGACTTTATTTCTACATGTGTGACATAAAAACGGGTGTAAAATACTAGTTCGCTATTTTGGACTCATGCCAAAGCTATCAGTTACTTACAAAGTGCCAAAGTGGTAGTTAACAAAAGAGAAGTCCTGCGAAAGAGGTCACAGATAACGCATGCAATAAATAGAGACACGTTTCAAATGGTGACGTCACGGACGCCATACGACGTACGCGCTTACTATCACCGCCGTCCATATAAAATAAAACAAGTTGCTTTTTGCTTTGAAAGTACACTAATTTACTTCGCGTTGGTGTAAATATTGACAAATATTATTTGCGTTAGAAAAGGTGCAGTATCAAACACGAAAAGTGATAAATAATAGTTGAACACGGACGAGTGCTGCGAACATCTACCCACAGTGAAAAAAAAAACACAACACGATATTAAAATAGAACAATGAAGTGTGGGGCTTGTTCTAAATTTATGGGGCGCGCTACTGGCGCTGGCACCGTATCGTGCCCAAAATGCAGCGGCCAGTACCACGGTGCTTGTGTGGCTGTCTCGGCTGGAGCAGTGATCCCCAAGGACTGGGTCTGTCCTGATTGCCAGCGGTTCTTGCCTAGAGACAACCGCTCCGACACGCCCGTAAAAGGCCTGCCGGGCAAATCGTCTTCTGCTGCCGTAGCCGCCGCCGCCGTTCCACTAGTCACCGACCGGCCCACTGCTGCCGCTCAGGCCGTCATCACCCAGCCCGGCGCCACATTGCCCGTCTCCACTGCGGACATGCCCGACTCTCCTGTGTCCGTCGACGGGGAGGGCATGGCAAATGCGCTTGTTGAACTGAAGCGGTTCATCAGCGCGGAGTTCTTCAACATCAGACGGGAGCTGAAGGAATTCCTTGACGAGTTTCAGGAGATGAGAGCGCACTTGTCCGATTTCAACGCAAGGATGGATCGTTTGGAGGGCCGCGTCGATGCTATTGAGAAGCAGGTCGTAGATGGGGCGGCATCAGCCGCTACCCGAGTTCTCGAGGAAGCCGTTGCGACCCTTCAAATGGAGTTGAACGATCGTGACCAGGAGCTTCTGTCGAACGACGTTCAGGTGACGAACGTCCCGGAGGAGCCTGGTGAGAGTGCAGCTGGCCTAGCCACGCAGATCTGTGCAAAGCTGGGGGTGGAGCTGGACGTGCGCGACGTGGTAGCTGTGCATCGCGTCGGGCGGACGCGCGAGGCCGGCCGGCCCCGGCCCTTCGTGCTGCGCCTGGCGCGCCGCGCCGTCAAGGACGAGCTGCTGCGGGGCGCGCGCACGCGCCGCGGAGCCACCACCGAAGGCCTGGGCCTGGCCGGCGCGCCGCAGCGGTTCTACGTGAACGAGCGGCTGACGGGCGCCAACCGGCAGCTGTTCCAGCGGGCCCGCGAGGCCGCGCGCACCGCCGCCTGGCGCTTCGTGTGGACCCGCGACGGCAGGATCCTTGCCCGCAAGTCTGAGGGCCAGCCGACTCATCGCGTGCGCCGGTTATCCGATTTGCACATTTTTTTGCCCGCCGAAGTCCAAACCGATCCTTAGTCGCTATTGCTTTTGTTTTTTTTCTTGTAACGACCTAAAATCAAATGTTTCGTTGTTGTCATTTCTTTTCAAATCACTTCATATCAATTGTATTCTCGTAAAAAAATACCGTCCTTACCGTTTTGTTGTTGTGGCCTTTATATTGTGTTTGTTATTGTTATGTGTTGTTGCGGGAGTGGACCGACAAATATGCCTCGTACCGTCGCGTGTTTCAGTCTGGAAGCAATTATTTTCTTTAAATATGTCCAGTTATAGTTTATGTATGTATATATATGTTATCGGTCTACACTATCTCTTCTTATTGACCACTTTGAGTTGCACTATTTATTTACTTTTATCTCTGTGCCCTAAGTCACTTACCTGTATGCAGTTACCCATTTGCTATTGTCGTTTTAACTTTTTCGCTCGTTTTTATCATGTCGCGGTTTAACAATTTGAAAGTTGGATTATTTAATGCTGGTTCCCTTGGTACGGGACACGATGAGCTGATTGCGACTATAACTGATTATTCCCGTGGGTAGTCAAACAAACAACAAGTCAAAATAGTAGAGCTGTATTTTAAAATAAAGGAAAAATAGTATTTTACATTTTCTGAATGTAGTAACCACTTCCATGTGATACTTACTGCCTCATTGCTGCCCTCTGCTAATATCCACCTATTTCATCACTTTTTTTTGGCATAACAACACAAGTTCAAAGGTCACTTTTAGTGGACACGCCTTTCTGCACACAATGGACCACCTAGCACAGCTGCAAAAGAGCATGGACGACATGAAGGCCATGTTTACTTCCCAAATGGCCGCTTTTGAGAGTTCCGTGGCCAACCAGGGAGGGGATTTGTTGGCGGGTGGCTACGGCACCTTCAAAACTCTGCTGTGGAAGGCCGTCGAGACACTCCAGGAACAAATGGGCTTCGTTTTGAAGACTTTGGAGGAGATGGAAACCCGTTCTCGAGCTGGAATTCTGCTGCTGCATGGTGTTCCGGAGGTTACAGGTGAAGACATCACAGACACAGCGATGGACATCATCAAGCAGGACCTCAAAGTGGATGGGGTCTCGGCGCATTCCATGATGGCCTGCTACCGCCTTGGTAAGACCCCTATGCCTTCAAAACCACGGGCTGTGCTACTTAAGTTCAGCTGTCACAGGGCTCGGAACGCAGTTTGGACCTCGAAGAAACTGCTCAAGGGCTCTGGTAGAACTCTCTCTGAGTTCCTCACTTCTACCCGGCATGCTGTGTTCGTGGAGGCTCGCAGGCTGTATGGCGTCAGAGACAGCTGGACAAGCGACGGGCGTATTGTGGTACAGTGCAGCGATGGAGTGCGACGGAAAATAACGTCGATGGAAGAACTGCGGTCGTTGCCTGCGCCTGCGGCTACGGAGGAGGACGGTCCTGCGGCGGGGGCAAGTGCGGGGTCAGCGGGTGCTCCGAGGGTGCCAGGTGCTGGAGTGCCTCCTACGCAGCCGCGTCGACCCAAAAACCCTTCCCGAGTTGGCGCTAGCGTAGCGGCACGGCGTGGTGCCCATACTTAGTATCCTCTTATGTGCTGTTCTTATTCCAAATTCCAATCTAGATCATTTTTATTTTATTTTTTTTGTACGCGGTACACCTCAAAATATTTGTTCGAAATGTCGTGCATCACTTGTCATTCTTGTCAATGTCACTAGTAGGTTAAGATTTGTTTGACGTTTTGTGCGTTTCGTTATTGCGCAGTAAAATTATATTGGTGTATTTTTCTAGGTGCATATGTTTATACTGATGGTGTGTCCGTAATTTCAGTTTTCTTTGCGTTACTTTTGTTTTTTTTTGCCATTTGTTGATGTAACTCTTATTTTAGCTGGCGAGCGATTGAGGCAGATTGCTCTTTAGTGTAATTAGTAGTTTGTTGATTTAGCTAGTAGCTTAGGTTCTTTTATTAATTATTTATATTTCTGTATATATATATCTATATATTTGTATTCAACCGTATTTACAATGTCGGACGTGTTTAATGCTAGTTTGGACAGCGAGTTTTTTTCACTCTCTTCTTCAAGTTTTTACGATTCCTTGAGTGACGCATCAGATATGCCTGATCTTAGTGAACGCTTGCACTGTACTTTTAAAACTTCTACTAAAAACTTCAATGTCGTTCATATAAATGCGCAGAGTGTGCCGGCTCATTACACTGAATTGCTTGCATCGTTCAGCTCCAATAACAATATACATGCAATTCTTATCTCCGAGTCATGGCTAAAGCCCTCTCTTCCTTCAACTTTATATCCCTTGCCTGGGTATATTCTGATTCGTAATGACAGGATTGGCCCTAGCGATGGCGGTTCGGGAACTGTGCGGGGCGGCGGTGTTGCCATATATATAAAAAGTAATTTCGCTTATCAAGTAGTTGCTCAGTCGCCATCAGTCTACTCGAACTCTTCCGAGTATCTTTTCTTAGACGTGACTTTACATCACTCCAAAGTTCTTCTTGGCGTTTTTTATAGCCCTTCATCTCAAATTAATTATTTTGATTCCCTCGAAAATGTTTTAGTCAATATTAGCCCTCAGTTTGATCACAGCATTATTATGGGTGACTTTAACACCTGTCTCCTTAAAAATGACCATCGCTCCGCTAAGCTCCGTTCTCTTGCAACTTCTATAAATCTAAGCGTGTTGCCACTTGATGCTACGCATTTTCCTCATAACGGCCCTCCTTCTCTTTTAGATCTCATTCTTACTACTTCTCCAAATCTGGTATCCCTCCACGGGCAATTCAATGCTGCAGGATTCTCCAATCATGATTTAATTTACGCCTCTTTTAACATTCGTCCCCCGAAGAAGAGACAGAAGATAATCATGCGTAGAAATCTCCGCGATGTAAATCTGGAAGCGCTCTGGGATGATGTTTCACATGCTGATTGGAGCAGTGTAGGTCGTCATGACGATGTTAACATGAAAGTAGGGGCTTTCAATGCCATATTGCTTGCGATTTTTGATAAGCATGCTCCTTTGAAACCAACGCGAGTTAAACACTTTCCTGCACCGTGGCTCACGCCGGAGATCAAACAGTACATGGCCAAGCGCGATCGAGCTCGTATTAAGTTCCGGCTGGTTCCTTCGGACGAAAATCGCCAGAGGTATATTTCCATACGTAACTGCTGCAACAAAGTCTGTAGGGAAGCAAAACGCCTCCATATCCACAAATCAATAGAGGAGTGTCCCCCTTCTAAGTTGTGGAAATTTTTAAAGTCTCTTGGGGTCGGCAAAACTCAGCAATGTTCTTCCAATACTCTTGACATTGACGCTATTAACAAACATTTCAGCACGTCGCCGGTTACTCTTGACCCATCCATTAAGCAATCCACTCTTTCACTTCTTGCCAATATTACACACCCCGACCTATCTCCCTTTGAATTTGGTTTGATTTCACCGCAGGAGACGCTTGCCCTTCTCAAATCTATTAAGACGAAGGCAATCGGTGACGATGGCCTCAGTGTGGATATGCTTATGCTCGTGGCGGATTTTATTGTTCCTACCCTTTCGGATATTATAAATTTCTCCTTGTCCACTGGAACCTTTCCGGCATCGTGGAAGTATGCTCACGTAATTCCTCTCCCCAAAATCCCTAATGCTGTATCTTTCACTCAATACCGCCCTATTTCTATTCTCCCAGTTTTGTCAAAGATCATTGAACATTATGTTAATCGTCGTCTCCTTTCTCATCTTAACAGAAATTCTTTGTTTAATCCTTTCCAATCCGGATTCCGCCCCGGGCATAGCACGGTCACCGCTTTAGTTAACGTCACCGATGACATTCGCCTCAATATCGAGTCCAAAAAGCTCACTGTCCTTGTTCTTCTTGATTTTAGCAGTGCTTTTAATACGGTAGATTTTGATATTCTGCTAGGTATTCTCCGCTCTCTTAACATTTATGAAACTCCCTTATCCTGGTTTCGCAGCTACCTCTTTGGCAGGCGCCAGCGCGTTACGTTCGATGACAAGATGTCCGAGTGGTGCGAACTCTCCGCTGGCGTTCCACAGGGCGGGGTGCTTTCTCCATTATTGTTCTCTGTTTTTATAAATAGTATCACCGAATCCCTAACTACATCATATCACCTTTACGCAGATGACCTACAGATTTATGCAGCGGCTACTGTGGATGATGTCTCCGCATTAATTTCGGAAGTCAATCGAAACCTAGAATCTATACGCTGCTGGGCGTGTAAGTATGGTTTACAAATTAATGCGAAGAAATCGCAAGCGATTGTTATTGGTAGTCCTTACTATGTAGATAAGCTCTCAAAGGTGGTGGTGCCTGACATTATTTTTGATGGAATTTCTATTCCTCTTTCCTCTACTGTCAGGAATTTGGGTATCACCATGGACCAGACGCTTTCTTGGTCACCCCATATAGCTGAGGTGAGTCAGAGGATCTTTAGATCCCTTCACTCCCTAAGACGTCTCCAGAATTTCCTTCCTCTTCGTACCAAGTTGACCCTTACTCAATCTCTTTTGCTTCCTCTTCTGGACTATGGCGATATTGCGTTTCTGGACCTCAACGAGGAGCTACTTGATAAGCTGGAGCGTCTACAAAATGTATGTATCAGATATGTATTTGGTCTACGCAAGTATGATCATATCTCTGAATTCCGCTCTAAGCTTCGATGGTTACCGATTCGCCGGCGCAGGGATGTGCATATCCTGTCATTACTTTTCAATACACTGTTCAGCCCTACTTCCCCTCCTTACCTTTCTGAGCGGTTTAGTTATATGGCAGACGGCAGTGGCCACCGCTTGCGGTCGAGTACTAACCTTACTCTTGCTGTACCGTCTAGAAAGACGCGAACATACTCCAGATCTTTTACTGCGCGCGCTGTTAAATTGTGGAATGAGTTGCCTTTGTCGCTGAGACAGTCGCAGTCTGTTGCGTCACTTAAGATGAATTTGAAGAAGTTGTGGCTTTCCAATGACTTGTGAATTGGTTGAATATAGTATTTATTTATTTATTGTATATTTGCGATATATATGTAACATATGTTAGTGTGTATTATATTTTATATTGTATATTTATATATGTATTGGCATGTTTTTATTTGTCTAGAATTAATACTAATTAGGATTTGCTTTATTTTCTCTGTTTTTGTACACGGTATAAGTTTGCCTATCTCGTTCTACCTACCTTCCTCTCAATTGCTCAAAGGTTAGCTGGAAGAGATCCCTTATAGGGATAAGTTCGCCTTTGTACTTTGATCTATTGTGTGACATGTATATTCCTTAACCTGTTATTGTGTACAATAAAGTGCTTACATACAACTGATACGAACGCAGACATTATAGCCATAAACGAGTCGTGGCTGCGGGCTGGCGAGGATGGACGTGCTCCCGCCGTGCCTAATTACCGACTACGCCACGTTCCCCGGCCGGTCGAAATATGTGGAGGACGGGGTGGGGGCGTCGGGTTCTTCCTGCGCCGGGGCCTCAACGCACGCACACTACCACATCCTCCCGCTGCGCTCGTAGAGCAAATGTGGTTGAAAACAATAATTAACGGCAGGCATTTAATAATTGGAACCGCCTATCGACCACCACGGCTTGATGTTGACACTTTTTTTGATGCCATCACTGACTCATTAACTTCTTTTATTAAATACGATCGACTGATTTTACTGGGTGACTTTAATATAAATTATACGGACAAGAACGACAGAAAATTTAAATGTTTGACACAATTTCTAACAACGGTTGGCCTGACACAACATGTAAGCGACCCGACTCACTTTACGGAACACAGCCAGACGACTATAGACCTTATTTGCTCCGACGCTCGTGTTGTGTCTGTGGACGTGCAGCATATCCCGGATCTGGGCAGGCATGCATTCATCACAGCCGAGTTTGACATTAAGAAGCGGAAACCGACACCTAGACGTATTACTTATAGACCACTGAAAGACATTAACTTAACTGTATTTAACAATGAGCTTGACGCCATAAACTGGGAACAAATTTTATCACTTAACGACGTAAATCACATGGTTAGACTATTTAACTCACTGCTACTAGGACTTTTTGACAGACACGCGCCGGAAAAGACGATAGTAGTGAAGGAGGCACTTAAACCATGGCTCACGAGCAACGTTCGGCTCATGATGCGGCTCAGAAACGAGGCTCACACTCGTTACAAACGTACCGGGAGCGATGTTCACAAGCGCTATTACCTCGACCTGAAGCACCTAGTGATCGAAGCCATATATAGCGAGAAACGTGCCTTCTTCACGCATCATGTCAATGACATTACTGACTCAAAGACTCTTTGGAAAAACTTAAAGCGCACTGTTCTTCCAGATTCACAGACCCAGACTGACCTCACACAATTTGATGACCCTGACTTGATAAACCGTCATTTTCTTAATATTCCTGGAACACAGGAAGTGACTTTATCTGACTTAACATTTTTTGAATTTAATAGACATAACGACAAAACTTTCACGCTTTCTCCTACCACTGCTACTGCCGTCACAAAACTCATTATGTCAATAAAAACTACAGCGAAAGGACTCGACTCAATTGATATTGACATGTTACTACTGACACTACCGAGAACTACAGACGTACTGACTTACATTATTAATATGAGCATTCTGACAATGACTTTCCCAGCTGACTGGAAAATCGCTCAGGTGACCCCGTTGCCAAAAAAATCGAATCCCACTGAAATATCTCACCTGCGGCCTATAAGTATTCTCCCTTGTGCATCGAAGATAGTAGAACGGGTAGTTTGCGATCAGCTGTCCGATTACCTGGAGAAAAACAGCATACTCCCGGAACTGCAGTCAGGTTTTCGCAAGGGTCGGTCGACAGCTACTGCGTTGCTCGACGTAGTTGATAACATCCTGCAGGCTCGCGATGCTGGTAAAAGTACCTTTTTAGTTCTTTTAGATTTCTCCAGGGCCTTCGACTGCATTAGCGTACCCCTACTATTATCCAAGATGTCTTATTACGGTTTTGATGTCACTGCTACAAAATGGTTCAGTAGCTATTTGTCTGGCCGTGCGCAGGCAGTTGCGTTGCGTAGGGCGGATGGTAGTGCTCTGCGGTCCTCTGTTTGTCCTGTGACAAGAGGAGTACCGCAGGGTTCGATACTCGGGCCTCTGCTCTTTATACTGTACAGCGCTGACATCACTAACAGTATAGAGAGCTGTAAGTATCACCTGTACGCGGACGACGTGCAACTTTACTTTTCTAGCTCGCCGTCAGACACATCTGCTGCCATAGACATCATAAATGCTGACCTTGACCGTATTTCCTCTTGGTCGGACAAGAACTGTTTAGTTCTTAATCCTAGCAAGTCGAAATATGTGGTTTTTGGGTCAAAACATCAAATCCGTAATACCCTTAATAACCTTGAAGCTCTAACTTCCGGGAATGTTGCCGTCATGGGCGAACCAATAGAACGGGTGGTAGAAGCAACCAACCTCGGCCTTCTAATGGACGGGAAGTTGCGCTTTGAGAACCACATACTTAATGTTGTGAGTAACTGCTTTTATCGCCTTAAAGTTCTATATAATATACGAGATTACCTAAGTGTCGATTTGCGTGTTGACCTATGTGAATCACTTATATTATCTAGGTTAAACTATTGTGATGTCGTGTACGACGGGTGCATTACTGGTCGTTCCAAGAGGCTCATACAACGAGTGCAGAACGCATGTGCTCGTTTTTGTTTCAGAGTCCCTCCCCGATCCCACATCACTCCATACTTGAACGCCGCTAACTTGCTTAACATGCCTGCACGCCGACGCCTACACCTGGCCACTCTGCTGTTCGGGGTGGTAAAACACGAAACCCCCACCTACCTTTTTCATAAACTGGTATGGTCCAAAAGTGCGCGCAGGTTTAAGGCAATGGCCATTATACCTATGCACCGAACCGCTGCGTTCAGAGGTAGTTTCAAGTATGCGGCGTCTAAGTGCTGGAATGATATCCCTCCTCCTATCCAAGGGGCGCTTAGCAGATACACCTTTAGGCGTATGCTTAAAGGCTATTTGTTGACGCTCCAGAAATCCAAATCCTAATCCCCAGCACTGTGACAGCAATAAATATGCCAATTGTTTATTTATTATCTAATTTTATTGAGCTGCATCTAGGTAGTGTATACATGTATTATCTCACTTTTTATTTATGTTTATTTCTCTTTCACCTATCCCAAAAAATGTTAGTAGTTATTTATTACATTTGTATGACGTTTCCGTGAGTCACCGACGGTGCTGGCTGAAAATCAGCGCTGCAGGTGTCTGACACCTCAGCATAATGCTGAGCCAGTGTCCGGTTCACTGCCGCAGAGACACACTGGTTTCATGTCTTATCTGTTTTTTTTTTCATTCTATTGTTTAATATGTGTGTCCTGTGTGTTTGTGAATAAATGTATCTTTCTTTCTTTCTTTCTTTCTTTCAAACCGAGCGCAATGCCACAGGTCAACCGGAAAACCTCCTCCTCCTTGTACCTACCCCCTATTCTGTAACTTGTTGTAAGCTCACCTTAACGCTCACCCACAAATATATCTTGACACCTCAATGCGTTCTAACTAAGCGTAGGTAGAGTTCTAGTTTCGTGACGGGTGATCGGCGGGGTGAGCCGCTTTAGCACGTAGTGAATTTATTTATTTATTTATTTATTTATTTATTTATTTACATTTGGAGAACCAACAGCTACAGAAACACAATGATTATGTAGATAAAACACAAAAAGCCAATTACAGGTTCCCGCCTTATTTATAAGAATAACAACACTGCACGGCTATCACGTGACGGCGCGCTAGCTCTCTCGATTTTTCTCGCACTATCGGTCTCCCTCTTATTAGAACACTTAGAACAAGAGGTATAGTGGTGGAAAAATCGAGAGTATGTCGCGGCCGTCCCATGATAGACGTGCAGCACAGCTATCATAGGAAGGCCCGCGAGCTGTGTCGTGACGACAGAGACTATCCGTCTCTTTCTAAGCGGCCTAATGTGAAAGAGACGGATGTCTATCTCGCCGCGACACAGCTCATGTGACAGCATCAGTGCTGTGAATTTGTGTATTGGTTATGCCCGGGCCACACTAACGAGAAATGCCATTAATTATCGCGATAATGAACGTTAACCGTACGGCCACACTACGATTATCGCGATGACTAATGGCATTTCTCGTTAGTGTGGCCCCAGCATTACGAATTTCCGGGATAAGATAAGGTTTACCAATGTCACTACACGGTATAATACTACGAGTTCACATCACAGGATAGCAAACGTCATGTGCATGTGAATAGGTAGATAGATAAAAAGAACAGTTATTTTCAAACAAGAATGACACCATTTCCGTAGTTGGCACGATTCTGGTTCTGAAATCCTGGCGTCGCGTCGTCTCTGGGTGGACTTTCCGCAGTGTGTTATTTATTAGGAACCGCATTTATGCCAAATACTCATAAGTTAGTTATTTACATACCTATATATAAAAAATATGTTACATATCTACTTAAGAGACGTTCGATTGACACGTAATGATATATTGGGGTCAATTACTGAGTGTATTGTGTCACTTATTCTGATCAAGCGCTACTAGGGTCTCCCCACACCTATCGACGCGGAATCGGCTTTCGCCGAGTGGTTAGTACCACATTCCTCGTGTTTTGTTGTCGATGGACGTCGCTTCGCGTCGGCCGAGCCGATCGACGTCTTTTTCGCTCTTATTGCGTGGACATAGAGTTTTTTGATCGGCTCACGCCGATTCCGCATCGATAGGTGCGGGGAGACCCTAAAATGAATTATTACGCACCAGATTGCGACCTGTTTGCCTGTAAATGGAGCAAACATCGCCCTATTACTCTTTTACAGTTTTGTGAAAACAAATTTTAATTTTAAGGCGCCGTAGGTTCATGGTCTTCTCTCCCTCTCACTGAGCATAAGCGTGAGCGAGATGGAAGTGCGTGCTCGGAATCGCGGAAATCATGTTTTTTAATTTTAATTTTTTGGCCGTATAAATAAATGAAAAAGTAAACACTGATTTCCCTCAAACATGATATTGCCGATTTTTAGAAGCCATTTTAATATTTTTAGCTTTTGTACGTAATTTGTAACAAATATTTTAAGTGTATTTTAGACCCTTTTAGACCTATGTTCGTGATTTGTTTCTATCGAGCGAAAATTGCTAAATCATGTTTCTAAACACTGACTTCCCTGCAGAAAAGCCTCAAGATTACTATTCGTATTTTTTTAAACCATATTATAAACAGACGCATTATATTGTTTCAAAAACACTGTTCGCTTAACTTCGCTGAACCTACGGCGCCTTAACTGTTAAGTACCTGTTCTCAATTTTTATGATCTCATTTTATTAATTGTGCGATGTATATGTACCTTCTTAATATGTTACTTTAAGTTTACCAACGTCATGACCTAAGCTGTTATAAATTGTATTTACAAATAAATAAATCAATCAATAAAGTCACTCAAATCAATAAAGGGTCTGCGCGCTTGTGATTCTTTTGCAATAGAAATGCTTACATTGGGAGCATAGGTTTCGGCTTGCCACCGTCGTATTATTTAAAAAAACTGCCTGTGACAGACGAACGCACCGAGTGATCGCATAAGGGTGCCGTTGGGCCAATTATGTCAGTCAGCGTCAAGTTAGTAGCAGCCAGAGTAGCCAAATATTTCGTAACACACCCTTATTCTTGCTGTAATAAAGACGTGTACCAAATATTTGGCTACCTTGGCTGCTACTAACTATGAGACGCTGACATCAGCAATTATAGTTGGTTATAATATAAGTTAAGCCAAATCTTCTCAACTGACGTCGTTTCAAATTTACAAGTGCCGCTAGGGTACCTGAGCGTTCCCGACACCTACTTTTGTTTTAATGAAATGAAATTAAAATAATTTATTCGTAACAAAAAATATATCTACCACATACTTACCTACATCATTACTGAAAACGAGTTATTTGAGGTTGCTTTATTTTATTTTAAAGTCGTTTCTAACTCTTCTTTAGCAGCCAATTTAAGAATTGTAATTTATAAACTGGGTAATATACTGGAAGCACCAACTGAGCTGCGGTGGAATTTAAATGTTCTACTTTATCTCCGATATTCCAGGAATGAAGGACGAGCGAGCGAACGCAAATGCTGCTAGGACGAGCTACGTAATAAATTAGAATTGCAGTTTTTTCTTATACTCGTACAATTTTCCACTTCAGCTTTGGATTTACTTTAACCATTGAATCGCATTGCCCCAGTTTCGAACCCGGTTTGGCGTTTTGAGGTAAATATTCCATGAGGGACAGGGATCAGAGGGAGGGAGGCCAGTCCATTATTAAATGCTCGGTTGTGCTCAAAACTCAAGCCACCTATTCGAACTAAGAAAACTAAAGCATCTAGGTAAGTCTATCTTTCCTAGGTACAGTCAGCATCATATACTTAGATGTTATATATGGGCTAAGTAGCCAAATATACGTATAGCATTTTTATTTGTTTATTTTACATTGCATAAGGTCTACACGAGGCGTCGGCAGACCGTTTGCGAAATATGGTTATCGCAATAGGGCGCGTGGATCGAGGTACCACATGGAATGAGAAGACGGAATTCACGGAATACGTACAAACCTTTGTTCCAAAGATTTACGTAAAAGTTAAAACACATCACAGGTAAAATTGTATGAGGCCTCACATTGTACTAGGTATGTCCATAAAGTAAATATAAGTTAGTAAAAATAGTTATTTACACGAGGTACTTCATACTTGCCCGCAGACACCGATCTAGTACGTGCCATGCTTATGCTCTATAAGTATTGGACTATGCACCCGCTGCTGCCATGGTGCAATTAAGTCACTGAAAAACACACTGAATTGGAAAAGTTAAAAAAATAGCTCTTTATTCAATCCTCTCCGCTTTCTAAACTCGCAAAACCGTACCTATACCCAAATATTAACCCGAGTCAGCCTTTTCCAACTCATTTTGAAGCACAAATTCAGGACAAAGGTGGGATTTTCCCCGAAACCGCCTGTAATCCTCTCGCGTCCAAAGTACGGCAAATATTGGAGTAGGTAGGTAGTTCGCGTTGAGGCCTCAGGCGGAGCGTTCGTCGGTGTTTACTAACTTACTCGACATTACCCGATTAATAACTAGTAGCGACAGCAACTTAATTTTCTCTAGCTATGTACCTACATAACGAACTCAAAATAGATTTGTTTCTCTAAAGAGGGGATTCTTATTTGGATTGGATGATGGGTCATTATTACTCTCTTATGAACCTCCTCATTTGCATTTCTAACTTCACTTCATCAATCCATGTACCTATTAACCGAAGCCAATGAAATACAAATAGGCTACAACCGAGAGGGACGCAGCTAGGACAGTAGCTTAGATTGATATTAGGCACTTAGATATGTAACATATTTATTATCTCATTCTTATTCTGATCGATCTTATTTCGGCTAGTCAAACTGTCTCTAGGCACAGATGTACGAGGGTGGATCAAGAAGTACCTGTGTTAGAAATGGAAACGCATATATATTTTTAATGTTTTATTTTAATTTTCAAAATAATCTCCTTCTAGGTCCTTACACTTTTCCCAGCATTTCGGCCACTTATTTAACCCCTCCAAAAAGTAAGATTTGTCAAACTCTTCAAAATACGCTTCTGTCTCAGTTATAACCTTCTCGTTTGACCTGAATTTCTCCCCCCTTTCTCCCGAGCCATGTTTTCATATTGGGGAACAGAAAAAAGTCACAGGGAGCCAAATCCGGTAAGGCGGGTGTGGCAGCAATTCGTTGCGTAGTTGGGTTAATTTGGCAAAATTGACAATTTTGGATGAATGTGCTGGTGCGTTGTCATGATTTATTTATTTACAAAAAAATATATTAACACAGCATTACAGATTACTTAACTTCTAATACACTGCGAAACGAAACATAAATTTATAAGGACAAAGCAAAAATAATAAAAATCAAAGTCACTAGAAAGCCTATCATCCTTCATCTCACAAAAATTCAGACACTCCCTACTCACAGCTGTCCATCGCCACGCAAGCAGATCACACTCGGGTATTGATACCAACAAGGCATTCAGCAGCGTCAGGGCACGGAGATGCGGGGAGTTCCTGTGCGACACAGTGCGAGCCGGAGGCACTGCTAAAAGCGGGCGCGTACGAGGTCTCAGAGCCATTCGTGGGACCTCTGGAACGTGGAGCCTTACAAATTGTTCCACCAGTTCTAGGCAATCTGACTCTCCTCGTAAAACACGGCAAACAAAATTGAGCAGACTAAAATTGCGCCTCACTTCCAACGAGTTGAAAGTCAGAGTGCCAAGAAGAAATTTTGTGGGGTACAGGTATGGATAATATCCATACATTTTTTTATATAGAAATCTTAGAAAAGTTTTTTGGACCTTTTCCAAGAGTAATATATAACTAGATTCGTAAGGGTTCCATATTATCGCGGACGCTTCCAACTTACTTCGCACCAGAGCATTATACAATAACTTTATAGCTACTGGATCATGAAAAGCTCTAGCATTACGCATAACAAAACCTAGTCTACGGAAACAACTGGAGGCGAGATCCCTTAGATGGTCGTGGAAAGAAATACGCTTATCAAATGCTACACCCAGATCCTTGACAGAGGAGACCCTGTTAATTGGCTCGGAGCCAAGCAAGTATTGTCAAGAATAGGGGCAGAAGAACGAGTGAAAGTGCACACACAACACTTAGACCCGTTAAAGTGAAGCTTGGTGTCCAGACTCCACCTGAACACTGCTTCAATATCCTCTTGCAGCGACTCTCAATGGGCAACTTGCTTCACCCCGTACACCAACTTCAAGTCGTCAGCATAGAGAAGGCATCTGGCGCTACGAACAACCGATTCTAATAGGTCATTAACCATTACCCCAAAATAGTAAAGGACCCAGGATTGAACCCTGACTAACACCAGATCGAGTATGATATGTGTCAGAAACGAAGTGGCCGTGTTGGACATATTGTTGCCGATCGCGTAGATAGCTGGCAAAAAATGTAAGTAAATTTGAGGCGAAGCCAATGCGGTCGAGCTTATGCAGTAGCACATCGTTATCTACGCGGTCGAAGGCCTTCCGAAAATCAAAGTAAATGACGTCGACTAGGATACCCTTGTCGAGGAAATCTGAAATGGTATTAGTCAGGATTAGGAGGTTTGTATCGACTGACCGGTTTACCCTGAAACCATGCTGACAGTCGCACAAAAAAGGTTTTAAGTATGCGGACAGTGTTCGATGGAGTATGGATTCAAACATTTTCGCAAGTGTTGGCATTATAGCTATAGGTCTATAGCAGGGATGTAACAGAGTTCTGCTTCTGCTTCCGCAAATGAGGAAGTTCCGCTTGAATTTACACTTCCGCATCGCATCCGTTTCTGCTACTTTTGATGCGGAAGTCATAGCGGATGTCAAAGCTTAGCGCGGCAGTCGGACACGGGCTACGCGCATTAGAAACAAACAGGTTTATACCAGTCATTGTCGGCGCCCGGCTTTTTTTAATTTTTTTAAACCTAAAAGGTCTCACATTTTATATGCTAAAATAAAAATTATTAATATTTAGATTTATTTTTTTAAACGGACCTGCCCTTAAGCTCCGCTTCTGCTTCTGTTTCCGTTTCCGTTTTAAGTTCCGCTTCCGCTTTCGCATCCGTTAAACTAAATTTTAAACATCCGCTTCCGCTTGTTTCCGTTAAAACCACTTCCGTTACATCCCTAGTCTATAGCTCTCCACATTACCAATGTCCTTTGATTTCGGGATCGGCCTTACCCTTGTGGTCTTAAATTTATCAGGATATGTGCCGGTGGAGAGAGCCAAGTTGAAGATATAGTGAATTGGTGGTACAACACTTTCGTCTTTGCTAAAGCAGAGGGCCTACCGCGAAACGAAAACGAACTTCGTTCGTGTATCTCCGTCTCTGTTGCACTTGGTAGTTCGAGCGACACGGAGGGAGATATTCGAACGAAGTTCGTTTTCACTTCGCGTTAGCCCCTCAGCCCGTATCTCATTTTTTATTAAACTGGTCCAATAACTCACTATAGTACGGCCCTGTGATAGTTTTCCCTTTCTGTGAGAAATCTATAATGATCCCTTACTATCCCTTTATATCTGGAGTACGTCCAAAGGGTACTCTGTCTGCTTAATATACAAGCTAAGTAGGTACTTATATATAAATTAAACAAATGCACGCTGCTGACTGCATGCAGACTGCCAATTTCATACTAGGTATGTAGCGGATCTACCTAAAAAGTTTAAATACCTTAAGAACGCATCCAGCTGTTTAGGTAGGTACTTCGTTCCAATGAAAAATCCCACCTGCTATTTTAGAAATATTATAGCCCATATCAGTCCCAAGATTAAGACGTACTTACCTACTATCCAACGACAACTATTGCCCAAAATCCATCAGACCGTGGGACTATTTGCTCGAAAAAACTATCCTTTTTCCTAGGCATTTGGGTAAAAAAGGTACGCAATATCAACTAATATGTGCCATCGCCATCGATTCTTAGAGTTCTTACCGTACTTCTGTTATGTAGTTAAAGCAATACAAGCAAGTTGATTGAACAGTATGTTGATACCACAAATCGAATGTATAATGACATGTTTGATAAGGAAGCGTATAAACAAATCATTACATAAATCGTTTTACATTACAATCTCGTGTACACGAAATATCATTATTCATTTTCAAGCATCGGCTTGATGTGGCTGAATAGCTTGTGTTCGTAACATCTCACAGGAAAAAAAGTTGAAACGTCAGAAACGTCAAATCATTGTTACGTGACTATAAAGTTCACAATGGGTTATCGCTAGTGATAAAATAATACTTGTGTTTGTGCAAAGAAAAAGGGAACTGTACTAACTATTGTAGTCAGTACAAGCGATATTTCATCATTATGAACAACCAAATATTAAAAACATGTCTTTACGACGTGGGTAGGAAATTTCAAAGGTTTTCACAGCAAAGTTTAAAGAGCTATTCACTGACCGTGCAGACGAAAATCAGCCTTCAAGTAAGTTTACTCATGTCTCTTTCTAAACGTAAATTGCCGGTTTAAACAACTTGTCCTTCTGTAATGTAATTGTTGTTAGGCAAAGTTAGCACGTGTGCTGCTGAGCGGGTTAGGTTGCATTGAAATTGAATTCACATGCGAATGCTTTCTGGTTACGGTTAGTATTGGGTTCTTAATAACAATAACGGAAATATACCAGTGGGAGCTAAAAATATCGCGTCTGATGAAACAAACAACTTTTGTTTGTGATTGCGTTATCTAGATATCAATTTCAGGTCAATGCTTTTGCTTAGTTCAGTCTTTATTGGACAGTCAAATCGTTAAGACGTAAAAATACTCCTTGTTGTTTCAGAAAGCTGTTCCATTGAGAAGTAAAAGTGCAGCAGTAGCCATGGACAAGAAGTTATTAAATGGGAACTTGTGGGACACTGACCCGGAGCTGTTTGAGATCATCGGAAAGGAGAAGAAACGGCAGGAAGCTGGGTTGGAGATGATCGCATCTGAGAACTTCACGTCTGTCCCAGTGCTACAGTGCCTCAGCTCATGCCTCCACAACAAATATTCCGAAGGCTTGCCAAACCAAAGGTATGTTTATATTCCATGAGAAACCGGTGAATTTTATCAATAACTTAATCATTAAGTATTGTAAAACAATGCAAGATAGGTACAATTTATTCAAAGTTTCATTTCGTCAACTTTTATAAGCAGTCCATAATGTGTGTTAAAATAGTACATTACGAAACTAGGGCGGTGAATTCGTTAATGCCCCAGATCACAGGTGTCATAAATATGCGCTCTGGGGCTTTATGAATTACCGCCCGTGTTGAGTACAAAATTTTACGTCTTCACCTGGCCAGGTTTTCCTGTACGCACAGCGTGCAGTAAAACTCGCGTTATGGCCAGGTGTTACGTAAATTATTTTACCTATGACTTTTCCTTGAGTGGTTGTTTTTACTATTTCAGATATTATGGAGGCAATGAATTCATTGATGAAATTGAAATATTAGCTCAAAAGCGCTCTCTAGAGACTTTCAGACTCAAAGCAGAAGAATGGGGAGTCAATGTACAGCCCTACTCAGGTATGCAACCTAATTATTGTATGGTATACTCATACCCATAGCTCAAATAAGGCTCAAAGTCAACTGTAGACCCGGCCAAAGATGAGAGATTTGTTTAGATGAAGAGAAATAGTAACAAAATCATTCAGTACATTTATAAAAAAAACTCCATTCAAATGGTTTTTTAAAACCACAATGACAGCATACAAGTTGACAGCAGCTTGCCTCATGGTGAACAGTTTATGCCCTTTGTATGATTGCAAATCCAAATATCTTTATTCATCAAATTGCATACACTATGCAATTCCGGAAAGTAACTTATCTCAAGCTTTTCGGACCCACCATGTTCCGTTATTGTGAATATAATATAAGCCTTTATTACTGATATATATAATTATACTATACATCGGTTGTTGATCTTTATCAGCTTGTCTTCTGACAAAGGCCTCCTCTAAAGGCTTCCACATATTCCGGTTTCTTGCTGTCCAAATCCACAATGAGCCAGCTATACTTTTTTGAAGTCTACCTTCCATCTATTGATTGGTCTGTCTCTTTTCCTTTTTCTGTCTATTGGGTGCCAATCTGTAACTAATTTAGTCTATTTCTCTTTTTTTTTCTCTTAACATGTGACCTGTGATAATACAAACTTAACCTATTAATAAATTCTATAAAACTATCAGCGCCTGAATGGTTTCTGGAAATTTTCAAATTTCGGAATAAAGCAGCCAAATGACTTGGGCTTTGTGTTGCTCATCAAATTGTTGTAACTTTCCTTGACAGCACCATTGTTTGTGTCAACAGGGTCTCCGGCGAACTTCGCGGTGTACACGGGGGTCGTGGAGCCGCACGGCCGCATCATGGGGCTGGACTTGCCGGACGGTGGACATCTCACACATGGATTCTTCACCGCCGCTAAGAAGATCTCTGCTACGTCCATTTTCTTCGAAAGCATGCCGTACAAGGTAAAAGATTTGCTCAACAATATTCCGAATTTCAATTTGCTAATTTGCCAAAAAATATATTTATCGAAAATATGAAGTCAAAAGTATTATTTTATTGTGCTTCTGCCCGCGACTCCGTCCGCGTCGAACTCGGTTATATCGTAGCTCCATACAAACTTTCACCCCCATTTCACCATTCATGATTTTCATATACTAAAAACTGCGTGTGTTAGATGGTCAGGCACCAAAATGTGTGGTAGGAATGGAAGGAGGTTATGTATTTTAACTAAAAAAATTTTTTAGAGTTGATTTTTTATAGTGGTAGTTTTCGCCTTAAGCTTGGAACCGCCAACAGTAACTTGTGGATAAACCGCATCGCTGAAAAAAAAATACGAGTTTTATTTTATTATTGTATTTAATATTATTGTAAGTGATTTTATTACATATGACGTTCCGTCAGATACGAGTGACTGTATCAACACAAGTAAAAGTTGAGATTATTTAATGTGAACGACCTTTAGGGGATGTTTTCCGGGATAATAACTATCCTATGTCCTTCCCCAGGACTCAGACTATCTCTATACCAAATTTCATCCAAATCGATTCAGCGGTTTAAGTGTGAAGAGGTAACAGACAGGCAAACGGGCAGACACACTTTTGCATTTATAATATTAGTATGGATTATGGAAGTATGGATTAATTATTTCCATCAAATGCCGAGAAAACGTAATTTATATCAATAGTAAAGTCTATAGTCTATGTATATCATTGTAATGACCAGGTATACTCGTAATTCTTGGGATAACATCTTTATTTTGCTGGGGCAAATAATGTCGGCCTTACGAAGTTAAACATCGTCCTGGCATGGACGCATGCACATGGCTAAGCTAGGCGGCGCCAGTTTGGCTTACCTTTTCTTTAAGAATAAGGTATTAAATTAGGCAAACCACAAGGAACAAAACAACAACACGGAACAAGGAATTAAATTATATGGACGCCTTGCCAATTATGGGCTCAGATATCTTATGGTAGACAAGTTAAAGGGCAAGACACTATGCAGCCATGCTACCCAGTATAGGGAGGGGCTTGGCACTTTCATTTGTTTTCAAAACTTTGTTGGTTTTGCATACTGAGAGTTATTATCTGTTCTGTATAGATTATTCAATATGAGAAGTAAAGCATGGGGGTAAGATATCGTGCTACAATCGTTAGAGTTCTTTGTACTGAGGATAAATTGGAACCATAACCACCTGAATCCGCTAGGTAACAAGACTCACTTTAGTAATATGATAGCTTGACCTTTGTTAAGAATTTGACATTGATTGCAAGATGTATACGGGTTGTCTTATCAACGGTTAAACTTCAGGCTGTTATCAATGTTATTCACACACCCTCGCAGTACGTTGTTGTCTGATGTAATAAGTGACATAGTATTTATCTGACCCCATTTGTTTGCGTAGACTATGACCCATTTTATGATAATCTGAAGCAAAACTTGACGTAATAGTTTAAGGTGGTTCCCTTTCATACACAAAGTTATCTGACATTTTATAAATTGGCTTTCCATTTGCGCGAAATTCCCCCTTTCCTACAATAAACTTAAGTACTATTGCGTATTCTGTAGTAGGTAATAGGTAGAAAATGATAAGATAATGATAATAATTAATTAGTCATTTATACAGAGGATATTCGAGTACTAATATAATGAAATAATAGAAGGAGGAACGCAATGCTTAAGTGTATTGTTTTTGGAGTTCGTATGACGTCGATGGCAGGTGGGTTGCAACAGTGACCAACTTGAGTTCAAGTCAGTGGCGGCGAATGGCTTATCCCTTTAATTCTCAAAAATCACCGAAGGTTCTTAGTTCAAGTCTCGCCGACGCTGAATAGTACAAACCTCAGAGCATATAATACTATAGAACGGACAAGCCGCCGGCGGCTATGTCGCACGTGTTAGCTCATTGGGCATACTCCGCCGATAGTTCACCGTCCGTTGTCCACCGAGAAAGTTCCGTTTTTTTTTCAAAACGCCGAGTTGTGCAATAATTACTTGCAAACATCGCAGTGGTTTTATTAATTTGCACACCAATGGGATCACTTTTCACAGGTAAATACTATAAATACTATTTGTTTCAAATAAAACCATGAATTCAAGAACTTGCGACAGACATATTCAATACAAATTGCGCGGCATGTCCGATCTCCTTATTTCCTATATCTGTGGTCTAAACGATTCCGATCAGGAAAACAATACGAAAAGACAATGTACGAGTGTATTGAGCCGGCCGGACGATTCTAATTAAAGGATTAAAGTTACTCACTTTAAAGATATCAGGTTACGCATACAAATGTTTAGTATGTTATGGTTTAGCCGTGTCCACACCCGACGAACGGCTCGCCCGAACACCGTTCGCCCAAACGTGCTCGCCCGGTGTGGACGTGATTCGGGCGAGCGGTGGCTCACCCGAGCCGTTCGGGCGAGTCTCCGAATGCTTGCCCGAACGGTTTGCCCGAGCCGCGAGCGGCTCAGCCTATGTGGAAGGTGGTTTTGTTCGGCCGAACGACAGAAGGCGAGGGCGATTTTTGCCCTACGTATTAGTGTACTATTATATCCATGAGCTTTGTAGGACAGTTGTAAATATCGGTAGTTATCCAAGTTTTGACAAAGTAAAAAAAATGTGTGACAGGTACCTATGTACAGTCGAGGTCAAAGATATATGTATATACCCAAAGTTACAAAAATATATATACAACAACCTTATTTCCGTAGTAATACATAAAGTTTGTGGTGTACCTATACATATTGGTGACCTTGACTGTACCTACTTTATGTAGCGGCGGAAAAAAGCGAATGGAAGCGATTATAAATATGAGTTGTGACATATGATATGAGATTTGGCTAAATCGATTTTTCGGCCGCGAAAACCTCTGTACCTATTGCAGATTTCATCGAAATCGTTACGGCTTTTCCCGAGAACGTGGTTACAAGTATTTATACGAATAGGTACCTATTGCTCGTTTGAAAGTAAGTAAAATAGTAGATTATAGGATGTAGGTAAATGGGCTTCAGGAAAAAAAAAGTTGATATAGGTATGGCGGGCTAGGCTAGGGCATTTTGTGACAATATGATTTACGTATTTTAATTTTAGTGCTTGTAGGATTTATAATATCAAGAGTATTTGAACAAGCGATTTCGAACTATATGAAAAAGCCAAATTAATGTTGTCGCAGCGACAGCTGTGCGCACGTGCGGCTTCATCGCGATCGAGAGCTCAACTATCGGTAGGTATATTCGCCCGAGCCGATTTGGCTCGGGCGAGCCGCGCGCGTTTGCCCGAACGCCCGTCCACACCGACCGAGCGCTTGCGGCCGAGCCTTTTGACGGCTCGCCCGAGCCTTCTGACGGCTCGCCCGAACCGTTCGGGCGAGCGTTTTTGATGGCTCGGGCGAGCCGTTCGTCCGGTGTGGACACGGCTTTTGATAAAGGTTCTTTATTCAAGACAGTAGCTTCAACAAGCCTTACTGAGCTTACTATGGGACTAGGTCGATTTGTGTAAGATTGTCCCCTTATATTTATTTATTTACCTTGTCATATCGAGACTGCCACATTGAATGGTTGATCAATCGGACTGGGCCCACGTGGGCCCAAGTAAGTAATATAGCCTTGCAGTTACGTTACTATTGAATCTCACAAATTGTCACAGACCCAACAGCGATTAATAGATAAGATTAGACTGCCTGATTTACCTATATCCAAGATTCGTTATTGCAATTATGAATTTGGAATCTTCGTTAATTCCATTAGAGTTTGACACTTGATTTGAATTTGTACTTGTACAGTCAAGTCAAGTGCAAAAATATGTATCGATTTTATCCTGTCCTTATTCAAAATTGCAATGATGAATCTGGGACATATGAGGCGTTCATAGGTATTATAATACATTTTTGGTTAGGTTCTAAATAGTTACCGTACCATGCATTAGGCATTTTACCTAAAATAGGTTTGTTGAACGGTTATGAACACGGCCATTTGTCTTGTTCAGGTGGACCCCAAGACCGGTTTGATAGACTACGACAAGCTCGCGGAGACCGCTCGGCTGTTCAAGCCGCGCCTCATCATCGCCGGCATGAGCTGCTACTCACGCTGCCTCGACTACAAGCGCTTCAGGCAGATCGCAGACGAAAACGGCGCTTATCTCATGGGGGATATGGCGCATATTTCCGGACTGGTGGCTGCAGGTAAACAATTTAGACTACGACAAGCTCGCGGAGACCGCTCGGCTGTTCAAGCCGCGCCTCATCATCGCCGCCTCGACTACAAGCGTTTCAGGCAGATCGCAGACGAAAACGGCGCTTATCTCATGGGGGATATGGCGCATATTTCCGGACTGGTGGCAGCAGGTAAACTATTTAGACTACGACAAGCTCGCGGAGACCGCTCGACTGTTCAAGCAGCGCCTCATCATCGCGGGCATGAGCTGCTACTCGCGCTGCCTCGACTACAAGCGCTTCAGGCAGATCGCAGACGAAAACGGCGCTTATCTCATGGGGGATATGGCGCATATTTCCGGACTGGTGGCTGCAGGTAAACAATTTAGACTACGACAAGCTCGCGGAGACCGCTCGGCTGTTCAAGCCGCGCCTCATCATCGCCGCCTCGACTACAAGCGTTTCAGGCAGATCGCAGACGAAAACGGCGCTTATCTCATGGGGGATATGGCGCATATTTCCGGACTGGTGGCAGCAGGTAAACTATTTAGACTACGACAAGCTCGCGGAGACCGCTCGACTGTTCAAGCAGCGCCTCATCATCGCGGGCATGAGCTGCTACTCGCGCTGCCTCGACTACAAGCGCTTCAGGCAGATCGCAGACGAAAACGGCGCTTATCTCATGGGGGATATGGCGCATATTTCCGGACTGGTGGCTGCAGGTAAACAATTTAGACTACGACAAGCTCGCGGAGACCGCTCGGCTGTTCAAGCCGCGCCTCATCATCGCCGGCATGAGCTGCTACTCGCGCTGCCTCGACTACAAGCGCTTCAGGCAGATCGCAGACGAAAACGGCGCTTATGTCATGGGGGATATGGCAAATATTTCCGGACTGGTGGCAGCAGGTAAACTATTTAGACTACGACAAGCTCGCAGAGACCGCTCGGCTGTTCAAGCCGCGCCTCATCATCGCCGGCAAGAGCTGCTACTCGCGCTGCCTCGACTACAAGTGCTTCAGGCAGATCGCAGACGAAAACGGCGCTTATCTCATGGGGGATATGGCGCATATTTCCGGACTGGTGGCTGCAGGTAAACTATTTAGACTACGACAAGCTCGCGGAGACCGCTCGGCTGTTCAAGCCGCGACTCATCATCGCCGCCATGAGCTGCTACTCGCGCTGCCTCGACTACAAGCGCTTCAGGCAGATCGCAGACAAAAACGGCGCTTATCTCATGAGGGATATGGCTCATATTTCTGGATTGTTCGCTGCATTGCAGGTAAATAATTTTAACTTGAGGTGTAACATCGCCTGATAGTCACTGGCAAACGCAAGTTGAACCCACGGGATTCAATTACGTGGCAACACCTAAACGCCATTCGCATACAAGTTGAACAACGGTGTTGCCGCATCATTAAATAGTGGTTACAAATTGCGGTTTCAAACTTGATTCATTTGATTTTCTACTTTATTGTGAAGACAATAAAGTGATCGATAAAAACATTATTGAAGCTTAATAATTTAAGCTCATTGAGGGTAAGTTGCACCAAACCGCCTGTAATCGTAAGCAGTGTTCGATAAAAACTGAACGCATGGAAATTTTACAAGTTTGTATGGAATGACAGCGGCCGGCGCCATATTTAACGTTGATCTGTCTGTAATCGTAAGTTGGTGTAACCCGCCCTTAATATAACGGTGGCGTGGCATCCATTAGAACTCAATTAAGTACCGCCCGCCGGTGTTTTGTAACAATTGAACGTCATATTATTCTGATATATAAAAGAATAATTTGTTGAAAAAATATCGCTTATCTTACATTGTGGTGCAAGCTGAAGGTAAAGTAAACTAGATTAGCTCCGGCTTGGATATGTTTGACGTAAAACCACTCATTATCACGCTACGCGTACATGTCTTTTTTCCAAGATTGTCCTTGATTGACCAAGTAGGCATAAAATGTCAAAAGAAAGAAAATTACTTTACTAGTTTTACTACCCAATGTCACGCAAATCTATTAAAAAATCATGCAATAAGTTGAGGACCACCGGATGACTCAATAGTAAAACATTTCGTCTCCCGTGAGAACTCAATAACCTTAATTAATAAATAACGATGATTTTATTATTAGACCAATATCTTGTACTACTATTCCACTATTACTGTACGGGCCGAATCCGTTAAAGCATATAAAGAAACCTAGTAGTTATATTGGTGGCCGTTCCAACTCGGCTAGCATGATCGCGTTTATGTCGGCCATAAAGCATTCGTCCACTAGAAAGTACGTAAGTACTAGGCAGGTCATCAGAAACGCCGCGCTGTGAGAGAGTGAGATAGTAACTTAGTATATTTATTGCCGCCTCACTCTATCTCATAATATCTTTGATGCTGCCAGACGTCTGTAGAGTACCTTAAAGGTCTCTATCGATCGGGAACGAGATACAGTCAAGTGTAAAAATATGTTTCGATAACATCCTCTCATAAATAAGTACCAAAACCTTAATCCGCATAAGATTTATGGGACATATTTATGAGTAAGTTGTATATACGTACCCATATTTTTACACTTGACTGTACAATGTCTTACTTATCATAGATATTCTTAGGGAGAACGAACACGTCATGCCGGTGTTCGTGGCGAGGGGAGTCTCCAGACTGCCATCCTACTTACCGGACCATGTCGACGTTAGCTCCTTGCTGAAAGATATTGTGGCTCTTAAAGCAAGTTTAGCTGAAATATTGTCAAAATTTGAGGCCTCGCAAGCAACTATCACCGAGCTGCGCAACGAAGTTAATAGTTTGCGTAATAGCGCCCCAGTAAGTCGGTCACAGGCATCAAATTTCAAGTGCAATGACTGTCTCGGTACTAGCGTCAATGTATCGGCGTCAAGTGTCGAGTCGGTTAGTTTGCGTGTTGCTAACACAGCTCGTGTCGCAGCCGCCGCTCCGCCGCCCGCGTGCCCCCCGCGCGCGCCCCCTCCCCCCGCCTCCTCGAAGTCACGTCATCGCTATGCTGACGTCGTTGCCGATCAGCCTGTCGCAGCCAACCGGAAAAGCGCACCTTCAAGAGTGCGTAAAGCCGGGGTTCCTCCAAAAGAGAAGCCCCCTCGCACCGATGTGGATAAGGAGGGATTCACATTGGTGTCTAGGAAGCGCAAGCCGCGAAAGAGTCAGTGTGGTACAGCAGAGCCAGTTGGTTCGGGCCTGCGGGTTGCCACACCGAGTAAAGCGCTGTACGTGACGCGCCTGCATTACTCCGCCACGGCTGATGACGTGGTGCAGTATATTCACCAGAAGACGGGCTACTCGCTGAGGTTTTTCCAGCTGCGTTCGCGCCACTACGTGCACTTCAGCTCATTTGTGGTGCGCGTGCCGCGGCCGCTGCAGGAGACCATCGCGTGTGCTGGCTTCTGGCCGAAGGGTGTCGTGTTTCGGCGGTTCCGGGGCAACCTACCGAACTCTACACCGGACTTGATGACGCAACGGAGCCACACTGTTTCGTCACCTAAATAATAATTAGTGTTTAATTTTATATTGTATGTATGTTAGTCTGTAAGGTATTTGTAACTATGGGCCTTAGTTGCCTGAAATAAATGTTTTATTATTATTATTATTATTATCTGCGTGCGCGCAGCGTATTTAAGGCGCCGTAGGTTCATGGTCTTCTCTCCCTCTCACTGAGCATAAGCGTGAGCGAGATGGAAGTGCGTGCTCGGAAGCGCGGAAATCATGTTTTTTAATTTAAATTTTTTGGCCGTTTAAATAAATAAAAAAGTAAACACTGATTTCCCTCAAACATAATATTGCCGATTTTTAGAAGCAATTTTAATATTTTTAGTTTTTGTTCGTAATTTGTAACAAATATTTTAAGTGTATTTTAGACCCTTTTAGACCTATGTTCGTGTTTTTTTTTCTATCGAGCGAAAAATGCTTAATCATGTTTCTAAACACTGATTTCCCTGCAGAAAAGCCTCAAGATTACTATTCGTATTTTTTTAAAACCATATTATTATAAACAGACGCATTATATTGTTTCAAAAACACTGTTCGCTTAACTTCGCTGAACCTACGGCGCCTTAAGTTGTGTGTTTGTCACCGGCTATTTTGTCACTGGAATGTCTATAAAACGACTAAAGTATAATATAGGTTATGATGATCAATGATCATATGGTTGAATCATGTTAAAGGATGTAGGGTGAGGGTCTTTGATCCTTCTTGATTTAGACAGGTTAATCTCCATCCCTTTCGGGAATTCCCTAGGACTGTATCTTAGTCACTAGTTAGTGTAGTTAGTCTTAGTTTAGTTAGTGACGTCGGAGAAGTCATAATAATGCATGAACTGACAACTTGTATTGAAAAAATGACAATTTTGGAAATAATTTTTAATAGCTTATTTTTTCATATATTATCAATTAAATAGTCACCCAGCGGAATCCGACAAAATTTCAGACATAAAAAAAATATAGATTAACTATCTACTAAAAAGTCAGAAAAAATATTCGGTAATAAATATGTTTGGCTTTATTTTGGTTCATTTACATTTGCACTATAATTTTTTTAAGATAAATTATACAAAAAAAGACAACACATGCTTCATTCAAATCTACTTTATTACTTCCGAGTGGAAAGTTTGCCGGATTCTTGAATAAAGTATCTTAGAATAACATTTTAAAATGGAATCACCAAAAAGAGCGCTATTATAATTATTAATTAATGTTTTTCAAAACCGTATTTTGCCTGGAGTTTAACCAAACTAAAATGGACTTGGGCGGGACATATTGACAGGCAGCGTGACGGTAGGTGGACCAAAACATTAACGTGTTGGTGGCCACTTACAGGAAAAAGAAGCGTCGATCGTCCACCAGCACGATGGGTTGACGGCGTAAAACAGACCGCGGGTCATTTCTGGATGAGTCTAGCACGGGACCGGGATAAGTGGCGTACTCGAAGAGAGGTTTAAGCCCAGCAGTGGGCGATTGAAGGCTGAAAATGATGATGATGATGATGTATCTTAGTCGACTATACCTCATCATCACAGACACACTAACCATGACCACGGTACGAGATCGGTGTCCGCGGGTAAATTTGATGTCCCAAGACTTAAAAACTATTTTGGAGATAGATATTAGAAAAGAAACGCCTGCCATATACTCTAAACAGCATCCCCGAGGGCATCCGACTCGAACCTAATCTACGTATTTTTAAAAGAAAATTAAAGAAATATTTATTAGACACACTACCATAGACTTATGAATAGTACAATTGTCGAACTAACCTAATATTTATAATGTAAAATTATACACTTTGTTTTAAAAGTCTTCCTGCAGACAAACTGTATAAAACAGTTTTGCAGGGCTTATGCTTTTTAAATGTAACTTTGTAGTTAGCATAATAAATCCATACTAATATTATAAATGGGAAAGTGTATGTGTGTGTTTGTTTGTCCGTCTTTCACGGCAAAACGGAGCGACGAATTGAGTTGATTTTTTAAGTGGAAATAGTTGAAGGGAGTGACATAGGATAGTTTTTATCCCCGAAATCATCCCCTAAGGGGGTGAAATTTGGGGGTAAAAGTTTGTATGAGCTGCGATATAAGCGAGTTCCTCGCGGACGGAGTCGCGGGCAGAAGCTAGTTAATAAATAATAATAATAATCGTTACACCTATTTTTTCACCTAGGTGTGATCCCCAGCCCGTTCGAATACTGCGACATAGTGACGACGACCACCCACAAGACGTTGCGGGGCCCGCGCGCTGGCATCATCTTCTACCGCAAGGGCGTGCGCTCCGTCAAGCCCAACGGAGACAAGATCATGTATGACTTGGAGACCAAGATCAACCAGGCCGTGTTCCCAGGTAACTTGGATAAAACCGACTGTTGTTTCTTTAACATACTTCTTCTATTTGACGCCGTACATAGATTCAAAAAGAATAACCTTCAAATTGCCATTAAAATGAAAAAAAACCGACACTGGCAAACTTACAGTCTCCCAAATGATGGACGTAGCTAGTTTTTAGCTAGCTAGAATCTATATACGGCGTCAAGTATAGTTTCAGTTATCATCACCACGATACCAGCCGAAAAACGTGCACAGCACGGCAGCGGAGCTGGCTCGCAGCGAGATACACTATTCGTCTCTTTCTAATTAGAAGAAAGGAAAAAAGAAAGAAAATAATTTCCAAAGTGTGCCACAATGAACGGGCCTGCGCCACCCGCAGATTCTCGTGACCTTTACCAGGTCATCAGTCCACCTTGCACGGCTTTGTTTCAGAGGCTCTAGTATATGTTTTACCGAAACAAAACTTTTCGGTCGCGTTTGCGTTTTACCCTCAATTTGTATGGGATTTGACAGCTAAAATCGCGAACGCGGTCGTAACGTTTTGATTCGGTAAAACTTATACTAGAGCCTCTGTAGTTGGGTTAACTTTTATTCTCATTAGTGTGGTTGTGCTGTCGAACCGTCGGCTAAGAAAACTATTGACATCGATGAGGGGGTCGGCAACCTTTTAGCAGCCAAGGGATCAGTAACTAATGATATTGAATTGGGCCGCACATGCTAGTGATTTGCAAATATATGAGACAAAAGGCACCTGTGCACAGATGGGCCTGGGAGGCTCACCTGGAGGGCTGCCTGTTGCCGACCGCTGATACTACGTGTTACAAAATATCGCAAACCCGTTTAAGGGCATAACAGGCATCGTGTTCTGATAAGAAAAAAGTAAGAGAATGTTTTTTTGACACGATTTTGTATACGTACAGTCAAGTGCAAAAATATGTATCGATAACATCCTCTCATAAATAAGTACCTAAACCTTAATTCGCTGACATAAGAGTTATGGGACATATTTATGAGTAAGTTGTATGCACCCATATTTTTACACTTGACTGTACCTTATAGTGGATGGTTTATAAAGTTATTGTCAGAAGTTTAACGTGTCTGTATGTGTATCTGTCTGTGGTATCGTAGCACCCAAACGGATGGACCGATTTGAATGCGATTTTTTTTGTGACAGATAATTTTACTCCGAGTGTTCTTAGCCATGTTTCACGAAAATCTGCTCAGCCGTTTTTGAGATATTGGACTTTGAGATAAACATGACGGGGGTTCAACTTTTCTAAGTTGTAGTTATCTTTTAGGTCTCCAAGGTGGGCCCCATAACAACGCCATCGCGGCCATCGCCACGGCTATGAAACAGGCGCAGTCACCAGAGTTCGTGCAGTATCAAAAACAGGTAATTTAATGTTTGCTGTAATTATCGTTAATTTGATGCTTATGGTTTTTTCTCAAACATGCAATGAAAGATTCACGTTATTTACTTTATCTACGCACATATCATTAGTACTCTAAAATGCGTTCAGAAACCGTAGGATATGACCAGCATTACTACAACCGATTTTAGAATAGAATAGAATAACATTTATTCATGACAACAACACATACATGCACATAAATAAATAAAAAATACAAAACAGAAGACAACATGAGAACACACAACATTTTACTATGAGAACTTTCTTTGACTGTGGTAGTAGGTAAAATCTGTACTGTATAGTTATTACAGTACAGATTTTTGTAACGTTATGAGTTGAAATTTGGAACAGCTGTCAAAACTCAAGTGGGTCTCTATTCTAGTATCCATAGATATTAAAACAGTTATCGATACGAAACGTCAATTCAGTACGTTTTTTAATACAAACCGCACGAGATTTGTTACATAATTAGACCTTAAAACACTCGTGTGATCCGTATGAAAACCACACTCGTATTTTAAGGCCTCTCATTATGGATCAGTCGCATAAACTACTATTATAATACATTTCAAATTATCACATTTCGGGCGCGGCGAAATGAGAGATTGTAATAGAGTTTCATACATAAAATAAAAGGAAAAAAGAAAGAAAAGAAGAAAAATTTGCAAAGCAATTCGGCGTTTCAGTGTCTGTCAATTAGGGTTTGCTCCCGGGATTGGATTTGTATGGCCATATCCCGGGATTTAGATCGGGCGAATACGAAAATTGAAAATACTCACGCGTGTACTCTTTTTTTGTAAATAAAATCTACGAACCAGATGTAGTCATCATGGGAACTATGCTTAGGAACTATGCTTTTCAATGTACCTCAGCAAATGGTATTCTCTCAAACGAAATAGAAGTTTCTTGTTTTAGGTGTATGAAAACCCTAACTGAAACCATTGTTGTCCGCTACTCTAACGTTTTAAATTTGCTTACTAATATTATACTGACAATGGAAAAATTACTTTTCTCAAACATGCAATGAAATGTCGTCGTTACGTGCGTTATAACAGGCCTCGAAGTATCACATTTCGGGCGGAACAATTCGAGAGAACTGTAAAGGAATTTCATACAAAATTGAAGGCCTAGACCGGGAAGTATTTTTTTTTTTTTTAATTTTAAACTAAATATGGCGTCTGTGTTCATGAACAGGCTAAACATCTAAATTATATTTTTTTAATTTTTTTTTAGTGGCTGAATGGTTATTGGACCAAAAATATCCGCGGTAATGCCTATTACACACGAACTGATTTAAGAATAGAAATCTGTATGATTCAATGTGTTGATGAATACATTTAAAATATTGTCTATTCGTAAGTCACCAGAGACCATAGACAATATTTAAAATCCTCTGCATTTATTTTATTTATATCATCTGCATTTATTTAATTATTATAGAAATTAAGATTCTCAATATCAGTTTGTGTATAATAGGGCCATCTGTCTTCCGTAAAAAAAACATTATGGAGGGATTGGAGGGAAGTATTTTGTCGTTTAGCTGGATTTTATATTTGTGGTTGATATTTATAAATAAAATTTCAAAATGAGTTCCGATGATAACAGCGACGAAGAAACTAATTGTACTAAGCCGGAATTGAGGGCGGAGGCCGAATTAGCCATGAATAACTTGTTGCCGCCAAAATCGAAGGACAAGTACATAATTACAGGTTGGTTTTTTGAGTGGTGATATTTCTTATTTCATTGCATATGTTTGAGAAAAGCACTATACATGCCTAGCCGTGAAAAGGGCTTGCCGGCTTCGTATCACTATCCGGCCGGCAAGCCCTTCTTTCCCGGCGGCTGCAGTAATGTACTACACTGCCAACCACCACTAGACTGTAAGCATACTTGCGACAAATTAATATATTTTTGACTATTCATACGATATTACTTTAGTCTGTATATGATAATATTTATGAGTATTTCAATGATTTTAGACAACCCACTGCTTGCGTTTATTTTTTTATGCTGGCAACCCAATTGTTTACATTTTAGATCTCGAATTTCATCTCAGACCTCAGTAATTAAGTTAGTAATTAACTAAAGTAAGCCACAGAAAATTTAAAAATAAAAACTTTTTAACAAAAAAATTAAACCGCCGAAAAAAACTGAAAAGCAAAAAATAATAAACCTTTCTTATTTAGTTTAATAACTAAATTCTTAAATTAATCTAAGTGTACCTAATTAATTTTGAGTCGGCGCGAACTCAAAATTACTTAGGTACACTTAGATTACCTAATTTAAGAACTTAGTTATTAAGGTTAATAAAAAAGGTTTATTATGTAAATGATTGTTTGGCACCGCCTCAAAATTACTTATTAAACTAAATAAAACAGGTTTTTTATTTTTGACTTTTCAGTTTTTTTTTTCGGCGGTTTAATTATTTTGTTAAAAAGTTTTTTTTATTTTCATTCCACAATTTGTGGCACCTGATCACGGCGTTCAGCCATGAAAATTAACATTTGAGTTTTTTATTTATTTATTTCATTGCATGTTTGAGAAAAGCACTACACATACCTCGGCGTGAAAAAGAGTTGGCAGCCTCGTAACTATCCGAGCTCGCTACTCTCGGCCGTCTATATGTACCTACTCGGCCAGCAACCCCTTACTTCCCGGCCTCTGTAGTAATGAGCTATTATTTCAGACGATAAAGAACGCTCAGCGCCTGTGCTCGGGGCTGGTGTCCCGGGGCTACGCCATCGCGACGGGCGGCACGGACGTGCACCTCGTGCTGGTGGACGTGCGCGGCGCCGGGCTCAGCGGCGCGCGCGCCGAGCGCGTGCTCGAGCTGTGCCACGTCGTGTGCAACAAGAACACCGTGCCCGGCGACACCAGCGCGCTCAACCCCAGCGGGGTCCGCTTCGGTGAGCACACCTGACCAACCACTATACTAGACGATACAGAACGCTCAGCGCCTGCCTGGGCTATGCCATCGCGACGGGCGGCACGGACGTGCACATCGTGCTGGTGGACGTGCGCGGCGCCGGGCTCAGCGGCGCGCGCGCCGAGCGCGTGCTCGAGCTGTGCCACGTCGTGTGCAACAAGAACACCGTGCCCGGCGACACCAGCGCGCTCAACCCCAGCGGGGTCCGCTTCGGTGAGCACACCTGACCAACCACTATACTAGACGATACAGAACGCTCAGCGCCTGCCTGGGCTATGCCATCGCGACGGGCGGCACGGACGTGCACATCGTGCTGGTGGACGTGCGCGGCGCCGGGCTCAGAGGCTGACCAACCACTATAAAGCTACAGACAAACATGCTCAAAAAAAAACATGCTTATGAGCGGTTAGGGCGCAAAACGTCCCATTCGCAGAAAGTCCGTTTGTCCCTTTCGCGAAATGTCCCTTTCCTAAATATCCCTTACGCAAAACGACCCTTCCGCAAAAATCCCTTCACATAAATAAGTCCCGTTCGCAAAATGGTCCCGCTCGCAAAACGTCCCTTTCGCAAAATGACCCGTTCGCAAAACGTCTCTTTTGCAAAATGACCCTTTCGTAAAATGTTCCCTATAAAAGCTTTGTTATTATTATAAAAAATATAGAATAATATAAATAAATATATATTTTTCGTGTTCGAAAAGTATGTCATGTTAGGGTTATCAAGCGGGTCTAAAGTAGTACATGTTGTCATATTCCTATTCTCTATTCTAATAAAAAAATTCGGCTAAGTGCGAGTCCGACTTGCGCACCGAGGGTTCCGTACAATCATTTACGGTTTTGGCAATTTTTTCTTTATCTGTGCTGTAAGACGTTGCTTCGTACCAAATTTCAAGATTCTGAGATCACGGGAAGTACCATGTAGGTTTTGATTCCCTTGCCAGTTTCGAAAATTTGCGGCATAAACGGCTGTATCTTTTGATTGCTTGGGCTTAGAAGTTTGATTATTTCACAGCTCCAAGAGACAGTAGACCTGACTATGAATCTATGAATGAATGAATGTCACTTGAAAATGCAAGTGCAATCGAGATCGAGATAAACAAATGAACGAAGTTGGCGTTCCGCTCAGGCAGGGGCCGTAGACACAACGCCAATAGAAAAGAATAAAATGTACGGGAATGACAGATGCCGACGAAACCCTTTTCGTTAACGTCTGTCATTCCCATACATTTTATTAGTTTTCTATTGGCGTTAGCGCTTGTCGATTCTAACCTTATCCAGGCCCCCAGGTCTTCTTGCCTCTTCTGCTAAACTCGACTCCCGCACACCTTGGTTCAAATTCACCCGAAAGCGGCTTACACCACTGGATGTTCATACATAATCGTTCACACATAGTCGGGCTCGCATTTTATCACTATCAGTGTCACACAAAATGCTTCAACCGTAACTAGACGAAAGACCACATGTTATGGCATTTGCGTTTTCTAGTTAGATAGAAGACCTTCTTTACTTACTACTAAAGGTCATAGCTCACTAGAGCCACCCGTCGCCCGACCCTCACCGCCTCGCCTCGTAAATGTACTAACTACGGACATGATACGGAGTTGATGTAGTAAGCGCATGCACGTACAAAGCTATATAAAGAATACCTAACCGCTCGAGGCGAGGCGGCTCACATGGGCATTTGACATGATCTTTGTCTTATCCATGTTCATTCTTAGACCACTCGCTCGGATACTTTACTTAACACACACATACACTTTCCCATTTATAATACTAGTCTATGGATATACGTCCACTGCTGGACATAGGCCTCCTCCAAAGAGTACCACAATGATCGCGAGTATGTCAATACAGTTGTTCAACTTATTTTCTTCTCGCCAGGCACCCCCGCCCTGACGACGCGAGGCTACAAGGAAGAAGACATAGATCGTGTAGTCGACTACATCGACCGAGCCCTCAAGTTGGCGCAGGAGATCACTAAGATTTCCGGACCCAAGCTCGTGGACTTCAACCGGGTCATTCAGGAAAACAAAGACATTCAGACTAAAATCAGCACCCTCAAAGCGGAAATTGAGACCTACAGCAGAAAGTTCCCTATACCTGGCTATGAGACGTATTGATTAATAGAATGTGTTCGGAGCATCTAGGTCATAGCTCACTAGCCCCGCGCCCGCCCGGCGCCGCCTCGCCTCGAGCGGTTAGGTATTCTTTATATGGATTTGTACGGGCATTCGCTCACTACATCAACTCCGTAGTTAGTACGAGGCGAGGCGGTGAGGGTCGGGGCGGGTGGCTCTAATGAGCTATGACCTTTTGTCTTGCAAATATGAAAATACTGAAAGGCTAAATAATACCATAGACAAATTATAATAGACTACGACGACGAGATAGATAATATCTTAGCTTCGTCAAATTATTTGCACAAAGATCACATAGTCATAGTAAAATCACCTATGAATAAAGTCAAAATATTATATTCTTAAATAGACGATATCAGTGAAATATAAGTATCAAGCTAGATGATATCATTTAGAAAATAAACATTACTGGGTCCAAAAAAAATCCAGAGTGAAAAAGACATGCCTCTTCTAGACGAATAAAGTTCGTATGGTATGGCCTAATAAAGTTATGTGATACAAGTTTTATATACAGATTTGTTGATTGAGGATTCTAGTTAATCTAAGAAGCTGTAATAAAATGCTTCGCCAGTTCCTAATTGGCTTGACACGCTGCCCTGTGTCTATTTGTCTATGACATTACTAAAGCCTAGTTTAAGTAATAAAACGCCATTCCATTAAAGTTCTTTTTTTCATTGTTAATCACGATTTTAGAGCTGTTGTGACCGAGTGTATGATAATAGTACGATTTTTATTTGTATTATATATAAGCTTACATTTCTTGATACTATAACATATCTAGTTGTAAGACTAAGTGCCTTGACGTAATTTGTACTTTGTACCCTAAATTCGTATTACACTGAATCTCTATTTCGGTTGATTGTATGAAGTGATTTCATAAAATAAACTTTATTCAAATGATAACGAATGTATTATTATTATTCGACGTTCCTCATTCCAAACATGTTCCAATCGCATATTCTCTATTCAACCCACGGAATACTTAAATAGGATGGAATCGGCCTGTTAGCTATTTACTTCGGGATCCTGCGTAGCCACCCCAACACAACCATAACTGAATTTATACATGTTAACACTACTGCAAAACGCTTCTAATTGGTAAAAGCTTTTAATTCCATTATGATTTCAACAGTTCTAATTATTAGAACGAAAACGAACTCAAAACTGCATAACATGCGGTCTAATTTCCAATGCCAAAAAAAATCAAATGGCAGTCTATTCTTTATCAATATAGGAGCCAATTTTGAAAGGGGATTTCAAGTATGTAAATAATAATTTGAATAGTTTTGATACATGCTGTCCTTCTCGCATAAAAGAATAACTAAATTTGTGTGAACGTGACGCACTTATGACGGAAATTGACAATAATTTTTGATTGCAAAATGAAGGGCCATATTCAAATGTACTTGACGTTTGATTACGTTCAAAACCAAAGGTCTTATGTTACTATGACACTCTGTGGTGATACAACTATTTGGAAATTTAGAATACGAAATAGAGGTGAGGCTAAAATCATAATTATCGATATTAGAAGATCAAACGAGCTTCGCAAGCGAAGTTCGATCGATATTATATGAGTAAGCTTCATTCGAAGATATAACACACATGTAGTCCTTTAATCTACCAGGCAACATTTCGCAAGTTTAAAGTACGCAGTAAAAACCATAGCTCAAACAGTTTTATCCCCACCTTTACCCCTACCCTACTTAGGGACCTCGGCTTGCCACCATTTCTCATTCTTTTTAGAGACAAAACTTTCCTAGGGGTATAGGGGCGGGCGGGAAGTTATATCTTCGAATGAAGCTTACTCATATAATATCGATCGAACTTCGCTTGCGAAGCTCGTTTGATCTTCTATTATATTTCGAAGCTTCATTCTTCAGATATAAAACACATGTAGATGTTTAGAGTTGAAAGTTTTGCTGCCCTTCAAAGAGTACAATTGTAACTTCACATAATTCTACCTATACAAAAGGCAGATTGATCTGGCACAATGACCTTCGTCGATTAATTGACGATGGTAGAAACGAGCCAAAGTTTTCGATGTTCTCGACCAGCCTGCTGCCTTCCGGATAGCATCTAAAGAAATGCCTGACCGGTGTGCAGCTGACGTGGCGGCGTGGCGCGTGCTGTGAGCGCTGAACGCCGCCATGTCTTTACCGCTTTCGCTAAGCACTCGCGTAATGCACCCCGGCTAATGGATTGAGCAGATGCATTTTTATGGGGACTTTTGAAAGTCAACAAAATATGTTGTGAGCTTTTTCAGTCCTAAAACATCATTATAACAGTCACCGGCCAAATATTTCTATTAGGTATCTTCAAAATATGGAAGGCACAAAATCGGTTGTAGACGACCTACACCTGAAGTCTTAACTATATCATCAAAAATTACTTTAATACAATTTGGGCATGACTTAATATTATTCCACTTAATAAGTGACAGTGTTTGTACCCTGTGGGCAGGACATATTGCTAACAAAATCGCCAGATTCTTTGTTAGTTTTTCCAATGAAATTTCTCTATTAGGGTACCATGTTGTTATATGATTTAATACCACTTGAGGATCCCAGGTATGGCTATATTTAGGAGTTACGGGCTTTAATTTGTAAACACCTTTCGGTAATCCTTTACTTTGGTCATCTGAGCTGATACTACTCCCCCGTAGGAGCGAGGGTGCTGACCTATGATTATTTAATGAGCCATACGACGATCCTTTATTAAATTCGTGCGTTAGAAATAAAATAACAGCAGAAATGAAGCCCTTATAGAAATGGAATATCTATATTATCTATGCTAAATTTCCAGCACAACTTGTATTTAACACACGTTGTACTGTTGTAAAGTGTTGTTTGAAATTGACGCTAACATGAGATTAGATACTTTTACTAATCTCAACAAAAGCGGAAACCACGGTTGGGATGGCCATTAGGGAAATACTACTATTCCTGTGGCGTTGTCATTTATAATCTTATGTAAACACTTTAGTACGAGTGCGAGTGGTGGAAACGCTTAAAAATATTTATTATAAATACCAGCTAATAGTGAATGCGACGACGGTAAGAGCGTCCGAGTCTGGCTTCCACGAAATATATATTTCACATTTGGCAGAGGTACGAGAAGCAAAGAGGTCAATTTCGGGAACACCAAAGTGTTTACTTATTCTTTCAAAGGCTGCAATACTTAAATTTCATTAAATATCAGGATTTAGCCTTCTGGATTCTCTGTCTGCTTCTACATTATTCTTAGTGTTAATGTACGAAGCGAATAACCATATGTCTCGTTCTTCACCCACTGCCAAATAGATCTAGGTAAGCTATTTAAGTGGGGAAACTGGATGTCTCCCATTCGATTAATATAGCTTATCGCGGTAGTGTTGTCGATGCGGAACAACAGAGCACAGTTTGATTTATTTCGCGCAAAACATTTTAATCCTAAGAGCGAGCAAGCTCTAAGTAATTAATATGGAATGCTAATTCTTGCTCTTCCCATGCTCCGTTTGCACACACTCCGTCACAGACTGTACCTCATCCTGATCGGGACGGATCTATAGATATTTCTGCATCGAATTTCGTGATTCCAAAATGACAAGACGTTACAAATAATATTATTAGTCCACCAAAATAAGTCAGGTAAAATTTCGCGAGGAAGTTTTACTTTTGATCATAGACATCGTATTCCTGAATAGCTCGGAATTTATATCTTTCTAACAACTTCGTGTACAACCAGCTGTATCTAGCTGTCGGGCATGCAGTGGTAAGAACTCTTAAAAAGTGCGCATACCCTGCATAAGAAGGGATATAGACATGATAATTGAATTGTAAACAAAACCTAAGAATTTACAGCATTGTTGGTAATTTTGGAATTGTATCGAGCTTTTGGTATAGTTTACCATAAATCGTAGGCACTCGAGAAACCGGAGAGTCTCCCTCCCATTATGTTTACATTCGTTAAGGTCCCTTCCAATACACAAAATGCCACCCCGGTATATAATAGAAGTTAGGCCTTGTTTTTAGGTAAGTTACGACTTCTTTCATAATTTTGGTGAAGGTTCTAGGCGCCACGGAAAGTCCATAGACTAATAGGGAACAAAACTCGTAAGTAACATTGTTATGCTCGAATCTTGTCAATGGTAGCCATAAACCCGTTTTTAGGGATTAATTTAGAAGCAGTTCTAGTCTTCCATTTTAAAATGGGACTTAGTTACAAATTTATTGAGCCCTTTCAGATTCAGTATGAATCTATAGCCACCATTCGATTTAGGAGTCAGAAAATCTTTGATAGAAACTGATCATTAGTCTGTTGGCATCCAGTGATGCTTTCACTGAATGCCTAGGTTAATTAAGTTCTGTACAGCTAAGCTCGTTTCATCATGCTCTTGGCATGTGAAAGTATTTACAGGTTTGACAGATTGCGTAACATGTCCTAAAAAGGAATTGGAAAGCCATTCTGTATACAGTCTAATAAATAAAGTACGATTATTCGTTACATTAAGCCAACACTTATAAAAAGCTTTAAGGCGACCGGCATGTACCTGCGTTACTGCCGCGGCGTCGCAAGTGGCTTGTTGTAGGCTGCTCGCGGCCGTATGATGGTCGACGCTGTCGGCCTACTTTTCAGTAGATTTGGAAGCTTTAATTTTCTCAGAGAGTTTGCTTCCAAAGAGAGTATCATCTCTCTCAACGTATTGTATGACTTAAGGAATACTTCGTCTAGTCCAGGAATGACTAGTTTTATCTAAAATCCGACTTCAATTAGATAGGATTTTTATCGTTAGTACCTATACCGACTCCCAATTGCTGTTGAGATGATTCGATTTTCTTGTCACGGCCTCTTTGGATGTCTGTAACTGCCGCCGAAATTACGGCGTTTAAGGACGGCGCCCATAATAATTTGCAATTTACAGGTACTCTTATAAGAGTTTATCTTTACTCTTTTTATCAATACCTTTGTGTAATATAGGTAGCCACCTTTGCGCTAAATTGGGATGAATTTTCTCCCCATATTTTGGGACATCATCAGTGGCGTCCCCTAGAGCGGTTAGTAACTCGGCATCTATTACAGGGGTCGTTTTGTCATCACAGGCCTCCACGGGAGGTGCATTTTCTTCATTTGAACGTGGGAGTGAAGTTTCCACTGCCTCATACACTTGTTCGTGGTTTATAAATTAAAATATAATATTTTGATTTTTCTAATTGAGGGTAGATATGAAATGCATTGTAAAACCACTCGTCAGGAATTTTAATGCATATATGTATCTAGTGCCCCGCATCGCGAACACGGGATATACTAATCTCGATTAATGGTTGTAGAAATTGCTATCGTGTTGACTCACGGTCAACCGCCAAGCACGAGATACCTTCGTGACGACTCTCGGTCGCCTCCCAGGTTTAGTTACAAGACGTGGGCTCACGGCCCGCGCGGTATTAAATGCATTTATTAGCGATTAATATTGTTAGAAATTGCTATCGTGTTGACTCACGGTCAACCTTCAAGCATGAGATACTTTCGTCACGACTCTCGGTCGCCCCCCAGGTTTAGTTACAAGGCATGGGCTTGCGATTAATATTGTTAGAAATTGCTATCGTGTTGACTCACGGTCAACCCCCAAGCATGAGATACCTTCGTGACGACTCTCGGTCGCCCCCCAGGTTTAGAATTACCAGGCGTGGGCTCACGGCCCGCGCGGTATGAAATGCATTTCTTAGCGATTAATATTGTTAGAAATTGCTATCGTGTTGACTCACGGACAACCCCCAAGCATGAGATACCTTCGTGACGACTCTCGGTCGCCCCCCAGGTTTAGAATTACCAGGCGTGGGCTCACGGCCCGTGCGGTATTAAATGCATTTATTAGAGGCACCACAATGTAGAACTATTTATTGAAACTAATTGCACTTACCTGATTTATCTTCGGAACCTGATGAAGATGAATCAGATAGCACCGCACTGTCATAACTCGTTTATAGTTTTTTGTTGCAATTTCCGTATATTAGCAGAATAATACTCTATTTTTTCCTGTGCACTGCGTTTAGGCATGATTAAATATTTTGAATTATTTTTTAATAGAATTAGTTCGTGCGTTCGTTGCCTCGCAAGAATAAAGAATGAGAAATGGTGGCAAGCCGAGGTCCCTAAGTCTAAGTAGGGTAGGGGTAAAGGTGGGGATAAAACTGTTTGAGCTATGGTTTTTACTGCGTACTTTAAACTTGCGAAATGTTGCCTGGTAGATTAAAGGACTACATGTGTGTTATATCTGAAGAATGAAGCTTCGAAATATAATTCATATTCTTGGCAAATAGTACGGTATGGTATAATTACGTATGTTTATAAAATAGGAGCGATTTGCCTCGCTTTGGGTCCTAGTTGTCGTTTGGCGAAAGCTTGCGGCCCACAGTCAACGAAGTTATGAAAATAAATGCCTTTTTATTGAAACATAATGACAAAATAAATTATGCTCATCTGGCTGATAACTTGCTCCTACTCGTAGGTGTAATTGATTATTTACACCTATGTTATGAAACTCGAGACATTTGCATCCCTGCATATGGGCTGCATACACTGTGCTGTGAAATCTTATTGAAATCTGTATTATTTATATATCTACTGTATTCCGGCAAATAAATTATATTGATTGATTGATTTATTTGAAATAACTCATTTCGCCGATTATAAAAACTAATCTACGCGTACAAATATACAGTAAAACACATAATTTATTAATTCGACTACAGTACCTTTCATTTGGGAACACCAAAAATTAACTTTCAAAGTATTTCAACCATACACAGCATGCCTGTTGCCGCGGACTTGGGGGAAGGTCGGGTAAAGCGAACACCCCAGGCAAAGCGAATTCGGCCTCCCCCTCCTGACTTACTTGTCCTTGTCGCACCACGCGCCTATACGACGTTCGGAATCCTTCGCTCAGTGAGCGGCAGGTATAGTAGGGAGCGGTCGCTGCGCTTGTCGTCAGTGACGAGTGGAAACGTGTTTTTGGTGAAAAAAGATCGATGTTTAAAGGTAAGTACATTGTCTGTTATCTTGTCATAGTATTTTTCTCGCAACTTAATTGTTGATGCTTATATTGCCCATTAAAATATCTTCCGTCTAAAGTGCATTTCTTTTAGAACGAAGCAACGGTTATTTTTTAAATGTGATTAATTTCGTAAACTGACTGAATGGGCAAAGTGGATCGGGCAAAGCGGATATCATGCTTTGCCTTTGCATGTTCATTTTGGAGGTGGGTTTATATTTATGAGGTTCAATTTTCTAATCACAATATTTAATTTCAGATGGTATATAAATATAAAAAGACCAATCAGGGCTCCTGGTCAACAGAAGTTATAGATATGTCTACCAGAGTATGCAAAGCCGGCGAACCGATAAAAGGAACGGCACAAAAGTATGGATTGCCATATGCCACGTTATATAGGCATGTTAAAACCGGAAATGCATCCAAACAACTTGGTCGGGTTCGTCCAGCGTTCAACGAACACCAGGAAAACGAGGTATTCGCTTATTTAAAGGACATGGACGGTGTTTTTTTTTGGATTGACTCGAGTTGATTTCACTTTGCCCGGGGACAAATTTCACTTTGCCCGGCACTCTGGGCAAAGCGGATAATATAACTTTTTTTGTTTTTTGCTCAAAATTACAAAAACTGTTTAATATTAGAGGCAAATGTTATATTTTATTTAAAGAATATTGATTAAAGACTAATTCTAGACATCTGTTTCATTTCTTCCTTGTAAAAGTTTTCTGTTATGTCCAGTCAAAGGTAAAGGTGTTCACTATGCCCGGACCTCCCCTGCGTTACGGAATTGGCCATAAAATGTAATAATTATTGAACGACAACAAAGTGCATATTTTTGGCAAGCTAATAAAATGCTTGATATTTTTATAATGACATTAATCAAGTACGTTTAGTATGCTTTCAAATGATCCCTCACACGAAGCAATAGAACCCGAGATTTGAACAAAAATCCATGACCGTCGGCCGCCATCTTTGTGACGTCGCAACTATGTCCGGCCCCGGCCCCTCTCCCTTAACTAAAACCGGTAGATTCGTACTCTGGAGACAACAAGGAACACATCCATACCAGTATTAGGTATACAGGGTGACATTTTAATCAGTGTCCAAATTCAAGTATAAGATTCTTCAGCCAAATTATAAAAAACGATTTTATTGTTTCTTTTCATTCAGTACAAAAAATAATAATTGCTGCTTAAAGTTACCCCAAAAAATCCTTACCGCGCGGGCGATTTTACGCACGGCACGCCTCCCCTCCCTCGACCCGCCCCGCTCCGCGCGGTGCTGAATGCCCAGTAACCACGGATAATTCTTTTGGGATAGCCAATTTATAATGTAAAAAAAACCTACCCGTTTTTTTTTCAAAAATGGAGTCTATTAGTGATACCAAATGCCTACAAAAAATTTGGACACTGATTAAAATGTCACCCTGTATAGAAGACGTGTCCACGACTTTTATCAATATTGGCAAATTTCCGCCGTAAGTACTATATTTTTTTTAACGTGAGTTCCACTTAATACTTGAGTACGATAGCAATTATTTAATAGTTTTATGTTTTCTTTTATGTTAGCATGTTGTGTTTGTTTCCTTATTTTAATATTTTGTATATAGTTTAGGTTAGTTAAGCGTTGGCCTTTTTGCGCGAATGGATATAATGGGGAATCCACATTATGTGATTTTACCCCAATTTGTCGGTACAACATGCCGAATTCGGGGGCCCTTTGTTTCCCATAAACTTATTGTTCCGAATTTCGATAGTCAGAAATTGATATCCATATAATTTATAGACATAAACATCAATAGTCATAATCTTGGTTAAGTATAATGTGTTGTAGTTCTAACATTAATGACCCATAATATTAAGTATTATAATCACAAAAGTCAAAAATTGATGTCCATAACGATCAAAGGTCTATCGATAATTATTCATAAATATTCTAAGCCATATATTTCAACGTAATAATGGTTGTTATTCATATTGTTTTAATGCCTAAAGTGAATTACGTCTAAGAGACCAAATCTATAACATCCAAAGTCATATAGATAATTACTCAGAAACATTTCTAGACATACATTTGAAAGGGGTACTAGGTACTACTGCGCGGTGGGTTTATGTCATGTTTTTTTTTTATCGCACAGAATATGTTAAAATAAGTATGTTTTTCTTGAAACACTTTTACCCAAATAAAAAAAATGGCCGAGATATTGGACCCAGAAATTCCAAATGACCTAGGACTTCTAAATCAACCAACCAACTGATACTATATAATGTAAATTAAAATATCTTCGGTCCTAAAACATTAAGAATTATCTAAAAGTCATAATTAAATCGTATATTTTAAATTAAGATATACTTTACTTACCTGTTGTGGTATAAGACATACTTACTTTAATGTGATAATATCTTTTAAACTGCTTTTCCCGCAGCGCCGGAGCCGTTGCGAAGTCAGACTCCTTTTAAGCTATGGCACCCCTTTCCTTTTGCTTTAGGCAGGCTAGACGTCATGCTTGTTAAAGTAAGTCGCAAGGTTGTGCATGATAAAGAAAACAATTAACATTCAAATCATTTTTTACTAACAAAAAAACTAATTTGTATTATGAAAATATGAAAGACGTAGTTTGTTATTAAATGATATGGGAGCCAATAATGCACGGCCCAATAATGTACAGCCTGATAATCCGCGCCCACTTTTTGTGGACTCGGATTATTGGGTCGTGCATTATCAGCCCGGACAAAAGTGGCTTCCAATTATTGCCCCGGACCAAGTTTGTTCAGGGTGATAATGCACGGCCCAATAATGTACAGCCTGATAATCCGCGTCCACTTTTTGTGGACTCGGATTATTGGGTCGTGCATTATCAGCCCGGACAAAAGTGGCTTCCAATTATTGCCCCGGACCAAGTTTGCTCCAGGTGATAATGCACGGCCCAATAATGTACAGCCTGATAATCCACGTACAGTATGGACGCGGATTATTAGGCTGTACATTATTAGGTCGTGCATTATCAGGGCGGACAAAAATGGCTTGTCATAAGCGAACTCTGTCTTAGGTCGGTTAGGTTAGGGTTCACTTGTGTCCCTCAGACCAGAAATAGACACCCCGCGCAGCGGGGTGGCGTCGACTCGCTGGAAAAGGGACTCGGATTATTGGGCCGTGCATTATCACCTCGTACAAAATTGGCTTCCAATTATTGCCCCAGACCAAGTTTGCTCAGGGTGATAATGTACAGCCCAATAATGTACAGCCTGATAATCCGCGTACACTTTTTGTGGACTCGGATTATTGGGTCGTGCATTATCAGCCCGGACAAAATTGGCTTCCAATTATTGCCCCGGTCGAAGTTTGCTCAGGGTGATAATGCACGGCCCAATTATGTACAGCCTGATAACTAAACCCATCAATGTGTAATTTCAGACCTCCTCTTTTAGTTTTAATCAAATTGCAGTACACCTTATCACATTCACCTTCGTCCGACATATTTGCGATCACTAAACAAAACAGTGAGCGGCACACCTTTCAATCGCATCAGTCCATACCCTATTTATTTTTGCGCAAGTACCCACATCAATTATAAAGCAGTCTGGAAGAACGCGTTCAGTAACATTCGGTAGTTAACATTTTATGTATTTTATTATTTTTCTGGGTGTGTTTATGGCCTTTAACATTATGAAGAGTGACACCATCGTGAAATTGAATGATATGACTTGACTACCAATCATTATGACTTGCGAAAAAATACCTTATAACAATTATTACGAACTAGATTATTGCCTGTAACATTATGTAATTGCATACCACCGGGACATTGAACGTTATGGCTAACCAATTTTATGACTAACAATAATGATGACCTGCAAAAATCGGAATTCCAATGTATATTGTAAAATGTTATGACTTTCGACAATATGACTAGAAAAAAATATGGTGGAAAACGTTATAGACTGAAAAAATCGGATCTTCAATTTTATGGGAAACAATAGAGACCCGCCGAATTCATAATGGGGTGTAGCCACAGACTACTAAGAAGATACTACGTACTATGGGTGTAGCCACAGATTACAGAGAAAAGCAGATAGGCCCTAATAAATTGAACGTTTTCAATACATCCGATCTCTTCTCACTTACGTACTGAACGCCGAGTAAGAAAGGGATAGAACCATGTTATCTGACAGGTCTTCAGACGTCATTGTCTCCGCTTTCTCGCTCGCACGATGTAATTCGCTCTCTCGCTCGCTCGAGATTTAGTGCACAGAAAGATATTTTCTTACAAGTTATCGATATCGATATTAACTGTTAATAAATTCGTAATATGCGATACTCGTAAGTAAATTGTATCTCTATCCATACTATGCCAAAATTAATATGGTACTTACCAAATAGAAAACAAAAACCATTACACGACTACGAATATAATAAACTGCATTCATGTTTCATACGAGTTACTTTTTAAGTCTCACTATTTTGTGGATCTTTAGTGGAACACATTTATTTTTAACCGACTTCTGAAACTTATCAATTCCGCTGGCTCTTTATTTTTTTATGTATGTTCCTCGATTAATCTTAGACGCCTGGACCGATAAGAATGGTGTTTTGTTAGAAAAGGTGGTCCTAGGCAGGTCAGGATCTGAAGATGCGATCCTGGAGAAAACCAGGGCAATCTTCAAATCTTATTTTGAAACGATTTGTGTACTTTGAAATCGTGCATTTGCTTTCAGAAAGCAGTTCATGCGGTAATATGGAATGTGGCTTCGTGAAGTATTGATTTTAAGTCGATTAAAACTTTGTTATTAAAGTAAGCTAACACAAAATAACAACGCAATTATATTCCTGAAAATATCTCATTTTAATAAGAAAGTTACATCTAATGCTTTAAATAATAAATATCCAATTATATAGAACTTTTTGCAATCAGTAAACTTGCATCACCTGAAGAGGCAATGCAGATGTCTTAGGTATTGTATCTGGTAGCCTTTTATTACTGCTCAGCATCATTTTGTTGTAGTTGCCTTCTAATTGTTGATCCTGGTGAGATCCCTGCTTTAAATACAGTAAAGAAATAGTTATTTACGATACAAGTGCCGAAAATAGGAAATTCGCAACGAGTGGTGATAAATTAAAACACGACCGAAGGGAGTGTTTTAAATCGACACGAGTTGCGAATTACCTATTCGCACGTGTATCGTACAACGTTTTACTGTACATATGGCTCTTTAAAGTTTCGACATATGCACGAAAAGTGCTCTTTTCCGCACTAGTGCGGGAAAGTAGCACCATATGTACTGTAAACATTATTATACAATCTCTATCAGTTGAGCTGCTTAAGTATGAACAGGTAAACAACAAACCGACACAGAGTTACTTTCGCATGTATAATATATATTATAGTAGTTATGGATATATAAAGAAAACCAATGTACTAATACAAATTCGTTGCATATACAAAACTTAAATGAAACGAACTCATCTGGAGGGACCTCAGAAATGTCAAGTAATAAAATAAATAAAACTCACTATACCAACTTACCTCAAGCGGCCTCAGAAAAACTGTAGGTATCGCATCCGGCAGCAAGTGTTTTATGTTTTTAATAATAACGAAACAGTTAGTTTCGAAATGTTTCGAACATATTCTATGGTGTTTTTTCGGCGTCCAATTATTGCGCCCTATTGCGTCAATCCATTTTTTTCGAAGGTTATTATTTACCGGAAACCTGAAGTTAACAGTTAAGTTAAGACATGTAACATTAAAATATTTTGTCTAAACGCCTACATGAATAATTCATGTCGACGAAATATCGATATATACATGGTAACAACACTACCAATGTTTACGACAATTGTATTTTTACTAATAATCCCAAAAATATCAAGTTTGATCCATGTAAAAAGTACTTATCCGATAGTATCAAGCATCTGCTGTAATCCCAGACCATTATATTGCGTAATGTACATGAAATATTTGAAAAACAACCAAATGATTCTTACCGATGAAATCCGATTGTTTCTCCGGTCTTTTTTAACAATCTAGCGTAACTTCGGCAGTACGGAACTGCACAAGCCATTGTGCCACTTCATACAACTTAAATCATTAACTTATTACAGAAATATTTAGTTTTTCAACACAATATTCTTGAAATAACCAACTTTCCTCAAGATTCACAAGAGATTTGACGTTGATTTGACTTTGACAGATTGTTTAGCATTTAACACCGTGGTTAACAGTTTTTGGAGACAAGTCGCCAATAGACTCGAAATACCATACTATTCGTCTCATTCTAACTCACATCAGCTGACCATAAGCAGTGACAGAGACAACTATATGAAACATTGTCTTGCTTTATACTGCGCGTCTGTATTCTTATTAGTCTGTGGGTGTAGCGTACAGACGTAACAACTGCCACTACAATTTCATTCGGTGTGGCCAGTTAACAGACCCCCTAGCATACTAAGTTTTATGTCGGACATAAGCATTCGTCCCATTCTGGCAAATATGCGAGTGCAAGAGGGACAAATGCTTTATGTCCGACATAAAACTTAGTGTGCTAGGGGGTCGAGAGTGATGTCCATATCGGTAAAAACCGTAATTTTAGAAAAACAAACGGTTTACCAAAAACCTTATATAATTTTATAAATATAATATTGTGTCAATTCGTGGTAGTTCAATATATTTTTTTATTCAAAATTTAATTAAAATGATAGAATGAGAAAGTTTGGAAAATAATCAATTAAATTGATAAATAACCTTCTAATTTGAGTAATTTGTAAATATTACCTGTGGCAAACTCCAATTTCTTTCATTTCATTCATTCACCGTCATATTTTTCTCGTATATTGGGTTGTTTTTGTGTCGCTAATCTCAATTAAACATAATTGGAATAGCAATTATGTCCCAGACTAGCAACAGTTAGTCAATTCACGGAAACAACTGTACAGAGTTATGTCAAAACGTAAACTGTAATAAGGCCGACCTTGTGTATACGAACATACTTATTTTGGTTGGCATGTGAAACAAAAAGTGATTCTTGTGTTTATCGAAAACTCCAGTGCTTAAAACTATTAGTGACAGACTTCAGAAGCTATAGATCTTGATGGATATAGCGAAGGACTAATATCGTCAGTATTATGTATACATTTGCGTGTGGTAAAGACCACCTGGATATCAGGCGAGTGTCAGAAGTATGTTCACGACGACAGGAATGGTAGCAGCACCGCAGCAGGCCACGGGTCAGGTGGCGCAGAACGGGAACACGACGCTGCCTCGGTCGCATCACCAGAGGACAGGTAACTAGGCATTGCTATTTCGAATTGGTGCTACACTTCCTGTTTCACTGAGGTATGTAGGTCCTCTGGTCATTCAAAGCTGTTAACGTGTTGTTGTTTGTATATGATCTGGTATTTGTATGTGTTTTGAAATAGCTGAGCATCTCAAAACATTCAAGTGTTTACCGGCTTGTTTGATATCTTTGCCAAAATTTGCAGAAAATATTATTCAAATCTGAATCCAGATATCAGTTGCAATGTATGGGTATTGATAATGATAAACTATTTTCTTGATAATATTTTGAAACTGCATATGCCACTTTACTACTTTTATGGTTACAATTGAGCTTACTATGGGGTTGATTTGTAAGATGGTCCCCTAATATTTATTATTATTATTTATTAAGCTTAAAAGAGCAGTAGAGCAACAAAGATTAATACAGGATATGCAGAGTTCCTACATGACAAATGTTAAAATAAATAAAACCAGTTTTGTTCAGGAGTTGCACTGCATTTCTTATTACAATAATATAAAAATGTTTTGTGTGTTGATTCATGATTGTTAATTTTTTTTTCCCTTGTTCTGTGGTTGATGAATGTATATTTAATTTATATGATACTTGGTGTCTCTACATTTAATTTAAGGCTATTTATATGGTTAGCTTGGTGGTAACCCAGTCTGAAACCATCTTGTATTTTAATCCCTTTCAGGGGAAAGGTTTGCATAGTAACATTAACCACCAAAAACATAAATGTAAAAAAGGAGAGCCAAGTTCTATACAAAAATTATGCATGGCTGTGGGCTTCGCCGCAAAAAAAATGGAGCTCTAAATGAGTGCCAAGTTCTATGCAAAATCCAAATATGTATTTATAGGAACAAAATACTATTACATAGGGATATCATTACTTTTTGTAAAGAAAACCAGGCAGTGTATAATTAGTGGTGCCCCACGCCGCCGACGACACACTGTTGGCCGGTTTTTTAGCACATATTACAAGTTTTTTGTATGGGGACACCGCTTTTTTTTGACTCAACTTTTTTTTATATTTCTGTTATATAGCAAATATAATAATACTTATATTGGGATAGTTTCAAATATCTGCTTGTAACGGTTCCAACGCTACAAATAACTAAATAAAATTTTGTATGGAGACCCCCTATTTTTAAAAAAAAAATATTTTTTGATTTTTTCCTATGCTTACTCCACAATTACCGAGCTGGATTCCAAATTTCATCCTTCTTGGTCATCTGGAAGTAGGTTAGGTTTTAGGTACTATATGTCAGTCAGTCAGTTGGTGATAAAATTTACGACTTTTTGACCTTCATACCTTTATAACCGTTTGAGCTAGCTTCATGAAATTTGGGCTTCTAGATGTCCTTATGGATATAATTAAACACAAGTAGTTTTATGTATTTATGTTACAGAGGTTTTACATTATAGAAGGGTCAAAAGTGGCACCAAGTGGTTCGTGTAATATTACACTCGGCGCTGGCTAGCCAGTTCCTTTGCTTAAACTTGGCTTGACGCGTGTCTAGATAATCTTAAATAGAAGTTTGTTCTGAGTCTCGGATGTTTTATGTATGTTGAGATCTTAGATGATGAAACATACATACCTACTGTAATGGATAGTCAACAGCATAGTATGTTCAAAATCAACATTTATTAAGAGTCACTTTGATAAAACAATAAAAAAATACAACCAAATTGAACACCTCCGCCTTTTTTCGAAGTCAGTTAAAAAGGGTTTATTCCAAGATTAGTCCAGACTAATTTGACGTTTAACCTTTATTCCTGATTGTTGAATTAAATTTTTATGTTTTTTTAATTAGTTGTGACTTTTTATTCCTGTGTACACATGACATTGGAATATCTATTAATATTATTACATTATTTTAAATGCAGCTATATATTTTGTATATATGTATGCTGCAGATTGTTTATTATTCCACATTTTTAAGTTATTATGACTATTTATAACGATCACTATATGACGAGTAGCATAAGCAAATGTAAAGTGTTATGTGAAATTTGTATATTACTGAGATAAAATAAACTAAACTAAACTAAACTTAGCTTATTTGTTTATATTTTCATATAGAATAAAGAGCTCAGAGCTCAATTCTTTATATAGGGGTGGCTGATGGCCCCTAAGTGTTAATGTTTTATGTAAATGTACAGGCTAGTTTAGTTTTGATTATGTTGATCTTAATTATTTGGATATTGATTAGGTTGATCTTAATTATATGGATATGGACCCTTGATTATTCAGCTTACATATTCATATTTGTTCATGATATAGGGAGGCCGCCGGCAGCCCCCAAGTCCTATGACTACCTCCTAAAAGTGCTGCTGGTGGGGGACTCGGATGTCGGCAAGCAGGAGATACTCCAGGACCTGGAGGATGGATCTGCTGATTCACCGTTTTGTAGTGGGAGTGGTAAGATGATTAATTTTTATATCATGGATGAGGATAATCAGGGACCAGATAATCGGAGAGAAAATAATCACTGCGTGCACGGTCTTTATCTGCAGAATTCATACCGGTGGGTACTTGGGATAGGAGACCAGGTTTTGTAGAATTAAGAGTTGTCCGGAATAGCTTGGTCATGGTTAGGCTTAGGACTTTTGGATGCTCGCCGTGGTTCTAGAATCCAGGGAGTATGTTAAAATACACTCTAATCGAGTTATAGTTTTCGGTATTATTTCGTAGGCGTTTTTTTATAAAATCAAGCTCACTTCTGATATTGATGTTTGAAAAAACAGAAACAGAAACAGAAAAATATTTATTGCCACAAATAGAACCTTAAATATACAAGTACACATGAAGTAATAAAACTAATCAAAAATAACTTAAGGAACTAAGTAGTGGGCAATGGGTCCCAGTCTCAGCATGTGCCGGGCAACGCGGCCCGGCGCTGGTTTTCAGACTGGTCCCTAGCTGGACCTCGGTCAGTCACAAATCACAAAGTAAAAAAGGTACTTAGCATTTTGAATAAATTCAAGTAACAAGAAAGAAAAAAAAAATCGGTGAGTCTGTGCTCCTTTCCGATAGACTATACGAACACGAGAGAAAGGAAAAAAACCTCTTTAGCATTTTTAATAGAAATAGCATCTTACGACTTTAAGTTTACATCTATATTTTTTATTTCTTCAAAATACGTACTGTAATAGAAAGCTGCAGTTAGCCAAGTGCCCCATCTGGTTATTACAGGTTCGGTATCATTTTACACTTTGACTTTGAAAAAAATATATTAACAAAATGGCGACTCCCTGGATTCTAGAACCACGACGACCATCCAAAAGTCCTAAGCCTAGTTATGGTTTAATCAGACCACAGATAAATCAGACATAAATTACAATATTTGGAGTGGATCTAGCAATTAATATGGCGGTACACCGCAACACGTGAGTAGGGTTTGCAATTCGAATATTCGAATATTCATATTATTCGAATATTCGTCATAAATATTATTCGAATAATACAACACGAACTATTCGAATTATTCGAATATTATGTATACTATAAAAAAAATATAATTACTGTTACACTTAATAAAACCTTAGGAATCTGTTTTTGCAGGTGAATGTCACATTAGATTTATAAGGAATTGATGTAAAAACACAAATATGAAAGACCCAAAACTTAATAAATTTTCTCCTTATCTAGAAGAACTCGTAATGATACTGGGAAAGTCGGCAACTCCACGTGTTAAAATTTAAATGCATATGCGAGAATCCCGGGACCCTTTTTCTATCTGCTAAATAATTAGTATTACTTTAAGTTTATCTTCTTCTTCTACCTGGCGTTATCCCGGCCTTTGCCAGGCTCCGCTTTCCTACTCGCTTTCCTCCATTTTGCACGATTCTGGGCGTCTTTTGTGAACCCGTTTTCGCTCATGTTGGCCTTCACGACATCCAGCCATTGCTTCTTAGGTCTGCCGCGGAGTCGAGGGCCGTCGAGAACTAGGCCAAGGCATTTGTTCCCCACGTAGTCCGAGGGCCTGCGAGAGACGTGACCGAACCAACGAAGGCGACATTCCTGGAGCTTATTCGCTACGTCACGAACTCCGAGGCTGCCACGGATGTTCTCGTTACGAATGCGATCCGCACGCGTAACGCCGCAGATCCACCGCAACATCTTCATTTCAGTAACGCGAAGCTCCTGAATGTGCCTTCCAAGAACTGGCCACGTCTCGCTGCTATATAACAGAGGACTGGTCGTATGACGCAATTGTACACTAGCCCTTTGAGTCGAAGTGGTATTCTGCGATCGCAGATGACTCCTGTGACCTCTCGCCATTTAGACCAAGCCGCGCTGATTCGGGCTCGGATGTAGTGATCAATGGTCCCGGACACATGCAGTACTGATCCTAGGTACTTGAACTTGAACTTGACTTTGTCATCTGCATTCATGAGCAGCCACGGCGGCGGATCTTGTATTTCCGACGTGACGGCGTCAAGCACCACACTAAACAGAAATGGACTTAGGGCCGAGCCTTGGTGTACACCCACTGTAATAGGGAAGGGTTTTGTGTCGCCAACGGCGGTCCTCCCTAGAGAAACCGAGTTGCGGAACATATCTCGGATGATGTCAATATACGAGTAGACCTGTGGCACGTTCTTCAACTTCAGTGCCCACCAGATCATCTGACGTGGGATGCAATCGAAAGCCTTTTGCAGGTCAAGAAATGCCATGTAAAGTGTGGCTTTCGTTTCTTCCTGTAAGCTTCGGTCAGACTGCAAGCTTCGCTCAGATATTACTTTAAATTTATGGGTCTGCTAATCCCATAACGGTCATATAAGCAGTACTTAGCAGTTCTGGGAGTTCGTTGTTATTATCTTTATTGTGCCGTGCGTAGAGGGGACCTATTAACATTGTGTTTTTAACAATTAAAGTACATGTGGTTAGTTTGACACGCTACTGCTGGCCTGGATGATGTAAGTAAATTGTTTTCTTGTATGCATTACTTTGGTGAAAATAATTAGACATTAAACTGATACCTATTTTACGTGCAAATTATGATCTAGTATGATTTTACATTACTACATATTCAATTTGTATTCTAGCTAGCTAGCGATAAAAGGTATCACGTTTGAAAACATTATTTTTACTTTTATTGCATCAGTTAAACAAAAACAGTATTACATATATTATGTTACACGTATTTATTCAGGCATGATCATAATCAAAACAATCCTATTGATTATCCACAAATTCAGCGATACTAAAACTATTAAGAAAAATTCAAAATTAATCAGTGAAAATATTCTTACTTATTCGTTTTTCCTTTGGCAGGTTGACTTCGTTTACTCATGTTAAGCAAGAAATGCTTTAAATGGAGAATAATAGTGACTTTACCGAGTATGAAACTTCTAATAAAGAAAAAAACTTTGCGACTTGAAATTTGATACCTAATAGTACAATTTCAGTAATGTTAATTTGTATTATGGTCTTAAATGGACTACTTTATTGAAATCTAATTTTATAATTGATATTACATGACTTCAAATCGAAAATTTTGTTCCATTTTCTCAAATATTCATATTATTCGAAATATTCGAATATTCGAATAATGAAATTTTTACTATTCGGACGGACTAACGGACGAATAATGCAAACCCTACACGTGAGGTGCGAGAGCAACATTGGAACTCGGTGTTACATCCTTTTTACAGTTCGTTCAGCAATCAAATAGGCAATACTAGCGCCATCAAGCCAAGTCTCTTGATGTGCCGTTACGGCCAACCCCTCCACGCCCTCGTGCGATTAGTCATCATTGCGGAGCATCTGAAAGGAAGATCACTTTAATAATCGCCCGCTCGACCATTCCTGACTGAACAATCACTACTGCAAGATTGGGCGTGCTAAGCCCGCTCATACACAAACATCTCAGAAAAGGATGGTTCCTCTAGTTTGTTCTATGGCGTGGACAGGGCGAGCATGCTGAGGCCTCTTCAATTCACTCGCATTAATGTGAGGCGTGAACCAACCTTCGCCTGCGGCGTAGACCAGGCGTGCTAGGCCCCATCGACTAGCCGCACTTCCCTGCGGCGTAGACCGGGCGTGCTAGGCCCCTTCGACTAGCCGCACTCCCCTGCGGCCTAGACCGGGCGTGCTAGGCCCCTTCGACTAGCCACACTCCCCTGTGGCGTAGTCCGGGCGTGCTAGGCCCCTTCGACTAGCCGCACTCCCCTGCGGCCTAGACCGGGCATGCTAGGCCCCTTCGACTAGGCACACTCCCCTGTGGCGTAGACCGGGCGTGCTAGGCCCCTTCGACTAGCCGCACTCCCCTGCGGCGTAGACCGGACGTGTTAGGCCCCTTCGTCTACCCGCACTCCCCTGCGGCGTAGACCGGGCGTGCTAGGCCCCTTCGACTAGCCGCACTCCCCTGCGGCGTAGACTGGGTGTGCTAGGCCCCTTCGACTAGCCGCACTCCCCTGCGGCGTAGACCGGGCGTGCTAGGCCCCTTCGACTAGCCGCACTCCCCTGCGGCGTAGACCGGGCGTGTTAGGCCCCTTCGACTAGCCGCACTCCCCTGCTGCGTAGACCGGGCGTGCTAGGCCCCTTCGACTAGGCACACTCCCCTGCGACGTAGACCGGGCGTGCTAGGCCCCTTCGACTAGCCGCACTCCCCTGCGGCGTAGACCGGGCGTGTTAGGCCCCTTCGTCTAGCCGCACTCCCCTGCGGCGTAGACCGGGCGTGCTAGGCCCCTTCGACTAGCCGCACTCCCCTGCGGCGTACACCGGGCGTGCTAGGCCCCTTCGACTAGCCACACTCCCCTGCGGCGTAGACAAGGCGTGCTAGGCCCCTTCGACTAGCCGGACTACCCTGCGGCGTAGACCGGGCGTGCTAGGCCCCTTCCACTAGACACACTCCCCTACGGCGTAGATCGGGCGTGCTAGGCCCCTTCGACTACCCGCACTCCCCTGCGGCGTAGACCGGGCGTGCTAGGCCCCTTCGACTAGCCGCACTCCCCTGCGGCGTAGACCGGGTGTGCTAGGCCCCTTCGACTAGCCGCACTCCCCTGCGGCGTAGACCGGGCGTGCTAGGCCCCTTCGACTAGCCGCACTCCCCTGCGGCGTAGACCGGGCGTGTTAGGCCCCTTCGACTAGCCGCACTCCCCTGCTGCGTAGACCGGGCGTGCTAGGCCCCTTCGACTAGGCACACTCCCCTGCGACGTAGACCGGGCGTGCTAGGCCCCTTCGACTAGCCGCACTCCCCTGCGGCGTAGACCGGGCGTGTTAGGCCCCTTCGTCTAGCCGCACTCCCCTGCGGCGTAGACCGGGCGTGCTAGGCCCCTTCGACTAGCCGCACTCCCCTGCTGCGTAGACCGGGCGTGCTAGGCCCCTTCGACTAGCCGGACTCCCCTGCGGCGTAGACCGGGCGTGCTAGGCCCCTTCGACTAGCCGGACTCCCCTGCGGCGTAGACCGGGCGTGCTAGGCTTAACATGCAATCGGTTTTAGTTTAAAACCGATTGCATGTTAAAGGACTCCAATGGGTGAGGACCAAATTCTTGGTCAGTAATTAGCCTGGATAATCGGTAGTAGTTAAAAAGTTCCGTTGTGACACAAAATTTAACCATAGAATTGTATGACATTTTTTGTGTCACTGCGGAACTTTTTAACTATTGCCCAAAAATTTGGTCCTCACCCTTACAACTATTGCATTTGGCTTAACTCACTTTCCTTTGCGCGCCTTTTCTCTGAGTTGAGTAATCCCTCGTCGTCATCAGAAATAATGGTCTACTTCTTGTTCCCCATTAACTACCGTCTCCGCCTCCTCACTGTCTACTTAGCTTAGCGGCTTTTACCAAACTTAAAAAATACAAGACATAACCAAGGTAATCGGGTATAGAATCGTAATATCATTAAGAGTGACACATGGCCATTGTTTGGCTAATAAGGCCGTGACTATAGTCCTCGACTCCTCGCGCTTCACCCAGTCCTCGCTGCTGCGCGCGGACGGTATAAGGCTCGCTTTTTTTTGGTTGGTATGGACTCATTCCGAATTATATCTGTTACTGGCCGCTCATAACGGGCTCGCAGGCCGCGCGCTCTCCCTTTATGTACGTTTCCCACCGAACGGGTCGGGCCGGTGCGCATGCTATTACATGCAAAGGAATTTGAACCGTCTATACAGCAGATACAATTCATATTTGATTACAATCCCCACCGACCGCGTCGGTAGCCGCCGTCTCGCAGTGAAATATGAAATGTAACTACTGTATAGACGGTTCAAATTCCTTTGCATGTAATAGAATGCGCGCCGGCCCTACCCGTTCTGTGGGAATCGTACATTATACCACCCGCGCACAAGAAGGGGAGGACTGAGTGAAGCGATTGGACTATAATCCGTGACAGTCTCATCACGATTTAAGTTTCAGCATACAAAACGACAACCATCCTGCTTGACGGCAAGAGAGTGAAACTCCAGTTGTGGGACACGTCGGGACAAGGCCGGTTCTGCACGATCATCCGATCTTACTCCCGGGGCGCGCAGGGCATACTGCTCGTCTATGATATCACTAACAAGTGGTCCTTCGACAGTATTGACAGGTGGCTTGAAGAAGTTGAAAGGGTAAATATCTATTTTATTGTTACTGCTGTTACTATGAGGCGATTCATAAATTACGTCATTTCGAAATAGGGGGGGGTTTGGCCACTGGACGACAATAGTCATTTTATTAGGCGATGATGAAATGGGGGGGGAGGTCAAAAATCGACAAAAAAACTGGTAAACCAGGTAAACTAAATATCGATACTTAACACTGGTGAAAGTGGTGCTATTAGAAAGAAAGAAAGAAAGATACATTTAGCGGTACCCGGACATTTTGAGGGCACAACCGGGAAGGAAGCTAGGAGTATGATGAGTACTTAACACTGGTGAAAACGAAATAGTTTTAATTAGAAGAATCTGACCTGAATTTTATTATTGGCGTCATTAGACTCATTAGTTATCGCTGTAATTAAAAGTGCAATTACCGTGTGTATTAGTCCACAGTCCACAGTAGATCGGTAATTGCCAAACAGAGTCCAGACAACAGTAAATAAACATTCTTTGATTTTTCGCTGCATTCATTAGTACGTGGTAGGACATCTATGCTGTTGTTGTGTTGTGTAATTTCCATCTATACTATTATTTCGGTAACTCGCGCGCCTTCTAAAAGTTCCAGTAAGTTAAGTTACTTATTATAATTGTGGTAATTTTTTATTTAAATTAAAGCCAAGGCAATATTCTTAAGTATCCTATTTGAATTTGAAATTGTAGATTCATTTTTAGGGTTCCGTATCCAAGAGTAAAAACGGGACTCTATTACTAAGACTCCGCTGTCCGTCCGTCTGTCCTGTCTGTCCGTCTATCACCAGGCCCCTATTTCACCAACTTGACAATTGTCACCTGACACTGGCAATTCACCATACATTGCTTGTTCTAGAAGTTAACGTGTTTGCTAGGTTACTTGTGGATCCAGCAATGTACGGAGAATTGTCGTTGTCATGTGACAATTGTCGAGTTGTTGAAATAGGGGCCAGACGAACCGTGATAGTTAGACAGTTGAAATTATCACAGATGATGTATATATATCTGTTCTTCTAAAAAATAGAATAAAATACTTATTTAAGCGAGCTCTCATACAACAAACGTGATTTTTTGACGTTTTTATAGATAACTTTAACCTTTTTTTATTTAGTTAAATAATATGTTACTACCTGTGAGTTCCTATAATTGGCTTTTTGTTGCCTAGTAAAATTTGTTATTGTTTATGTCTGAGCTGTTGGATCTCGAAATAAATAAAATAAAATAAAATAATGGTTCCGCCCTTCGTGCGCCAGTCTGACTCGCACTTGGCCGGTTTTTTTAAACAATGCTTAAATTTTGCCTTTATCGTTCTTATCAAGGTGTTTTTATTTGCAATGCTTCGTCATGCGTTATCTGCACTGCATTGGCCTAAATAATACTTTCCTCATTTAATGGATCTAAAACTGTATAGCAATGTCCAAAAGTCTTTATTTGAGCATACATTTTAACCATTAGCATTTTAGTTAATATGGAAGGGTCCGCACAGAATACCGCGCCGCTCTGTGCGGACCTTATTATATTCATATTAGTTCGAATATTGCAACCGGTACCGCCTCCGCGCCGCTCCGCCACCGCTGTCAGTGCGTTTCGGCATTATATGATCTTTGCGGCCGCAACTAACAGAACAACTCAACGATGTCTTGATCTGACAATACTTTTCACACTATGAACCAATTGCTTGTTAGTAACCAGCAATCTCCTTGCAGCACGCGCCCGGCGTGCCCAAAGTGTTGGTCGGCAACCGGCTGCACCTCGCGTTCAAACGCCAAGTGCAAGAACGTGACGCCGAGATGTACGCCGCGAAAAACCACATGGCGTTCTTCGAAGTCAGCCCGCTGTGTGACTTCAACATACGCGAGAGTTTCTGTGAGCTGTCGCGTATGGCACTCCATAGGAACGGCATGGAAAGACTCTGGAGGAGTAACAAAGGTACTGAATTTTGTTTGACAGCAGCATTCTTGATGTTCTTTGAAGTCATTTATTTGGTAGCAACATACATGTACTTATACAAGTTACAACAAGAAAAATACAATACACACAAAACTTAAAAATAGCACATGATAATGAAACATAAAAGATGACAGTTCTTAAGGGGGTGCCTTGATTTGAGTCGAACACGCCCCCTAGACAAAGACACGCCTTCCGCGCACGAGAAAAAGAGATGTAACACTCTTCGGGAATGGCTTTTTAGCACAAATTTCGATGAATGCCTAAGTTAGTGAAGTTTTATTAAAATTTCATCAAGTGAGATTTTAGATGACATAAAATACTATAGTGTCTTGATTGTGTTGTAAAATAATGTATTTTTTGAGTAGGCTGAGTAAAAAAAGGAAAATACATACCCAACTTTGGTTTTTTTTTTCTATCGAGGAAATTTTATGCAATCATGTATCTATCAAATCAGATAAACAATCATATAGTCAAGAATCATATATCTGAAAATCAGACCTTAGTTTTTCTTAATCTAGTCTGAACGGCGTTTCTAAGCACGCGATAATTTCCAATGCACCGCCTTAATATTATTTATGGAAATGAACTGTGAATTGATGAAATGAAATTTCGAGTAATGTGAAAGACCTCACCTAGCGGGTAATTCCTACTATTCCTATGGGAAGGAAATTATAATAATAATTTCAACTCTATCCACAAAACTTACAGTTCTGTAACAGATAAGTATCCTAAAATTAATTTTGTATTAAGCAGTAACGCTGCTAACGAAATGTTTTTTTTTTTTATAAAGGAAAAAAATAAAATGCGACGGGCCATGAATGCCTGTGGTCGCCACTTCGTATCCGGCTCGGAGCATTACATTTTTAAATTTGTTCCTTTAATTTAAAGTATACAACCTAACCATAACCCCCTAAACTCCACAAGCAGTCTACTAGCTTCTGCCCGCGACTCCGTCGCCGTGGAACTCGTTTATAACGTAGCTCCATACAAACTTTCACCCCCGATTTCACCCCATTAGGGGATGATTTCCGGGATAAAAACTATCCTATGACCTTCCCCGGGACTCAAACTATCTCCATACCAAATTTCATCTCAATCGATTCAGCGGTTTAAGCGTGAAGAGAGGTAACGGACAGACAGACATACAGACGCACTTTCGCATTTATAATATTAAGTATTGATACAAGTATGTTTATCGTCCTCTAGTACCCATACAACCTATGCTTAGTTTGGGACTAGGTTGATATGTGTAAGATTGTCTGCAAATACTATTAATATGATTATTAACCCGTTTGGTGTCGGGTTAGAATAGCACCACCCTCTTCCTTCCCGTGGGTGTCGTAAGAGTCGACTAAGGGAACAGTGTTGTAGTGTGTTGTGGGCGATGGGCTAGCAACCTATCACTGCGATATCACATTTTGTCGATCTTTTATACCCACATTTATGCTAACAGTGGCACTGGACATAAGTTTCATGTGCTCTGCCTACCCCTTTTAGGGATAAAGGCGTGTATGTATGTATGATTATATGTTTGTCCACAGTTCTGAGCCTCCAGGAGCTGTGCTGCCGGGCCATTGTGGCACGCACGTCCGTGTACGGGCTGGAGCGGCTGCCGCTGCCCACCGCACTCAAGTCCCACCTCAAGTCATACGCGATATCGGTGGCGCCCAGCCGGCTGCGCGCGCGCGGCTCCAAACACAACCACCAGCGGCTCAACTGCACTGGACGGAACTCGTGCACTATCGTTTGAGGGCGACCACTGGAATTTAATTCAAGCTCTGAGACGCTACCTCGAAACGAAAACGAATTTCGTTCGTGTATCTCCCTCCCTGTCACACGAATTGGTAAGTGCGATAGAGATGGAGATCATCATCATCATCATATCAGCCGAAAGACGTCCACTTCTGGACGTAGGCCTCCCCCAAAGAGTGCCAAAGTGACCGATCCTGCGCCACCCGCGCCCAGTGGACTCCCGTAACCTTTACCAGGAGATGGAGATACACGAACGAAATTCGTTTTCTTTTCGCGGTAGGCCCTCTGATTTCCCAGGATAGCGGCGCCATCATATGGCGGCGAGATAGACTTGTACGATTCCCACCGAACGGAATCCACCAAAGGAATTTGAACCGTCTATACAGTAGTTACATTTCATATTTGAATGAATCGTGCATCCATTGCGAGGCGGCAGCTACAGCTACCGACGCGGTCGGTGGGGATTGTAATCAAATATGAATTGTATCTGCTGTATAGACGGTTCGAATTCCTTTGCATGTAGTATCATGCACGCCGGCCCGACCCGTTCGGTGGGAAACGTGCGTATCCGTGTCTTTCTAATTAGACCACTTGAAAGAGACGGGTAGTCTATCTCACCGCCATATGGCGGCACCGCTATCCTAGGAAACCAGAGCTTTACGGTAGAGCAGCTTAGTTCGCCCCGGCCGCGGCGGACACTGAAATTGTAGGATACATTTGGCGCCCAAATCGAGGAAAATTATCCTAATTAGGCTTGGCATATTCGATGGTTTTTTTACTGAGCTTATCATTCGACGTAATGCAATCGTTTTGTTACACCATAACATTTTGCACCCTTTATTAGAAACCGCAACAAAAAGGGAATTGTTTTATTTTTATGTGTATATTTTTGTGTTTGTATCAATCAATCGACATGGATATTAGATTCCATTGTATTAGAATAGAATAACATTTATTCATGACAATAACACATACATGTGCATAAATCAACACACAACAATATTAGTACAAAGCCCTTGTTTTACGACAAGAGATACTGCTCAGTTTGAAACCCATACACTATAATTGGTTATCTGATCCGCAGCGCAGCTGGAGATGAGAATTTCCATTTAGTTTTGGAAGCTGTTCATTCTTATCTTACTGCTTTTTTCCACCTATGTAACGAAAAAAAATTTAATACATTGACGATTCCAATCGGCCGGGGTTTAGCTGTATTTAAGTTTTGAGAAGTTGACGTATTGGTAATCTCAGCGTAAACCTACGACTATGACACTTGCACCGTGTCATACCCAAAATATCCAATCTCCCATCAAAAATGTATTTGTAAATGAAAATTTCCAAACTGCCAACAAGTTAATATTAAAGTTATTATTGATAAAGTAAATTTAAACATCACAGTTATTATCCTTCCGGTCGTATTTCGATAGTAATAACGCCCTTCAGTAGAATATTTAGTCGATTGATCCTAACACAAAATACAGGCTGTTACAACGGATTTGTGAGTAGTTTTAGTCTAGATTAAGGTATTGTTACTTAAAAGGTCATAATGTGAATATAGGTAACGTAATTATACATAGGTTTATGTGAATATATTGTATGGCAACTGTTCTAGTTTCTCCGCTGAAGGATGAACTTAGACTTAATGTTAGTTCAGATGATAACCGAAGTTGAGCTGGATCCAGTGCCATCAACTGTCCACTTCAAGCACCTCTTCACTAATCACCTGAAACGACTATAATAATTTAAAAATGTCGACCTCAATTGACGTAGAGTCAGAACCTATATTATTAGCATTTCTAAAGCCCACTCTGATAGTAGTCCAGTGATTTCCATACAAATGAGATCTTTCACAAATGTTGATTCTCTGATGTTTTCAAAACTTTTCGCGTCATGTGTAAATTACATAACAGAGTTTTGGCCTTTCGCAACTGTAGCGAGAGGGCTAGTACGTTATATTTCAGCCACTTGTATGTAGGTAGGATTAATAAATGCTATCCAGCTCCAAGTATTTTCTCATGCTTAGCAATACTCGTGCATACTAGTAGTACATTAGTGACCCAGTGCAACAACTATACTTTACACGCGCATTTGCATACAGCAGCAAAAGTAGCTACGCGGGTCAAGTACTCAAAATGACCTACACACGACTCTAATGTCGCGAGGATCAGGACAGTCTAGATCATTTTGAGCGTGTTATTTTGCATAGCTACTTCTGCTGCTGACTGTACTGAAAATAATACCCGTTAGGTACAGAATATTGTGATTAAAAAAATATTTAAATTCGCATCCTCCTTTAACCCTTTGAACGCCGAGAGCCCCTAAAGTGGTCGAGTGCTGTCGTGCCCACCACGCCAACAACCTTTAAAGTGGTTATGGCGGACACTGTCAAAACAATTTTCTTACTGTAAGAATAAGTTTCATATTCGCTCTTTAGCTGTCAAGATCTCAAGATGCTGGCGTGTACGTCACATTTTTAAACGAAAGTAAAAGCGGTCAAAGGGTTAAACTAAATCTGGGTAGATTAGGGCATACGGGGGCCCCTAGGCTCTAAAAACCCTCTATATAATTCACAGTAAATCGATAATATTTGAGTTACTTGAAAAGGTTGGCCCTTTAAATTAAAAGACAGTAGGTACTCTTTATGCAATTTCTGGGTTGCAGTGTTGTTCTCAATCAAAACATGCCCGAAACAAGTTTGTAAAAAGCGTAATTTTCAATGATGAAATTCAGATAGTCCAATGTTCTTATTTTTATAACCGACTTGCGTACCATCGTGGGCTACCCTTTGAATTAAAGTCACTTGTTGTCCACTATTTATAAGTGTAGCTTAAGGTCACATATTATGTAATTAATAACACTTGTAAATATATAACAATTTCGAGGAATTCATAAATATACCAAAAGTTCAATCAAAACTCCAACATAAATCGGCTATTTTCAGACAACTTATTTACCTTATAAGGTCATATGTTTATTGTTTAGGTGTTTAATCAATGGTCGCATAGTGAAAAGTTTCTCATTTTGCTGTACATTAGTTTCTAAACCTTGTCTCCAAAACATCGTTATCCCAACGGTATAACAACGGTGTCTCAATTAAACGCGTGGCAATTTTGAACACTACCGTAATGCATGAATCAGTCGTTTTAGTTGCACGCTTTATAGACTGACCTATATCAATCAATTTTAACGAGGCTCAAAATTTGCAGCCTAAAAATGTAAAAAAAATGTACTTTATTAATCCGACGAGTAGGGTCATTTCGCCGGTTAGCGACCACCTAATTTCATGTGCCGGTTGGCGACCACTTAGCTGAGTTGGTGAACTGAAGAGATATTTCCTCGTTTTTTTGTAGTTTTCTATTATAGAACAACAAAAAAACTAACTGTCTCAATAGGGTCCGTAGAATTGATGTTATCTTCAATAGAAAAAACCTTCTCCTTCGGGTGGTCGCTAACCGAAGGTGGTCGCGCAACCAGCGTAATGACCCTAACTGATATTTGGGATTATGCGTTTTGGAAATGAGCGTAAAATATGGTTGTGTATGGTTTAGCATGTGACAAGTATTTTTTTGCATTTAAAAATGTTCGTTAATTCGAGTCAGCACAGCACGTAGCCCCTAATCGACTTAGAGGTTGGAAGTGTGTCAATCAATACGAGTTTGGTTCTCCGTCCCTAATAAGCCGAACCATTCATGATACAGCGGCTTTAATTATTTAATGTAAACTTTAACCTAAATATTACTTACTTTATTCACACTAATCCAACAAGGAAAAGTTATTACCGAGATCCCAAGCATTAGCGACGCACGAGGTAAAATTACATGTAATCCGTAAGTAAACTAAAATCTTAGTATTCATTGTTCAGTTTCGTCATTGTGCAAATTATGAGATGGGAAAATTATTCTTGGGATCACTTTCCTTGTAGATTGGTCTAAGTACTTTAAATAACTTGTCTCGCGAAAATTGGCATCCATCTAGTCTCTATTTGATATGGTTACGAGAGGGATGTACGTCTACGAAAAACGCTAGTTAAGGATCCGTCTCGAAATTTCAAGTATTTATAACTACCTACTTATTGCATGAACCCGTTTCTGAAAGTTGAACAAGACAGCTTCGGTTGGGTGTTATTCAGCAAATAGTACCCAAAATAATCAATGTAAGTTTTTTTCTTATTCGAAACTTGTAGCTAAATCATGCAGTCGTTATGTATATATAATAGTGACACTTTTATGTATGACTTACGCCCCTAACTGTGATGAAACTTAATTTGGTCTATTTTGGTCAACTTTCAGTATATCTACCACTTGTAACACGTCCACTGCGGTGAAATTTGTAAATTGTTTTACTAAATTATAAAATGTTGACGAAAATAACTAACATTTGTAAATATTTTTTGACATGAGTTATTTTCATTTTGCACTTGAGATTGAGTTAGTTGATAAAAATAATCCAAATACACACACTAATGCCAGCTAAAAGTTTGGGTTAGATTGATGCAGTCATTATCACTACTATTGTAAGTTGTGAAATAAATTTAATTTATAATAATTACTTTGTGTACCTACTTATTTATACCCGAACATTTACCTACTTTTGTCAAGACGAATACTCGTAGGTAAGGTATATACATACATACGAATTCCTTATATTACTTAATTCATATGCCGCGAAGATAACAATTTCATCTAATATAGTGTTCTACTTAACAGTGCTATATTATCATAGAATTCTAAAAATCTAATTTTAAGGTGCTTTTCCACCGGTGATTGAATTGAAATTGCATAGAATCTGTTATTTTCCGCTTTGTCTCGCCTCGCCTTGCCGTTCGAAAACGTCCAATAGATCTCGATATTTCATCTACCTCCAAATCATCAATCACCTGCAATAATACCTGAGTACTTGGGAGACCGAGCTTTGCTCAGCGATTTTCGTGCGCGAGTACCTATTGCACGATCGTTATCATCGCATCAAAGTCGTTAGTAGTGCCGTTTTGGAGAATTCATTTACAAACAAACAAGGGTGTTATTAAGTTTAACGTATCTGTCTGTGGTATCGTAACTTCCAAACGGGTGGACCGATTTGAACGCGTTTTTTTGTGTCTTAAATAATTTTATCCCGAGTGTTCTTAGCCATGTTTCATCAAAATCTGTTTAGCCGTTTTTGAGATATTGGACTTTGAAATGAAAATGTCAGGGGGTTTTCAACTTTTCTAAGTTGTAGTTATTTAGTAGCATACGTAGCATAGGATAGGGTAAGGCACGTAAACTATCTGAGCATACTGGATAATTTTAAACTCTTCCGAAAGTGCTATCGTGACAGATATTACATGTATCTACAACTTGTGTAATACAAAACAAATGAATTTATACAAAATAAAACATCAGAACGTCACCACCGCTCGCTCATTACTGCACAGGACCTGCGTGAACTTACGCACGGCTAACAAAAAATAATCAATAGAAAACAACCTGCGCCCTGTAGCCTACCCGACGTAACTGACAGTAGAAGCAGAGTAGCTAAACAATACTTCGTAGTGGAAATGCGTTAGTCTAAACATCACAAATGTTTAATAAAACCAAGCAATGTAAACTGTCGCACAAAATGATGATTCGCTTAAACAATTTTTTGTATGTTTTTAATTTGCGCCAAGGCACAATTCTCATTGCCGTCCATCAAATCGTGAGTACATAACAATGCCTACAAATAATTATTGTGATACATAAAAAAACAAACTTTACTCACGATTGCTATTATTTTTTTCCAGGCGCTTTCATCTTTCGTTTTAATAATCTTACTAGTTGGCATTTCTCATGTCGGCGAGATGTTGTCGATGCTCCACAACGACATGGAAGACGACGCGGAGAGGCGGGGGTTCTTCGAGGTGGCCTACGACCAGCAGCTGACCTTCCACGAGGGGGACGTCGTGAGCACTAACAACCAGCGTCGCTTCGCTAAAGCACAGCGTTTGGCTTCCGGTGAGTGACTAATAACGACGACCGCTTTAGCCTTAGTTGGTAGTGACCCTGCCTACGAAGCAAGAGGTCCTGGGTTCGAATCCCGATAAGGGCATTTATTTGTGTGATGAGCACGAATATTTGTTCCTGAGTCATATAAGTATGTTTATCGTCGTCTAGTATTCATAGTACAAGCTTTGCTTAGTTTGGGACTAGGTCGATTTGTGTAAGATTGTCCCCTAATATTTATTTTATTTATTTTTATAACGTGATAATTATTTTCCTCACGATGTTTTCATGAAAGAAAACATCGTGAGGAAACCGCTTTAATCCCGACAAGGTCTAGTTTTCCCCCTAGGTTGGAACGTCAGTGGCAGTCGCTTTCGTAAAACTAGTGCCTACGCCAAATCCTGAGATTAGGTGCCAAAGCGGACCCCGGGTTCCTTTAGGGCACAACCGGGAAAACCACAGATATCAGGTTGAGTAAAACTGTTAAAAGGGTGACTGCTGGGGAAGAAGCAAAATTTTATTACGATATGTTTTCCTAGTTACTTAGGTCTAAAAACTGTGGCCGACTTAATCTCACCTCACCTTCCTGTAAAGTCACCGTGTATGTAGGTAACGATGTAATTCAAATCTTAGATATCAGATTTAGGTGTCTATCATAATATATTCTTTATCCACTATTTGTGCAGCGCTTCCCTATTTAAAATTTCATTTGTGAACTCTCTCCAGTTAGGTAGGTACATAATTAAAATGGGTAGGATGTATAAATACTTGATCTTAACATTGCAATTTTGCATATTCCAGTGACAGTAATATTCCTCTACACGAGCACGATCCTGACATCCGTATACCTGATGTGCTGCATATCGCTGCTGCACGGCGCAGTGAAATACCGGCGCGAATACGTCCTGCCTTGGATCCTGGCAGCGTGCGTGGGGATGGTACTGCTGCTGGCGGCTATGGTGGTCGGCGAGGGGTACTCCTGCGTCGTCAACCTGTTCGGCGGACACAATCTCTACCGTAAGTAATATACCTAGTCCTTACAAGAGTGCGTACCTGAGTGCTGCCTTGGATCCTGGCCGCGTGCGTGGGCCCACTCCCAACACATATTGCCAATTTTGGCACCGTCGGCCAAGTACTTCCGGCCATTTCAGGACTGACAGACTTAGCTTTACTTTCTCTACGCTGAAAGGGCTAAATGATGCCACATGTCTCGTACTGTTGTCACATGACGTAAATATACCCATACAAATTATGACCGGAAGTGAAGGATTTTCAAACTTTCGGTCAATTTTTTTTTTTCCGGCTCTTCTCTTCAACCTGCTGCATTTTATCATGTTATCATGTGACGTAGGTGTACTGGGAGTGGACCCACGGTCTATTGTGAAGGGTAGTATTAAAAGAAAGAGGCGAAAAAAGAGGGGTGTTATAAGTTTAACGAGTCTGTCTGTGTATCTGTCTCTGGTATCGTAGCTCCCAAACGGATGGACAGATTTGAATGTGCGGTTTTTTTGTGTCATAGATAATTTTATCCCGACCTATGTTTCAGACTTTAGCTGCGCGCTGTTCGTGCTAACATTCATGTACGCGATCTGCGCGGTGTCGAGCTTCGCGCTGGAGACGGGCGGGCGTTGCCGCGCGCGCGCCAGCGACGAGCGCGGCGAACGCCTATTGCTGCTCGACCACGCCGCCCACTCGAGCTTGCTGTCGCACAAACAGCTCGCCAAGCTCACCGCCACCACCACACACTTCGTGTAAACTGACGCTCGCCAATACTTGACTTAAATGCAGGGGCGGCTTTACCTATAGCAGGGGGTGCGTTGCACCCGGGCGCACGGTCCTAGAGGGCGCCGAGCGTCACTCACAGGGCACCACTCGCCTCGACTCGGGCGCCAGCGCGCGCTAGGGGGGACGCTAGAGGGCGCTACGGTAATGATTGCACTCGGCCGCGACATGGGCTAGAGACTCCTCTGCTTAAAAGTTAGCAGTAAGCTAGGCCGAATTTCACCTTCCCATACAAACGGAGTTACGTTATCATTTTAAAACTACGTGTTAGATTGTGATTAAACTTTGCATATACAATGACATGAGGTATATCTATGTCTGTAATTAGTTTATATGGTCCCAGTTTATAAAACAAACGATATACAGCAAAAACAAGTTGAATAAGAAAAACTTCAATTTGCTGTAATTTTTTTTAGTATGGTATCTGGAGCTACATAAACTAATTACATACCTGGATATACCTCATGCTATTGTACATGCAAAGTTTCGTTACAATCCAACTCGTAGTTACAAAATGAGAGCGTAACTACGTTTGTATGGAGAATTGAGCTTACTGCGGACTCCAAATCAACCGACTATTTATTCGAAATACTTGAAACGAACTTAATATCTCTCATCTATTGACGCCAATCTTGCAGCTTTAACACGTTCGCAACCAAGAATCCGCCTTGTTGGCACTCCTAATGTTTGCTCAGATGCCGGCTCAGCCCGCTAGGCGGGCAGTAGTATAAACCTACACGCCTAGCGAGTTCTGTCGGTTTCTGGTGTATCATTCCATTTTTAGTCCGGTTGCGAAAGTGTTAACAACCAAATGTTTGGATTAAGCTTTTCGACGCACCACAGGTCCAACGCCAACGACTGCGATGCTACCACGAAAATCGGAACTCGAAGTTCGCCTCCATGCATCCCTGTCACTAGAGTAGGAATAGTGAGTGCGACAGAGATGGAAATACCCGAACTTCAAAGTTCGTGGTTATAGCTCCGATATATACGTCAAAAAGCCCAGCACATTTTTGCATTGACATAAGGTTTAACTCCGCAGTAAATATCTTGTTGACTTTTCTCTTTGACAGAGCGTTGAAAAGGTTGAACCAAAGATTGCCAATGGCCGATATTCTCGCAACATCAGTTCAATACCAACGAGAGTTCAATTCTTCGGAGCGTGCGTCATACATATACCTTCTTGATAGTAGGTACAAGGCTCGCATTGACAACGCGAAGGTGCGGCGTGTGAGCAACTATCTTATTTGACGTGGCGCTCAAAAGGTTTTAAGACTTGGTTTCGATGGTCATGTCAATTTGAAACAACAGTTATGTTAAACAGAATAGCGACTATTTCAATAAAAATAGATTATAATCCATTGAAAGGAAGAAAGCCCCTTTAATACGTGTTTGTAAGTACACAGTATTCAGGCTGCAGGTATTACAATATAGGTATACTGAGCCTATTTTATTTTGAGCACGCAATATTTTACTCATCTATGTGTGTATTCCAGCTGTCTTATTGTCAGCGAGATGATATTGTAAATGACTCTACTGATAAATGATAATCCAGTCAATATTAATAAGAACAATACCAGTCAAACACGGCATTTTAGTGATAGCTCTTTCTTTTTCTGGCATTATACATATGTTATCTTTGCCTACGATTAGAATTTTTGTAGAACTATTATAGAATGAACTAAGACATGCCTAATCTCATCTGGCTCTAAACCCATTCCATAAATTCCATAATACCATAATCGCGTATCTGTATACAACTAATTATATATCATACTTATAGGAAATAGTTGCATCAGCACTTCTAGGTTGTAGGTTGCTACTGTTGCTAGTCAGTTTTGCTTACAGATCAAGTGATAATGAATTACCTATGGCAGTAAGACACCATTCATGGTTCAGCTTTAGCTGCAAAACCAACAGTTATAAGGTTTGGATTTACACATGCCATACCTAAGTTTTCGTCCAAGTATTGTGCATTAAGTAACATGCATAGAGACTATGATACTGCTATGATTATTTATTGTGATATTTTAATTATAGAGAGCAATTAATAAAAAATAAGTTATATTTAATTGCAATGGTACAAAATACAATAAAAACAAAAACTAAATATGGCAAATAATATATTATTATTTTACTATAAGATATAAGGTGTTCTCTAGCAAATACGAAATTAAAACGCTTACAATACAGATTATAAAAATATTAAGTATTTGATTCGCAAAATTATAAATTATGCTTTAGAAATTATGCTATATGAAAGTAAAGAAAAATCTTTTCATAACCAAGTGTTTTATTCCACTTTAAGTATAAACTATATTGTTATGGTAACATCAGAACTATAATTATGGGTAAGTACTATGAGTATATTTCAATTACTTCATCTATGATTGTACCATAATAGTCATTATTTGTGCTTACTACAAAATATAATACTTATATTACACATTTGAGGACAATGCTAGTGGTTTACAATTACAAGATATATAGGTAAAAAACATAAGAAAATCCCCTCTTCAATAGTTATTACATAGGGTAAATTGCGAGTACCTGGCCACCATTCAATAACTGGCTAACTCATACAAAAAATAAACTCTATTCACCTAAAGCCACCAACTCCAAATTAGCTTAAGTTAAATAATTAAGTTCTTTGAATTTAAAAAAAACACCTAAAATAGAATAATTTTTTAGTATAGCCTCCTAAGACCTGTCATACTAAATTTTGAATAAGTTTCAAAATTGACTTTGTACTTTTACTGAATGTCAAAAAGTCTATAATTCAAAACCACTAAAGCATCCCGTGGGTCTCAGGAGGATAGGATGGGACACAGCAGGCTCTTAATAATAATAATGTGTTAATTACTGGCCACATTACACTAAATTTAATTCTGTTTGTAGGGGAACAGAGTTCATTTTTAGTATGAGGGAGCCAGTTATTACAGGGTGGCCAGTTACTGGTGATTTACCCTATATAACATTTTGAACACAAGCAAAACAACTGCCTATTCAAACAACTCACAACTACATGCAAGAGGGTGGGCCTTACCAATATTCTAATTTGACAAGTAGTGTTCAATGACAATGAGTAGGATGCTCCTTAGCAAAGGAACATCTCAAGAAAGTATAGCAAGTCTCTTTTGATACAAATGTCGTGAAATCTTAGTGTAATCTAACATTGTCCCCAATTGCATGTGGAAGACATTTTACAATTACCTAAAGTTGTCCAATCAGGTAAACTATCCCCAGCGACCATTCTCCAATGGTCTCTGAATGCCCTTGAAACCTCTGGCCAAAATGAACTTTTCTGATGACTCTGATCTACTTGCGTTTGGCTTCAAAATCTTAATGCTTTTATAAAATCTTTCCAAGTCCATTTCTAAGATTGGCACTTCTTTACCATCCCATACTTTAAACAATAAGTTGCCATCAATCCTTGTGACTAGTGCTGCAAATCTTATGGCCATGTAGCAGAGCCCTATGATGCGGTCCTTGTCCAGGTCACGCACCCCGGTCGCGCTGGGCGCCATGTCTGACAAGACCAAGTCTACTTTCCTATCCCCTAAAGCCTTTACTACTTTATCATGGGCCTCAATTGTAGAAAAATCCATGTTATTCAATATTGTGGCACCCTAAAACAAACAAGATTAGAAATCAGCTGGTATGCTAATGGCAGGTCATTAAGTCTCATAATTGTGTAATTAGTAACATACCTCAATAGGAAATATTTGTAATTTGTCAATAGCCAACACTGTCCCTTTAGGTTTTTTCTGATCAGCTCCATCTGCATTTGTTTTTTGGACTGCTACTTGAGTCCATGAGCCAGGACAGGCTCCGAGGTCAATAACCGTTAGTCCCGGTGTTAGTATGTTTGTCTTCTCATTCATTTCCAAGAGTTTGAATGCACTGCGACATCTGTGTGATACATAAAACATACGAATTATTGTCTTTCATGGCATGTACAATACTTTCTTATGGTTACAATAGAAACTTACCTGTAGTTATATATCTTTGCCTTTTCAACATAAGGATCCACTCGTTGACGACTTAACCACTGTTGCGAACTCTTGAATCGCTTGAGACAATTTACTAAAAAACACATTCTGGTATAGCTTAAAGAAGTCTGCGCAATTGAGCGCGATGTCCACATTGTTTTAAATAGACTGTAGATTTTCCTTATATTTAAATTGAAAGAACAACAAAAATAAACTGCTCATAGTACATTATCATACCCACTATCACATCAATATCTGTCAACATCAATCAAGTACACAAACGTCAAACGTCAAAACAGAGCTGTCAAATTTACTATTTCAGACATTGTTTAAAACGCTCCGAACTTTCGAAAAGGAAGTCATAATAGGCCTTTAAAAACCGGATATTTTATAGTAGTTATTACGGACGCCACTACCGCTAGTACTGCCAACTGCAAAAACGAACTGTCATGAATGACAATGTCATATTAAATAAAGGGCGCGATCACCATTATGATGATATACTACCACAGTTTAATATATTGTAATACTGTGATACTACTTTATACAGTTTTTTCGTGTTGTTTCCAATTTATTAGACAATAAAATAAGAATATAGCTTATATTCATGACCTAAGTATTGCCGTTTGTGCCACTATGAACTGAGTCAAGTATGAAACTTTTACTCCAGAACGGGTATAACCTAAATCGGCGACTTGGTATAAGCTTGTATACAAACAATCAATGCTTTTTACTATCCACCGAAACAACAGAAAAAATGAAGTTTCTTAACGTAGCAGAGAAAAATGATGCTGCCAAAAATATTGCTATGCACTTGTCTCGAGGGACCTCTAGGAGGGTAAATAAAATGTTTTTCCTCTGACACATTATTTCCACAACTGATATTAATAGGTAATATGCACCCCTTATCAATATTTCAGCGAGAAGGATTGTCGCAATACAACAAGATCTATGAATTTGAGGCTGAAGTAAACCATGAAAAAGCAACCATGGCCATGACATCTGTATCCGGCCATCTTCTGGGATTAGAATTTGTAGGAAGCTACAAGCACTGGCAGTCTTGCAACCCTTTAGTTCTTTTTGATGCTCCTGTGTTCAAATATTGTCCTGAAAACTATGAGAAAATCAAGGTAATGTAGCTAAAATATATGTTTAATAACCTTAGAAACCTGAGCACCCTCTATTACAGTTAAGATTTTTTTATGTTATCCCGGAGGAGGTAGCTCAACTTGATGATTATGAGGTTGATAACATTACAGCTGGTTAGTAGTTACAATGTGGTAGCATTTTAGACAGACCTTCTGTGACATCCTCATCAGTCCAGTGGTGACTGAGTTCATTGAAATTACATTAAATACCTATCATCCATCTTTTTTTATCTAGTAAGATGCATAGTATAAACATAAAAGAGAATAGATGTAGTGTATTGCTTAAGGGTAGAAAATCCGGAACTTTAGAAAATTTTACATAGAAAAGTCCCGTGAGAATCAGACATTAAAATATAATTAAAACGGGTCACTCACGTATATCGCTGGCAACGCATGTGCTCGTGACTAGAATCCGCACAATAGTTTGAAACTTGTTGAGCGTTTCTCGATATAAAATACGTGAGTGACCACTTTTCATTATATTGTAATAGACAATTTGTTACACATTTTCAGAAAACTCTAGAAAGAGAAGTCCGTAGTTGCCAAGGACTAATAATATGGACGGATTGTGACAGAGAAGGAGAAAACATTGGGTTTGAAATAATTCAAGTGTGCACCGCAATCAAGCCCAATCTCCAGATTTACCGAGCCAAGTTCTCAGAGATCACTGCAGTGTCGGTGAAGCGGGCACTGAACAATCTGGAGCAACCCAATAAGAACATTAGTGATGCAGTTGACGTGAGGCAAGAGTTGGATTTGAGAATTGGTTTGTATTCTTTATTATACTGTTGCTTAGCTTTATACTGGAAAACATTTTCTGCTTATGTACTATGTATAAAAAATACTTTAACATGGGATTAACATAAAACTAAATATTAAATTACGAGTTTTTATTATTACTGCTTGGTCTAACTGCATGATATTATTTATTGTTAGAAGTATATTTATTTGAATAAGAATAACTACAACTTAGAAAAGTTGAAAAATCCCCAACATTTTCATTTCAAAGTCCAGTATCTCAAAAACGGCTGAACAGATTTTGATGAACCATGGCTAAGAACACGGGATAAAATTATCCATGACACAAAAAAACCATATTCAAATTGGTCCATCCATTCGGGAGCTATGATACCACAGACAGACACATTACACTTATAACACCCCTCTTTTTTCATCAGGGGTTAATAAATTAAAATCAAAAATAAACATGGTTTCCACAAATAAGCCTCAAAGGCACTTTTTAAGTCAGATTCTTCTAGAAAGACAATATTGCTTTATGTTGGCAATAAATGGTAAATATGTTTGCAATAATTGGTAAATATTCTTAGAAAGATTACTGTTGAATGTATATTTCAGGTGCTGCATTCACCAGGTTCCAAACACTGCGACTGCAGAAAGTATTCCCTAGCAAGTTAGCAGACAGTCTGGTGAGCTACGGGTCGTGCCAGTTCCCCACGCTAGGGTTTGTCGTGGAGCGCTACAGAGCTGTGGAGAGCTTTGTTCCAGAACCATTTTGGAAGATAAAAGGTAACAGGTTTGCGATTTTACTATCATAAACTTTCACATTAACATCATTGTGATAGAACAGGATTGAATCCTCACATTGGGAATGTGGTAGAATATTGTAATATTTGCCACATAATTTCCGTTGACCAGAGCAGAGAGCCGTGGAGCGAGCCATGTTAGGCATCTCCCTTGTAGACCGAGTCTGAAACACTGAGATCCGGCGCCGAACGAAAGTAGCGCATGTCAGCAAACGTATAACACAGTTATGGGGAGGGGGTGGGGGGCACTTGGCGAGGAGGAACGATATGGGAGATGGACAAAACGGGCTACTGAATCACCATTCACCACCCACCAAGCCACCGCCAAGGTCATCGAAACGGTCAGCGGGCAGACCACCAGCTCGATGGACTGATGATATCTACCGAACAGGAGGCAAACATTGGATGAGATTAGCACAGGACCGATGGAGAGTGGTGTGATAACGAAGATGCCTATACTCAACAGTGGGTGGATACGGACTGAATAGATAGATAGATAGCCACTTGCTTGAATCAAAAGTAAAAGTAGCGAAATCGAATAAACAAATAATATTTGAGACCCCAGAAAAAATTGTATTTGGATCTTATTCGTTGACATACACAGTTCAAATTATAATCCATATTTTTTATCACATGTATTCAGTGAATCACACGATGAACGACCTCAGTGTGGACTTCAACTGGGAGCGCATACGCTTATTCGACCAGGAGGCGTGCCAGGTGCTCCAGGACATCTGCCTCGAGAGCCCCACCGCCAAGGTCTGCGAGGTGAAGACCAAGCCCAAGTCGAAATGGCGGCCATTGCCTTTGGACACTGTGGTAAGCTCCGTGAACTGACGCCTGTGCTCCGAAAGGGGTAGGCAGAAGAGTGTATGATAGTTCTATCAGCACGGGTATCAAGCGACGGCCGCGACATACTCTGGATTTTTCTCGCACTATGCCTCTTGTTCTAATAAGAGAGCGACGGATAGTGCGAGAAAAATCGAGAGAGCTCGCGCGGCGTCGCGTGATAGCCGTGCTGGAGGCATACGTTCTCAAGGGATCTCATGAGACTGAAATTTAAACTTGTCTAGTTGATAAGGCGCATCGCACACTGCCGCCGCATACCGTTGCGGCGTGCCGAGCGACGGTTCGCAACGTTGTATGCCAGTACCTCAGTTTGTCTATAACCGCAAGGTACCACTAACTGCAGCGCACCTCCGTCCGGCTAAATAAGTATGCGATTTGTGATGCACCTCACACCCAAGGGAAGATTAGGTGCAATTAATTGCCAAAGTTACTATAATAAGACTATCAATAGGGGTATAGACACTAAATAATGGTTTATGGTTTAAGATATTTATTTCTCAAAAGATTACAAATCACTTACTGAGAAATACAATAATTGTGCTTAACACTAATTGGAGAGGGTATTTACACAAAACAAATAATTACTTACAACTATAACTTATTTCTATGCTTAGCTAATATAATATATCAATACAAAGCGGGTAGATTTCCTTGCCAACAGGTCTGCGCACGGTTACTGGGCAGTGCTTGTGAGGGCCGGTTAAACAGTGTCTTGGTAACCAGTGATTAAGTATGTAGGAAAAAAATTTGGTAGTTACATACTTTTATTCTCCAAAGACTATTGCTCTTTTTCTTTCTTGTAGCTGTTTATTAAACGTTTCTAAGAAATGCTCGGTATTAGTGCGGCCGGGCTTGTATACGACTCCTATATCCAGGCAAAATTTTTCTATGTGGATCCACAGGTAATGGTTTTCATCATCAGATTTTTCTTCTATCAGGTTATGCTTGAGGTCATTGTGCACGTAAATTGAAGCACCTCCACCTCTGCTGGATGTGCGATAGTTGTAATAATGGGAATAACTTGGTAGCCTCAGCATTGCTGCCTCAGATTCAGATTTTATCCAGGTTTCCGATAAAGCAATAATGTGTACCTTGCGTAAGGCTTGAACAACACATCTTAGTTCGTCTAACTTTCCTGGTTTCACTAGGCTACGTATATTGACATATAAAAATGCCAGGGACTTCTTGTGTGTTATGAGGTTATCCTAATTGTCTATAATTTGGTATGTTATAGTCTCTTTGAGGTTTTCGTGATTTTGTGTAGGTGGGGCTAGTTTTTGACTCCTTTACGATAATCTTTGGCACTCTTTTTATATACTTGATAGTTAAGTTACTTTCCCCGTTTTGTTTTCGAGTTTCCAGCTGTTTTAAGTTCTTTATATGTTTTTGTTGATATGGTGTCCTGTCTGAATAGATTTTCACATCCTCAGCGGTGATTTTTGCAGTGTTTCGTAGAATAGATTTTGCGGCTGCTGCTGAGCTCAATGCTACCTTTATTGGCCGGTTGTTAGCAGGTGTGAACTTCCCTAGGCGGGTGGTATTAATAGGGTCAGTGCAGTTTGGATCCGCCACCTTTATGATTTTTATGACTTCATTTTTGTCATTGCTATACCTTTGGTCTTTATCGGTGGACTCTATCTCAGGGACACCAGTTATAATGATATTCTTGTCTCTAACACAGCGCTCGTTAATTTCGGACACTACATCTTCACATACTAGTGGCATGGTGGCCGTCATTGCTGAACTCGCGGAGTTTTTCATAGTATTTACGTCAGTTTCTAAGGAGGCCACTCTTAGCTCTGTATTAGTAGTGCTGTTTTTAAGGACAGCTACTTCTCCTCTAATTTTTTCCTGCTCCTGCATAAGCGTGTTCGTTTTAGCTTGGATGTCATTCATTTGCTCTTTTATAGTGAATAGATCAGAAGATATTCTTTCCATATGCTCGTTTTGTGATTTGGTAAGACTTGTCATAATTGACAAAATGTCCCGGCGAAGACTTTCAAAGTCTTCTCTGATGGAATCATCTTCTCGAAATTTTCTTTTTCGAAATGTATGTGAGTCACCCTCTGATCCATCCGTAGATATCTTTGACAGGTCCGGTTGCGATTGTGTTCCTCCACTGCTAGGTTGGCTTAAAGTCGGGCTCCGTTGTAAATTCATTGTATTAAATGCTACTGCCGGCAATTAACCACGGTTTAAGTTTTTGGTTCTACTCGGCCGACGGGTCGCGGTCACTTGTTTTGTGTTAACAGGTAAATGTCTTAACGGCCACTTAACTCACAAGCAATAACGAACTCTATACTAATAACTTAACAGTCTAAAGCCATTGACAACATCAAAATAATTTTTAAGTAAATTCGCAATGCGTCTGTTTCTTACGCTCTCCGAGAGACTACTACAACGGAAGATTAGGTGCAATTAATTGCCAAAGTTACTATAATAAGACTATCAATAGGGGTATAGACACTAAATAAAATAATCAATAATGTCTAATTTTCTCGAAAAAGGATAAAAAAATTTGTCAAATGGATATAATAATCAATGCAAAAGGTTAAATAATCACGAAGTTATAAGTGTCCAAAGTTTTAAGAATATATAGACTGTTCTGTCCCTTTTTCGCAAAATGCAACTTGACGATGACGCTGGAAGATTGTGACGTCACACATAAGAGATCAAGCTAAGAAATCAAGCCATAAATCGAATAGTACTGTCTTTATTGACTACATGCTTTCCCATTCTAACCACCCAATCGTTTCTAGGAACTGGAAAAATCCGCCTCAAGAAAACTGAGAATCAACGCCAAAGAAACAATGAAACTGGCAGAAAAACTTTACACCCAAGGTTTCATCAGCTACCCTCGCACGGAGACGAATGAGTACCCTAAAGAGATGAACCTAGGGCAGCTCGTGGAGCAGCAGACGGGGGACCCGAACTGGGGCGGGTTCGCGCAGGGCATCTTGGACAGCGGGGGACCCACGCCGAGACAGGGGAACAAGAGTGACAAGGCGCATCCTCCTATACATCCTACCAAGTATACTAATAGTAAGTTAACTTTTTTATTTTTTTATTTATTGATACAAAGGAGCTTGTCGACACGCGAACATACCGCCCCGTAAGTAAGTTAACAGGAAAATGTATAGTATTTCCAAACACTAGCAGCGCCCGAGGCAGTTCTGTTGAGCTCTCCATCCTGCCGGCTGCCATGATTGACGCGACAAAGAGCGCGATATAGGAGTCCCGTTCCCACTTTTTTACTGTCTGAGTTTGGAAATACTATTATTGTCGATATCCCTAGCTAACACACCAACTGGCACCGCCATTGCCATGACAGCTTGTGAAGACTTTAAAAGCCAAATATATTTTTTCACACCTTTCATTCGGAAAAGTAAGTTTTGCTCCACGACGAGAGGGACCAAAACGCTACTTTTCTGTTCAAGCTACTTTTTTAATTTATACATTGGCATTGGAACATTTGTACGCAATGTGCCAATTGAACTCAGATGTTAATAAAATAATCGATTGTAATTTCATCATAGTCGATTCAAAACGAACATATTTCAAGTTTTAACTCTAACAACGTTGTATAAAAATTTATAAATATTTCGTAATATTTTAAAAATTAGTAATAAAAATGAAGATAATTTAGATATATTTTAACAATAGCTTTTTTTAAATTTCCTCATAGTCGGTGTGAAAAATAGTATGTGTCACTCGGTAGCAAAATTATTTTCGTCTCGAGCGTAAACACTTGTATCCCTCACTACGCTCAGGATCCTACGTTAGAATCCCTCGCTACGTTCAGGATTCAATACACCGCCCTCGCCGTAAATATACTATTTTGCTCCCTTGTGACACAAATAACTATTAACTGCACACGCATTCTTCATAATCTATTATTTTGTCAATTCAAGAAACCAATTGTTATCCAATAGTAATTCCCAATATAGAAGCTATCTCGCATTCGACGACCTCTGTAGTCTAGTTGGTAGTGACCCTGCCTATGAAGCCGGAGGTCCCGGGTTCGAATCCCGGTAAGGGCATTTATTTGTGTGATGAGCATGAATATGTCCTGTTTGTTCCTGAGTGATGGATGTTTTCTATTTAAGTATTTATTTATCTGTATAAGTATGTATATCGTCGTCTATTACCCATAGTACAAGCTTTGCTTAGTTTGGGACTAGGACCTAGGTCGATTTGTGTAAGATTGTGTCCAAATATTTATTTTTTACGTATTTCTTTATTTTCCGTTTCGAACGTCTAATTCGCTTTCACAATTTAAACTTTCACTTTCTCACAAACAGAAAATTCAAAGTTTTGTTAAATATGTTTGTTTACTTATATGCGGTTAAGTCCTGTAAATATTGGGTTTAGGTGTCAAAGCGGATCCTTTGGCTTTAAGAGGGCGCGTACCGCCAGGGAAAAAACAGAAATCACCCGCGCGCCCCGCACCTGCCGCGCTGATGCGTCTATTGCTGCCCCGCTCCTTCTCGCATAGTACATGCCCCGACAGTCAGATGAAACATGATGAATACCTATGAATAATAGGCATGATGACTCATGTTCAAATTGATAACGTAGTGATGCTAAATGTATAGTAAACCATCAAATTACCGTAATAAAGTATAAATAATAAAATGTAATTAAAATCTTAAAAAGATATGAACCTTGAAAGTTTAGATTTTTTTTTTTATTGTACAAGAGTAAATTTAAAGGTACCAATAGAATCCTTAGGCTTTTATAGAAACAAAATTGTACAACAATTATGTACTTAAAGGCAGTATTCCGCGAATGAAACAACAATTTAAGAACCTGATTTTCCATACGACGATACATGTAGGTACTTTATATTAACAAATGTCGGCTGTGACGTTACGCCTGTCTGTCTTTCAGTATTAAGCGTTTTGCGCTGCCGCCAGCGAGGTTAATCTTTGTCTCAAATTTTTGGGTATTTATGTTCTTTAATTGTAGTTCCTCCAATACAAACATTTGTTCCTGTCCAAAAACTGGTTCAAATGACATCATAAAAAAATTTAGTCATCATCCCTATTATAAAAAGTGGGAAGCAAGACAAAATCTGTACCTATATTTGAAGATATTATTTTCGCTATTAAGTCAGAGTTTCGAAAGCTATAACTGAAATATAACCTTCCGTTTTTTAGGGTTCCGTACCCAAAAGGTAAAAACGGGACCCTATTACTAAGACTTCTCTGTCCGTCTGTCTGTCTGTCACCAGTCTGTAACTCAAGAACCATGATAGATAGAAATTTTCACAGATGATGTATTTCTGTTGCCGCTATAACAACAAATACTAAAAAACAAAATAAAATAAATATTTAAGGGGGGCTCCCATACAATAAACTTTTTTTTACTGTTTTATAGATAATGGTACGGAACCCTTCGTGCGCGAGTCTGACTCGCACTTGGCCGGTTTTTTATTTACTAAATCACGTAAGGATTACAATGGCTAGTAAAAACCTAAAGCAAAAAAAAGCCATAATCGAATTAAAACTTTTTTGAGACATGTCTAAAATACTACTAATAAAACCACGGTTAAATTCACGTATTAAATTTCACGACAGGCGACATGTTTCGAACTCTTCGGGAGTTCTTCTTCAAAACAATCATCGAAAACACTCATCCTGAAGAAGAACTCCCGAAGAGTTCGAAACATGTCGCCTGTCATGTCATTGAATTCGTGAATTTAATTGTGAATTTATAAGTAGCATTAAAAAAACTGTTATATATTATGAAACCTTCGATCATGTCTATGAAAGTCAGATTTTCAGGCCACAGTGTTGCGGCCAAATTTTTCAATTCTGATCTCGGATTCCTGCTTGGAGACAATGGAGACGCTCTGGCCCTTTAGTTATCAATTTTGAACATACTGGTAGGTACTAAAGAAAAACTGCTTAATTGTGTTCACTTTTTTTAATATAAAAATGACCAAGTTCGCAGGCAATAATTGTTGGAATCTGCACCCTCGATAACCCTAAAAGCGACACCCGTGATGACTTCAAAGAAAAACAATGTCAATAATGTCACTACGGGCGACATGTTTCGAAATCTTCGGGAGTTCTTTTTCAGGATGAATGCTTTCGCGGCGGTGTCGCTTGAATCACGACAAGATTCAAGCGAAACCGCCGCGAAAACACTCATCCTGATGAACCCCCGCAGAGTTCGAAACATGTCGCCCGTAGTGACATTTAATACGTGAGTTGAACCTTGTATTAGTATTATTTCAACATGTCTCACGAAAGTTTAAATTCGAAAAACAATGTCCGCCATCTTGGAATTCAAAATGGACATCATTTCTCGAAAAGCCTGAAAACGTATGTTGTTCTTTAAAAAAAACGCGCATCGTAATTTACAACAAATATTTCAAAAATGAAAATAATGCGACCACTTTTTGAATTATTTCCGACTTCGAATTCGTATTTAGAGACCGAGAGGACATCGATTTTGAAATTAACCGGATTTATTCTCAACTAGCGATCCGCCCTGGCTTCGCTCGGATACTATATTCAATTATATTATACATATAAACCTTCCTCTTGAATCACTCTATCTGTTAAAAAAAACCGCATCTAAATCCGTTGCGTAGTTTTAAAGATCTACGCATTCATAGGGGCAGACAGCGGGAAGCGACTTTGTTTTATTATACGAGTACTATGTTGTTGTAGTGATAGTGATAATCTTTCATAAAGTAAATACACGCTCGACAGAAAAAATGTTCGTGTAGTTTTGCATGTACTGCACAAATTATTCTAAGAAGCCGGTCGCCGGCCGATCGCTGCGTAATCTTATGGTTGTATTTTGAACTTTAAGGTCTACATGTTACGGTCGACTTTTCAATATATTATTTCAAAATATACCAAAATATCTACTGGAATGTAATGATACATTCATTTACTGGACGAATATACTGGGTCACAATATTATTGAAATAATTATGTTCACCGTGCTGTCGTGAGAGCACAGAACGTAGTCCTCTCGTCTCAGCGGAGCGATTCCGATTGACTCCGCCCGGGAACGGCAACAGAAGATATACCAAACTGCACGAAACATGCGACGGGAGAAACAGTATCGCGCTAAATAAAAAAGACTTATACGCCAAATACGTTATACCTCGATAAGTCTGAAAAGGGACTACATAAAAAAACGCCGCTCGTCAAATCACTAGGCAATATCAAGAGCTATTATACACTAAATTTTTACGTAAATTATATGCACGGGAACGGCACACAATTGAAATTAAGTAAAAATAAGACATGTTTTGGCGATTGTTTTCTATCGAGGCAATTTTGGTTTTGTATGGTTTTTTTCAGACAAATAGATTGCAAATATGATGTAGTTTCTGTATGTTCATTTTCCTGGCATTCGCTTTAGTTTGTCATAGGTAAATATTCAATTTAAGAACTCCGATTTCGCGGAGCGCCCCCTCTTAATGACTCTAGGAGGATGATCATGATTCGATTGAGTCCTGTTTAGTAAAACAATGTACTGTGTCCACAGCTCTATCCGGCAACGAGCAGCGCCTATACGAGTTCATAGTGCGCTCATTCCTGGCGTGCTGCTCGAAGGACGCCCAGGGCCAGGAGACCACCGTCGCCATAGACATAGCCGGCGAACGGTTCACGGCCAACGGACTCATGATCACGGCGCGCAACTATCTCGATGTGTACCCGTACGACAAGTGGTCATCGAAGGAGATTCACGTCTATGAGGTACGTGTTACGGCTCAACTTTCTTTGAGAAGTATTCGCTTTGGTATGTGCACCACTGTACCCTTACGACAAGTGGTCGTCGTAAGAGATTCACGTCTATGAGTTACGTTTTACGGCTCATGAGAAGCAGTCGTTTTGGTATGTGCACCACTGTACCCTTACGACAAGTGATCGTCGTAAGAGATTCACGTCTATGAGGTACGTGTTAGGGCTCAAATTTCAATGAGATTTATTAGTTTTGGTGTGTGCACCACTGTACCCTTACGAAAAATGATCGTCGTAAGAGATTCACGTCTATGAGGTACATGTTACGGCTCAAATTTCAATGAGACGTATTAGTTTTGGTGTGTTCACCACTGTACCTACGAAAAATGATCGTCTTAAGAGATTCACGTCTATGAGGTACATGTTACGGCTCAAATTTCAATGAACCGTATTAGTTTTGGTGTGTTCACCAATGTACCCTCACGACAAGTGATCGTCGTAAGATATTCACGTCTATGAGGTTAGGTGGGGTCTCTATTGTTTCCCATAAAATTTAAGATCCAATTTTTTCAGTCCATAACGTTTTCCACCATAGTTTTTTCTAGTCATATTGTCGAAAGTCATAAAATTTAACAGTATACATTGGAGTTCCGATTTTTGCAGGTCATCATTATTGTTAGTCATAAAATTGGTTAGCCATAACGTTCAATGTCCCGGTGGTATGCAATTACATAATGTTACAGGCAATAATCTAGTTTGTAATAATTATTGTAAGGTATTTTTTCGCAAGTCATAATGATTGGTAGTCATCTGATTAGTTAGTCATATCATTCAATTTCACGGTGGTGTCACTCTTCATAATGTTAAAGCCCATAAACACACTCCAAGAAAAATAATAAAATACATGTTTTTTTACTACCGAACGTTACTGAACGTGTTCTTCCAGACTGCTTTATAACATATCCACATACCCATTAATTATAATTAATGTGGGTACTTTGGCAAAAATAAAGTGATGCGATTGAAAGATATTTATGCCGCTCACTGTTTTGTTTAGTGGTCCGAATACGTTAAAATAAGTATGTTTTGTTTTGAAACTTTTTTCTCTAAAATCAAATATGGCCGAAATATTTGACCCGAAAGTTAGGAAAAATATGTACTTGTCATCATTTCGATGAATGTTGTGTCATTATTGGTTCTGGCGCTTCGCCGGCCGCTGCTTAGGGTCACGGTACAACTAACACTCCTCCTCGCTTCGCTCGTCGTCTTACCTACACCGACCTGCCTTAGAAGTCCAATATCTTGGCCATTTTTAATTTCGGAGAAAAAGTTTCTAATAAAACATGCTTATTTAAACGTATTCTTTACGAAACAGTCATAAACCCTTAGCGCAGTAGTACCTAGTCCTAGTACCCCTTTCAAATGTATGTCTAGAAATGTTTCTGAGTAATTATCTATATGACTTTGGATGTTATAGATTTGGTCTCTTAGACGTAATTCACTTTAGGCATTAAAACGATATGAATAGCAATCATTAGTACGTTGAAATATATGCCTTAGAATATTTTATGAATAATTATCGATAAACCTTTGATCGTTATGGACATCAATTTCTGACTTTTGTGATTATAATACTTAATATTATGGGTCATTAATGTTAGAACTACAAAACGTTATACTTAACAAAGATTATGACTACTGATGTTTATGTCTATAAATTATATGGATATCAATTTCTGACTATCGAAATTCGGAACAATAAGTTTATGGGAAACAAAGGGACCCCGGTTAGGTGATGTTACGGCTCAAATTTGAATGAGAACTATTCGTTTGGTGGTTTATTTTATTTCACAACTTGTTTCAGATGGGTCAAACTTTTAGTCCGACTAGCATTGACATGGCGGAGGGCAGCACGCAACCACCGCATTTGCTGACCGAAGCTGATCTCATAAGCCTTATGGAAAAACATGGAATAGGTAGGTGCTCTCAATCTGAGACAAATCTGGGTCAATCAACCATTTTTTGTTGCTCATACCCATGATTTCGTGTCGATTTGTTCTAGGCACGGATGCTACTCACGCAGAACACATAGAAACGATAAAGAACCGCTCATACGTAGCGCTAGCAGACGCGATCCACTTCGTGCCAGGCGTGCTCGGCATGGGGCTGGTCGAGGGCTATGACGCGATGGGGCTGGCCATCTCCAAGCCGCATCTGCGCGCGGGGCTGGAGGCGGACCTGAAGGCCATCAGCGAGGGGAGGAAGCAGCCACAAGTCGTGCTAGCTGAACAGGTGTCTTGTAACGTTTAATACACTTCGTGCCAGGCCTGCTCGGCATGGGGCTGGTCGAGGGCTATGACGCGATGGGGCTGGCCATCTCCAAGCCGCATCTGCGCGCGGGGCTGGAGGCGGACCTGAAGGCCATCAGCGAGGGGAGGAAGCAGCCACAAGTCGTGCTAGCTGAACAGGTGTCTTGTAACGTTTAATACACTTCGTGCCAGGCCTGCTCGGCATGGGGCTGGTCGAGGGCTATGACGCGATGGGGCTGGCCATCTCCAAGCCGCATCTGCGCGCGGGGCTGGAGGCGGACCTGAAGGTCATCAGCGAGGGGAGGAAGCAGCCACAAGTCGTGCTAGCTGAACAGGTGTCTTGTAACGTTTAATACACTTCGTGCCAGGCCTGCTCGGCATGGGGCTGGTCGAGGGCTATGACGCGATGGGGCTGGCCATCTCCAAGCCGCATCTGCGCGCGGGGCTGGAGGCGGACCTGAAGGCCATCAGCGAGGGGAGGAAGCAGCCACAAGTCGTGCTAGCTGAACAGGTGTCTTGTAACGTTTAATACACTTCGTGCCAGGCCTGCTCGGCATGGGGCTGGTCGAGGGCTATGACGCGATGGGGCTGGCCATCTCCAAGCCGCATCTGCGCGCGGGGCTGGAGGCGGACCTGAAGGCCATCAGCGAGGGGAGGAAGCAGCCACAAGTCGTGCTAGCTGAACAGGTGTCTTGTAACGTTTAATACACTTCGTGCCAGGCCTGCTCGGCATGGGGCTGGTCGAGGGCTATGACGCGATGGGGCTGGCCATCTCCAAGCCGCATCTGCGCGCGGGGCTGGAGGCGGACCTGAAGGCCATCAGCGAGGGGAGGAAGCAGCCACAAGTCGTGCTAGCTGAACAGGTGTCTTGTAACGTTTAATACACTTCGTGCCAGGCCTGCTCGGCATGGGGCTGGTCGAGGGCTATGACGCGATGGGGCTGGCCATCTCCAAGCCGCATCTGCGCGCGGGGCTGGAGGCGGACCTGAAGGCCATCAGCGAGGGGAGGAAGCAGCCACAAGTCGTGCTAGCTGAACAGGTGTCTTGTAACGTTTAATACACTTCGTGCCAGGCCTGCTCGGCATGGGGCTGGTCGAGGGCTATGACGCGATGGGGCTGGCCATCTCCAAGCCGCATCTGCGCGCGGGGCTGGAGGCGGACCTGAAGGCCATCAGCGAGGGGAGGAAGCAGCCACAAGTCGTGCTAGCTGAACAGGTGTCTTGTAACGTTTAATACACTTCGTGCCAGGCCTGCTCGGCATGGGGCTGGTCGAGGGCTATGACGCGATGGGGCTGGCCATCTCCAAGCCGCATCTGCGCGCGGGGCTGGAGGCGGACCTGAAGGCCATCAGCGAGGGGAGGAAGCAGCCACAAGTCGTGCTAGCTGAACAGGTGTCTTGTAACGTTTAATACACTTCGTGCCAGGCCTGCTCGGCATGGGGCTGGTCGAGGGCTATGACGCGATGGGGCTGGCCATCTCCAAGCCGCATCTGCGCGCGGGGCTGGAGGCGGACCTGAAGGCCATCAGCGAGGGGAGGAAGCAGTCACAAGTCGTGCTAGCTGAACGCGATGGGGCTGGCCACCATGATTTCTTTAAAGTTTAAAATACCTTGTACGCTCCGCAAAATTATTTCACAGTATATATATATATATATATATATATATATATATACACTAGTGCGGAAAAGAGCACTTTCCGTGCATATGTCGAAACTTTAAAGAGCCATATGTACAGTAAAACGTTGTACGATACACGTGCGAATAGGTAATTCGCAACGCGTGTCGATTTAAAACACTCCCTTCGGTCGTGTTTTAATTTATCACCACGCGTTGCGAATTTCCTATTTTCGGCACTTGTATCGTAAATAACTATTGTTGCATTTACATTTTTTATCGGCATCATTTGACATTGAACTTTAGTGCAAACTATTACGTTAGGGCTCTTACAGACGAGCGACAGCACGCCGCGACCGCCTGCAACAGCAATCGGCGAACATCGGCGACCGTCGGCGACCGTCGGCGACGGTCGCCGACTGTCGCCGATACGCCGCGGCGATCGCTGTTGGTCGCAGCGCGCACTCGTCGATGTGTGTGTGAGAAAATACGTGCTCTACACAGACACACATCGACAAGTGCGCGCTGCGATGGTCTATGGATGTTGGCTCTTAAACTACCGTATACGCTGTTGCCTGGTGTCCCAGGCGTGGCGTGCTCGGCATGGGTAATTTTATTTTACTAAATTAGTATAGTACTAAATACGTACAGCTATTTTAATGCAGCTTTTCCTATTTTTAAAAACAAATGCAACATGGTTCTACATTCCACCATAATAATTTATTACACCTTTCTAATGTAGTCAGTAACGAGAGGAAACTCGCAGTGAGATGTTTATGCTCTATCCTCCAAACTTCTGCTAAATTAGGAAGATATAGTAAGACCTAAACTGAACATAGAAAACTGTAACTGACTGGATGTTATGTTATCTTTATGTTTAGATAGCAAAGTATAAAGAAGTGTATGTAACAGTGACGGGCGAGGCCGATAAGATAGACGCGGCCCTCGCGGAGCGCTTCAGCGAGCGGCCGGCGCCCTACCAGCCCGCCTCGGCGCCCGCCCTCGACATGCCCTCAGGTATCCTATCCTATACTAAAATGTGCGCAATAGGGGTGTAGACTCGAGTTATTATTCCTCCAAAAGAAAGAAGGCAAAAAAATATGCCTAGTGACGAAAATCCCATTCACATATCTCAAAGAATTACGAAAATACAACCGTTTTATCATTGCTTGTTAGAGAGAAAACGCGAAAATTGTGTGACGTCACGTTACGGGGCACATTGCCGTCTATTAGTGACGTCACAATCTTCTATCGTCATCGTTTCATATGAATTTGCGTTTTGCGAAAAAGGGACAGAACATACCCCTTCATACTTTGGTCACTATAACTTCGTGATTATTTAACCTTTTGCGTTGATTTTTTCTCCATTTGACTACAAATACCAGTGGTGGTTTGACTGTTTTACCAGCATCATGGAAAAAGCAGGCCAACCAATCTACCACTATAGGATATGTCTGACGCCGTGTTATAAGCAATTTTTAAAATGCCACGATCGATTAACCTTTTCCACCTATCAAAATAATGTATTAACGTACTTCCAGCGCTGAAATGTCCGAAATGCGGCGCGGACATGGTGGTGCGGCAGAAGAGGAACAACGCCGACGAGTTCTACATCGGCTGCCTGTCCTTCCCGACCTGCAAGAACGCCGTCTGGTTCCCCACCGTCGTCAGGACCATACAAGTGCTCAACGATACCTGTTCTACCGTGAGTTCTACAAATACAAATTGGACCCGATTAGCCGCGTACTGACTGAGCGAGGATCCTCGCGAGGCAGCCTTGCGAGGAAAATCCTCGGTCAGTCAGGACGCGCCTCGCCCGAGGCGAGCGCGTGCGCGGCCTCGGCCGAGCGCGCCTCAGTCCGATTGCCGCGCTCAGTCAAGCCAAAATGCTATTCTAAACATGTCGTATGTTGCGTTTGTATGGGAAGGTGAAATTCGGCCGAGCTTACCTTTCTATACAAACGTAGTTACGCTCTCATTTTAAAACTACGTGTTGGATTGTGACGAAACTTTGCATATACAATGACATGAGGTATATCTATGTCTGTAATTAGTTTATATGGTTCCAATTTATAAAACAAACTAAATACAGCAAAAACTAGTTTTGTATGAAAAACTTAAATTCGCTTTATTTTTCTAATTATGGTATCTGAAGCTACATAAACTAATTTCAGACATAGATATACCTCATTTCATTGAACATGCAAAGTTTCGTTACAATCCAACACGTAGTTTTAAAATGAGAGCGTAACTACGTTTGTATGGAGAATCGAGCTTACTGCGGACTCTTAAATTATGTCAAAAATTAGACAATTTAGATTTATTCTGCGTTCGAGTTGCACAGGGCGGTTCAACACCACGAGCCTTCCAGTTGCCTCCTGACACAACAACTACGCGTAATTGCTCCGAATACTATGTTACTATGTCTTATGTTATCCTAATAGTGATATTTATATCGCTACATCTTTGCTTTTATTTCACTTTTCAGTGTGGCCCAAACTACAAAAAGCTCAAATTCGAGTGGCGGAATAACTCCATAAGCCATTTGTACCCTCCTCCATACACATGCTGTATCGGAGGCTGTGATACTACATTCCTCGAACTCCTGAAAATTAATCTCTCTTGTGTAAAAGCTGTGCCTGAAAGCAGGACGCAAAACACGACAAGTTCCAGTAGTAACTACACTATCAGTAACAATCTACCCAGGTCAACAGTCGAAGTGTTGCCATCGAGGCAAAATTGGAATCAAAACACAGCGCCACAGAATCAGATACGTGGTCCAAATCTCAATCAGCGGAGGCAAAATTGGAACCAAAACACAGCACCTCAGAATCAAACTGGTGGTCCGAATACCAATCAGCAGAGGCAAAATTGGAACCAAAACACAGCGCCTCCGAATCAAACTCGTGGTCCCACGAATCAGCCGAGGCAATTTCTACCTCCACCTGCTCCGAATAGAGGTCAAAATAGCGCCGGCAGAATGCCGAACCCGCGGGGAAGTGCGGACGACCCGAGTGGGGACAACAATGATGTCCAGTGCGGGTGCAATAAAGCGGCTATTATGTTGACTGTTAGGAAACAAACTGCAAATTTTGGTAAGGAGAAGTTTTCTTGATTTTCATTATTTTTTTAATGCTGTATTGGTTACGAAAAGTCACTGTCCTGTAATCTTATCCCGTTAAAGTCTTTGTCAGTATGTACCTACTGTGGTTACTAAGAAATTGCTTCGGCTAGTGACAAAAAAGGGCAGCCATTCCCTAAATATTCAGGACAAAACTTCCGTCACTCTCTCACATACTCTAGAAAAGGTGGCAGACGTGTTTCCGTGGCAATGAGTTCTACGAGTATGAATTCGATCAGAGCAACAATGTTTTAGTTGTACCTACTGTTGGAACTCACCTTCAACTCGGACCTCGAACTAACTCATCCATCTTTTGCCTACTTTCCAGTCTCTACAAAATATATTATTTATTTATTTATTAAGAGTCTGCTGTGTCTCACGACGTTTCGAGACGTCTCCATACTTTGCGTTCCTGAGCAGTCTCCGGCCAATTATTTAAAAAGCTAGCTCGTCCCGCCATCGCCGACGAGGTCTGCCGCGTCTCCGTTTCGAGATGTCGGGCTGCCAGTCAGTTGCAATCTTATCCCAAAAAGCCCACACAGCATGCGGCTGACATGACCAGCCCAGTCCCACTTCTACAGCAAAGTACTATTTCACACCACGCCACACTTTAAAAGTTGGGGTTATCCCACGAACAGGCGGCCAACTATGAGTTCAAACTGTCCAACAATGATTTTTTTGGACAGTTTGAACAGTGATTCGCTCAATCACAGCTCCTCGTCTCCTTCGAGCTCGAACCCACTCGTCCATGTATGGCCTACTTTCTAGCCTTTACAACAACGTACTATACTTCTAGGTAAACAATTCTACAAATGTGCCGTCGGTAAAGAGAACGGCGGCTGTGACTTCTTCCTGTGGGCGCCCGACTCGCAGCCGCAGCCGCCGCCGCAGCCTGTGGACGCCGCGCCCGCGCCGGCGCCGCGCCCCGACGCCTCCACGCGTGGCTGGGGCGTCGCCCCCAGCTTCTCGAGGGACAGCTTCCAGGGGAACGACGATGGCGTTAACTGCGAGTGCGGGTTGCCTTGCAAAAAGTATGTACCTTGTATTTATTACTTGCGTTTTTTAGGGTTCCGTAGTCAACAAGGAACCCTTGTAGTTTCGCCATGTCCGTCTGCGGCTTAGCTCAGTGACCTTTACTACTAGGGGGATGTAATAGTACGGTACGCGAACACTGTAATTTGTCGTCAAACTAACATAAGTCCCAAGTTTGATTTTTTTATGTTATCAGCGAGAGTACATTAAGTACTAACAGCGAAAAATAATTTCTAGCAGTTTTTGATTTTGGTTTTTGAATAATTTACTTTTTTGTAAGGAACACTTGTAAAACTTTGCAAAGATTATACAAGTTATTGTTTTTTCCTATAATGCATCGCATTTGATTATTCAAACCTTACATATCGTTTTCTAATAGTTTTGTCAAGAGATTACGTCAGCAAAACAGGAAATGATTTAAAATATTATAAATCTTCTAAAAGAATATTCAAGTGAAAAGTGGCTAAAAAAGTGTATTCAAGAGAATTAAAAAAAATGGCTCCATTAATTTCTAACATATTTATCAATAGTATTTTTTTTAATGAGGAATTATATCTTGAAACCATTCTCCTTACCATAAAAGAAATCTCATAAATTCTCAAGCCGGTGTAATTCATTTTAGTTCTATCGAAGAATATATAAACACAAATTCTAACGGATTCGTCAATAGCTCTAAATTGTATTAGCTTATCAGTTATTGTCAGTAATTTAAATCTTTCGCGCGCAACTCGCGCGATTCGTGTGCAGCGTGCTGCCGGCCGAGTACCTCGCCAAGGCCGAGCGTACGCTCAAACTTGTAGGTACAAACTTTAAGTTCTTGATTTTACTTTATAGTTAGTTACTAAGTAGTAGTGTTGCCAGTGATGACATATGGCACTGAAACGTGGTCGCTTACTATGGGCCTCATAAGAAGGCTCAGTCGGCCATGTTGGGAGTTTCTCTGCGTGACCGCATCAGAAATGAGGCTATCCGCAGCAGAACCAAGGTAACCGATATAGCCCTCCGGATCGCTAAACTTAAGCGGCAGTGGGCGGGGCACATAGCACGTAGAACCCATGGCCGTTGGAGCGGAAAGGTTCTCGAGTGGCAACCACGTACCGGAAGGCGCAGCGTGGGTAGGCCCCCGACAAGGTGGACTGATGACCTGGTAAAGGTTGCGGGAGTCCGCTGGATGCGGGTGGCGCGGGATCGGGCACTTTGGCACTCTTTGGGGGAGGCCTATGTCCAGCAGTGGACGTCTTTCGGCTGATATGATGATGATGATGATGATGACTAAGTAGTTGTCTTTCGGTTGAAATGACATAATTATCTATTTTATTTAACCAATAATAGCAGGTAAAGAAAGTTATATAAGGTTATTAGTATTAAACTTTCTTTAACTTTAATTTTATTTGTAGACAGAGTTATTTTACTTATTTACTAGAGGTTTTCCAGGTCCCGATGTGAGATCTGGGGCCCGTTTCATGAAGCAACAAGTTACAAATTACAAGCGGAAGTCTCTTTCTTCATGAAACGGGCCCTTGATGGTACTAGTATGAAGTAAGTACAGAAAGTATAATCACAGGGTATAGTTATCTGTCTAATAGTAGCAGTAGGCAGTTAAATTAGGGTGCAGGTAGGGGGTAATCTCCGAAAATAGGTACCTTACCTACTCATTCGATTTCAAAGAATCTTTCAAATTCCGATTAGGGCCTAACATTAAATTATTGAATGACCAATAAACCTCAGAAAAGTAGTTTTTCATAGATGTGGAAGAGGACTTTTTTTATTAATCCATACAAAAATCAGGAGTTATTGAAAATGTAGAATTTCGATGCACATTTCTTGCATACGTCACGTAAACGCTTTCTTTTAGTTTTGCGTGTTAAGTTTACATTCACGTTGGATCATATTAAGGCGAAACATTCTCTTTTATCATATTTAAGGCCAACCTTACCAAATATAATAACAAAACTAAATGTATAACATACAAATCGCTGCAAGGCAGATCATCTCGCATCTAGGCAGAAGTCGGTGTCGGTACACGCCTCCCTTGCCTTGTAAGAATGAACTGATTGATAAAATAGGTGACCGAGGTGGATTGTTCCGATAGCTCAGTTGATTGAGAGTAGGGAATGCAAAACCGGTTTTAACCGAAATCAAAGAAACCCGTTATAACCGACTGTAAGAAGCGGGCTGTGGGTCGGCTAGAGATCCGAGGGGTAATCACGTAATGTTTCGAACGCGCGTTAGGACAATTCAACTGTCGTTTTTCATATAAAAAAATGACATTTAGATCTACCTAGCGTACGTTACGTAGTAAATAAAAAAAAAATACTAAATGAAATTATTTTCAAAATTGCTTTCTTGGGGTTAGATATCAAGATATATAACGGATCATTTGTGATACGTTTTATCTTGATATCTAACCTAATTACTTGGGTATATCGTATCTGAAAGAGTCCAACTTTGATATTTTGTGACAAAAACTAAACGAACTATACCAACTGATGAAAAGGCGCAGTTAAAGGGTTAAAGAGGCATTTCCCGTTGGATATATGGATGCTACGTATAATTTTATGATTAATATGTACCGTGTCTGCAGTACAGTTCCATAAGTCACGTAAAATAGGTATTGAAGTAGAACTGTGTCACTTGGTAATATTGAAAAATTAAAAAAAATACTTAATGCAATTATTTTCGAAATTGCTTTTGTGAGGTTAGATATGAGGATATCACGTATCATTTGTGGTATATTGAATTTTAAAAAAGTCAGCCATACACAGCATGCTGGTTGCCGCGGACTTGCTTTACGGAATTGGCCATAATATGTAATTATTATTGAATGACAACAAATTGCATATTTTTTGAAAGCTAATAAAATGCTTGATATTTTTTATAATGACATTAATCACGCAAAAGTATCTCTTTCTTGAATTATGATGGTAAGTGAGCAAACGTCTAAGGTTAAAAATCCATTATTTTTTTTATTTTTTCAAACGGTTTGTTGTACGTTGTACAGTTCAAGAAAACAATTATAGTACGTTTAATATGCTTTCAAATGACACCTCACACGAAGCAATAGAACCCGAGATTTGAACAAAAATCGATGACCGTCGGCCGCCATCTTTGTGACGTTACAATTATGTCCGGTCCCTTTCCATTAACTAAAACCGGTATATTCGTACTCTGGAGACAACAAGGAACACATTAATACCAGTGTTAGGTATATAGAAGACGTGTCCACGAATTTTATGAATATTGGCCAATTTCCGCCGTACTATATATATTTTTTCATGTGAGCGTGAGCTCCACTTAACACTGGAGTACAGTCAAGTGTAAAAATATAGTTGCATACAACTTACTCATAAATATGTCCCATAATTCTTATGTTTGCGGATTAAGGTTTTGGTACTTATTTATGAGAGGATGTTATCGAGACATATTTTTGCAATATTTACAACATTAATGAAATATTGATTTAGTTTATTACTAACTATATAGACTATTCGTAATCATTACAATCATCACAGCTGGTCAGTGGAGTGTTTCTGTACAATCTGTATGTTTACGGTCTGCAACACACTGGCGTGGCCTGCGGTGGCGGACAATAGAAAATTTGACAGCGGCGGACAAGTTTACTATTGTCCGCCGGGGCCAAGCCGCGCCAGTGTTATGCAGGCATATACAGGAGTCATTATATATTGTTTTTTTTTTATTACTACCATAGAGATTATTTGTAATCTTACAATCATCATAGCTTTACCATGGAGGTATTTGTACAGTAAAATATAACAATAGCTAAACTCGGTAAAAGATAACATTTTTCAAGTGAGCTGATCCATTCAATAATGGAGTACTACACATTAATTAAGTATTGATTTAGTTAGCTAACTATAACTGCATAAAATATACAGACTATTCGTAATTTTACTAAACGCGCAATGCCTCTCTCCTTAACCACTATAATGTCAAAGTTCAAGACTTGATTACAAATTAAACACTTATTCATTTTCAAAGTAAACTTTTAACGCGCATTGTCGTATTACATTTTGCAAATGCGAATGAATTGTCGATGTCCGGTTACCTACACCAAAGACACTGGGAGGAGATAGACACATGCAGACAGACCAAAGAGATTCTGGCAAAACGCGACAAGAAACTCACAACCACACTACTGAGGACACATAGAAACCAACTACGCAAGAAGATACTGCGAAGATATTCTAGAACTTTAAAAAAAAATCATAAAACTGACACAAAGAGCCAAAAATAATCACAAGATAAAAATTTCGGAGAACAAACCAAAGGCTGTTTGGAATATTATAAAAAACTGTAAGACAATGGGTCCAAGAGAACCTATTCATACAATGAATGATCGGAAGGGTAAAACTTTAACGGATCCTATAGATATAGCTACGGCTTTTAATGATCATTTTATACATAAGGAAGTCATAGCGCACTGTAATACTTTTGAACCGAGTATTCAAAATAGCGAACAATCGATGTTTATGTCACTAACTACACCGGAAGAGATCAAAACAATAATGAGGTCCTTAAAAAATACGAAAAGCGTGGGATATGACTGCATAAGCACCCTAGTTGTTAAATTCGTTAGTGATATTCTGGGTAAACCTTTAAGCCATATACTTAATCTTTGCATTAATGCAGGTATTTTCCCAGATGCACTTAAAACAACTGTCATTAAACCTCTATTTAAAAAAGGTGATAAAGAGAACCTCAATAATTATCGTCCAATTGCTTTAATTCCTATCATTTCAAAAATATTTGAAAAGGCGATATACCGCAGGATATATGCGTATTTAAATAAATTTAATTTACTTTGCAAGCAACAAAAGGGGTTTAGAAAGAATATCACAATTAACATGGCAATTTATGATTTAATTAGTACAGTACTAGAAAATGTTAATAAAAGAAACCCAGTTTGCGCTTTGTTCACAGACATGACAAAAGCATTTGACTACGTAGACCACGGCAAACTTTTATATAAATTGAGTCGATATGGTATTAGAGGCGAGGCATTAAATCTTGTAAAATCATATTTAAACAATAGGCAACAATACACAGAAATATCCAGAATATGTCTGAAAAGGAAACAAGAACATAAATATGTATCCGAAAAGTGCCTCATTCAATCTGGAGTCCCACAGGGAAGTGTACTTGGTCCACTTTTATTCCTTGTGTATATAAACGACCTGCCCAATGAGATCTATCATCAAATGGTGCTTTTCGCTGATGACAGTACTTCAATTATTCAATTTAATGATAATCATGACTATGAAAATGACATAAATACTGTAATAGATAATATAATTAGATGGCTTAGTCATAATAACTTACTGATTAATTTAAATAAAACAAACTTGATGCATTTTCGTCAGCGAATGCAACCAGTTGACATGAACATACATTACAATGGGACTAAAATAGACAATGTGGAAGTAACAAAATTCTTAGGGTTAATGATTGACAGCCAGCTTAACTGGAAACATCACATTGAACATGTCTGTAAAAAATTATGTACATCTGCTTATGCACTGTTTAAGTTGTCCAAAATTGTAAACCGCGAAGCGGTATTAATGGCCTATCATGGACTTGTAGCCTCAGTCCTTAGATATGGTGTAATATTTTGGGGCAACTCAGTTCACAAAGAGATAGCGTTCAAAGCGCAAAAACGTTGTATAAGGGCAATGTGTGGGCTGAAAATAAGAGAAAGTTGTGTACCATTTTTTAAATCTCTAAAGATATTAACACTGCCTTCATTGTACATCCTGGAAGTAGGTATTTTTGTCAAGACCAATCCAAATTTTTACAACAACGTTTCTCAAGGTCGCAGGTTTCCGACACGTAAACAATATAGTCATACACTGAAAACTTTGCCGGGTAGTAAGACAGCGCTAATGAGAAGTGGAATCTTGGGAATGGCACCGAAGATCTTTAATAAAATTCCTGATCGATTTAAGTTATTGGACATTAATAAATTTAAATGGCAATTGACCTCATATCTGACTGAGAAATGCTATTATACCATTAAAGATTACCTAAATGACGCTACTACGTGACATGGTCCCTTAGCTACATCATAAAAAGAAGAAAAACATCATTTATACTTACCTAATTTAATGTAGCTACCTATAAGCTTGTATTATGTTGACATTATATCATATTATAATTTAGTAATTATCAATTTGATGAACCTAAGTAGCTGACTGAATGAAAATTCATATTTTGTACACCTACGCTGTGGGTAAAACATGGAGGTCTTATATTATTATTGTACTTACCAACCTTGTAACCTGTGTTTAACAAAATAAATAACTTGAACTTGAACTTGAAGATTGTTGGAATTATAACAGGACATAACACTCTGAACAAACACCTCTACAACATAGGTATCACGGACAGCCCCATGTGCAGAGCGTGCATGGAGGCGGAGGAAACGACCAAACATATTCTACTGGACTGCAAGCAGGTAGAAGTATACAGGGAAAAGCACCTAGGGTCCCCGGAAACACTCCGGGACGCAGTCAAAAACACAAAGGCACTCACGAACTTCCTGGAGGAGCTGGGGTGGTTAGAGTAGCGCTACCCCATTTCACGCAAAATAGGCACGCTGGATGTCGATTTGCGGAAAAGGCCCAGCATACTAACTAACTAACTAACTAACTAACGATGTCCGGTTGTCAGCACAAGGGGAGGCTCCCGCGTAGGAAACAAGCAACGGCGTGCTGTGATTGGTCATGACGTTCTCGCCGTCGGCGCACTAGACTCGCGCGCAGATCGTCTTGAGTTCAAATTTGAAAAATAATTGATAAGTGAATAAAACGAGGAGCTATTGATGAATTACTTAGATTTTTTATCAATAGATTACTATGATAAAGCTGGATTATATGCATCGACTTGAATTTTTTTGAGATTTATTTTTAAATAATTAGGAGGATTTCAACATTAAACTGTTTGTATAAAATTAAGCTGTTGATAAATATGTTATTAATTCAGACTCTGGTTAACTCTGATAGTTTTTAATAGTATTCAGTAATCCAAGCCCACTTGTATAATCTTTTAGAGGAAATATGTACATTTTATTTGGGTCGGATTATACTGACGTTAGCACTTGACGAAAGGTTTAGAAAATTAAATGGGAGATTATAATACTAAAATGCGGTACTCCATTGAAGAAAAATACCACTTGTATAATTTATCCTTGGATTTACAAGGGTCGCTAAGAAAACGCTATATAATGCCTAAAGCAACGTCAAAATTCACTAGAATTTTTAACTTCTAGTAGTACTCATTATAGTCTAAATGTTAACAAAAACATCGCGACCTTGTGAGTTATCGAAGGTGCATTCATTTCGCGTACCGTACTATAATTCGTTATGGATATATAAATCAATTACGCCTACAAAACGGTAGAATAAAATCTTGAATAATTTTGTTTTTAAGGTATCCCGGACACGTAAATGGGGGATGTATTTTTTTTCTCTTTTAAGTCATATTGTGGGGCATTGATCGTTGGATTCCTTGTAAAAAAAACGGCCAAGTGCGAGTTGGACTCGCGCACCGATTTCCTCAATTTTTCCTTTATCTGTGCTATTAAGACGTTGCTTTGCGACGTTTTAAATACATTCATGGTCTATGCTACATGCGATTTTTTCAAATGAAAGCAAAATTGAAACAAAAAAATAAAAACTACGTATCCATGTTACAGGATAACAGTCCATAAAGAAGGGCCGAACAAGGGCCGGCCCTTCTACGGGTGTCCTAAGGACTTCAACTCCCGATGCAACTTCTTCCAATGGGCGGACGACGCAGCCGGTGGAAGTGGTGGCGGTAAGTCAAATATTAAAATATTTTATGCTATTGAAATAAGGTTGAATTTGGTCTGACTCGTGTGATAGGTCTTACACTATAACGGTAGGACGGGTGTCTCCTTATTTCACCGACAAATGTTTCACCGAATGCATGGTTTCGCCGAATTTTCGTTTCATCGGATTTCTTTTACTCAGAAACCGTTAACTTTTTAGGTACAGCTAAATGGCAATTGTGTAGAACCCATAACACATTTTTTTTAAAACAGTCTTGAAAAGTTTACCGATTCTGAAAAAAATGGGATTCTATGAAATGAAAATTCTGCGAATCATACATTCGATGGAGCAATTGTCGGTAAAACAGGGTACATCCCGACGGGATTTTCTAATATTTTCCTCACCACTAATTTGCCTAGGTTTGGAGCATAAAAGTGCTACACCAAAAGTATAAAAGTTGATATTTCCTCCATAAACTTTAATTTACTTGCAGCTCCGAGTTTCGACCTCAACAGCCAATTAATTCCCTACCATATGTGTTGACAGGAGAGTGGGGAGTACCGAGCACAAGTGTCCCAAGCAGCCGGGGCCGGGGCGGAGGCCGGGGCTCCTCGCGGGCCGCGGCGCGCGGTGGCGGCCGGCGCTGCGGCCTGTGTCGCCAGGAGGGACACACCAGGGCGCGGTGCCCCAATAATGTTGACAACTGATTGAAGAATACCGGCTAGTCGAAGACTCCCAAATTGTCTTTATGAATGCTCGCCCCGGGCTATAAAAAATAGCAAACCCTACAAACAATTCCAACTTTAATGAAATTATTCATTTCAGATAATGTAATCACGGCTAGGGTCTTATATATAGGTATTATTATTTTAAAAACATGTTACGTAAGTAAAGTGATTTTATTTAACCGTTTTGATTAATTTTTCTATCTAGGGCTACCCACCAGATCCTCATTTTAAGCTGAGAGTGTTACTTTTGGTTTGATAATGAGACATGAACCTAGAATACTATGGACAGGCTATACATGTTATCACAGTGATGGACGGAAAAGCTCTTATGCAGCTAAATCAAAAACTCGTCTTAAAACGGCTGATGACTTTCCATAAACAACCTACTAAATTTGGATGGGTAATGGTTTGTGTGCCTCAACTTCATACTAAATCAGTTGTGGCAAACAATAAAAAGTGGAACTATGACAAGGACAATGAATGATATTTCCTTTTCTGTCACACTTATCGAGATTTGTGTGCTACCAGCTCGCTCGCACGTGGTATTATTATTACCATTGCCTGTCCAGAGTATTCTACGTTCATGATAATGAGAATACCTTGGGTCGCACACGTATGATTCCCGGATCGGATTCCCTAACACGGTTTTAGGACCAGAGGCCCTACCGCGAAACGAAAACGAACTTCGTTCGTGTATCTCCATTTCTGTCGCACTTGCTAGTTCGAGCGACAGAGAGGGAGATACTCGAACGAAGTTCGTTTTTACTTCACGGTAGCCCCTCAGGGCGCCTGAAAGTGGCACCTAGCGTTCAATGTCGCCGTTAAGAGCTGATAACAGTTTTTTTTAAAAGTATGTCAGTGGAAAACTAGCCTAATGGTCAACAGACACAGTAGCCTATGGACGCTTGCGACTCTAGAATCTCAAGCGTGTTGCCGATAAATTCGTTGCTAGAAAATGATGGATGTGGGCCCCGCACTCTCAACATAGCGCATACTCAGGAGCCCTGTTTTGTCTATAAGGTCGCATAGAATAACCTGTCCTAACTGGGATTCGAACCCGACCGACGGCGTTGTAGGCCAATGTTATAACCATTTGTCTGGAGACCTGGCGACTTAACCCAGTCAACAACACCACATACCTACAGAGCAAGTACCTAGTGTTATTTTGGCTGGGTCTTCTGCAAAGTGGAGGTATTTATTCCCCAGTTGGGCTGCTCCAAGGGCGGGATGACATTCTACACGTATGTATGTACAGTCTCCATCGGATATATCGGAGCGGGCAAAGCGCTCACAAATATCTGAACACGTCTCTAATACCTCAACAATAGGTGTTCAGATGTTTGTGAGGTCTTTGGCCGCACCTATATATCTGATGTTGTCGCGAATTGTGACAGTTGATGATATCGCGATGTCCTTAGCTCATGGTTGGAGCGTGTATGATCACCTTAAGAGATTATTTAGCCTGGCAAGGTAGTGATTAGTGTCGCAGGAGACAGATAAAAGATCCCGCCGTTATATTAGTTCTATTACTATTACCGATTACCGGCGGCATTGGTGCAGTATAACTAAGTTGAAGTGTTTTGTCATCAAGGTCTGGAGGCTGCGCAGGCGATACCTAACAAAAGCTAAGTGTCTTAGAATCATAGTACCATATTCGTTCTATTTAGAGATATTGTTCCGCTATAATTATGATCCATAACATGCATATTCTAGATGGTCTCTCAGAGTGGTATTTCCGGAATCCACTGTAATGTAATGATAAGAACTTGCTACTCGTAGCCTGAGCAGGAGTGTAGACCCAGTGTGGTGACACAAAGACGTAATATGTGGATAGCAATGTACCACTAGGATAATACGAGACTTTAAAGGACGATAAACATTGACACGAGACATAACGACTGACCGATGCTAGTATGACATAGAGAAGACATTTCCTTTGTAGATGACAAGAGACAGTATAGATATGAAGGTATCCGAGGTTGCTTGGCCCATAGGAGAGAACCTGGACAGTAATATACAGTGCATACACCTTATGTGACTAACATATGAAGATTATGAATAGTACAAGGAACTGGCAGTATGTAATTGTACGAGATGATGAGTATATCTACATGAATTAGAACGATTCCAGTAGTTTGGTAGTTAGGACTTATATATGCTATGATCTGAGGCACGCAGTGACGATGTTTTGATGTTATACTTCCCCCCCTCAGGTGTAGCAGATAAGTCCAGCACAGAGCGAAGCAGAAGTTTATGGACTGCGTAGAGTATTAAGGTAGGATTCAAAACGATCTCTCCTTAATCATATCCAACATTGTCGTGACGTCCTCAAGATTAACGCAGTCTGAGTGTATTAAACGAGAGTAATAACATGTAACATTACTATATGACTGGACGTGACGACAGATGTCGCCTGTACAATCAGAACATAGCGAATGAATACAACAATAAACGCTAGTGTGCCGTGTCCGGGGTCCCATATCTCAAAACCGTGTAAACTAGAGTGCATGACGATAGACAAGGCACGTCAACAGTGCGCACTGCCACGCACTCCGACTGTTATAAATAGAAAACATGCTACCATTTCTGTTTTTTATTACTCTTCTGCTTTAAACTGCCCAAGCTCTGCGCTCGCTGCGTACCCTGCTCGGCCTCGACTGTCTTGTCAGTCATCATGTCGAGCAGTATCTCGAACTTGAGACGCAGCATGTTGTTCTCCTCCTCTAACTGCTCTAGTTCGTTCTTAAGTCTTATTATTTCTTTGTGGGCTGCCCCTGCTTTTCCCGAGGCTGCAAAGGGTAATGAAGTTAAAAGTTTTTTGTAGAGGGCGCACCGATTATATACGTAGGTACACGGCGGTAATTAGTTAATCGAAATGAAACATTGAAGGAATTTGGACCTCATGATGATAATCTGCTGTAAGTTCAAAATTCTTTAGCTTTACATCTCTAAATTAACGTATTCCCACGTACTGATATATTTGAGTTGTATACTTCCTCTTGCACACCCCGGTAAAATTAACCTTCAGTAATGGGCTGTAAGTGTGAAATATTAGTAACCATAATCTAATGAAATCGGCATCCTTAAGAAAACTTCCTAAACATGCTTTGAATAACCGAAAACATGTATATAGTACATATCATTGCTTTGACTTAGATCCACTTTGTTAGTACTACAAAATCGTACAAAACTATTGTTAAAGTATACCTACACTACATTTTAAAGAACTTATAAATTAATTTAATAATATTTAATGTAAGTAAGTAAGGTGTTAGCGTAACATAGAGATAGCATAAGAAACTCTGCTACTTTTTATAAATCACAGTGACTAGATCCAGCCCATCAAGGGCCTGACATAAATTTGATTGTAGGTATACCTACCTGGTATCCATTGTCCATCTTCAAAAGTTACTTCGAAGTCCCCGAGTTTTATTTTCGGAGCGCTCAACTCCAAGGAAAGTTCTTTAGAGGCGTAGTCACTACCGAATTCCTTCTTTATCACTGACGTATCTGTTCTTCTCACGGGAATCGTTTTGGGACTAAACTTATTACTAAATAATGGCATTTTGTTTAGTTTACTACGCGTGGAACGAGATATATAGAAAAGTACTCTGTGGGAACGAGTGTGGAATGACAGGGATTAGCGTCATAACATACGGTTGCCATGGCAACGTACTGGTGAAATGCGTTCAGAAATAAAAGCGCTTAAATTTAGCCAGTCTAATTTTATTATTTAATCTTGATTGCATAAAAGAACTTATCGTACAAAATGCGTACTCTACCAGCCAACCTTTGAGCAAAGCACACAGAATGTGGGCAACTTCAAATAGTTTGTATGATTAGGAAAAGTAGGAATAGGGAATCCCACGTCGGTGGCAAACAAGCGTACAGTACCTAAGTTGATAATGTTAAGGGTCGATGCTTTGTCTATAGGGAATAATTAGTTAAGGGCCCCTTCGGGGCCCAAATTAGAAAGATAGGAGGAAAAATAAAGTCGATGTTTTGTATTTATTCATAGTGTTGTGGTTTGTTGTATTTATAAGCCGTGCCACTTTAGAACAGAATCTAAAACGACGGCTATAACTATGAATGAAGTTTGAGAATATAGTGGCTCTATGGTGTGAGCGAGATGGCTGGAGATTAAGCATCATTTTAGATTCCATTATTGATTGGCGTGTCTTATATTTTCGTATTTCTTGTAGGTTGGCTAAATTAACTGCATTCAAACATCACAAATTATCTCTAATCATCGCTAATAATCCCGCACGGTATTTAAACGGAAAACCAATATAACATTTTTTTTTTTATTTAGGAAACAAACGGTTGTTTACAGGATTATGTTAGCTTACGAGTATGAGATATATATTGTTCTGAATGTTATAAGCTGATGGTATGCCATTAGCGCCACGTTATTATTAAATAAAACACAACAATCTGGAATCATACAATATAATACTGTTATTCGAAAAAGACTGGTGTTCTTAAACATAATACTTTTTAGTATAATACAAAATACAACCATATTAAAGGCAAATAAAAGGTGTAAAGTAGGCAACAATAAATAAATAATGGAAATACAAAAAACTTACAATCTAGGTAATTATTATTGCTTAAGTGGCAGTGTAAAGGCTGCGGAATTACTATGATTTCAGTCTAAACAACATCACAGCTGGAATTATTAATATTATTGATCCAATGGCGTATGTGAAGGCTGCCCCTGAACACCAATACACTGAAAATACAAAAAAAATACATGTTTACAACCTTATTAATAAAAACTGTTCCTTCATGTGACGCGGGAGGAGGTAGCCTCCCTTATAGACAAGCTACCAGACTGACAATTAATAGTTTCAATACTGTAATGTCGGTCGCTTAAACTCCGAAGTTAAGACAATGGACTAGACAAGCAGCCAATACACTAGTACATTACGTACCTGGGGCGGTGAATTCGTGAATGCCCCAAATCGCAGGTGTTTGTGGCCCGAACTTCGGTTCGGGCCACAAACACCAGGTGAGGGCCATAAATATGCGCTCTGGGGCTTTACGAATTACCGACCGTGGTAAATACAAAATTTTACGTCTTCACCTGGCCACAATGCGAGTTTTCCCGTACGCACAGCGTTCAACAAAACTCGCATTATGGCCAGGTGTGTCGTAAAAGCATATTTACCTACTCTATCGGAAAGAAATCGTACGTGAGTTACGGAATTTGATTTAAGATTATACTTATCTTTTATTGCATTACTTACTCGTGCTGATATTTTATCTACGATAAATATCTACCTTGAATGGAACTAGGAATACACGAATGATGATTGATAAATCACAATGACTATGAGTTTTGCATAATCTAATCTAGAGTGATAGATAACCGATAAAGTACAGCGGGATGTAGAGAAATCGAGCCAACCTCGCATTAATCATATTACGGCGATTTCCGGAAAAACTGTAAGCGGGATCATGAACACATTATAGGTATCTGAAAGATAATTTTATTATGTTAACTAGAAATAGAGACATTGTTTTCAGGTTGACAGGTTTTCTAACCACAATATCCTTCTTTGAGAGCCAACGGAAATGTTACGATTATGTAAAGGTTCGGGAAACTCATAAGTCATAAACTATTTTCAATATTGCCTCGATCCTCTAGCTAAACACGAAACACGTGGAAGCAATAAGGAGCCGTGGAAGATCACCAACCCTTTCGACCGACGCGCCAGTGAAGGAAATCTGCAAAGGAAACTTGCAGACGTCTATCCGGATTGCCGAAAACCAATAGGCTTGCAGAGCTTTAGTGCGCAACGCCACGCCCTCGTATAGTCGGAATCTTTAGTCAAGAGGATGCGACGAAGAAGAAGTCTGTGGCAGGGCCATAGATCGTGTATGGAGTAGGTGTGGTCGGAATGAGCCCGGCGGAATTCAGTCTGTATGTGGCGAACGTAAACATGGTCCAACAGTACCTGAGGCAGCGACGAGCGGCCCCATGGCCCGAGCGAGCGCCCCGAGTGAGCGCAGCGCGCCGAGCACCGCGCCGCGCGCCGCCGCCGGCGCCTGCCCGGCCGCCATCGACGTCATGCACGACACCGCGAACGCCGTTGCTACACAAGGAAAACCACAAACATCAGGTACCATAAGACAACGGTTAGTACCCGCAAATATTAAAATATCGTCAGAGCCTAACCGACTTTAGCTGGCTTCAAAAAAAAGGAGGAGGTTCTCAATTAGGCTGTATTTTTTTTTTTTCAATTTTTCTTACCTCAGAACTCCATCATTGATGAGCCGATTCGAATTTTTTTTTGTTCCTATGTATATTTTTCCAGGTGGGTCCCATTTTTTTCAAAATTCAGTTAGATGATGGGATCCATGAGGAATTGAGGGAACTCCTCAATTTTATTAGGCACGCGTGTAGTGATTTTGGTATTTTCTATTATAACTCGTGTAGGGTCGTTTCGCCGGTTAGCGACCACCTAATTTCATGTGCCGGTTGGTGACTACTTAGCTGAGTTGGTGAACTGAAAGGATATTTTCTCGGTTTTTTTGTAGATTTCTATTCTAACACAACAAAAAATGCATGTACATGTACAACTTAAATGTCTCAATTAGGGTCTGTAGAATTGATGTTATCTTCAATATAGTGGTAGCCCTACGCTTAAAAAAACCGCAAATCGATGTACAGTTTAGCCGTTTGGCACACACATACTATAAGACAAAACAATTTTTTTGACCCGCAGTTCCAAAAATTTCCCTTAGAGGGGAGTACCGAAACATTTTTCTTTTTGTATGGAAAAAAAATTTTTTTTTTCAGAAACCTATCGTGTGTAGTATCATATGAAAGGGCTTTTCGAGGCGATTCTAAAAATATACCACATCATTACATTTTAGCCATATTTTTTAAATTAAAACAAAAATAATTTTCGAAACATACCAAGTTTGGGCTCCTCCAGACACGATATGGCTGATTTTTAAGAAATTAAATATACCACAAATGATACGTGATATCCTCATTTCTAACCTCAAAAAAGCAATTTTGAAAATAATTGCATTAAGTTTTTTTTTTTTAATTTTTCATTATTACCAAGTGACACAGTTCTACTTCAATACCTATTTTACATAATGAACTGTACTGCAGATACGGTACATATTAATCATAAAATGATACGTAGTATCCATATATCCAACGGGAAATACCTCTTTAACCCTTTAACTGCGCCTTTTCATCAGTTGGTATAGTTTGTTTAGTTTTAGTCACAAAATATCAAGGTTGGACTCTTGCAGATACGATATACCCAACTAATTAGGTTAGATATAACGTATCACAAATGATCCGTTATATCTTGATATGTAACCCTAAAAAAGCAATTTTGAAATAATTTCATATAGATTTTTTTTTAATTTTATTATGTATATAGTCGTATCGATCGCTATGACCGACCGAACGCCGCGACTACGCGACTACGGGCAGCTAGTAGTAGAGGGACGGGCGGGGGGATGGAGGAGAAAATAATTTATCGTTTTTGATCGTTATTATCTCTTAGGTAACACCAATAATAAACAAAACACCACAGTTCAACACAATTCGAGTAGAAAGTAGATATTGAAAAATTGCAACAACCTGCCAACCGTACTGTCTTTTCCAAGATCTCACGGTTCTAAATACTAATTTGCCATACGCCATAAAAAAAACTAAATGAAATTATTTTCAAAATTACTCTTCTTTCTTTCTAGATATCAAGATATAACGGATCATTTGTGTTATCGTATCTGAAAGAGTCCAACCTTAATATTTTGTGACAAAAACTAACCAAACTATACCAACTGATGAAAAAGCGCAGTTAAAGAGGTATTTCCCGTTAGATATATGGATACTACGTATCATTTTATGATTAATATGTACCGTATCTGCAGTACAGTTCCATAAGTCACGTAAAATAGGTATTGAAGTAGAACTGTGTCACTTGGTAATATTGAAAAATTAAAAAAAAAACTTAATGCAATTATTTTCAAAATTGCTTTTTTGAGGTTAGATATGTAGTTATTACGTATCATTTGTGGTATATTGTTTTTTTTTTTAATCTGCCATATCGTGTCTGGAGGAGCCCAAACTTGGCATGTTTCGAAAATTATTATTGTTTTAATTAAAAAAATATGGCTGAAATGTAATGATGTATATTTTTAGAATCGCCTCGAAAAGCCCTTTTATATGATACTAAATACGATAGGTTTGTGAAAAAAAAAATTTTTTTTCCATACAAAAAGAAAAATGTTTCGGCACTCCCCCCCTAAGGAAAATTTTTTTAGGAACTGCGGGTCAAAAAAAATTGTTTTGACCTCTAGTACGCGTGTGCCAAACGGCTAAACTGTACATCGATTTGCGGTTTTCTTATGAAATTGGGCTTGTGGGGCCTTCCACTAATAGAAAAAAACCTTCTCCTTCAGGTGGTCGCTAACCGAAGGTGGTCGCGTTACCAGCGAAATGACCCTATTTACATCCGGAATCATAAATTTGGTGGCGAGGAATCGATGATGAAGACCACAGATGACTTCTCGAATTCCTCAATTATGTACTTAAAAGTGCAAAAGTACGTGTGACGTACTGATAAGATTCCGTTGAAATAGGAACTAATAAAGTGCCATCTTGTGTGATCTTGGGGAATCGATGGAACTCCTCAAATATTATCGGTCCACATACAGCAAATCGGTTTTTTTCTATAGTAATCAACGCATTTGCTATCGGAAATCAGTTCATATGGTAAATTGTAAAAAAAAATAGGAAATGTTCTCGTGGCTTGGCGGAGTACTAAATTGAAGTCGGTTAAAACTTTGTTTTTAAAGTAAATTATAACCGAATTCAAAAAGTTAAAAAAGGAGGTTTAACCTGTATGTATGTATGTATGTTTGTCCGCGATTTTCTCGCGTTTGGGTACACTGATTTGTACGCAGGTTTCACCAAAACGTAGAAAATTTTTGATGTTGCTAAGTTGTAAGCTATATACGGTAGCTTAGTGTTTCAGGCATGCGGCTCTCAAGCGGCGGTCGTGGGTTTGAATCGTGGCTTGGACCAATGAGGTTTTCGAAACGTATGCACGGAATATTTACCTTTAGCTTTTCGGCGAAGGAAACCGGTCTAATCCCCTACGCTACGGCGCACTGACATCAGACATTTTGCATCAAACATTCGGACGTGTTTTTTTAATTGTTCCCTTTTCTACTAATTTCCATTACAGATTCCCTTCTATACAGATTCCCAATTCTACAGCTGCCCAATTCTCAGATTCCCAATTCCACAGATTCCCAATCCTGCAGATTTCTAACTCTACAGATTCTGAATTCTACAGATTTCCAATTCTACAGATTCCGAATTCTACTGGTTACGTGCAGTTCAGATAATAATTTCAACTTTAGTACCTACATATAAATTCCTACGGACAGACGGCCATGGCGAAACTATAAGGGTTCTTTGTTGACTACGGAACCCTAAAAATCGGTTCTGGCGCTTCGCCGGCCGCTACCGCGGTACGCTCGCTTCGCTCGCTCAGCTCGCGGGCTTAGGTTCGCAGTACACCTAACACTCCTCCTCGCTTCACTCGTTGTCGTACCTACACGGACCTGCCTTATATTTGGGAATCTGTAAACTTGAGAATCTGTAGAATTGGGAATCTGTAAACATGAGAATCTGTAGAATTCGGAATCTGTGAACTTGAGAATCAGTAAAATTGGGAATAAGTCAATATGAGAATCTGTAGACGTGAGGATCCGTAGAATTGGAAATCTGTAGACGTGGGCCTAAGCCATTTTTTAATTATATTTTATATTTAATTAGAATACAAACAGTCTCATAAACAAATATGTATATGGGGTACACATAGAGCAACAGACATAATGCTAAAGACCTGGATGTTACAAAACAACTTAATTATGCTACAGAAATAAAAACTAAAATTAAATTAAATTAAGATTCATTATTGTGTAGTTAAATTATTACATATTTAAACAATATTTATTAGGATTAAAAGGCCTTTGTTTGGTTTCCGCCATCGTCATCAACAAGGCACCCCTATAGATGCGCCTTGTCTGTACTCGTATTGGCTCGTTAATCCCACGGTATCAGGTAATTATGCATAATAATGCAACACGCACTTGGTACTTTTTCTGCACTACAGGAATAAAGTAAAGCGCGGTCCTGAGGTCCAGATTTAGGTACTCTAGCCTCGTGTAATAAGGAATTTGTTACACAAAGGAAGACGAACTTCGCTAGTCACTCAAAACTTTGCGTAAGTATGTAATTACGATTTTGAAATAGGCAACAGTCTTATTTAAAACCGGATATCACCATCCTCGCGTAGAAAAACACGAGTTACTAATTATATTCGCTTTTGAGTTAATTTCATTTAATCACCGACACCGGTTACCGTTTATTAACATTTTTCCAAGTTATAATTCATTGTGTTTATATAGCCCAGGCCGATTTGCGAACTTTTTGCTTTTCCGGAGCCTGACTACCAACTACAGACATCCCTTTAAGTAAACAATATGCAGATTTGCCAATACCTATAGGTATATACTCGTACTTTTCTCAAACATGCTCGGACAGCGTCGCATTTTGTTTGAAAAACGAACACACGATTTGCCTATTTTTTATCCGACTACAATTAAAAAGTTAAGTATCTTCCCTGCCTAGGAGTATAATAGCCCATGCAACACCCAATTATTTCCTCCTGCGCTGAACTTTTTAAAATCCTGATAGCGCCACACTAAATCGAGACGACTAAGGAAAAATCATGTTCAGCCAAAGAAAAACCCCTCGCGCGGCTCGCTCTACGCCGCAGTAGCACTGCAATTATTAGAAACTATACCTGCGTAATGGTATATATGTATATGTATACTTACATAATGCGAACAGAACAAGTCCCAGCCACAACCAGACCAGCGCAGACACCAGTGGCGGCCGCGGCACCGCCGCCAGCGCAACACATATAAACGACACCGGAGTGAGCGCTAGAGCCCCTCGCGCCGCTCGCTCCGCGCCGGCCGCGCCGAGCCGACGCGCTGCGCCGCCTTGCAGCACTGCCATTATTAAACCTGCGTAGTAACATGCCGTTTGAATACAATGATAGATTTACTTGCTATGTCCATTTCTGCATTTTATTTGTTGTTATTGAACAGTGAAAACAAGTACCGTTGAAATCGGTGTCTTGCAAACTTGAAAGAGAATTGTATCATGTAGCTCCGTGAACGCATGCTGCGGCTCCGGGGCTTAGTCAAGAAAATCTTTTACTGGCCCGCGTACTTTGTAGCGTAGTTAGAGAACTTAGATTTGCGTAAGATTGTCCCATAATATTTATTCATTATTTACTAGGTTCCGCCCGCGACTTCGCCTGCGTGGACACGGGATAAAAACGATCCTATATTTTAATCCAGGCTATAAACTATCTTCATGCAAAATTTCATCCAAATCGGTTGACCCGTTTAAGCGTGATTGAGTAACAAACATCCAAACTTTCGATTTAGAACATTTGTAGTATAAGTTACATTAAGTGCCAAAGCGGACCCTGGGGTCCTTTAGGATACAACCGGGAAAACGTAAATTTATATTGCATTTATAAATACCATATGATGTGGGTACAAAACCTTACCCATGACCAGGAACATCTTCCCTTGCTGCATGGCCGTGTAGTTAAACGTATGATGCGTGAGGAACGTAATAGTGAACTCCAGTCCCGAATATATGAATAAATACAGGTAATATATCAGCCCCAGCTCCGACAGCACTTTGTTCTGATGTTCAGAGAGATTTTTAACAGCTGTGAATTTCAGCAAATGCCATGGAGATATGTAGTCCAGGGATTTGGACAAAGTGAATGACAGTGTCGCCCTTTTTTCCTGTAAAAAATATACAGTTTTGATCCCATGTCTGAAAAACATACTAGAAGTGTTATTCGTTTGGATCAGGGTATTCACTGCGTTCTAAAGAGCCGAAATCTATTTCTAGTTCAGAGTACGAATTGTAATAGTATACCGTTGATAAGATTTGGGTGATAAGAATAAAATTACCTTCGGCAAAGACTCGGGCAAACAAAATATAACCAGAGCAATGTTCGCTAGTGACAATGAGAGCGCGTAGAACGCGGGCCGCTCCCCCCAGTGGCCGAAGGAGTTGTCGCGATTCATAGCGAACCATGCTCCGGCCAGGGGGCCCACAATGAAGCCTACTGAAAACGCCAAACCGACCAGCGCCTGACAACAAAAATGTTTTTTTTTTATTGGTTATAGTTAGTTTTTTACTCAGAATACATACCTATAAAAAAAATCTTAAGTTAGGCTAAATGTAAACAGGTATTGAATAGCCCGCCTTGCCTCTCTCCAGTGCAAAGGTGCATATAAAGCTGATTTGTTGTTTGGAAAATCAGCTTCACACTGGCCGCATTGCCGCGCTGAATCGTTATAGCTAACCGTTGCACCAGGAATTACCCCGAGTGGCGGTCAAAATGAACTATGAGTAAAACGGAACCCGTCATGGAACTATATCGAAGTAACTTTACCAATGAGAGAAGTCTTTTGCTGTTAGATTTACAATAATTATGATTTGATACACAGTGGGTCATAAATTCATAATTTTGCGGAGAATAATACGTGGAACCCATTGTATGTCTAATTTATTTTCTATAGCCGTAGAGACATATTGTTTTCCATTGCGGTTCTTTGTGATATTTATATACCTACTTTTATACCTTACTAACAAGTGATTATTTGACCTTAGTGGGCTGTTCCTAGTTCACAAATATAAATAGAATTGCAAATTCTTCACAAATATAGACTAAACTTTGCCAAAACACCAATGCCAGTCATGCCAATAAAAATTAAATAAGTTTTAATGTTACAATTGTTCAAACAAATTAATTCAATTGTAAATATAGGTCTATAATATCACCTGACACCCGAGAAACTGGAAAGTAGAAATAAAACTTACATGCAACAAGATGTTTTCTGTAAAATTGCGTGGCATATTGATACAATAACAATAAGTAATACAATCAGACACAATTCTAATAAGTTTAAATTTGTTATACAGACTTTTAATTGTTACATTTTGAGGTGTCTAAGACAAATTATGTGTCAATATTTAACTCTATGTGTTGGGCGCCAGTTCTTGAGTAAGATATACAATTGTTGTGGCTTATTTCACATTAACTAGTTAATTTATCCAGCATATTTCATTGCTGTGCAGCGGGGAAATGATTCAAAGATTCAAAGATTTATTTGTCCAACATAGGTAGTTATTAGGTATTACATTTTTCCAGTATCACTATGTGGCGCCTTGCGGCATACAAATATAGTTATATTTTTGTAACATGCTTCTGCATGCAGCATGCTTCACAAATAATTTACATTAGGTAGTCAACATATCACAATATATATATATAAATACAAATTTAAGTTAAAAGTCCGTTAAAATGAAATATAAAATATGATGTAGTCAGCATTATTAAAAATATAAAGAATAGAGTAATTGGAATTAAGTACATATGTCAGCTAAAAATTGATTAATTGAGTAATAAGCTTTTTTTAATAGAAATTCTTTTAATAGTTTCATATCAACATCATATTCACCAGTTCCAACAATAGTCTGTGGTAGTTTATTAAAAATCTTGTGGGCCATTCCAATTATGCTTTTTTGCAATAACGCTGTACTACTTGAAATTGCTTTTAATTTATTCTGAAGGCGGGCACTTTTGTATTTACCAAATTGGTTTCGATTTTGGATCACAAAATTTACTATTTCATATATGTACAAACAAGGTAATGTGAGTATTTTTAACCTAATAAAGTGTGGTTTGCATGAGTCACGCTGTTTGATTCCACAGATTGAACGCAGACATTTTTTTTGGGCTTTAAATGCATTTTCCCGATTTGTGGAATTACCCCAAAAAAGGATACCATATCTCAATGTGGATGTAACATATGCGTGGTACGCCGTTAGTAAAGATGCCTGATTGGACACTTTTTTAAGATTGTATAAGGCATATGAAAATGAACTAAGTTTTTTACATATAATGTCAATGTGGTTTTTCCACGTCAACTTATTATCTACGCTAAGCCCTAAAAAACGACTAACATTAGTTTCATTTATTCTATGTCCTTTATAAGCTATATTTAAACTAGTTGGCTGCAATTTTTGTCTAAATGTCATTATATTCGTCTTATCCAGATTAATTTTCAAATTATTCGTTGTCAACCATTGTATAATAATGTCTAATGTTTTATTTATGTCTGCTTCATATGTTTCTAAATTTTTTGCTGCGAATACCACTGTACTATCGTCAGCGAAGAGAACCATGGGATGTTCGATAGCTCTTGGTAAATCATTTATGTAAATCAAAAACAATAAAGGCCCTAATACACTTCCCTGTGGCACTCCGTAGAGAACGTCTCTGCGACTAGATGTGTAGATTAATTCTGTTTTTGTTTCTAAAGACAATCTTTTTATTTGTGTCATTTGTTGTCGATTACTTAAGTAGGATTTTATTAAACTATAAACATTGCCACGTATTCCATAAGTATACAGTTTGTCTACAAGAATATTATGATCAACAAAGTCAAATGCTTTAGACATGTCCATGTATAAAGCACACACAGGGACTTTTTTATCCATATTTATTATTACACATGCCGCGAGCATTTTAGGCACTTTTGCGCCAGGTACCTGCCATCCCGGGGATACGTAAAATGCGCCAACCTGAGAAGGTTGACTTTGACAAAGCTTGATGCTGCTTATATTATTTGTATTCTACTGACGAAGCTTGTGGCTGATTGCTTGTGTGGGTTTTTGATGAATTGTGTTACAGTTAATTTATTAAATTGTGCTGACGCAACATATACTTGAGATTATTTGAGTTGACCGAATTGCATAGAGTGCTCTCAACTGTACTATTCAAGGCAGAAGATTCCAATTCCAATAACAAGCTTTATAAAAAGTCAGCCAGACAGCCACATTAAATAATTTCAACCATACACATGGTCAAAATGTCCTTACCATTCCTCTAGCCCTGGTCTTCTCGTTGGACACATCTGCCACAACAGCCATGCTCAAGCTGACATTGGCCTTGCTGAGACCCCCAATGAACCGGGCCAGCACAAACACACTGAATGTGCTCGCATAACCCCACAGTGCATGTGATGCTGCTATTCCAACCTTTGGATGGAAATAATAAGTGTGGTGTTACTTTCTAATTTGAAAATGCAATTCATTAATAAGTAAATAGACAATAATATTTGTGATCCATTGAACATTAATTCTCAATAAATATTTTTTTTTAAACATTAGTACTTGTGCATAATCAACTCTAGATAATTAACATAATAAATTAAACATAACCAGTTATGACTACACTGTTCACATCAATTCAATAGCATAGCATTTCAAGTGTCTTCAATTCCAAGGTCTGACCTAAATTGTATTGGATAACAGATGCTACATGAGATCAGTTAGATACCCATTTACAGTTTATCTAATCAGTGTTTTTATATAGTCGGGATGTAGCCCGGAAGCCCGGAAGTCAAAGAGGCTCCTTCTTATGAGCTGTATGTTAAAAAGCTGAAGCAGTTTTTAATGGATAAAGTTTTTTACAGTGTTGACGATTTTTGTAAATATAGGAAATTAGTATAGGGACATTTTAATTAATATTATTATTCAGGTATGTTATTAATATTGTATTATTCAAATTTTAAATTGTAATTAATGTTTTGTATAATTATTGTTTTACTTCTTGTTGACTTGTGCTGTTATTAGGCATTAAATGATTTGAATTGAATTGAATTGAATTGTAATCTCTATGGGCCTTATCACACTTGGGATTTGTAGGCGAGTTGAACGCGGAATGAGCGCGCAGCGAGTTCGCCACGAGTGTGCAGCGATTATGCTGCGTACTCATCAGTTACAAAATGGATTCCGACAAGGAAACACTTCTGCTAGCTTTATTAATTCGGTGACGACGTCCCAACTCTAGACGCGGTGAACTTGCTGCGCCCTCATTTCGCTTTCAACCCACTCACAAATTGCAAGTGTGATAAAGCTCTACCACTTATTCAATTTCTTGCAATGTTTTCACCTGAGTAAAGAATGAATTTTCTAGATGGAAATTCTTTGCAAAACGCGGGTAGAGCCGCATGGGCAGCTCGTAGATAATAAAATTATAGCAAATACAAATGCCTGGGCAATAGAAGGGTTGGAAGACCAAAAAAACGATGGGTAGATGACATTGTAGAAGTTGCAGGGAAGAACTGGTGGAATTACGGCAAAGAAAGAGAAAAATGGAAAAAGATGGGGGAGGCTCTTACCCAAAAGGGATCCATTTCCAACCTAAAGATAAATACATAAGGAAGAATAATAACAAATATGCAAAGAAATGGAATAAAAGCTATATAATATAATAATAAATACAAATGCCAGTATACTTACTAAACACAGTAGAAGCATGGGTTTCCTTCCATAAGCATCAGAGAGACTTCCAACTATGGGACTAGTCAGGAACTGCAGAAAACTGTACATAGAGCCTAACGCACCACCAAACAATACTGAGGCAAATTTGTCTGGGGCCCCTGTCAGTTTTTGGAACCTTTGAACTGCACCCAACAAAGAGGCATACATACTTGTGCCTTTGCCTTCCTCTTTATCATAATACTCCAGCAAAGAAGGCAGCAGAGGTAGAATCATTGTAAATGCCAAAAGGTCAAGCAGTAGTGAAATAAAAACTAGGCCAATCGTCTTGGAGTTTACTGGCGATTTTTCAAGTTTTTTCTCTTCATTCTCATTTATTAATTGTTCTCTAGGTTTCTTCGTTATCACTTCTCTCTTCCTTAATTCACCATTTGTTTTAAGGTCTCCCTAAAAGTAAAGAAACCATATTAATATAACAGATTAATGAGACCTACAATATCGCATTTATTTGCTAAATAAATAACGCACCATTATTTAAATTGTAATACGCGGCACTGGTAGTATGGCTTCTTGATTGATTAGCGATGTTGGAGCCATCGATCGTAGGAGTCGACAATTTATACAAACTTAAGAAGATTCGAACTTTCACTTTTTGCCGACAAAGCATAACACCACCGCACCTAGCACCTACCCTACAGCTACCTAACTGATTGACATTGACATTTGTTTGACAATAGAAACTAAATGACAGACAAGCACATGACATTGGCAGTTAAAGGCAATTTCACACCTAGCAATTTGTCACAAGTCACAACGATTTGTCACACAGAATAGCGAACGCTACTCGTCCGAGCGCGGTGGTACCAAGTTATAAGATACGAGATAGAGATCGAATTTTGCAGGACACAGTGCTTCCGGCTTACCACTGATTTCGTATACGAGGTTGCTGCTAATGAGACAGCAGTAAGCTGCCGCTACAAGTCCAAGTGCAGCCGACGACGGCACGAGTAGAGTTCTAAGATAGAGCGAGACAGGATCCACACTGGCCGAAATCACGCGGCGAACTGCATGCAGTCCGCTGAGGGCCTGCCTACCGCGAAACGAAAACGAACTTCGTTCGCGTAACTCCGTCTCTGTCGCACTTGCTAGCTTGAGCGATAGAGAGGGAGATAAACGAACGAAATACGTTTTACCCCTCTAATTTCGTACGTGTGGTGGCTGCTATTCACAACTATCCTGTTGGTCTGTAAAATTGCATGGTGTTTCTTTTAATGCTGCCATTTTGACATTTGTGCATGTTTGTGCCTTTGGGTTACTATTGTATAAAAATATCAATTATTATTCCTAATTGAATATATATATTGAAATAAACATAAAAAATAAGTGGAATATTCTCACAAGGAAAATACAATAATAATTTGTAGCGGTTTTCAAAAACGAATTAGAAAAATATATTTCTGAACGTAAGATGGCCATGTTTTCTCTCACCCACATCACCCTTCCCCTTCTCCTCGCCCACCACAGCCGGCCACACCATCGCTTCCGAACGAAAGTGATGCGAGATGCGACGCCATTTTGCCTGCGAAATTGACTTCATTGACTTCAATTCTGTGCTGAATTTGTAAATCTTGCTCCTCTAAAATCAAAAAACATGGGCGAGGATAAAGGTAAGGTGTTACTTATATATTTCATATCGAAATACAATTGAGTCCTACTGATTTTTTATTGTATTCGATGTTCAGCGGAACGCCGACGCAGATCCCGATCCCCAAGAGAGAGAAGGCGCTCCAGATCTCGATCAAGGGAGCGCCGTGAGAGAGAGAAGCGCCCAAGAAGCAAATCGAAGTCCCCTACGGCGACGAAGCGGTCGCGTCGCCGCAAGCCCTCTCTGTACTGGGATGTGCCGCCACCGGGTTTCGAGCACATCACTCCGCTGCAGTATAAGGCTATGCAGGCGGCCGGCCAGATCCCCGCGAACATCGTAGCTGACACGCCCCAAGCCGCAGTACCCGTGGTCGGATCCACCATCACTCGGCAAGCGCGAAGATTGTACGTGGGAAACATACCTTTTGGTGTCACTGAAGAGGAAACAATGGAGTTCTTCAACCAGCAGATGCATCTTTCAGGATTGGCCCAAGCTGCGGGCAACCCAGTGCTCGCCTGCCAGATTAATTTGGACAAAAACTTTGCATTCCTCGAGTTCAGATCTATAGATGAGACTACTCAGGCCATGGCTTTTGACGGTATCAACTTCAAAGGGCAGAGTTTAAAGATTAGACGGCCACATGACTACCAGCCCATGCCGGGCACAGAGAACCCATCGATTAACGTTCCAGGTTAGTGAAATCTTTGATATTCAGCCTTTGTGACTTGAACACCTATTAAAACAGTAACTGCAAACTATCTGCCACCAATGCCATTAAGCTTTATACTAACTTGCCCTGTTAGTATGGGACAAATCTTGCAAGTTGAATTTGATCCACTTCCCAGTAACCAATTGAGCTGAAATTTTGGGTATAAGTATAGTTTGGATGACATTTCAATATTATGGTATCATCAAGCTGATTTGATGATGGAGACGGAAAGTGGCCATGGGGCCAATTCAGTACTTAACCGACGTAAACCCATTGAGCTTGGGTTCGTTAAAAAAGTAGTTGATGATGGTATGCAGAAAAGTACAGTCGGCAATAAAAGCTTGTACGAAAAATCAAAAACTTATTATTTCATTGTAAAAAGATTACATTAAATGTGTTATTATTGGCATAGTATCATGTAAACATACTTTGTATGGATTACATCTGTGACAATTAATACCAATGTAACCTTTTGTGGTAATCTCTGTTGTAAACTTATTTTGAGACAAAAATTGGTAATGAATATGCAAAAACTAGGTGCATAGCTTGTTTTGAAACTTAATTGAGTTATGTTGGACAAATATAATCCTACTTTTGCTGCTGCCAGGTTTTATGAATACAATAATTCAGACATCCAACTAGTTTTTGCATCATCATCATCATCATCATCATCATATCAGCCGAAAGACGTCCACTGCTGGACATAGGCCTCCCCCAAAGAGTGCCAAAGTGACCGATCCCGCGCCACCCGCATCCAGCGGACTCCCGCAACCTTTACCAGGTCATCAGTCCACCTTGTCGGGGGCCTACCCACGCTGCGCCTTCCGGTACGTGGTCGCCACTCGAGAACCTTTCCGCCCCAACGGCCATCGGTTCTACGTGCTATGTGCCCCGCCCACTGCCACTTAAGTTTAGCGATCCGGAGGGCTATATCGGTTACCTTGGTTCTGCTGCGGATAGCCTCATTTCTGATGCGGTCACGCAGCGAAACTCCCAACATGGCCCTCTCCATTGCCCTTTGGGTGACTTTGAGCCTTCTTATGAGGCCCATAGTAAGCGACCACGTTTCAGTGCCATATGTCATCACTGGCAACACACACTGGTCAAAGACTTTCGTCTTGAGACACTGCGGAATATTGGACGAAAAGATTTGCTGTAGCTTCCCGAACGCTGCCCAGCCGAGTCGGATTCGACGATTGACCTCCTTCTCGAAGTTGGACCTACCTAACTGGATCGTCTGTCCTAGGTATACATAATCGTCTACAACTTCGAGCGTAAAGTGTCCGATTGTAATGGGAGTTGGTACTACATGGGCATTTGACATGATCTTCGTCTTATCCATGTTCATTCTTAGACCAACTCGCTCGGATGCTTTACTGAGGTCATCGAGCATCGTACTTAAGTCCTCCATGGTCTCAGCCAAGACTACTATATCGTCAGCAAACCGAAGGTGAGTGATGTACTCGCCGTTGATGTTGATGCCTAGCCTTCTCCAGTCCAGAGTCTTGAAAACGGCGGTGAACAGTTTTGGAGAAATAACATCTCCTTGCCTGACTCTCCGCTGCAGCGGAATAGGTTTCGAGTTCTGGTCCTGGAGTCGGACTGACATAGTGGCGTTCTCGTACAAACACTTCAGCACTTCGATATAGCGATAATCAACTTGGCACCGCTGGAGAGACTGTAGTACAGCCCAGGTTTCTATCGAATCGAAGGCTTTTTCGTAGTCCACGAACGCTAAGCAGAGAGGCAGGTTATACTCCTCGGTCTTCTGTATAACCTGACGAAGCGTGTGGATGTGGTCTACGGTACTAAAGCCTCTTCGGAAACCGGCTTGTTCGGGAGGCTGGAAGTCATCTAGCCTGCGTACGAGACGGTTTGTAATGACCCTCGAAAACAGCTTATAGACATGGCTCAGAAGTGAGATGGGTCTGTAGTTCTTCAGCAGAGTGTTGTCACCCTTTTTGAAGAACAGCACCACCACACCGGTTTTCCACCCGCCTTCAGAAGTTCGGCTGTTATTCCGTCTTCACCGGGTGCTTTGTTGTTCTTGAGCTGTTTAAGAGCCATTACAATCTCGTACAGGCTGATGTCCGGGATGTCGTCGGTATAGTGTCGGGTTAGGCTAGCTCTAGGGTCTTCCGCCTGACTAACTTCGGGTCTGCGCGTTGATGTGTATAGTTTTTGCATATTCATCACTAATTTTTGTCTTAAAATAAGTTTGCATATACCAACCAGCACAGGGGGCCCCAAATATTACTTTTTACCCTATAATTGGTTTTATTTGAAAGGTATTAATAGGATTGGTGATTTTTCCAGCTGGAGTTATCAGCACAGTGGTCCCAGATTCTCCTCACAAAATATTCATAGGTGGTTTGCCTAACTATCTCAATGAGGATCAGGTAATTGCTTTAATTTTTCCTAGTTTACGAATACAAATAGAATCATGGAACTTTAACTCATCTAAGTCAAGCTCATTGATGAAATTGCTCATATGAAATCAATTCAATCAGTTTTATTGGCTATGATAAGTTAATGTTTCACATATTATTAATTATAAGGATATTGGTAATATTCACCATTTACATAATATTCAGACTTGCATTTACTTTGTTTTTACAGTACTTAATTAATTACATATGAAGTGGTATTTTATTTACAGTTTTAAAGAAAATTGCTTTGTTTTTCGTAATAATCTGTGTCGAAATTTCATAGCCAGCTTTTAGGTTTCTAGGTAAACAGTTCGTAATGCGGCCGTTTACGTGAGAGATGCGAAGCCATGCAGTGCATGCACATTTCAGGCCTTGCCCTTTCCAACTGATCAGGTTATCCTGCAAACACTTTCTTATACTACTGACATTTTATTTTCCTGAATTCTATTTGCAGGTCACTCTCAGCATTATTGCTACATTTTTTATATATCCTTCATAATATATTATGTATTATCATATTATCATCATATTATCATCTCGTCTTTAACAGAAGATTTAGGGTTCAAAAACATTCCTCATTATTTGAATATTTGCACCACACAAAACACAACAATTGTGCAAATTTGATTTGAAATGAGTTTACTTAAATACAATCCCGATTAGGCAGCCGCGACATTTCAGGGCGAGATTCAACAGTTGACAGGGCTACGGTGGCGCCAGCAGTGAGCCGCGATATGTTTTGGTCCATTTCAGGTATTTCAGGTACCCTAGTGGACGAGCGTGCCCGCTCCACGCTCGACGATGTCTTTGACAACTCACTGATAGTCTGCTTTCTGCCCCTCCCTAGCTTAGATTTGGCACATTCGCGGCCCGCGTGTCACTGTTGTCTCTCATTCTCACCTATACGTCTTGTACTTGAACGAGACGTCGGCACTCCAAGGCAAGTCTCCTCCATTCACACTTAATTCTAAAATGCGGCTAGACACAGGTCAGATAACATTCATTTATGATTGCTGCATATTGCCACTATGTTCACGGGAACATTCAAACTTTTAGCATTCTTTCTATGTTATTAGATAAAACTATATATTATTAAAATATTTTGCATTTGTGTAAATGTGTGACTTGATTTGCACTTATGCAATGTGTTATGAAACAGGTGAAAGAACTTCTGATGTCATTTGGTCAACTCCGGGCTTTCAATTTAGTGAAAGATTCTTCAACGGGTCTCAGCAAAGGATATGCTTTTGCTGAGTATGTGGACATTTCAATGACGGATCAGGTAAGCATAACAATTTGAACCAGTTACTAGCCATGCATTTTATTTAAGTAATAGAGAAAGTAAATTAATAATTTCAGTAAAGTTTGTTGGTACACATCAGTTCCTTTGTGAAGGATTTTCTCGACACATTTGGGTTTAAAGGCTAACTTTGTACTAATTTAGTTTAATTTTTCAGGCCATTGCCGGTCTAAATGGTATGCAGCTGGGTGACAAGAAGCTCATAGTGCAACGAGCCAGCATTGGGGCAAAGAATTCAACATTAGGTAAGCATTTGAATTTTTCTTTCAACATAGCTCTGACATTGTTAACACTTTCAGTATCAATAACTCGATAAGCTGACCCACCTGTATGGTATAGTTTAGCCTGTGCCAGTTTTGTGGGATTCCCTATAATGTACAGCCAAATTATATGTGTTCTCTTATAAGGGAGAAACACGAAGGAACATTATTACATGAAGTACAGTATAGGGATCCGTTTCGCGCAAGTCTCTAGTGTGCTGTAATCGGAACGCAAAAGCGAGTTGACGCGCGTTCAACTGCCAGCCGCTCAACGCACTACCAAGGGAATACGCGTAGTTTAAATCCTTTCAGCGCACAACATTTCCAAGCGCTTCGTGATATTGCAGTACGCGCATGATGCTTGTGAGCGCCATGAGATTGATTCCTTTTCATGAAATTTTTAAACATGGCGCCCGTGTACTATGAATCGCTCGCATGGGCTCACTGCAGTGCACTAAGGGGCGGTCGGGACGAAGGGGATTAATGCGCGCTTAAGGGGCTACCCGAGGTTTTCATCGATTTTTGACAAGTTTTTAATTGTATCTCCTACATTTGCACTACTTATAGAATTTTAAGTCAAACGGCTATCGGTTCATCTATCTTATATCTCCATTTTTATCTACCGGATTTTGAAAGAAATGAATACTTAATTTTGTATGAATTTTTTAACGTGTCTAAAAAAACACTTATTTCTCTACTGACGTGATAATCTAACATACGAAATTACATATTTGGGTTCGTCTATGACGTCTCTAAAAACGTGTCTAGGGTTTTCATTTTAAACTAAATAACACATAAATTATGGCCTAAACTGGGCCTAAACTTGTTCAACTTTGATGCCAAATATCTCGAAAACAATGAACTTTGAAGTAAATATGGGATACTATATTGCTTAAAGCCGTTGTTGTTAATATAATAAGCTACAAAAAACATTAGAAAAATAAGGGATTCAGATTGAAGGTCATTGACGTATGGGAGCCGGAACGTAATGAATGTCTCCTAACTGTTGTGTTGTGATCAGCGATGACTGGCGCGGCGCCGGTGCAGCTGCAGGTGGCGGGGCTGACGCTGGCGGGCGCGGGGCCGGCCACGGAGGTGCTGTGCCTGCTCAACATGGTCACGCCCGACGAGCTGCGCGACGAGGAGGAGTATGAGGACATACTCGAGGACATCAAGTGAGTGCAACCACATGTTTCTAGCAAAAAAAACATTTACAGAGCATATGGCACTAGTGCGGAAAGACCACTTTCCGTGCATATGTCGAAACTTTAAAGAGCCATGTAATTACCTAATTTCGGCACTTGTATCGTAAATAACTATTTTGGTACAAGCTTTTATGGCAGAGGATACTTTTTTAGGGCAACATCTTACCGGGTCACCGTGGCGGCGCAACAAACTGCATACAATTTGTTGGTGGCGGCAACTGAATGCGCCGCCACGGTGTCCCGGTGAAATATTGCCCATATTGTTTATTGTAAAATATTATAGACATCAGCTACTCGTTGGAAGGGTTGCAATGAGCCCAAACATGGCGGCTTTATCTTGTGTAATTGATACCATTAAGATGCTACAGACCAGCTTTATGGTACAATTGCATTGCTAACTGGAAAGTTGGCCAAATTTGATTTGCAAGAACAAACTAACAAGACAAGTAAAGCATGTAACATATGTACATATGTATAACCTAGCTACACAAATAGGAGTCAGATAACTCTAAACCAAGGTACAATACAAAAGCCTTTCCACTGTGGGCTTTCACACATTGTCACTAAAATAACGCAAAACCTGAAAACCTACTCGTCACTAACTAACTTCACGTCGCAAACTAACTCGTCAAAAAAAGTAATCCTGTTTTTTTTCACATTTTACTCTCGATTCTGAACAAACGGTTTTCAGGTTTTGCCTTATTTTATTAACACGTTGTAGTGCAATGTGCGAAAGCCCAAAGTGGGAAGGCTTTTGTATTGAGTGTGCATGCTCTAGTCGAAGTCACACTAAGTAATTGTTAAAGTATTTTCAACTATGCAGTATGTACCAAGATAAATTCGAAGCATGTGTTCTCCCTGAAGCATGGGTCCACCATTGCTTATGATAGAATCTGTACATGTGTATCTTGTTACAGAGAGGAATGTAATAAGTATGGCTGCGTGCGCAGTATAGAAATTCCCCGACCCATTGAAGGTGTTGAAGTGCCAGGTTGTGGAAAGGTAAGACATTTGATTACTTACTTAATAAAATAATGGTTAAAGATAATGACGAAATGTTTTGCTTTTCAAAATTAAGTACAAAGTTTGCTTCAAGATTAAGGCACTTCTAGTTACTCGCGCAAGTAAGAATAACTATGAGAGTACTCGCTACTCGCCGGCGGTGGGACAGGTGCCTAACGAGTATTTAATTACCGGTTGAGATACTTGAGTGGAAGAAAAGTTGTCATAACAAGCCAAAGATCTGTTTATTACTTAGATTAGTTTGCTAGAACAGCTCTTTAACCCCCGACGCAAAGAGATGTTATAAGTTTAACGTGTCCGTCTGTGGTATCGTAGCTCCCAAACAGATGGACCGATTTGAATGCGGGTTTTTTATGTTCTTAGATAATTTTATCCCGAGTGTTCTTAGCAATGTTTCATGAAAATCTGTTCAGCCGTTTTTGAGATATTGGACTTTGAAATGAAAATGTCGGGGGTTTTTCAAGTTATATAAGTTGTAGTTATTTTCATAAATGCCTGTGTGCCACAGGTGTTCGTCGAGTTCAACAGCATCGCCGACTGCCAGAAGGCGCAGCAGACGCTCACCGGCCGCAAGTTCAGCAACCGCGTCGTGGTCACCTCCTACTTCGACCCGGACAAGTACCACCGCAGAGAGTTCTAACTCGAATTCACTTCACAATTAAATCATTACTCTCATTCGTTCATTAGTACAATCTCTTTAAGTGACGTTTTTCCGAGGTATGTGCTCGGCTTAAGATTTTCATATACTTACCATAATTATTATATGTATTGAACTAAAATAAATGGATTTTATCGAGGTGATAGTTTTATTCGACAAAATTCAAACAGAACCTTAATAAAATACATTACACTGATAATGATTGGGCTTATAAGTAGACTTGTAATAAAAATAATAACACTTTGATCGTACTAAACATATAAAGTCGCAAAAATATATAAAGTAAAACAGTAATGGTGGTTGAACTTAAGTTTATACTATAGTCTAGGAAATCCAAGTGGTCATCAGCCTTTTCGAACACCTTCACTATGCATCACAGCACTACGCAAATGTACGCTTCAAGTGCGCTTATTATTAGAGTCTGGCTAACGAAACGTGAGACTGAATATTACCGCGAAATTTAAAAATATAGCTATGGTATCCTTGAATGAACAAAGATTCCCATTCATTATTAGAAAATATTAATTGTGTAGTTACCAGCAATAACATCTGCCACAACTAGCACGCATAAAAATCTGACACGACAGTTATGTTATGTGTAATGCTATAAGGACGTGTCAGATATTTTTGCCGGCTTTGTTACGGCAGATATTGATGCCGGTGACTGTACTAGTTCATACAAAACTATTCAAACTGTTTAATCCTTGATACCAAAGAAATATTTTTTTAATTTCGCGGTAATTTCAGTCTCACGTTTCGTTAGCCAGACTATGTGTAGCATGCGTTAAAACGGTTGGCATACCGCCGCTTGGTGGCGCCACTATACATGCAGTCCAATTAATCGAATAATCCGTCGAATCCTGCCAATATGAAACGGAGAGATAACCATTATAGATATCCTAGCGACTAGAACCTAAGACTACGTAGAATTTCAGACGTCTTCGTTTTGCAAAGCTGGCTGGTAGGTATTCATGGTGCCAGACTCGGCGGAGAGTACCAGTTTCCTCATCACTACGTACAGGACGCCACCGATGATCAGCATGCCGATGCCAGAGATCATACTTATTGCCCAAGCTGGTATCGCGTTGCCATCTGGAATTAAATTAGCAACTTCAATACCTATGAAATGAAACATTTCTAAACAGGTAAGAAGCTTGAGTCTCGGTGTAAGAGCCCACCTAATGTACGATTCTCACCGAACGGGCCGGGCCGGAGCGCTTTCTATTAAATGCAAAGGAATTTGAACCGTATAAACAGTAATTACATTTCATATTTTAACGCATCGTGTATCCACTGCGAGGCGGAAGCTACCGACGCGGTCGGTGGGGATTGTAATCAATTATGAATTGCGCCTGCTGTTTAGACGGTTCAAATTCCTTTGCATGTAATAGAATGCGCTCCAGCTCGGTCCGTTCGGTGAGAATGGTACATATAGCACTTGTCCCACCGCCGGCGAGTAGCGAGTACTCTTTTATTCTTACTCACGCGAGAAAAAGCGAGTAACAATTACTATGAGAGTATTCGCCGGCGGTGGGACAAGTGCCTAATGGCCGTTCTACGCTATCGGCGATGATCGTGTGATCGTCTATAATCGGCACGATCATCGTTGCAAGCATCCACACGATCGTCTGTAGTTGGCGATTCCCTTTAATTCCCTTTGATGCGTGGCCAAAAACCGACAACCGACGGGTCGCAGGCGATCATAGACGATGATCAGCGAGTACAGCCGAGTAAGCCCTCTACACAATCGTGCTCGCCCGTAATCGTCTGTGATCGCCGATTGTGTAGAGGAGCCATAAGGCGTTGGTTGAAAGTTGTGTTGGAACGAGCAACAATTTCGATAGCTCAGTCGGTTGAGACCGACTGAACGCGTGTGCCAGGTCGCTGTTTCAAATTCAGCTCGGAGCGGTGAATTTCAAAATAATCCTTTTACTTGAAAATCCAACAGAGCTTAGATACTTCAGGGTGTCCACTTTCTGGAAAGTCAGGGAAAAGTCAGGGAAGCAAATGGTGGTCAGGGAAAGTCAGGGGAAGCTTTAGCCAGGTCAGGGAAAATATTCCAGGAAAAAATAAATTAAAAAGCAAAGGAATCAGAAAAATAAAAATTGCATTATAAATATGTTGATTGTGTTTTTATGTTATACCTTAGGCAGATACTTAGCTATAGATCTTTCAAAGTTAGTTTGTTATTTGTATTCAGTGTTAAATACCTACTGTAAGACCAAATAATATAAGGTAACTAACTATAGCCCTTTAGTTGTTCCGGTGGCATAATTACGACGATATCTCATATATCTTGTAGCTATTGCGAAGTCCCTACTACTGCGAGCTGAAAATGTGGACACATGAAATATACTTCCATCCCAGTATTTTATAATGAGGGATAATAAATAAATAATTATAATAAATATTAGGGGGACAATCTTACACAAATCGACCTAGTCCCAAACTAAGCAAAGCTTGTACTATGGGTACTAGACGACGATAAACATACTTATATAGATAAATAAATACTTAAATACTTACATGGAAAACATCCATGACTCAGGAACAAATATTCGTGCTCATCACACAAATAAATGCCCTTACCGGGATTCGAACCCAGGACCTCTTGCTTCGTAGGCAGGGTCACTACCAACTAGGCTACGGCGGTCGTCAAAGAAAACTACGCCACCCGCATTCAGTGCACTCCCGCGACCTTTACCAGGGCATCACTCCACCTTGTGGAGGGTCTTCCCACGCCGAGCTTTCTGGTACGCCCCAACGGCCGTCGGTTCTACGTGCTATGTGCCCCACCCATTACCTCATTTCTGATGCGATCACGCAGAGAAACTCCCAATATAGCCCTCTCTATTGCCCTTTGGGTAACTTTGAGCCTTCTTATGAGACCCATAGTAAGCGACCACGGTTTAGTGCCATAATGTCATCACTGACAACACACACTGGACAAAGACAGGAATATTGGACGAAAAGATGTGCCGTATAGTGGTAGCCCTACGCTTAAAAAAACCGTAAATCGATGCACAGTTTAGCCGTTTGGCACACACATACTTGAGGTCAAAACAATTGTTTGGACCCGCAGTTCCTAAAAAAAAATCCCTTAGGGGGGGGGGGGGGGGGGAATGCCAAGACATTTTTCTTTTTGTATAGTTTTTTTTTTTCAGAAAGCTATCGTGTGTGGTATCATATAAAAGAACTTTATGAGGCGATTCTAAAAATATACCACATGAATACATTTTAGCCATATTTTTTTAATTAAAACAAAAATATTTTTTGAATCATACCAAGTTTGGGCTCCTCCAGACACGATATGGCTGATTTAAAAAAAAAAACAATCAAGGGGCTTCCACTAGTAGCTTCCCGAACGCTGCCCATCAACCGAGTCGGATTCGACGATTAACGTCTTTCTCAAAGTTGCGGACCTACCTAACTGAACAATCTGTTCTAGTATCTACGCTCGAAGTTGTAGACGATCGCCTTTACTGAGGTCATCGAGCATCGTACTTAAGTATACTTCAGTACTTCGATAGATATAGCGATAGTCAACTTGGCACCGCTGGAGGGTCTGTAGTACAGCCTATAGAAATAATAATCGAATCGAAAGCTTTCTCGTAGTCCACGAACGCTAAACAGAGGGACAGGTTACACTCCTCAGCCTTCTTTATAACCTAACGGAGCGTGTGGTCTAGGGTACTAAAGTTTCTTCGGAAACCGGCTTGTTCGGGAGGCTGGAAGTTATCTAGCCTGCGCGTACAAGACTATTTGTGCCTGATCACTCTCGAAAACAGCTATAGACATGGCTCAGAAGTGAGATGGATCGGTAGTTCTTCAGCAGGGTGTTGTCACCCTTTTTAAAGCACAGCACTACCACCACTCCGTCTCATGTCTTTGGCGTTCTCCCTTTCAGTAAGACGGAATCGAACAACTTCTTCTGGGGCCGTAAGGGCCGGTTTTGCACCCGCCTTCAGGAGTTCGGCTGTTTCGTCTTCATCGGGTGCCTTGTTGTTTTTGAGCTGATTAAGAGGCATTACAATCTCGTACGGCTGATGTCCGGGATGTCGTCGGTATAGTAACGGATTAGTCTAGCTCTAGAGCCTTCCTTCAGACTACGCGTTGACGTGTCATACACATTTTAAATTACATATTTAGTAAAGTTAAAAAAAACTGTATATTTCCCCTCCGATTATAAACTCGAAACCGCGGTTTTTAACCGAATTCGTAACCGATATGGATTTGGTTAAAAACCGTCGGTTAAACTCGCTACTCGGTTTTTTCTATTACTCGGTTGCATTCCCGTGACCCCTGGGTGGTGCTAAAAGTGCAACAACCTGGCAACCGTACTGTCTTTTCCAAGATCTCACGGTTCTAAATACTGATTTGCCATACGATAAATAAACAAATTCCTTAAGCCCAGCCCGTCGAGCACTGTATACCTCCATAACCCCCCGCACATTGCATTACAATACTTATTAAAAATCCTTATTACTTAAAATATCAAATACCTACCTACCTACCTGTGGCGTTAGTGCTAACAATGCCAATGCAACCGAGTAAGTTTGGCTTCCAGATGAATTATGCTTCCGGTGGCTTTCCGAACGTCTAAAAGGCTGCGATGATACAACATCAGACAGACCGTGCGCTTGTTTGTCACCATCGTATTTATGTTTATAAAAAAAAATCTCTTTGGAAGGTGACATGCGTTTGCGTTCTTTGAGATGGTGTGAAAGTTTAATCAATTGTAATATTTTGATATATCTAGTCAGGGAAATTTGAAAAAATGGTCAGGGAAAGTCAGGGAAAAGTCAGGGAAATATTTTAGGGCTTTGCAGTGGACACCCTGTTTAAAAGCACGTTTTAATACAAATTTTTCAAGCTATGCTTCTAACCACAGAAGGCATGGCAAGCATAGCGTTAGAGTATGTTTTTTTTCTGTAGGTGCTGTTTATAGATCAAATCTAGGTGCGGTACTGCAGTGTGTCGTACGGAATTTATATACAAACTGAGGTACTTGCATACAACGAGCTCCGCACCTCCCGTCCGGAGATGCGGCGCAGTGTGACATAGGTACGCCATACTTACGGTAATAAGTCCGTGTCATAACATGCCTCCCACGCAGAATTTTTCTCCTGGCTTCAACCTCCTGTGTGAGCGTGCTGATGGCCACTGGAAAATTGGAAGGGTAGGAGGTAAGATCCTCTTTACAATGATAAAGGAAAGCAATAATAAATGTTACTAGACACTTTGGAAGTGTGAAAAATATTATGTACCTACCTACTCCAGCGAACGAAAAAATCAAAGAAGTCTAAAGATAGAATCAGACGGTTCACTTTTCTTTCATTTTTAACCCCCGACGCAAGGAGAGGGGTGTTATAAGTTTAACGTGTCTGTCTGTGTAGAATAGAATAGAATAATAATTTATTACCAAAAAACAAAGTACAGACATAAACAACAGTGACAATACAGAATAAAAATATGCTAAAAAGAAAGAGTACAATTGGTTTCCCGAGTATAAGTTAGCTATGTTTCATGAAAATTTGTTCAGCCGTTTTTGAGATATTGGACTTTGAAATGAAAATGTCGGGGGTTTTTCAACTTTTCTAAGTTGTTAGTTGTTGTTGTCTTGTTTCATTTTCCATCTTTCACTCAAAGTGACACGCCTGAACGATAATTTACTTTAAGAACAAATTTTTAACCGACTTCAATTTAGTACTCCGCCAAGCCACGAGAACATTTCCTATTTTTTACAATTTAAGTACCACATGAACTGATTTCCGATAGCAAATGCGTTGATTACTATAGAAAAAAACCGAATCGCTGTATGCGATAAAATTTGAGGACTTCCACCGATTCCCCAAGATCATCACCAATTATGGCACTTCATTAGTTCCTATTTCGGACGTTCCTACAACGGAATCTTATCAGAACCTGTGACGTACTTTTGCACTTTTGAGTACATAATTGAGGAATTCGATAAGTCATATCTGTGGTCTTCATCATCAATTCCTCGCCACCAAATTTATGATTCCGGATGTAAATACACGAGTTATAACAGAAAATACCAAAATCACTAAACGCGTGCCTAATAAAATTGAGGAGTCCCCTCAATTCCTCATGGATCACATCATCAAACTGAATTTTGAATTTGTTTTTGACCCACCTGGAAGTATAAACATACGAACAAAAAAAAATTTCGAATCGGCTCATCAATGACGGAGTTCTGAGGTAACAAACATTAAAAAAAAATTACAGCCGAATTGAGAACGCCTCCTCCTTTTTTTGAAGTCTGTTCTGTTAAAAAGTGAAACAAATCAGGAAAGAAGAATGAAGAATTCACTCTAGTGAAAATTCATTCAAGTGAACCTTGTGATTATCTTTAGTACCTACCGCCGCAAAAATGGCCCCACAGGTGCCCCACAGAATGGGTGCTATTGCCATTATGCGGGGTTGGGGGCGGGGTGTCAAAACGATGCCAGGCAGCCGTTTAATTCGAACATGCGCACGTGTTTGTGTCGAAATTTGTAAGGAGCTCGCATTGTATGGTTCTGTGGTTGATAGTCATATCAACATCTTTATTTTACTGTTATATGCCTAAGTTACTAAATACAAATCACGGTAAGACGTAATATTACGAGCGCACAATGTAAAACACCGCGCGCTAATTAACACAAAGTGGGTCAAACCAACTTTTTTATGTGCCTATTTAGTACGCTGAACAAAGCAATACGACTATTATAGTAGCTAAAGATAAGGAGACCTATGAATTACAAGAGAACTTCATTGTACATACCCAAGATAACCGCCAAGTAAAACAACATTGATTTCCTCTGTGCCATTTCGGGTCACTTTCACTGTTTCTCACTTTATTATGAACGTAATAAATTAGCACAAAAACAGCCAGCAGTCTGGAGCATAATACAAGGTGTGTTCTTAACGAGGTAGGGTTATCTTATCGTGCTGATAAGAGGCATGATTACTAACAGCCTATTTGTAGTGTGGTGTAAGCGTAGCCGAGGTTTGGATTGGTCAGATGAGTCAATTGTTTATCTTTTCTGAGAAGTATGTCCATTGGCAGTTCAGTTCCGGAACTGGAAGTAGATTTAATAGTAAACCTGGATAACAATTATTCTAAGGTTTATAAGATCGAAAACAACGATCGAACGAACGAATCGGCTCATACTTTATTTGGCGTTCTTCAGCGAACGCCTCTAGACTTATAGCCTATACTTACCATCGTGGGTACCTATATAAAAACCATGGAGCAGCACTTGCAGTGTGGAACTAAGTAAAGCCGATATTGAAATGACCAACATAATAAATATTATTTCATCTAAGCTCTCAAGAGAGCAATGGATGCATCTTGAGATCGTATTCATTCCACCTGACTCTGTCAACCCAATTAATCCATTAATTAGTCTGGCCGTTCTGGAGTCGATTCAAGTCAATGGAACGTGCACTGTAGTTTATATTGGAACATTCCAAGAACCGTTGTCAAGAACCCTTGCTGACCATACATAAAGGTGGAGGGGCCCCATTCGCGCCCAAACGCGTTGTCCAAGTCTAAGTTGTCTCAGTTTTCACAGGCCTTTCCACAACGTTTCGGGAGCTCAAATACCGCGAGCCATCCGGTTGCCTCTCGGACACTGAAACTACGCGTGGTTCCGTATGATGTCTTTGAGCGCATTCCCCTCTCATATAATATTGCAGGTAGGTACATCAAATGTAGGTTTTGGAAATAAAAAGTAAGCAATAAAATTTATATTATATATTTCTAACACTCGTAACAATTATAACTATACTGGGTTCCTACAGAACAATATTTATTTATCTATGAAAATATTTTTGATGTCTGCCTCTGCCAAAACCTGCGCGGTTACAGAATCCGGATTTTTGGTGATCGTTTTTGGTGTCGAATCTTGTTGCCGCTGGGTATCTACGGCCGCAGACGCTTTCTCAACGAGCTCGTGTTCTGGGACGCCTTCAGACTTCAACTTCTCATATTGTTTCACTAACTTCTTTATAGGGGTTTCACCTGTTGGACTGAGCATGTTTATTACGCCGAATCCCTTTCCCGAAGAGTGGAATTTCCTGTAAGAGATAATTGAAATATAACATGGGTGTAAATTGCGAACGGAGCCGCGGAAACTGCTGGTCAAAAATAATTCAGTTTCTAGTAGGTACCTATTGTGGATTTTATAGTATGATGTAGTGTCGTGTACTTATAGTATAGACTATTTATGGTAGGAATTGAAATTGTGTCATTTTAGGAACGAGCGAAAAAAAGGGTTCAAGAAAACAATGCAATTTATTTTGACCACATCAATTAATTATACTTACGCTCTTACGACATCTTCTTCGTAAAGTATGGGTCGTATGGGCTTGATTTCCGGCAAAGGCTTCGCAAACTTGGGTTCCGTAAGGGGCGGGAATGCCTTGTAGACGTCGAACCACAGCGGCCTATCGTCCGCCTTCATAGCCCCGCGTGTGATCAGGCCCTTCACTCTGTCAACACGTACATTCAAGTTTAAAATTTTGGTATGATTTAAAGTGTATAATATTTAGCAGGGACTGAAACAAATTGTATCAGAATCGGTCTACATGCGCTAAGCCTAACATAAAGTACGAGCGATCTAAATATTAAATCAATTCACTTCACTTGTTTAGTTGAACAGTCCTAGGGTACAAGTAAAGGCGTTTTATTATTGAATTTATGAAGCATATTATTAATCTTTAGGTATAATGTAATGGCAGGGAACAGTAAAGAGCGTAAATAGCAGATGCAGTTTTGGGATTAACGTAACATCTTCTCATCTTGAAAATTTTGCAACATCATAATTTGCATATGATTCTTACAAAAACTGTACCGGTTTTCATTGCTCTTTAGTATAAGTTCCACATTGGACCTATGGAAGGTATAGCTGTCATAAAGGATAATGGGTTATGGTTATAATCAGTGATCATAACTTTTGTAGCATTTTTGGTGCAGCATAGTGTTGTGTAACAGAATTTCAATACTAATGCTTACTTAGCGTTAATATTAACCTTAATAAAATAAAATAAAAATAAATATTAGGGGACAATCTTACACAAATCGACCTAGTCCCAAACTTAAGCACAGCTATGGGTACTAGACAACGATAAACATACTTATATAGATAAATAAATACATAGAAAACATCCATGACTCAGGATCAAATATTCGTGCTCATCACACAAATTAATGCCCTTACCGGGTTTCGATCCCAAGACCTCTTGCTTCGTAGGCAGGGTCACTACGAACTAGGCTAAAGCAGTCGTCAATTAACAATTTTGATTGATATTATCCATACCAATTCCGTTAACATGCGCACGATCTCGCTTGCGCCACGCGCCCCTGCTGCCCGGCCGCGCGCGCGCACCGACCTCCTGCAACACGCGCCGCTCCCGAGCGCACTCTCGCACCTCAACTCCGTGCTGGATGCAGCACCACACTGTGATCTTTTCACAACCAGATTAGCTTGCTTGTTGCAGGAATGCAAGGTTTTTATTGAACAATCCTTATCCGACTAATCTGTGAGTATCTACTCATGCATGCCATGTTATGTTTTATTTTATAATATGTTTTAATTTAAGATCTGTAACGCTTTGGCGGTTAGCTGTAAGTTTCAGATGTACTTTTTAATACAATAAACAATAAGCAACACTACGCTGCACCAACATTGCTACAAAAGTTATGATTACTGGTTATAATATTAGCCGAACAATACAGTTGAAGGCAAAATTATTTAAAAAAACCAAGTAGAAATTTATTACCTTATATTATAATGTTTAACAAACACAACAATAACAAGTATTACGAGTACAAACTTAAATCACATATGTCATATATTATTCTTCTAAAATAAAATCTACTAAGTACATCTCTAATATATAAAAAACAATCATTGTGAAAACACTTGGTTTATATTATCTTTTTGCATAGCTTGAAATAACGTTTTCCGTAAATTATCCCAACCATTCCTTTTGGTTTCCGCTATAAGTTTCTGCTCAAACTTTTGAGGTCTACCATTTCTTCAGTCAATTTTTCGTTTCGTTGTTTGTGTAGTGCTCTCATATAACACATAACAATAACAAGTATTACAAAGTAACTACAAACTTAAATCACATTTGTCATATTCTTCTAACATAAAATCTACTAAGTATGTCTCTAATATATAAAAAGCAGTCATTGTGAAAATACTCAGTTTACAAATCTTTTTGCATAGCATGAAAAAATGTTTTGCGTAAATTATCCCAGCCATTCCTTTTGGTTTCCGCTATAAGTTTCTGCTCAAAGTTTTTAAGGTCTTCTTCCATTTCTTCAGTCAATTTTTCATTTTGTTGCTGTTGTAGTGCTCTCATATCCTCACACCTAAAACATACAACAAATTGATGCATATGGAACATGAAAAGAAAATATTTGTATGGTCCAAATATAATTACCCTTTTTTGAAATTGGCATGCATATCCCATAAAGACTTAAGCTTTTGTTTCTGAGCAGCATTAGACTGTTGAATGCACTTCAATAGGGCTCCGTTGAGTTGCTCTAATTTCTCTTGATTTTCGGTCATCAATGTGTAATCAGCGTCAAGTTGTGTAAGAATGTTAGACATGTTGCTAAGCATGAGATCACTACATTGTTGCCTGGAAAAAACATATTTGAGACAAATATAAGAAACATATGAGGTAATTTACACATCCAAAGGTAGAAATAAAATGTATTTACCTTGAGTCTATTTGTTTGGATACTGTGTCCTGGACTTTCTGAGATATAACATCCATTGACTCATTCTGGGACAACTTCATTTTTTTCGCGCCTGCTTGATATTCTACCATTAACTTGGACATTGCTTGCTCTTGCATTGCAGCCATTGCCGGTGGTTTATTGCGCTTTTGGGGTTTTACATTCTTCGGAGATTCTTGTAGATATTGGCTTTTAGTTATAAAGTCATTTAGGTCTTCAGGTAAGAACTTAGATTTCCCGGTCTTCTTTGCATTCGACATATTTCTCAATCAAATAAACTCACCGACAGGAATTGAAATGTTCCAAGCTCACAAACGTTACAACGTTAGGAAAGAATCTTGTAATAAAAGTAAGAAGATTGCAAGAAGAGTCGAAAAAGAAAATATTTTCCCGCTAAAATGTACGTTTTCCCACTTTTCCCGGTTTATTTAATTTTTTTAGAGCTTGTATTCGAATTTTAAAATAGGAAAATAAAATCAGAATGGAACCAAATTCATTATGGTCAATAGCAGAATTGTGATATAAATACCTTGTAAAAATTGTGCCTATTCTTTCCAATCTGCTACTCGCCATTATTATAGTTTAGTATCACGATTTTAATTAAATAATGTGAGAATATTTAGGTTAATATTTATCGGACGTAAATAAATAGGTATGCAATCTGACTTTGAGTTTGACAGCTATCCATAGCAGTATTGCCACATTTGCCACTATTGAGCATCTATTCTATTGAGATATTCGTTAAAGTACATACACATCTATCGAATCGAGTCGAGCTTGAATACAATCAATGTGGAAAGTTCGGATTTTAGTTTAGATTTATGGTCTCTGAACTTCTGAAGGGCTACCGCGAAGTGAAAACGAATTTCATTCGAGTATCTTTCTCTCTGTCGCTCGAACAAGCAAGTGCAACTGGGAGGGAGATTAGGGTTGCCACCGATACTTTAATATAAAGTATTGTACTCCATTTTAGCTGTGTGTACTTTATGTTTTACGAAAAATATAAATTGGCAGTATTGATGCGGTTCATATTTAGGTGTCGCTACACATTTTATTTTAATATACCAGCCAAGCTATTCCTTAACGGACTTACACACTTGCTTTGCTAGTAGCTTACTAATAAACGCGAGCATGCTAGCTAGCAATACTTAGCATTTCTCCTTTAGTAGCGAATGCCAGAGGAACAAATGCTCTATACTATATAGATACAAATAAGTACCATCGTGGTAGCTAGACTGACAATCATACCTCTTAGGGTTTTCCCGGTAGTGCCCTCGACGAGCATCGACGAACGAGCCCCGGGCCCGCTTTGGCATCTAAAGTTAAGGCACTAGTTTTACGAAAGCGACTGCCATCTAACCTTCCAACCCAGAGGGAAAACTAAACTTTATTGGGATTAAACTGGTTTCCTCACGATGTTTTCCTTCACCGATGAGACACTGTTATATATCTAATGGCATTTCGTTCGAGCCGGGATTCGCACCCGCAGCCTCCAAATAGAAAGTCGCGCGCATTACCGCTCGGCTGCAGTGGCTTCTAAAAATTAATTTAATTATTTATAGTTAAACAACACGCTTTATAAGAAATCCTCTTTATTATTATAATCTATTTAATCAAAATCACAAGTAAAACTCATTTCTCAAGGCATTCATCTCATAAAATTAATACTCATATAGAATTGCTTAAATGTACGTACACATTCTTTACAATATTTACAAATTGAATCCATGCTAGTACATTGTGCTGTTGCAGCTTTAGCACGCATTGTATGGGGCGTAGATACACAAAATTGGTCATTTAGGCTAAGTTCAGATAACCGGTCATCTGAACTTAGCCTTGATCAATACAACCCTGGTCAACATTAGCTGCTTCTAGTCATTGTCAGATCTCACATCTCAATCGGTGAACACGCTTGTGATATTCATTTTGAAGTCTACATTCCCGGGGCAAAAATATGACGTTTACACAATTTTTTGACACCACTAGATCACGTCTATTTTAGGTAAAAACATGACCATGCAACCAGGTGGCGGTCTTTATCGATACCTTTACCTCTACCTAGCCAGCATGATCGCGTTTCGGACTTAAAGCCTTCGTCCCCGTCGCACCTACTTACTCGCTAGAAAGGGACGAATGTTTTATATCCAAGGATACCAACAAAAGAGATCTAAAACCAAAACCCTACACAACCAATATTTACATATTATTAAAATAACTAAAATCGCGCATAGTTGTCTAAAGGTGATATTTTTGCCTTATTATAAATATATTCGGTCGAAAAAACCAATAGCCTAGCATATCAATGACAGATTTCAGTCCCCAGGAGGGTATTCTGAAACCATGTGCAAAGATGACTTAGATGACATATGAATATCGGAGTTATGAAATCTTTATCTTTTCCGATTTTGCAAAACTATATTTTTCAGATCTTTTGGCCGATCGAGATTCAGCGGTATGTTAGAATGAAAGGAATGTATTGCTGTCTCATCCTAACTATAGCCGTGACTGTATCGGTTGTACCTACAAGCAATACGTTTGTAAACCCCTTTATGAATACCATCAAGCTAGCACACCTTGGTAAATTACCCACAGTAACCACCTCACACTCCAACAGGTTCATATTGCACAAGTGCGAAAGAGATGCCTAATGTCCGGTGTTCGCGAGGCCAACTGCAAGCACTACTATTTAACCACGAAAATAAAGCGTGTATCAATTGATAATAGACTTTCAGTCAATATTATAAGGTGAAGGTTAGACGTTCAGTTCACGAGTCTGACAAATAGTGATAGATCAGATTACATTAAGACGGGTGAATATTATAAATAATAAATGAGAGTTGAACATTCAGTCTTAATTTTAGTACATTTAGCACAAGTCCGCCCGAGAAAAGGCGCACATATTTAATTTACTATTCCCTTTAGTCGGCCCGTCTTATGCTAGTCCTGCAGTGTTGTAACTACGTAACATCGCCAACACAGTTAACTGACCATTCGTACCTTGTAATAAGGTTCAATATAAATACAGGATGGTCAGTTAACAGTGTTGGCGTTTGTACACTTCACACAAGCTAGTGTGTTGATATTATAAAGTGTGATGTGTGATCTATCAGTATTTCAGATTATGCAATCTGGTACATTGACGGATTTCAGTATTTATCACAGTCGCATTCGAATTAAAAAATATAAAAATGCGTCTGTATACTAAATTGCATGATCAATAAATTTCATAATAAATAGAAATATCAATGAATGTCTGGCCTTCGCCTTAAGCCAATAAAGTCCAACCAATAACTATCCATGCAGGGAGATGTAATAATTCATCTCTAATTTTAAAGCACACTACAAAATATGCAATTTGTCACAATGACTTGCTATAGTTAGAATGAAAGTTATGTATTGCTGACACATTCCACTTCAACTATACCAAGTTTTGATAAATTGCAAGGTGTGTAAGGGCACTTTTACTGCTAGCTGCGTCCTTGGTTAGAATTCGTTGGTCCGGTCTGTATGCACCATTACATCTTTGACACCCGCCGCATTTTCGTGGTGTTGCCACATAATTATGACTGCGATCTGTGTTTCCGGAAACTCCGCTTGTCGGCCTGCCGCGTCAGTATGTCGGCCACGAAGTTCCGGTGCGTGAATACCCGGAGAATGTCTTCGCGGGCTTCCTGGATACCCTCGCAGACTATCTTACTTCTTTGAATGTTACCCTGTTGAAAAAAATAAATATTGTTCAGATATCGTAACTATGATCATCGAGCAGTAAGTATGAATTTGTCAGTTGTGAAAACGTCCAGAGACGATATGAACAAGTGTGAAAATAATGTCTAATTGAGCACTTTGAGACGTGTGAAAGTGACAATACTTTGAGCAGGTCGAGTAGTGTGGAAATTATGTCGCTTTTAGCACTTTGAGTAGTGTGAAAGTGACGTTACACTGGGCAGGTCGAGTAGTGTGAAAATTATGTCGCTTTTAGCAGTTTGAGTAGTGTGAAAGTGACGTTACACTGGGCAGGTCGAGTAGTGTGAAAATTATGTCGCTTTTAGCAGTTTGAGTAGTGTGAAAGTGACGTTACCTTGAGCAGCTCGAGGAGTGTGTGCGAGTGCGGCTGCAGCGCGGCGGTGGCGCGGTTCGGGAGTCCCTCCAGAGCTCGCAGCACGCCCGCCAGCTGCGAGCCCACGTCCGCCTCCAGTGACACCTGTTCCGAGGATGTCCATTAGTACTCTACAACACTATATTAACCCTTCGAGAGCGCATACGTTACTCCAAAATACCTCACAATTAATATGTAAAAACATCACGATTTCATAAATCTGAAGTTTACCGAAGCAACTTTCCCCTTGGCAGCAGTATCTGAAAATACCATAACCTGTCGCGGAGACTACTGACCAGGTCGTCCATCTGCGCGGTGAGGTGGTGCACCTTCCAGCCCTCGGCGGTGCCCAGCACGTGTCTCTGCGCGGCGATGGCGAGGATGTCGCGCGCGCGCGGCTCGCGGCGGCGCACGTCGGCCGGCCGCGCGAAGTGCAGCGCCGTGGCGCGCCAGCCGCACACGTAGCTGGAGCTCAGGAGAGGGCCTGCGAACCACATACCGGCTCTTAAGCCGTGTATCCACTAGCTAGCATCCGCTCCGAGGCTGCGCAAGTGGAGACGCTGCCTCAGCCTGAGGCGCGCCGCGACACGAGGCAAATTTGGCGCCGCGAGCCGAGCCATATTTTGTCAATCTTTTTGCCGTGCTCAAAGGGACCTTAGTATGACCCGTGCATTTGATGGAGACGGGCGTGTTATCTTATCTCGCGTGTTTGTTTTAAACTGGCTCGGAAGTCGCGGATCACGGTGAGGCGTGCTGCCTCAGCTTGATCCGCAACGTGGCTCGGGCCTATGGCTCAGGCCAAGCAACCTCGACTTGAGGCTCTTTGTCTCAAGTTGCGGCTGCTCGGCCTGAGGCTGCTCAAATGGGCTTTAGAGCGCTGCACTACAGCCAGTAGTGGCAGACACTAAACGCAACCCTCTGCCGCACATTAACTAGCGGCTTGTGGCTCGGACGCGGACAATAAATGCTCGGTGTGCGCCGATGCTAGACAATAGTACATTACTACAGAGGCCGGGAAGTAAGGGGTTGCCGGCAGAGTACATATAGACGGCCGAGCGTAGCGAAATCGGATAGGTACGAGGCTGGTCACCCCTTTTCACGCCGAGGTATGTATAGTACTTTTCTCAAACATGCAATGAAATAAATTTAAAAAACTAAAAGAAATCAAACTTTCATTTTCATGGCTGAACGCCGTGATCCTGGGCCACCAATTTTGTATGAAATGCCATTACGGGTCTCTCGTCTCGCTGCGCCCGAAACGTGATACTTCGAAGTGTTCGTAGTCTTCGTTGTGTTATTATGAAGAACACAACGTCAATATTTGATTGCATGTTTGAGAAATGGTACATTACTAATAATAAAAAGGCCGGGAAAGTAGGGATTTCCTGCCGAGTATGATATATAAACGATATAAACAAGTAAAATTCTAAAATTCTGTAACAAAACTACTGGTGGTCTGACATCGCCGCACCCGCGGGCGAACGCGCCGGCAATTTCCTATAACAATCCCATTACCGACCTGTAAATTCGTGCCACCAATAACGCTGTGTTCCGCTGTCTATTTTCGTGAACATTAGGTCTACATTTCTGAGATAGGTGTGAAAGAACTCGTTCCCAGCTTGTGTTGGCGATTGTGGCTCAATGTGCTAATGTAAAATGATAAACAATTGTTTATCAACAATGTTTCCAGGACACAACTACATGTTTCTGACTCTGCACTTGAAATAAAATACTGAAGCGAAACAACAAGCACGAGTGTGTATACTTAAAATTATCCCAATTGGCCGAGTTGTATCAAATCTGAAGGCTCCTTACAGATGGGTCATTATGGCCACGGGACAGGACGCAGTTATGCGGTGAAATGCGATGAAAGTAGGTATTTGCTGAACGGGTGTGTAATGATGGGTATAAAAATAAATAATATAATTTCATTCGCTATAACAACATTTGACATAATTTCAAGGTATATAAACACTCATTGTATATAATAAACGTTTGTTATAATATCAAAATATATATGTTTATTTTGTATAACGATCATCGGATATAACACTTGTTTTGTACAATCATTATATGGTATAATGCTCATGTTACATACAAGTTATATGTCATAACTATCAAGTAAAATAATATTTTATTATTAAAAGAAAATGTAGCTAACGTAACGGTTCGCAAATTGTACTATGTAAGTATAGGTAGTAAAAAGTGTTCGGTTCTGGCGCTTCGCCGGCCGCTGCCGCGGCACGCTCGCTTCGCTCGCTCGGCTCGCGCGCTGTAGGGTCGCAGCTCAACCTAACACTCCTCCTCGCTTCGCTCGTCGTCGTACCTACACCGACTTGCCTTAGAGTCTACCAAAAAATATTATGCTAATTGTGCATTAGAAGAAATTAGCATTATATCCGATGTTCAATATAGCAAATATGCATTATACTTAATGTATGTTATATCAAATATTTTTATACCAAATGACCGTTATATAAAATGATAATTATGTCCTATGAAAATATAATAAGTGTTGTTATAGAACTTGAGAATTATATCAGATGAGCGTTATTGCGAGTAATATTATATCATAAATATTTATAGCCATCGTTACGCACCCTTGCTGAACGCATAGTTGTCCTGTATGATGAGCCAGTGTGTGGAGCAGTCTAAACAAATCATCATCATAAAAATCCGGTAAGATTATTGGTTCCACAGGGCGACTAAGAACGGTCCCACGTCGAATGACACCTTGCAGGAAAAAACCCGCGCATCATAGGTCCCACTTATCATGAACGGCTACCCAGCGAAGTACGAATGGAAACATCGGAAACAACATTCAACGTCGATAAAGAAACTTTCCTCAAAAATGATCGGCAAAGTTGACTTTATTGGTATAAAATCAGAACGTGAAGTGCATAGTTTATGGTTAGTCAAAATTCAAAAACCTTGCCGGCTCGAATTTGCTCGACAACAATGTTGCATACAAATTCCATTATTTGTCGTGGTACAAACTTTAAAAAAGTTATAACGGCCATATAAATAAAAGGCATAGGTCCTAAACAGCCAAACCGGAAGATCAGTAGCTGTGACTTATCGCGACTTTTTAGTTGTCTCAAATAAATATTTTTGTTTTCTTGCACAGTTTTTGAGACAAGCACTATATTTGTCTCAGCCCTTGTATTATGGTGGGTACACACCAAGCCAACGAACGGCTATGTATCTCCCTCTAACAAATAGCTGTCATGTAAATGCTTCGCGTTCGTTGGTCGTTCGTTTGCTCAGTGTGTACCCACCATTAAATTAAGCCAAGTGCTCGTACGTTTAAGGACCTTGCAATTTGTCACAACAACATGCTATAGTTAGACTGGTTAGTAGTGTATGGCTGTCTCTTTCCAATTATTATAAGTTGCTGTGACAAATTACACACCTTTGAAGCCTGCTTAAAGTTTTCTCGAGTTTTCTTTTTTTATAAAGGTCATAGACAAAACGTGTACTTTCGAATGAGATAGAAGTGACGTTTTTAAAAATGACTCAAATAGTTTTCAATTAAGAAATAAAAATATTTATCGAAATAAAAGTAACAATGAACTGAAATGCATTTCGATTGCAATCCCGTTTAATCTATAATCATTTTAATTGCATAAAACATTTAAAATTGTAACCGATTCTATACTCTGAAACCTAATTCAAGACCAAAAAAACTACGACAGATATGTCATTGTCATTAAGTGTCAAAGTCACTTATGTCATTGTCAATCGAACATGTCAGATGTAGCCAACCTTTTTGCATTGATCATCAAATCATAGTAAATGGCCAACATTTTCAATATCAAAAAAGTTACATTCAACAATACGCATTATTAAAAATTTATTGTTTTTTCTACCTGATATCGTTCAAAAACAATTACAATATCCCAAAACAAAAATTACTTGATAAACATTTTATAAATCTATTCAGATATAAAATGACAGATTGACAATTACTAATCTATGGGGTCATGGATGGTGGGGTCTACAGATTATGATTTCACCACGATTAGTCGGTACAACATGTCGAAGTCATAATTGGGTGTGTCGTATAGATGTAACAATCCAACTACATGTGCATGCAATTTCTCAATACAAATCTTTTGACAGTTGGATCAACAGCGCAACATGCCTCCAGACAATAGCAATTAGTCAGCTTCTGATAAATTGGGGCTGACCCCTTGAGAAAATGGCGGATATATTGTTTACAGGGCATCTTGTATTTTTGTAAATAAGTTGAATTAACTTGTTTATTTAAATCGTAGGTTTAAAACTACCAATAAATAAATTTTATGGTGCAGCCTTTTAAAAAGTGAAAATATACCACCGTAAACATATTTTATTTTAGTGGAAACCCACGTTGGTCTTGAATTGGGTTTTCGAGTATTAGTATAGGTTCAATATTTTTTATGTATGCCAATTCAAACTGGCACTATGACTCATGCCGTGTACATACTTGAAAAAAAAAAACATTGGGCGGGAACTTGATAGGTTATTGACATACTCGCTATTTTAAGATTATTGAAAATATTATTTGATTTCCTCACATTTTTGGAGAAAAACACTATATCTGCCTTGGCGGGAACGGCAATTCGTGGATTCGTTTCTATTGTCGGATGAAGCAAAGCTGAATCCGACAATAGAAACTCATCCACGAATTGCTACTTCCCGGCCGCTGCAATAATATACTATTTTTTTAAATTGTTTTTGATATTGTTACATTATTGTTATATTATGTAATGAGTAATGAATGACGATAACCTTAGGTAAACTTTGATAACTATGTCATTATAAATTGAAATTAAGTGGACATATTAGGTCCTTACCTATGAAATTGGCGCTTTGTATGGAGAATTTTATGAAAACTGTGATTTTCATACATTGAATTTTGCGGATTATTCAGCAATGTAAAATTCAAACCAAACAAAATTTCGGTAGGAATATAGAAATGATGCGTTCGACATGAGAGCCGGTTATGTTACATACGTTTGGGCGGCGGGTTGACGGCGACCGGGGTCGGCGTGGGCGGCGCGTCGTTGGGCGGGAACTCGCAGAGCCGCACGTCGCTGCTTAGCCTGCAACAGGAGATACTTACAGGCCGGAAAGTAAAGGGTTGCCGGCCGAGTACATATAGACGGCCGAATGTAGCGATGCCTGATAGTTATGAGGCTGGCAACCCCTTTTCAAGCCGAGGTATGTGTAGTGCTTTTCTCAAACTCTTTAATTTTCATTCCTAAACGCCGTGATGCGGCGCCACAAATTCTGGAATGGAAATTAAATAAGACCATCTTGCAGGTTACGCCTACAATTTTGTATGAAATGCCATTACGGATCTCTCGCCTCAAGAAATTATCCCACACTAATATTATAAATGCGAATGTATGGCTCTCCGTCTGTCTGTTACCTCTTCACGATAAACCGACACCGATTTAGATGAAATTTGGTATAGAGAGCGGGCTAAGCTAGTACTACATATATGTAGTACTAGCTTCTGCCCGCGACTCCGTCCGCGTGGAACTCGTTTATTATCGCAGCTCCATACAAACTTTTACCCCACCCCCTTTTGATGATTTCGGGGATAAATACTATCCCATGTCACTCTCCATCCCTTCAATTATCTCCACTTAAAAACACACGTCAATTCGTCGCTCCGTTTTGCCGTGAAAGACGGACAAACAAACACACACATACAATTTCCCATTAATAATATTAAGTAAGTATATGGATCTCACATCTGCTTGCGCGGCTTCTTCCTCGGCGAGAGGTCGGCGTGCGGCTCGGGCTCCGTGTCCGGCGCCGGCGAGGAGCTGGCCGACATGGTGGTGGAGCCCCCGGAGCCCGAGCCCGCGGGCACGTCCTCCCAGCCCGTGCGCCCGTACATGGCGGCCTGCTTCGTGGGGGACCTGCGATACATGTAAGAGGCTGTAGAGTTTGTCACGCGAGTCGTGGGGGTGCGTCCCACGAGATATAACAACAGTATATATAATTTCATATTAATAACGTTCACAAGATATAATGAACGTTAGCTATAACAACAATACCAATACTTTTATAAGGAATAACGGTCAATAGCCATAATAATCATATTCTATAACGTTTTTTTCTATAACACTCAAATTGAATAATTTCATTTCGTATAACGATCATAACATATAATATATTTTAGTATAACATACATAACGTATAACGATCATAACGCATAGTATATTTTCGTATGAGGATTACAATACAGAAAATTAGGTCAGGGCTGTAAGTAAAAGGGGGGCTCGGGGGGCGAAGCCCCCCCGCAGTAGAAAACAACAAGTACTCTTACCAATGGTTTTACTTGTAGGTTAGGTTAGGGTTGCCTTGTGTCCCTTAGAGCGGAAATAGACACCCCGCGAAGCGGGGTGGCGTCGACACGCTGGTGTTTAGGTAAGGTTAGGTTAAAATAATTGGCGTTTGATATAAAAATAAATTTAATTTCAATCTTAAAAACGTTTAATGTATTTTTATTCAAATTCATATATATTCCTTCATACGGCATTGCTATTAAAATAACTGAAGACGATTATAATATACGAGCAATATACTTTTAGATGTTAGATAAATTGAATAATATATGTTATAAACCTTAGGTGTTATGAATATTATACGCTTTAATCGATATATCAATTGATATTATGTCTAAAGTACGTTATACTTTACGAAATTATATATGTTGTCATTATACCTTTCGTTCGTTATGTGCAATGAACGTTATACTAAACAAACTTATACACAGTGAGCGTATATATTATGACCGTTATATGATTAGTTGTTATACCTCGTATTACTTACCCGAGTCGTGGCCCTGGAATAAGGCGGCAAATAAAAAAAAAATACCTGTTTGCACTCCGGGAGTGCCGGCAGAAGTGAAAACTTGAATATAACGCTGTGCAAAAAAAAACTCCCCTCAACCCCCCAAATTTTGTAAGGATTGGCCAGAGATTGCTCAAATCCGGGACTAGTGAAAGTCGAGAGAAGCCCTTTGCCCTGCAGTGGGACACTGTATGGGCTTCGAAAAAAAAATCCTTGACTACAGATGCAAATCGTGTCTGAGAAATTGAACATTTTATATTTTTATATAGTTAGGTATTTTAAAATAATACTTACCGATGATAAGAATTACCTACATAAGACAGGTCTTTTAATGTGCTAATATTTGAGCAGCATTTAACAGTGAAATATACCATATTACTATAATAAAGAGATATTTACTCTTGTCTTACACCGCCTGCGGTGGCTAGGTGACTGACAATAATCTGTGCAACAAGTGAGCTTATTTACGCTCATGTTTGGCGACATGGGAACGCCCACCCACCACTTCCAAGTTTGTTATTCCGTGTTAGAAGTCTAGTTAGTATATATTAGTATAAACATACCCTTCAGCATCTCTTTTCCTGAGTATCGAGGGCCTCGCCCCCAGCTGTGCGGGCGCCGCGCCGCGGATCTCCGTGAGCGCCTGCACCGCGCTCACCACGCTCACTGTGCTCACTAAACAAACAAGTCACCAGTGGCTCTAGTATAAGTTTTACCGAAACAAAACTTTACGATCGCGTTTGCGTTTTACCCTCAATTTGTATGGGATTTGACAGCTAAACGCGAACGCGGTCGTAACGTTTTGTTTCGGTAAAACTTATACTAGAGCCTCAGTTCAGTTGTGAAAGAGCGCTCAACTTCAACAAACAAAAGCATGGGGGCGAATTTACAATTTTCTGTCGCTAGATGCCACGGTTAGGTCCTCTGGGTCATTTTTGAAAATCGTGAATGCTCTAAATATTTTTTGACATTTTTAACCCTTTTTCTATTGGCCCCCTTGTAACAAGACCAGCGTTAAAGTACTCACAAGGTACCTTGACATAAAACTGAGTGGAGGCCATTACAATGACACAGGGTCCTCACCTAAAGACTGTGGTTGAGACTGGGGCTGCGGCTGCGCTTGGGCCTGCAACTGCGGCTGCGGCGGCGCGAGCGGCTGCAGGCGCGGCTGCGGCGCGCGCGGCACCTCGTAGTATAACTGCGGCGGAGCGCTGTTGCCCACGCCTACGCCCACCACCTATAATTTTATGACTTTAAAGCTCCCGTAGAAGATCTTGTTTAACAAAAGCGATTGCCATCTGACCTTCATACACAAAGGGAAAACTAGAACTTGTTTGGGGTTAGACCAGTTTCCTCGCGATGTTATCCGTTACCGAAAAGCTACTGTTAACGGTACAGTATGAGATTAACCTAGGGGATGTTTAATATTATTATAATTAGTGGGTACTGAGCTAGTGAGGTTACCTTCGCGGGCTGGTAGTTCCTCTGCAACAGAGGCAGGGGGCGAGCCGCGGCCGGCGCGCGCACCGCTCCAGTAATCACGCCGCTCGAGAGGCTCGCTGCAAGAAAACTAGCGTCATTATATATTCACTGCGGCAAATACTACATTACTACATAGGTCAGGAAGAAAGGGATTGCCTGCCGAGTGCGATATATACGAACGTAATACAAGATACCGTCGTTCCAGCCGAGGTATGCATGGTGCTTTGTTTCAAAAAGATGCAATAAAAAGTTAAGAAAAAGCAAGTAAATTTCAAAAATTTAGTAATAAAGCTGCTGCTTGACCCGGCGCCATCGCGCTCTGCGTCGCGGGTTCAGCGGTCTTTTTTTTACTGTGCGGAAATTTTCTATACGAGTCTCATTACTGACCAGAACATTCTTGATACAGGAACGCTGTGTTCGCAGTCTATTTACGCGAACGTAACTTTGTTTCAGAGCATGTTTAAGAAATGCTCATTAATCTTATTTTCGCTTAACGAAACACAATTGATTTTTACAAGCTTTTAATTAACTTGCAATGTATGTTTGTCCGGGTGGAATATTGCAACTGAATTTTGACGCAGATATCTTCAACCTGAAATTTTGGGTGAACATATATAGTTTGGATGACAATTCAATATGATTGTACAGATGCCGTCAAACTTCTTGAACATGCGGGACGAAGCGGGGGGGCAGCTCGCCGGTACAATTCGCCTTTGCGCAGGCAAGGTCAAGTGTTCAAGAAGTTTGACAGCATCTATACCATCGACCTGAGCTGACGACGGAGACCATGGGAATTCAGTACTTAACCGAGTTAAAGCCGTTGAGTTTGGGCTCGTTAGAATCGTCTCAATGAGTAATTGATGACGGGATCAGGGATGCCGCAGATGCGATTTTTTTGACATCCGCGGATGCGGATTTTTGGGGACACACATCCGCGGACGCGGATTTTAGGGTGAGACACAAAACGAATATAAGTTTTTTTGAGTAATGACGAAAATATATTATTAAATGCGCGCGGCGCGGCAAGCGCCGCTTGGGCACCTTTGTTGTCGTAAATTGCACTACATCCGCATCCGCAAAAAATCAGCATCAATTTTTGCGGATGCGGATGCTGATGTCGAAATTTGTGCGGAACTTCAGCGGTTGTGGATGTGGATGGCTGCAACATCCCTGGACGGTATACAGAAAAGTACAGTCGGCAATAATAGTACATTATTGTCGAAGCAAGGGAAGTAGGCAATTGCTGGCTGAGTATTAATTTTAAACGGACGACCTTGGGAGTCCGTTTAATTTAATACGAAGCCAGCAATTGCCCTTCCAGCTGAGACAAATATAGTGCTTTTCTCAAAAATTTGGAAAAAAACAAAAATGTACTTTCTGAAAATGATAACATGATAAGGCATGCATTTCTTCTCGCCGCTGCAAGAAATTGTCGTACGCCTTTTGATATTTGTCTTTTGGCTTTGCAACTTACACTTAACAAATAATCAATAACTGAGCTTGCAGCTTTTTTAAATCTGGAATCATTTACACGTCAATTTTCTATCTTTTCCGTAAAAACAATTAGTCACTGTATGTTAAAACAGAATATTTATTGCATTGTCGCCTTTGATTTTTTTTAATAATAAGTTGGAGGTGTATTATTCTTTCGAAAACCTCATAAGTTATTTGAGGCAACTAAAAAGTCGCGATAAGTAACAGCTACTGATCTTCCGTTTTGGCTGTTTAGGACCTATGCCTCTTATTTATATGGCGGTTTCAACTTTTTAAAAAGTTTGTACCACGACAAATAATGGAATTTGTATGCAACATTGTAGTCGAGCAAAATCGAGCCGGCAAGGTATTTTATTTTTTAAATTTTGACTAACCATAAACTATGCACTTCACGTCCTGATTTTTTACCAATAAAGTCAACATTGCCGATGATTTTTGAGAAAAAGCTTGTATCATAAATTATTTTTTTACAGAAACTTACGGCCGTATTCATAAACGTTCTACAAGCCTATTTTAACTAAAATGGCGTTAGTGTTCGTTTGTCCTTCTCTGTCACTTTGACATTTGTGTTCGTAAGAAAGGGACGGAGCACATTTTATTTAGCAGAGGCATGTTAAGTTTTATGAATAAGGGGGTTAAAGTGTGTTGTTGTTTTAGTGAACTCACATGCGAGCACGGTAGTGTTGGGCAGCGCGGCGACCGCGTGCTGCGCGGTGGGCTGCGGCGGCGCCGGCCGCGCGCCGTACACCAGCGCGCCGCGCGCGCGCCCGCCCGCGCCCCCTCCCGCGCCCCCGCCCCCACCCCCGCCCCCACCCGCGCCCCCGCCCCCGCCCCCCCAGCCTGCGGAGAGACATTCAAGCTAACGAAACGCACCTCAGGATGCCCACAATGATGCGGCGTGCAACGTATTTAGTAGGTAGGCAAATAGTTGCAAGGGCTAAAAGTCCGTAACTTGATATCCGTTTGTGTTTGGGAGGAGCTTGGCCCAGATCTGTGGCTCGATTTTTAGCAGGGTTGGAAATTATCAAGATAATTACGCTTCTTGATAATTATCAAGGAATCAAGGATAGGACAAACGCCCGTCATTTTGAAAACTTAACCCTGTTCTGTACAGTAGAGACTTCCTTATGTTAATAAAAAAAAATAGGTACTAAATAAGAATAAGAATAGTTTATTCGTGACAATACAAAACAAAGGACAAAAGTAATGTTTTATAAATTTATTTATTTACCATAATTTATATGTTTTCAGTAACAAATTATTCAAATGACGATGATTAAGGCGATAAAGTGACAACGTCAATGCTTGACAAAGATGATTAGAATATTACCTATTTTATCTAAATGGCCAGTAGTAAACAAAGTCATTGAAATCAAGTAGTGTCTAATGCGATGATAGAAAAATAGGTAATTTATTGATAAATGTGTTGAAGTACATTAAATTATAATATTTCGAGTAAACTTCTAAAAAATATATATCATTAGGAAGTCTCTACTGTACAGAACAGGGTTAAGTTTTCAAAATGACGGCCGTTTGTCCTATCCTTGATAATTATCAATACATCCAGTCCGTCAGTTCATTCGGTTTGCTTGACAAGTCCGGTGAGTATTCGTTTAAACGTATAAACAACATTTTGTATGTGCCACTATGTATACGTTAAGACGTATACTGCAAAAAAACGTACAGGACAATGCCGTGTGAACCTAGTCTAAAGTTCGCGCGAATACGGCGGGTATTCGTTTTATTCACGAATGAAAATCTGCCGTTTGAACACGCAGTTGATCGTACGTTGAAAATCGAATAATTAGAGAAACGTGCAGGACAATGCCGTGTGAACGAAGCCTTACCTTGCGGGTGCTGTGCGGGCTGCGCGACACGGAGCGCGAGCGAGGCGCCGGCGGCGAGCCCGCGCGGCACGTGGCTGGCCGGCTTGTTGCCCGGCGCGTGCGCACTCTTGCTCACCAGCACGCTGCCGTGTCCGGTGCTCGATAACACTGTTCAATACAAACATTTTCTCAAACTTGCAATGAAATATTGACGTGACTTAATTCAAATTAGGTTCGGAAATACTACGTATCCGGTGCGAAGAGTGAAGATGATATGTAAAGTAATTTCATACAGCCTTACACACCTAGGCCTGTAAAGCAACCTTCTTTTGTTTTTAAATGCAGTGCACTTCAGAAACATAATTATTATTTAGTTGTTGTAACCTACGAATAAAACAAATTGACCTTTTTTATCTCATTGCAAGTGTGACTAAAGCACTATACAAATCTCGGCGAGAAACGGGGTTGCCGGCCGCGTATCCCTATCGGGCCTCGCTACGTCCATGGCCCTGGGCGGAACACATAAAAAGGGCGCCACGTTTTTTTTAATTAAATAGAGGGGGCGGTGGATTTCCGTTCGGCCCCGGGTGGCATAAAACCACGCCATGCCACTAATTGTGGCAACGCGTCTAGATTTGCGATACACCAGTGACCACGAAAAGTAAATATTCGGTGCACCCCGCCGCGTGACGTCATTGCATAGCTTGTATAGTAGACATCTCTTTTCAACTTCTTTTATCAGAAAGAGACTTTCGCTTTTATTATTATGCAAACATTAAATGATACATTGAAATATTATGAAACGGGTCACTTACGTCATTGAGCTTGAATATCGCTCGACGTGTTTTGAACCAATTCGCGGTTCCTATTCATGAGCACGCGCGTTGCCGGCGCATTTAGCACTCGGGGCCCGTGCCCTGCTCGCTTCATAATCTATATGTATAAACGTAAAAGTCCTGACTGACTGAAACTACCGACTGAATGAAACTACTGACTGACTAAATCAACACCCAGCCCAAATCGTTGAACCTAGAAAGCTGATTTTGTCACAATAGGCGGTTTATATAACGTAAGTACCCACTAAGAAAGAATTTTGAAAATTCCACTTTCAACGGGGTAAAAAGGGTGTAGAAAGTTTGCAAGGGGATAGCGTAAAGTTTTAAGTGAGAGACTTGAAAGTTTGTGTATGCACTCCTTATTACAACACAAAAACAATAATTTTAGGGTTTTGGAAAAACCCACCCCCAAGCGGGTTAAATAGGGGTGCAAAGTTTGTATAGGGGAAATATGAAAATGTAACCTATTTGGATGCAATTTGGTTTAGAGTTTTTTGTCCCGGGTAAGACCATAGAATAGTGTCTATCCCGGAAAACAGTTCTAAGGGGGTGAAATTTTGTATGGTGCTACGATATAAACGAGTTCCACGCGGACGGAGTCGCGGGCAGAAGCTAGTATATTAATATGTCTGACTCACTGAAGTTTTCTACATTCAATTACACTTTACTTCTACCTACTTAATCTTCTAATCACAACCATTCACTTCTAAATGGTCCAAATTGTTATGAAGTAACTGACTGACCTGGTCTGGTGTTGTGATGAGGCAGGGGCGGCAGCACACGCACACTCTGGGGCAGCGTGCGCACCGAGGAGCTCACCACCAGGTTACCGGCCCCAGCGACCAGCTGTCCACCGAGTCCCCCCACATTCAACACCTGTACAAAATGTTATGAAGTAACGGACCTGGTCTGGTGTTGTGATGAGGAGGCATTTTCCTTTTATGTAATTAACCCTTGAACTCAGAGGATTAATTAATATTCTAATATTCAGCAATTCATTAGGTGATCATTTTTAGATATACAAAATTCCCAAACTCCAAAAGTTGATTGACTTGACTCACCATGCCACGGACACAACCAACGTCAAATGAAGACCATCCAAAAACCAATTAAAACCACTTCCAGAACTCTTTATAATGTTTGTTATTATTATCTTTATTTTCTGGCACTGGCGTCAGGGGCACGAATGGCACGATTTTCAATGGTGTAAAGGCCATCTTTGGTGGTGAAAAAGTTAAGAATAGTGTTGATGAAGTCTAAATAAACCTATTATTATTATGTGGTATGGTATGGTATGGTTTATGGATAGGTTGAGTGGTCACCTATTACGTGTTTGGGACAGATCACTGGAAATACAGTGAAATAGAGCACACAAAATGTGTCACATACCTGTGTTCCACTGACGGGTGACGCCACACTGACTTGCACACTAGGGCTGGAACTGGACACTTGCACAGAGAGCTGAGTACCCTGGCTGATAATCTGTGTTGCCGGCTGCAATATCTGCCCACTCAGCAACTGAGGAGTGATGATTTGGGAACTTTGTCCCAGCAGCTGGGAACCCTGGCTGACAATCGAGGTCCCTTGCAGAATTGGGGATCCACTGACAATCATCTGGTGCTGAGAATAAGATATTATTTCTATAGTATGTATGTAAATTGGATAATTAACAACAGAACTGAGTTCTATATGATTAACTTAGATTCTGGTGGGAAAAAAGCTTTTATATTACATTTAAAAGAAAGATATAGAGAGGCACGGATGAGATAACTATTTTACGACTTGTAAACGTGTCTATTATGGGCTTACTTGTGAACCGACGCCTGGAGCAAGAATTTGAGTGGCAGGCCTAATTAGGCCCATAGACCCGGCGTGAGTGATTATTTGACCGGCACCTGTTGTCTTCGGCTGGCTAGTGATTAAATGAGTCATTTTAACTTCCGAGTTGGATACACTTTTCACTATAGTGATTTTCTGTGGTGCCAAATCAATTGGATACATTTTGCCAGCAGCGATTGTTCTTTCATTCTCTAAATTGTTACTCATGGTACACCACTATCCTTGTTCTATCAATTTACCATGGTACCAACGAACGCTTCATAAAAACCAAGTTTTCATAGTTATTTAATTCACAAATATCACAACTTTTACTAAAAAACGTAAACGGAGACGAAAAGAACGCCAATATAAACGTCAAGTCAAACAAGTGACTTTTCTTTTGGCATAGACAGTGTTTATGTGTTTAAACGGGGTATTCACGATCCGAAGACGATCGAACATGTCCGCTCCAAACCACAACCTTGGTCTGTACCATGTACCATGAACCTAGAATACTATGGAGGGGCTGTACATATTATCACAGTGATGGACGGAAAAGCTCTTATGCAGCTAAATTACGAACTCGTCTTAAAATGGCTGATGACTTGCCATAAACACCCTACTAAATTTGGACGGGTAATGGTTTGTGTGACACAACCACGGCGAAGGTGGTAATAATCCAGCGACTAATCAATCAATCAGATATGACGCTGACTGTCTGTACCAAAGTTCAGAGTGAAAAATGTTTTGGTTGTCTGTCAAAACTTTATTGGTTCGGACCGTATATGTTAGGTCGTCTGTAAATGCCGTTATAAATGTGGCAAGCGCAATAATTGATGTCATGTCAAGTCTATTCAGAAAACAAATATTTTTTTGTCTATGGTATGTGGTACGCCATGGCGGACGAAGTTGGTGACGGTGATTTTTCTAAAGAAAGTAATAAAGAAAATATACAAAATTTTAGCAATGAAAGGCGGAGTAGTAAACAGTGGGTTAAACTGAACGTTGGAGGAACTTATTTTCTAACGACAAAAACGACTTTATCTCGGGATCCTAACTCATTTTTGTATCGATTAGTTCAAGAGGACAGTGACTTGATTTCAGACAGGGTATGTAGTATTTTATTACTTCTATTTATTGCTTGTCTCATGAGACTTAACTAAGTAAAGAATTTGTCTTTTTCAGGACGCAACCGGCGCCTATTTGATAGACAGAGACCCGACGTATTTTTCTCCAGTTTTGAATTATCTCCGACACGGTAAACTGGTTATCAACAATGACATTGCCGAGGAGGGAGTGCTTGAGGAAGCAGAGTTTTACAATATTACAGAGCTCATAAGATTAGTCAAAGAAAGAATATGTTCAAGAGAACGAAGGCCACTGAAGGACTCGAAGAAGCACGTGTACAGGGTGTTGCAGTTTCACGAAGAGGAGTTGACTCAGATGGTGTCGACGATGTCGGACGGGTGGAAGTTCGAACAGCTTATAAATATTGGTTCTCAGTACAATTACGGCAACGATGAGCACGCAGAGTTCCTGTGCGTGGTGAGTCGGGAGTGCGGCAGTTCCCTCAACAGTAATGACGTGGAGCCCACAGACCGCGCCAAGGTGCTCCAGCAAAAGGGGTCGCGGATGTGAGCCCTAAAAGTTCGAGACTGTTAGCTCTGTGTGAAATGTGTACATAAATATTTGTAGTGTGACAGTCAGTTATTTCAGACTACATGATTTGTATTTCTAATCAAAATTAAATCTCAGTTTACGGAATGTTAATTGCATGAACATGTCAATTAGATGGCAACTGAAAACTAGATGAATACTCAGTTTGATATGAAGCAAAAATCTGAAATATAATTGCTAATAATATTGTGATTTTGTTTTAAAATCTAGTTAATTGTAGTCATTAAGTTAAAGTTGTGTGATGCAGAATACTTTTGTGTAAGACCATTTATAATTATACACTGGATGAGTGTTACTGCCGACATTCCATAAGCAGATTAAAAGGTGTTTTACTCGAAGCTTTTCAAATTGGTTGGCTATTTGGTTTTTCAACAAAAATAGTGGTTATTGCACCTTCCTGAATTTTAAATGCTATGAGTGGTATGCCACAATAATATATATTGGAGTGAGATGCTGAACTCAGTAAGGTGTAATAAGCACTAGAACAATGTTTATCCTACATTCTGCTAGTGCACATGACGGTATGTTTAAATATAAGTATTTGGTAATACTAATAAACAAGTACACAGTTTTGGTTGTCGGTAGTGTAAGTAATGTAATAAGTATTATTGTCGATTTTTGTATTATAAAAACAGTGTGAGGCCTTTATTATTCATCCAAGACATTTTTTAAATAAAGCATTAACCCATGATCAGCAACCAGTTTCCAGATATGCTCATTTGCAAAATATAAATTTTACGTTTCCATAACTGCAGTTTAATTTTATTCCTAATTAGCCTAGTGGTTCAGGCATGCGGCTGTCAAGCAGCGGTCGTGGGTTCGGATTCCGGGTCGTACCAATGAGTTTTTTCGGGATTTGTGTACGGAATTTTTACCGTTAGCTTTTCGGTGAAGGAAAACGAGAGGAAACCGGTCTAATCCCAATAAGATCTAGTTTTCACTTTGGGTTCAAAGGGCAAAACCGTGAATAGTGCTAGGAGGATGATCAAATGGGGCCTGTTGCATCATGACTTGTAATGCAAGTGGAGAACACTTCAACGCCTTTTATCAAAAATTAGTCATTCTGCAAAAGGCCCATGGTTTCGTATTCTATTACCTACTAGCTGCCCTGGCTTCGCACGGTTAGTTTTCAGTTTTCCCGTAGGAATGAAGCATTTTCATGCGGTAAAAAGTAGCCTATGTTCATCAGGGATAATGTCGGTTTCTAATGGTAAAAAAAAAATTCAAATCGGTCCTATTCGGTTCCTATAGTAGTTTCGGAGCCTATTGAATACAAACGCAAACAATCAAATCTTTATAATATTAGTGTAAAACAAAGTATCACCACAAAACGCAACATGATCGCGATTGTTGACATAAAGCATTTGTCCCTTACTAGCAAGTATGGAAGTGCGAGAGGGATGCATGATATAAATTGTATCTTCTTGCAGATATTCTTGAAGGTTCATTATGGTTAAAGATTAGAAGTCTTCTCGAGAGCATAAGCGATGCAAAATGTCCGAATGATTAAACCCCCCGTTTAATTCAAAAGTAGTGATACGGCATTTGTACTGACTTGCTATTGTATATTTAGTGTGAGGATTTACTGGGCTACATACCTAAGTATTAACTGCCACTATTAGGCTTCGGTATCGCGGTTGTAGCGAACGAGTAATAGGGTGGCATGATAAAGGGGCCTACCGTTGAAACGGACGGCGCCTACGAAGGCACAGGGTCGTCTCCACCGCCCCGCTAACTTCCCGCGCCATTTCGGTTGAGCGGTCGACCTATGCCTTGCCAATACCAACCCCACTATCACTAGAAGTAGCCCAAAGAAATATAAGATTAGCAAATAGATGCCTTAATGCCATGTCACGCCTTTATTTACTTTTGAACGTGGTTCACTGTATTCTGTTATAATACAGTCAAAGTACCTAAACTTTACTGGTGTGCGATAACCCGATAGCGCCGTAATTATTAACTACGCAAAGAAATTGACCCCTATCCATGGATGCGATGAACCAATTAATTGGATTTGCTTTCATATAAGGCAACTAAGGAACATACTTGCTACAGACTATACTTGCGCAGAGGCCGTACAAGTGATTAATGTCGTAACTAATGTAATGGACAATAAAAGCCGTGCCTTCTTATTGATGATGCCTTTATTTCACTGATGTAAGTAAACAAGTGACTGAGAACGTAGTAATGATTTGACACGCCTTCCCTTATTTTATTGTTAATGCTAAGTTATTCAAATTCAATAACTACATTTTATATATAATAAATCTATTCCACGATGTTTTAAAAAAATAAACATTATCGCATTTTTTTAAACTTATCATATTAAATTACATATTTTATTATAAAATATTGCATTTTAACCGCACTAAATACAAGTTAACAAGACAATCTACACACTCAACTGTAGACAACAGAGTTATTATCAAAATACAGAAATGTTACACACTTTTGTAAGGCAATGGGGGTTTATTGTTTGAAATTACAAGTAATGTTATTTGTAGCTGTATGTAGGGGAAGCGCGCGTTAGCACCAGTCCGCCATGTACGTGAAGTCATGGAAGAGCTTGTGGTCGGTGGCGCTGAGCGCGCGCGGCTCCTTAGGCGGCGTCAGCACCGCCGCCTCCGACGTGAACTCACTGTCGAAGTTGCTCACATCCTCTAGATTATTAATAGTTGGCACAAATGGTGGCTTCACTTTACGAAGAAGTAGTTGTTCCCAGTTCACATTCCGGAAGAAGGCCTGCCTCTTAACGTCCTCGGCGTCTCTCTCGGACGAGCCCAAGCGCCGCTCGGGATTCTTCCTCAGCAGACGACGCATCAATGCTATCGCTTCCAGCGATAAAGTTCTCGGGTACCGCACTTCATCATTCACAATCGAGTCGAACACTTCGCCTTCGTCCTCGCCTGGGAAGGGCGACTCTCCCACTAACATTTCAAAGATCAAGACTCCGAGACCCCACCAGTCGACGGCCCGCGTGTAGGAAGTCTCGGTCAGCACTTCTGGAGCGAGAAATTCGGGAGTCCCGCAAAAAGTGCCCGTGCGGTCACCCCATCCCATCCCCTCTTTACAGAGACCGAAGTCTGCGATCTTTACAAAACCATCAGTATCCAGAAGAAGATTGTCTAGCTTTAAATCTCTATAAATAATGTTATTCTCATGTAAATACTGTAGGCCCAATACTACACAAGCTGCATAAAATACTGCCCTGGGTTCGGTGAACACATCTGCGTGAATGTGCATCATAAGGTCACCGCCAGCTGCATACTCCATCACGAAACACACGTGCTGGTCAGTCTGGAAACACGCGAACAGATTGACCAAAAACGGGTGCCTGATGGCATTAGCTACCTCGAAGATTCGTTTCTCGGACAACAGGGAATCTACTTCATCTCTTGCTATAATATCACCTTTCTTTAAAGCTTTTATTGCGAAATATTCATTTGTAGGTCGATATTGAGCTAATATAACTTTTCCAAAGTGACCTCTTCCAAGAACACTCAAAAACCTGAAGCAGTCCATTGACATCTCTCCTGATGACTGCCGGCGGGAGTCAAGCTCCTTTACAGATTCTATAACTGATGAGGAGCGAGAGGATGATATCCTCATGTTACTTGTCACTTCTACAATCTGATCTTCATTGCTCGGGAACTCCAAAACCAGTTTAGGTGATGGAGAAGGTGGATATTCGACTAGTGGATTGTCGCATGAACCTGTTTGCCCTTCCTTTGGTGCAAAATTGTCCCGCGCATAAGAATCTTCTAAAAATGCAAATGCTTCTTGGAGTTCCTTTTCCATTCTTAAGGTGGAGACATGCGGAGGAGGGAATGATGGCTTGGGTGGAGGAGTTGCTGGGGTTGTTGGGGCTGAAGCGGCAGTAGGCAAACCCAGGGGCCGGACACCGGCCATGCCACCAAGAGTAGTATTTGGGTTTTCCACATCTTTATTGTCTGCTGATCCAAATTGGAAGTTTAGCTGCTGCTGAGGAGTAATATGAGCGGTTTGAATGTTGTTCTGTATTGAGGGTGAGGACCTCTTCAAGAGCCTTCCGAGTACAACAGCGGGAATGTGCATATCCCCATATGAAGGTCTTGGGATGTTCTTGCCCTGTTGTTTAAATATTTTTCTTTGACGTTGAAGTTTTGGTCTTCTGGATATGATGGGGTTGAGGAACTTGATTTCTGCAAACAGCAGGCCCTGGGGTTCCAGCTCCAAGGCCATGCCATGTCTGATGTCATCAATAAACTCCTCTAATCTTAAGAATTTTACCGCACACAGCCCTCGCCAATCTTTCCAGTGCACACCAATCTCAAGTTCTCTTGACTTATCCAACTTTATAGTAAATCTGTAAAACAAAACATCAAAATTATTATTACTTTTACTTAAAAAGGGACATCAGCACATGTTAAAATTAGTACTTAAGAAAACAAATAAATAATTTTCATTTTAATTTTTCATTTTCAAAATCATTCATCTATAACATTATTCGTTCTAAGCTGTGCTGAGCAAAATTTGTCATACTACTATCCTAAGCAATGCATTATGTGTACCTGATAAGATATGTGTGACTAATACGAAAAGAATCATAAAGATAATAATTCTAGGAAGTACAGGTACAAGCTTTAATGAGGTTACCTTTACACAACTTCGTATGAATTAAACAAGGCAAAAACTTTATTAAAAATACTATTAATAATTATATACAAACATGATAACAGGTAGTTCATTTTAATAATAAATTACTGTTAAGATACTAGATAAATGCATACGATATTTGTTTAAGGACTAGTTACTCTTTATAGTTATTTATGACTAATTTGCAAAGGGATTATAACTATTACTAGCTTCTGCCCGCGACTATATTGCAGCTCGATACAAACTTTTACCCCCCCATTTCACACCCAGGGGATGATTTTGGGAATAAAAACTATCCTATGTCACTCCATCCCGTCAACTATCTTCACTTAAAAAAATCACGTCAATTCGTTGCTCCGTTTTGCCGTGAAAGAAGGACAAACAAACACACATATACACTTTCCCATTTATAATATTAGTATGGATAAGCAGTCTATAGAATAGAATTATTTATGCAGTTAAAAATTGCTTTCTTGTTAAACTTATAAATAATGAATCTATCAAAGTTAATTATCATGAGTTAGAAACACCTTTTTTCAGGGACCCGCCCAGTATCCCCTTTAAGGGTTTTTGAAAGGGTTTTTCGTAATGCGTTGCTTACCATAGCCGATGCTCCTCAAAACCCATTCATTTGGCTATTAAAGTGCTCCTATACGGTATCCCCTTCAAAGGGTTCTTGAAAGGGTTTGCTTACTAAAGCCGATGCTCCTCTTCATTTGGCTTTAAAAGCACTTTCAATACGGTTAAGCGCTTCAACAGTTTAAAAAAGCCTTTCGGACGGGTTTTTCTAGCAGTAGCGCCCCGTAAGGGTAACCCCTTCATACAGCTAAGTTAAATGAATGAGTTTTCAATCAATAAAGGACAACAAGTGATTTGGGCTATTAAATGAACAACTAACCCATTCAAAGGCTTTTTTCTGGGAAAGAGGGGGCGTGGGCGAGTCCCTGCTTTTTTACATGAAATCATTATATTGACTACTATACAGTTACAGTCACCATCAGATATATCGGCGCGGCCAAAATGCTAACAAATATCTGAAATGAAATAGAGAGAGAGAACACTTTGGCCGCTCTGATATATCTGATGCCTGATTTACATTCAGTCGAAGTGAACAGGGTGGTGGGCAGGACAGGCGTTACACCACATTTAACGCCCGTCCTGCCCACTTCCCTGCTCACTAGCAAACAAGACAATTGAACATTACCTTTGATCCCAGGCCTGCTGAGAGCATGGTCTCCAGCTAGTCTGCGCCACCGTGTGGTTGTCCAGCTTCATCACAGCCATTATCTCATTGCTTGTGTCCTCTTTAATGCTGTATGTGTATTTCATCGAGTTGCGTATCGTCACACCTTTCACAAAAGATTTCAAGTCTGAGGGGCTGGCTAATGGGTCACGACGGCTGCGTCCAGGTACATCATCTAATAGGTCCTGGCAACCCATTAGACGAACTTCCAGAGTACCAGTCACTTGAACACATTGGCTGATCATAGGTGCGGGGGACAGGAACTGAGCTCGTGAGCCACTGCTTGAGGACAGACTCACATACCCCGGGCTAGATCCTGTACTGCGCAACTCATGACCTAATTCTATAAATGCAGCGCTTTCTGCCGGAAGCTCTTGCCGGCGCATATCTAGCGACCTACGCAACAGGTCTAGTTTTTGAGAAGATTCAAGCAGGCTAGTCTGTGCCTCTTGTAAAGCTTTCTTGTCTGTAACTTTTTTGTCACTCTGTAAGAGTCTTATGGCATTCTTAGACCCCTCAACTACAGCTGCCTCAATTCGGAGTCTGTTCCTTAATTCTGCAATTCTTTCATCCAGGAGTTGGTCTACACCACTCATATCTAAGTTTCTTCCATCACCATTGGCACCAGGGTGGTCCCCTTTTTGTTGTTTGCTTAATTTAGAAATGCGTAATTTGAGGTACTCAATTTTGTCCTTAGAGTCTGCGAGCATCTGATGAGCTTCAGCGAGGAGTTTCTTGTCGCGCGACTGGTTACTGCTGGTAATGCTTTGTATCATGTTCTCCGCGCCCTGTTTAACCTTAAGTTCAATGTTGAGCTGCTTTTCGAGGGAGGCGAGCTTGCGGTCCGTGGTGGCCTCGCCGAGCTGCCGTTGCTGCTGCGCCGCCTCGGACGCCAGGATGATCTCCTCGTCGTAGGACAGATCCTGAGGCGACGTCGGCGTCGACTGACCGCGCGACAGCAGGAGCTGCGACTCGAGCTCCTGGAGATCCGCCTTGAGTTCATGGAGTTTCAAATTCGCTTTCTTCACGATGTTTGCGACGTCAGAAAGCGACCTGCGGTCCGTGGCGACTTCACGTAGCTTCTCGGCGCCTTCCTTTATTTTGAGTTCTTTACGTATCTCTCTACGTATCACATCCTTGAGTTCTTCCAGTTTAGAGGGCAAAGCTATTTCTGGAATACATTCCGTCTTAATTCCATACTTGACGCCCAGTTCGTAGAGAACGGGGTGCCGAATATAATCACTGTTGTAATAACCTGGGTCTGCCATAATTGAGGATGCACAGACTAACGTCAGTTAACCATAATTATGTAGGAAAATATCACTACTATTGCTTGTAGATCACAAAGTGTTCGAGAACTTATTACGTTTGCTCGTACGGATGCTTTTATGCATGAAATAAGAAATCATTGTGTTAAAGCGTTAAATTTAAACATAAATATTAGCTAAAAATGCAAAATCACAAAACGAAACACATCTACGACGAACTACGAAACGAAATCCTCTGATTGAATGAATGAAAATGAATGAATGAGAAATAAAGCATAGACAAGACTAGCGTGAATGCACAGACTAATAAGAATACAGACGCGCAGTATAAAGCAAGACGATGTTTCATATAGTTGTCTCTGTCACTGCTTATGGTCAGCTGATGTGAGTTAGAATGAGACGAATAGTATGGTATTTTGAGTCTATTGACGACTTGTCTCCAAAAACTGTTAACCACGGTGTTAAATGCTAAACAATCTGTCAAAGTCAAATCAACGTCAAATCTCTTGTGAATCTTGAGGAAAGTTGGTTATTTCAAGAATATTGTGTTGAAAAAGTAAATATTTCTGTAATAAGTTAATGATTTAAGTTGTATGAACTGGCACAATGGCTTGTGCAGTTCCGTACTGCCGAAGTTACGCTAGATTGTTAAAAAAGACCGGAGAAACAATCGGATTTCATCGGTAAGAATCATTTGGTTATCTTTCAAATATTTCATGTACATTACGCAATATAATGGTCTGGGATTACAGCAGATGCTTGATACTATCGGATAAGTACTTTTTACATGGATCAAACTTGATATTTTTGGGATTTTTAGTAAAAATACAATTGTCGTAAACATGGGTAGTGTTGTTACCATGTATATATCGATATTTCGTCGACATGAATTATTCATGTAGGCGTTTAGACAAAATATTTTAATGTTACATGTCTTAACTGTTAACTTCAGGTTTCCGGTAAATAATAAGCTTCGAAAAAAATGGATTGACGCAGTAGGGCGCAATAATTGGACGCCGAATAAACACCATAGAATATGTTTCGAAACATTTCGAAACTGTTTCGTTATTATTAAAAACATAAAACACTTGCTGCCAGATGCGATACCTACAGTTTTTCAGAGGCCGCTTGAGGTAAGTTGGTATAGTGAGTTTTATTTATTTTATTACTTGACATTTCTGAGGTCCCTCCAGATGAGTTAGTTCCATTTAAGTTTTGTATATGCAAAGAATTTGTATTAGTACATTGATTTTCTTTATATATCCATACCTACTATAATATGTATTATACATGCGAAAGTAACTCTGTGTCGGTTTGTTGTTTACCTGTTCATACTTAAGCAGCTCAACTGATAGAGATTGTATAATAATGTTTTCGTTACTGTATTTAATGCAGGGATCTCACCAGGATCAACAATTAGAAGGCAACTACAACAAAATGATGCTGAGCAGTAATGAAAGGCTACCAGATACAATACCTAAGACATCTGCATTGCCTCTTCAGGTGATGCAAGTTTACTGATTGCAAAAAGTTCTGTATAATTGGATATTTATTATTTAAAGCATTAGATGAAACTTTCTTATTAAAATGAGATATTTTCAGGAATATAATTGCGTTGTTATTTTGTGTTAGCTTACTTTAAAAACAAAGTTTTAATCGACTTCAAATCAATACTTCACGAAGCCACATTACATATTACCGCATGAACTGCTTTCTGAAAGCAAATGCACGATTTCAAAGTACCCAAATCGTTTCAAAATAAGATTTGAAGATTGCCCTGGTTTTCTCCAGGATCCCATCTTCAGATCCTGACCTTCCTAGGACCACCTTTTCTAACAAAACACCATTCTTATCGGTCCAGGCGTCTAAGAGTAATCGAGGAACATACATAAAAAAATAAAGAGCCAGCGGAATTGATAAGTTTCAGAAGTCGGTTAAAAATAAATGTGTTCCACTAAAGATCCACAAAATAGTGAGACTTAAAAAGTAACTCGTCTGACTACCTATGTATTTGCATAATTTAATTTGTAGCGAACATATGAAACATGAATGCAGTTTATTATATTCGTAGTCGTGTAATGGTTTTTGTTTTCTATTTGGTAAGTACCATATTAATTTTTGCATAGTATGGATAGAGATACAATTTACTTACGAGTATCGCATATTACGAATTTATTAACAGTAAATATCGATATCGATAACTTGTAAGAAAATATCTTTCTGTGCACTAAATCTCGAGCGAGCGAGAGAGCGAATTACATCGTGCGAGCGAGAAAGCGGAGACAATGACATATGAAGACCTGTCAGATAACATGGTTCTATCCCTTTCTTACTCGGCGTTCAGTACGTAAGTGAGAAGAGATCGGATGTATAGAAAACGTTCAATTTATTAGGGCCTATCTGCTTTTCTCTGTAATCTGTGCGTGAATGAATTGAGGTGTGATATGTTTGGCTGTGTTGCCATGCTTCATCATCATCATGCTTTGAATTCGTTAAAATCGATTATCAATCGTTCTAATTTTATATTTTTGTTTGGTTTATTAATAAATTTGTCAGGTGCTTTATTTACCTAATTAATTTTAAATTAAGATAAATATTTTAGTAAATATGGTTGAAGTGCATTCATAAAATGAAAATCTGTTTCGTAAATTCGTATTTCGTCATCATACCGCGCTGCGCGGCAGTGTGTACCAACTTTAACTTTCACTTCCTCCTTTCTTCTCACTCTCAGTAATTTTTAGCAAAGTTTAAAGCTGTTAGCTGATCGATTAACAAACTTCTTATTACAAAATTAAGTAAGCAACTTATATAAAACGCGCCAAACTAATTGGAAGCAGAAAATTGTGTTTGTTACTGTAGAATCTACTGGAAAAACGAGCAGAGCTAACTGTCAGGTGTCAGGTGCTGTACCTTGGATACCTTCTGCTGCTGCGTAAAATGTTCTTGGAGCTGTAACTTTGCATCGCATCGCAAAGCTGGTTATTCGGCTGCTGCCGCCAGTGACATTGGATCATAATCTAGTTCCCATTTGATGGAACGATAATGCCAGTGAAGGTTGACATTACTCCACCGCCGCCAGCCAACTCCAAACAGCCTGGCGTAACTAAGTCCCTGCTGTACAATGGCTCAAAATTCCAGGGGCATCAGAAATCTAAGGGAAACTCGTATGAAGTCGAGGTGGTTTTGCAGGTTAGTTTATGTAAATATACTATAACATTGCATAGAACCAGCTAGTTCTATCACATAACCTTAATATCGTGAGCATCATAAGTTGAACGTAATGATTGTGCATTTTCTACTTTTTATAAATAATGTGTTGCTTCCATTGTCAAATTTAATAATAATTGTTTTGTTTCTTCTAGCATGTTGATGAAGAGAATTCATACCTTTGTGGTTACTTAAAAATAAAAGGATTAACAGAAGAATTTCCAACACTTACAACTTTTTTTGATGGTGAAATAATATCAGCAAAATATCCATTCTTGACTCGAAAATGGGATGCTGATGAGGATGTTGATCGGAAACATTGGGTGAGTATGAAATAAGACTTTAGATAATGTATTTTAAGAGACTGTTGCCAAACGGCAACTAGAGGCCTAAATGCAACAAAAATACTATAATAAAACTTATACATATACATATATTGTATACATACCTTATAAAGGTTATACTAATGATAATAATTACTTTTTTATTTACAATAATGTTAACTCAGAATCTCAGATTGACTGATATTAATGTATGCAATTTTAAACTCAATTATTTAATTACCATTCATGATTCTATTGCAATCAATTAGACTTTTTCTCATATCAGACACTGTTATCTAGTGGGTCATTGAACCCTAAACTAATTAAAATATTAATGACCCATATCCACCCAGCTCTAGCCTTAATATTGTCTAGTGAAGTGGTTCAAAATCTTCTTATACTATAACTTTGTTTCTTTGTGTATATTCATTTTCTTTTGTTTGTTTTCAGAGTAAATTCGACTTATTTGTTCCATATCTCAAGACATTTAACTCGGATTCATTTGATTATGACTCACTTGAAAAGGCTGATTATGTATTTATGAGGTGGAAAGAACACTTCCTAGTGCCGGACCATACAATTAAGGACATAAATGGTGCTTCATTTGCTGGCTTTTATTACATATGCTTCCATAAGTCAGCAGCCACAATAGAAGGTTATTACTATCATCGAAGTTCAGAGTGGTGAGCATTGATTTTTATTAACCTTTTCATAAAATCAAAAGTAAATGGTATAGGCCTAATTGTGTATAAAATAGTTATCTGTAGAGTGAGTTATTGCCCTCTTTATTGTGTAGATTAAAAGTCACTTACACAGTTTATTAATATAGACAATGAGGCCAATACTGCTGTGAAGTTATATAGAATAAAATGAGCAACTTACGTTTGTGTACATTTTGCAAGAATACATCCATATTTTTCTGTTACTTCCAGGTTTCAATCTTTGACTCTAAGTCATGTTCCGGAACACAGCATCCAAATTTATGAGTTCAGATGAGATGTCAAACTTTCAAGTTTGGATGGTTATTCGTGTCCGCTAGTACTTACATGTCCCTTAAGTGTATCTCCATTCAATATCTTTGGAAAAGATAAATATACCAGTATAAGTCTTCAGTAAAGTAAATGTAAGTGAAAGATGCAGGGCCAATGACAAAAAAATCATCAGAACAAAATATTATTCAGTAAACTGTAATGTTGTAGCAATTTGATTTGAATCCGTGCGTGGATCAGGGCAGCTGCTGTCTGCTCTTGCACATACTTCAGGGTGACTGCCTACATGTAACATTCTAATGTTATGCAGGACTTTTGTAGTCAGGGATAAAGAAATTAGTAAATGTGTAGTGATAGTATACTGACACTGCTATGTATGTATGTCGTGTAACAATATACTTATTTATTGAATGACATTGGAACATAATTTGCCAAAAAGTATGGTGTAGTAGTTAATGTAAGTATATGTTTCTCAATAATAGTAAGTTTTTTATTATTGTGATATTTTGTACAAATCACTTGTGTGTAAGTCATCATGTCAATGTAATCATCTAATCGTCATTACCCTTTCGTATGCCTGGTTCTGGATCCGTCCAGAATGGTTCGAACTTACAACTTAAACTTCAAGGTCACGATTTGATTGTTTTTTTTTGACATCGGCATACGAGAGGTTACATGTCACTACTGTAGATAGTTAGCCACTACAAATCGTCTGACAAAGTATGTGCAAGTGCAGGGAACCTTGTTTTGAACAAGTTGATATTTTGACTTGATCTTAAATATTTTCAATAAAATGACTTTACAGCAATTTAGTTTTTTTATTTTTCGACGAATGTTTCGGTACATTATAAATAAAACGTAACTTCCCTTTGATTCAGTTTTAATATAACACATTTCATATTTACAATAATAAAATACTGGCAGATAATCATAATCATATAATTCACCGAAATGCAGTATAGTTATGCAAATTTTGCGATATATTTTAAGAAAACATTAGAATCATTCTATTCAACTGTGGTGCACAACGCCGCAGTGGCATCGAGGAGGTACAGGTAATGCACATCTTATAGAGTCAGGTGTTCTGATATGTCTGACACGTGTCCAATAGAGTGAGTTCCAATTTGTTTAGCTAAATATAATTTTCTACTGAGAGAGATGTTAAAATAGCCAAACTGCAGGAGATGCGTGTCGACTATAATTCCAGTTTCTCGTTAGTTCCTTTTCAAGTCATTATTATATTAATAGTTCACTACTTATTATATTCTTAATCTATCTGTACAGTAAACAGTTGATATTTGTGCAAGATGTGACTGATGCATCCTCGGACTGAGCCTACGCAAGTCGTTTTTAGCGCAGAAACAGTCGCAATCGGGAATTGACGAGCTGCCAACTCTCCCCGCGCCGCCCGCTTTGCAGTCATGACGTGAACTTTATATAAAGACGCGACATGTTTAGAAATATGGAATGGGATGACCTACGCAATACAGTAAAATAAAGGTAAGTTTCTCAAATAATAGGTGCTTTTGTACTTTAAAAATTGAATCCACTGGTTGTAATTGTGAACGGCGAAGAACCTAGTTGGTATAAAATCTTATCCAATTAAGGGCCGGTTTTTCAATCTTTAGAGAAAGTAATCCGTCAGTTAAAATTATCACCATCTTTTTCTGAAGTCATATGAAAGAAAAGGACAGAGCTAACATTTATCTGACAGATAGTTTTATCTGGGAATTGAAAAATCGGCCCTAACTATAATAGTTCAAAAGAAATATAGACGAACGAATAAAATATCTATAATGAAACTGCACCGGTCACGATTTCTTCAACCTGTTTTTAAAATTTCCATGGAAATGTCACTTCGGTTAAATGGAATGATATAATTATTGTTCGTGAAAAAATATACAAAATATTTGAATTAAGGATTTCAGTATTCTTAGTATTTTTATTTTATTTTTTTATACCACGTCGGTGGCAAACAATCTTAAGGCCACCCTGATGGTAAGTGGTTGGTGGTGGTATTTAAAATGGAACAATCACTTAAAATATTAATTTGAATGTAAAATAAACGCGAGTACTTAATGGTGCTACATCTTCACGATTAAAACTGAATTGCAGGTCGGAAAATGGCCAGTGACATTATATGGACTATTATAAAAATGTATTGTTTCATAGACATTTAAATAGTAATTAATTATATTTGAAAAATACATCCACTTTCCTAAGTCAATATAATTCGATCATCAATATAGATAATTTGTATTAGTGAGTTATAATGCACCAATGCGTCACTATTAGATACTCTAATACTTAATCTAAGCTTTGGTGGGATCGTTATATGTATTTGTAATAGTTCGGTAAAGTTACGAGTAGTTAGTAATACAATCATTAAAATTAAACGAAACTAATACAGTTTGAATATTATAAAGACACTTTGACTGACATACTAAACATATACATAATATACATTTAAGGACTTAAAATTATACAGGAACAGTCGTCCTTCAATCTCATTTAATTGCTATAAATTACGAGGCAAGTCTGCGTGGGGCACAATGGACCAATAAATTTAAACGTTTAACTTACAGCCCTTTCAAGGATAACCACCAATATTTCTATTGGTGGTGGGTTGGAGAGGTCGAAAACCAGAAAGTTATTGTCTGAAGAAACTTTCATCTAAACGTATTATCTACATTTTCTATTAAGGTGAGACGCCCAGGACGATTGGTGGTATTTTCTAATCGATTTTCTATCGAAAAATCTTTATGTAATTGTTAGCCATCTTCGTCATCGTTCGTTCGTGTAGCCATTTTTTTAGTTTTATTAGTTCTAAACTTCAACTAATACAATACTTAATGTTTATACCATTTCATAAAATTCGCTCGATAAAAAAACCAATTAAGAATGCCGCTAATAGGCGTGGGCACACTCGCTTTAACGGAGATATTTAACTCTAAAACAGTTTCCACTTAATTATGATCAAACGCTTTGATCCTTGAAAGGGGGTTGGGCAAGCCAGCGCCAGTACCTACGGTTCATAGTAAAGTAAGACAACGTGACTAAACACCAAACACATCTACTACCTACACACACACTACCACATTTCACAACGAAAATAACATCAAAATAATTACATCGAATAAATATAATTTAAATTAGTGATTGATATATTCATAAACAATTTACATTTAAATTAAACAACGATAATACTCCGCAAGATGAAACACTTAAATTGTATAAGTAGGCGTATTTACAAAAACTTAAACAGCTAATAAAAACTTAACTATGTATGACTGTAATATTTGGCTTTAAAATAAATAGGCTAATATATTGAAAGCTATTGACAGAAATGAACCAAACGGATAGGACTAAGATTGTAATAAGTACATTTGCTATTAAAGTTGCTACTCTCCGCCTATGTTTGGAGCGGTAATAATTTAGATTGTAATAGTAATATTACTTTCATTAAATACATTTCTTCCATAGCTTCCATTATAAGTCGTCGGGTAACATCGAATTGTCTAGTTTTGGGTGAAGTGAGCTATCTTTTTGATGTGCTTTCGCTGCTGAACCAGTGTCTCAACCCGAGCAGGGTGTATAGGTCCTGGTTGTGGGATCGCATCGGGCTCGGCTGGGCGGCGGCCCTGTACGGGTACCCCTGCGGCTGCTGGGCGTAGTCCTGCAACCTCGCGTACACGTCTGCCTGGTTCGCGTCCGGCAACCCGTGCGGTCGGTAGTAGGCATGCGGGTACGTATGGTGATGTCTTCTGGGGTTTTCGTGAGCTACGCCAGCGTAGACCCCACCTACTTGCCGTCTATCAGGCCAGTAGTCTTGTAAATGACGAAACGGATAATTCGGTGGTGGTGTGACAGGATGTTGGCTCGTCCAAGGGTAGCGGTAATATCCCTCGTTATTGAAACTTGAAAGTAGCGGATTCGCCTTGGGGTTTTCTGGGAAAACATGTGGAATTGGGAAAGGAGGTTTCGCCATTTCGAGCGGCTTATTGCGGCGATGTTGAAGTGGTTTGGTTCGTGTGCCGAGTACGGTATCGTCTTTTACAGCATATGCTTTTTGGTCTTTGGCAAAATTGTCGTCAGTTGTAACCTCGGCGTAGCGACTGATCAGTTTGATTGCTTCTCCGATATCTGAATACTCAGTTTCGGGGCTTAATTTAGTTTTATCCTTTGTCAAGTGTTCGTCTAAATTTGATTTTAAATTGTGCTTCTCGGTAGAGACGTCATCGTTAGTTTCATTCTTAACAGGCGTTAAACTAACATTATTGTTCTTGTCTACATCAGTATAGTTAACAGTTGTCGCATTAACTTGTAAAGGCGCTGACTCCGTTGTTTGTTCAGTTGTAACCTCTGTTTCTTTAGGTAAATCGTCATACTGTGGGTTTTGGTATTCCGTACCGTAAACAACTGGGTCGACATTGACATGTCCATAAACTTGCTCCTTCTGTCCTAGGTCAGTAGTGTTAGTTTGCGATGACTCAGTTTCATTGACTACGGGACTGTCTCGTTTGGGTTTGTCTGCGTAAGGTAGGAAGTTGTTCAAAACGTTGTGGTTCACGATCCCGGCAGAGGCAGTATCGTTGTTGGGTTTCGAATGTTGAAGTTTCAGCAGTTCTAATTCAGCTTCTATGCTAGCGTCATTGTTAGGTTTATTCTCGTCCTTTTTGACAATGATCGGTTGATGTTCTTGAGCCTGAAATGAGAAAATACCGAATAAGATTAAAACATACATCAAAATATCCTTACACAAAAAACAAATAATTGAGTTCATTAGTTTCGTTTTAAGGGAGCTAATTAAGTTTAAGTTTGCAATTGGGTTGTTAAAGAAATTACATTTTAATGGGTTTGCGTTGATAAAATTTTGTTTTTTCATTTATGTAATTTATCTCCTTATTTGCTTGTGACTTTGTGCTGTTGGTCACCGCTAGTCGTGGTCAATTATAGCTTTACTAAGACGTAGTGTTGAAATAAAAAAAGCGTAAACAATAATTACTTTATTCAAGAACCCAATTGCGCAACTTTCCGTAACAAATTATGTACCTCAGCGGCTGGCTCATGCGACTGCAGCGGGGCGGCTTGCGGGTCCAGCCCGATGGGGATGGAGAGCTGCAGCGGCCCCGTCTCCTCGTCTCCGTAGTCGTACATTACGTCGCTCGGCGGCGACGTGAACAACGCGTTCAGTTGCTCGAGGAGGATTCGCTCGTGCTCATCTTTGTTCACGGTAACCATCTGAAATTACAAGTTTCACATTGTTATTGCGTCTCGCTTGGATGATCGTTTCCGAGATGCCGAATTCTACATGCGCGTCACAGTTCTTCGAGATTATCTCGTAATTTAAAGGTTCATGAATTATTTTGCTATGGATGGAATAGAACGTAGGTATTCGAAAAATTAAGTTTACCTGAATGCATCCGTTTCGGTCTAGCCGCTGTCCTTTCGGACACACATAGGGCGTGATGAAGAGCGACTTGGTGATGATCCTTCTCGGCGGAGCGCTGGGGTTGCCGCTCTCCGGACTCTTGAGCCAGGAGCGCCAGGCCAGCTCGGAGGCCTGCCGGTCGAGCGTGCGCGGCGGCTCCGATGTGGTGGCCAGCGGCGCGGCGGCCGTCTCCGTCGTCAACTCAGCCTCCTCTGTCGCGCCGAGCGCACAGGACGACAACAATAACGTGCACCACACGTACCACATCGCAGACACCTGAAAGTTGAATGGAAACGTTTCAGTAAGGACCACTATTGATATAGGTGTTTGAAAACGTCATCATGATAACTACTACGATGCGACTGTCGTATTTGATATTCAACTCAGTAGAATTTCAACTTAGCCATTTTATAGTTTGTCAGAGATCTTAGTAGACTACTTGAGCAATTATGTACATCATATTACCTACCAGTGGCTATTAACACTTGATGTGTCACGTGACTATTGGAACCGGATTGCCCATTAATTAAAGGGAAGAGCATTTACACCGAGTACCTAGATGCTAATGTTACCTAATATACCTACCTACTTGAAGACATTAGCCACCGTCTCTTGATAGGTATATTATATGAACACATTAAGGTTCAACTGCCGGTCGTTATCTTAATTAATATCAACATTATACAAAACATGTAACTATCAGTAAAACAATTAAAGAGAGCAAGCGGGCTACGATTGCGATAGATACATTTGTATTGAATATTCAAGGAGATGATCGATTGTGTGCGGATCCAGAGGCGTGTGATGTCAACTGGACCAAGGCCCGGCCTTAGCCATTAGTTCAATAGCTCGAGCACGAATGAATTGCGTATTCACTGGACCTACTTCCATTGCCGTCAGCAGCTGATTCTGTCATTAAGTCACTTTCGATTTCTACGCGTTAGGTCTTTATGCGTAATTTAAAGCGAGTAAAAATTATAGGAGCGGTCTCGATGAGTTCATATTTTATGCTTTCTACTACCTACTTGGTGACTAAGAGTAAATTTGGAAAGAAATTACCGTCGTTAAAGTGATTCTTAGTCAGACGGCTAAGTGCATTTGGCTTAGAAATGAATAAAATAATTAAAAATTTTAAATTGTCGGAGTTTTCTTTACGGTAAGAAAGTGAAATAAAAAACAACGACGCAAATTTGACTACCGATTTAGCGGACCCGGAGCTTTTTGCGTTCACTGCTTTTTGCGCAATTTAAAAAAAGCAGTGAACGTGTTCCAGATACCACATATCATCGACCTTGAGGCCCTTTGTCATTCAACCGAGTGAAAGTTAATACCCTAAGCTTCGCCTTCACTTTTAAAGCACTTTGTATTATGCACTTATAGTTCGATAGCATTATTAAGATGTTAAATGGTAATGGATGTCAAATTATGCCGGTATTTCATCCATCATGGTCGATCCGATCACGACTACAAAAGTAGGCATTGTACCGCACCTGTCTCGTTCTACGCAATCAAACGAGAAAAAGAGGAAAACAAAACACCAATTCTATTTACATTATGGCGGAATGTTACGGCTGCTCTTGCAGGTGGAATGCTACCTTTTAAAATGTAACTTAGTAAGTAGGTATGGGTAATGAGCAAGAGAAAGTGAAATTACAAGTTACATTTGGAAGACCAACGTAATGACATCCTAGCCGCGGCATAGCATGGTTGACGGCGCATGTTTCTATTTGCAAAAACTTTTACAATTTTTAACACCGCCGGCGACAAACATCGTAGTTTGCAAAATATTCCTAAAAAATGCTAAACTAAACTAAGTATTATGTTTTGTTGGTATAAAATAAATAGGGATATTTGAAGTAGGTACTTAAATCTATAGTTAACTTTGCATCGGATTTGTTGAAAATAGTGGGGAAGTTTTTAGTTTCAGTTGCGAAAAGGTTAGCGTTACAAAGTTAGGTGGGCTGAAGTCGATGGAAAGTTGTTTGAACTTGGAATTGTTATTATGAGTAGGTATTATTTCCATTCGTAACTATAATTTACTTACGTATAAAACAGCAGTCGTAAGGAGTTTACATTAATATCGCAGCTGGAGTTTATTGTTGGTAGGTAGGTATAATTAGGTCCACAGTTGGGGTAGTCATATTGCTAATCGTTGATTCCAAACCCAGAACATACAGTCGCTGTGGCCGAAATCGGCCAGGAGAGCATCAATCATCATCATTCAGTTAACATCGTATTTGCGCGACTTGTCAAGATATCTAAAAACGCCCTTATGCCTCTTGACAAAACTGCAAGTGCTCTTCGTGATTTTATTTTTGTTCCGATGTGAAGTGACCCTAAACAATTTACTTGCGTTGTAAATATTTATTGACCTGTGGTTAATAGTCATCGTCTCGACACCGTTAGGTACGAGTATTATACTTACACGTAGATATCCCGGTTGGAGTTTTTTGTTATCATTTTTTTTCAATGTTTGTTTTACCTCAGAACTGTCATTGATTGAGCCGATTCGTATTTTTTTGTTTGTAAGTACTTATATGCTTCCAGGTGGGTCCCATTTTTTTCAAAAATTCAGTTGGATGATGGGATCCATGAGGAATTGAGGGAACTCCTCAATTATATTAGGCACGCGTGTAGTGATTTTGGTATTTTCTATTATAACTCGTGTATTTATCATATAGGTATCATAAATTTGGTGGAGTGGAATTGACGATGAAGACCACAGATGACTTATGGAATTCCTCAATTATGAACTTAAAAGTACAAAAGTACCTATGTTACTGATTCTGATAAGATTCCGTTGAAATAGCAAAAACTATCGAAGTGCCAAAGGATCACCTTGTCACAGTATAGAAGAATAATACAGTAGGTAATCTGAGGCCGTTTAGGAGCGTTCGTTACCTACTGCGCAGGGCTGTGTCACGTTTTATTAAATAATTTTTCTTTTAAGTATGCAAAGTATTTCTGTTACACTGTTCTGTTAGACAATATTGTATACACACAGTAATAATATTATAAAGAGTTAGGTATGTGTTTTTAGTTTTCCACTTCATCGAATATTTTAATACCACTAATACTATACCTAAAATATTTCCTTGTAAGTACTTATAATAGTTGCTAACTGCACTAGGTTGGTAGGTGCTTAGTTACAAGCCTATTGGGCTTCTTCACAGGCTCCTCTGACTTGCGGCACGTGCTGCGCGGCGGCATTCGGTAAAATCAAACTTAAGAGGCCGCAGTTACCTCGGCCGAATTTCACCTTCCCATACAAACGTAGTTACGCTCTCATTTTAAAACTACGTGTTGGATTGTGACGAAACTTTGCATATACAATGACATGAGGTATATCTATGTCTGTAATTAGTTTATATGGTTTCAATTTATAAAACAAAGTAAATACAGCAAAAACTAGTTTTGTATGAAAAAGTTAAATTAGCTGTATCTTTTTTATTATGGTATCTGAAGCTACGTAAACTAATTTCAGACATAGATATACCTCATTTCATTGAACATGCAAAGTTTCGTTACAATCCAACACGTAGTTTTAAAATGAGAGCGTAACTACGTTTGTATGGAGAATCGAGCTTACTGCGGACTCTTAACAATTGTTTTTACGTTTCATTGGGATTTAAATGAATACCTACACTAAGAAAAGTTACGTACATACTTCTCTTGGTATTTGGAAAAAAGATAGCTCCGGATTTGTCCCAGTGTTATTAAGGCACCCATATACACAACAGTACACACGTTTCCGAAAAGACGACGACGACATGGTAGCGAGTGAGAGCGAGCGAACACGGCAACGGCGCGGCGGCCCCGATTGAAGCATTCTCCATCATTCCCGAAGGCTATGTGTGCGTGCGTACCGAACACGCGCGCATGTGTGCAGCCATGGGATGTACCTTTGTTCGCAGTTTAATTACTGTCTTCTATACTGTGACCTTGTGGTGGATCGATTTCACAGGACAGGCATCAGCCTGTCCTGCGAAATCGATTGAAGTCCTCAAATATTGTCGGGCCACATAGAGCGATTGGGTTTTTTCTCTAATAAGTAAATAATAATCAACGCATTTCCTCTCGGAAATCAGTTCATGTGGTAAATTGGAAAAGAAATGTGGAAATGTTCTCCTGGCTTGGCGGAGTACTAAATTGAAGTCGGTTAAAACTTTGTTTTTAAAGTAAATTATCCTCTGTTAGACCGGACTAGACCAAAAGGGAATAAGGACTTAATCTTAGGTTAAACGTCTAAATCTTAAATTGAAATTTAGTAGGTAAGCAGTATTGAAGTACTTACTTAGGTATGTGATTTTAATCCTAAGTTCGATCATTATGGAGACAATCGAAATCATTTATCATCATTAACAACTTGGATGTGCGTCAGTCAACTTCATTAACTAGATAACTCCTTCAAAAATTAGTCGCAAACAAAGATACACGCGTAAAAACTATGCTTCTGTCACTATTAAGTAGGTAACTATTGAGTAACTAATTACGGTAAGTGTAACATGCTAATGTGACTACACGTGTCACTCGTCGCCACGACAATGGAAACATCGAATCCCCTTGACTTGACCTCCGTTATGAACACCTTATGGCGTTTGTACAATCGGCTCATGAATTTGGTGCGCAAAACAAGGGCAGTGGCTGTTGACCCCGTCTATGGGCATCTGGCAATGATCGCGCATCAGATCGCGAACGCGGAAGCGGGGAGCTGACCGCGTTTCGAGGAGTCCTTGATCCAAGCTTAGTTCATGTTATAACACCCCGCCGTGAAATACGATGCCATAATCCCGCGTTTGTATCTTTATGTACTTCTATTTCCAATGCGGTTACGCGTCGTGAATACAACGGTTTTTGCATTTAACGCTAGGTAGTTCTTGACCATTCGTGGAGTTTGTAAATACAAATTATAACTACGATACTACTATGCGCGCTCGCGTACATTGTAAGAATCGTAAATGTAAGACAAAGAATCAGTTGAGACTGGACACACTTGTCTATCTCGGCCTTCTAGCGCAGAATATGGAGCAGTAAATAAATGCGTGAAGATTGATGATCTTTTTAGTAGACGGCGTCTGACCTAATGAGTGTATTGTGTTTACACCGAGCAGACGTCGGGTATTCCACTCGGATATTAGCCGCGCGCCGAATCCTCGAATGTTGAACCCTACCTTGACATGCATGCGAGCGCGGCGCCGGCCGCGCGCAGAACCGAGGTACACCGACACAGGGTTGCACACAAATAGCTTTCCAGTCACAAGAACTCGACTCGAGTGCTTCTCAGAATACTTACTCGATGCCGGTATGTACTACTTAAGCTTTAAACCGCTGGAGATAAGGCCATCGTTAATAACGCACGGCTGACGGACATATCCCGCCGCCCATTAAAAAATATAGGCACCGAGTTGCGCTATTGTTTGGACATGTTCGTTTAATTAATATGGATGCGTGAACCAACATCGTTTAAATGGGGCAACTAGGGGATCGTGCGTTCCTAACTTTCTACAGTCACGCTTGGTCTACATGGTGCCACCCTCCGCCAAGGACTCGCAGGTGCACACGAAAATAACGAATTTATTAAGGATATCCACAACGCGACGATTTATTACTGCGGGCGTCGGGCCCTTTTTAATTAGCGTTTTGGTTAGAATTAGGGACATCCTTGTTATGTTCTGACCATAAATAACGGATTAGGATATGCGACATGCTGAACACGCCATTTAATTTTGTGTATAGTAAGGATGTGTTGTTAAATCACAATGAGATTCACAAATAGCTTGGACACGGCACGGCAAGTGGCATTGTTTCGTAGCTACCTCGTAGCTACCTTACGGACTAGCCATTACTGGGCCCGTGCAATGATAAGTTGATAAGTTTATATTCCAGGCTAGGCCACCGAACGCGGGTTGCCAACCATTAATTTCCATTGTATGGTAATAATCGGTGGCGTCGAGAAAGTGTCCGCTAACTGGTTGGACACGATGTCGGCCAAATTTGCATATTAGGTAACTGACGTGTCACCTGCTCATGATATCGATTGACACGTGGATCATTTAGGTTCCGGATTGTTCAGAAGTATTGATTTTCCCAGAAACGGCTTATTATTCACGTCACTGATGCCACTGGAGGTCAGTTTGATGAGAATAATTACCGTTGTGTCACGATCACGAGATCACGACCTTAAGTTTTGTTGGGGATTAAGATCTTAAGTTTCATAACAGGTGGTGTCTGTGAAATCCGATTCCCAATAAAAAACATTTCCGCATTATCTAAGATCCTACTTTTTCAGGTTAGACTCTGCTTAAATAAAGTAACGTTCATAGAATTACTACAGTATTGGTATTTAACAAACATCACATGATTTTTTAAATAATTGTTAAGCACCTATGGTTGTCTCAAAAAACTTGTCTCGATTTTCGGAGGTCATTCAGCTTTTCTTAGGTACCTGAGTGAACTTGAACCCGCAAAACCGGACTTTATGTTCACCTTACGTATAAATCATCTTCCTTCAATGCAATTAGTTAGGATGGAGCATTCATAGTGTTCTATCGTTAAACTGTACCGTCGGCGATAATTTGCTGGCTGCTTATTGTGACGGCCCCACGCGAACCAGCACTAATGAGTATACTGTCTCCATTTCCACTAAGTTTAATATGCTTGTCATTTCATATACTCGTACCTAGTTATATTTCACAAGCTTTGGAATGACGCAGGCAAGTCTCATTAAAACTCAAACTACTTTAGAGCATTCAACTGTTTATGAAGCCACTTCACATCACGGTTATCCAGATAAATCACTCTCTGGGATGAAAGTCCTTTAAAGGTTTTGATTTGACAAACGTGCAAGCTTTGAAGCTGAATTTGTGTCACATAAAGAATCGTAGAAACCTAGTGATGTCGAAGGCAAATCGTAAATTTTCTATACACCCGTCTAGTGAAAGGACGAATCAGTCTATATTTATTATTTACGATAAATCCTTGGGGTATTCGTATCTTCTATTTCTTTACATAGTTTCTTAGGCGAAATAAAAATGAATCTTTACTTCGAAATTACCTACAAATTATTAGTACATTTTACGTCACACCTGGCCATAATGCGAGTTTTACTGCACGCTGCGAAAAGAATTAGAGGGAACTGTTGTAATATTTACGTAGGTACTCAGTAATCAGCGAGTATATGCTGAAAATTAATATCCTTTCTTCTGACATGCATTCTCAAACAACATCATGTAGGTACCCATCTTGGTACCTCAGTGTGCACGGAATTCTGGAAACTGACTCCTCGCGCTTAATCACACATAACTTTGGCTTGAAACTGATACCTATTAATATTAAAACCGTTTCTACTCTCCGAGGTGCAATTAAATTGAATGCTTTGCTTTACTGCATCGCAGGTTGGTTACAATTACAATACGTTCTCACGGCAGAATAAAGAACGCAGGCGTGCTTGAAAGTTGCGCTTCGGCCTCTTAATCATTAATAGTGATTGCAATTTGGTTTTTGCAGCTGTGGGACGCGACGCGTTTTGTCACTCTCGTAGGCAAGTGTGTCGGCCGACGGCCGCCGAGAGCGCACACGACCTACTGACTGACTGAACATGTGTCGTGACATTTACTACATCTTCATTTTCGGTACTTTAGATCGTATCGGCTGATAATCGCCTCGACTTGTAAGGTGCATAAATTATACTATATCAAACACAATCTCGCCTTTGTAGAGTTCAAGGTGTCTATCCTAACGTGCAGCATCATGGTTATAAATTTCAACTGTCCATTTGGAACATTCAAGATAGTAATCGACGCGCATACGCTTTAGTAAATCATTGGAGTGCGGCGTAATACGCAGTAATGAGTTTAGAGCAGATGCCCGTCAATGTCCAAAAACAATTTAAAGCAAATGGAGCTAATCGGTGCGTGCGTGCTAGTGTGCCCGACCTCCGACACGCGCGGAGAGTGGAGACGGCCGGCGACTGTCGTTTATTTATAAAACAACAACAACCCATTCAACTCCCTTTTATCATTTTCAAGCCGTCGTCCATCATAGATTTTAACGTTTTTCTTAGGCGAGCAAAGCTAATAGTGCATTAACATTTTTAATGGACACTAACTTAATAACCAATTTGGCCCCGTAAGATTACAAAGCAGGAAATTGCCGAGAGACCGCTGCACTCCTGAGGGCGTTCATTTTACGGTCTAAATATGTATTTAAAAGCGTTTCTAAACGGACGGTTGGTCGTTGTTAATGAGTGTGCGAATACGAAGTCCCACGCACCGCGCAGACGGATGTGTTCAGAATATCGTCTTCGTATTTTTGGAAGTCTGCTTTGACGGAAGCGCGGCTGCTTTCCTCGATGCATAACAAATAACTCGTATCAAGATTTACGCCGTGTCTCACGGCCACGGATACACTCACCTGTTAAGTATACCTACAGTGCGTACTCACGCATCGCGAGACCTTTAAAGGTTACCTGAATGCGTTACCTACCATAGAACTCGTTTATGTCCTCTTCGACATTTACTGAGATTTGTATTAAGTTGCCAACAGATCAAAGTTCAGTGTAGAGCACACTGGGTACGTTAAAATGTCTGAGGCTCACAGCCACTAATAGCAGTCTTGTAACGAACCTTATACTAATGAAAATGTTCTGCAATCGCACTACCTCTAACTAAGAGGCGCCTAGAGTAATAACTTAACTACCTAATACCTGCCAGTCCCGTTCGTTACTTCATATCTATCAGCGACACGAATGCAATTATCCACTACGCCTATTTCCTCAGCATATGCAAAGGCCCTAAAAAGAACTGGCGAGGAAAACGGGTGAGTGAAGGAGGCTTACCTTGGGAGACGCGCGGTGCCGTGCGCCGCTCACATCATAATGGGCGTCCGTGGTGGCCCGGCGCCGGCGCAGCCCTGCGACAAATAAATCTTCATTAAAATGATATATCACACGTCCGCAACACGTTTCGGGAACTTCTTAACTTACAGATACTAACTCAAAGAGCGAGCCGAAGCAATTATTCCGACTACTTAAATCGCAAGTGTATCGGCGACATCGGTGTTAATTAAGTCGCAATTTTTCTGCCGCAAGGAAATAAACAAATTTAATATATTTGTGTAACTTTCTCCGGCCTGTCTCGAACGTTATCGACGTTGAAACCCCAGCGCACCACTTTCAGTACCAGTCCGTACTCCATACATCATGTTACGTGACCCATTTAGGGCAGCACATTTGTTTCCTACAACCTAATCAAATCAATTTATATTTCATCAATCACCGTCTAAGCGTTCTTTGAACTCGTGAGCTTTGTTGATTCCGGCGGCTGGTGTTCCCTTTGAACGTCCTAGAGACGTGATTTGTCTGGGACGCTTTCTAGCGTCCATGATGTGATGTAACCAGTCGGTGGTGCAGTGGACGCGCTGGCACACTAACTGGACGAAAGTGGACCAGCCGAGCCCAGCTCCGCACTAGCGAGCCCTTTACGAGCTTTTACTTTATTGAGATTTGTTTATGAATTATGATGCATATTCTATTAAGATATTGATATATTACCGACGTCGTGAGCCAAAATTATGTCGTAGAAAGGGATTAAGTCTTAATACGTAAATATATATTTCAGAAAGGCGCTTACAAATATTTCGCTTTTTTATTACTAAAATAACTCTACGAACGTCACTTTTGATCAAACCGAAGTTATCGAAAATAGCTTTTACATCATACATTTCAAACAAACGCACCATGATGAAAGGCACAAAGAATATCCCGTACAAAGAGATTAACTGTCATTTAGTAGACAAAGCCAATGTCAATATTGGTTTGTATGGGCGGTAAACACAGCGCGTCTCGGGCGACCGGCTCCCGAGAATCCGACTATATCCATTCGATACTCAAGCCGGTGCAGGCTTGATTGTTACAGGAACAAAGCCATGGTTAGGGATCCGTAACTGCTCTTATAGTGAAAACGTAGATAGTTTATTACATCTTATGTGGCTGTGTAAAGTACTACATAGGTATGGGTCATACAAGTTGGGTGCTGTGGTATTTCCAAACTGTCCAAACACTCACTCCGCGCGAGGCAATAAAAAGTGGGAACGAGACATCTCTATAGCATTTACCTGCCATGATTGGCTCGGAGTGTTTGGAAATACGGTTTTGTCTTTCGTTCCCGATAATTAAGGTTCAATGACGCGCGCGGCTGCGACAATAGTCAATGTATGAAAAGAAAATGTATGGCGCCGCTTCCGAAGTCTGCCTCAGACGCGTGCGGCATTTTCATACCTACTCTTGACTACTGTCCCAGCGCGCGCGTCAGTCGCACGCGATCTATCGCGCTCGGCTTTACGGCCGATAGTATGTAAGTACCTATACGTAAGTACAATTTTGATATAGGGTACATTACGTCGGTGATTTATGTTAAGTATATGTTTACTACGAGTGAAATAATAATAGTTTTGAAGTTCGTCATTTTGCGACTGAATCGAACATTTTATTTTGAATTTGTACGCATGACATGCAAGGAGGAAATAAAGTATCTATTGTTTAACAACATCCTTGGCAATGAGCACCTACTTTATGGACAAAAAATCGAATGACTAGCTTAATTCATGCTCATAACGAACACCACCGCACCGTAATCAAGTCTTATGGATTTTAATTAAGTAGCTATACTCGTACTGTTCGTTGGTCATTTCAATGAATTCTGGGTAGAGCCGGATAGAACCATGTTCATATTGTTCGAGTCAAAGGGAATGTACAATTCAGGATTTACGTATTTCGTTGAAATTTCCTGTATACCGCGATTAGAAGAGACTGTTAATTATTTAAAAACGGATTAGATCAAAGTCAAACTTATTCATTTACCTACGTAACTAAAGAAGAAAATGTTCTCCAAGTTTCTTTTGAGTTGGAACTAAATCAGAACCTCGGTCTTTCGTCTCGTGTTTGTGTCAAGGAGTTAGTAAACAATTTAAACATTGGGTCGTCTTATATTTTTTGTTATTAATTCGTAACTCTCGTTAACCTTTCAGTTCCACATGGCAAGTGTAGCGGTAGCTGTCATAATAAAGAAAAACGCAAATTGTTCGCGTTTGCAATAACAGTACAATAATTCCCAGCTATGCTATGAGCCGTGAAAGCAAAACATCGTGCCTCTTTGTTTCTAAACATTGTGTGCAAATTTCTGTCGATAAAAGCAAATACGCGTACACAACCGCGTGCGCCGTGTTTTTATGTGTTTTGTAAACCGTTTACGCATTTTTGAACTCTTCAATAAGGTCTTAAATGTGTCATAGTACCTGTTGTGCAGGCTATAGTTAGGTTGTTTTCGTAACAATCTTGCGGAAAGAGACAATGACCTATGTACTCCTATGGGAAGGCATGCAGCTTGCAGCCTTACTTCATCGCGGGTCTGCGGTCATGTGAAGTTGCGTAGTAGCTGTTACTTTAAGATGCTACTTCATGATTTGATGGCAGAGTGTAGCTTCGCTCTGTTTTATCAGATCATCCGTTATTACGCAATTACCAAATTGTAGTGTACTCCGTAACTTTCGTAATGAATAGGCTACTTATTACTACTTCCTTACACCTTAAGTAAAAGTAAAACATTATTTGTGTTATGCACCAATGCATCTTTAATATAGAAATATCTCGAAACATGTGAAACATTCTGTAGTCCCTTTAATAAATATTATAGTATAGGGGTACCTAGGAACAGTACTGGTCTAAATATATAACCTACATTTCGTGGCGATTAAACACGTTCAAGATATAAACATTACATTATTTTATAAACATAATTATAGGTACGTATTTCATCAGGTTATTGAAAGTAGAAGTTCTGCGGAAGTAGGTAAGTTTTAGTACGAGTTTTCACACCCAATAACATGAATGAGAAGAAATAGTAGTTAATGTTTATGATCCAAGCAGCGCAGGTTAGTGAATGTTCACAATTTGGTCACGTACGTCCATAATTACGTGAAGAACAATCTTTGTAACATTTTATTATATGGAAACTAGCACGTGTGTCACTTTCAGGTTTTAAAGAAATCGAGAAATAGAGAAGTGTTCACACTTACTTAATATCACACAGTAAATAATAGTACTATATCACAAATCTGGGACCAATATCAACACAAAACTATCTCAGTTTCCAGTGTAATAATGTTACCTTCTTTAAAAAAAAAGTTTTGAATTATCTGCTACGACAACTGATAAAGTTTTTATTAGGCAGTGATAACAATCATAAAAAAAAACAATTAGGTAGTCCAATGTTATTGTAGGGAAATGGCAAAAGGTTAACAGTTTTAATACATCGACACGTGACCAAAATCGTAACATGTATCTTATGCGTGCATCATAAAGATATACATATAAGTAGGTATGTACTTAGATATTATGTAAGTTTGTATTGTAGTCGTAGAGTAATTTAATTATTGCATGTACCGTACAATATGATTTTTTACATTAAAAGGAAAATAAAACATGTAGGTAGGTTTTTGTTAGGGAAATCAATCTGTCACATCTTTTCATTATCACGCGATTCGTTTCGTTCTTGACTGTGATGGTGATGACAGTCCTCGTCTAAGTACTTTCACCCTGACACCTAAGTTTTGAGGATGTGATAATTATTAGTCACTACAATACCTACTCTGAAGCTTTACAGACATTGCAGACCGTTATTATTTATTACTCTTGATAACGATACAGATAAACGAAAGGTTGCAATAAAACTGCAATCAAATTGGTAATAAGCGCCACAATTATGTTCCATCGTAATTAAGTTGAGTTCTAGTGAAGTTGATATCTACCGCCGATACTAGACTGCCCTCGAAACATTAGTATCACTAACCGCGTTTACAAAGATTCTACCTGAGTAATTGCTACTGCCTACTTTCATCACTTCTAGTAAAGAAGATACTTAATAGTTGTGAAGTTGTACATTTATCGGTCAGCCCAGTCGGTCGGTCCTCCATATCTGACCTGAACTTGGTTATTTTCCTAATTATTGGACGTGTTTGTTAGTTGATCGGTTTTCCGTAGACCAATATTAGCAGTGATATCAAATTAATTAGAGGAGATAAACAAAGGCGGTTTTGCGTGTCTGTTTCTATTTTTTACCATCGATCCATTTATGGTTATGAATGGGTTATTGATGTTATTGTTTAAATTTCCTCATTTGATCACGCGAATGGGTCGTACAAAAATTACGTTTTTTTATGCGGTTATATTGCACATCTAACGCAGGAACCTACCACGTGACGTGTGAGTAGGTCTTACGACTGACGTATTTAACTTACCAACGCGTACCTACTTAGCATCGTATAGTAAGTAGCAACGAAAGTAGCGGAATATATCGTAACACATCCTTACTCTTACAGTAGTAAAGACGTGTACCGAAATATTTGGCTACTTTGGTTGCTACTAACTATATGCAGCTGACTGTACCTTCGTGTAGACAAACAAAGTAGTAGATAAATATTACGTTACGCAGGTTTAGTCTAGCAAGACGCAATAAAACAATTTTTAACTAAACTAAACTATGTATAGGTCAATGGTGTATTTTTTTAAAATTGTTTTCGTAAGAGAAAAGTTCAAACATTTTATATATCATAGGCCTTTTAATTTTCATGATAACGCAGTATGCAAGTTTTTTTATTACATGTTTTCTCGTTTACGCATTGAATGTCTATGTAGTTAACACATCAGCATAGATTTCATAGTGAAGTAGTTTCATAGTATTAGTTATTTTACTGAATTTAAAAGTATCTATTTGTTCTAGTTTAAACTAGAAAATGCGCAAGATAGAAGTCGCCTATAATTTGAAACTTAAGCGCGTTTTGGGAAGTGATGGGGAAAAAAAGTAACATTAAAAACCTACCTACTATAAGGCTCGACCAATGGATTCGATATACGGCTATGCACATGACCGATGTTGCTCCGATAACTGCACTAGCACTAGCACCAATCAAAACTCACGACCCAATAAATATCGAATAATCGAAAATGGCTCATAATATAATACACGTTTAAGTTTACTGAAATCCTCGAAAGAATGACGTGCTCCTCATACAAAATGACATAATATATACCTATATATCTTACCTGCAAAGTATTTGACTACGATAACGGAACAGGTGACTACAGCAGTCTTACTAATCAATTTACATGGTAAGTATATGTATATTATGAATTCTTCGAATGTTTGATGCATATCTATCGGCATCAAATTTCAATGATTAATAATAAACTACTAGGTACAATGACTCGCCCTAGCAGGAAGAAGGTTTTTTATCAAGTAGGTACCAACTTTTTTCCTAAAAAGGCAATATTATATTTTTTTTTTTCAACATTCCATGTAGTAAAACTGAAAATACGCATGTTTTTCTAGCCTATGGGTATTAACTGTCAAAAAACAACTCGTTATTGCACAACGTCAAATTAGACGTCAAAACTGTCTTTGGCAAAGGCCCAAGGCCCCTGAGGCCAAAGCCTGAGGCTGGCACCAAAGAGAATATTGAATATGCTGGCACTTCACTATTAACTAACTAACATGTATTTTTTTAAATCGATACATAATGAAAATAATCATCCCTAAATTTAAATATGCCGTGTCTTTTTTCACTGTTCCTCTCGTCATGTTGTGTTTGTGCGTGAAAATGTCAATATCAACATGTAGTGGTCGCAATATGTGAACACATTGGTGATTGTGTTCCAAGCTTCCAAGAGCATGATAATGTGTAACGAAAACATGTTGAGTCTCCATTTAGTGTAATCAGCTCAGGTATGTTGTCAACAGTAAGTAATTATTTAATGCGATTGGTATAATTTTAGGCATACTTCTTCATTAGTATGAGCATCAATTCTCAGCTTATTCCAAAGCAGACTTATTGAAAAACGATCAGATGAATGTTTTCTTTAGGAAGTAGGCTAGCGCACCGACGGTATCGAGATTGGCCAGCCTGGCCGCATGCAACATAGTCGCGGGCCGCTCGCAAAATGTAAAGTTGATCGAACCTTGTGTTTACCTTACACTGCGTGACGAGCGTGGTCCTAGCTTAAACTAAAACTAGTCAGTTAACTATTCATGAAAGTTGCTCCTGCGGCAGGAATGTCAACTGGCGCCGCGCCGTGTCGGTGCAATTTACTGCCTACTCGCGTCGTCTGTAACTCTGTACGTTGTGGTACACTGTTTTTGAGCTATCCGACGATCTTAGAACCTAGGCTATTCTTGGAATATGGGGCCCGACGGTTTTTGTTGTACTGGGAATGCTTTCCTATACTATTAAGCAAGCACAAGGAAATTCATAATGTTATTATTGTTGTTAATTGTAGAGCTGTCAAGCGGCGGTACGGGGTTCGAATCCCGGATCGTACCAATGAGTTTTTCGGAACTTATGTACGGAATATTTACCGTTAGCTTTTCGGTGAAGGAAGACATCGTGAGGAAATCGGTCTAATCCCAATAAGGGCTAGGTTGCCCTCTGAGGTGGAAGGTCAGATGGCAGTTGCTTTCGTAAAACTAGTGCCTATGCCAAATCTTGGGATTAGGTGTCTAAGTGGACCCCGCGGGCTCCTTTAGGGGCATTAACGGGAATAAAGCTAGGAGGATGATTATTGTTGAGTTGTGTAGCAATTAATTGATCGAAGATAAGAGGGATTTAGGTAGGAATTAGTTTAAGGTTTTTCATAAACTTTTATATAGTGTCTAGGTAGGTATTATTATTCGCAACTTACCAATCTCCAGTTTGTTAATAAGTAGCATAAAATTGCGGAAAAACACTACAAAAATAGTCATTTTAATAGCAAACTATTGTAGCCCTATAACAGTTTTATCTAAATAACAACGTAAAAAGATAACATTTACGTAATGAAAATACGTATATTTTGTAAAGCAAACAAGTTCAAGGGACAGCGATAACATAATAAAGAACCTAAGTGTTCCATCCACAAGACTTAATTGCTTGAAAAAGATACGAGAGGGCCCGTAATGAAGTTACATAATTTCAAAGTAAATATTGTCCGTAATACAAACAGCCAACACGTGACGAAAGAGCAGAAGCCTAGACTAAAGCGGTGAATACATGTAGGTTTACGTATATATGTCTTGTTTCTGAAATTTATGGCGTAGTATGTCACGAGCAAGGGAGTGTCTTTGTGAAAGATGAGGAATTGGAACTAGTTAATAGTACAGTTTTTCTTGGTTTAACGTTAGATTCTAAGCTTCAATGGGGTAATTGCTAATCTCTCGAATAGACTGAGTTCTGCAGCATTTGCAGTGAGTAAGATCCGTCAATTAACAGACGTGAAAACAGCTCGATTAGTATATTTTAGCTACTTCCATAGCATTATGTCATATGGTATTTTATTGAGAGGCAGTGCCTGGGACATTCATTCGATTTATGTTCTGCAGAAACGGGCTATTCGGGCGATATATAGATTGAAACATAGGGACTCACTTAGGGATAAGTTTAAAAATATTAATATTTATAATGACATTGCATTGTCAATATATCTATGAAAATATTGTGTATGTACATAAAAACATTGTCAATTTTAGGAAAAACTGTGACATACATAATATTAATACTAGAAATAAGCATAAGCTCGCGGTGCCCACCACTGGGTAGGTGTGTAAGGTTTTATTAATAAATTCAAGAACTATGTGAAACGTAAACTTATTTCGAAAGCTTATTATAGCGCACAAGACTACATGAATGATAAAACTTCTTGGGATTAATTTTGGCTGGATTTATAATTTATTTATTCCTTTTGGAAAATTTTGACATTGTGTTTTTAAGCAATTATTCTCGTTTTATTTATTTTTTGACATTAGATTGTCTTTCTACAAACATTCCAGACTAGCATTTTTTTATATATTTTTTAAAATACTTCATTAAACTTACTTACTATACTTCATTTTACTTTTTATGTTTAATAAATTACTCTAAGTAATTAGCTTAAGATTATGTTTCTACCTGACGATTTGAAAGTGCTTGTTACTGGGCCTACTTGAATAAATATAATTTTGAGTTTGAGTTTGAGTTCAATCCTCGATGCTACCCATCTGTCAACTGTTACCTATCCATAAATTATTTCATTGTTATTTTTTAGCGACACAATTCGTTACTTGGAAAATCTCATTACTAGTACAATATATAAGAAATAAAATAAAATTGTAAGCATCGATTAAAGCCGAAACGCACTGACCGCGGCGGCGGAGCGGTGCGGCGCGGTGCTCCGCTACCACTGTCAGTGCGTTTTGGCCTTTATTGAATATATCTATATCGAAAATAATTACGAGTGCGCCAACTTGAACGGGGCGGAAATATAAAAAAGTAGGTATTTATAATGAAATGGTGTTTCAATTGAATATCTGGCATCAAAGCAGGTAATTAATCATTAATAAAGCATTATATATATATATATATATATATATAACATTTTTTTAGCGTCTTTGATTAGTCTCCATGCCATCTATGAAGTCAAAGTAATGTTGGTTCCTTGCGGGTAAATTAACGCCCAAATATTCACAAGTATTATACTTTTTCCGCTAACTTAGAAGACATCAAAATTCATATAATGGAGGTACCTACCTATATCTTCTGCACTGAAATCAATAAAAATAACATTAATTATTTTATTATTTTGATTTTACAGGGCTTTACAAAAACAAACAAAATGAAATGCAATGTTTTCTAAAATTAACTTTTTAAACGGTGCTTGTTAAACTATTACATTTTAAAATTACTTATTTGTATTGTATTTCATAGGTAATTAAGAGAGAATAAGTATTATGAATTTAATTTTATCAAAATAATAATAATTAATTATTAGCATAACATAACACCATAAGATTCTGAACGCAGGATAATGTAATCTCATTCTGTATAGATAAAACCCGGCCAAGTGCGAGTCAGACTCACGCACAGAGGGTTCCGTAACATTATCAATAAAAACGGCAAAAAAAACACGTTTGTTGTATGGGAGCCCCCCTTTATTTGTGAAAATTTCAACTGTCTAGCTATCGCGGTTCTTGACATACAGCATGGTGACAGACAGACGGACGGACAGACAGCGAAGTCTTAGTAATAGGGTCCCGTTTTTACCCTTTGGGTACGGAACTTTTGGTAACGGACTTTTGGGCGCAGATTTAGAGCGATAAAGTAAACCTTTCCGAGCTGGTGAGGTGAAAAAATATTTATACCTGCCCGCGACGTGCCTAATTAATAATTACCCATTGCTCAGTGACTGTGTTTAAACAAATGCAAATTAATTGTTTCGTACAAGTTAACAACAGTTAACCGCATAAAGCTACTCCTCGGAACCACACGTAGTTACGGTGTTTGGGTTGACTTTTAATTTAATTGGATTTTTATGTAGTTATGTGCAAAGAACATATTGAAATATAGTTATTACAATACCCGAGAATGCACCCTAGATCGTCCCCTAATATTTATTTATTTATTTATATGTATAATTCGGGTCATTTCGGGATGATATACATACTTATCACTGGCGGTGCGTAATAATTGTCGATTGGCAACCCGAACAAAATAAGTTATCAAAGAATTAAGAGTATATAGAGTATATAGCAATAGGCTTGCCTAAAAAGAAATTTTAGGCAACCCGATGGGAATCGGCTTGTATTGGCGCTCCGCCACTGATACTTAGGGTGAAGTCACATCTATCAGCATCGAATCGCATTCCGCAACACAAAAACGCAACTTTGTAAGAAGACGCGTCCGCATCAATTCACCCTTCCGCATGCGGACGGACGCATCTCATACAAAATCACGAGTACGTTTCTGTATTCCGAAATGCGACCCGATGTTGATAGATGTGATTTCACCCTTATACATAACTATAGATAAATACGAACAAAGCATTAAAAACTCAGTAATAACAATAACATACGTGCCCAGACATTGCTCATATTAAAAATGGTAATTTCTTTGTTTAAGTGTTTGTAGGTTGCCCAATTAGGCCAATATAATGTCGTGGTTTAGCGGTTGTCCAGTGATGTAGGTACCTACACTATTTACTTTGAATCTCGGTGCGTATGACAACTATAATTTCATTATAATTTATAACATTAAATGTAACATAGCTGAGAATTCCATTACTTATTCCTGAGTAATGGAAGTTACCTACCCAGACAAATTGTATTAATATAGTTTAAGGACAACAGTGAAAATAATTTGTTTTTTCATAAGCAACAGATAAAATTACGAAAATACTCAGAAACTAACAATTTCCAATTTTATGTTTGCAATTTTAAGATTTTTAATTCATTAAATCTAACATTAAGGACGTTGTTTGATTGTGACGTCACAAGCAAGTATTCCTAAAAATTTCATACTAAAGGTCATAGACCCTCACCGCCTCGCCTCGTAAATGTACTAACTACGGAGTTGATGTAGTGAGCGCATGTCCGTACAAATCCATATAAAGAATACCTAACCGCTCGAGGCGAGGCAGCGCGGGTCGGGCGTCGGGTGGCTCTAGTGAGCTATGACCTTTATGGAGCATTTTTGACGTATCACAAAAAGAAGCTGATTTGATTTTTGTCAAATACCGTATTACTGTACGTAGCTTTTGTCTCGCACTTGCGGCAAATGTCCATAAAATTGCATTAATCACTAATCAATGTGTAAACCGGCCCTTTGCCAATGTTAAGTTAAGTGGCCGTCAATAGAATTTGCTAACTATGTAAACAAACTGCCATATTGAAATTGTCTTTCAATATGGCGGTTTTGATTACATAGTTAGCAAATTCCATTGACGGCCATTTTAGGGGAAACATGAATCTGTGGAGTGCACGTAAGGGCCTATGCAGACTGCGTTTTTTTTCACGCGTCGTCGACGGGCGTTCCCCTATTACCATCTGCCCCCTATTCTGTTACTTGTTTTAAGCTCACCTCAACGCCTACACCCACAAATATATCTTGACAGTGAGATGCGTAGTAACTAAGCGTAGGTAGAGGTCTAGTTTCGTGACGGGTGACCGGCGTGGTGAGCCGCATAAGCGCGTAGCGAATAACAGCCCTGCTAGGTAGTAGGGTAACCGCCCGTCGACGGCGCGTGAAAAAAACGCACTGCATGTACCAACAGTCGACCAAAAACGTGTATGAACGTTAACATAAAGTACTGCAGCCGCTGTTTCCCTTACAACGTCAATGTAACCTAGAATTTTCTCAATGCATTTGAAACTTTTATTGCGGATTTAAGGAATATTCGTATGTTCATGTAGAGCTTTGTAACAAGTATATTCTTGAGCTTGACTATCGGTTACTTAGTTATTGACAACGCTTAACAAACGTTTAGCTCATGACGAACTAGTATAAATCTAACTACAATTTTGTCATAGTATTTCAATTCTACGGTTGAATTATGCGAGGGACGAGGTCTCAGAAGAGTAAAAACCCCTTCTCATTAAGACAGCGCATCCACTTCGCTTTTACTCCAGCCATATTGCGAGTATTGCGACACGGCAACAATACCATTGTATCACAGTCTGTGCAATATTAGATTAGCATTTGTTTGGTTGTTAAATTCTGAACACAATTTGTATGCGCCGAGTCAACCGATTCCTTTTTAAATGTACGTTGTGCTCCGTCGCTATCACATAATATCATAACATTCATAACCAACAACACCAACACGATCTTATAGTCAAGGTGTTAAAGTGTGTTCTGATACATTCCAGTATTTTTTAATTACCCGCTGTCATGAGATGGCAACTTACACTAACAAACAGTTATATAGAACAAGCGACCGTAGCTGTAGCCAAGGAAGGTCTCCTTTTCAGCTTGGATCAACATTCTTTCGTATGTCTGGATATCCGGCTGTTATTCGCTACGCACTAATGCGGCTCGCCCCGCCGTTCACCCGTCACGAAACTAGACCTCTACCTACGCTTAGTTACTACGCATAAGATATATTTGTGGGTTAGCGTTGACGTGAGCTTAAAACAAGGTACAGAATAGGGGGGGGCTGGGCTGTTATTCGCTACGCGCTAAAGCGGCTCACGGCTTACGCTACGCTACGCTTACTTAGTACAAAATACAAATTGAGGTGTCAATATATATATTTGTGGGTGAGCGTTGAGGTGAGCTTAAAACAAGTTAAGTACAGAATAGGGGGGCTGCTGTTCTCCTCTATAGGTCGCATTTTTCAACCGATCCTTGTGAAATTATGTGACTTGCTCATAATTAATAATTATCAATCAGAGAGCGGAATTTTCGTGGCATTTTTGAAATGTCATAATGACTTCTCATTTATCGATTTTTAACGTATCGGTATAGATTGCGATCTACGTACGTAATTTATTTTAAAATTGATGTAAGATGTAATATTCGTAATAATGTTAAGAGCCTGGGGTCCACTTTAGCACCTGGCGATTTATTAAGATCGAAGAAAGAAGACATGAAAAAATATTCGTATTAATTTTAAGAGCCTGGGGTCCACTTTAGCACCTGGCGATCTTAATAAGACATGAAAAAATATTCGTAATAATGTTCAGAGCCTGGGGTCCCCTTTAGCAACTGGCGATCTTAATAAGACATGAAAAAATATTCGTAATAATGTTCAGAGCCTGGGGTCCACTTTGGCACCTGGCGATCTTAATGAGACATGAAAAAATATTCGTAATAATGTTAAGAGCCTGGGGTCCACTTTAGCACCTGGCGATCTTAATAAGACATGAAAAAATATTCGTAATAATGTTAAGAGCCTGGGGTCCACTTTGGCACCTGGCAATCTTAATAAGACATGAAAAAATATTCGTAATAATGTTAAGCGCCTGGGGTCCACTTAAGCACCTGGCGATCTTAATAAGACATGAAAAAATATTCGTAATAATGTTAAGAGCCTGGGGATCCACTTTGGCACCTGGCAATCTTAATAAGACATGAAAAAATATTCCTAATGATATCAAGATTTAGGTGAATATCGATATTACGAAGTCGATGAATGCGAAGTCACTGTGATAGCTTAAGAATGCCATGACTTCGCTCTGTGATAATTATACAGTTTTATTTACCAAATAAAACAAAGAAATTGGATAAAGACAGTCTTGCGTTGCGAGTTCTATTCGAGCCACTAGTATAAGTATATATCTATAGCTTTTTTGACCTTATTAAAATTCTTTATTAAACACTAGGTTACTGTTATTTGAATGGTAAAGCACCATCGTTGTTAGAACGATGTTTTTACTAGCAAAAAAACAGCTTGCCTGCTCCGCAATTTTAAATAAATGTTACAAACTGCCTCGCCGTTCAAATAAAAATGTGGCCAACTATAGAAAATGCATTGTTAATAAATAACTGGCATAACAATGGATTACTTCCTTACAAAGCAGTTTTCACTTTCTGCGATGACAAACGAGAGCATTAGCTATTCCGCCCGCGGCAACTCAATTCACAACCAGTTTCGACTCACGACTAACATATCTTTATCCTGAGATACATAAACAAATATGCGTTATCAGAGGTCAGCTGTACATTAGATGCCTGAGGCGTTGACGTTGCGTTGTGAATGCAGCAGGGCACGTCACGCAGCTTCCGCATTACCATCCTCGTCCCTTGACGACCGATGTGTATTGTGTACTCGCCTTTACTTTCTATCCTTTGTGTAATCAATAAAATTACGTGTGTGAATACACTGGATAGCTTTTTTATATCAATTAAAAATGAAAACACGCTGTAATTTAAGTTTGACTGAAGTGAGGCATGCTGAGCAATTAGTCTTTCTAGAATCTATATTTTTCTAAATTGGGTCAGAGTTGAATTAATTTTGTTTCTTTCAATTTTAAAACTAAACTTGTCCTGTCCAATTTCCTGCTAAGTATAGTTGATTCAAATTTAATTGTGATTGTAGGCTAGATGTTTGTGCTACTAAATAAAAAAATAAAAAAAAGACCGGGTTGCACTCCGGGAGTGCCGGCAGAAGTGAAAACTTCTGCCGGCATAATTTTAATTTTGCAAAAAAAATCCCTCCCTCCCCCTGCGTGCCAATATATCGAATAACAACCTTATTAGTAGTACGCTATAGTTCAACTTAACTCAGCCAAATTGATGAAGGAGACGATGAAATAAAATACCAATTTGTTTTTGCCGTTGCCAAATATTTTTCAAAGCTTTATATCTTTAGGAATAGCGTTTAAATTCGAACTATTCGAATTTGCTCAATAGCAAAACGGTAAAGGACGCGTGGAAAAAATTACAAATTTATTTGCTGAATATGCAATTGCAGAAAGTGTTTAACGGCTTTATACTCTTACGAATAGTTTTCAGTTTTGAATGAAGTCGAATCGGCTAACAGCAAAATATAAAAGTTTGATAAAACAAAATGGAATTTGCATTTACGGAAAATGTGTTACGACTTTATACTGTTAACAATAAAAACAATAAAGTACCTACAAATATAATTTTAAAATAGTCTAATACATATATCATATGCACTAAATATAACTATTTTATGCGTTCCTATGATGCTATTAAACGTTAGCCCATTTTATGCAAGCATATGAAATCTATACGTTTATAAAGCAAAATCGGCAATTCAATTAATGAATGAGATTAAATCCTACCCATAAAAATACGGAAACAATAAAACAATTTAGTAAAAAACTTCGTTTGAGACGAATCACGGTTAATGGTGTGAGCCATAAAGCTGTCAAGCGCGTACGCAGTTGCTGGACTTCGACTGAACTAACACGAAAATCGAATTTCGACGTTCGTGTATCTCCGTCACTGTCACACTTATACACGATGATGTCGATGATTCTTAATTCGTGATCAGGAGTCAATTTTTCTAATTCTGTAATTGATAGCAAACACGATTGCCTCCAAGTTACCTAAAAATGACCTTTTTTTTCTGAATAAAACTGAATAAGGAATCACTTTATAATTCAAAATCATTATTGTCACCCTAACGGTAGTTTGCAAAAATTTGACGTTATGTGTGTTTGACGTATCTACTTAACTTCAAGAAATGTAGGGTGACCAAACATTCAGTGGATATTACTGTTAAGATTACTTATCATTAAATTTAATTAACTAAGCAGTGATTCAATTGCATGAGACTTAATTCATTGGAATCCGTTTTGGCTGTTTATCACGACTCCCTGATCACGCATTAAGAATCATCGTGTATAAGTGCAATAGAGATAAAGTTGGAATTTCGATTTTTATAGCTCATGTTTGTCAATTTAGTGAAGGTATATTTTTGTCTCTTGCTTTACGTCCAAATTGCATTTCAATGTGTATGTAGGTAGTGTTGCGCCGGTAGTATAAACTTCAAACTTGATTTTCTATGCTTTAGAAGCGTTTTCAGCAGGCTGAAAAGTGATTTCAGGCCGTTTCAGAGGTGGCTCTTCCACATACTAGAAGATTGAAAATTCACCCTATTTGCCGTTGTTTTCAGGCGCCTGAAACATGTTTTCAGTCCGTTTCAGGACAGCCTCTATCAGATGGCGCAATAACCTGAAAACCCGTTTTCAGGCGTTTTCAGGACCCCTTATGGGCCTTTGAAGTACACTGCAGTATATGGCGAAATTTCTCGAAGGAGTGAAAGAGACAGCACTATTAGAGAGAGACATCTAGATTGAGAAGGTTCGAGAAGTGTGTGAAAGAGACAGCACTATTAGAGAGAGACATCTAGATTGAGAAGGTTCGAGAAGTGTGTGAAAGAGACAGCACTATTAGAGAGAGACATCTAGATTGAGAAGGTTCGAGAAGTGTGTGAAAGAGACAACTAGAAAGGGACAGCATATTGGGAATGTCCTAGTCGTCGGGTCGAACGAGCATCGAAAAATCTAGACGTTCTGGAACATTCACGAAACCGAGGGGTCGTCGTTCCTAGAATTGGACCTTGGACCGATTATTCAAGATTTCTCCGGAATGTTCTAGTGTGAAGGTCTCCGGTTATATAAGCCACGCGCCAACGCCGCGGAGGAGAGTTTTGAATTAAACTGCGAACAGTGCGAATCTCAAAGCGAAGCGAGTGAAAAGTGTGTCATAGTGAAGTGATTTATTAAGTAAGCCTTGTTAATTAGTAATTTTGTAATAAAGTTTGCATTTCTTTTAATTAGTGATCAACTCGTGTATTTTCTATCACGTTACCCACCCCGTGGACGTAACAGTATAATTGAACGAGCGAGCTTCAGCTTGGGGTAAAATTCTTTTGTTTGTCGGTTTCTCTTCCTCTATAGGTCGCATTTCTAAACTGATTCTCGTGAAATTTTGTGACGATTCAATAATTAATACTCAGATTTATTTGTCAATCGAAAAAAATCTAAAAGTTAAGCTTGCGAGTTCTAAAGCTCTATATAATATTATAGTTAGCTCGTAACCTGTAAGAGGGAGCGCGCGAAACATATTAAACTGTGAGAGTTATGTGATAACGAGACTGATGCCCATTTCAGTGTTTACACTCAACTATTGAACGATAGCGATGTTTCCCAGATGCTCTACCTAAATAGTATATTTACGTTGGTGTCCTACGCTTTGGTGTTCGATTCAGTATGTGAATGCGAATTTGAACTGTTCGTTCGCAATTGGGTAAGGACCGAATTCTTGGCTAGCTTAACTCACCTAATAAAATTTTGAATGAAAGTTTTCCGTTGTGACACGAAAGTTTGTTCACTTCTTCAGTTTGTATGGCTAACTACCGACTAACCAGACTAACTACTGGCTAAGAATTTGGTCCTCACCCATTTACGATCTCTGTAAAATTTGAAACTATAGTTATCAAAGTTATTGCTTTATTAATTAACTAGTTGGGCATTTTCAATAATTTGTGTACCCAATTAGCGTGAGTTGTTAAATAAAAATTAACTCAGTGTCAGTTTTGTAACGACGATTGAGGATTGAAAATCAATAATTATAACTTTTTCTTTTCAATTTTGAAATGATATGCGTAATATGTTATTTAAATGTGAAATAAGTTCATTTTAAAATATTTTGTATGCTTACTTTTCGTCACAAAAACTGACTTGGAGTTAAGTTTTATTTAACAGCTCACGCTAATTGGGTACACGGTTGTTGTTACATAAAAAAATTGATGTTAGTTCAAGAGATAAGTACCTAACATATTATAGGTATACTATTAAACGAGCAATAACAATCGATCTAGCTGCGTCTCATTTCTGGGAAAATTCGTTTTCACCGTATTATCTCTATTTTCAACCGAGCAGAGCTCGTTCGCCCAGGGACTTAACATTAACTTACTATGTGGCACTGGCTCCAACCTTAACATAAGGTGAGCTTCGTTAATTGAATGCCGAGTTTGTAATCAAAATACAAAATAATGTTTAAAAGTCAATATTATTTGCGATACATTATCAATTATCATTATCAGCAATGATGCGCGGAAAATTGTGACAGTTGTCTCCTTGACACTTGACAATGAAGCGTAGAAACGTACTAATATAACTTTCGCAACCTCGTAATACGCTATTACGTGTATTACAGAATTGAACTTTAAGCTAGCTGAGGAAGGTTTTAATTTGACTATCCAAACCGATGCGATGAAAGCTTTTAGTATCTATCAATTTTCTATGATTTTACGCAATCGATCAAAGTTTTGACGCAATAGCCTTTACCTAATAGACAATGACCTTATTGATTGATTTCATATATCACCATGAGTCACCATGGGATAATGATAATGTGCGCTAGTTTAAGTTTCAATAACAATAGCTTGTACCTAGATATGACTCAAATATTTGTATGCCAAATAAGTTTAGTTTTTGTTAGATATGTTTTAGTAGATACTAGCTTTTTGCCTGCGGGTTTGATTTAGTAGCTGTATGTTACGTCCGATTTAGGACTTCCCTATTCCGAATTATACCAAAATCGGTTCAGAGGTTTACCTAAGCGCAAAAACATCGCATTAACTATTAGAGAAGCAGAGCAGATTGTTGATGAAATATAGTTGTCAACGCTATACTTAGGTAAAAAAACAGTAAAGTCCTTCTTGTATATTGTAGGTACATAGTCGTGATATGTTCCAATAGGCATTTGTTTTGTTAGTGTTACACATTTTTAACCCCCGACGCAAAAAGAGGGGTGTTATAAGTTTAATGCGTCTGTCTGTGTATCTGTCTGTCGTAGCGTAGCTCCCTAAAGGATGGACCGATTTGAATGCGGTTTTTTGTGTCATAGATAATTTTATCCTGAGTGTTCTCAGCCATGTTTCACGAAAATCGGTTCAGCCTTTTTTGACATATTGGACTTTGAAATGAAAATGTTGGGGGTTTTTCAACTTTTCGAACTGAGAGGTGATCACGTAACATTGACATTGAACGTAACGGAAAAGTGACAAATCTAGCTGACGCAAGTACAATGCGTTACATGATACCTGCGGGTCACAACTAATACAAGAAGGGCTTTACTTAACATTTTTACCTACCTACATACTAGCGCCAATATATAATAACACGACTTAAATAGTAAGAAATGAAACAAATTAGAGTTGAACCTTAGTTTTCTGAGGTAGCCGACAATATTATACATATATGTAGGTTCGGACGAATTACTAATGAAGGGTCAAATGTTTGTAGACTGGTTGTCATTAGGAGGAAATGGCCGTTTCTCGGAACTCCACGATATCAACGACGCACGAAGTACCCCATACCTTTCTATCTACCTAAATGAAGATTAAACGCCAAACTTCAAAGGCCAAAATAATGTATGCCCTGCGATAAAAAAATGAAGATTTGAACCGGTGACTAAGCATAGAAACTTAATTGGAAACAATGGTTTAGGTACCTATTAAAAATAAATAAAAAGCGGCCAAGTGCGTGTCGGACCACGCACAACAAGGGTTCCGTGCCTATTAAAAAGGTCGTATCCTTACTGAAATCATATGGCACTTACATCCTTTTCTTTAAGAAAGGCGGTTTTTTAGAAAGTTCTCGAAAACCTTTGAACCGATCTTGTTCAAAACAATTTGCATGATTTTTTTCATATTTTTGAAATACACGGTTCAAAAGTTAGATGGGAGGGGGACACAATTTTAGTGACTTTCGGGGCGATTATCTCCGACTCTATTCACTTAATCAAAAATTAAATTAATTAAATTGCTATTAAACTTAAATTGCTGAGAAACCTTATATTTATTTTGGAAGGCCTATCGATTGATGTGCCACACGTGGGCATGCAATTTTTTTTTGAGTTTCAATTTTATGTATGGAGTGCACGCCTAAAAAAAACTTTTTTTGTAATTTCATTACATAACTATGTAGCGGTTAACAAAATACACCTATCCTCAAAATTTTATTCAAATACACCCTATAGTTTTCGAGTAACATGCCTGTGACATACGGACGGACAGACAGACAGACAGACAGACAGACATGACCTTGCGAAAGGTAATTAATAGCATTAATGAACTATAATAAAATTCTATAATATAATCCCAACACATCATTTGGAAATGCGCTAATTGTTGCCAATTTTCATCATCATTCATTTTTGACCTTATATCTCGTAATACTCGTTTTATAGATGTCGGATGATCATGAGAGTGACGTTCAAAACCCAGGACCGTTTTAATAAAATCGACAGCTGATCGCTACTTGACTGTACGCTTACATTACATCGCAAAAAAGAAAGTATTTAAAGTAAAGGCAGGTCGAAAATACTATTAATTAACAAACTGAATCTATTTCAAGGAAACTAAAAAGATTTCTTTTTATGGACTCTGTCAGCTGTACTTATGTACTTACGGAAATCTCAACAATTGTTTTGTATATAATATTTGTACAAATATTTGAACTGTTTATTCCCCACTTGTAAAATAAAGAAACCAGATGTATTTGTGCTTTCTGGTGAAATAAATAAAATTTATAACGCGACCATTCATTCGCTAAACGCTAAACGCTACAATTTTGACGTGAGCAGTCAAGTCACATTATATGTCACAATAAACTAAAAAGTATTTAATCTTTTGATGTTGGTTTGCTAATATGGTGCTTAAGGTCTAAAACACAGAGTTTTTTTTTATGAAACATATATCTTGATGCAGGTTATAAGTTAACGCTATTTAGCAACTACTGAAATGTAGCTAGAGCTGGTGAGGGACGGAAAAGCTCTTATGCAGCTAAATTAAGAACCGGTCCTAAAATGGCTGATGACTTGTCATAAACAACTTAGTACGGGACGGGTAATGGTTTGTGTGGCACAACTTCATACTAAATCAGTTGTGGCAAAAAAAAAAAGTGGAACTATGACAATGACAATTAATGATATTCCCCTTTCTTTTACACTTATAGAGATTTGTATGCTACCAGCTCACTCGCACGTGGTATTATTACTACCATAGCCTGTCCAGAGTATTCTTCGTTCATGTTCTGGGGCACATTTCTTGGCATATTTGTTTGACATTGTGCATCTAGTTCTATATACTAAATCAAAGGTTACCTTACCTACTCGTAAAGATAACGGTAGTCTAACTTTTTCAACTACACTGCGTGATACTGATAACGGTAATAGGACTTTTGGGATAGACATTATAAAGCATAATATAGTGCACAGCACTACGGTGGTATGGTTCAGTCCCCACCCTACACCCAGGGGTATTGCTAGGGGTATGATGGGTCTGACATGAAAAAGGTCATATCGTTACTGAATACTTATGGCACTTACGTCCTTTTCTTTAAGCAACGCAGTTTTTTATAAATATCTCGAAAACCTTTGAACCGATCTTGTTGAAAACAAATTTCGCTGGTAGAATTTTATAATCCCTATGAGCATGATTTTTTTCATATTTTTAAAATACACGGTTCAAAAATTAGAGGGGGGGGGACACAATTTTAGTCACTTTCGGGGCGATTATCTCCGACTCTATTCACTTAATCCAAAAAATTGCTAATAAACCTTATATTTATTTTAAAAGGCCTGTCGATTGATGTACCACAAGTGGGCTTGCAATGAAAAAATAATTTTTGACTTTCAGTTTTATGTATGGGGTGCACCCCTAAAAAAATCTTTTTTAGTAATTTCATTACAAAACTTGGTAGCGGTTAACAAAATACACCATATCCTCAATTTTTTATTCAAATACACCTTATGGTTTTAGAGTAAAATGCCTGTGACATACTGACGGACAGACAGACAGACAGACATGACGAATCTATAAGGGTTCCGTTTTTTGCCATTTGGCTACGGAACCCTAAAAACCACCTATAGTAACAAAAACAAAATTAGACCTATATGTAAAAATCTCAAGTAGGTAACACTTCTTTTGAATGTACCTACCTAGTCGTTATAACACATTGTTGACATTGACAATTATTAATTCTTAACGTTATCATGTCAATTAAATTTAAAGTGGACAGATTTTATAACTTCTTATCTATGTACAGTCAGCGTCGTATAGTTAGTAGCAGGCAAGGTAGCCAAATATTTCGGTACACGACTTTATTACTGTAAGAAAGAGTGTTACGAAATATTTGGCTACTCTGGCTGCTACTTTAACTATATGACGCTGACTGTACAGTCGAGGAAATTGAATGTTTAGCACTTTTGGACCATATCGTCATTCAAGTACCTATTGCCAAACCTTTGTTTTCCTCGACCGTACGTAACCGATGAGTTTGAAAACCGCATATATGTATGTGTCTATAACAAAATTCAAATTGAATGTTTCATTAATCACTTTGTTACTAAATGCAAGAGAAGCCTAAGTTAAAAAAAACCCATGTAACATGTAGGTACCGGAGACTTTGTTTTCCGAAAATTTGTATTTAATATAATAATTAATATACTTATTATTGAATTATAGATGCCCCAAACCTTTACGATTGTTATTTACCAAGTAGGTACGTACATAATTAACTAGGTACCTACCTACTTATATTATGATAATAAATTTCATGACAATATCATATCAATCACATAAATCCAATACATGGTACAATAAGTACTTGTACATTGAAAGTTAGCTGAGTGGAGGTGAGTTAAATAAAATCAATAATGCATAGGTGTCAAAGCGGACCCCGGGCTCGTTCGGGGCACAACCGGGAATAACGCTTAGGAGGATGATGAATGCAATGAGGACGGATTTTTTTGACGATAACCAAGGCGCACATTTTAAATATAGGTTACTTTCATTGGAAACAGACTATTAATAAATGTTAACACTAAACTATTATTGCAACCCAAGAGTCACGGATAGGCTCATTAACATAGCACTACGAGTATACTCCTAGTACAATCGATATGTTATCGAATTGCACCTTAGCCAAACCGCGTCTAAATTGACAACATTTCAAAATATGTAATGATGCCTAAATCTAAAACCATTTCGTTATTTATCTTATCTGAACGCCGAACGTAATAAAGTGGTTTTCCCATTTTCGCGGAGTACCCCATTCCCACGTCTGTTAGTGAAAGATGTGGACAGGTGCCATAGAGAGACATAATAATGACGTCTTATTTATTTACGACCTATTGGAATTCACTACTTTTAATTTTGATATATTTGAATGAAAATAAACATTTAGGGCGAAATAAAAAACACGTGTACCTTAAAATTTCATTTTCTATCGAACTAAATCATATATATAATGGACCATTTAAAATAAATGTTGTCAATTGTAGATGTGTCTGGTCATTGGCCTTGTAATGGATATATTTGACCAAAACTGTTCTTAATTGAGATAAAAGTATAGAATGCCACACTGATTGTGATCTATTTGCTATGATTATATCTATATTTTTTCTTAGAATAGTTTTTTACGCTTCCTTAACGCTTGAAAGTGTTTAGTTCGGGAATGGACAAAACGATTTAGATAATACCTGCAACGTGTTATGCACCGGTTAACAACTTGCAGCTGCCGTTAAAACGAAGTGTGAAATCATTTAGACATTTGTTTGTTTAGGATTGTCAAAATAAAAGAGGATCCATTTAAATATAAAAAAAACACACTTCACATACACATACATAGACGGCTATACATGGCCGTTGTAAAGATGTGATAAGGCAAGCATCCTTGAGTCCCTGCTGTTACGCGAAGGGTAAGTAATAACGTAAGGAGGCAATCACTTGTATGTTACTCATCCGACATTAATACTAATTATTACAGAAATTGATTGATATGCTAACAAATCCAAATAGAAACGTATTCTGTTTCTCTCTTGCTGCACGATTGTAAACTTGATACGGCTTGGTTTCATGATATGTGTAGCTAGACTAAACATTTGTATTTGGTCTACGCAACGCAATGAAAACTAGAAATATGCATTTACTTGATAATACTAGCTATATAAATTATATAATACATTCTGGTACCTAATCTGTTGTACTGGGGGATATTGGCTTTGGCGTAGCCGGACTATTTCTCATGGCAATATGAAAACAGTTTGGCTAGGTTTCATCAAAAATATTAGCCACACTTTTGACGGGTGGGCAGGCCGGCAGAATAGGAAAGCACGGAATCGAATGGCCATTGCTCATTGTTCGTTTCAACTTTTACTGCGTGAAACACGTCTGCCACGCCATTATTGCCGTCTGGCTCTGCTGGTCTCTTGTATTGTCGGACAATGGATGCGATTGTTTACTTCCATACCTTTCGAACAATTAGTCAGAAGCAGATCACGACGCTATAATGCCATTGCGAAATACCCGCCTAAACGACAAATATTGATAAAGTACGAGGCCCATATTGGAATTTCCGGAATCGACTGATAGCAGTATCTAAAATTCCCAGATGATTGTTATGACAAAATATACTTATTCAATGGATCCATTCAATGAATCGACTACTAGACGATCCAACGATGTTTATGTACCTACCTACCTATATTTTAATGCGTATCTACCCTTTTCTATTTGCGTGTGATTCCGAAATTTTGTAATGAATAAGTAAAAGTTTTAATGTAATTTCATCTCTTGTGGAAATATATTTAATGTAAAGTTTTAAGAGACGAATGTGAGTGGACGTGAGCGAATAGCTTACCTTAGTCGTGACAATTGACAAATCCTCGCGGAAGTCGCCTTGCACTGTGGAATATTGATTGTTTGACGTGACGAGGGTCCCTTGTCAATCATGATTTTAAGCACCAACCCGTTGCAAGGGAATTCTATACGTCTACAAGTTTCATAACACACGTCTACTGGTTACAAAGTTAGGCATGTTGGGAAATTGAATTGTAAAGCTATACAGCGATAGCGTAGTACAGAAGTCAGAAGCGTGCTATTGATACACACCTACTCGATCGACTAAGGTAAACGTCCCGATGCTTGACGCTTCAATGCCTAATAATTGACACGTATTATTCACATCTATTGTTTTGACATAAGATTGAAACTGGAGTGTATTACGCCAGTGTCGGGCACTAGGACGTCTACCTTACATATGCATATAATAGCCTGAATACTAAGATACGTATGAAGATTACCTTGATTGGTGTTAGACACAACTGTACATTATGAGCAGATTGCTGCCAAAGTAACTTATGAAATAACAAAATTAAAATGTATTTTAATGTCTGTACGAGGTAACCCAAATGATTTGTAATAATAATCTCGTAAACGGCACTTAAAACGTAGCATAATCACTTGTCTTCAAATATTTTTTTTAAATACAATCGCTCTGTATCGAATACCCAGGCCAAATAGTGTAACGCAATTATAAGTTTGGTCCCTTAGCTACAAATCTCAATCACCGTGTATTCACCTCACAGTTGTTTCTTGTCGGGTTCACCGCGACACGAAACAGGGGAAGTGCCCCCGGGGACAGGGATGCTGCAATTTGTAACGATAGGTGCGCTTTATGGGGACGCGAAATGAGTCTGTGTTTTTAGGGTTTCGAGGGAATTAAGCCCAGCCGACTGTGGAAATGGCTTCGTGCCAACGTTTTTTTACGTGGGTTGGTTGCAGTTTTTACAGGATCAATTAAGAGTAGTGCTCTAGGGCATTTCAGCGTGCTTCCAGTAAAGTAGAATAGTTGTTCGTTTTAATTGAAACAGTCGTTGTATTTGTTCAAACCTATTTGGGACAGACTGGTATACAGCACCAAGTGATCGCATTAAGCGTTCCATTTGACCGTTTTTTTTGCGATTTGTAATACTCTATTTTGTGTCTTTTTACTTAATTTAAATGCATTGTGTTGTCTCGCAACACAATGCATATTTTATTTGGGATAGCCTTTCCCATCTGTCAGATATAATCAGAAACGAACGCGGCAGATCACCGTCCCCAGAGAAACACTAATGCTATTAAGGAAAGCTATGGAATTTATATGCCGAGTCGCGGGAGGATAAATAACTTCACTTACTCTCTCTAACTTTTTACTTATATTAAGTTCAAAAGACAAATTTGTAGTTTGTAAAGGAAACACCTGAGTGGCGGCGTCGTTTGCACACACGTCTGTATCTGTGTGTATATGGGTTTGTACATGGCTGGCGAGGAGGGTGGTCTTGCCGTAATGTTACGTTAGATGTCCAACCTTCCATACCCGCGCGACCGTATTCTGATTTATTCAACTATATAAGACGTTTCTGTTTCATTCCAACATGTCGCCGGTGATTCGCGGTAACCGTATCCGTAATATGGATACATTAGACAGGCTAGACCTAAACTCTTGTGTCGTCTCAGAATTGGCGCCCTCCTGCCCTCTTAGAAAGTAACCAGTAAAAAGGGCCCATTAAAAATTCAGCAGTGTGTGCAATACGAGTGAAATTTTAATGCGGAAATAGAGGTTTAGGTCAGATAGTAAACTTTTATTTTACATGCCGTATAGCTTTTATGCGCTCGTTCTGGACGTAATAAAGTTTAGATATAGCCTTATTATATGTTTAGGTAAGAAACTATGGTTTGCACGCCTGTGATATTATTTCTCATTAGGTTGCTTGTTGTACTGGACTAATAATGCATCAAACAACTCATACCTTATGTTCATTAAAACAAATCAATTTAATGATATGAACTCATCGCAGTAAATCTTGGCCTTACATATAAAATTAAATGTCTAGGGATAACTAACAACGTCTAAACATCGTTTATGATAAAATCAAAATATTCAATCGCATTAAGTACCTATTGCCGCGTGTGTAACAAATTGGTATTGGCCATAAACAAAGCCGTAATGGTTGTATCAGAGAGTTCCTGCGGCGTGTCAGGTATTGGTAACCCGGTCTTACGTCTATTATTGGCCAGCAGGTTCCCGGCTACGCGGGGGCTCGTTAACATACCTACGATATCTAACTATCTGAATAAACTTACTTTCTATAAAAGGAAATCGAAATTATCTCTCTGCATGAAGCATTCCATTTCTCTCTCGGCAGTTCCGATGTTGGACCCTCGCATGGTTTTACTTTTAACGAGGCAGATTGAAAAAGCCACATTCTTCACATATCTGGAATCGGTTCCACATTTTTATATCTTCCTTGCTCGGAACTTTCGTTTTTTCGATAGATCCGACGCCCTACGCGAGCAGTGAGTGCGACATCCGACTGGTATTATCCAATTGGTGGTAGTCACCCACGGCCAATCATCGGAATATTACTCGCTGCTCCATTTACGAGCTTATCGTTTTGAGGCTAACTTGGTGCAGCCAAACATCCCGGTTTGTTGAATTGGACCGTGCGGGTCACGCAGGCGAAATTCGATTTCCTGTTTCTACGGCGCCGGCGACGCGGAAGCTGTTTGGAAAACCCGTGTAAACGTACAAAATACATCGAACTAAGATAAAACTGTCCACACGCTGCAGCACTCGAATATTGTTTACCAACAAACAAAGAGCTTTTAAATGGGGGAGTTTGTAGGCCCCGCAAAAAAAGTGTGTGCATTCAACAGTCAACACTAGTATAAACATGTGGTAAAAAGTGAAACAAGATTATAAGTAATTCATTAAAAGGAGATAAAAATGTCTTAATGCACAAAACACAGTTAATTGCATGTGTCGTGAGGACTTGAGGAGCGCATTCTAGTTTGCCATAGAAGGCAGATCCGCGGCCGCAGCGTTATTAATAGCGCGGCAGCCGCAACCGGCCGCTCATGTAAAGTGGACACCAGTTTAGGAGTGCTGCGTCTATTTCGATCAAGTGTAAATAAATCTACCGAGCACTTTCGACTACGCTTGTCACTTTCGATGCGCGCCGCCGCCTCGCCCCGTCCTGCCGTTTATACCTCACCTTCCGGAATCTTAACATGTCTGTCTGTACATATACTATAAGAGGAAACACAACGGCCGTTTTTTCCATAGAAACGTAGTCACCTGTTTTCTCCCTGGATAATGGCAGTAGAGAAATATATTTTTTCCATAAAACTATGGCTACTACTACTACTATTGCCATGTTCCTAGGTTTTCCTAATTTCATAAATTTATTCTTAAAAGAGATATGATAGAACGATATGATAGATAGATAAAATAGAAGAGATAGAACCTTCAAAAACCTAAAAAAAAAGCCAGATTTTCCGCTGTGTTCAAACATCCAGAAAACAATGTTGACTAGATTATTTAAAAAAAGGAAAACATAGGAACACGGCCAAAGCCTTTCTTTGATTTTTAATTAAAGAAATAGTGAAATAGGTCCAATTTTGGAGAAGAAATCAGGGGACTACGAAACGTTGATTTTATGTTCTTTTAATAGGTGTTTCCGGTCCAAGCTGCAGTTATCTCTATCGCGCTCTGCGGGGCGAGGCTTGAGGTTGGCGCGACAGCAATACATTTTACAAATACCTATTTCTCAATTATCTCGACCTTTTTGTTTCCTCTTAACGCAGAAACTATAGAGATCGACGATCGATACCTACTTATAGCTTGTTCTAGGGATTGTGGCCAAACATGACTATTATGTGATACAAATGTTACAATGTCTTTACCATTAGGCATATCCGGTTCTGATCATTAGAAAACCGCAGGTCTAAAAAAAAACTATGTTAGATTTATGTTGCAATTAACGCAGACATAGAATTACGGGAGGGGTTGTATATTACGCAGGCAGGTAGTTACAATACAATACAATACATATACTCTTTATTGCACACCTCACACAAACAAAGCAGTTATAAAGAGAAAGTATACAATAACATGTAGGTAGAGGTAGACAACAGGCGGTGTTATGGCTGAAGAGCGATCTCTTCCAGACAACCTTTGGATTTATTGGAGAAAGAGATAAAACTAGATTATGTAGTAGGTGGTGCAGAGATTATATTTAGCCAAAAATCAGTTATTGCATCTACTAAACGCTTTTCAAACGCTGTCAGTTTTATTTACCATTCAAGTCGTAAAAAGTATGATTGGCAAGAATTTGAAGAGTTACACTAGTGAATGCGCGGGTGACGTCGTGTTTAAGGGGCACCTGACCTGACGATATCCCTCTGGAACTTGGCCCGTGAATTCTGTAACACTGCTCCGAAAATGCAACAAAAATGTTGTTACATAATCAAACGATTTATCAACGCCGAACATCTTTAAAAAAAGAAAGATTAAGTTACATCGCTTTGAATTTGAATTTGAATTCCTTGAGTCAGCACACCCAGAAACTACTACACAAAGAAGAAATTCAAGATGCCGTTTGAAGGACAAGACAATTGTTGAACTGTCACCGAGCAGGGATGAGCAATGGGGCGATGCAACAAAACATGGAGCACGTTGACAGGTCCGTATTCCAAATAATATAAAACTAGCCCGTTTTCTAATTTTTTCCATACTAGGTATTTATAGGTACTGTTGGGTACAGGGACATTGACATTGTATGAACCACGACGTTTATGAGTATAATTCATTTACGTAAGAGAACTTGGGGAAAAACAAAACAATGCTTCGATGGTCGACTGATTAAACCATTTTATCCGAACTTCTTTGTCTATATTAGGCGTGTATTAAGTTAATACCAAAGGGGATCTATTGATACGGATGTAACCTAATATTTAATTAATATATCGTGGCAACGCATTCGTGTTTAAATAAAAGTTTTGAATTTAATACAAATAATTTTATGAACTTTAATGATTTGTTTACCTTGACCTCATTAGATTAGATATCCATCTAATCCATCTATTGGTTAAGTAGTTGCAAGGATTTTTTAATTACTTGCCTTGTACGATTACTTCCATAAGTAGCAGTCATGACGAAAAAATACTGTCATTGTCTGGTATTTAAATGTATTATAAGTATGTATACCCGTGGTTTTGTATCAGACTAAAGTAGGTATAATAAAGTTGGTGTACCAGAATACCTAAGCATTAAATTCCATGAGCGGATAACAATTTCGAGCTCGATTGATATTCATTAACCAATGACTAGAGTTAATTAGATTTGTTTCCAGCACAATTGTGGTATTTCATTTGCTGATTACCTTTGTGTTTGCATTGCATCTATGAAATTATTCATCATTGAACCGGCCTTCATGCGTCAAATAATAAGTTGATGATGTTGATGTGACTTAACCATCATGGTGCTGTCTATCATTCCGCGTGTATTTATCTGACGCTCGATTGCAACAAAAGAATCAGCGTAAGTAATTATACCTAAGTAAGAATAGACTATGATGAAATGTACGGGCAGAAAATGTTAAAGAATTTACAATTATGATCATGAGATAATCGCAGCTATACGCACTCGTAAGTAAACAAATGTTCATATTTTGCATTGCGTAAAGGCAACCATAATCAAATTTCAACCGGGCCGGCGAATTCCTTACACACCGGTCAGATTGTGTCCCACGAACGATGCAACATTATTTACACTTATATCATCAGCATTTCAGCGGCATAGTCTCACAACATAATTAATTAGGCAGTATGTTAAATACAGCTCGTAATGACATAACAATATAAAGACTATGTAATGCAGCCGCGCGGCAGTAACCAAAACAAATGGACGCGACACCGTTACTGCGCTTCGCGGAATTAAATAAAGAAAAAATGACAGCGGGCAACGGTAATCTTTGTTCGCTACATAAGGTCGAAGCGCCTTCACAGTACGCCACCGCCACAATTGCAGTCGTAAGATTTTATCAGTCACAATTGGTCCGTAATTAAATCTACGCTATGCCGGAACGCTGTTCTTAACGCCATTATCCATTTGTAAACGGCTTCAACTAACGCTACTTTTTAACATTACGTTGTTATAATGGGCTTTAACTAACAGACTGTGTATGGAACTGTGTTCATTTATCAAGTTCACGGCATCACAATATAGACATCTCGTGATTGTCGTGTGGAGCTTCGTGATTATAAATGTGCAATAAATAAACCGAAGTCGGTCGCTTGTCACCTTTAGTGCACCTAGATGGCACAGTTCCCAGTGAAAACAGTTTTGGCTTGTACACATTGCGATCAGAAGCGCGAGGCGGGGCTGGGCCGGGCAACCAATAGCCACTACCGTCGGCGCTACACCGTCGTGACATCTTCACGTGGACCATTCAAAATAAACGCATAATGAGGAAGCTGCACGAAAAGAAAGTATCTCGCTACAATTTATCAAGTCCACGTAGTTTGCTCAAACGCGTTTGTGTTAATGAATAAAACGCGTTCCAGTTCGGAACTGAATCAGGTCGTCGTCTGCCCTGAAGGACTGATATCGTTATCGGCAAAAAATCTGTACGCGGAAGCCATCTTCATTCAATACAGCTTCAGAAAAAGGCAAGTTTCTCTTCCAGGAATTCTCGATCAAAGCTAACGATTAATATAAACACAAAGATGGAGAAAAAATAAGCATTGCAGTAACGTGAAGCCATTGTGTATCCATGAGGAGAAGTCGGAAGACGTGGGAGCGAGCGCGGGAGCGACCTGCTCCGGCGCGGGAAATCGCGCGCCGTCGCGAGTTCACATCATCCAATGTTAACTTACATAAAAATCGCATCGACTTTTCCCGCGCATTCCGAATAAAACCAGTCGTAGTGCAACAATCGAGGCTGAAACGCGGAACTGAATAAAATAAGAATTAGCTTGTTTTATGGTGGCATGGGATGTATACTGTTAGTGGCGCAATGAAACCAGCGGATAATCCGACGAGGAACGCAGGCGCAGCGCACTGAACACTTCCGAAGTCGAGAGCCTTTGATGTTATATCCGTTTACGAGGCCTTTTGAAACTTCATTAATCTTGTAACCGGAGAATAATTAAACACGTGTACATTTGTGTAAATCTCGAATATCTGATGAAATTTTATCAAATTTTCTCTAGGTAATTAACTTGCTCTTCAAAACTTCTGCTTTTAACGTCTTCGTCGTTTATTAATAGGTTTTAACTTAATATTTAACAATGTTCAAATGTGAAACACTGTAATTATCTGAACACATTAAATCTGTGCATATGTATTAACGTCTTATTTTCTTACGTTTTCTAAGTTTATATTGAATACAATAGCCTAATAACATATTTCATGTCTTTGTGTCCATTACAGGTACTACGATAAATAATATTGCATGTACATAGAATCACTAAGTTTCGGCAATTCATAACCAAGTTATACATAGATGAAACACAAAAAATACTAAGTACATTAGGGTAGCAATTAGCAACAGCCACTACGTTGCTAATTGCAACCCTAATGTACCTACTTAGTATTCCACTTATTTTGTAGATAAATATCTACGTCTCGTAACGCTTGTAGCTTTTAATTAAGTCGTAAAATTTGGTTCAATAAAACATAATCGAAATGCGAGTCCATTAATCATGCGATTCATGGTATTACCCGTCTTCAACTCACAACACTCACTCTCATTACGTGGCTCCGAGATCCGTATTAACCATGCATAATTGGAGGTTAGATTTTTACTGGTTTTCCCACCGTGGTCAAGTGAGCGTTGTGAATTGAATATCGGCTCGGGTCGGGTCGGGTCGGCCGGAGGCGCTGATCTCGCGACAGGTTGCTCGATACATCCAGTGTTCAACACCTGCATCTTTTGGGTGTAATTTGAATCGCGATAGAGATCGATAGATTTCATAAATACGACTTCCTCTTTAACGTTTTTTTACAAGCCATCGCGTTTTGTTAATAACACGCCTTTAGAAACTTAGGTACCTAAGTAATTTCGACATATTTATTATAAATTTATGATGCTACTATTTGTTCTAATGTAAGATGAGATTCATCATCAAGTCAGGAATTATTTCCAATGCATTGAAGTTTAATCCCGTAATTTAATCATTATCCTAATCCTGATAGCGTTTTTCCCGGTTGTTCCGAAAGAAGCCCGGGGTTCGCTTTGAATTAATCTCGTAATTTAATACCCATAAAAAATTACGCAGTAAATCACGAGCACGATTGAACAACGTATTGCTATAAATACAAATACCATTGTTATCTATCTTGTAAAAAATAATCCCCTTAAATATGTTATTTTAAAAGAACTAAAGTAGTTGTAAGTTGAGTTGTTTTGAATGCGTTCCGATTGTATTCCAATTCTGTAATGTAAGCCTGTGTTATGCGGCCGCGGCACGCTCGCGTACTCTAAGCATCGCGGATCGTGGACACCATTGTCTCGAGTCGTAAATGCATACAAAACCCTTCTGCAATGCAATTTAGTAATTTCAACGGTTGTCTACCTCTTCATACCATTATCCAACGACTAAGACTGACTAGCAAAATTTTAAGACAAAGTAGGTGTGAAGAATTTTGCTGTTGTTATGCGATAAATTAAAATGTAAACTGTTTAAAATATGGAAGATCCTCTCCTCAATATCTAGCGAAAATTTAATTACAACCGCATGAGATTTAAGAATATTCTGTGATAGTGTTTGAGGTGATGGCGGTTTTTCTCAATATTTTCATGACACCGCAGCTTTTTATGGAAGTCCGCTTCCTACACTGAGATTGAGCTCAGGTAGTCTATTTTATGTAATTGCGGCGATATAACCCATGCTTAAATCGCCGTACAAAGGATTAACATTCCCCGGGGAGAGTTTAATGAGACGGACAATACAGTGACGTGGCTTTAATCTCCGGTTTAATATCGTGGCTATTTTAGGATTTCTATAACAAATTCAATTTGGTTATTTATTAGTAATTCATGTGTAGGTAATGGTTAGGTATCTATGGACTCATCATTGTATTTATTGTGGTATTATCACGCAGTAAGAAATAAAGCGAGGCTAAAAGATCGTGATTATTTGAAAACCTTGTAAGTACCTATATATCGCTGGGCTGTATTCATAATGCTTTGTGTCAGGAAACTATTCTCGTCTCGATCATTTGATTAAATAGTATTGGAAAGTGACGGTCAAATTGATTTAACCAGCACGTCTACAGCGCGACATACTCCGATTTTTCTCTATACCTCTTGTTCTAAGTGTTCTAATAAGAAAGAGACGGATAGTGCGAGAAAAATCGAGAGCTCGCGGGCCGTCGCGTGATCGCCGTGCTGAATATGTAGTAAAGTTTAATAGACTAGTGCATACAGGTTTGACAATTAGCATTAAACAACAGATTAAGTCCTTATCACAGTTTTGGTCAGATTAAGCCTTAATAATACTAAAATTAATGGAATACGAATAAATTTGTGTCGTGACACTGGTTCTGTAACGGTGACCGATGTAAAGGCGATCGTGTCACACATGTCTGATTAGTGCCTCGGACGCGGATTCGAATCGGGGTGACTAATGCTTTAAGGCGTATGTTACGTTGGGGTCAGGTGAAATGTCCGATTTTGAGGGCTCTAAAATTAGCCAACGAATAATTTAAAATATTATGACTGAATATTTTGTGAAAAGATTTTTTATTTATCTATAACATCACTGTTGCTGTTCACTTTTTTGCTATAATGATTGATTTAGGAAAATCAATTTTAAGGCGCCGCGCCGTAGGTTCAGCGAAGTTAAGGCGCTGCAGGGTCAGCGAAGTTAAGCTCTTTTTGAAACAATATAATGTGTCTGTTTATAATAATATGGGTTAAAAAAATACGAATAGTAATCTTGAGGCTTTTCTGCAGGGAAATCAGTGTTTAGAAACATGATTAAGCAATTTTCGCTCTATATAAAAAAATCACGAACATAGGTCTTAAAGGGTCTAAAATACACTTAACATATTTGTTACAAATTATGCACAAAACCTAAAAATATTAAAATGGCTTCTAAAAATCGGCAATATCATGTTTGAGAGAACTCAGTGTTTACTTTTTTATTTATTTAAACGGCCAAAAAATTAACGCACGCGCCAAAAAATCACGCTTATGCTCAGTGAGAGGGAGAGAAGACCATGAACCTACGGCGCCTTAATACCCATTTTCGCATGTTTCCGTGTGAAGACCACAGATCAGAGCCAGAGATTAAATTTGAGGGTGACTGGCGCCTTAAAGTTGACCTGCTTTGATCTTTGAGACCCGTTGATGACAAGACATTGTGATTGTAAGATTAGGTACATAAAGCTGTATATGGTATTAAATCTCCGTGTCATCGATTATTGTGTCCCAGATCGGGAGGTATATTTTTATTCGTCGCTTTATATCCTAAGTACATTTCAGGCCTAATAGATATTGTGTGTTAATTTTGACGGTAGATACATTGTATCTATTTGGTACATACTTAAATGATAACAAAGTAGGTAGCTCTGCGATAAGAGATTAATACACTGAAATAAAAAATGCTCCTATGTAAAAACGTGTTGAATTCGGAAAATAAACACGTTTGTTTGTTATATGGAACACTAACGACTATTGTCAGGATATGTGTTTGTCTACCTGCAGGGCATGCCAGTAGCCAGGGGGCGATTAGCGAGCGCAACTATATCGCAACGGGCGGAACAGACTATAAGGGTGAATATCCACTTTTGTGCGATTATTTCGCACCTAGCTCTCAAGCATACGAGATGTCAAATATATCAAAACACATCGCGCATGCGTCAGAAAAGTCGTTAAATTTTCTAAATTCACAATCATAACAAAAGTAAAAATAGTAGAAAGACATGAAAATATTGCTAAACAGGATCGGGGCAAAAACAACAAACAGTATTGCGATAACCCTATTTTAGATATTAGTAAGTTCCCTGTGCTGCGTAGAACAATAGAAATAACCAATAATGGCCTACATCGGTTGTTTTCGTCCGCGTCCTTAATCGCGGACGGGACATGTGGCCGTCGCGTCACATCTGTCCGTCTGCTTTAGTTATCGTTAACGTTATCAACAAACCGACTATCGGAGATGTGGTCAAGACCAATCGTTATGATGAAATCCGCTTTAATTGCGCGCAATTTACAACAATTTTCAAATATGCTGCTGGAAATTTCAAAGTATTCTAGTTGTCTTTCAGACATTATTCGAGTTGTTCCACTTACACTGGTTTTTCCGATTGATATATTAATGATAAGAATGATTAAACATTACATAAGAGTAATAAGGTTCATCATGCCCTAAAATGATGGACCGAAGTCCATCGATTGTCAGAATTATCACAACAATTGCATTGTGTAAACAGCAACACTAGTCAAAATATTTACACGGCGATAACAATTAACTCTTCATTAGAATAAACACCTTTGTATAATCCTTAAGAGTTATCCTCATTGTTTGAACATGAAAATATTATTACGTGAACTTATTTTGGGGTTTTCGGCGAATTATGTATGAAAGACTTCAACGCGCGTCGGCGTTAAGTGCGAGTCTAAACAAAAAGTCTATGATTTCTAAATGTTGATAACAAAAAATTGGTAAGGTCATTAACGGATGTACAAGTACTTACAAGTTTGTAACTGGTTTTGCTGTATTCTATGAAACGAGGAATCGACACGTAAATGATTTATTGTTATGTGTAAAAGACACGGCTACCTATTTAACATTTTATTGCACCGTGCTGTGGTTGCGGTCACTCCTCGCGGCTAACCGGCTACTCTAACAATATACTGATTGCATTTTAATCTATCATTGTTTGAATTTCGTCTAACGATACAATATTACCTATAGAGGTAATTTAATTAATGGCTAGAAATGTATTTATTAACGAGTTAATTAGAAGCAAGTGGGACAATAACAATGGGTCGATAACAGTTCTGTGAGCACAGTGACATGGAAGCCGAGGCAATGCACCAAGCCGCCGGCCTCGGGTAAAATAAGAAAATCGCGTATTATCTGCGGCTCAGTAAATCACCCGGTACATTAAAATTAAAAACCAAGCCCAATACTCACCAACAGCCGGTACCGAAATATTAAAAACCTCCAATGTGCAGTCACAGAACAAAATCAAACAACACAAAAAACTGTCACTGGTGTCAATGTCAATAGAATGAACTGTTTGCTCGTAAAGTGCACTTCATTTACGAGCGTCGGTGCGAGTAAAGTTTCGGGGGCGGAGCGCGGGACACACGCGGCGCGCTCGGACGACTCGAGTCGAATGAGCGGAGCGGAGCGGGCGAGCTGCGGACCAAACCGACTCGACTCACTCTACTCTTCATTTTGCCGGCCTCTTCCGCACGAATCAAATAAGAAAATTGACTGCATTATGCACCAATGTGATGTGCATCTGACACCCCTGACACATCCGGACTTGAAAGTAAGTCTCGATACCCCGCGGCTCTAGATTCGCAATTTAGAATGATCGACATATCCTACCTACGCTTCTTTTGTTTATGCGTAGTTTTCAGTTGTTTATATTATGACATAAACCATTTGTGGAACTGACCGTAAATGGTTTGATAACAGTCACTGTTTCGTTTCTTTGCGTGTCATTTGAACAATCTGTATATTATGATCTTTGTAAATTTGTTATAAAAAAGGGTTCTGTTAATAACTAGTTTTGCAACAAGAGAGAAAAGATTTTTTTTGCTGTGAGTGCCGATTTTCCTCCGTCCTAAGGAAGCGAAATATAATAAAATTCAAAGTTTAAATCTTGAGTTTAGCGAGGGACTCAAAGGCACGAGATGCAAATACTTTGCTCTCAAGTAACACATACAACTTTTCACATCAGCAGTGAGAACATATTCATATTAAAAATATAATATATCATAGTATAACGTACCTATTCGTCTCGTGATTATCCAGGAAGAAAATCTAATTAGACATTCGTTAGTTCAACAGCGCGTAATTTTAGAATCTTTCGCTTCCTCTGGAGTCAAAATCAGTACTCGCAGCAAAAACAAGTAACAAACTTTGCTCTCTTGTTGCACAAATAACTATTAAGTATAACCTATAACTCATTACTCATTATCGTATTGCATTTTCACCAGTCTACACATTCTTACCTTTCATGTGCTTGTTTTAACCATGTAATTTTCCATTAAGTGTGGATGTACGTTAATTCTTTTTCCTTTCTTTATTTATTTTACATTACAAAAAAAACTAAATCCATTATTAATTTGCAAATAGGCCCCAATGGCACTTTACTTACTCGCTTTACAATAAAATAATAGAACTATCTTTGGGGGAGGCCTATGTCCAGCAGTGGACGTCTTTCGGCTGATATGATGATGATGAATAATAACTTTACACAATAAGACCGATATAAACGGTTTACAAACAGTTAACAAACAGTTATTTCAGGTAGGTAAGTACCTACCTGAAATAACTGTTCATTTTATGTTATAAAGTTATAATGATAACATAGGTAATACCTACGCCAAGACAATCATACTCATAGGTATATTCCTAAGAAAATTTTAACATTATTATTATGTCATATTTATTTTCTAAAGTGAAGGTTTATTGTTAAAATACATAAAAATATATAAAATACAAAAGGTACATTAAAACTAGATTTAAAATTAAAACTAAAACTAACTTAAAAAGGACCTAAATAAAACTAAAAAAATATTCCTACATTTGGGCCCTTTGGCTGGGTACCCATCACGCAGGCAGCATTCCCGCGCTGAATTGCGATAGCAAATCTGAGAAAGCTGCCGCCCGCGCGAGGTTTCTATGATATTTCATTTGTATTACGACGTAATATCTATAAAGAATCGTTTATATTATTGATTGTTTTATTTTGTGCCTATTGATTGATTCTATTGAACCCGAAACATACATTGTTTTTTATCCCATTTATAAAATATTAGTTACTTAGTAAGTTTCCGGGATTTTAGTCACGCAAAAATATATAGTCGTAAGGAAGTCTCCACTTTTTGTCTCTGTGCTACTAAGTTTAGGTATTTATACTCTGCCTATTCCGATCGCTGTTCATCAGTGGTACTTGTCTTAACACCATGCATTAGACTTGGAGAAGTGCATAACATTATGAAAACTTGTATTATTAACCCGGTTTTGTCTGTCTGTGACACAAGTTGCGCTAATGCGAGCGCATCTACTGCTAATTAGAAATTGTAAGACTTGTAAGGTCTCAAAACAAGAGGAACTCGTTGGACAGCTATTATAAGTACGTACATAAATATGTACAAGATTGTAGATGTATGTTACTAATGTGGTCAGTTGACAATACTATACTATACCTCAACTTTACGAAGAAAACATACTTTCATAATCGACAAGATTTTTTAAATTTAATGTTGTGTAGGTAAATTGTATGTTATGTTGGGGATGAATACAAAAAGTTAAGGAATTTCGTTTCCAATTTAATTAATTCCATAATGTAACGAAGGTTACCCGAATAAATTGTATGACTAGTTTTCGTTACATAATCGAATCGATAGAGATGTTGATAGCAAATAAAATAATCAATAATATTGTTTTTTTTTCTTAGTAAATAATGTAAGTATCTCGGCCCTAAGTTTGTGCTTTTTTGAGTTTGTGTGTATTGAACAGATGTGAATTAGCGAAAGGGTCTGACAGTACCAATGTGACTACTTACGAGAAAACCTAAGTTATTCAGGGTCACAACACAATAAAATTGCTTCATAAAAAAACCTGGCCCTAATGGACACTGCATTATTCCTGAAAATACCCCTGAAAACCTAATTAGCCTTGAATCGCAAGTGCTATCCTTGTGTTTTACGACATCGGCTGCATACTTAATACTTTATGCTCCAGGATGACTTTCACGTTTAAGAGGGACAACATAATTCATGAAGAAAAGTTCCCTTAAGTGCAATTTTCTCCTCTATGTTCAGACATTTAACTTTTCACAGAATAAACGAGCTCTAGAGAACTTACGTAACTAAGACGCGACAAAAAAATCATGTCACCTCCGGGTGAAGGCCGATTGCGGGATTATTTAAGACGCTTACCGACAATTTGTAACAGGGGAACCAGTATAAATCAGATCTCCAATTACTTACAGTTGTTACGAATTTTAGGGTCAAATTATATTACAGACGTGTAAGGAAGTATGTCGGCCAAGTGAACAGCCCAAGGTGATGGTGAGCATAATTTTTACGAGGAATATCGTAAAACAGTGATCGATATTGATGAGATTACATTGTAATTTTAATAAGCCATGAAAAATTGATGAATATACGCATCATTTTATTTTTATTGAGTCATCTGTTAAGATGAAAAGTTACTTTATAGCGGCCGTGACATTATCCAGGTAGAAAGTATACGCCTATATTTAAAAAACCGTAACCCAGTGTTTTGTTTACTGTGTTGTGTTTGAGCTAAAAGGTGCAAAGGAGGAAGGGTAAGGATTTTGGAGTGTGTGTTTGTAAAAGGGCGCCAAAATGACTAAGGCGAAAAAAAGTAGGGAAAAAGAATTGTGAAGTGAGAGCGTAAAAGGGAAAAGTGCGCCCAAAGACCATCTAGCTCCACCTTGATTGAGGGCTAGGGCCGGTGCTGATTGTATCTGTATCCCTTTCTTTGACACGCTCTGCAGTATAATTAATTGCCTGGAGGGATTTTAAAGGAGGCAAAATTCAGACTTATTGAAATTTCTGATCTTTTGCAGTTTTGTTAATGCGCTTTATATGGTGAAGCAACGCATGTACTCGTAATAAAATGCCTGAGCTAAATTTATTATTCGCGAGTATTTATCGTTATTAAGTATTCATGAATTAATCGTACAAAGCTGAAGTAACTTTCATTATATTGCAACACTAAATACGTAGGTTATAGACTATTTGAATGTGAGAGTGACACAAGGAGAACGCATAACGTCGCCATACAATGTGTTAATGAATTAATGTTAGGTATTATGACATTCGTTAGGAGTCAATGTACGCTTGTGGACTGGCGTTGAAGGTACATACTCGAACAATTGATATTTGACTCTAAACTCTTTGTAATGTGGTTGAAATTCACTTGCAATGGCAAAACGAGGAAACGATTGGGATGTTTGTAAATAAAACGGCTAATCAGCCAAGTATGAAAAGAATCACACTTGGGTTATTATATTCTTCAATAAGCACATTTACAATATTTTTACTTTACCAGTTGTTGTTGGTACAAAAAAAAGTCATTGAAAGTATTTGTACCTACTGGCTGAAAGTTTTTAAAAGTTACTTGAACATCCTGCCCTGTTCTACCAAAATAGAAAACATTTGCTTTTTAACTTGTTAGGGGTTCTGTAGTTATTGGCCTGTTGTTTCCAATTGATTATTATAATATTTTCGTTTACATTTGTGCAATTTGTCCATCCCCCGATTCATCCATTCACAATTCACTAACTTAGGATAAGTAAGATTTAAAATATCTATCGATTATTTGGATGAAGAATTATACTTTTAAAAATGTTTTTAAGGTTAACTGTACTTACATATATTGTATCATATAAGGTTTTGAAGAAACGCTTTGACCAACGGCTAACATCTGCTAAATGTGACTATGCGCTTTGGCCAACAATTTTAATAAGTGCGAAAAACAAGGAAAGGCTATAAGTAGGAGAGTATTTCTTTTACGGCAGTGTACACATTACATTAAAATCGAATGCAACAGTGTGTTGCAAGCGTATAACGATTGCTGCAACAGCATTTGCGATGCATATTAAACCAGAAGAAAGTCCGAGACGTTTGCTCGTTATATTTTAACGGCTCTCTTATTGGTCAAATTATTACACTCAATAAAATTATGGCGTAACCACTTCAACGAGCTGTAAACAGCTTATTGTTCCTATGTAGATTTCTCCGCGTGATTGCTTCTTCTATACAATAGCTGATTTTCTGTATTTTTGTTCAACATGCTAAGCAAGTAACGTTGTCCTAGTTTAGTAATACCTAAAGCTAGATTTGTACGACTAAATTACATTTGGTGTACTTACACCAAAATAAGATATCGTGTCGGTTTTGAACAAAAGAATGTTATAGTTATAGAAAAATCGGTGCCCTTGTAACTAAAACTTTATCTACATCCTGCGTAACGGCAACAAAATGTAACTAACTATATCTAGCGTCACCTATACAATATATAACTAACCTACCCAGATGTCATGTAGACTAAATGTAGCTAACCTAAAGAAATTAAATATTAAAATTAACTTGATTTGGCCAATGAGATCGTCTAGTGTCTACGTTGTGTTCCTAGCAACCCAAATTCTTTTATGTGTAGCAAATTAGACTTTGACTCCTCCCTACCTACTTCACCCTACGTTCTCCTACTACATCCTAGTTCAAAATATTAATCAAGTAATAAATAAAATTTGTTTTTGGTTAATAAACCCCAACCAGTTCCTACCGTGGCCGGTTAACGTAATGGTAGCTAGCTTTATCATTATTTTCTCAACATGTAATACTTTCTCAAATCAAAACCTTGGTTTCTTTTTATACCAATTGCCTCAATTTATATTCATATCATCAAAGTATATAACAGAACAACCTAGCTAGCTAATTGTTTATTATTATTATTGTATGGAAGATTCTCTTTCATCCATACTATGCTACCATTTCCGTCTGGATGTGGGTTTGGCCAACTAGCTAAATCAATACCTATTTTATTATATTTTGTTTCTAATAGGTATTCCTAACTTATTGAATTTACCTGTGCTTCGTACCTATTTTCTGATGAGAAGAAGCACTGAACAAACTCATCAGACCTAATAATTGAATATTATTTCATTCAAGAAAAATTATGTATTAAGGCATTATTTCACCCATTACATATATACTAATGTATTCATTAGATACCTATAATCCCTGATATAGTGAAGATATTTATAATACCGAGGTTTACCGTTCATTAAATATGAAATATTGAACCTGAAGTTTACCCTATGAGTATATTCCACTCATGATAATTTGATACCTTAATATTAGACATAATGGACTGCTCCGCTTGCCATTAGCCTTGAATCGCTTCATCTTTTTGAAACAATTCTGATATCCTAATCATAACTGGAAGTATAATACCTTGATGACAACAAGCGATACATAATAGTTACACCTTTAATATTTCATATGTAATAATATACGGAACCCAATACTACTGATCCTCACACAATGACTAATTCCTATTCAGTTACTCATAATTGCTATTAAACCTTCAAATAAACGCTATTTGATTTGAAAACTTTCTAACTGTCCCTCCCTAAGAATAGTATTCCTACTATCCTATTACTGTGTTTGACTCTATACCTAATAAGCCTACCTACTACTAAACCCTGAACTGCTGTAGGCAAAACTCTCATCATTACTTTTATTAATGTTATGTGTTTCGTAGTGTATGTTCTAAGCTAGGGACCTAAGCTGTACAACGTTCGGAAGGCTAGTCCGAGAATGCAACCTAAAGCCTGTGTAATGTACATTTCACAACGTGTCCGTGGACTAAAGGGTTCTGTGAAATGCACGCCCTATTTTATAACATATAAATATATATTCAATAAAAGACCAAGCCTTAAGCACACACGAGACATCAACGAGTGGATAACAATCCTAGCGATCGACTTATGGGAAATGGCGATCTTCTCGCTTCAGTCTGTGGCCAACCTTAAGACCAGTAAGAGGCCCATCAAAGATAGGCTACACCATCTGTGTAGGTAAAAAGATGGTGCCAGGCTTCTCTTAAACCTGGACCTACTACTAACAGGATCCCGAAGTGTACTTCCTTGACACCGTTAGGTGAAATGCACTTCGTTAAGTTGACCATGTAACTAGGACATTGATCTGGTTCGAAATGATGATAAAATCATCTAAAATAAACCCGAAATGTAATAGAAAACTAAGCGAAGTAGTTCACTACTATGCAACATAATTGCACAATACTGAACCTTAGGAAACTCAGAATCTAATAAGTGGTGGAATAGTTCAATACTATGCAAAGCAATCGCACAATACTGAACCTTCCCGCCACAACAATAATGTATCTACGAATGTTTACGTTACGAATTTAGGCTCGACCCAGAGTCAACGACAATCCGAGAGTTCGCTAGAGAATGAATCCGTCCACTCGGTGCGCCGCTCTTATATACACTAAAAAAAGTATGAACTGCTCGATGTGCTCGATCTGCTCGAATCGCATTATTCGCTTGATTTGCTTGACGTATACGAACTAATACCTTACCACCATTAACTTAAGGTTTGTTTTCAATCGTGCGCGTACGTGCTTACTCCCTATTAGAACCAATCTTACTCATTGCGTAGTGTGCGCGACAGCGTCGTAGCGACAACACGTATACCTTTACTCAGAAATATGGAAATATTAAGTTTTGTTACGCACAAAACGTTGGTTGAAGTATGCACCACTATATTCTAATCAGATGTACGTATCAGTTCGATTCTTATCCAATGATGATGACGATTAATGTATTAATCCCTATTATATTGTATTATTCCTTCATTCAGCATTCATTAAATAGAGCTATAGGCATAGTTCTAGTTACACCCTCCATTGTTTCGAAAAACTTGCTGGCCAAACGAAATGTATGGCATGAAGATATTCCGCATATTTATGATGCTACTACGCGCCCGAACTTTGTACATTAGAATTCACATCTACCTACAGACATATGTTAGAACGAGAGAAAAGAGCAGACTACATTCTTGACGCATGTCCCGTACCTATGTATGGTTAGTTGTAAGTAATGTCGAAAATGCATGAGATTTTCCAATTTCTTTTTGTTGCTAAATATGAAAGGATAAGATAAGATTCCATAAGACTGACCGAAGTGTGGCACGTGTACTGGAGTTGCTACTGTTTGTTATCCCTTTTCTTGGCAAATAACAAAAAAAATGTGAGTTCGAGCCTCGTTTGCGCCTTGTAGAGCCAAAAAAATTGTCTGTTACAAAAATACAAAAAGAACACCAAGAATTGTGTATCTTATAAGATACAAAGTCAAGAAAAGGAATTGGTTATGTTTTATCTGTTTTACAACCCTACTTGAAGATAACAATAAAACAATAGGGTTGGATTTAAGTCCTTTTCCATTTTATCTAGAACGGACTATACCTAATGTCGAGTGCTGCATAATATAGGCCATAATTCAGCTACACTACTATATATTGTACATATATGTTTTTTAGGCAGGAAGTGGCGCAGGATCGGTATAAGTGGTGCTCTCGTTTCGGAGGCCAAGATCCTTTTTGTTAAAAAATAGTAAGTTGTATTTTTTTTACTGTTGTATTTAATTAATAGGTACTACTCATTTATGTTCCAGTGAAGTACACAATGATTTAAAAGTTGCTTAGCTTCACAACTTAGGATTACATTGTTACGTGAGTAACACAACACAGGTAACGGATCTATACGAACAAAGGTACCTACATATGAACCCAATTAAAATAGGCTTATTTATACGTGGAATAATATAAAATACTGTAAAGGTTATGCGATCGTTTAGTTATATAACAAATATGGTTATATTTGTTACGCGCAACGCAATAGTCAATTAAGAGCTACCTACACATTTTCTTCCCCTTTTCCCCAACCAGTAGGCAAAAACGCATTTTATACACAAGTGGGGAAAGTAATTTGACCTTGGAGCTTGTTTAAGTAGCTTTTGACAGATAACGAAACGTAAAACGCTCATAATATAAAATTTTCACAGATGATGTATTTATGTAGCCGCTATAACAACAAATAAAATTAATATTTAAGAACTTAAAAAAATTGCTTGATGTCTTCGTCTTTGTTTTTAAGTTTTGTTATCAGGCGCAGCGTCTCAAAAAATACGGGAAAACTAAAATCCATTGACCAAAATTCTACTTGATATTATATTAGGTACTTACGTTATAATTACTGTAAAAAAAATGAGGTAACTAAAGTTGTTTTGCATGTTGCACTTTTCTCGCTACAGTGAGGTGAAAACTTTTGTGTAACACACGGGTGCAAATGTATTTTACTTCTCGTGTGTTAAAACACTCGCTACGCTCAGGATTCTAATTTAGAACCACTCGCTTCGCTCGTGGTTCAATTCTACACTCGCGGGTAAAACACAACTTTGCACCCTTGTATAACAAATAACTATTAGGGTAAGTACCTACGTGTGTCGGCAGTTCAATCAAGCGGTATCGCAAGTCTTACCTTCAGTAGCGTCAGTTCAGTAACTTCAGTAATTACGTATACGTACAGTGGGAAATAATCGGTATTAATTGAAATGGTTCGATCGGGTTTTTTGTGAGTTGAGCCCATGCCCTAAACTAGTTCAATTTTAGTTGTACCAGCAACTTGCAATCTTGCATGATCGAAATTTTGCTTTGTGTAACGGCAATAGTTTTTTTTTCGTATTTCATATTATCGTATAGTAATAATACAATAACAACCATCCGTTACGCAAACACATCAGGTTGACAAGCACATAGTACATGTTCAAGGCCCTCATACAGAAGTTTCTCTGAAACTGCGTGTTTATACAATTACAAGATAAATACACCCAGTAGTATTAAGCAAAACAACCGCAGCGTATCGCCAATACAATATTCGGGCGGTAGAAAGGCGGTTTCTCCCGTAATCCCCGCGAGTAGTGACAGCCCCGCTATTCTGTAACTTGTTTTACCGTCACCTCACCGTTCACCCACTAATATATCTTGATGCCGCAATGCGTAAGTAACTACGCGTAGGTAGAGGTCTAGTTTCGTTAGGCGTGACGGGTGGGGTGATCGCATTAGCGTGTTCAGAATAACAGCCCAGATGTCACGATTCCGCTTTCCATCACGCATAATTTTATATACTTTATGAAGCTGCATTACTGGTGTACCCAAATGACGGCGTTATTACTAGTGTGCGGAGTTTCGGTGGCAAATTTCACACATTGGATAATGGAGTCGTTTTTATGATTAACTTTTTAAGATTTGAATAAATAAATTATTCATTTACCTGAAGTTCTTAGTATGACATTAATTAGATAGGTACTCATCCCGACTGTTTAGGTAACATGTTTCTCCGTATGTAAAAAGTAAAAATAAATAAATTTATTAAACAATGTTTACCTAAATACTTGTGTTATTTAGTAGTCCCGTGTTATCGTGGTATAAGTGGGTAATGCTCACAAGATAATTTATAAGGAGTATTATGCAAAATTAATCTTTTAATCGTTATTCGTTTAATCAAAAAAATAGTTAGGCGACTCCATTTACCTCTGTGAAATTTGCCACCGAAACTCCGCACACTAGTTATTACACTTATAGTGACTTGGAGATTTTAGTACCTACCTGTAAAATTGTCGCTGTTGGACTGGTACAGGTAAATTAGTTCCAGTTGACGCATGACAGCTTTAAGGCGCCGCGCCGTAGGTTCAGCGAAGTTAAGCGAACAGAGTTTTTGAAACAATTATTATATCCAGTGTAGGTACCTTATTTCTTTTCTCTTAACTTTAAACCATTATATACGCATTAGCGTCTGTTTATAATAATATGGTTTAAAAAAAATACGAATATATATCTTGAGGCTTTTCTGCAGGGAGATCAGTGTTTAGAAACATGATTAAGCAATTTTCGCTCGATATAAAACCACGAACATAGATAGGTCTAAAAGGGTCTTAAAATATTTTTTATAAATTATGCACAAAAGCTAAAAATATTAAAATGGCAATATCATGTTTGAGAGAACTCAGTGTTTACTTTCTTATTTATTTAAACGGCCAAAAAATTAAAATTAAAAAACATGATTTCCGCGCTTCCGAGCACGCACTTCTATCTCGCTCACGCTTATGCTCAGTGAGAGGGAGAGAAGACCACGAACCTCCGGCGCCTTAAATCCATCTAAATCCATGTTTTTATTTCTTAACACTAATCTAATCACAAATTACATAAATAAAAAAAACACCATTCAACATCTCTATAGACAAGACTTTAAAATTTCAAAACCGCAATCAAATCGTTTCATCCGTTTGGTAGCTACGAAGGCACAGACAGACACACAGATACACATGTTATACTGACACCCCTCATTTTCGTTGGGATCATAGAACTCGATTCACATCGACTTTCCTATTTTACCACTTCTGAAACAAAGTTAGCCAAATAAATAAATATTAGAGGACAATTATGTGAGTGAAGAAATTTGCATTACAGTCATTTAACTGGAACCAGATTTCAAAATCAAATATTGCAAAAAATCATATGATTGTTGCAGTTTTGCGTTGTTTAAGCGCAATGGATAGTATTTAACCTTATTGGATTCACATTGCAGCATTTTTGTCTCAATGTCGTTGCTTATGTAGGATATATTATAGCCACTAATGTCACCCATGTACCTAAATATCAAACTCAGAAACAAATGAGTGAACTACAGCAATAAATTTAGTTAAATATAAGGGGATTATACACCGTCGGCCTGTTGTAATTCGTTTAAGTATGATACGAATGTTATTTATGCAATTTTTCACAAAAACGCCAGTGCGTTATCATATCTCGAAGCTTTTAGTATTAAGCAGTGGGCTCGGGTCACACTGTTGCGAGCGTGTTAAAGCCGTGTGTCCAACTGCGAGCACGAATTTTTGCACCGCATGGGACGGGTCGGGTCGCCTGGCGCCGCGTTCGCAACGACCGCGTTTTAATAGAGTGCAGTAGGCAAAAGCCGGACGGAGCCGGTCACATGTGACGACAGCCGACCACAGCCGTCCACGTCCGCGAAGAGCCGACCGGCCGCAAGTACGTACATTCAAATATGAAATTTAACGTTTATATTGAAGCTTCAAATTCCTTTGGCAACTTGCAACGTGCTTGCAACAAACGCGCAGGCGCGCTCCGGCCCGGCCTGGTCGGTTAGAATCGTATATTAATGCTCGCTTGCCGAGTCACAGCAAATGAGCAAGCCTTTAGGAATTCCGCTTAGATTCATGTATAACCGTGTCACTTTAATTGTACTTAATAATTACCTAGATACTAAGTGGCGCTGTCACTTAAAAGTGTATCCATTCCCATTTTTTCTCAGGACTTTTTTCCATTTTATTTTAGGTTTCTAATCTATTATGTGACGATCCATAACTACAAAAAATATGAAAGCGTCACAATGTGGAGTAAAATAAATGGCGATACTTTTTTTCTTTATCTGTTATCGAGAGTGCTTATGATTCTGAGTAAGAAAACCCCAAACATTGATAATTGAGAGAAAATAAATAAGGTACCTATACTGCGTCGGTACCTATTGTTGGCATTGTTTTGTGATTCCTGCACCAACAGTACGATTTAATTTTAGGCAGGACGAAAGTGAAGTGTGGGATTTGACAACTTCTTTTGTTGCGAAATATGAAACCTGACCAAAGTGTGGTACGTGTACTGAAGTCAATTTTTTGTTGTTTATGCGTAATCTTACTTGAAGACACAATTAAACAATAGATATTTAGAATAGGTTTTAAGTAAACAACAAAAAACAATCCAAGTTTATCCCACTAGACTTGCCTAGGAAATGCTTCTCCCTAAGCATTCCACTTGTCCCGGTTCCTATGGCCCCCACGGATTTATGGTTTTTGTTTTAGACCATCTTAAAAAATAATAAGTCTGATCTAGAAACAGATAATATTCGCATAATCGCACTTTGTGTGGCACGAATATTTCAAATCTAGGATTACGTTACATTTCGGATTATGTAAAGCTTCTTTTTTACTTATCAATTTCGGTTAGATTATTGAAAAGCCAAGTTATTGTTTTATTTGATTCGATATTACGTTATAAGTCAGATACATGATCGTTCGAATGTAAATAAAAGAGATTTCAGAAATGATCCGATGATTACCCGTAACGTAATAAATATTACACATACTTTAATGGTAATCAGATTAAAAACTACTTTATTAATTGTATTATTATCCTTGGTGCCGGGTCAGGTTTGCAAAACTTCGTGTGAAATACTGTTCGCTGAGAGCACAATGCACTTGGGTAACTATGTGACTTACATATTTGGATTGCTTAAAGGAGGCCAATTCCTTTGATTAAATAAATGAATAAATTAAGAGACAATCTTTGGATTGGTGTACAATCCGAGTATAAGCCCCGTAAAAAGCCCAATAAGCCTGGTCTTATGGGTAGTAGACGACGTTATATTTAATAGATATAAATGCATTGAAAATATTCAAGACTTAGAAATAAATACATATAATGTGAAATTAAATACATATATCACTTCAGGCGACCGGTTTAGCCTAGCGGAAGATGATGACGGACCTACGAAGATGACGGTCCTGAGTTCGAATCCTGGTAACGGCAAATTTTGGTCGTCTTTGTGGTTTTATTAGACCACAATAGTTATTTGTGTCACAAGGGAGCAAAATAGTATATTTACGGCGAGGGCGGTGTATTGAATCCTGAACGTAGCGAGGGATTCTACAATAGAATCCTGAGCGTAGCGAGGGATTCTAACGTAGGATCCTGAGCGTAGTGAGGGATACAAGTGTTTACGCCCGAGACGAAAATAATTTTGCTACCGAGTGACACATACTATTTTTCACACCGACTATGAGGAAATTTAAAAAAAGCTATTGTTCAAATATGTCTATATTATCTTAATTTTTATTACTAATGTTTAAATATTACGAAATATTTATAAATTTTTATACAACATTGTTATAGTTAAAACTTGAAATATGTTCGTTTTGAATCGACTACGATGAAATTACAATCGATTATTTTATTAACATCTGTGTTCAATTGGCATATTGCGTACAAATGTTCCAATGCCAATGTATACTTAAATTAAAAAAGTAGCTTGAACAGAAAAGTAGCGTTTTGGTCCCTCTCGTCGTGGAGCAAAACTTACTTTTCCGAATGAAAGGTGTGAAAATATATTATTATGCTCCTTGGCCGTAGGTAGGTGAAAATAGTGGCAAATGCGGTCGTGTTTGTATTAGTGTGTGTTATGTCATACAAATTGTGTGTATGTGCATGGAAGTTCTCTTATTTGGCCCTCCTATAACACTCAGACGGTGTAAAGGACTGCCCGCCGGAGCCAAGGGCGCAAACCTGCCAATTTGTCAATGTCGGCGTGTTGTTTGCTTTGATAAGCTCGGCTGTAACAGTGTAACTAACCACTTATCGGCGCTCTAGCTCGGCCGGCCGTCACACGACGTGGAACGATGAATCTTCTTTGCTCTACCATCATACAGTTTCTTTTCATTATTATTTAAATCCTATCTCAATAGCGAGGTTAAAAAAAAAAGGTCAATAATGAGCGTGAAAAAAAGTGTTCCGTTCAGAAATGTGTTCCGTTCAAATGATACTTTGAACACATTCTTAAACGTTCTCAAATATCGCTAATTCATCTATCGATGATGATACCATCATCTATCAATATCAATATAGATAATTCACAAATTCATGTTCATTCTCGTATTCTACCTGCTTGCTAGGATTATATAAATGAGAAATTAAAAAAAAATAGTTTGCATCCCCGATTACCTTAATTCAAAAGTCTTTTAAGCTGCAAACGCACATAGAGCGGTGGCGGGGCGGCGCGGCGCGGTGCGGAGGCGGTACCGGTTGTAATGTTCGAGCATACGGAAGGGTCCGCACAGAAAACCGCGCCGCGCCGCGCCGCTCTGTGCGGATCGTTTCATATTAGCATTTAGAATTCGAGGCGGCATTATTACCAGGCTTATTTTTTACAGTAAAAGTTACATAGTTAATTGGAGAAAACATGTTCTGACAATTATATTCAATGTATAAATTATTATTAATATTTTTACTTTGCTAGTTGAATAAGTCATGGAACTGTCAAGATGTCATTTAAACTAGAAACATTATTTCTGACAAAGTAACGATCGTTCTACTCTATCTTACGATACGTAATGATTCCATTCAGCCTTTCGTGCCTACTCCAATAAACTACTTGTTATGAGAACAAGAAAAAAACAAACCAAAACAATCGCGAATCGCTGCTCCGTGTGCTATATGACCGGAAAATGGCAATAAAGATTTTCATAACATGAAATGATCTCGAGTACGATGCACATCCATGTTTTGGCTTTCACTTTCATTTATGAGCCGGATAATCAGAGCTCGGAAAGGGTGAGCCGTTTTGAAGGCTCGCACAATACGGGCATAGCTGTCATTTAATGATAGTTATTTGTCCCATGTGTACAGGTCGATTCACGAAAGCTGGCGCGAGATTTGACAGAATTTCTATGAAAATAGCTGTCACTCAGTAGAAATCTCGCGCCAGCTTTCGTGAATCGACCTGTAATCTAATTACAAATTAAATGATTTTGTTTATGCTGCCTTTCTGCTACAAGCGCTACGTCGCCGTTCTACGGACTGTGATTAAAATTACAAAGAAACTTTAGAAATAAAAAGGCTGTCAGTACTATTTTTGCAGTGCGTTGTCGTTATAGTTTAATCATAATGAATAAAGTTTTCTTTTTTGTTTTAATATTTATTTTTAGGGCGTTTCCATATTCATATCTACACATGACATTAATGACATAAGAATAGCTCACCGTTTCCGAACTCTGCTGATGATACCTACTCACATTGCGCATGATAAAATATAACTATTCTATGATAAATCCGTATCGACAACCAGAACTTAACTAAGATTCTGTACTTTTTGACCTGTTTAGTGGAGTTATTGATTGCATGCCAACTGTCTTTAATTTTATGATCGTAGAAATTACCGTTATTAATTCTAACGCTCTTTCGAAAACTCACGAAATTACCTCACTGTTATCTTGTGACATGATGCATACGAGTAGCATTAGACTGCTAAATAGTCTTATGTATACGTTTTGTTACGTTTGTGTATGTGTTTGTCGTATGTATGTACGTCTCTTGCGCGATATTGCTTCCTAAGCCTTTCACATAAGAGCCGTGCCTATGATCCAGGAAGGATTTTAGTAGAGAAAATTAATCATTGGTCGGATGCTAACATGAGGAATAGAATTATAAGGGCTGGCGGAAACGTCTTCGTGTTTGGCAACAGGTACGACCTAAGTAGTAATATGTTTATGGTTTCAAACCTTATTCCCTTCATATACGTTCTAAATTGACATGTGACAAGGCTTCTCCACACTGGGCCGTGACCCACTTCACTGATTTATGACTTCAGGTGTTCGGCCACATGTAAATCCTGAGTTATCTCAACGGTTATCAACTGTAATACGCTTTATAGGATGCAATGTAGACAGGTAATAGTATATTACGTAACTAGGGCGGTGAATTCGTGAATGGCTCAGATCGCAGGTGTTTGGTGAGGGCCATAGATATGCGCTCTGGGGCTTTACGAATTACCGCCCGTGTTGAGTACAAAATTTTACGTCTTTACCTGGCCACAATGCGAGTTTTCCCGTACGCGCAGCGTGCAATAAAACTCGCATTATGACCAGGTGTGAAATAATAGTATTTTATGCCACTGTTGTATAAGTAGGGTCTTAAAACGCGAGTGTCGTGAGTTGCGATGCGAGCCTTGGCGAGCATCGCAATTAAAGACGCCACCAGCGTTTTAAGACCCAAGTTATACACCGTTGCATACAATATTTTCTCTACGACTATTTTAAATAAATAGCATAATTTGACTTTTCAGGCAGTAAGTTTTCCGTTAGTTCTATTACTACTCACGCAATTTCATCAGCGGTGCAGTTATTTTCTTCTTCGTCCATTTTAAAAGGAACGTACACATTTTTCTTCACTTCACAAACACGAATCAAATCTTAAGAAGTTATTAATAACGAATAGTTATCATATTTGACATATTTCGTCTTTTAATTTTGAACTGGAACTTTGGTGGGAAATTGGAAACATGACACATTGACACCTCTTGTTTATGGTCTGTTTTGTTCTTAATTCAACTTGCCAGTACTGTCATATTAAGACCAAGGTTTTTCTTAAGTTGGCAGCAATGCCTTTAGTACAATAATTTATTTGAAGTAAATACATTCAGTGGTTTGTTAAGTTGGTAGTACCTAATGTATTTTATGTTTCGGCATGGCCCTCTAGATTAGTCGCGTCGCGGCCTACTCGATCGTGTCTAGTAGGCCGTGGCACAATGTAGCACTAGGTTTAGAAGCGTATGGCTGCTAAGCGTATCGTTTTGGCGACAAAACAGCACGGTCGTGCCGTACTGTTATGGGGAATAGAGTATAGACTTTTCTGCAGACTTATTTTGTATGTCTTTATATTAGTGTTCGGGACTATGTAAATGACAGATAAAAGTACAGGAGTAGAAAAAGGACATTTTTGTTTACACATTAGTTTTTTGCAAATCGATATAATTTTGTATACCAAAAAACTTGGACTATGACACAACGAGACAGGGAGAGACTACAAGCATTTGAGATGTGGTGTTGGAGGAGGCTAGAAAAAATTAGCTGGACTGAGAAGAAAACTAATGAAGAGGTCTTGAACATGGTAAACGAAAAGAGGAAACTGATGAAAGTAATTGAGGACAGAAGAGGAAGAATGATAGGACACCTACTACGGCACGACGACTTGATCAGAATGATAATAGAAGGAAAGATAGAAGGAAAGAGAAAAAGAGGAAGGCCTAGAAGAGCATATATGGATCAGATAAAAGAAAAGATAAAAATATGGTCTTATAGAGAGTTAAAGGCAAAGGCAGAATGTAGATCAGATTGGAAATTACTCCACCGACAAGAGCTAAGCTCTTAAATTTATGATGATGATGAAAGAAATTGTGTAAATACCTCGTTGAGAAAACCCAAAAAAATAAGTAATTAAATGTTGACAGATATGACATGCTACAATATGGTTATATCAACATTTTCGTATCCGATTTCAATCATGTTGAAACACTGGGATCATTATAGGGTAATGCTAACTACGTACCTATGTTCTTTGGAGTCATTCTTTAAAATTCTAACTTTTTAAATGTATTAGTCCTGTTACAGGCTACACTCTGACTCACTCTGTAGGTATATTTATTAGTCTGTAACGGCTGGGTTTATTAATTTTCGCCTATTTTATTTTACTAAATGAGTTACAAGATTTTATTAAAGTTTAGTTCTAAACCTGCGTGCTACGTTTTTGTATGTATACATATATTACAATTGTCCAATAAAGTTATGTTATGACTTTGAGATCGTAAATCAATGGGTTTAAAATGTTTGGCACGATCCATATGAGTATGGCCACAGTACGGCGCAATCATTGCTCCGTTGAACTGCTATGTGTTGTTAAGGCGCCGTAGGTTCAGCGAAGTTAAGCGAACAGAGTTTTTGAAACAATATGCGTCGGTTTATAATAATATGGTTTCAAAAAAATACGAATAGTAATTTTGTGGCTTTTCTGCAAGGAAATCAGTGTTTAGAAACATGATTAAGCAATTTTCGCTGGATAGAAAAAAATCACGAACATAGGTCTAAAATACACTTAAAATATTTGTTACAAATTACGCACACAAGCTAAAGGGTTCCCAGTAGCCAAATGGCAAAAATCGGAACCCTTATAGATTCGTCATGTCTGTCTGTCTGTCTGTCTGTCTGTCTGTCTGTCTGTCTGTCCGTCAGTATTATCAGGCATTTTACTCGAAAACCATAAGGTGTATTTGAATAAAAAATTGAGGATAGGGTGTATTTTGTTAACCGCTACATAGTTTTGCAATGAAATTACTAAAAAAGATTTTTTTTAGGGGTGCACTCCATACATAAAACCGAAAGTCAAAAATTATTTTTTCATTGCAAGCCCACGTATGGTACATCAATCGACAGGCCTTTCAAAATAAATATAAGGTTTTTAAGCAATTTTTTGGATTAATTGAATAGAGTCGGAGATAATCGCCCGGAAAGTCACTAAAATTGTGACTTTCCCCCCCCTCTAATTTTTGAACCGTGTACTTCAAAATTATGAAAAAAATCATGCTAATAGGGCTTATAAAATTCTTTCAGCGATATTTGTTTTGAACAAGATCGGTTCAAAGGTTTGCGAGATATTTATAAAAAACTGCGTTGCTTAAAGAAAAGGACGTAAGTGCCATAAGTTTTCAGTAACGATATGACCTTTTTCATGTCAGACCCACCATACCCCTAGCAATACCCCTGGGGGTAGGGTGGGACTGAACCATACCACCGTAGTGCTGGGCACTATATTATGCTTTATAATATTTATCCCAAATGTCCTGTTACCGTTATCAGTATCACGCAGTGTAGTTGAAAAAGTTAGACTACCGTTATCTGTACTATTGATTTCGTATAAAGAACTAGATGCACAATGTCAAGCAAATATGCCAAGAAATGTGCCCCAGAGCCCCAGAATGACAGCTCTAGTACATTTCAGTAGTTGCTAGTAGCGTTAATTTATAACCTGCATCAAGGTATTTCATAAAAAAAGAACTCAGTGTTTTAGACCTTAAGCACCATATTAGCAAACCAACATCAAAAGATTAAATACTTTTTAGTTTATTGAGACATACAATGTGAATTGACTGCTCACGTCAAAACTTTAGTTAGCGTTTAGCGAATGAATGGAGTCGCGTTATAAATTTTATTTATTTCAACAGAAAGCACAAATAAATCTGGTTTCTTTATTTTGCAAGTGGGGAATAAACAGTTTCAAATATTTGTACAAATATTATATACTAAACAATTGATGAGATTTCCGTAAGTACATATAGTACAGCTGACAGAGTCCATAAAAAGAAGTCATTTTAGTTTCCTTGAAATAGATTCAGTTTGTTAAATAATTGTATTTTCGACCTGCCTTTACTTTTAATACTTTCTTTTTTGCGATGTAATGTAAGCGTACAGTCAAGTAGAGATCAGCTGTCGATTTTATTAAAACGATCCTATGGGTTTTGAACGTCACTCTCATGATCATCCTCATCCTTCTTCTTCTTCTTTTGCCTCGCCACTTCCCGGTTAGACGGGGTCGGCTTTCTTAACCATGACGCGCCATTTGCTGCGGTTGTGAACGTCATTTTCCTGGAGATCCATGCATTTCATGTCCTTCTGGACAGTCGTTAGCCATGTAGCTATGGGTCTACCTCTCCCCCGTTTGCCTGTTGCGATGGAAAGGCACTTTTTCACAACATAATCTTCCGGTCTTCTCATTACGTGGCCGTACCACCTTAACCTATTCTCCTGCAGTTTATCTGCTATTGGGGCCACTTTCATACTACCGCGAACAAATTCATTTCGGACTTGATCCTTCAGCGTGACACCTCCTGCCCAGCGTAACATCCGCATTTCAGCGACGTGGAGTTTCTGTATGTGTATATTCTTTGCGGCCCATGTTTCACTGCCGTAGAGCATTGCCGGTCTAATTGCTGTTCTATACACTTTGCCTTTAGTTCTTACAGGCATCTTTGCATCGCATATAACTCCTGTAAGTTGGCGCCATTTGCCCCATCCTGCGTTAACCCTGTTTGTGACGTCCGCCTCTATTGTGCCGTCGTCTGTTATTACCGAGCCAAGATACTTGAAATGGTGAACTTGGGGTAGCAAGGTGTTGTCTAGCATCAGGTTTGTGTCGGACGGGCGTACAGAGTTGAAGTGACACACCATGTATTCTGTTTTTGTTCTGCTGACTTTCAGACCATTTCTCTCGAGGGCTTCTCTCCATTTTTCTAGACTATGTTGGATGTTTTCTTTATTGTCTGATATTAAGACTACATCGTCTGCATACAGAAGATGTCTCATGATCATCCGACATCTATAAAACTAGTATTACGAGATATAAGGTCAAAAATGAATGATGATGAAAATTGGCAACAATTTGCGCATTTCCAAATGATGTGTTGGGATTGTATTATAGAATTTTATTATAGTTCATTAATGCTATTAATTACCTTTTGCCAGAAGGCAGAAGATAAAGCTAAGTATATTGGAAGTAATTGAAATTAAAATATGTAATGGAAAGAAATGGGCTTAGGTACGTTCATGAGAGGTGTGGCAGTTTTAGTAGTTCTTCCATTTTTTGTCGTATAACTTATAATTTATCCGAATCATTAAAATGAGCCGAACAAACGACACGCGTTTGGTTTAAAAAAAAACACCTCGACTGTCTCGTGCTATGACTGCAGCCCATTTTGCACGTGTCTGAGGATTTTTTGGAAATCTTAAAATGAAAACCATAATTATGTAGGTAACGACATCATAAAAAAAGTATCTAAGTATACCGACTCCTTAGATTTATGTTCCGCGACTTTGTCATTTGAGTTTGAGTCAGCGCGCAAGCCGAGCGAGCGAAGCGAGCGTGCCGCGGCTGCGGCCGGCGAAGCTCCAGACCTAACTTTATTCGAAAAAATATCCGTAGTCTGTTCTGGCGCTTCGCCGGCCGCTGCCGCGGCACGCTTGCTTCGCTCGCTCGGCTCGCGCGCTGTAGGGTCGTAGTACACCTAACACCCGCCAATCGCATCGGCCAGTTCTTTTGCGTTTAGTCAGGCGCGGGACACTCCGCGATTTACGTTCATCGCTACAAGTACATGCCGGTGCCCCAACGTTGGGGACGTCAGAGGGCCATAAATCTTAATGTTTTGGCTGAGAAAAAAGCGCCTTTCGTAAAGATCAAAGGAGTGTCCTTTCTGTACATGTACTATTATCTATTTTGTGGTTTAGTCTGGTTTCAACCGTGAGACTTGTTGATTGTCAGTTATGTCGAAATGTTCAGTCAATAACAAACTGCGTAAATACCAACAAAAAAACTTGAAAAAAGATGGGATTTATTTCTTTAAATAATTTATTTTCATAACATAACGAAATTTGTGTAAACTCATTGTAAGTAATTTAATAGTTTTGAACATGTTTTAAATAATTATTTTTGTTAGTTCAAATGACAAAGTCACGGAACATAAATCTAAGGAGTCGGTACCTATAGATACTTTTTTTATGATGTCGTTACCTACATAATTATGGTTTTCATTTTAAGATTTCCAAAAAATCCTCAGACACGTGCAAAATGGGCTGCAGTCATAGCACGCGACAGTCGAGGTGTTTTTTTTTAAACCAAACGACTCGGGGTCGTTTGTTCGGCTCATTTTAATGATTCGGATATATATTTTGGATTAGGTTATACGACAAAAAATAGAAGAACAGGTTTACTAAAACTGCCACACCTCTCATGAACGTACCTAAGCCCATATTTTAATTTCAATTACTTCCAATATACTTAGCTGTATCTTCTGCCTTCTGGCAAAAGGTAATTAATAGCATTAATGAACTATAATAAAATTCTATAATACAATCCCAACACATCATTTGGATATGCGCAAATTGTTGCCAATTTTCATCATCATTCATTTTTGACCTTATATCTCGTAATACTCGTTTTATAGATGTCGGATGATCATGAGAGTGACGTTCAAAACCCATAGGATCGTTTTAATAAAATCGACAGCTGATCTCTACTTGACTGTACGCTTACATTACATCGCAAAAAAGAAAGTATTAAAAGTAAAGGCAGGTCGAAAATACAATTATTTAACAAACTGAATCTATTTCAAGGAAACTAAAATGACTTCTTTTTATGGACTCTGTCAGCTGTACTTACGGAAATCTCATCAATTGTTTTGTATATAATATTTGTACAAATATGTGAAACTGTTTATTCCTCACTTGTTAAATAAAGAAACCAGATTTATTTGTGCTTTCTGTTGAAATAAATAAAATTTATAACGCGACTCCATTCATTCGCTAAACACTAACTAAAGTTTTGACGTGAGCAGTCAATTCACATTGTATGTCTCAATAAACTAAAAAGTATTTAATCTTTTGATGTTGGTTTGCTAATATGGTGCTTAAGGTCTAAAACACTGAGTTCTTTTTTTATGAAATACCTTGATGCAGGTTATAAATTAACGCTACTAGCAACTACTGAAATGTACTAGAGCTGTCATTCTGGGGCTCTGGGGCACATTTCTTGGCATATTTGCTTGACATTGTGCATCTAGTTCTATATACTAAATCAATGGTTACTACAGATAACGGTAGTCTAACTTTTTCAACTACACTACTGATAACGGTAACAGGACATTTGGGATAAATATTATAAAGCATAATATAGTGCCCAGCACTATGGTGGTATGGTTCAGTCCCACCCTACTCCCAGGGGTATTGCTAGGGGTATGGTGGGTCTGACATGAAAAAGGTCATATCGTTACTGAAAACTTATGGCACTTACGTCCTTTTTTTTAAGCAACGCAGTTTTTTATAAATATCTCGAAAACCTTTGAACCGATCTTGTTCAAAACAAATATCGCTGAAAGAATTTTATAAGCCCTATTAGCATGATTTTTTTCATAATTTTAAAGTACACGGTTCAAAAATTAGAGGGGGGGGACACAATTTTAGTGACTTTCGGGGCGATTATCTCCGACTCTATTCACTTAATCCAAAAAATTGCTTAGAAACCTTATATTTATTTTGAAAGGCCTGTCGATTGATGTACCACACGTGGGCTTGCAATTAAAAAATAATTTTTGACTTTCGGTTTTATGTATGGAGTGCACCCCTAAAAAAAATCTTTTTTAGTAATTTCATTGCAAAACTATGTAGCGGTTAACAAAATACACCCTATCCTCAATTTGTTATTCAAATACACCTTATGGTTTTCGAGTAAAATGCCTGTGACATACTGACGGACAGACAGACAGACAGACAGACAGACAGGATGAATCTATAAGGCTTCCGATTTTTGCCATTTGGCTACGGAACCCTAAAAATGGCCAGAACGGCTTTCGTTTTTTTCAGTTTAATGAAATTATAATTTTTGTACCTATTTCTTTTTCTATTTTTCCATCAAATCCCAGCACTACTAACGGTGGTATGGTTCAGTCCACCCTACCCCCAGGGGTATGGCTAGGGGGTATGGTGGATCTGACATGACCTTTTTAATAGGGACGGAACCCTGGTTGTGCGTTGTCCGACACGCACTTGGCCGCTTTTTTATTTATATTAACGGCCAAAAAATTAATATTAAAAAACATGATTTCCGCGCTTCCGAGCACGCACTTCCATCTCGCTCGCTTATGCTCAGTGAGAGGGAGAGAAGACCATGAACCTACGGCGCCTTAAACTTTTTCAGACTATTTATCATTCTTTTAATCAATTTTGTGAATGATTTAATCTATGATTATTTTGTTACCATCCTAATTAATTGCATGTTATTTCAAATACTTGATATTTCGGACAATGCTTAAGTAACTGTTCCATACGATGGGTTAAATGATTGAGACGAAATCTTTTGATATTTTATTGAATGAAATGAAAACGTGAAAACTGGAAAGTACCTATCTATAGTTCCTTACAAAAGGGAATATCGGTGATACGCAATAACATTTCTTTCCCCATTCAATCCCAGCGTTTCAATAAACCCGGGGGAGGTTTATTGGAAGGGTTATGGGTGTATCGGCTTAGCGCAGACGTTCGCAAGAAGGACAGCCGGTCACGAGGAGGGCCCACGTGATGTCGGCCCGTGGCCGCGGAACGCACACGTTTCGTGCACTATATTGTAGGCGCAGAGCTAGATATGAGAAACTAGCGTCATTACATACAGGTCCTGTCCTAGGAGTTTATTTCGCGTTCCATTTTGAATTTAATTTTTGTGCATTTCGTGTTTGTAATATGCTGGACGGAGCGCTGCCGATTACTGGCATTCATACCAATATCATATCTTTTCTTTTTTCAATATAGCGGCCTCGGCAGAGAGTACAACTTTGTACCCTTTGGCGTCGAGACCCTCGGTCCGTGGGGCCCCAGTGTGCAGTGTGACCGAAGAGCTGGCGGCTTTCTCACACAACGTATCATTGCAATTCAGCGAGGAAATGCTGCCAGGAACCTCATCTTGTATATACTTTAGAGAGTGTTAAATTATGTTATTTTCGGTTGCTCATTGTTTTGGAAAAAAATCATAACAATGATAATATTCAAACTAACTTTGTGTATAAAGCCTCTATAATGCAAATAAAGTAATAAGAAGCAGGAAATACGATTACTGCCATGATACGAACGATATTTTGCCTACGCTACGCGTTGGTATCCAATGGTTATAGTTTTCCGCAACTGTGCCTTATGGTAAAACTATCACTTTAAGACTACACAGCTTACCGATAGGGACCTTATGTCGCAGGTGTAGGGGTTATTATCGTTTGGCAGTGAAATTGTTTTGACAAGTTTTCGTCACGTGAGTATCATATGTTGATGCTACGGCGTAGCGCTTTCGTAGCTATTGACATTTGAGTGTCAGAGACTGGAGCGGCCAGCGGTGGTCGTCAATAGTAATTTGACGTCTAATGACAAGTTTACTATTGTCCGCCGCGACCAGGCCGCGCCAGTGTGATGCGTGCTTTATGTGGGTAAATTTGCTATAATTTAAGTCATAACACGCAAAGATCAAAGACAATAAGGTCTTGTTCATAGATTCGTTAGAACCTTAATTGTTTACTACAATGCACAAGCAAGTACAGCGTTGGTCAAAAGTATAACACTGTTTTCTTTATAACTTAAAAAATCTATTATTTAACTATTACAGAAACAGTTACCTATACAAGATCAGGGGACCGATTTTTGACTTTCGAGCGCTCGAAAATCAAACAAATGTAAATACGTTGCAGTGTTAAAATGGCGGGTACGTACTTTCTACCAATAGAATTGAATACGAGTGGTCAATATCACTCGTTTTTCAATTTTCTGTCGCTATTTCAAAATAGCATTTCATAATTTTTGTCAGCTTTCGAGTGAAAGAGTCGAGCGCTCGAAAGTCAAAAATCGGTCCGCGTTTACCGCTCGGCCACGACTTTCGTCTTAAGCGACCTGCGACCAGCGTTTTATCTGTTCATTGCGCGGTCGAGATGCGCAACGCACTGTGGTTAGTTGGGATCACGCGCAATGAGCAGATAAAACGCTGGTCGCAGGTCGCTTAAGACCAAAGTCGTGGCCGAGCGGTTAGGCACAGGCGTTTCCCGCTGCTGCCAACGTCGGCCGCAATCGCCTGACAACTCGCGTAGCGTGTCGCCCGACATTACGCCTGTGCGTAAACGCGGCCCAAATCCATACGTGTTGTTATTTACCTACATTAGAACACTGGTGGCTAGGAAGAGACGAGTAAGTACAATAGAAGGACAGTACCTCGTTTTTTAGCGACGTTCTAACAAAACGAAGTACTGTCCTTCTATTGTACTGTTTGTATTGTACAATTCCAAGGATAAATGTCCACAAAAATAAGACAGTTGGAAAAATTAAAATGAATGCACATTCTTTATAACTGGCAAGTACCTATTACTATGCACAAATTATATTTGTCTATATATGTATTTAATTACCTACCTCGCCTACGTGTTTATTTTTCTTGGACGTGGTTAGAGTTACAACCTCCACGTTTAGCTACATCTCCATATTAAATTAAAGAAATTAATTAGTATACTGAGAATATAATACGTTTGAAAGTTAAACATCGATACCGTCATATCTTATCCTACATTGCAAATTTGAAATGTTACATATTTTATTTAATAACGGCGACCCGTCTTTGCTGCCATGTTACTCATTGTTAGGTACTTTGTTAGCGGACATTCTAAAATCGTTTATGACTATGTGCATAGCATAGATTCTATATCTATGCATTTTTAATAAAGTTCAAAAGGCTAACCGACCGGTACGAAGTTTTCCTGTAAAATTGCGGTTAATGATAATAAAATTTTCAAAGTTACAGAGTTCCCCGTGGTTCTACCCATTATAAAAAAACAAAAAAAAAACACTAACCCTATGTCACTCCCACGATTAAGAGGAATCCAAAGACACCTCATATGTCGAAATCCGTCACACGGTTTATACACACATACATACATACGCACAAAAAACATAAACCTCCTCTCGTTCGGCAGTCGGGTAAAAATAAGTGTGTAAAAGTAAGACGAACACAATTCGTGGAACGAATGAAAAAAATAATAACTAAACGGTGTCCCACAATCTATGAATACTTTACTGCTTTTCAGATTGCAATCTAGTTCAACTTTATCGCGATTCGATTTTCTAAAGTATGTAACAACTTGTTAATCTCAGTTGCTATCGAAAGAATTATAATCAGCCCCCCTATTCTGTAACTTGTTTTAAGCTGACTTCAACTCTCACCCACAAATATATCTTGACACCGCGATGCATAGTAACTAAGCGTAGTTAGAGGTCTAGTTTCGTGACGGGTGACCGGCGGGGTGAGCCGCATTAGCGCGTAGCGAATAACGGCCCAGGAGTGCAGTGCCCGCCCACGCAACATGTGCGGCACGTGCTGAAGCGAGGCACGTGAAAAAATTATATTATTTCTTATAAGAGTTATATATAGATCGCTGTTGTTACCAGACAATGCGACAACGTTATACTCCTTGGAGCCTTTGGAAAGACAGGGGGCATTTATCGTCGGTTGTCGTCGTAGGTAGGTACTACATTTTACGCAAGAAGACAATGATGTCAAGTAAATTCTTATCCACACTATAATATTGTAAATACGAAAGTGTGTCTGTCTGCCTGTTTGTCTGTCTGTCTGTTTGTCTGTCTGTCTGTTACCTCTTCACGCTTAAACCGATTAACCCTTAACTTGGCAAGACATGAAGGAATGTAGCCAGCTATCACTCGGAATGTTTTTTGTGATAGTTATTGGATAAAAAGAACTATAGTTAAGAAAAAAAAATGAAAACCATTCTGAAAATTAGTTTTTCTGGACGTCCGTTAAAACGGACATTGCCACGAATCGTAAAAAATGATTGCCTTTGATGTTGTCCTAAAAAACGGACAATACTGTCATGCAGGTCACGAAAATAAAATAAAAAAATTGTCGTTAACCAAAAATAAGCTTGAATACACTGAATAAAATCATCCTGAGCATCATCATCATAACAGCCGAAAGACTTACACTGCTGGACATATGCCTCCCACGAAGAGTGCCAAAGTGACCGGTCCTGCGCCACCCGCATCCAGACGACTCCCGCAACCTTTACCAGATCATCAGTCCATCTTGTCGAGGGTGTACCCACACTGCATCTTCCGGTACGTGGTTGCCACCAAAGTATCTTTCCACCCCAACGGCCATCGGTTTTACGTGCAATGTGCCTTGCCCACTGCCACTTAAGTTTAGCGATCCGGAGGGCTATATCGGTTACCTTGGTCCTGCTGCGGACAGCCTCATTTATGATGCGATCACGCAGAGAAACTAACAGCATAGCCCTCTCCATTGCCCTTTGGGTGACTTTGAGCCTTCTTATGAGGCCCATAGTGGCCATAGTAAGCGACCACGTTTCAGTGCCATTAGTCATCACTAGCAACACACACTGGTCATATACTCTCATCTTGAGACACTGCGGAATATTGGACGAAAAGTGAGATTGGTCGGTAATTCGTCAGCAGGGTGGTGTAACCTTTTTGAGGAATAGCACCACCACACGTCTGTTCCGTGCTTTTGGCATTTTCCCTTCCAGTAAGACGGAATTGAACAAATGCTAAAGAGCCGTAGGGACCGGGTTTCCACCCGCCATCAGCAGTTCGGCTGTTATTCCGTCTTCACCTGGTGCCTAGTTGTTCTGGAGCTGTTGAAGAACCTTTACAAGCTCGTACAGGCTGATTTCCGGGATGTCGTTGGAATAGAGTTGGGTTAGTCGAGCTAGAGGGTCCTCCACGAGACTAACCTCGGGTCCGCGAGTTGATGTGTATAGCTGTCCGTAAAAGCGCTCTACCTCAACCAAAAGCTCAGGTTTAGAAGAAACGATTCTACCATCTTCAGTTTCCAACTTGGCGAGCTGGCTCAGTCCAGTAGTCAAATCTCTCCAAAGCACTTTAGCGTCCTCGTTACACGAGATAGCCTCTTCAATAACTTGTATTGAATTGGCGCAGATCGCGGGTAAAGCAATTGCAGATCTCTTTATTGAGCTACTGGTGTAAAGTGACATCGGATGAAGACCTAGGCAACGTTTCGCTCCCTTCCTTTGTGAGCTTCTAACAACTCGGAGGCTTATGGGGGAGGGGAGTGAGGTGTTGCTGTGTGAACATAACATGTGAACACAACTGGAGGGCTCTCTAGCTCAACAGCTAGAGAATCCTTTAGTTGTGTTGGTTCATTGGGCGTTGAAGACCTTAGACCCAAAGGCACGGCGAGCTTCCACAAACCCGTAATTGAATTCGTCTAAATCGCCGTCTAGGAAACGGAAACAGTTTTGGAGTTCCACATGAAAGCTCTCGGGGTTTTGAATTTTGATTGGTGATGTATGGAACAACTTCATCAATCGAGAGCGTTCTTGCTTGACACATATATTAAATATGCCTCTTACCAGACGGTGATCGCTCCCGGTTTTAACTGTAAGTATTGATGATCACAGACACAACATTTTATGTATCCCTCCTCGTTGACAGGATGAAGTCAGTCTCGTTTCTAGTTGGTCCACTTTCTGTGCTCGCGTTTTGTTTAATGGCAAGGTCCGTTTTCTGTCACAATGTGGAACAAACTATGTATCCATAAAAGTCGGCACTGTCCGTTTATTATGACATGCTCAATGGTACGTATATATAATGTCACAAAAACAGGACCAGCTTTAAATCATCCTTTTTGACTTAGAAATAATTGAATATTTAATGAAATTTATATCAAAAACGAAAGTTTCACTCACCTGAAGGTTAATTCAACAAAAAGAAAACCATTTTTTTTATTCCTTATTGTTTTATAGGGCCAGAAACAAACGCCAACGCAAATTTCGAAAATCATTGATTTCAAGTGACGCTCGCGCACAAATTGAACGTTGCACACTATTAGCGTACTCAAGAAATATATAGTAATATTCTCGCCATTTCGTTTGGCGTATTTACTTTTCTAGCCAGAATGCGCGTTCAAACTTTGCGCGGCATCTACTAACTGTACTAAAAAAGTGACAGGAATGCGTTAAGGGTTAAGATGAAACTTGTTAAAGAGATGGTTTGAGTCCCGGGGAAGGACACATGATAATTTTTATCCCGGAAATCAACCCATAAGAAAGTGAAATGTGGGTTGAAAAATATTATGGTGCTACGATATAAACGAATTTTAAGCGGACGGAGTCGCGGGCAGAAGCTACCTATTGTAAATATTTCGAAACTTCAGATCATTGCTCTTTAATTTACTAGGGTTTCTTTTATGCAGAATGTACACAATAAACATATTATCAAATGGGAACTATTCAGAATAAATACTCCCTAAGTCCAGTGCGTAATTATAATTAATTATGAGCGTTGCGTCGATTATCCATTTTAATTGGTTACAACTTTCAACGTGAGCTTGTTTACCTACTGAAAGCTTTGGTTACCTATCTCTAGATTTTAAAGTGGTGATATAATAATGTACTATTGCATTACCATGGAGTCAATGACCGGAAACGGGAAACAATCACGATAAAGCTAAACGAAATCTTTATAATCAAGATACGAGCCTGAACAATGCGCGTTATAAACTATGCGAATAATTTCGTGACTCACTCGTAATATCGAGAGGCGAATATTACGAAACTGTAGAAATGACATTACACGGTCCTATAGTTTGAATTATTAAGAAGAAACGCTTCAGGTCAGTTTCCGTATAAATGTATGGGAGATTTTTTTATTTGCTATGCAACATAATTTCGTAATTTTACCACTATTTAGTTCAATAACTTAACATAATTGACGTTAAGTTAACAAATTGATAAACCGACCATAAATATTACATTGTCTTTGTGGTTTTAAATTATCATAAAACTCCTAATGTGTACACGCATATTTTGACAAGTACGGGATGTAGACGTTCCACCTTAACCGACAAGAATAAGTTTGCGACTTTTTACGAGTTTTTATCTACTTGTGATTACTCTAGGGATATAAGCGAGGAAAGTCTGAATTCAATTTAAAGGTTAATACAAAATGTTCACCGTTAAATTCAGTCAGTATCAGTACTAAAACTTGACCGTAGTACGGAGCCCCGTATTTAGGAAATAGGCCACGGTGTATTTATATTGATAGCTGCACTGCACGATCCACGCTGAAGTTAGTGCATCCGCACTGGAGCGGTCATTAAAAGTTAAAACGCAAATCAACTGGTCGCAATGTCCGACGGATTCAGCCTGAATGGAAGAACATTTTATATGGATACGGACAGGTAGATCATAGCCGGGATTAACCTAAAATTCCGTTGCTGGTAGTTTTGTTCCTTGCACTTCGTAGCTGGTGAAGCTTTGCAATCAATTAAACAGATGCTTATATTACCGTAGTACTTACGGCAGTTTCAGCTGATAATGTGGACACGCTGGACAAAAGCACCAATTTTTTTTCAGGTACTTGTTAGGTTCACCTGCGAGAACCCAAACCCGAGAAAATCGCGGACAAACATGCATACATACATACATACAGGTCAAACTGAGACCTCCTGTTCAACAGTCAGTTTTATTTATGGCAAATCATATACCTATTAAGTATATGAATTTAAAAAAAACACCCTATTGTGGATCAGTTCCACATCTTATTTTAAAAACAAAATGCGCTAACTAAAAGCCAATTAAGCTGAGCCAAACTTACAAATTAAATAGTAGTGAAAAGTAGAATCACTACATTTCGTGGTCTCAGTTCATTCATTAAGGTTGTAGAACACGTCGTCACGCCGTTCCCGTGCGGCGAGAAACAATTAGAGGTGGCTTCAGAACTCCTGCGACTTGTAGATTCACTCCGAATTCGCAATTAAACACTGATTATGTTGCGATGTTTGTTACTCAATCACGCTTAAACGGCTCAACCGTCTGGGGTGAAATTTTGCACGAAGATAGTTAATAGCCTGAATTAAAATATCAGGATAGTTTTCTCGAGTCCACGCAGACAAAGTCGCGGGCGGAAGCTAGTTTAATATAAAAGTGTCTGAAACGGGTCATTGGTAGCTACAGTCAAGGGCACCAATATGTATTCACTCAAAGTTTCATAAATATGTATACTACAACCTTATTGTTGCAGAAATAAGGTCTGCCTACAAATTTTTGAGACTTTGTGGTGTATACATATTGGTGCCCTTGACTGTACACTACACACTCAACCCAATGCGGGATGGAGTTATTCAAAAGAGTTTCAAACTAATCGAGGACAAAATAATCGTAAGTCATAATTATGTGTTTCCCCTGCAGTAGCAATCGTTATACAAATACAAACAGTTTATTTTGCAGAAAAAGGGTTGTTATGGGTATGGTAATGGCAACTAAATAAAATATTCAGCACCTTCTTCAACAGCCATTACATATGGCATGCAAATATGAGCAGTTAATTAAATATTCCATTGAATAGGTACATTCTTACATTAAGGTTAGTCAGGTTTATCTTAAGTCAACAGTTATAACATTATATTAGTTACTAGCTGTACCTGCGACTTCGTTTGCATGGTAATGTGGTGGGAGTTAACGAATTTCTTATTTTGGACTAAGGACACATGCAGTTCTAATTTAACCTTTCAAGTAAAACGTTTAACAAACCTCGTTTAGCTAAAATGCCGTTAAAATTCTTTTCTTTGATGTTTAAATTAGTAAGAAAGGGACAAAACTCGTTTTATGGGGTAATAGTTTAGTAGATGTTTGTGGCTATAGATCCAACAGGTAGGACACAGGCTGCAGCATTAAATTATATATCTTCTTCTCTACATATTTATAATATAACACTGTTTTATATTAAATAAATACAAACGTGATGACTGAAATCATCCTGAGTTACTCCGACTCTCAGGTAAAGATGTGCATAGAATCAATAAATAGATTTAGTAATCGTTTCGAGTAGTTACCCGGAGTAGGTACCCATTGACCGGTAAGTGTTTACATTTTCATTGTAAGTGTTTGAATTTATATTTTCCAAGCTATACCTAACCACTAAGTTCTAGAACCATAACGCGAGTCCGAGTCCCTTTCTATTAAAGGTAATTAATGTAATTATTAAAAATATTAAAGTAATATGTTTATTTTTCCTATTGCAATGTTTCAGATCGCACTATCACATTCTGCCGATCTTCTGTATGTTCCCGCCATTGTCAACTTAGAAAAAACTTTTATCTGTATGTTGGCCGATTCCTGTGTCTCTATATAGGCTAGGCTCTAGGAATTGTCAACTTGAAGGCGCGAAGTACAAAGTAAAATACCGCCTTAATACCTACTGAACTGACGCGCTTGATAATTTATGTTTTTTAAAAAAGGGGCCCGTTCTATACTGATTTAATATAGTTTTACTGTTTATTGCTGATAAATATAAATACCTACTGACAAACCAACACGGCTATCACAAGACGGCGCGCGAGCTCTCTCTATTTTTCTCGAACTATCCGTCTCTCTCGTAATAGACAACTTAGAAAGAGACGTATAGTGCGAGAAAAATCGAGAGAGCTCCCGCGCCATCTTGTGATAGCCGTTAAGTATCGTGACAAATACTCAGCGTGTAATCTTGCAGAAACTCATAAACCTAGACGTTTTGGCTGAACGCGAATAAACAACGCTAGGCCATGCCATTAAAAAAAAGGAATAGTTAAACTTTTGACGTTATTTTGTTGAAATTTGTTGATACATTTATTGAAATTACGCCTCAATACGAATTTAGCGCGTATAAGTTTCCATATCAGAATCGATTATTTTTTTATGCTTTAGAATTTAATATGCGTTTTGTGAAGGTCTATCACAACACCGGATCGAAATTATTACTGTTAGTTAGATATGGCAAGTCCGCCATTTTCACGTCACTGACAGTTGACGGATATGGCGGCTATGATTTCGAGCAAAAGAACTGAATAATTTAATGAGGTCAAATGTTTCCGAAAATTAATTAACTGTCGCAGTTGGATAAAAACTATCCTAAACGGAAGCTAGAGTAATAATGTACTTATGAAAAAATCTACATGCTTTTCCGTTCATGGGAAGCCGAGATCATTCGGGACACGTAAATGCTTAGTTTGATACTGGCTGATTCCATTTTCAAATTAGAGATTTATTATAAGTGAGAGATTATCATATTACATATTACATCATGGGGTGCCAGTGCTGGCTGCCTAAAGACCACTGCTATGGCCCTCGTCTACTCGACGGCAGTATACTGTGCACCTGTGTGGATGAACAGTGCACACGTGGCCAGAGTAGATGTTGAGCTCAATCACATAATACGGATTATATCAGGCTGCATCCTGCCGACACCTACCCATTGGTTACCCGTCCTCAGTAACATTGCACCACCGGACATCCGCAGACAAAAATGCCTAACGCGGGAACTCACCAAAATGTCCGGAAATACCCTGCTGCCAATTCATGAAGACCTGTGTAGCATTTTTAACACCCGCCATAAATCCCGAAACCCGCCAGCTAAAGCTTTTCATACATAAGACCCAGCGTGGAAGGATAGCGAAGTGTGAACGAAAAAATGGGAATTCCAGCAGCACAATATCAACAATACCATCTTTGAGCGGCCCAAGGGGTTTAATGAAAATCGACAAACTTGGTGCAGACTGATTCGCCTAAGGACATGTATCGGAAACTGCACATATCTCTGGCACAAGTGGGGATGGAGCGAGTCACCGGCGTGCGACTGTGAAAACCCGGAACAAACAATACACCATATAGTATTCGAGTGTCCCAACACCAGATACAACGGATCAGCTGAGGACTTTAAACGCCTGACAAAGGAAGGGAGCTTTTATCTGCAGAATTGTAATTTTTAATCTTTAAATGCAAATGTATAACCAGTGTGTAACCGCCATACGATAAATAAAAGTTATTATTCATATCATATCATATCATCATTTATTTGCATGAATTATGGTATTAAAGATGGTACTATAATATTAGGTAGGGGGTGTATTATTATTGTCTATCAAAAAATTCCTTCAATTTATAAAATCTATGATCAAGGAGCCATTTGTGCAGGATCTTGTTAAATTTACAATTTGGGATGAGGAAATTTATTATAGCTGTTCACGCAAATTACATTACATTTTTTCCTGAACCTTGTTCTTGATTTCTTGTTTGTCTACAACAAGACGGAGACAATCTCTCGTATTGCGTGGATATATGTATGTATATCTCTTGCGGTTTTAAACAAATAACTAGGCTTTCTTACAAATTTGGAGACTCCATAAATATTCAAAAACGGGAGTGTTAGTACACCTAATTGAAGAAACAAGGGTTTACAGGATTCTAATGGTCCCACCCCACAAATGGCACGAATACATTTCTTTTGGGCTATAATACCTAAATACATATCGAGCTTTTATCGCCCAAAAGAAATGTATTCGTTCACAGAGTATAAAAGTGTATAAAAAAACTGTTCCGCGCTTCACTTTGACTCATAGTAATACCTGAAATTAATAGATACGTTATCTAGTGATACACAGTGGCAGTAGCTTTCATGGAAATTGATGTTTGCTAATAACTTCGCTATGGATTTCATACTCGTTAAAATGCAGCATTAATCGGTTAGAGTGGCTAAAATGGGTTATGTTTCGGTACCACAGGGGTTTTGCTGTTAATGAGCGCAAATGATGGTTTAATATACTCTTATTAGGAAAGTTTCATGAAATAACCCTAATTTAGTTGAGCACAGTTACGTCAAGAAGTTACGTATTATTTGGTAGAATTATAGTCATTATTTTCTAAAGTAGGCATATACAAGATGATAACTATAACATTAACTAAATTAAATTAAAGCTAAGTTAAATCTAAAAAAGGCCCTCGAGGCATTGTACCGAGGATGCTGGCGGCATTTCCTCGCTGATAGATATACATATTAAATGCGTTGGTAGTGAGAGAGATCTCAATCGCCCGACCCGCGCCGCGCCCGACCCGCGGCTGCGCTGCCCGAGTTGTAACTAAAGGCCTCCACCCACCGGACGCGTGTGCCGCGCGTGTGTGTGTCGGGCGCGTATGAAGCGGTATATTCACACCGGAAGCGGGCGGCGTATAGCAACGCGTGTGCAGCGCGGCTGCATATCTCTCTCACTACCAACACATTTAATATGTATCTTGCTATCTCTATCATACTTAGCAGCGCGGGCCCGCGCAGCACACGCGCCGCGCACGACACGCGTCCGGTGGGTGGAGGCCTTTAGCGCCGTGGGCCCGCGTTCGATGTGTGTTTTAAGTGTAGTTTCAATGTTTTTCAGCTTGCGCGGGCTCGCGCCCGATCCGCAACCGCGACCGGTGTATCTATAATCGTGGAGTTTCCCTCACTGCCCCGTTTGATCGATACTCGATACACCTGTACTGAGATGGGCATGGGTATTGTAGAGGTCGTATACTCGTATATGCAACCTCTACAGTGCTGGCTGGACAATAAAGAAGTTCAAATCAAGCGTCTGGAAGTCTATAAGCAGTCCTAAGGCTTTTGCTTCCAGGCCACGCTACTCATGCCTGTCGCAAAGTTCTCTAATAAATGTGTTTATTTTTATTTATTTATTTTATTTTATTTAGTAACATTTATACCTTAACAGCAAGGCCAAAGCGGTACAAACTTATGAATATGTAACATTAAGAAAAAGAAAAACATAAACAACAACGACTCTTAAGTGTATTAAACTATAGTACTCGTAGGCATCTCGCATTCTGCCACCTTCCTGCATCCAATCATCAGTCGCGCGGTCGAACTCGCAAACAGATCACACTGTGGGTGCGCTTGGAGCACGGAGTTGAGGAACGCTAACGCGCGCGCAATGGGATCGTGCGCGTGCGCCCGCGTGCGCGCGCCTGGCACGGCCAGCAAGGGGTGACTTCGCGCGCGACCGTACCGATCAGGGACAAAGAGTCGCACGAATGCATCGATGAGACCCACACAATCGACCTTTCCTCGCACTAGATCGATGCTAAATTTAGCTAAGGAGAGTAAGCGACGCAATTGTAGTGAGTCATAGCCTAAATGCCCTTGCAAAAATAAGGTAGGGTACATGTATGGGTAATAAAAGTGAATCCTCTTGTACAGCGCCTTTAAGAACATTTTCTGGACCTGTTCTAATATAAGAGAGTATTTGCTCTCATGTGGACTCCAGACCACAGCATTCGACTCCAGCACGCTGCGCACGAGCGCCGCATACAACACGCGGGCAGCGTGGACGGTCAGAGGTGCAGAATTGCGCAAGACGAAACCGAGTCTCCCCGATGCGGTTTTGGCCACAGCTTGAATGTGATCATTGAACGTGAGCCCCGGATCGAAAAGGACACCTAAATCCCGCACACTTTCCGCACGCGCTATTGGAACGCCACCAATTGTGTACTGAAATTCGTCGGGAGTTTTCGACCGCGTAAATGTCAGCATTTCGCATTTTTGCGCGTTAAAATAAAGTTTGTTACGGAGACTCCACCGATACACCGCATCAATGTCCCTCTGTAACTCCACTCGGTCACTCTGGCTCTGAATCGACTTCACCAGCTTCACATCGTCAGCGAACAGCAACACCATGGAACCGCGCACCTCGTCGGATAGGTCGTTTATGAGCAATACGAAAAGAAATGGTCCTAGGTTTGATCCTTGGCTAACACCTTGGTGTTAATATGCTCTATTGCGTCTTCCTCTACCACCTTTGAGCACCGTCCCTATGTACAGTATGTAATGGCAAGTGATTCACGTCTAATGGCGTACTTACAAAGTTGTGTGGAAATGGCATTACAAAGCACCGGGAAAAGTGTAGACGTGCTGTATTTGTTAAGAAATATTAGAACTTTTGATTCTATGGGAAACTCAAAACGGTTATCTGTCGCAAGTCGCAACTGCTAAAAATGCATTGAAATTTAATATGTAATAAAATATTATTGAGCAAGGGTTGCAAATTTCACTGCACTCAAAGAAACCAATTTCAATTGTTGTAGATATAACAAATTGTTACTTTGGTAAAGTTTACCAAGTTGTGACCATAACTATTTGACCAAACATATTGCATTCACATCGGTTTGGTATTTGCCACGTTCGCGCACGTGCCATCGACGGGGCTCCACGCGCTTTTTGACGAGTTTTGATTTAATATTCCTCCGTCAAAACTATAGATTTATTAATGACACAAACGCTTATTATAGGTTCTTCAATCCTATATATACATTTGCACGAGGAGAATTAAAAAAATGTGCTTATTTTTTATGATTTATTAAAAAATGGTCCAATAAGCTAGCTCTGTTTTCGATATTAGTATGTTGTTTATGCATTTGTATATTTGAAATTAACATCAACAATTAAATCTTCCTTATTGACATCTCTAAGAACGCACGAGAGATTTTAATTTAAAAACCATTTTGACAAAAGTTACGTCAAAAAAACTGGTAGGTATTTTGGCCTAAACTTGCCGAAGTTTGGTGCCATATACTGTATGTTACCGGCATGCGGGCTTTTTTAAGTAGGGTAAATCATGACCTTAATACAGATAATTAACTATAATAAGCCCCCGCGCACCGATGTGGATAAGGAGGGTTTTACAACGGTGTCGAGGAAGCGCAAGCCGCGCAAGAGTCAGTGTGGTACTGCCGAACCGGTTGGTTCCGGTCTTCGGGTTGCCACACCGAGCAAGGCGCTATATGTATCGCGCCTGCATTACTCCGCCACGGCTGATGATATGGCGGAGTACGTTCGTCAGAAGACCGGCTTCTCGCTGAGGGTGTTCCAGCTGCGTTCGCGCCACTATGTGCACTTCAGCTCGTTTATGGTGCGCGTGCCGCGGCCGCTGCAGGAGAACGTCGCATGTGCTGATTTCTGGCCGAAGGGTGTAGTGTTTCGACGGTTCCGGGGCAATCTGCCGAATCCTACACCGGAGACGACGATGCAACGGGGCCACGCCGTTTCGTCGCCTAAATAGTATTATTTGTTAATAAGTTTTGGTTTCGTGACGCATTGGTTATTACTGTAATGTCACGTAAATGTATTTGTCAATAAATAAATAAATAATTCTGACTTCATAAATTTTCTAATAAAAATTTAATTGCCAGCAATGTACAGCAATAGTAAATTGACAAGTAAGTGTAAATGACAGCTCTTCATACTTTGTTTAGTACGGCGTCATACACATAGTCCATTGAAGGTTTGTATTTTGGAAAATCAATTACTCAGTTAATTTACATAATTATGTTTTTCAAATATATGCAAATAATTGCTAATTGCTAAATGGACCTATCCATTATTTTATGGCCCTTAAACGGATCCTTAGGGATAGTAACAAAACCGACAGTCAATGTCAATTGCATACATTTAGTAACAAAACCGAGAGGTTAGACGAGACTTTAGTTAACCTTAACCTGCCATTTTTTTTGAAACTCCCCAACATATTATTATCTCGAAAACTGTGAGTTTTGAAATAAATAAGGGATAATATTCCGGTAAACCTCGTTTTTGTTAATACGATAAACCATAAAAAAGACAGGGTTGCACTCCGTGAGTGCCGGCAGAAGTGAAAACTTAAATATTAACGTTGCGCAAAAAAAAACCCCTCAACATACTCCCGATTTTTCTCGCACTATACCTCTTGTTCTAAGTGTTCTAGTAAGAGGGAGACGGATAGTGCGAGAAAAATCGAGAGAGCTCGCCCGCCGTCGCGTGTTAGTCGTGCAGGGGTGCGCTTTGGTTCACATATTTTTTAAGTCCTCTTATTGGAACCCCGAAAATGTTGTCAAGTTGGATTGTTGAGTCCAAAAGCCAAATGTAGATTATGAATTTGTAACGCGGTCGTGTTAGTCAACTAATCTCTGCACTAGAATACATTAGTTAGAAGTATTTATTGAACGTATACAACATGCGGCAGATAGGTTCCGAGGTGCCTGATAACCAAATTGAGGCGATTTAGATTACGGTGTCCTAGCAACTTGGTAATGCTTTTTAAACGACATGGGCATGGTCTGCTTAGTTCTAAGGAAGTGTGAGTCACAACACACAGGTTATTAACTTGTTATAGGCACATAGAACTATACGAAGATGTATCACTCACATTTTTGTATTGTATTGGTTTTATAAGGCGACACATTTAACGGAAGGTGTAGGAATGCTCCTGCTATGCTCTAACGCATGAACCAATAAGATGCTATTGCTAATGTCAATACGTCAGTAGCATTCCTTTCATTCATGGTAAGAGGCTTGTGTCAGTGGGGCGGGTAGGCTGATGATAATGATTCCAGAATTTGCCCCAACCCAAGCACCTCAATCATCAAACAATGAATTTAAATTATTATAGAGAAGTTAAGTTTGTGGTTAACCTTACCATTAATAATCTGCGACAGTTTCTTAAGGAAAGCAATATTTTTTAATCTCCCAGTGATTCATCGAGGAGGCTGACCGCTAATTAGTTGGTATATACTCGTTTCACCGGGTATTTATTGAAACCACTACTATGGTGGCACATTCTGACTCATTGCTATGCTATGAGTAGTCTCAATGCGTGAACTGATCTTCCAAGGACAATGAAACCGCCCATACATATTTTTTTAATGGTATCACAGAATTAGGACACACAATATGGAGCCCTGCTGTAGAGACCGGGTACTTAGGCAGGCTTTATGTTCAGCAGGCCAAAGTTATAATGGCGATGTCACAGTGCTTTCTACATTTGCGTATGGTCATCCAATATTACAATATTATTCGCGTTAGTAACATCTGTGTCTTATACATTTCAGCGTTCATGGGTGAATTAGGATGCACTTTACACGGGATGAAAAGTTAAAAGGAAGATCGGTTAATCGACGTTCAAAAACGACATGCCCCGTGCATGTTTATTTAGTTCTCACTTTGAAAGACAGAGGCATGGAGTTGGTTTGACATGCTGAAGATATGAAAGTCAAATGGCGCCCCAGTTTTCGAGTTGAATTGATAAGCTAATTTTGAAGATTATGCATGATAATATGTAGGGAAATCCGCATCCAACCGCTTTACTAACTTGTGCAGAAAACTAGATGCAGTTCATTTATACTAAGGCCAAAAAAATAAATAAGGGGCCATATGTACAGTCCTTATCTGTTTTAAATCTTTGCAGCATCAGGTTGTGATAACGAAACGCGACACTTGGTGCATGCTCATGGTTCTTAAAAGTATTTTCATGTCGTGAAGTATAACTGTCGGTGTACGAAGACACCTACAAACCTCATGTACAGAAGATTAAGTAATTCCCATTGCTTATAAGTAATCAAGAATAATTGCATGCCCTGTGAGGATAAAAAAAAGATGGACTAGAGCAACAAAATGAAAATGAATAGTTATTTTTATATGAAAACTAGCTGTTGCCCGCGACTTTGTCCGCGTAGAACTTGTAACCGTCTGATAAAAATGATTGCTATTCAATGATTGTAGGCAGAACCTTAATTACCGCCGACCCAAACAAAGTTCTACCATTATAAGCGAAGACTTCCGAGATAAAAACTATCCTATATCCTTACAAGGGTCTCAAATTATCTGTACGAAAAATTTCATTTAAATCCGTTCAGGGAATAAGCGTAAAAGGCAACAGTGCAAATAGTTTAAATGGCTATATTCAAATTAGGAACTCCGTTTTATAAACATAAATATCTCCACAGTCTTTCTGCTTAAATAGTATGTTTTCTCATAATGTTTTCACAAACTTTCAAGTCTCTAGTTCAAAAAATAAAGTTTCCCAAATACAAACATTGCACCCCTTTTTAACCCCCTTAGGGGTAGAATTTTATAAAATGCAGAAAACGCTTTATTTGTATTCTAATAAGTAATCTCCATACAAAGTTTCGTCTCAAGTACAAAAAAAATTATGTCTCCCCCATACACACTTTGCACCCCCATTTAACCCCCTTAGGGGTGTAATTTTATAAAATGCTGATAGCGCTTTTTTGTATCTTAATCAGTAATTTTCCTACGAAGTTTCAAGTCTCTAGTTCAAAAAATAGATTTCCCCCATTCAAACATTGCACCCATCATTAACCCCCTAAGGGGTGGAATTTGCTAAAATGCTGAAATCACTTTGTTTGTATCTCAATAACTAATCTACCTACAAAGTTTCAAGTCTCTAGTTTTTAGTCTAGTTTCTAGTCTCTGTCTTAGACTATATATTATGTATCGTAAGGCTGTTAAAACAATCCTAAACTCAGCACTGGAAATCGAGAGATGGAGACAGGTTAATGAAGACTATCTCTTTCAATAATAATCAACAATTTTGTATGGGAGACCTGGCCGCAGACCGCAACACGCGTCCAGTGTGGCAAATCCCTTAAGGAATAATTAAATTCATTTGCTACACTAACGCCACCTGCTGACGAATAGCGAAACGTATAATAAACCCTTATTTTGCTTGCTTAAGGAATGACAATTTAATCCTGTTAGGCGTAGACCTTTCTAAGTAGGGGAAGTATTTTCTAAATCGCTGTTATTTTTTTAATTTTGATAAGTAATCTTTCTACAAAGTTTCAAGTCTTTAGCTAAAAAAATTAAGTTTCCTCCATACAAACCTTGCAACCCTTTTTACCCTCTTAGGAGTTTTTTAAATAAGTAATCTTTCTACAAAGTTTTAAGTCTCTAGCTAAGAAAATAAAGTTTCTCTCATAGAAACTTTGCACCCCTATTTAACCCTCTTAGGGGTGGAATTTTCTAAAACGCTGATAGTTGTTTTTTGGTATTTTAATAAGTAATCTGTTCTACAAAGTTTCAAGTTTCTAGCTAAAAAATCCAGTGTTCCCCGTACAAAACCTTCAACCTTTTTTAATCCCCGTAGGGATAGAATTTTCTTTAACGCTTAAATTGCTTTTTTTGTATTTTAATAAGTTAACTTTCTACAAAGTTTCAAGTTTCTAACTCAAAAGGAAAAGTTTCCCTCATACAAACTTTGCACCCATTTTAAACCCCCTTAGAGATGGAATTTTCTAAGACGCTGACAACTGGTTTTTTGTATTCTAATGAGTTATTTTTCTACAAAGTTTCAAGTTTCTTGCTCAAAAAATAAAGTTCCCTCCATACAAACTTGGCACTTCTATTTCACCCTCATTGAGGTGGAATTTTCTTAAACGCAGAAATCACTCTTTTGTATTCTAATTAAATAATCTTTCCACAAAGTTTCAAGTCTCTAGTTCAAAAAATAATGTTTCCCCCATACAAACTTTGAAGCCCTATTTAACCCCCTTTACGGGTGGAGTTTTTTATAAGGGTGAAATTACTTTTTTTGTATCCTAATAAGTAACCTTTCTACAAAGTTTCAAGTTTCTAGCTCAAAAAATAAAGTTCCCTCTATACAAACTTTGCAACCCTATTAACCCTCTTCAGGGTAGAATTTTCTTCAACGCAGAAATTACTTTTTTTGTATTCTGATAAGTAATCTTTCTACAAAGTTTCAAGTCTCTAGTTCAAAGAATAATGTTCCCCCCATACAAATATTGCACCCCTATTTAACCCCCTTAAGGGTGGAATTTTCTAAAACGGTGTAATGACTTTTTATGTATCTTAATAAATAATCTCTATGCAAAGTTTCAAGTTTCTGGCCCAAAAAATAAAGTTTCTTCTATACAAACTTTGCACCCTCATTTAACCACGTTTGGGGTAGAATTTTCTAAAACGTCGAAAGTGTTTTTTTGTTTTATAATAAGTAATCTTTCTATAAAGTTTCAAGTCTCTTGTTTAATAAATAATGTTTCCCCTATACAAACCTCGCACCCCTATTTAACCCCCTTAGGGGGAGGAATTTTCTAAAACGGTGAAATTCCTTTTTTTGTTTCTTAATAAGTAATCGTTCTACAAAGTCTCTACCTCAAAAAAAAAGTTTCCCCTAAACAAACTTTTCATCCCTTTTTAACCACTTAGGGGTGGCTTTTTCCAAAACGCACAAATTACTTATTTTGTATTTTAATCAGTAATCTTTCGACAGAGTTTCAAGTCTCTAGTTCAAAAAGTAATGTTTCCCCCATACAAATATTGCACCCCTATTTAACCCCCTTAGGGGTGGAATTTTCGCAAACGCTGAAATTATTTTTTTCGTATCTTAATAAGTAATCTTTCTACAAAGTTTCAAGTCTCTAATTCATAAAATAAAGTTTCCCCCATTCAAACTTTGCACCCCTATTTAACCCTCTTAGGGATGGAATTTCCAAAAACCCCGTCTTATCCCTAATCCACGTTATAAAAGGAACCTACTGTGCAAAAATCAACTCTCTAACATTAGTAGTTTCGGCTGTGCGTTGATGGTAGATCAGAAAGAAAGAAAGAAAGAAAGAAAGAAAATATATTTATTCAAGACGCTACTTAGACTAAGACATGGATAATACTTAAACATTTTTGCTTAAAACTATTGCGAAATGTTAATCTAAAAAAAGCGTCAGAGAAAAGGACTCCACTCAGCTTAATGACAAGGTACCATGTAAATACCTTGACGCTGATCTTCCGTGGATACCCTTGCAAGAGAGCGCTCCTATCTGCGGCAACATTGATAAAGGATACATAAATGACATTAAAACGATACATAAAATATTATTAAATATTCACGTTCAATAGATCAGGACTTCTTTTTTTATATATTTAGACTAGCTTTTGCCCGCGGCTTCGCCCGCGTAGTAAAAGTAATTTTCCAATAATTATTGAATTGCTACGCCGCCTACTAACCTACTACTACTAACTTCCCCTACTAATAACCCTTCATCATAACCCATTATGGTAAATTAATTTTTATTTACTATTATATTTATGCCCGTGTGGTGGCGGGTTAGAATTTCACCACCCTCTTTCTTCCCGTGTGTGTCGTAAAAGTCGATTAAGAGAGCAGGGTTGAAGTGTGTCCTGGGTGATGGGCTAACAACCTAAGCAATATCACTTTTTGTCGATCTTTTATACCCACATTTATGCTAAAAGTGGCGCTGGAATATAAAGTTCATGTGCTCTGCCTGCCCCTTTTGGGAATAAAGGCGTCAATGTATGTATGTATGGACGTATTTCTGTTATTAAATTTACAATCATGATTAATGAGAATCTGTCCTCTGGAATAAAAGCTACTTTATGTTCATGAACATTAATGTTGAAATACCAAAATATCTCCACGAATGTTAAGTCAAATTTGTGGCCTGGACATTGCTATAGGCTTGTTTCCTAATTTTTTTTTCCATGCTTTTCGAACCAGCATTTAACATAAATACCCAAAAATTTGTTTTAATTTAACGGCGGCCAAAATGCTTAACTTATTAAAAGTAAGCAGATCTTCGTGCAGCACCTTGAATGTACTTATTACGGATGCAGGCACTTTCCCAATGTCTCCTACCCTCCCGTCCCGCCGCTAACCCTATATAACGCGGGTCTCGTTCCATACCTCAAAAGCAAAAATAGAACCCTTATTTATAGGATCACGTGTGGCTGTCTGTCAGTCCGTCTGTTACAACCGATTTGCTACGAAAAAAACTGGACCGATTGAATTGCAATTTTGCACAAATATTTTCATGAATTTTCATGTCCACAACATTACATTTCAAAATCTATGTGATTTTCGTTATTAACGTCCCAAAAAACCGTAATAACAACGCCCATATTGATATTTAGACGCCACGTTGGAATGTAAAATCGTTGTTGTTTTCCTAATCAGCGACCCGATAAACCATAGAAACAATAGATGCCGATGTTGATTTTCAGATTTTGTCACCACATGTCTCCTTTTAGGGGTTGAATTCTCAAAAAACCGGAAAAACTTGTTTACTCATTTATCGTTAGGAATTATCCTGTGAATTCTCGAATAAAATTGTCTAACTAATCTTTTTTCTCCATACAAACTTTGGACCTCCTTTTTAACCCCTTTAGGTGTAATTATTTCAAAAACGCTGAAAGCACTTTATTTGTAAATTAATAAGTTTAGTAATCTGTCCACAAAGTTTTAAGTACGTAGTAGCTAAAAATAAGTTTCCCTTATACAAAATTTGGACCCTCATTTAACCCTCTTAGCGGTGGAATTTTATAAAACGCTGAAATGACTTTTTTTGTATCCTAATAAGTTATCTTCCTACAAAGTCTCAAGTCTCTAGTTCAATAAATAATGTTTCCCCTCCACAAACATTGCATCCCTATTTAACCCCCTTAGGGGAAGAATTTTATAAAACGCTGAAATTACTTTTTGTATCTTAATAATGATATTTCTACAAAGTTTCAAGTCTCTAGTACAAAAAAATATGTTTCTCCCATACAAACTTTGCACCCCTATTTAACCCCCTTAGGGATAGAATTTCCAAAAATCCCGTCTTATCCCTTGCCTACGTCATAAAATGAAGTTCTGGTGTAAATTTCAAGTTTCTAGTCCCAGTAGCTTTGAATACGAACTTTGCACCCCTATTTTACCCCCTTAGGGGTGGAATTTTATATAAAGCTGAAAATACTTTTTTTTGTATCCTAATACGTAAAATACTTACCAAGTTTCAAGTCTCTAGTTCAATAAATAATGTTTCCCTTATACAAACATTGCACCCCTAATAAACCCCCTTAAGGGTAGAATTTTCTAAAACGCTGAAAGAACTTTTTTTGTATCTTTATAAGTAATATCCCTACAAAGTTTCAAGTCTCTAGTACAAAAAATCATATTTCTCCCATACAAACTTTGCACCCCTTTTTAACCCCCTTTGGGATAAGATTTCCAAAAGTCCCGTCTTATCCCTTGACTACGTCATAAAAGGAAGTTCTGGTGTAAATTTCAAGTTTGTAGTCCTAGTTGTTTTGAATACAAACTTTGCAACCTTATTTAATCTCCTTAGGGGTGGAATTTTAAAAACGCTTAAGATATTTTTATTTGTATCCTAATAAGTAATTTTCCTACAAAGTTTCAAGTCTCTCGTTCAATAAATAATGTTTACCTCATACAAATATTGCACCCCTATTTGAACTCCTTAGGGGTAGAATTTTCTAAAACGCTGAAAGGACTTTTTTTGTATCCTAATAAGTAATATCCCTACAAAGTTTCAAGTCTCTAATACAAAAAATAATGTTTCTCCCATACAAACTTTGCACCCCTATTTAACACCCTTAGGGACAGAATTTCCAAAAATCCCGTCTTATCCCTTGCCTATGTCATAAAAGGAAAATCTGGTGTAAATTTTAAGTTTCTAGACACAATAGTTTTTAATTCAAACTTTGCACCCCTATTGAACCCCCTTAGGGGTAGAATTTTATAAAACGCCAAAAGTACCTTTTTGGTATCAATAAGTAATCCTCCTACAAAGTTTTAAGTCTCCAGTTCAATAAATAATGTTCCCCCATACAAACTTTGGACCCCCATTTCACCCCCTTAGGAATAGCATTTCCAAAAATCCTGTTCTATCCCCTGCCTACGTCATAAAAAGAAGTTCTGGTGTAATTTTCAAGTTCCTAGTCCCAGTAGTTTTGAATACAAAATTTGCACCCCTATTTAATCCCCTTAGGGGTGGAATTTTCTAAAACGCTGAAAGAACTTTTTTTGTATCTTTATAAGTAATATCCCTACAAAGTTTCATGTCTCTAGTACAAAAAATAATGTTTCACCCATACAAACTTTGCACCCCTATTTAACACCCTTAGGGATAGAATTTCCAAAAATCCCGTCTTATCCCTTGCCTACGTCATAAAAGGAAGGTCTGGTGTAAATTTCAAATTTGTAGTCCCAGTAGTTTTGAATACAAACTTTGCACCCCTATTTGACCCCCTTAGGGGTGGAATTTTGTAAAACGCTGAAAGTGCTTTTTTTGTATCTTAATAAGTAATCTTCCTACAAAGTTTTAAGTCTGTAGTTCAAAAAATAATGCTTCCCCCATACAAACTTTGGACCCCCGTTTTACCACCTTAGGGGGTGAGTTTTGAAAAATCCTTTCTTAGTGCTCCTCTACACCTTATAAGGAACCTACGTGCCAAATTTGGAATCCGTAGACCCAGCGGTTTGGGCTGTGCGTTGATATGTCAGTCAGTCAGTCAGTCAGTCAGTCAGTCAGTCAGTCAGTCAGTCAGTCAGTCAGTCAGTCAGTCAGTCAGTCAGTCAGTCAGTCAGTCAGTCAGTCAGTCAGCTTCTTCTTTTTATATATTTAGATAAAACGTTTACTTACTGTAAATAAAAAAAGGAACTATAAATACATGAAACTCCTCAAACGCCAATGACTGAATTACGTAATGGCATTGTTTTTCAGAGCAAACAAGACGAAACATAAAATAAATATAGTATTGGATGGATGATTAAATACGCAAAGGTATGAGTATGGAAAATGGAACTGCCTTGTAATTCCGGCTTACTGACCAATCTGGTTACCTAATACTGAGCCATCCCGGGGCCGTGTAATGGCCGTTGCGGAAACAAAATTAGACAACTGCGATGCTGAGTTGTTGATTTTTGGGTATGTTTTTTAGCCTGGGAAATATCACGTTAGTTACTGTGTCGGACAGCAAGGAACGTGGCCCACAAAAGGTCTCGCCGGAAGACCAGCGCTGGCTTGTAAGCCAGCATTATGCTGAGGCGAGACCAATTCGTGACAAGCATTTTTAAGTTTGTAGTTTTTTGTTTAAGTTTTTGTGTAGGTACCTACACCTTTTGTTTTGTCACGAATAAATTATTTTTCTAAATTATTTTTCTTTCTTTCTTACTGCAACGAAGTGAAAATAAAATGATCATGATTCGTTTGTAATTTTACTTCCATTAAAGGCTTATTTTTAGGGCAGTTATCTTAGTATTAGACAGCTGCCCTAAAAATTATTTAATTGAATAATGACAATGATTTTTTTTTCTCATAAATACCAATGTAAGACATAGACTTAACCATTGTTCAACGCGATTTATGTATGTTTACCCTATGAATTTCGGGTTAAGTTTCAACATAGGGTTGATACACAAGTGAGACGTTGTGATCACTCTGCGCGCGCCCAGCTTCAGCGAATCTTCCCACTTCCGCCGGCCGCCAGCCTGAGGCCTTAATCATCCCAAATATACACCAATCATTGCGGTAGTAAGCTGTGAATGCTTTTCTAGTGTCATACAATCTTATGTGCCATACCATAACATAGAGGGAGGATACTGTTCCGACAAGACAGATGGCGCGGGTTTGATTCTAGTCTAAGCTAAGGCAACATTCGATAATGGTAAGCACATTTTTTTTTGTATTGGTCTCTTTGGAGTTGATCGTGATAACTTCCATGTAAAATTATCAAAACACAAAGCAACTTCATCATTAATTAAACTGACAAACTCCTGTGTCGTAATCTTGGCATTTGACTTTTTTGATTCGGATAACTTAAAACTGTTTTCTAAGTGAAAAGTAATTTTGTTTGCAACTGATAAGCAAATAGGTACTTTGACTGTTTTTAAAGGTCAGACGTAATAACTACGTTTTTTTGTCTTTATCGCGATAAAAACGAGAAAAAACAATATCGAAAAGTTGCCAAGAAAGAGTGCCCATTGTTTTGCTTTTTGCGTTTCTACGAGAAATACCAAGATTGTGATACAGATAAGCACTTTATAAACACTTTTTATTCCTCGTTTTATACTCGTAGTGGAACAAGATGAGTTGGCTTATTCACATTAGAACATTCTTTTTTACCCTAGGTACGACGATTTTAAGTTATATAGTCCATACAGCATGAAAGTCCGGGTATGAGACTACTCAATACATAGGTAACCAACCATATATGGCAACCATATACGCATACGTAGTTTAACGTTAGCTACATAATTACGAGTATCATTGATGAATAAGGTGTCCTTGATTTACGTGATCCATTCGTATGCAAAATACGTCTTCATGTGTGTCCTTGTTCATTCCTACGGGTGGTACATTTTTCACCTGCACTCTTCAAGACTGACTTAGTATGTTCTTATTAATAGCCTAAGGCTGCTTAAATGAGGACAAGTCTTTAGAGATCGACAAAGTCTATCTTACAGCCATGCGAACCTATACTCACCGGGCCTGTCCTAATACCAGTTTAGGGCTGGCGCCAAAAAGACGACATGCATCGCATACCAGACCATTGCCGCACAATTCTATAAAGTGCCATGTACCAAAGATAATAGTAGATTCAAGTCGCCTTTTCAATCTTAAGTGTAAATGTTTACGTCTTGACGCCTTTGGTACTTCAATTGATTTGAAAGCTTTACAAGGTCGTTGAGTGAAATACATTACGAAATTAATTAATTTGAAAGACAAATATTCAGGTTGCTGCGTGCATTTGTTTCTTTATTATTCTTGGCACGGCCACTGTTCATAGAAATCAATGGACGTCAATACATGGGTACCTACCTAATACTAATAAAATATATACGCCGCACTTATACCGTAAAATCTGTGGGACCTTAGGCACATGGTCTATATGTACTTACATAGTGAGCCAACCTCAAAATATATTCACGTATTTAATTTATTCGGTGCGAGGCGCAACCTCTGGCTTCGTACAGTGTGGCTATACTGGGTTTATATTTCTCATGCTTTAACGACAACTCCGCTACCTTAAGTTAAGGTTTGTGATATATGGCGCTTCCAATTAGCAATCGTAATAATATGTTCAACGATAGACGTCGGTCGATTTAGTTGAAGTTAACCAAAAGGTCAAATGATGTCATGATTTCAAAATGACATAATTATATCCAACCGACGTCACCGTCTCATTTTTAACCCTGAAATTAAAAGTCATCTCGTGCGATAAGTGCATAATTCGCACCTACGATAACAAAAAATCAGCTTCTGGTATTCGCGTGTCTCAGGATCTACTTTCCATATGAAATCGTCTAAATCCGGAGATGTAATTCACAGAGGAAGCTCGTGATCGACGAATTCGGAATTATGCTGATCAGACACCTCTCGACAACACAGTGGAACTTCCGACCATTAGTTGGTGAATTAGGATATAGAAGCACGCGAAAATTATCAAGGATTCTTAGGCTACCAGGTAGGTAGAATAAGTTGAATTGTTAAGGGTAGGTTTCCGAATTATCACCATCTACAACTCATGCCTACTCGTATTCTGTGGAACACGTGTATGCACTTAGCTATATTTATTTATTTAGGCTTCATTGCGCACTGAAAGTAAAGTACGAAAGCCACAAGATAATCTTTAGGTACCAATGGACCATTAGATCTATTACACATGAGGGAGTGGTAATACTTATCGTTAACATTTTAGATTTGCTGTGATTGGGAAGATAATGTAGACCTTCCTGGGATTTATATTTATTACACTTAAAATATCTACTTACAATCAAAATAAAGTATAGCAGTCAGTTTCATACAAATATCTAATTATTAGTACATTGTGATACAAGTGAGCCATGTTGATAATTTATTTACATCACAGGCGGAATTGATAACGCGAGCCGCAGGTGAGCGTGATAAGAGAGCCGAGGATGTAATTATCAAAGCTTACGCTTTTCATACGACGTTTTTCAACACATTTTGCGAGGAAAAGATCCTTTTTATAAGATGAAAATTTTATAGGCCTGCCAAGTTATTTTCTTTAATTAAGTAAAGCAACAGATTTTACTCAAATATTGATGTATTACATCGCCAAGAATTTTCGTTTTAAAATGTTGTCTTTATTCATTCATTTAAGATGTTATCAAAAGTGAATAGTTTTACTAAATGAAACGTTTCTATATCATATCCAAAAAAAATAGTCCATTAATTAATAAAAAGGATTTACTAAAAAATAAACAGAATACCTATGATTCACCGTCTGGTTGGTCCCATCTATGATGGATCAAATGAAATTATGGCGCTATTGAATTCAACTATCCCAGTCAAAGGTGCGAGTCGTCGAGAGTCGAGAGTCTTGAGCCAGCTACAATGTACGTTCAATCAATACTTCCAAATATTGTAACTATTGTGACCATGATGCATTGATCATTTTTACAGCATTTAGGATGGTGATTGTACTTGCTGCAGCAATGCAGCCACAAGAAATTTACAAAGTTGGGAAACCTCCTGGAAAGTGCTTTGTAATTTTAAAACATTATCCGTACCTAATTAAATATTGCCTTCAGGATACTTCCTAGAGGGAAATATGTACGTAACGTTTTCATACATTTCTCCGTTTGGTACGTATACCAAATTTTTTGAGCATGTTCTGCTGCTTGTAGTTTGCTAACGTGCTTTAGGGTGGTATTCCACTTGTTCAAGATCTTTATCGCATGTGTATTTGCATCTTACATTTTGCTTAAAGAGTGAGTAAGACGCAATACATATTGGACAAAAGTCTAGGACAAGAAGTGGAATACCATCCTTGGTTAAGTTTATTCCATTGCGGTTGTACCGTATGGTTTTGCTTAAGAGAACTAGAGGCGAATCGCGTCGAGTCGAGCCGCATTGAATCGACGCACTTTCGTACATTCGCCTGACGAGCAATGCGGCCGGTCGATTGTGGGTCGATTCGATTCGGCGCGCCGCGGCTCTGCGTCAATCGACTTTCGTTTTATAGTTTATGTATGAAGGCGAATTAATTCGATTCGACTCGCCTCGGCGAGCCTAGTGGACGCCAGCCTGAAGCCGCGGGCGGAAGCTATTGAACAATATGCGCCACAGGAATTTGCGTCTCTGAATTTAGCCTCATGTCACCGCACACCCGTGGAACGCTAGCTTTAGCGTAGCTTAATGTCAGACACGCAAACTAACGTGGCGAGTACGTATACTGTATAGGCGTGAGCTTTTCCAAAGTGTCTCGACCGTCCTGTGCCTCACGCGGCCTGTCCATAAAAATCTGCATTATGTCCTCCAAATTCTTTACTAGATCTATCGAAATTGATTGTATTCTGGAGAATTTATTGCGGCGTGGAGAAGGATGTGCTTCAGCAAAATAATTGAATGAAAGCGATGCATTAGTGAGTAGGAAGTTGCGTTATCGGCTGAGGATCTAGGGCAAATGGAGATGGGCCGTATAATCGATGTATGAGGTTAACGCAGGGCTGTCGATAATAGTTATTGCAATGTAGAAGAAAAAAATATGAACATTTATACCACCATAAAAGATAAAGAGGATTCAAAATGTGTTTGGCTTTACGATACATGGCATACTATCTCAGTCAAATCACTTTCAAGAAGAAGTTTTAAAAGTAGTTAAAAATTGGCGAATTCAATTCATTCGTAACTTTTGTAGCATTTTTGGTGCAGCGTATAGTGTTGTTAAAAGGAATTGGTATTAAGAATTTCAATCCTAATGCTTAATTAGCGTTAATGACGTTAATATTAACCTTAATTAACAATTTTGAATGATATTGTCTATACCTATTCCGTTAACAACACTACGCTGTACCAAAAATGCTACAAAAGTTACGATCACTGCGGCTATCACCTATTAACTGAAACATAAAAAAAACATCCTTCAGGTTCTAAGTTTTAGTGACAGCAAGAATGACTGATGCCTTATCCACAATACACCCTTTCAATATAGTTACTTAGAATATTACCAGTAGATATAGGTACTTACATAGAATAGGTTTCTCACTCACATGTGTATTGTGACTATTGTGAAGCCTATTCACAAACTAGTTTTTTTACGATAATTAAAGCACGAGGGAGTAATAAATGACATTGTCATCCCTAATTTATTGCTAATTTAATGGGACAGCCCTAGCGGAGACGCCTTCCTGGCGGTGAGGTTAGTTTACAAGCCGCGCTTATTCCGGACTATAATGACTTTAGTATCCCACTGAAAGGTTGATGCGAGGTGTGGTTAGTCAACTGGGCTGTGAAATATCACAAGGCTTCATCCCACATCTCAGGCCAACCAGTTTTAGTCAGACCTCCGATTACGCGGTGTTGCTACGAATCCCTGCGTCAAGATATTATACGAGGGGTGACGAGGGTGACGTGAATCAAATTGTACTTAATTAGCAAAGCTGCTATGCGATTCATAACCTGGGTCGTTTCACCGGAACACTCGTCCGTACAGGACAACTTGACCTCGAGATTTTTATCTACTATGTGTAGTCTAAGGTGAGTCCGCCCTGCTTTGCTTTTGTATGGTGCTTTGAAAAGCATAATGGAGTGTTTCTTTTCTTTTACCGAGGCATATTGGAAAAAGTCAAGTTGCCGACTCAGTTTATGGAGCTTCTAACCCCAAAGGTATAGTCGTAGTTTCCCCTCAACTCACTTCAGGCATTGCTGTGCTGGTTCCCCAAATCACTTCAGGGAACCAGCAGTGCCTGAAGTTAGCTTCGAGCTTTTCTTTATTAAACCTAATGAGGGGACCGTTCTTTTGTGATATCTATACCTTTAAAGAGTTCTCCTACTTTGCTCAACGCATTGGCATTGCCGTGCAGCGCGGCAATGTCGCTAGTCTTCCGGCCACCTTATTACCGGTGGGAACGAGCTGGAGCATTTAAAAAAAAAAATTGTATTAATAGTTGTTAGTAAAACACTGCTATAAAGTATTATAATAACCTATTTTTATTGTTTTACTTGTAAATAAAATTATACTAAATGGTTATTCATATCTGATTGTCCAAACCGCCAGTCAATTTAGTAACAGACACAAACGAAAATGTAGGCAAGTAAGTGGTCCTGCCTTAGATTACATCCTTAAAAAGTTCCGAGACCTGTTGCTTTCAAGGTGTAGGTACAGGTAGGATGACACGTGATTAGACATTGTTGGTTTCTCAGATAAACACAATAAACTATATTTTATATTTGTATCCTTTCTTAGAAATATTTCGAGGCGTATAGGTGTTCTGAGTCATCATCAAATGAAGCAGAGGTTTGATCTTGACTGTTATGAAACCATGAATCACGCGTGCTATTTCAAATATATTGAAAGTAACAAACAATGTTTTCAACAAGACTTAAAAGTATGATCTAATTATCATCATGGGTCATAATAGTATTTTATGCAACTGTTGTATAAGTAGGGTCTTAAAACGCGCGTGTCGTGAGTTGCGATGCGAGCCTTGGCGAGCATCGCAATTAAAGACGCCACGAGCGTTTTAAGACCAAGTTATACACCGTTGCATACAATATTTTTTCTACGACTATTTTAAATAAATTGCATAATTTGACTTTTCAGGCAGTAAGTTTTCCGTTAGTTCCATTACTACTCACGCAATTTCATCAGCGGTGCAGTTATTTTCTTCTTCGTCCATTTTAAAAGGAACGTACACATTTTTCTTCACTTCACAAACACGAATCAAATCTTAAGAAGTTATTAATAACGAATAGTTATCATATTTGATATATTTCGTCTTTTAATTTTGAACTGGAACTTTGGTGGGAAATTGGAAACATGACACATTAACACCTCTTGTTTATGGTCTGTTTTGTTCTTAATTCAACTTGCCAGTACTGTCATATTAAGACCAAGGTTTTTCTTAAGTTGGCAGCAATGCCGTTAGTACAATAATTTATTTGAAGTAAATACATTCAGTGGTTTGTTAAGTTGGTAGTACCTAATGTATTTTATGTTTCGGCATGGCCCTCTAGATTAGTCGCGTCGCGGCCTACTCGATCGTGTCTAGTAGGCCGTGGCACAATGTAGCACTACCCAGGTTTAGAAGCGTATGGCTGCTAAGCGTATCGTTTTGGCGACAAAACAGCACGGTTGTGCCGTACTGTTATGGGGAATAGACTATAGACTTTTCTGCAGACTTATTTTGTATGTCTTTATATTAGTGTTCGGGACTATGTAAATGACAGATAAAAGTACAGGACTAGAAAAAATCATAAAAAATGCACTTCTGCATCGCTGGATTTGTAATTGTACCGTACTCGTAGTCGTATAGGCCGTGTTAACACACATGCGTTATCGCATGCGATGTCGCGCGTGGTCGCGCGCACTTGTCAGGATGTATGGATGGAAATCCAAAGAGTTTGACAAGCAGAGAAATTACCCCTGTGACAATTATTATATAATTAGTAAGTAGTAATATAAATATTAATATATTACCTGTGCTTAAACGCGGCCATGGGTACCTATAATTCAAGAAAACTAGATCAGAATGTGTGGAAAATTTGCCAAAATTAAAGGACGACTTTTATCTATCAGGATATGTAGGTTATAGAGAAAAGTTATTTTTTTTTACTTTCCCCCCTCCTGTATTTTCCATTTTAAAAGAAAACTGTACACGATTCATAAAACGTGTCTAGCAACGAATTAATCCTTGATAAATTTACTATAAACCATTTATACACACAAAAGTGATATAACTTATAGTTTGCAATCTGCAACCAAATAAGAAGGTTTTTTTTTAATGTTGTTGCTTAAGGAGGCGTGGGGGCGAGGAAATGGTAATTTTTCGCCTATTTCCTTAAATAACTTCAAAACTGTCTTACAATTAATAAAAAAAAATGGGATCTTCATAATGTACGCTTTCATTTCATATATCACACGATATAGTTCGCAACTTTTTATTTTATTTACGGGGGGCGCCCAAAAGTGGCCCCCATGTTTATAGTTCATTTATTTACGTTACACGTCCGTGTTTGGGTCACTAATTTACATAGGTGTACCAAATTTCAACTCAATCGGTCCAGTAGTTTTGGAGCAAATTGGCTTACATAACATTAAAAAAATGTGTAATTTAAGATTCGTGACATACAGTCATCAGCAAAAGTAGCTGCACATATGCTAAGATTATTCACACAATAAGAGCTTGTGCCATTTTGAGCATTTCCCGAGCTTCTTCTGTTGACTGTTGTAACCGAAACTCTCACGGTATTGACACAGACGGACGGCCACGAATCAATGATTTTTGAGTTCTAATAATAACTGAACTTGAGTGCCGTGACGGACAATGAGTAATTGGAATATTATGCCGACTCAAGATTCTATTAACGGTACTCGCCACGGCACAGCGATCTCGTAACTTATTACTATTTATGGCCGAGGCGGGCATTTACATATACGAATTCGTAATATTGAGTGCGAAGAACAATTCAATTCTAATTGTAGAAAATATCGAAATTTAAAATAATTTTATTGTTCACCAAAAATCAACACAAGGAGATTACGCTTATAGCAATATTCGTTGTAGTAATAAAGAATTAGGTAGGTATTAAATCCAAGAATATTTGTAAAATTCCATATTAGTTATGATATATTTTATACTACCTGACACCAAAAAGTGCGCAAAAATTCTGACATGCTTTAACGACTAAAGGTTCTAAATATCAGAAACGTGTGCAGGTGACTGTACTTTCTACCTAGAAAATCGTGAGATAATTGATTTATAACCACCACCGAAAAGAGCAATATGCGGTCCTTCTATGTTCGCGGACCCAGTATAGCTCAGTTGGCAAGAGCGATGGACGGATTCCAGAGGTCGCGGGTTCAAATCCATTTTCCACTATGATCGAAATTTTCGTTATTTTACTCTGATCTCCAAAATGAGAATATATGCAACAGTTACTTTTGTCTTTGAACCACATTAGAAAATTGCTTCATTCAATAATAGTTATTCATGTTATGATACAAGTGCGGAACTGTACCTAACCAGTCCGCAGGTATATCATACAACATTTAACAACATAATTCTCATGACGTCTCATTCCCGCACGTGTGTGGGAAATATTGGCCTGAAAGTCTCTGATGTTGTAGTTTTGTAAGTTTGTACGTAAGGGGTCATCGATCTCCGGAATTCCTCATTCGATTTCAAACATTCTATCACCAATAGGTAGGTATGAAGAATTTCTCCAGAATTTCAGGATGGACATCTAGCTAGATAATTATAAAGGCAAGCTACACACACATGTATTTGGATTTACATATATTAAGAAATACCTCAAAGATATTATAAATGTGTGAGTAAAAACTGTGTCTGTCTGCTTATTACCTCTTCACAGCTGAACTAGTGAACTAATTCTGATGAAATTTGGCACGTAACTTTTTATGCTACTCCATATTTTGAAATCCATTCCCTGGGTTGAGGTAGGGGAATTGACACGGACCAAATTCCTTGCGCACGGAACGGCGGGCATAGCTCATATAAAGTTTACTGCAATCATCAAAAACGTGTCATTTTAAACCTAATTAAGGTGTCCGTTTATCGTAGTGCGTGTGCAAGCGACACCTTCGGGCGATATTTCGGAGCGGAAGCGTGGAGTCATTAGCGAAAGTGTTGCATGACGTGCTTGCCTGACGTAGGCGGGCCCATTGACGCTTTCTGACTACTTTGTACGCGTAAAAAATACTCGTATCCCTAGCCACTAACATTTAATCGGCCTTCTATCTGAACTTGACAGTTAAGTTGTGTTGTTATTTTTAGAGTAGGTTGTTATTTAAGAGCAAAATACATCCATCCTAAGTTGTGTTGGTTCAAAGCAGAATGCTCTCCTCTCCCTTTTATACAGTGCTGTGATAAAAGTGCTCAACCATCGATCTCGATCATGAGATGCCTATTTAATGACACTGAACTGACTACAGAAATGGTCAAAGACCTAAAGAAAGGTTTATTGCAGAAGGAGACGAGGTATCATTCGTACAGAAAATCTTTCAAAAATATTTACACAGTCTCTAATATGACTGATATCAGGCGTATGTGTGTACATATTTTTAAATATAGTATGGATATCGAGAAACTCGATACCTACATTAAGGGATTAAAGTCTTTCCCTTTTTGTTGTTACATACTGTAGGTAGGTATACTATACATATTATGTTTTGTTAAATCCATGTCACATCATTTCTTATTGCTACATAGTGGCAACATAATTGCGTTGCGCTCTTAGTGGTATTGTTCTTTGCAAGTAAACCTTTACTGTGCCTATTTTTGATTTATCTCGCAGCAGAAAATTGTGTGAACTTTAAGCGAGAAGTCACGCACCTTTTCACGAAGTAGGCGAGTCAGTTTACGATGGACAAAAGATTGCTGTGGAGCGCAATTCAACCAGACCCGGATAATTCTAAACGCCTTTCATTCGAATTATAAATGCTCGTATTTATATTATGTTTCTGAATATTTCCATATTTATAAATGTAGTGAGTAACTTGTCTGTCTGCTTGTTATTTATATAGGGCTGAACTACTGAACCAATTGTGATAAAACCATGTAGATAACCTTAATAGATACAGCTTAATTGGAAAAGTCATGTGCTCTAAGGGTTACACGAAACTGCAAGATAAAAAATTCAAGTCGTAACTACTTAACAGTACGTTTGCAATGCAATAATAATATTGGAGATATTTTTATTCGTTCTGTAGCTGAGAAAGACACAACACTGGGTAGCTGATTGTTAAGGTTAGGTATGCCTACGCATTGCAGTAAATAATATCTTTGATAATCCCCTCAAATGTGAAGCATGTATTTCGAGCTCAATTTTAAAATGTAAATATGCACTTTCATATAATTATATCGTAGGTAGCGATACTAGCGTAACTGCTAATGTTGAACCAAGTTGTGACCGACTATTTACCTAGTGTGCAGTACATATAGGTTGTTTTGCATGCAAGGTTCACTTTGAAGCCACTAATGAGCTTGCTCTGTGTTTACATCGGCTACTAGTTATGCAGGGCAATTAATTTAAGCTTGGTACGGAAATTCAGACGCAGTACACCTATACTCGTATATAATACGGCGTTGATATTGAATCAGACATGTGTAAAGTTTGCTATCATATACCTAATTAGTAATTTTGTACTAGGTATCGTAGGTTCCGGTTCCCTAAGATGCTCATATTGGCTAAGCGGGGTCGTAGGCTAACTAGAATACGCTAAGGTTAAGATAATAATTAGACAGTATTACAATAAATACAAAGAAATTATTGCATACATTAAACAACGTAAAAAATATCGGCCAAATGCGTGTCGGGCAACGCGCAGTGTAGGGTTCCGTGTTTGCCTGTCTTTGTTAGTTACATCGACACGCGCGCGCCTTTTTGCACATTGCCTGTAGTAGCCATTTAGCCGGCAAGAAGGGAGTGACATTGACTCGAACTAAAATTTGGGCTTTAAAGCCCAATATCAATTTGAAAAATCGTTTGAAGAAACCCATTATATTTTTGAACAAGTTATCCAACGATACCCCACGCTATCACAATATGGGTTTAACGAAAAAAAAAGAATAGGTACATCCCCACTTTAGGTTTGGGGGAAGAACCGCATAAAAAATTTATTCAAGATGTTAGTCTTGTTTTGTCGGGGTGATTGATTTACAATACCCATGCCGAATAACACTTTTCCAGTAGGTACTGAGCTAAGCCGAAGACGGACGGACATTGCGAAACTATAAGGGTTCCTTGTTGACTACGGAAACCTAAAAATCAGTATTAATATATTAAAGAGCGTTTTATTCACCAACTAACTGCCTTGCAGTCATTGAATTAAATAACTAAACAAAAGTAATAACGCAGTATTCAACGGAGTTCAACGGAGGGGGAGCAATACCTACGTTAACACAGTCTGATATAAGTAATATGGAACCTCCAAAGAAAGGTCCAGTTTATAATGGTCATGCATGTGAATTAATATTAAAATCATTCGCCTTAGCCTTCAGTTGGTTGAAAACAGAGCTTAAATTAAGATTGCATAAATAAGACCAATAAAAATTTACTGTAGAAGGGCAAACGTCAAGGGAGTACAAACTGGTGCGATTGCGAACACAAAACATTCCTCAATTATGTCACTGACAGTTTCCTTTAAACTTTATTCCATTGTTTTTCTGATCACCAGTGCCTCACGATTACACACACATCTATTATGCTTACGCAAAATCAGCAGAAGAACCTATATGATTCAAAATATCATTTCAATTCTTCAAAACGTGTTCCGTGGCTGGTATATATATACCCGTAAAGGAAATTGCCATAATAAATAGATATATGCTACTGGACTGCTGTTATTGTATATTCAGGATTTATTTAAGTGATTGAATCAGAAAGGAGGAAGTCGATATCGATATCCACCAATCATATTATCGAAGCAGATCCTAGAGTTACACGCAGATACATGGTCCAGAACTCTAGATCATCTCGTTGGAAGCTGATTATCTGCTATACCGTTTCCTGATTAAAGTAAGCAGGCGCTTACTTTAATTATTTTTATATGATTTGATTTAACCAAAAACGTAGCGAATGGTAAAAAGAATTAATTGCATCTGTTATGTTATATTTTTTTTTTAATGCACACTCAGATTGAATTCGACGACCTCTGTAGCCTAGTTGGTAGTGACCCTGCCTACGAAGCCGGAGGTCCCGGGTTCGAATCCCGGTAAGGGCATTTATTTGTGTGATGTGCATGAATATTATTAAGCTACGGTAGCCCAGTGGTTCAGTCATGCGGCTGTCAAACGGCGGTCGTGGGTTCGAATCCCGGCTCGTACCAATGAGTTTTTCGGAACTTATGTACGGAATATGATTTCATATTTACCGTTAGCTTTTCGGTGAAGGAAAAACATCGCGAGGAAACCTGCATACATCTGCGAAGAAATTCAAAGGTGTATGTGAAGTCCCCAATCCGCACTGGGCCAGCGTGGGGACTATTGCCCGTTCCCTCTCATACATGAGAGGAGGCCTGTGCCCAGCAGTGGGACGTAAATAGGCTGATGATGTGATGATGTATGCATGAATATTTGTTCCTGAGTCATGGATGTTTTCTATGTATTTAAGTATTTATTTATCTATTTAAGTATGTATATCGTCGTCTAGCACCCATAGTACAAGCTTTGCTTAGTTTGGGACTAGATCGATTTGTGTAAGATTGTCCCCAAATATTATTTATTTATTTAAATAGACTACTGAACAATTTTCAAGGTAGTTTTGTCATTGACTATGCTTACATACATCTAGACTTCTTTACTAATATTATAAAGAGGAAAGATTTGATTCTTTTTTTTTGTTTGTATTGAATAGGCTCCGAAACTACTGGACCGATTTGAAAAAGTATTTTACCATTAGAAGCCGACATTATCCCTGATGAACATAGGCTACTCTTTATCGCGGGAAAATTCTTCATTCCTACGGTAAAACGGAAAAATAACCGTGCGAAGCCGGACCGGAACGCTACTACATACCTATACTATAGAATTTATTGGTTAAAATGTTTTATAAATGCTGTTAAATAAATTAATCAACCAATTAATAAAAACAGTTTAAACATTATTACGTTCGTGATAATAGATATTCTACACATGTTACATTTATTCTGATACGATTTGCCTTTTAGTTGTCTTGTAAATTAATTAGTGTGCTATAATTATTGCCATTGCCTGTCGCAGGCACTCAGGAGACTGAGACCCTGAGTGATTCAATCACCTACCTAATTACTCACTACATTGTGTATGTAGGCGATTTGTATTTTGTCACTCAAAGCAGATAAAATTCGCATATATGGTTCACTTATTAGGATAAGTCATTTGTTCACTTATTAGGATTAATTAATAGAAGTATTTTCTTATATGATTTAAGGGTGAAAATAAAAAAAATGTGCATAGTTAAGGGTCTTAATCTAATCTACGCTTTAACTTTTCTCATTTTCGTGACGACAATTACCCATACGTACATTTTTTATGGGTAATTGTCGTTACGAAAATTATGTTTATGTCTTAAAATTATATGGATATCAATTTCTGACTATCGAAATTCGGAACAATAAGTTTATGGGAAACAAAGGGACCCCGTCTTGAAGACGTAATAAGTTTCGTCGCAAAAGCACCCAGCAGACAACGCTGTTAGTGGCATTCATTATAATCACAGCCGAATGTCTTTAAAGCCTGTCACGGGGAATTACCGTTCCGACATTGGCAAGCGAAAGACATTGATCCAATTTAAGCACACATACATATAAATCTTAAAGAGGTCCTATTAATACATAATATAATATTTCAAAGTTTATTCCAAATACTTTCATTAAAACTTCGTCATCATGACACATTGAAAGACAAGTCTTTTATACCTTCGGGAATTTGGTACTCAGCAGTTCGAAGTGCAACAGAGCCCTATTAACTAAAATTACTTTATTGAGGCAAAGTCGAGGGCAAAATATCTCGTGGGCGGTCTCCAACACGATGGACAGACCTCATCAAATCCGTCACAGAAGACACAATCAATGATTTCTCTCACTCTGCCAAAAACAGAGCCACGTGGCGACGCATTACAAGACCCGTATCATGGTCGGCCTTATCACGCGATAAGTGACAAAATTAGGAGCGTGGGCGTCGTCTCGTTCTATCGAACGGTGTCAGTCAGTGACGGAAGCTCTATCCTGTCACTTATCGTGTGATAAGGCCGACCATAATACGGGTCTGAGATAGTGCAAAAATCGACCGTGACCACCACGACCACCACCACCACTCGTGTCAATAGTACACGACTAAGAAGAAGATAAGCAAAATTCCACCCTATCCAGTTCAGAGCGAAATAACAATGATCCCATCAATCCAAGTTCGTGAACGAATGTGTAGCGATGAGGCAACGCGCGGCGCCGCGGCAAATCGGCGGCATTCCGTGTTGTCCGCACCGTTACGATACCCGGACACGGTTGGTGGCTTGCGCAACATTCGCTTGTTGTTGTTATGTAACGATGCACTGCGCATCCACACCACGCCGGATTATAACCGGGATGATGCACTAGAGACATTCAAAATAAGACTTGCGTTTAGAGTAGGGAAATCCTTAACACTAATTAAAAACTACATATGCGCCGTCGTTTAAAATAAGCGGTTACTTTTTATGCGATTGCTTAGACTGTGTTTTCTATAGTAAATATATGGTCAATAGAAAATTCATCATCCGGATTTTAATGCAAAATAGCTCAAGCCTGCAATGTACTTTAAATACTATTATTTAAATTACATTATAGGCTTGAGATATGTTACTTTTAAAAGATGTAAAATAATACGTAGTTGATGATCATTCGTAATAATGCAATTATGGTCTGTAAGTCCCACTTATTTGCTTTCACTAGCTCGAAATAGCGCGATCTGAATGCAACAAAAGAAAATCGTGTAGTGTGTAATGGGCGTAGATGCGTTCGCGCGGCCTCGAACGGCCTTGACAATGTCATCGCCGCCCGCGCAGCCTTCGCGCCTTTCTTTCGTTCCATTTTTTACTGCCAGTTGTAAGTATGATTAGTATCTCGACAAAAAAGATGTACGAGTAAGTGCGAGAGATTCCATACCAATGATGGACACTGCAGTCCGCTGAGTGAATAATGTATTGGAGTTTTGAATGCATGGTCGTATTTTGCATTTGTATTTTTGCGTTTAACGATGTTTTCTTCAAATTGCTTTCACCCTGATTTACAGTTTCCGACGGGTTAGAACTTTGACATCGAAGTTACTTTGAGTTTATTTATTTATATGAAATTTGTGAGAGAAAAAAATCACTTGGCCGATCATGCCATGTTCCAAATTGTGATTTCCATAGAATTAGTCACGGGTGATACAAACCATTTCCACAACACAGGTTTCGTCAATACATCCAAACAGCAAACATTTTCAACATGCGTCGTCAATCGTCTACAAATTATAAATACACCGCAGGTTTCGTCACAAAATTTGGTTGTAACCAGGGACTGATTTCGGTTACGGTTTTACCGGTATGAAACCTGTATTCCATTACGGTACCGTAATGGTGTAAAGGTTACGCGCGCCGCGCCAACATAACGGTACCGTAACCGTTTTGAAATATCGGTTACCGCTATTCGATTTAAAGGTAACCGAAACCTTTATAATACCGGTTCGAAACTGTTAAAGTCAAAATTATTTATTTCATAGAATATGGTAATAACAATTATATTTCGAAGCTTCATTCTTCAGATATAACACACATGTAGTCCTTTAATCTACCAGGCAACATTTCGCAAGTTTAAAGTACGCAGTAAAAACCATAGCTCAAACAGTTTTATCCCCACCTTTACCCCTACCCTACTTAGGGACCTCGGCTTGCCACCATTTCTCATTCTTTATTCTTGCGAGGCAACGAACGCACGAACTAATTCTATTAAAAAATAATTCAAAATATTTAATCATGCCTAAACGCAGTGCACAGGAAAAAATAGAGTATTATTCTGCTAATATACGGAAATTGCAACAAAAAACTATAAACGAGTTATGACAGTGCGGTGCTATCTGATTCATCAGGTTCCGAAGATAAATCAGGTAAGTGCAATTAGTTTCAATAAATAGTTCTACATTGTGGTGCCTCTAATAAATGCATTTAATACCGCACGGGCCGTGAGCCCACGCCTTGTAATTCTAAACCTGGGGGGCGACCAAGAGTCGTCACGAAGGTATCTCATGCTTGGGGGTTGTCCGTGAGTCAACACGATAGCAATTTCTAACAATATTAATCGCTAAGAAATGCATTTCATACCGCGCGGGCCGTGAGCCCACGCCTGGTAATTCTAAACCTGGGGGGCGACCGAGAGTCGTCACGAAGGTATCTCATGCTTGGGGGTTGTCCGTGAGTCAACACGATAGCAATTTCTAACAATATTAATCGCTAAGAAATGCATTTCATACCGCGCGGGCCGTGAGCCCACGCCTGGTAATTCTAAACCTGGGGGGCGACCGAGAGTCGTCACGAAGGTATCTCATGCTTGGGGGTTGACCGTGAGTCAACACGATAGCAATTTCTAACAATATTAATCGCAAGCCCATGCCTTGTAACTAAACCTGGGGGGCGACCGAGAGTCGTGACGAAAGTATCTCATGCTTGAAGGTTGACCGTGAGTCAACACGATAGCAATTTCTAACAATATTAATCGCTAATAAATGCATTTAATACCGCGCGGGCCGTGAGCCCACGTCTTGTAACTAAACCTGGGAGGCGACCGAGAGTCGTCACGAAGGTATCTCGTGCTTGGCGGTTGACCGTGAGTCAACACGATAGCAATTTCTACAACCATTAATCGAGATTAGTATATCCCGTGTTCGCGATGCGGGGCACTAGATACATATATGCATTAAAATTTCTGACGAGTGGTTTTACAATGCATTTCATATCTACCCTCAATTAGAAAAATCAAAATATTATATTTTAATTTATAAACCACGAACAAGTGTATGAGGCAGTGGAAACTTCACTCCCACGTTCAAATGAAGAAAATGCACCTCCCGTGGAGGCCTGTGATGACAAAACGACCCCTGTAATAGATGCCGAGTTACTAACCGCTCTAGGGGACGCCACTGATGATGTCCCAAAATATGGGGAGAAAATTCATCCCAATTTAGCGCAAAGGTGGCTACCTATATTACACAAAGGTATTGATAAAAAGAGTAAAGATAAACTCTTATAAGAGTACCTCTAAATTGCAAATTATTATGGGCGCCGTCCTTAAACGCCGTAATTTCGGCGGCAGTTACAGACATCCAAAGAGGCCGTGACAAGAAAATCGAATCATCTCAACAGCAATTGGGAGTCGGTATAGGTACTAACGATAAAAATCCTATCTAATTGAAGTCGGATTTTAGATAAAACTAGTCATTCCTGGACTAGACGAAGTATTCCTTAAGTCATACAATACGTTGAGAGAGATGATACTCTCTTTGGAAGCAAACTCTCAGAGAAAATTAAAGCTTCCAAATCTACTGAAAAGTAGGCCGACAGCGTCGACCATCATACGGCCGCGAGCAGCCTACAACAAGCCACTTGCGACGCCGCGGCAGTAACGCAGGTACATGCCGGTCGCCTTAAAGCCTTTTATAAGTGTTGGCTTAATGTAACGAATAATCGTACTTTATTTATTAGACGGTATACAGAATGGCTTTCCAATTCCTTTTTAGGACATGTTAGGCAATCTGTCAAACCTGTAAATACTTTCACATGCCAAGAGCATGATGAAACGAGCTTAGCTGTACAGAACTTAATTAACCTAGGCATTCAGTGAAAGCATCACTGGATGCCAACAGACTAATGATCAGTTTCTATCAAAGATTTTCTGACTCCTAAATCGAATGGTGGCTATAGATTCATACTGAATCTGAAAGGGCTCAATAAATTTGTAACTAAGTCCCATTTTAAAATGGAAGACTAGAACTGCTTCTAAATTAATCCCTAAAGACGGGTTTATGGCTACCATTGACAAGATTCGAGCATAACAATGTTACTTACGAGTTTTGTTCCCTATTAGTCTATGGACTTTCCGTGGCGCCTAGAACCTTCACCAGAATTATGAAAGAAGTCGTAACTTACCTAAAAACAAGGCCTAACTTCTATTATATACCGGGGTGGCATTTTGTGTATTGGAAGGGACCTTAACGAATGTAAACATAATGGGAGGGAGACTCTCCGGTTTCTCGAGTGCCTACGATTTGTGGTAAACTATACCAAAAGCTCGATACAATCCCAAAATTACCAACAATGCTGTAAATTCTTAGGTTTTGTTTACAATTCAATTATCATGTCTATATCCCTTCTTATGCAGGGTATGCGCACTTTTTAAGAGTTCTTACCACTGCATGCCCGACAGCTAGATACAGCTGGTTGTACACGAAGTTGTTAGAAAGATATAAATTCCGAGCTATTCAGGAATACGATGTCTATGATCAAAAGTAAAACTTCCTCGCGAAATTTTACCTGACTTATTTTGGTGGACTAATAATATTATTTGTAACGTCTTATCATTTTGGAATCACGAAATTCGATGCAGAAATATCTATAGATCCGTCCCGATCAGGATGAGGTACAGTTTGTGACGGAGTGTGTGCAAACGGAGCATGGGAAGAGCAAGAATTAGCATTCCATATTAATTACTTAGAGCTTGCTCGCTCTTAGGATTAAAATGTTTTGCGCGAAATAAATCAAACTGTGCTCTGTTGTTCCGCATCGACAACACTACCGCGATAAGCTATATTAATCGAATGGGAGACATCCAGTTTCCCCACTTAAATAGCTTACCTAGATCTATTTGGCAGTGGTGTGAAGAACGAGACATATGGTTATTCGATTCGTACATTAACACTAAGAATAATGTAGAAGCAGACAGAGAATCCAGAAGGCTAAATCCTGATATTTAATGAAATTTAAGTATTGCAGCATTTGAAAGAATAAGTAAACACTTTGGTGTGCCCGAAATTGACCTCTTTGCTTCTCGTACCTCTGCCAAATGTGAAATATATATTTCGTGGAAGCCAGACTCGGACGCTCTTACCGTCGTCGCATTCACTATTAGCTGGTATTTATAATAAATATTTTTAAGCGTTTCCACCACTCGCACTCGTACTAAAGTGTTTACATAAGATTATAAATGACAACGCCACAGGAATAGTAGTATTTCCCTAATGGCCATCCCAACCGTGGTTTCCGCTTTTGTTGAGATTAGTAAAAGTATCTAATCTCATGTTAGCGTCAATTTCAAACAACACTTTACAACAGTACAACGTGTGTTAAATACAAGTTGTGCTGGAAATTTAGCATAGATAATATAGATATTCAATTTCTATAAGGGATTCATTTCTGCTGTTATTTTATTTCTAACGCACGAATTTAATAAAGGATCGTCGTATGGCTCATTAAATAATCATAGGTCAGCACCCTCGCTCCTACGGGGGAGTAGTATCAGCTCAGATGACCAAAGTAAAGGATTACCGAAAGGTGTTTACAAATTAAAGCCCGTAACTCCTAAATATAGCCATACCTGGGATCCTCAAGTGGTATTAAATCATATAACAACATGGTACCCTAATAGAGAAATTTCATTGGAAAAACTAGCAAAGAATCTGGCGATTTTGTTAGCAATATGTCCTGCCCACAGGGTACAAACACTGTCACTTATTAAGTGGAATAATATTAAGTCATGCCCAAATTGTATTAAAGTAATTTTTGATGATATAGTTAAGACTTCAGGTGTAGGTCGTCTGCAACCGATTTTGTGCCTTCCATATTTTGAAGATACCTAATAGAAATATTTGCCCGGTGACTGTTATAATGATGCTTTAGGACTGAAAAAGCTCACAACATATTTTGTTGACTTTCAAAAGTCCCCATAAAAATGCATCTGCTCAATCCATTAGCCGGGGTGCATTACGCGAGTGCTTGGCGAAAGCGGTAAAGACATGGCGGCGTTCAGCGCTCACAGCACGCGCCACGCCGCCACGTCAGCTGCACACCGGTCAGGCATTTCTTTAGATGCTATCCGGAAGGCAGCAGGCTGGTCGAGAACATCGAAAACTTTGGCTCGTTTCTACCATCGTCAATTAATCGACGAAGGTCATTTTGCCAGATCAATCTACCTTTTGTATAGGTAGAATTATGTGAAGTTACAATTGTACTCTTTGATTAATAATTGGAAGTATCTAAGATTGTTGTCAAAACATAATTATTGCATTTCATGATTATGATGTTTTACAATTACAAAGGGCAGCAAAACTTTCAACTCTAAACATCTACATGTGTGTTATATCTGAAGAATGAAGCTTCGAAATATAATAGAAGATCAAACGAGCTTCGCAAGCGAAGTTCGATCGATATTATATGAGTAAGCTTCATTCGAAGATATAACTTCCCGCCCGCCCCTATACCCCTAGGAAAGTTTTGTCTCTAAAAAGAATGAGAAATGGTGGCAAGCCGAGGTCCCTAAGTAGGGTAGGGGTAAAGGTGGGGATAAAACTGTTTGAGCTATGGTTTTTACTGCGTACTTTAAACTTGCGAAATGTTGCCTGGTAGATTAAAGGACTACATGTGTGTTATATCTTCGAATGAAACTTACTCATATAATATCGATCGAACTTCGCTTGCGAAGCTCGTTTGATCTTCTATTTTGGTGTTAAAGTACCTACATGGATAATTGGATATGGATATTACCATGTATAGTATATTCTGCCTGCATAGGTGTAGAAATAGAAGAAGAGCTGGTAAATAAATCCCGGTTGTGCCCTAAAGGACCCTGGGGTCCTCTTTGACACCTAATCCGAAGTTTATGTTTTTTTTACAGTTCCAAATCACTTTATTACAGGACTAGGTACACGGCATAGGCACTAGTTGTACGAAAGCAACTGCCGTCTGACCTTTCAACCAAGAGGGAAAATCAGAGCTTATTGGGAGTAGACCAGTTTCCTCACGATGTTATCCTTCACCGGAAAAGTCAACGGTAAATATTCTGTACATTAGTTTCGAAAAACGCATTGGTAAGAGCCGGAAAGCTTTTATCCAAGAGCCAGTTTGTGATTCATCTTTTAAAATGTATGTCTACCGATTTCCCCCATATTCTAAACGACCATAGCTAAGAACTGAATGCACGTATCCAAACGTGTGCAATAGAAAAGGATTTTTTTTTTAATCTTTTAATTGGAGGACATTTAGTATGATGTATTTTCTCCAGTACATTCATTTACTTGTAAAAAATGCCTTCCCGACTCGATTACAGCACAGTAGGTATCACATATTATCTAAAACCACACAAGATTATAAAAAAAAACAAGTTTTGTTACAGGCAGAACATTTTTCATGAATCACAAACTGTGAATTGTTATGAAATGTGGCACAACCGGACAGCATCGGTTTGCAACGCGTGTTTGGTAACATGTCAAGGTGATAATGTTACCGAAAAATATTAAACCCCAAATGCTCGTACCTACATATACGGGGTGAAATTCAATGTATAAGTAATATTTTAGTCGCTCTTTTTAAACACCTTTCTTTATAATTAGGTCCAGTCGGCAAATGAGTGGGATATACCTAGACATCTGTATAGGTACATGTTCCTATGAACGGTGGTTATTTTTCCGTACAGTCGATTGCAGGCACCTTTGGTGATCCAAAATGTATTCTACGTACAGCAAATTATTTTACAACTGCAATTGGTAATTAGTTAACAGTATTAAAATAATGGGTGTTAAACCCATTATTTTAATTTTATGTAGCAACGCTGGCTACGCGTCTAATATTATTGAAACGTTTTGAAATCTTTATTTTAACCTCTCTTGTGCTACAAAGACACGTACAACCGTAGGGAAGATATTATGCAGCTATAATACCTGTTTACCATTATTTAGTGACCGAAATGTTGAAAAAATATAAAATAATAGCTACTGATAAGTTTTTACTTTAGTTTATACTAATTTCAAAAGATAATGACGATTTGTGAAACGGAACGTGTTTTAAATTGTGTGATTGTGTGTGTTAAATTGTAAACAAAAATATGTACCACGATAATTACAAATATGTATTCTTTACAAGTGTGCAGTATACAAATATGTCACTTTTGTGAAAGCGTATCACAAAGAATAAAGGTATGTCACGACAGCTACTTAATTGTAGAATTGTTGAAATTTGAGTATATTAAGTATTTAAGTTACAACTACGAATATGTAACAACTTATTTAGCTTCATTTTGATGTGGAGCATCTATTGGTATTAATGATCCATCTATAATACCTGCGACCCTGGGAAAATTTACATGTGATGCTGCAATACAATCTTGAGAAATTGAGTTTCCATTTGTTGGCCATCTTACTTCACTTCCCAGCAATTTGTCCACTATTAGTCCACATACGGCGCGAAACGAACGACACATTGTCATTTTGCAAGCACCATGAGCATCGCCAGTGACGCGATATTGGGACCCTGAGCCCATCCATCTTAAAACCGTCAGTAACTGGTCTTTAGGATCAAGAGCGTCACGTCTTCGTGTCGGATGTCTAAGGTTTCCACCAATAGTCTGTAGTATATATTCGACGGTAGATTTACTCACCTTTTACCTGTGATTAAATGTAAAATCCGTTATGGTCAATGTTAAATTTATACGTTCTCTATATGTCCTAGGACGTCTTACAATTCATTCTTCTTCACTATCACTGTTACTTGAACCAAACATTTCGTGATACAAAGGGTTAGAATCGCTTTATATGACAAAATATACTGCAATCTCTCACTTATAATAATCTCCTCTCTCACTTATAATAAATCTCTAAATTAAAAAAAGAATCAGCCAGTATCAAACTAACCATTTTTGTGTCCCCCGATGATTTCAGATTCCCATGAACGGAAAAATATGTAACTTTTTTCATAAGCACATTATTACTCTAGCTTTCGTTTAGGATAGTTTTTATCCGACTGCGACGATTAGTTAATTTTCGGAAACATTTGACCTCATTAAATTATTAATTTCTTCTGAACGAAAGCGTAGCCGCCATATCTGTCAACTGTCAGTGACGTCAAAATGGCGGGCTTGCCATAACTATCGAATATTAATAATTTCGATCCGGTGTTGTGATGATAGACCTTTACAAAACGCATATTAAATTCTAAAGCGTAAAAAAATAATCGATTCTGATATGGAAACTTATATGCGATAAATTCGTATTGAGGCGTAATTTCAATAAATGTATCAACAAATTTCAACAAAATAACGTCAAACGTCAAAAGTCTGACTCACTTCTTTTTTTTTTAATGGCATGGCGATAGCGCTGTTCTTGCGTTCAGCCAAAGTCTATTTGAGTTTCTGCAAGATTAAATCACACGCTGAGTATTTAATTGTCACGATACTGCACGGCTATCACAAGACGGCGCGCAGCTCTCTCGATTTTTCTCGCACTATATGTCTCTTTCTAAGTTATCTGATCAGAGAGAGACGGATAGTTGGAGAAAAATCGAGAGAGCTCGCGCGCCGTTTTGTGATAGCCGCGCTGGTTTGTCAGTATATTTAAAATCAGTGTAGAACGGGCCTTTTATAAACATTAATTATGAAGCGCGTCAGTATTAGGCCTGCATCACACTGGCGCGGCCTGGCCACGGCGGACAGTAGTAAACTTGTCCGCCGCTGTCAAATTTAATATTGTCCGCCACCGCAGGCTGCGCCAGTGTGGTTGTGCCTTAAGGCGGCTTCAAGTTGACATTCAGCCAATATAGAGACCACAATAGAGACACAGAAATTGGCCAACATACAGGAAAATACTTTTATCATAAAGCCTGCAACACACATTATTATGTTGGCAAGGGCGGGAACATACACAAGATTTGCCAGAATGTGATAGTGCAATCTGAAACATTGCAATATGAAAAAAATAAACATATTGTTTTAACATTTTTAATAATTTGCGCGTTATAGTTATAGAACTTACCTAGTGGTTAGGTATAGTTTGGAAAATATAAATTGGCCGTCTGTTGTCAAATTAAAAAGAGATCTTTTGTTCCACGTAAACATTTACCAGTCAATGGGTACTCGAAAGGATTATCTATTATTAATTCCTAAACACATCTTTACCTGAGAGTCGGAGTGACTCAAGAACTCAAGATCATTTCAGTCATCCATAACGTTTTTATAATACTACATAACACAGTGTAAACAATATGTAGAAAAGAAGATCAATATAGTACATTTTACAACTAGTGTGAAAAGAATGTCTTTTTACCACTAGTACCGAGGTATCTCGGTACTCGGTACGAGTGGTAAATGACATTTCACACGTGTTGTAAACGACGTTTTTTATACAATTGCGAAAAAAACTTTACGAAATTTACAACTTCACTTCCATATCAGTGCGAGTGAAGCGCGCAGCTTCAATATTTCACAGAGCAGTATACAGTAGTATTATTGGGGCGCGTGGCCATCTAGATTTTTTTCAACCAATCACAGAGCAGAATTCTAGTGGCGCGCGGCCAACTAGATTTGCTTAAACCAATTAAATCACACACAAGCTCAATAAAAAGTAAAAAGCACTAGTTCGAGAAATTGAGCTTCTCGTACGCTACGCAGCCACAAAAAGTACCACTTTTTGAGCAACTGTATTAAAAAACATTTAATACTGCAGCGTGTGTTCTACCTGTTAGATCTATTGCCACAGACATCTACTAAACTTTTACCCCATTATTCATAAAACTTAAAATACCTCTGATAAATAACACGTGTTTTGACCTTTCTTAATAATTTAAATATCAGAATGACAGGTTTTAACGTCATTTTAACTAAAATATAAAGGTTTATTGAAAGTTTTACATGATAGGTTAAAATTAGAACTGCATGTGTCCTATTTCCAAGAGAAGAAATGCGTTAACTCCTACATTAAAATGCAAACGAAGTCGCAGGTACAGCTAGTCTCTCACCTATAATAAATCTCTAAATTAAAAAAAGAATCAGCCAGTATCAAACTAAGCATTTTTGTGTCCCGAATGATCTCGGCTTCCCATGGACGGAAAAATATGTACATTTTTTCATAAGTACATTATTACTCTAGCTTCCGTTTAGGATAGTTTTTATACGACTACTACAATTAATTAATTTTCGGAAACATTTGACCTCATTAAATTATTAATTTATTCTGCTTGAAATTGTAGCCGCCATATCTGTCAACTGTCAGTGACGTCAAAATGGCGGGCTAGCCATAACTATCCAATAGTACCTAATAATTTCGATCCGCGGGATTGTGATAGACCTTCACAAAACGCATATTACATTCTAAAGCATAAAAAAATAATCGATTGTGATAGCCGTGCTGGTTTGTCAGTATTTATATTTATCAGCAAAAAACAGTATGTATGAAATCAGTATAGAACGGGCCTTTTATAAACATTAATTATCAAGCGCGTCAGTATTAAGGCGGTATTATAACTTCGTACTTCGCGCCTTCAAGTTGACATTCAGCCAATATAGAGACACTGAAATTGGCCAACATACAGAAAAATACTTTTACCATAAAGCCTGCACACATTCATTATGTTCGCAATAGCGGGAACATACACACGATTTGGCAGAAAGTGATAGTGCACTTTGAAACGTTGCAATATGAAAAAAATAAACATATTGCATTAACATTTTTAATAATTTCCTTTATTAGAACGGGACTCGGACTCGCGTTATAGAACTTGTAGAACTTACCTAGTGGTTAGGTATAGTTTGGAAAATATAAATTGGCCGTCTGTTGTCAAATTAAAAAGAGATCTTTTGTTCCACGTAAACACTTACCGGTCAATGGGTACTCGAAAGGATTATCTATTATTAATTCCTAAACACATCTTTGCCTGAGAGTCAGAGTGACTCAAGATCATTTCAGTCATCACGTTTTTATTTATTTAATATAACAACACAGTGTTAAAAATATGTAGAAAAGAAGATCAATAAACATTTAATGCTGCAGCCTGTGTCCTACCTGTTGGATCTATTGCCACAAACATCTACTAAACTTTTACCCCCTTATTCATAAAACTTAAAATACCTCTGATAAATAACACGTGTTTTGTCCCTTTCTTACTAATTAAAATACCTAACCTATACCTAACCTAAACCTATAGGTTTATTCAAAGTTTAACATGATAGGTTAAATTAGAACTGCATGTGTCCTATTTCCAAGAGAAGAAATGCGTTAACACGAAGTCGCAGGTACAGCTAGTTACTAATATTTGTATAATAGCAATAATACACGTTTAGAGAATTGTTAACTTGTAGGTACAATTCTACACATATATATCATTATTACTACAATTTAATGTAGCACAAAACAATTGTCAGCTACTTTGTACGTTTTCCGGAAAATATATGTATCGTATGTAAAGTTTTGTGATACAATAAACTGTAGACTTGTCAATACAATTTACATATTTGTACGAATTTTCCACTACAAATTTGTTAGTTATATATTTTGTGGTACGCACACTTGTATTATTACAAACATGTAACTTGACACTTGTAAAATTGAAATTGTAAGTTTTGTGGGATAGGGCACTGGCCTTATTGACGTTTAGGCGCGTTAAGCTCACATCACATTGGCGCGGGTCTACAACGTGTTACTAAATTAACGCAAAACCTGAAAACAGTTTGTTCAGAATCAAGAGTAGAATGTGAGAAAAAGCAGTATTTTTTTTTTTACGCGATTTATCTTTTACATTTGTATGGAGCCCCAGTCCGCCAACGCTCCATACAAAAGTTAAAAAAAACTCTTTTTTTTTTCACATTCTACTGTCGATATATATAGATATCGCCCAGTGTGCCAATATATTTTTGTCGAAACTGCCCACGAACATGTAACATATTTTTTTAAGGAAATCTGGGCGGCACGAAGCTAGACATAAAATTATTTCAAATGAAAGCAAAAATTAAAATATTGCATCTTGCCTCAGAATTAACGTTGAGTAGTCTAGTCTAGCCAACGATGCTAAAAAATAAGACCAAAAATTTAAAAAGCACGCATGCGATCGGCATGTAACAAAAAAAACTCAAGAAAACCCGTTCCCTGCACCGGAGAGGTCTATCTCGATCGGATGCAATTTAATAAGCCTTTGTACGATTGACACACTTGATCTCTCTGACTATAAACACCTAATAGGTAACTAATTAACTATACTACTCGGGTAGTGTGCCAAGTCTTAATTAGCCCCATTTTACGGTAATTTATTTAATATACTTTTCACACCACATGCTCGACAATGCCGAATTATAGGTCATGTAAACCCTACCGAAAGCAAGACATTAAATCCCTTGGTATTAGCCGGGTTATAATGTTGTACTGAATTTCATTATAACCCGCTGGTTAATAATATGATTTCACTTTTCATAATTCTTATTACTATATGCATAAAGTTTAATTTTGCTAAACACAATTTGTCCTAGGCCATGGCCTACTTGATTTGACAAAATAAATGAAGTTTGCCTCCGTGTGAACCCCGGTCCGGCGGAGGAGCGCGGTGTTCGAAATTCGAATTTCGAATCTAGGACCACGGCTTGTGCTTTCGAATTTGGAACGTCGCGCGCCTTCATTTGTTCACGCGTGACGAACAAATCGAGTTCTTGTAGGTGCCTATAGAAGATTTAATTTCAAAAATAATGTTGAAAATGTCGAGTGATGAAAGTGTTTTGACTCCTGAGTTTATCAAATTAGACAACTCAACCTCAATAAACGTACCAAATAAAAACATTACCTTATCTTTCCATAATTGGACTAACGTGTCTAATGTTACTATGTACTTTTAATTTGCTAAATAAACATTATTTATCTACTGAGCCTGTTTTTTTGTCTCGCATAAGGTAAAGAAGGTAAGTAAGTAGTCTACAAAAGTAGAGTATACACCTCGGGGATAAGACTGTTTTAGTCTTGGGCGGTTGAACCCCTCACTGCACTCAGGACTCAGTCTTAATTCCCTCGCTTCGCTCAGGAATTAACTTATAACTCCCTCGCTACGCTCAGGAGTTAAATTATGAGTTCGGGATTCAATTCGCTCCCGTGACATAAAACAGTGCTTTATCCCCTTGGTGTATAATCTACTATTATATTGCGCATTAAAAAGAAAAGTACAAATGGCGGACTTAATGCTTAATGCCAGTCAAAAATTGGGCCGAACAGACTCATTTATACAGGTACCTATTTATCTTATATTATGACCTATATACTACACGTACCCCTTTTTAATATTAGATTCTTTAATTTAAACCTTTCAATCTGAAAGGGTAATCGATATGACTCATATCGTTTTCCTTTCATCAGAGGTGTGGTGGCCTGTTGTGTTGAAGGCTATTGCCGATCATTAGCACCCTCCCTGTTGCCATGCGACTGCAATAACGAAACCCGACTCGACCCTTTCAATGCGAGTGCAATCGAAACAAACCAACGCTCGGATAATGGCTTATAAGATATCTATAAAATGAAACAAGACCAATCGTAAAAAAACGAGTCCATAAATCACATTGTGTTTGTATGTGTGGCTGATTGTTTTGTTGGAGACCCGCCAAGGAGCTCAATACGTTGCGCGTTAGGTTATGTGCAGATAACTGTTATTTCTGAAACGATTTCCTGTTGAATCGATAAATTAACACCAAAATCAGAAATATGTGCCACTGTGTTCCGTTGGATTTGTGTTGTATCTAGTCTTACGCTTACTCTTGCGTCTTGCTTTACTGGAATCTGGATTTCTGAAACAGTTAAAATGTAGGTTTAAATAGAGTGAGAGCAACTCAGTGAAGATATATGAAGAAATACCTCTTGTTCTAAGTGTTCTAATAAGAGATAGAGAAGAATAGTGCGAGAAAAATCGAGAGAGCTCGCGCGCCGTCGCGTGACAGCCGTGCTGTTTTCGAAAGTTAGGAACACGGAAGCTTAGATCAGTGTTTTTAAACTTTTTGGTGTCACGGCCCTTCATGACCATCAAAATTCCTTCGCGACCCCCCAAAACCCCATTTGTCCGATTAAACTTAAAACCCAATTATTAACTTCACAGATTTGGACTGCACCTTTCTATCATTCAATCAGTCATGCGTTTTGGAACGCAACCTGTATTTAGGTATCTGAAGGTAGTTTTACTGTTACCCAACCTACCCCTTTTTAAACATAAAACAAAGCAAATTTCTTTTAAGCTGTGCGACTGTTATTTTGGGAATTATTTCGACTATACTTGGCTATTGAAAGTAGCATATCTTGCTGATATTTTCGACCATTTGAATGGATTGAACTAAAATCTACAAGGAAGGGACGAACACATGATTGCAGCAAAAGATAAAATTAATGGATTTATAGCGAAAACTGAATTATGGACATAGCGAAATTTGAAGTTTGAATCTTTTCCTTGCATGTCTCAAATTAATATTCCCACTATGGTGGAGTGTTTGCAAAATTAAAAAAAAAACAATTATTGAGTTAAATACCTTTCGGAATAGTTCCGTGGTGCTGGCCGATCTCAACCACACTGTGAAAGAAGCTCTTCTAGAACTTGCAGCTGATAAGATGCTAAAATTGGAGTTTGTATCCGTATCAATCGGTGCGTTTTGGGTGAAGAGAATGGCTGAATATCCTGATCTAGCAAAGGAAGTCCTTAGTATTCTGATACCATTCGCAACTTCTTATTTGTGTGAGCTGTCATTTTCTTCAAAGGTCGATATCAAAACAAAGAAGAGGAATAGATTGAATTTGGAAAATGATTTAATCGTCTACGTATCACGACAGGAACCACGTTTTAATAAATCAGTTAAAGTGAAACAAGCTCATTCTTCGCACTTAATTAAAAAAATACAAATTACATTTTATAGTCGTAATTAAATAAATGCACACGTCTAAGAATTATTTCTTGTTTATTAAAATGAACGTGCTTGAAAAAAACATCATTCCTTGTAGTCACGAGATTTTTTAGAAGCTTATCCTCGCGACCCCCCTGGGGGCCGCGACCCACACTTTGAAAAACACTGGCTCAGATGATGATGATTGATGATTTAGTTATATGTTATGTAGCGCTCCTGTCGTACCTTCTGTTTAGCATGCTTCAAAACCCCAAATGTCCTTATTAAAAAAAAAAAACAAATTAAGCAGCTACCTTGGCGACAATCTGGTTATCACTGTTAAACTTTGGTGGGTATCTATCAACTTCTGTTTTTTCCTTCTCGGTTTCTCTCTTACCCTTTTGTTAATCAAAGTGAGGTGGTGCAAGAGTTTGTATATTTGTATTTATCTGTAAGTAAATGTACAATTTTAAAACCCTTGTAATTGTAATAACTACTAGGCAATACCATTAACATTCTGAAAAATCCGTTACTTAAATAACGCTCTAAAAATAATCGAAGTATTTGTTCTCAATATCTTTGTGAATTCTTCAGCATTCGATTGATAACGTAATCTAGAAAGTGACTGAAGGCAAAAGTCGCCGCGGAAGCTTCCATTGAATTCCATTATTTTGTTTACTAGCATTAATATTCAATGAACCAATATACTCCCGGGTTTACAGTTGTAACGATTAGTCAGTTATGTTTTCAGTACACACGAACCAAAGATGAGTTCGTGGAATTAACGAGTAGCTTCGGTGGTAAATGGCACGAAGGTCGCCGTTCGGGAAATCTTAGTCCACTTTAAAAACTCACTGTACTCTATATCACCGTCCTTTACTATCGGTGCTAGTTCGAGTGAGCCGGGTTGTTAGAAGTTTGGCCGATCGTCGATTGTTTTAAATCGGGACGTCTGGCCTGGACAGCGTGTCTGCGCTCGCGCAGCACTCTGGGAAAGTTTGTTTTTCTTGGACCGGTGCCGTTAGCAAGCAAACAACCTTGTACACATGGACGTTGTCATTGTGCGTGTTACGTGTAGGTACTAACAGTAAATCTATACTAGTAATATAAAGAAGAAAAGTCTGAGATTGTGGCTTCATAAGTTTGTATGTAATGGGCAATCCTCGTATCCACTTATACTGTGTTATCCTTAGGTACCTACTTATTTCGAAAAAGTGAATCGACAAAAATTCTATATATAACGAGCTTGCTCACAAAATTTCACGAAATTCAGGAGAAATGCGACCTGTAGAGGAGAATATCCAGATAGCGGGACATCAGGACACGAACAATTTTTGCCCCGTGCTGAAGCATAGAACTTCGTTCGCTTCGCTCGCTCGCTCGATTAAAATATTTTTTGCTCTAGGTAGGTAATAAGGTATTTAGCTACGGCTCGACCGAGGAATTGAACCCACGATTTATAAGTTTGACAAATTGAGGGTTAAAATAAGATTCTACACTCATGGATCTCATGAATATTTATTTATTTATTTAATCGTTATTGCACAAAAGAACAACTTATCGTACAAAAGGCGGACTTAATGCCGTAAGCATTCTCTGCCAGTCAACCTTTGGGCAAAGCAGACAAATTGTGGTGGAATATGATGCAATAATATTTTATGTGGATGTTCCTATCTTTTGCAGTAGCCACCGTAAAAGTTGGGAACATCCACGCCCGCTAAAAGTTGATTTGTTAATATGTACTAACAAATCAACCAATTCAGTTTAGCAGCAAAGCGAGAAGGTATCATCATCAGCCCATATACGTCCCATTGCTGGGCACAGATCTCCTGTCATGGACTACATGGAAGGGAAAGGATAGGAGCCATCATGCATTAAATTCGACAAAAAACCCATGTGTTGTAGTAGGATTAGGATAGACACATGGAGAAGTATAATTTTACTTAAGTTTCCCAAATATACGTAATGTGTCCCATATTCTACGAGCAATATATTTTTACGTTGAAATCTAGAAGATAATCATTTTCCATACAAGTTGTAAGTTTATTTATTACTACTTAATTTTAGACTGCCTCTCACGCATTCAGCAGGGGTCATCGACTAACCAGTGGTTAGCAACCAAGTTTGCCTCGTGGTGTTCAATAGTTGGTATTAATCGAAGGCATTCTTAGATATCAATCACGTGCCACGGCCATTGTTACTCTCACGTGCTCACTAGTGTGTGTACTTTCCGCAATATCGGGTGACAGCTTCTAATCTAGGGGTCAAATAGAAATAATCGCATAGAAAGTTACGTAGGTGCTTAAAATTTGGATTTATCAGTACGGATTATACACGGTGTTTATAACAAAAGTCGTATTTCCTTTACTTAGTTATTGGCTTCTGTGAATATAAAAATGGTTTGATTGCATGAAATAATTTAAGAAGAGACGTCGTTTAATGCGTATTAAGAGTCCAACCAAAAATTTGGCTTGATGGCCCTTAACTTTAACAATTTCCACAGGAACGATGCGACCCTAAATAGAGATATCCCAAATTATCCCATAGTTTTACAGTACGAGTAGGTAGCTCCTCTGGGCGCGCCCTTCATTTGTTTACGAGATTGCAAATAGTGATGCGCCTACTACGACTGGCTAAGCAAGCCTTGCGCGCCGACTAAAGGATTATCAACTTGTGTATTTAGAACTGATAGATATCAAAATATTAAAAATATCTTCGAAGCTGACGGTCCTGGGTCAAATCCCGGTAAGGTTAAATATTTGTGCGACGAGCACATTTTTTTCTGAGTCTGCTCTATTTCCTATGTATTTAAGTATTTGTATCTATGAAATATATCATCGTCTAGTAAAAATATTACAAGACTTATTGAGTTTACCATGGGGTTAGCTCGATTTGTGTAAGACTGTCCCTAATATTTATATTTATTTATTTTATTTTCGGCGCCAAATTTCAAAAGTGGGCGTTAAGTTTAAGGCCATGTTTGATGTTGCGCAATGGATGGAAACATTGGAAACACTATACATGCTTGACAAGTCAAACTTTACGTCCGTGCCTAAACCCTAACCATAACTTAATGTATATAGGTTACAAACTTTTTTGCGAGATTTCCTCTTCTTGAAAGTTACCTAATTGTCGGTAGCCGATAGCTACTTATGCCGCATAATCTGTTTCATCGACAAATAACCGTCCCATCTCTAGCCGCAAAGTCCCTTGCCATTCCTCGATCCTCTGGTCCGTAACTAAAAGGAGGCATCGAAGCGGGGATATAAAGTACATAGGCCTTTTAAAATTAGCACAACAGTACAGACACTGAATCGAGCAATATTTGTTTTGAAATGGATCTTCCAAATGAATCCACAAGTGGAAACAACTTTGGCATGCTCGTAGCACTCTTCACCGGTTTGCTAGATATTAAACTTTATTTCGTTAAATGCAATGTTGATTTTCACCAGCAGATTTCGGGTAATATAGGTGCTTGTGAATGTAATCAGTGGACACGCCCGTGCGTCAGACAATATGGCGCGTGGCCGTGCGAAAACTTCCATTGCTGCCATTGTGCGAATCAGCGTTATGTTTTATTGCCTAACAGAAAACTTTGGCAGGGTGCCGGCTAGCCGACACTCATATCGGCAGCAGGATTTACTGATTGACTTGCTACAAATCGTATGTTTACAGATGTAAACTGGGCATCACATACATAAAACAAGACATAAAACGCGCGACATTGACAGTGATGCTCAAGTTCATCTGACCAAAGTGATGTACTACACCGATGCCAAATATGTCAAGTAGCATGTGTCGAATAGAGCCACTAGCTTAGACGAAGTGTCACTGTGTAAGTTAGACTAAAATACTCGTAGTAGAAGGTAAATAGGTACCTATGCAGTTTATAATTTAGAGAACATACCTACTATTTCTTATAGGTATGACTCTATGGTTTTTCTTGTACCTACTTAAGGGCATATGCATAACGCGTTTTTTAAACTCGCCGTCGACGCGCACGTGACTAGATTTATGTTTTTACCTACCTAATGTTTGTACGCCCATTGGCAAGACATAATGCACCTAACAACTCTGTATTTTACAGCCTACCTATGTTATACAATAAACATTATTTCTGATTCTGATACTGATTCTGACGCGCGTTGTTTCGATTTACACGTGATTTCAGGCAAACGCGTGTCGATAGTGCGATATAAATACATTTTTGGGAAGAAACTACATTTTCATCTTATATGTGATATGTCCCATGGATATCTAGGTACCTAGATCAATTTGCCCAGCAGTGGGAGTCAGAATGGACTAAAAAAACACGCTATTTAACGTTTAAGTGACAGCAAACGCAAGCTTGTTTCTTTCTAAAAAGTGGCCGAAACAAAACAGTGTTCGTACTTTCTCTTTTTACACTTGTCTACGAAAAGAAAATATTTAATAATATCGTAAGACACCACAACACTAATTTTATTTACTCACCTAAAATCCGACCATCAAATGCTAAAACAAATATCAACAAATGAATATTAATGCCGCCTTAAGCCTGGTAGTTTTGCATATTGGTACCTATTTATGATTAGAATTAACTATTACACCAAACATTTTTTTTTATAAAACTGTCGTGGTCGTTTTTTAAGTTCGTATGGAGTCTTGTATAGACACTGTAGGTATTATATTTACGCTTTATAACGAAATAATCTGATGATCGTATTAGCCTAGTTGGCAGGATCTCATATTAAGTATTTGTATCTATTAAATATATTGTCGTTTTGTAACCCCATTCGAAGCCTTATTGAGCTTCCTATGAGGTTAGCTCGATTTGTGTAAGATTTTCCCCTACCTACTTATTATTTATTTATTTATTATTAATCTCAGAATCAAAACTCCTATCCTTAAACGCTGCATCAACATTATATTGCTGAATACTCCCTGAGCGTGCCTGAGCGGTCTTTACAACAGGTGGGTGTAATAGTTTAATTACCCATACGTATTATATTACTCGTTATTACATAGTAGGATATTCGCTTACCGACATGCGGCAGATGGAGGTATAACACGCTACAACACTAATTGTTGCAAAGCAGAGGAGCGAGTCAACAAAAGCTTGTATTTAGTTAAAGATGGTGACCTATGAATACCGAATACTAATTTCAATTTGACCTTTAGCTGCATAACTAGCACGCCCCCGAGATTTGTGCTAATTGCGATGCTCGTTTACAACATTTAATACTAGTGGCATTGCTAGTGGCTGTGAGCTGTAGAAATCGCGAGCATGTTTATATTATACTGAATCGACTAAAAACCTTTTTTATACTCGTCAACTTTAATGTTTGAGTTAGGACTTCGTACACCAAACTAAAATCACATACTTTTAACTATGAAGGTCCCAACTCAACATTTTACGAATGTGTTGACAAATAAAATAAATTCGCCTAATCACGTGGCGTCTTTACTGAACTAAAATGTATTTGACCAATAGGACGCCCTCTTGAGAAAGTCAAAATTAAAAGACATCAACGCACAAAACAGAAAAAGCCGTTCGCTGCACTTTGTTTCAGCAGGGCTAAGCCCTTTTCATTTTAAGTTATTTTTTTTAATGGGTTAAGTTTGTTTAATTACCTAGTTCAGTTGACTCGTAGAAAAAGTACTGTATACAATAGTTATATAATTAGCTTTTTAATTCTCGTACCTTAATTAGCCACTCAGCAATCTTCGTGGCCTAAACGTGGTACTCGATTGAAAAAGCATACCTACATTATATAACGATTGCATAAAATACTATAACCTACTACAAAATTTCACGAGAATCGGTTGAGAAATGCGATCTGTAGGGGAGAACAGCCTCACATACGAAATAATTTTCGTCCAGGGTGCTACCGCGAAACGAAAACGAACTTCTTTCGCATGTATCTCCGTCTTTGTCGCTCGAACTAGCAAGCGCGACAGAGAGGGAGATATTCGAACGAAGTTCGTTTTCACTTCGCGGTAGCCCCTCAGGAACAGACAACTTCGTTTGTTTCGCTCACTCGTTCAATAAATACATATTACATCGGTAGCTCTAGGTTCTAGTGATAGTCTACATGTATTCTATGTCTATGCATTCAATTAGGTACATCCATATTTAATTTTATTTGTAGGAATTACTTGTTTTACTCGGCGCAATTTATAAAGACAGCACAAACCCACAATTGATAATTACTCGATTCAGTAACTTATACAAATATGTAGTATTTTCTAGTTTAACAACATACTCAACTCATCTAATGTTAAATGTTTTTTCGTCTCCACGGGAAAGTATGTTTTAAGCGATAAACAACATAACAATGCATGCAAATACAATTTAATATATTTTTTAGAGATTACAAACAAAACAAAAAACACATTTAAAATTGTACATGAAATACAAAACAGTAAAACAGGCAGCAAAGCAGCAGACAGCCAAAATAAATGAGAATAATAAATTATCAAAATAACAAAATTTAAATAAAAGTCAATGGTATCAGGATCATTCGTCAAACTTTTTCATATAATATTCCTAAATAGAGTAAAACGGACGGGCTACAAAATGTTCTTTAACTTTCATGTCAAATGTTTTAAGATTATCGCTATTTTTTATGTCATCTGTAAGAAGATTATAGACCCTTATGCCAGTGTTATTTAAACTCTTGTCAAAATAAGCATAATGTACATCATTAAGAATTTGCCTATTTCTCCGACGGAGATTGTGAATGTTAGCCTCGCCTTGCTGTAGATATAGGTGTTTATTTGTGAAAACATAAACACAGATACGGTATAGATAGAGCGAAATGACGGTCAATATCTTGTTATCTACAAATATACTGCGGTGTGAGTCGGGAATGGAGGCACACCTCTCAATAATTCTCAATGCCTTTTTTTGTTTTAATAGAATGGAATTAATATTGGTTCTATTTCCCCAAACCTCAATGCTATATTATGCTCTCGAAATAAGAAAAATACATGTTTAACAAAACTTCTCTATTACCAACATTCATAAGGGATTTCATGGCATAACATGCACCTGCTAGTTTTTTATTGATCTTATCAATATGATTATGCCATCTCAGAAAAGGGTTTAAGATCTACACCTAAAAACTGCACACACTTGGATGATAATATTCTAATCAACAATCAAGAATACTTGTATTATATTGTAACCTATTTTAAAGTCCACGATAAATTAAGGTTGATGGCAATTTATAATCAAGTTGTAAAATTAAAGGTAATTTCTACTGGTAAGGGCAGAGCTCGAGTTACCAATGTTAACTTTATACCTAAGTGGCGGTCGTGGTTATACAAGTCAGTATAATCTATGAATTATTTAGTTGATGAATGGGCCACAAAGGTATGTAAAGTGAGATAGTTTACCGCTCCGCACGTACCGTCACCTCGGCGAGGGGCGGCGCCCGCGTCGACCATCCTTCGCAGGAGATATGCATGTGTCCGAGTCAGAAGAGATTGGCCAGTGTACTCACTTATAATATTTATAATACAAGATTTCAAGTAGTAATCCTGAAATGGACCTAGCTTTATATGTATAATTGTAGCCAACAGCTACATCTGCTACTGACTGACATGGCCAATATTTCGTATATATCATAACCAGAATATTGTTCTCACTCACAGACTATACTGCCTTCCGGTCTATTTCAGGGATAATACCTTGAAGTCTTGTCATACAAAATTGTCATGGTCACCTGTAATACAAGGCTTGCGTCGTTTCATACATGAGCTTCAGACGGAGGGCTGGAAGAGTAGGTGGAGATCACTCCTCGGGTCTCAAGTAAATCCGGTATTCTTCGAGATCGTGCTTGTTTCCCAACGTCCTCTTGTGACTTGTACCGCACTTGTCTAAGCATATCGACAATACCGAGCAAGGTGAAGCAACTTGCCAAAAGGGCAAATCCGACCGATATAAAATGTCGAACATCCCCAGAGATTGTATTCCGACTTGGAACTCAATAGCATCACGTACCCACCAGCAATATGAAACTGGTAAGACCCACAAATTAACTTATTCGATATTTTTATAAGCTTTGCTTGCGTTAGTTGTGATTTAATATTATTTTTTTCACGAGTGTCGCATCTGTTTTGTTTTCAATAATAAACTTTCTTTATACCCTTTGACAATATTGAGACAGGCATTTTACGACGTGTAAGTATTTTACCAGCTTATCCAAAATGATTGTAGTTACTTGGTGTTTTATGGAGTTTACCAGGTTATGTTTTCTTCACTGACAGCAGTTTCTGATCTTCTCAGAAAAGATTACTACGAACTTTAAATGTAACGAGAGAAAATATATAGGTATAATCCCTCAGGTAACATATTCACCTGAATTGGAATCATCGTCTCTACACTTTCTGCTACATCTGCATAAGTTAACCGTCCTAGTCCGTCCTAGATTTTGCACTTTATATCAAAGCAATATGGGCTAAAATCAAACCAAGACGATTTTTCTTTATAGAATTTAAGACATGTCACTTCTATATAAAGTGCCTATGCCATATACTAGTGCAACGTCGAGTACCGGGACGTTTACCTTCCCATGGTCTAACCAATCTGTATAATTTCTTCAGCTACTGATATTGACTGCCGTGGCGTCCGCATCAGCGGGGCGTCTCGACCACCTGACGGGCGGTGCGAACGGCGCGTTCGGGGAAGCCACGCGCTTCGAAAACGTCAACGATGGCGCTGGCAACTACCACTTCAGGTACGCCACATATTGTATCATTATTATATATGTAGTATGGCTTTATTATTTTAATTACATTAAAGTTAATACAAATTGAACAGTAAGTACAAGTTTAATATTGTAGGACGCTTTATCTTGCTGCAGAGGTCAGCGCATACGTCGCCAAACGTCGACTGGTTAACTTTAAGCCTTCATCACACCGGGGCCGCGCCGGACAATAGTAAAATTGTCATTAGCTGTCACATTTACTATTGTCCGCCACCGCAGGCCGCGCCAGGTGTGTGAATAGAGGTGATGATCTATTTTCAGCGAGGCTAAGGGTGTAGAATATCTCGTTTTTTTATACAACACCGGTGGCAAACAAGCGTAATTATGGTCTAAATGTTCTGTATATATATTTAAATGTCCTTCTGGCTAAACATGTAGTTCTATTGTATTTTTTTTAAACCACCTATGTGTACCAAGTTTTAGCAAATAAATTATTGATTATGTGCTTGATTAAACTCGCGATTCCAAAAGAATCACAAGTCCGTTGACGTCCCTATATTGATTTGGATATCCGTTGTGCTGATAGCTAGAAACGACCGCGGGTCCCTCACTATCTACACATCCTTGTGAATTTCGGCGGACCTACTCACCACCAGGAACACAACACCGCTTACTTGCTCCGTAGATATGTTGTGTGGAGAAAATCGAATAGGCCTCGTTGAATTGTGAAAATAGTGATATAGGACATAACAATACTGATAAGAATTAGAAATAGGTTAAGATAACTACGACGGGAGAAGCCTCCTATACAACAATAGCTTCTCCCCTGCGGTGTCCATAAGTTTCGGGAAAGGAAAGACAAATTTTATTTTCGTGACCGTGTGGTCAAACTAGGTCGATATACTTATGACAAAAATGTTATGATACTTATGATTAGATTTGTACTATTTCAGTTAAACGTTATTGCTAATAAATATATATATATCTTCTACAATCTCTGCCTACCTAGATTCCCTATCGCGTTAAAGGAAATTAACGATCCTGCCACGATCCTGACATTCTACCATGATACCATTTCCTTGAACGCGATAACCTTTTGAACCGCCAAGTAAAGGTGAGCTTATTCCAGCTACGAGACTCCAAATGGCATCAGCGCTCGCGAGAGCGGGGCTCCGCGCGCGGCGGGGTCCGAGGGCCCTGCTGTGACAGCGGAGGGCGCGTTCTCCTACCGCGCGCCTGATGGCCAGCAGGTCTCGCTCACCTACACCGCGGACGAGAATGGCTTCCACCCCGTCGGCTCGCACCTCCCCACCCCACCGCCCATCCCGGAGGCGATCCTCAAAGCACTGGAGTTCAACAGGCAGAACCCCTCTTCGTAAGGCACCGCCTTCTTATTTTTTTAAAAGTAGTTTCGACTAAAATGTTCATGGGCCAATGATACCTTTTGCCCGTGTACCGCTTGTACAGTCGCGGAATTAAAAGGTTCGTCCCTTTTGGGCCTTAACAGCATTGAAATAAAGTTGAAAAGTGGCCGTTTCATTTCTCGTGGATTTCATTTTTATGGAGATTATTAGGTACACTTTTGCACCATCCATTGTAGAATGACGATAAATGTAAACATATTTTTGACGCCGACTGTACCTCAGATAAGTTATTTCTGTGGGTACCTATAAAATATACCCACACTCACTCGTGAAACTGATCATGAAAAGACCGTGATATTCAAACGCCAATTTAAAAAACTTAGGGTCCTAAAATCACTCACTATAGTGTAGCTACATCCTTCTTTTTAAACCCCGACGCAAAGAGACGGGTGTTATAAGTTTAACGTGTCTGTCTGTGTATCCGTGTGTCTGTGTATCTGTTGTCTGTGTATCTGTGTGTCTCTCTGTGGTATCGTAGCTCCCAAACGGATGGACCTATTTCAATACGGTTTTTTCGTGTCATAGATAATTTTATCCTGAGTGTTTTTAGCTATGTTTCATGAAAATCTGTTCAGCCGTTTTTGAGATATTAGACTTTGAAACATTTTCAATTTTTCTAAGTGGCATCATATATTCTACTAGCTTTTGCCCGCGGCTTCGCCCGCGTAGTAAAAGTAATTTTCCATTAATTGTTGAATTGCTACGCCGCCTACTAACCTACTACTACTAACTTCCCCTACGAATAACCCTTCGTCATAACAAAATTTGCACCCCTATTTAATCCCTTTATGGGTGGAATTTTATAAAACGCTGAAGATGTTTTTTTTGTATCCTAATAATTAATCTTCCTACAAAGTTTCAATTCTCTAGTTCAATAAATAATGTTTACCCCATACAAACATTGCACCCCTATTTGACCCCCTTTAGGGGTGGAATTTTCTAAAACGCTGAAAGAGCTTTTTTTGTATCTTAATAAGTAATATCCCCACAAAGTTTCAAGTCTCTAGTACAAAAAATAATGTTTCACCCATACAAACTTTGCACCCCTATTTAACACCCTTAGGGACAGAATTTCCAAAAATCCCGTCTTATGCCTTGCCTACGTCATAAAAGGAAGGTCTGGTGTAAATTTCAAGTTATAGTCCCAGTAGTTTTGAATACAAACTTTGCACCCCTATTTAACCCCCTTAGGGGTGGAATTTTGTAAAACGCTGAAAGTGCTTGTTTGTATTTTAATAAGTAATCTTCCTACAAAGTTTTAAGTCTCTAGTTCAAAAAATAATGCTTCCCCCATACAAACTTTGGACCCCCGTTTTACCCCCTTAGGGGGTGAGTTTTCAAAAATCCTTTCTTAGCGGATGCCTACATCATAGTGGCTATCAGCATGTCAAATTTCAGCCCGATCGGTCCAGTAGTTTGGGCTGTGCGTTGATAGATCAGTCAGTCAATCAGTCAATCAGTCAGTCACCTTTGCGTTTTATATATATAGAAGATGTTATGACTATTATGAGTAACAAATATGATTCGGCTCTGGTTGTGCCAACACTGTGCAATTAACTCACATTTTTTTGTCTGTGGCACTAAAGATCAAGAGTAACCCCCTTATTTATAAAACTTATTATGCCTCTGTTCAATAAAATTTGTCCCTTTCTAACGAACACAAATGTCAAAGTGACAAATAAGGACAAACGAATTTTAACACCATTTTAGTTAAAATAGACTGTAGAACGTTTATGAATACGGCCGTTAGAACCTAATATATTCTTTTCACATTTTCAGAGATGACGGTTCCTACAACGGCGGTCGGAATGCCTACCGTTTTTGAATAGTGGCGTTGGATCTTCAGACGTAATGTGTGCGGCGTGACCTCATAATTTCCATGGACTGTGATAACGAAATATATTTATATACATTTATAAGTAATTTAATGCACTTTGAATGAATAAAACGCATTTTTGACGTAAATTTTCTTGTTTTTAGTTCCGTAGTCACCAAGGAACCCTTATAGTTTCGCCATGTCCGTCTGTCCCTCTGCGGCTTAGCTCAATAACCCTTACTACTACAAAACTGTAATTTGGCATGCGTACATAAATCAATCACGCCGACAAAACAGTAGAATAAAATCCTATTTTTTTTAGGGTAGCTACCTCCTCTACACCTAAAGTGAGGATGTTTTTTCTTTTTCTCGATATGCCCATAGTGTGGGAGTATCTTTGGATAGCTTGTTCAAAAATATAATGGGATTGCGAGTTATTGGCTTTAAAACCCTAATTTTTGTTCAAGTCATGTGTCCCCCCCCCCTCTGCCAGCTAACTAAAACTAATACGGGGATGTGAAAAAAATCGTGGCAGTAGTACCTACATAATGAATTTAAAAGGACAACTATTACGGCTAAGTACGCATAACTTGTTACCGAGTAAGGCAACTACGGAACCCTACTCTGCGCGTCGCCCCACACGCACGGCCGATTTAAAAAAAAAAGATGCATCCCTATGCATGCCCTTGCATTTATTTGTGTGATGAGCATGAATATTTGTTGAGTCATGGATGTTTTCTATGTATTTAAGTATTAATTTATCTATATAAGTAAGTAAACTCATACTCATACTCATTTATAAATAAAAAATAAAATTGTACATGTCAAAAATAATATTGTTATTTATGTATGTCTTTCCCGCACACGGCACACTTATGTCCAGGACCTTTGGGGCCTCCCAAAGGTCCTGGATATAATTGTCACGCATGCCTATGCGTGGTGCTTGGTACCTACAAAGTACCAACTGACTAATACGTAGAGGCCCTTTTGACAATTTAATGAAATACAAGGAGTACCTATACCGAGCGGATGCTGTCCCTGCCCGTGTCATGGGACGCACATAGAGACAGCACCCGCTGGAGTGTACGAGTATAAATGGAGCCTATTGATGGTTGATGGAATCTAAATGAAACGGGTTATTGTGTGAAAATGATGGTCTAGTTGGCTGGGCTATTGGACGAAACATCGGACGCCTGCCTAATAAAACTGTCTCACTTTTTATCTCTGGCGGACGGTGACTCGCCACTGCTAGATGGGCCTAAAAAATGGCCTAAGGGCAACACCGGTCAGAGAGCTGGGGAGTAGAGAGGTGGCACTGGACTTTAAAAATATAGCCAACTCGCCACGTAGGTGTCCACATCAACCCTCGAGCAACAGCTCTTGCGACTCCACTCTGGACGGCCAGTAAAGGCAAGCCGGAGGCAGGGGGCCTGTCCAACCATCCACCCGATCGGCTCAGCCCTAAGAACACCCCCAGGAGTACTCAGGTACGTAGGGTCGCTACTCCGTAACAGCCCATCACAAGCTGCCTTACGTTGACTGATTGCACCAGAAATCTGGTGGGCGATGGGGCCGTCACATCCCTACGCCATATTATTGTTATTATTATTAATCATTTATTCCAGACAACATGCCATTCAGCTTGTTAGTTGAACGGCCAACGACCTTCGCTCCCGTTCAATGTCAACGTTATCTTATAAGTCCTCGGTGACCCAGTGACCCACATATTTAAATTGGCTAACTTGTTTTAAGGGGACACCTGACAACGTGATAGATGGTAGCGTGTAGGTTGTTACGTTGGTGCCCGCCTTGAAAACCATAAGCTCACTTTTGTTAGCATTATATTTGAGGCCATGGGCCACCGGGTAACTTTCACAGATTGCCAAAAGGCGTTTGAGAGCTCCAACCGAAGGGCTCAGCAGCACCATGTCGTCCGCAACTGGGCTGTTATTCGCTACGCGCTAATGCGGCTCATCCCGCCGGGCACCCGTCACGAAACTAGACCTCTGCCTACGCTTAGTTACTACGCATTGTGGTGTCAAGATAATATATTTGTGGGTGAGCGTTGACGTGAGCTTAAAACAAGTTACAGAATAGGGGGCTGATGTTATTTACACACACGCCGTCTACATGTATTGTATATACATAATATGAACTATAATAGTTAATAATCATGTCAAATTAATTTGATTTCCCTAATGAAATCATAATATTCATAAATTACAAATTACAAAATTCAACGTTATATGTAAGTATTATATTTGTGTAAGATTGTCCATAAATATTTATTTATTTATGTATAGGTATTAATAATTTGAAGTGTCTGTCTGGTAGGGTAATATGACGACGATTAAATGTGTTTCATGATCGAGATGATATCTATTAAATAAAAGAATCACCTAGAATAAACATCAGTTTATTTGACACCCAGCTGTCAAGCATGCAAGGTGTCAAATATACAGCATACAGGATGTCCCAAAAGTCAAATCGATGAAAGTTTAACTTGGAATTTCCTATGGCGTAATAAAGATCTTGCATCTTACACTCCTTTAAAAAAAAGCAGGTTTTATTCAATAATCTGGCAAGCGTTATACCAAATTGAAATTCGGACTGAATTGAATCTGTTGAAGCTATTTGTCAAATTAGCGTAGGTAGTATTTTTTGTTAGTGCAGTCAGTTAAATGAGTTAATCTAACCATTTTAAGTAAATGTTTGTAAAAAAAGTCACTTTATTTAAATCGGAGGCACTCGTATTTTAACTTTAGTATTTTAATTTACAAAAGTGTTATTCTCGGTTACTTGCCTTCATTTTGTAGCAAGTAGTAGTACTTTACATCATCACAGGTTGTTCATTTTTATTTATATTTAATGCCTGTAGCTTTTTAATACATTTCATGATTTTTTTTAATTTTTTGATAACTGAATATGACTATTGACGTTGACTTTTGGAACACGTTATATAAAGCACATCTTCGGACATCTTTGGTGGATAAATAACACTTATAATTTCTGTTTCTAGTTCCTTCAAATCAAAGTTTCTTTATTCAAACCATCCTTTAACTTTAACATTTTCTATAGTAATACTGATAGCACCCATTTAACTTTTATGCCGACAATGTTTATGATCATATTTTATCGCTTCTGTATAAATAACTCGCATTCCTATACTCATATGAAGTTGAAGGTAGAATATAATGTGTTTGTATAATATGGGTATATGTATTGACCGGGCGAAACAACAATGAGAGAGTGCTTATTCAAATGTCTCGATACCTCTGGAGACGTCGTTGGTAACAAGAACTTGCAGGTACTGGGCTGGAACATTCAAATTCGGTATTGTCAGAAACGGAATAACAGAAGGTACAGTATACTGTACCTTCTGTAAACATATATGTTACGCTTCTTTATGCCGGTGTATTGGGGACACTTTTTTCTTTATTAGAATACTGACTCATGATTCTGGGTAATTATAGCCTAGGAAGCTACGGTAGCCTAGTGGTTCAGACATGCGGCTGTCAAGCGGTGGTCGTAGGTTCGAATCCCAGCTCGTACAGTCAAGTGCAAAAATATACTTATCGATAAAGTCCTCTCATAAATAAGTACCAAAACCTTAATCCGCTGACATAATAAGAGTTATGGGACAAATTTATGAGTAAGTTGTATGCACCCATATTTTTACACTGGACTGTACCAATTCGTTTTTCGGAACTTATGCACAGAATATTTACCGTTAGTTTTTCGGTGAAGGAAAACATCGTGAGGAAACCGCCAATAAGGTCTCGTTTTCCCTCTGGGTTGGAAGGTCAATATTGGGGTTAGGTGTCAAAGCGGACACCCGGTCTCCTTAAGGCACAACGGGGAACAACGCTACGAGGACCTGATGGTCGGTCATTAGGGGTCCTTAGGCATGATTGTGAAATTGAAATTCTAAATTTCTCCACCTAGCCTAACCTAACCTAACTCGAAAAATCACATATTTTTTGAAATTTTTGATTTTCTAAAAACCATTATACTGCCCTCATAAGCCAAAATTAGTCATAGATTTGGAACGTGCAATTTAAAATCTATAACTAATGCCATAACTGACAATGACATTTCATTTTGAGATACTGCTATTTCGCTTATGAGGGCAGTATAGGTAGTTTGAGTTTACGGTTCCTTATATTTTTATGCCGCAAAATACCAGTTCGTAACCCTTGCTACAGTTTACTCGTCCTCTCGGCGCTCAAAATTAGCTATAGAGATATTTTATAGAACTCTTGAAATTTGTACAGGGACCGTATACTGAGGCTATACAACTCAACGTATCGTATGTATAAAAGTAGTTACTAATAATAATAATAATGTTTTGGCACGAATCTTGCTAATATAGGGCCAAACATGTTGCTTAACATAATGGTGCTTCATACCGGATTTTATTGGTGAAATAATACAGAAATATACAAATATTTGATTAGCACATGTGAAAAACATGGTCAATGTACCTATACGGATTGTCTATTGTTCCTTAAGTTACTGATAAAAAACAAAGGAAGCCTTAATAGGACACTCACTTATTAAAAGTGTTAAACGTGGCAAGCGAATTGCCTGGCCAGCTCTTAATCTTTACAATTCTCAGTGTGCTCATTAGAATCTGCTCTGATTAGAAAAGTTAGTTTTGAACTAAGTGCCTTGCAGTTATCGCTGTTATTAAAAAAACTCCTTATGCGACGGAGTTTCAAAACTGACAATTTGTCTTTGCAAAATAGTTCTTATTCAGTTTATTATTTTGCTGTTAATATTGCATGCTATTTTAAAGGTCACAATTAGAGATAAGGGCGCCTTTGAGCGTTATTGTTGCGCTGTTACTCCTTCCAAAACACTAAAAAACGCATCACTTATTTAGAGCTGTGGCGATACGATCCGAACTAGCCGAAGTAGATAAAAGACAGATTCCATTTTTGATTTGAACTTACGTAAGGTTGATGGGAGTTAGAACGTTCATTTGGGTACAGGAGGAAGGTACATTGGCCAATCGTAAATATGTAATGGGCACGCGAAGAGTTCATATTCGAGGGTACGATAGTAATCTTAAAAAGAGTTCAACGTGAAAACGCTTATTTATGACTAGCTGTTGCCCGCGACTTCGTCCGCGTAGAACTTGTTATCGCCAGAGAAATATGATTATCTTAAAGGGATTATTTCCCAGATAATAAACTATCCTATATCCTTCCAAGGGTCTCAAATAATCTGTACCTACGGAAAATTTCATCTAAATCCGTTCAGGTGTGAAAGGTGCGATGAGATCGTTAGTTTAAATTGCTAAATCTATATTGAAAACTCCGTTTTTTAAAATATAAACATCTTATAATCATCAACAGACGTTTCTGCTTAAATTGTTTTTTTATTTTTATTGAATGACTTCTGCCCGCGACTTCGTTCGTTTATGATATCTGCAGCGGGTTTCAAGCAACTCATACTGAATCAAAAAAGCCCCGATTTCACTAAAGTGCAATAACGATTAATTTGGCTGAAGTTGACATTGAAATGATGGCAAATTTTCGTGCTTTTCGACCGTATTACAAAGTTCAAACCTCGATCAGTCCCGGATAACGAGATATTATAGGCTTATAAGTGGTAATAGTTTCTTAATTTGCAACTAAAAATATATTAATAATGGCTTTTGACTTTTCACACCAGAACCTTTGTATAGACTAGGTGAGCAAAAATCAGCAGAAGTCGCATAATTATCTTCTTCCCATAAAATATGAGGGAACGCAAAAGGAAACTAGCTTTCAAACACCATTTTTAGGGTTCCGTAGCCAAATGGCAAAAAACGGAACCCTTATAGATTCGTCATGTCTGTCTGTCTGTCTGTCCGTCAGTATGTCACAGGCATTTTACTCTAAAACCATAAGGTGTATTTGAATAAAAAATTGAGGATATGGTGTATTTTGTTAACCGCTACCAAGTTTTGTAATGAAATTACTAAAAAAGATTTTTTTAGGGGTGCAATACATAAAACTGAAAGTCAAAAATTATTTTTTCATTGCAAGCCCACTTGTGGTACATTAATCGACAGGCCTTTTAAAATAAATATAAGGTTTCTTAGCAATTTTTTGGATTAAGTGAATAGAGTCGGAGATAATCGCCCCGAAAGTGACTAAAATTGTGCCCCCCCCCCTCTAATTTTTGAACCGTGTATTTTAAAAATATGAAAAAAATCATGCTCATAGGGATTATAAAATTCTACCAGCGAAATTTGTTTTCAACAAGATCGGTTCAAAGGTTTTCGAGATATTTATAAAAAAAATGCGTTGCTTAAAGAAAAGGACGTAAGTGCCATAAGTATTCAGTAACGATATGACCTTTTTCATGTCAGACCCATCATACCCCTAGCAATACCCCTGGGTGTAGGGTGGGACTGAACCATACCACCGTAGTGCTGTGCACTATATTATGCTTTATAATGTCTATCCCAAAAGTCCTATTACCGTTATCAGTATCACGCAGTGTAGTTGAAAAAGTTAGACTACCGTTATCTTTACGAGTAGGTAAGGTAACCTTTGATTTAGTATATAGAACTAGATGCACAATGTCAAACAAATATGCCAAGAAATGTGCCCCAGAACATGAACGAAGAATACTCTGGACAGGCTATGGTAGTAATAATACCACGTGCGAGTGAGCTGGTAGCATGCAAATCTCTATAAGTGTAAAAGAAAGGGGAATATCATTAATTGTCATTGTCATAGTTCCACTTTTTTTTTTGCCACAACTGATTTAGTATGAAGTTGTGCCACACAAACCATTACCCGTCCCGTACTAAGTTGTTTATGACAAGTCATCAGCCATTTTAGGACCGGTTCTTAATTTAGCTGCATAAGAGCTTTTCCGTCCCTCACCAGCTCTAGCTACATTTCAGTAGTTGCTAAATAGCGTTAACTTATAACCTGCATCAAGATATATGTTTCATAAAAAAAAACTCTGTGTTTTAGACCTTAAGCACCATATTAGCAAACCAACATCAAAAGATTAAATACTTTTTAGGGTTCCGTAGCCAAATGGCAAAAAACGGAACCCTTATAGATTCGTCATGTCTGTCTGTCTGTCTGTCCGTCAGTATGTCACAGGCATTTTACTCTAAAACCATAAGGTGTATTTGAATAAAAAATTGAGGATATGGTGTATTTTGTTAACCGCTACCAAGTTTTGTAATGAAATTACTAAAAAAGATTTTTTTAGGGGTGCACCCCATACATAAAACTGAAAGTCAAAAATTATTTTTTCATTGCAAGCCCACTTGTGGTACATCAATCGACAGGCCTTTTAAAATAAATATAAGGTTTCTTAGCAATTTTTTGGATTAAGTGAATAGAGTCGGAGATAATCGCCCCGAAAGTGACTAAAATTGTGTCCCCCCCCTCTAATTTTTGAACCGTGTATTTTAAAAATATGAAAAAAATCATGCTCATAGGGATTATAAAATTCTACCAGCGAAATTTGTTTTCAACAAGATCGGTTCAAAGGTTTTCGAGATATTTATAAAAAACTGCGTTGCTTAAAGAAAAGGACGTAAGTGCCATAAGTATTCAGTAACGATATGACCTTTTTCATGTCAGACCCATCATACCCCTAGCAATACCCCTGGGTGTAGGGTGGGACTGAACCATACCACCGTAGTGCTGTGCACTATATTATGCTTTATAATGTCTATCCCAAAAGTCCTATTACCGTTATCAGTATCACGCAGTGTAGTTGAAAAAGTTAGACTACCGTTATCTTTACGAGTAGGTAAGGTAACCTTTGATTTAGTATATAGAACTAGATGCACAATGTCAAACAAATATGCCAAGAAATGTGCCCCAGAACATGAACGAAGAATACTCTGGACAGGCTATGGTAGTAATAATACCACGTGCGAGTGAGCTGGTAGCATACAAATCTCTATAAGTGTAAAAGAAAGGGGAATATCATTAATTGTCATTGTCATAGTTCCACTTTTTTTTTTGCCACAACTGATTTAGTATGAAGTTGTGCCACACAAACCATTACCCGTCCCGTACTAAGTTGTTTATGACAAGTCATCAGCCATTTTAGGACCGGTTCTTAATTTAGCTGCATAAGAGCTTTTCCGTCCCTCACCAGCTCTAGCTACATTTCAGTAGTTGCTAAATAGCGTTAACTTATAACCTGCATCAAGATATATGTTTCATAAAAAAAAACTCTGTGTTTTAGACCTTAAGCACCATATTAGCAAACCAACATCAAAAGATTAAATACTTTTTAGTTTATTGTGACATATAATGTGACTTGACTGCTCACGTCAAAATTGTAGCGTTTAGCGTTTAGCGAATGAATGGTCGCGTTATAAATTTTATTTATTTCACCAGAAAGCACAAATACATCTGGTTTCTTTATTTTACAAGTGGGGAATAAACAGTTCAAATATTTGTACAAATATTATATACAAAACAATTGTTGAGATTTCCGTAAGTACATAAGTACAGCTGACAGAGTCCATAAAAAGAAATCTTTTTAGTTTCCTTGAAATAGATTCAGTTTGTTAATTAATAGTATTTTCGACCTGCCTTTACTTTAAATACTTTCTTTTTTGCGATGTAATGTAAGCGTACAGTCAAGTAGCGATCAGCTGTCGATTTTATTAAAACGGTCCTGGGTTTTGAACGTCACTCTCATGATCATCCGACATCTATAAAACGAGTATTACGAGATATAAGGTCAAAAATGAATGATGATGAAAATTGGCAACAATTAGCGCATTTCCAAATGATGTGTTGGGATTATATTATAGAATTTTATTATAGTTCATTAATGCTATTAATTACCTTTCGCAAGGTCATGTCTGTCTGTCTGTCTGTCTGTCTGTCCGTCCGTATGTCACAGGCATGTTACTCGAAAACTATAGGGTGTATTTGAATAAAATTTTGAGGATAGGTGTATTTTGTTAACCGCTACATAGTTATGTAATGAAATTACAAAAAAAGTTTTTTTTAGGCGTGCACTCCATACATAAAATTGAAACTCAAAAAAAAATTGCATGCCCACGTGTGGCACATCAATCGATAGGCCTTCCAAAATAAATATAAGGTTTCTCAGCAATTTAAGTTTAATAGCAATTTAATTAATTTAATTTTTGATTAAGTGAATAGAGTCGGAGATAATCGCCCCGAAAGTCACTAAAATTGTGTCCCCCTCCCATCTAACTTTTGAACCGTGTATTTCAAAAATATGAAAAAAATCATGCAAATTGTTTTGAACAAGATCGGTTCAAAGGTTTTCTAGAACTTTCTAAAAAACCGCCTTTCTTAAAGAAAAGGATGTAAGTGCCATATGATTTCAGTAAGGATACGACCTTTTTAATAGGCACGGAACCCTTGTTGTGCGTGGTCCGACACGCACTTGGCCGCTTTTTATTAGTTTATTGTGACATATAATGTGACTTGACTGCTCACGTCAAAATTTTAGCGTTTAGCGAATGAATGGTCGCGTTATAAATTTTATTTATTTCACCAGAAAGCACAAATACATTTGGTTTCTTTATTTTACAAGTGGGGAATAAACAGTTCAAATATTTGTACAAATATTATATACAAAACAATTGTTGAGATTTCCGTAAGTACATAAGTACAGCTGACAGAGTCCATAAAAAGAAATCTTTTTAATTTCCTTGAAATAGATTCAGTTTGTTAAATAATAGTATTTTCGACCTGCCTTTACTTTAAATACTTTCTTTTTTGCGATGTAATGTAAGCGTACAGTCAAGTAGCGATCAGCTGTCGATTTTATTAAAACGGTCCTGGGTTTTGAACGTCACTCTCATGATCACCCGACATCTATAAAACGAGTATTACGAGATATAAGGTCAAAAATGAATGATGATGAAAATTGGCAACAATTAGCGCATTTCCAGATGATGTGCATTTCAAAATGAAATATAAGTTTTCTCAGCAATTTAAGTTTAATAGCAATTTAATTAATTTAATTTTTGATTAAGTGAATAGAGTCGGAGATAATCGCCCCGAAAGTCACTAAAATTGTGTCCCCCTCCCATCTAACTTTTGAACCGTGTATTTCAAAAATATGAAAAAAATCATGCAAATTGTTTTGAACAAGATCGGTTCAAAGGTTTTCTAGAACTTTCTAAAAAACCGCCTTTCTTAAAGAAAAGGATGTAAGTGCCATATGATTTCAGTAAGGATACGACCTTTTTAATAGGCACGGAACCCTTGTTGTGCGTGGTCCGACGCGCACTTGGCCGCTTTTTATTAGATACGTCGTTTTAGAGTCATTCGAATACTTATAGATAGCAAAATGTCGTTAAGTATACCACATGTATATTATGCTAAAAAAACCACTACTGGGGTGTAGTTACTACTATTTTTAGTCGACCTACAGAAGATAAAGCTATGTCTGGAAATAATGTTGTTGGATTAGATTAAATAGCATTAAAAAACAAAATAAAAATAAATAAATAAATATAAGGGGACACCCTTACACAAATCGACCTAGTCCCAAACTATTTAAGCAAATCTTGTACAGCAGAGTTCTCCAACACCTACAACTAGGCTAAAGAGGTCGTCGTTGAAGTAAAAATTATCAAAAAATAAGCTTACACAGGCAAAGATTTTGATAAAAATATTGACTCCGTGATTTTTCCGTGCAAGCTCTCGATCTTTGCACTTTAAAAAGATATTTTAGTAAAAATCAAAAAAAATAAGAAGCTATTATTTTTTCAAAAGTCCAATATTAACTCCATAAAAGAAGATTTTCAGGTAATTTAGTCGTAGGTAGTATTTAAAGCTTATTAAGAATTCCAAGAAGGAATACCGGAGTAAGGCGCAACATGAAAGTTGCAGCAAACTATTATAAAAGTTTAGCCCTATATCATGCCCGCTACCAGGTACGCGGCTCCTGCAACTATTTTAAAAGCTGGTTTCATAAACTTTTCACTAGATATTGAACTTTGACTTTTATCTAATACCTGCTTTAAGGATCGACCACATTAAAGCTTAAAATACAGGGACGGGTTTAACTAAATTCATAATATGTCAAAATAACATCACAAGCGTTATTCAAAATTCTAACATTTATTCCGCAACTTCTTTCCCGCCTTGGGCCTCAGGGGTTCCTTTTAGACCGCGAGCTAGGAGCTTCTTTTTGTCAGTCACTTCCCCCGGTCGACCACTTGTGAGAAGCTTAAGAAAGTAAGAAAGTTGTATCATGAAGCCCCGTGGAAGTCAGCTGGGGCTCCGTTGGTGGATTGACCAGCAGCAGCCACCCAAACACGTAAAAAAAATATATAAATTTGCCATTTACCCTCGATTCATTTTATCATCAAATGATAGTTAATACAAAATAATGTCGAAAAACAATCGTCAGCTGGTTGTACAGTGGTGGAAAACCCGTCAGCTGTTCACACGAACACGTCCCTCAACTGGAATTTTGTCAGATGACAGTTTATATGCTACTATTAATAAATCAACGCGTCAGCTGGTTCTATCGCGGTGGAAAACTCGTCAGCTGATGCCCTGGGGCCGTAGACAAGGTTACAATCGACAAGCGCTAACGCCAATAGAAAACTAATAAATTGTATAGGAGCGACAGTATGCCGACGAAACACTTTTCGTTAACATCTGTCATTCCCATACATTTTATTCGTTTTCTATTGGCGTTAGCGCTTGTCGATTGTAACCTTGTCTAGGCCCCCAGAAGTTTGTAACGCTCGCGGGCTATTTACAAGTAACGCAAGCGGCAATGTAATCTACACTTATGTCACACCTGGCCATAATGCGAGTTTTACTGCACGCTGCGCGTACGGGAAAACTCGCATTGTGGCCAGGTGAAGACGTAAAATTTTGTACGCAACACGGGCGGTAATTCGTAAAGCCCCAGAGCGCATATTTATGGCCCTCACCTTCGGTTCGGGCCACTAACACCTGCGATCTGGGGAATTCACGAATTCACCGCCCTAGTTACGTAATGTACTGTTACGTCACACCTGGCCATAATGCGAGTTTTAAGTATTGCACGCTGCGCGTACGGAAAACGCGCATTGTGGCCAGGTGAAGACGTAAAATTTTGTACTCAACACGGCGGTAATTCGTAAAGCCCCAGAGCGCAGTTTTATGGCCCTCACCTTCGGTTCGGGGCCATAAAAATGCGCTATTATGCACAATGTACTATTATTTAATTCACTAAAACATTTTGTTTTTCTTCAATCGTAACTGAGGGGTAAAATAATAAATTAACTCTATGGTGAAATTATAAAACAAAGTTGTATTCACAAAATAATACAGAATTTGAGAACATTAATAATTGTCAAGGCATTGATAGTCAATAAATAGTAACAGTAAGTATTCGTTAAGTACAAAATTTAGTAGTGATAACCGCCGTTGTCGTAGCGTCCGCTGTTGTAGGATCCCTCCCTGAAAAAGGAAGAATTATTTTCTGTATTTGGAATTTCATCTTAAAACAATATTTTTAAGTTCACTACAAATTCAAAGTAATATTTAAAACGTTTTGATATTTAAATTATACATTTCCACATTTATTTATTTCGTTAATTTATTGAATCTTTATAGCACAAACGAAAAACTTATAGTATCAAAGGCGGATCAAATGCTGCACTTAAAGCATTTTCTACCGGTCAACCTTAAATCAAAGCGGACATTAATGTTTTGCAAAAATTAGTCGCGAAATACAAAGAGTTTAAGGATTTCCCACTGAGAAGGCGTATTAGGAGAGGTAAACTCTACTCATGAACAACTTTTCAAGAAAATTTTCCACACACCGATCGCGGGTCCTGCGCGGTGCGGGACGAATTGAAACACCTATAGTTACGATACTCACGAGGACGGATTCTGCCTGTTGAACTGCAGCGACCTGATGATCGCCTCCGGGATGGGCGGCGGGGTGGGGAGGTGCGAGCCGACGGGGTGGAAGCCGTTCTCGTCGGCGGTGTAGGTGAGCGAGACCTGCTGCCCGTCGGGGGCGGTGTACGAGTACGCGCCCTCCGCCGTCACCGCGGGGCCCTCTGGCCCGGGGGCGCGCGGGGATCCGCTCTCGTGCGCTCTGATGCCGTTGCCGGTCTCATAGCTGTTGAAGAGATAAATGCCACTTATCATCATCGTAATTATTATAGTCGAACTTTACACACTGCATGCGGAATGATTCCACTACGGACCATGGGCGCGAGGGTAGCGGAACCGCCCGATGCCCTTGGCGTCTCCTCGTTGGCACCGTCTCGGTTAAGCTGGCGACCTACAGTTGTTTTATCACTTGCATACTAGATAGCTGGGTTTTTGTCCCAGTGGAGAAACCTTTTATTCTTTATTTTGCTGGTTGGCCGACAATGTAAGAAGAAAACGCCTTACTAGGTTTTCTCCTTTCTAAACAGTCTTACTGTAAAACATATAGTAAGGGGTCGTTCATAAATTGCGTCATCGTTTTTTTGACGATTTTTGACCCCCCCCCCCCCTATCATCATCCTGTTATTCCTTGAAATGGCCTAGTAAAATGACTATCGTCATCCGATGGCTAGACCCAAATTGGACACTAAAGGAGACATTCTTTAATGTATATTGACCATATATTGACGCTAAAGAAACTTCCACATCCGCGTAAGTAAGTGATCCTAGCTAGTCGAATAATAGGGTTACCGAAGTTGCTCGTGCCGTTGGGGGAAATTCTTGGCTATTTACGAGTGAACTACGAGTAAGTATGGTGTTAAAGTTGCAGTATAGAGAAGGGAATATGTTTATAATACCTATGATATTAAGAACCAAACCCTTTCTACATATAAATTATGTTATTAACTTCATTTCGGTTTTAATTAAAAAAATATTGCCTAGTATAGACTTGATTTTGCTATAAATATAAGTTATACTTTTCTAATGGAGTGCCAATGTAACGTTAACCTCGTAAGACCTGTCTGCCTAATCTTAGGACAAAATATTGCAGGATTAACAGCCCCACTCATTAGCTTTATGTAATCAAAATGGAACTCTATTTAGGGATTCAACATTTCAAAATAGTTAGTTTATATGACCTATTTTCAGGACATTGGGCCGTTATTACACTAGTCCTAAAAATAGCTTGGGCCTTATGAGGAATTAGCATCACGGTACGTACTCAAGTAACTTAAAGTTAAAGGCTACTTCCACTAAATTTGTGTGTGTGTATTTGTGTGTCTGTGTTGCAAGTGATACCTAGCTATCACGTGAGCTGTCATCTGTCAAATATGAAAACACAGAGCATGTCTCTGTGGTGAATACACACACGAATTAAGGAGTTAGCTCACCTGTATCGGTAGTTTCCATCCCCATTGTTGACGTTTTCGTAGCTCAGGATGGGTATGTGGGCGCCGCGGCTGTAGCCTCCGCCGTTGTAGCCTCCTCCGCCGCTGTAGCCCCCACCGCTGTTGGCTCCGAAGGCGGAGCCCCCGCCGAAGTGATGGGGCCGAAAGTGTTCGGCGGAAGCCATCGCTAGGACGGCGAGAGCAACTACAGTCTGTAAGAAAGAAATATTGCACGTTATAATCTCTCAGAGTCAGTACAATTTCTTGATTCCGAATATTACCTACTGATAATATGTAACTATCACGGTAAAGTTCCGGCGAATGTTAACAATCCGTTGCTAAGTTATGTTTTGTAGGAGCATTATTTTTTCCGGGTGAATAAAATGTTTTGCCTTGCAGTTACAGAGTCATGTTAATCAAAAATACTACTTTCAACAGTCTCACTTCCGCAAATGTTGTATGGCGTTTAGACTCTAGATGGTGTAGACTCTAAACTTTAGAGTCTACACCATCTAGTAAAAACGTTGCAGTTTTTACTTTAGGCTGTCGCCTTGAAACAAGCGTTTAATTAGACACCAATTCAAAAACAAAGTGTACAAAGAGAGACTGATACGCCATCCGAAAGAGGGTCAAAAGAAAAGACATATTAATATACTAGTTAGATGATATAATGGAGGAGTAGATGCCCTCACTGGAGGACACACTCGATTTGCTATGAAGCCTTCAACCAATTTGCTTATAGTATTAACTGATTGCAGATAAAAAATACTAATTCAAAAATAGACAAATTGGCTTCGCTTACAAATGTTGGTACAATGAAGTCTAATTCGAAAACCGTTTCGAGGGATAGAGCTTAACAACAAGTATTTCTAATTGTGGTTCAAAAATACATTCATGTTAGCTATATTTTGACAAATGTTTGTTTGACCTTAGTTTGACCTTATAGACACTATGGTACTGGCATTGAAGTCTATATAACTTAACACTGAAGACTTTATTCTGGATTTGACTTATGTATTAATATGGAAACTGAAGACTTAATATCCAGATTGAACAATTTGGACAAGAAGATGAAATGAAATGTGCAATTGTGCATTCTACTGAAGACGTGGCAGTATGGCCTTTGGTCCTTAGCCTGTCCTAATGGACGAAAAAAAAAAAAACAAGGATTAGCTGTCAAGTGTCAACCACCGTATGCCATCTATTGACATTTAAAACTTTTTTTCTACTTTGGGCGTCTGCTATAGGTACATAGATTCAGCCGCTACATGTAATTTACGAGAAGTTGTATCTCATATTTTTAATAAATTATAAAAAGTTAACGAAGCGATGAATTGCTAAAATATTGAAATAGGTTTCTTGAATTACTCTATAGTTACGAAAAATAAAATATAAATGGGGGGTTAAAAAAAATGAACAACCCTAATTCAGCTCAAATTGTGTTTTTCAATTGTTCCCTTTAATTTAATCTTAATAAGATGTCAACTCTTGTAGAACCAAACTAAAGTACGAACCTTTAGAGAGCTCATGTTTCTTCGCTATTGCTCGATATTGACTCCCGATAGCAATGCGATGACAGAATGATGACTCCGAAGCTCCGCAACTTTTTATATGGATGTTCATCGAGATTTTCGAAAGAGTCACCTTGCATTGCTGTGAATAGCACCGCCTATGCCCCCTGCTGTTGATTGCTGCGTCGATTGTTCTGCTATGATAAGGTGTTCACGATTAGCGAAACCCTGAACTTAACTTATTTCACATTAACGCTGTCACGTTTGTCCCGTAATAGTTACTTGTGGTGTAAATGTTTTTGAGGCAAAAGGTACACCAGGGCTGCTAGACAGTTATATTTTTATGTCCGTCTTGTTGAGCAATCAAAAGGAAGAAAAAAAATCCGGCCAAGTGCGTGTCGGGCCACGCGCAGTGTGGGGTTCCGTAGTTGCCTTTCTGTCTTAGTTGACATCGACGTCCAGTGCGGTTGCGTCGGCCGAATTTGTACGAAAATTGGCCTTTCCAAGTACACATTAAGTTGGTCGACTATTAATACTCGGTAACTACTTATGCCTACTTGTCCGTGATAGTTTCCCTTTTATAAATTCACTAGCGGCCGCCCGCGACTTCGTCCGCGTAGATTTTTGATGATGACAAAGATATTATAAAATAGGTAAGAGAATTTTATTCTTAGTTAAAATAGTCTAGACATATTACAATTCAAAAAGTGGCAGACACTGATATGCAATTGTTAAAGATTTTTTGAAGATTTTCCAATTAGATTACGGGAATTGTTTGCAGGATGCTTAATACTTATTCCGTCAGATACTTTTAATCTTTGGCAAAAATGACTGCAAGATATAGAGCGACGCATTGATTTGGAGTTAGAAAATGGGAATCTTAGTTATTATGAGTGAGATTGAAAAAAAAGTTAACTATCGTGAGGCTGTTAAAACTATCTTAAACTCAGCATTGGAAATCGAGAGATGGAGATAGGTTCATGAAGACTATCTCTTTCAATAATAATCAACAATTTTGTATGGGAGATCTGGGCGCAGACCGCAGAAAATTGTATCTGTGACCATCTTATTGTACCTACACTATTTTATGCAAATAAATTACTTACTTACTTCTACAAAGTTTCAAGTCTTTAGTTCAAAAAAATAATGTTTCCCCCATACAAATATTGCACCCCTTTTTAACCTCCTTAAGGGTGGAATTTTCTCAAACGCTGAAATTACTTTTTCGTATCTTAATAAGTATTCTTTCTACAAAGTTTCAAGTCTCTAGTTCATAAAATAAAGTTTCCCCCATATAAACTTTGCACCCCTATTCAACCCTCTTAGGGGTGGAATTTCCAAAAATCCCGTCTTAGCCCTAGCCCACGTTATAAAAGTAACCTACTGTGCAAAAATCAACTTTCTAACATTAGTAGTTTCGGCTGTGCGTTGATGAGTCAGTCAGTCAGTCAGGACTTCTTCTTTTATATATATAGATTATATGTACTACTACCACGATTTTTTTCACATCCCCAGTAACCCATAATATTAACGTAACTAACGAGCTATCCAATGATACCCCACACCATGGGTTTAACGAGAACAAAGAATTACATCGCCGTCTTAGAGGAGGTACCCTAAAAAAAATATTTCTCAAGAATTTATTGTTCTGTTTTGTTGGCGTAATTGATTTATTAACCCATGCCGAATCATAGTTTTTCTAGGAGTTACTGAGCTAAGCCGAAGACGTACGGACGCACAGACGGAAATAGCGAAACTATAAGGGTTCCTTGTTGACTACGGAACACCAAAAACCTTATGACAACTCTTCAGCAGGGGCGCAATTTTTGGTACCGGTTAATGTACGGCCCAGTAATCGGCTTCCACTAGGTACATCTTTGTTCCTTTTTTACTCATGCAAAAAGATAGAGAAAAAGATAGATGAACGCGGATTATCGGGCCGTATATTAACCGGCACCCAATATTGGAGACCTTTTGGTTCTATGTCGTAGTCAAGTGTAAAAATATCGGTGCATACAACTTACTCATAAATATGTCCCATCTCTCTTATGTTAGCGGATTACGGTTTGTGTACAATTGTACATATGTATATATGAGGTTTGAAATCGATGCATATTTTTTAATTTGACTGTACGTTCTTAGGTTTCTAAGGTTGAATTGCACTAACAACTTCTTTTTTCGAAATAAAAGGTTAAAAAAAATAAGTTACTTTCTGGAACTTTTGATACAGGTAAGTACTTACATCTTTCTGCATCTAAAGCTCTAGTAGCTAGTTGATTTCATACTTGATTAGAGATCATACAAATATTAACTATAATATTTATATTATTGGTACTCCTAATATAGCCACAAAATAAGGTGCTCAAAAATATCGGGTCCGTCTATATTTGTAGAGTACCTACCTATGTCAGATATTTCATTGTATTCATTTATTCATTGCATTATATGGTTACAAAAGTTCTTAAAAGTAAGTAAATGCTCCAATATAAACACAGTTAGGGAGCAGCAATCTTTATATACACTTAAATGATAACAAATAGTGCTCTAATACATAATATTAACATGATATATCTTTCAATTATATTCCCAAATTTATACACATTATTATATTAATATGTCAGATTATATTTACACCTATTTTATTTCAAAAAATTCTTTTAAATTATAGAAGCTATTCTTAATTAAGAAATCTTTTAACATTTTACAAAACGATGTGAATTTTTCTATTTTCCTAATATTGAGGGGAACTCCATTGTATATGTTTACGGCCATATGATGCGTACCGGCTCTGACAATTTGCATTTTGCTCATTGTGTTCGTTAGTTTATTTCTACTTCTCAGATTATGATACGCCGTGCTGCAGTTATCTCTATTTTGTTCCAGTATCGTTTTGTTACGAATTTACTAATTTCATAGATGTACATTGAAGTTAGCGTTAATATTTTTAGATGAGTAAAATGACATCTGCAACTCTCTGTTTGTTTTATGTTCACTAAGATTCGAATGCACTTTTTCTGAAGAATAAACAGGTTACTGACATTTGTGCTGTTTCCCCACAGGATAATGCCATAATTTAACTAGGCGTGCATTTTCGAGAGCTTTGTTTTTACGTAAGTTACATCATGTATTCCCAAAAATTGACTGTACACGACGTCTTCCATCTGCTCATAGGACTTATGAGCGCATAGTTAGTGTTCCAACAAGTCAAGTAGTTCCGATTTGAAAATACTTCGCCATCTACTAATTTCTAAAGAGCAGTTGCATAGCAACGCAAGCCACGAAACTTGAACTCAGTTCGAATCTACTCTTAAATAGTCTCCAGTCTGAATTCTGCTGTAGGACTTTAACGCTCTGTGATAGTCAAAAGATCAACTATTTTAAATTCTGTGGGTACTCCCGCTATTTGTTCCCTAAGATATTACCTTATGGTTGCAATTTCAATTTCATCGTACGCGGTGCCGTCTGGTGTGATGTTCAGTAGCCATAAAACATTTCCTACAGTATAATAAAAAGGGTAGCTGAATGAAAAAGTCGAGAAAGGTTAACACTGTAATTTACTTTGCGGACTCGTGAAAAAAATGTTATACCTACAGGAAAATAACGCGGATTATTTAGGTCCCTCTAGTAAAATGTTCGTAAGTGGCCACTTTATGAAGTATCATTCAGTACGCTTACCATGAGTTTGACAATGAAGGCTTAGGTACGCTAACGAGTATCGAGTTTTCTATCTGTGCATCCCGCTCGTACCAACTGTCAAAGTGCAATAGAGATGCACAGTTAGAAAACTCGATACTCGTTAGCGTAAGCCGTCATTGGCAAACTCATGGTAAGCGTACAGTTGCTGGCCACCAATACTATATTATTATTTTTAATATCGACTTGATATCTCAACGCGTTCCTGCGAAAAAGGGTCCTGACAGACGGACAGGCAGACAGACAACGAATTAAGCGATCCTATGTGGTTTTCTATTTTCCTTTTATACGGAATCCTAAAAATACGTTTGTTTATACAAACGTATGTTCAACAAGTTTGTAAGGAACGATCGGTGCGTGAGTCTGGCTCCCACTTGACCGGATTTTTTACTATTGGGTAGTGACCGTGTCTGCGAATCTGGTGGTGCTGAGTTCAAATCCTGGTAAGAGCAGCAAATATTTGTGTGTTGAGCGTGAATATTACATACGTTCGTCTTTCGATGTAGATTACATACGTTCCATTCCCCAGACCCAGGGTACGGGCTGTATTTCCCACCCAGTGCGGGTTGAGACCTTCCACGCACTCGGTTGAATTTATTTGCAGATTTTATTTATTTATTCGTATGGTAGTATATATTCCGCAGTGTCTCAAGACGAAAGTCTTTGACCAGTGTGTGTTGCCAGAGATGACATATGGCACTGAAACGTGGTCGCTTACTATGGGCCTCATAAGAAGGCTCAAAGTCACCCAAAGGGCAATGGAGAGGGCCATGTTGGGAGTTTCGCTGCGTGACCGCATCAGAAATGAGGCTATCCGTAGCAGAACCAAGGTAACCGATATAGCCCTCCGGATCGCTAAACTTAAGTGGCAGTGGGCGGGGCACATAGCACGTAGAACCGATGGCCGTTGGGGCGGAAAGGTTCTCGAGTGGCGACCACGTACAGGAAGGCGCAGCGTGGGTAGGCCCCCGACAAGGTGGACTGATGACCTGGTAAAGGTTGCGGGAGTCCGCTGGATGCGGGTGGCGCGGGATCGGTCACTTTGGCGCTCTTTGGGGGAGGCCTATGTCCAGCAGTGGACGTCTTTCGGCTGATATGATGATGATGATGATGATTCGTATGGCATGGTACCTACAGTTCGTTACAAATTATATTGAGAGCATCATCGTGGCTTACTGTACGTTGCTGCGAGGCTATCAGAATATTCAGAATACGCAGTGCAGCAGCCAGTACGCTTACCATGAGTTTGACAATGACGGCTTACGCTAACGAGTATCGAGTTTTCTATCTGTGCATCCCGCTCGTACTGTCAAAGTGCAATAGAGATGCACAGATAGAAAACTCGATACTCGTTAGCGTAAGCCGTACCGTCATTGTCAAACTCATGGTAAGCGTACTGAAGTTGATTATTTCAGAGCTATGCAGGTTTCTCGCGATGTTATTCCTCTACCGAAAAAGCTGTTAGTAAATGTCTAGTGACATTCCGTAGGTACATAAATCACACTAGTGGCTCTGCGAGCTGTATAACTCTCAATCCCGTCCCTTTTAGGGTTACTAAGACTTCGATGTCTGTCCGTCCGTCTGTCTGTCACCAGGCTGTATATCAAGAACCGCGATAGCTAGACAGTTGACACTTGACATCTTCACAGATGATCTATTTCTGTTGCCGCTATAACAACAAATACTAAAACAAAATAAAATATTTTTTTAAGGAGGGCTCCCATACAACAAACGTGATTTTTTATAGATAATACGGAACCCTCCGTGCGCGAGTCCGACTCGCACTTGGCCGGTTTTTTTCTTTTATTTGAAAATATTATAGATAATATTTTATTACAAAATTTCACCAGTATCGGTTGAGAAATGCGACCTGTAGTAGAGAACCCGCTGGTTCTCAGAACATCGGATATACGAAATAATTTTTGCCCAAGCTGAAACGGAAACCTTCGTTGGCTTCGCTCTTCGCGCTTATTCAAAAAAGCCGTGCAAATAAAGTCAATAAAAATCCGAAATTATTCGCTATTTTCATGTTTACCTGGTGTGTTGAGCATAACGTATCGCAAACCTAGCGGCGATGGGTAATGATTTAGTTTCAATAATTCTCGCTGTTATTGTTGTTTAGTACGTATGTAATGAAATATGTTACCTATGCTAATGATCAATTTGAGAGAGGTGACGGGTGACCTACCTAACATTACTTGAGAGTTGAGAACAAATAACTTCCGCAGTTATATGACTTATATGACATAATGAGCACATACTAGATACTACATGTTTGTAATATATACGTAAGGGACCTAAAATTATGGCGGCTTTACCCGTGTTACTAAGATATGAATTACAAGAGGTGTCAGCATTGCTTTCCTGGTACATTAAAGGATCCTTGTGTTGACAGCTCATCCGCTGGAATTCTGGCTTTTGTTTTAGTTAATGTTAATGTAATGTTTCTTTAAATATATTTTATTAAGTAGGTACTGACACATACAATTTTGTGTTTCATCTTCCCATCTGCTGCAAGGTCTCCCTTTCTTTCATTTCCCCCCCTCCATACTGTCATTTTTTTAAGTAAACACCAGTTTAATGCAAGAGCTTGTGCCCAACCATCTGTTGCTTTTGTGATGTTTCGTATTTTTATCTGTCTGTCCTGTTCTGTGTAAAACATATGTGTATTACTTAATAATAAAAATATTTATATCACACGCACATACACAAACCCACACACACCCAACACACATACACACACACACACCCACCCACTCAACACACACACACACCCACGCACGCACGCACGCACGCACGCACGCACGCACGCACGCACGCACACACGCACGCACGCACGCACGCACGCACGCACGCACGCACGCACGCACGCACGCACGCACGCACGCACGCACGCACGCACGCACGCACGCACGCACGCACGCACGCACGCAATTAAACACACAGCGGGTCCAATTTGGATACAAATAGACTACATCCATCTCACTTTAGAGGAGCAGAGGGGTTTTTGCAGAATAATAATAGAATAATTATTGTAACAAACATTACATTAAAACTATTCCATATTATCTTTTTACAAAACTTAACCTACTAACATTAAACATAATTGATGACTCAACTTTTGATACTAACAAAACTAAATGTATACTTGGGTACCGATAATTGTGGAAGAAACAAAAGGCTTTTTTATTGTTTTGTATAGATTTTGAAGCAATTTACCTTTTCTTGAACCAAGATATCACATTTATTTTGCTACAATGGACGCTGTAAGGTTTTAGCAATATCCCGTTCAAATAAAAAAAAAAACGTCAATTCCATTTGTTTCTGCACTTTTGTGCAGGACACATTGTATACTTATTGGTTGAAAGGACATGGTGTTTCATGATCATGGCATTGACTCTTAGCTACATTTGGTAGTGACAGTTCGTGTCCTAAGACATCTACATAAGTGTAGATTATTATGTAAGAACGAACTATAAGTTAGACTCAGTCTACTTATCCATTGTGTGTTCGGTTTTTATTTACACACATCCCCAATAGCTTAAGGGTAATGTATACATATGTACTTGTAGGCTTTGTAGTTCTTAGTTACCTAAGGGGTTAGCGGTCAGTAAGTTTTGCGTAAATATTGTTGCTAACCACGTAGAATCAACATTTAACATCGATAGTATGTTCAGCGGGGCGGGACATTGTGTTACGGGATCTCAGAAGGGAGAACAATTTAAAACAACAAACTATAACATAAGTATTTATTCCAAGAAAACACAAATGATCAAATGTCACCAACCTTAGTCTAAGACGCCTCGTTCCGAAGTGAGTCAAAAATAGCGACCGACTGGAAGTGACGTAGATATCCATTCATTCACTTTGACATGAGCAAATACAGTGTTGCCATTGCAATTGTAATATTGAATCGATATTATTGATGGGTATTATTGATAGTCACGTTACAGTCGGCCATCCTTCAGGAACGAGTCTCTTCGTTCTAAGTTTTCTATTTAAGGGCTTACTGAATAGGTTTACACGACAAGTGTATAACAACTTTATATAATTAAGCAACAAATAAAAACTAAGACAATAATCGACATAGCAGTTCATAATAGATTAACAATTGATATTTAGGGCCAACGTTGAAATCATTCGTCTATCAATCAAAAGGCTTTTCAGTATGTTTAATCAATACTATGCTGTCTTCCTAGTTATGGCCGTGAAGTGAGATAGTTAATTGCCTCTCAAACCGTCTCACTATCATGACCGCGATGTTTGGGACCACTCCTGGGCGGTGAGTTCCTACACCAATCATGCCCGGTCCCAAATCACCCTCACTGTTCACTAATCAGTAACAGTGTGGGAGCTACTTCCTTCGCAAACACACTATTACTGTTCATGGAACTTGAGCCAATCCTGGGCGGCGAGTTCGTACGCCAATCATGCCCGACTCAATATTCCTCGCAGCCTTAAAAATAATTATCATTCGAACTAATCATAGAGTTTGAGCCAATCCTGGGCGACGAGTTCGTACGCCAACCATGCCCGACTCAAACGTCCTTCACTAATCCGTCATTACGTTAATATCCTTCTCCAATATATAACTAAGCTTTACATCAATTCATTATCAGTTAATCCGATATTCGTTAAATTAATTACAAACAATGAATATCAAGGTTATTTGTTCACACATTCGTCACTGTCGCTATCCGAATCACTTGAAGAGCAAGCAACGGCATTGAAACTGAGCCATGGGAATATTTTGTCGATTGCGACGACTGTTTCGTACCTAGCTCCCTTTTTGGTCAAGGGGGTGTCCTCCACGAGAAAACGGTCGTTTGGTAGAACTTTTTTGATTCTGTATGGCCCTTTACATTTTGCCTCTAGCTTTTTTGATTGCCCTGGCCCTGTCACTATTGCCCTAGCAATCCTCACTAAGTCGCCCTCTTTATAAGTTGTATTATTCTTTTTATTTTTATCATATCGATGTTTCATCTTTTCCTGATTTTGTGCTATCCTTTCTGAAGCCTCGTTTCTAATTTCTTCTATCGACTTATCTCCTGCAATGTCATTTTCAACTTCGTCCACTATTTCATTTAAAATACCCTGAGATGGATTTATTATTGTTCTACCAAACAGAAGTTCAGTGGGCGTTTTCTTCGTTACGTCATGAATTGTCGTGTTCAATCCTAACTGAACGTCAGGGAGAAAGTCTTCCCAAGTATTTTTGTTTTTCAGCCAAGATCGTTCTGTTGTAACGTTCGACCTGCCCATTAGCCCTTGGTGTGGCGACAGCATTTAGAACGTGTTTCGTGCCTATTGATTGTACGAAGGTTTTAAAGTTCCTACTTGTGAAGCTTGTCCCCCTATCTGTTATCAGCCGAGTTGGAGACCCAAAATAGCTAAAGAGAGTTCTTAATGCTCTTATACTCTCTTTAGTTTTAGTGCTTCGGACCGGAAATAGACTTACGTACTTTGTAAACGCGTCCACTATCACTAATATGTATGTGAAACCTCGTCTACTCTTCGGGAAGGGACCGAGGTGGTCTGCGTGAAGCGTATGGAACGGTATGTCGACCTTTTGGATGGGGTGAAGTAGTCCTTCTCGCGAGCCCGCGGGCAACTTATGGTGCGCGCATTCTAAGCAAGCGGATACGTATTTCTTGATGAATTTACGCATCTTTGCAAACCAGAACAAAGAACGTATCCGCTCTAGCGTCTTATCAAAGCCAAAGTGGCCCACGTTATCGTGGTTAGCCTTCAAAAGTTGCCAACGAACTCCCTTTGGGACAACCCATCTCGTTACACCGTCCTTTAATACGCGGAAGACCCGTCCATTTTTAAGCGTATACTCCTGATACGTATTAGCAATTTTAGGTGTCTCTGGGTCTTCTAAAATATCCCTAATGCGTATGATTTCATCATCAGAGGACTGTACCGTGGAGATCCAGTCTTCGGTACCAACTGATAAAACATCTAGTGTATGTATTTGTTCCGGCTCCACTGATACAGGTCCTCTGCTGAGGGCATCGACGTGGGACATTCTTTCACCCGGGCGATACTCGATAGTACAGTCGGACTCGAGAAACTGTATCCACCAGCGGGATATGCGTGGGATGAGGTCCCTTTTGGTGAAAGTAGACCGTAGGGCATTGCAGTCACTAACAATTGTAAATTTTATACCAATCAGATATGTACGAAATCTACTGAGTGAGCTAACGACAGCTAGTGTCTCAAGTTCGAATGAGTGAAGTTTCATCTCATCTGGTTGAGTTTGACGGCTAAAGTAAGCGACTGACCTCCATGGGTCAATTTGTTTTCTCTGCAACAATATGCCTGCTATGCCAAACTTACTAGCGTCAGTGTGCAATTGCGTTTCTGCTGTATGATCGTATAATGCGAGAACGGGTCTATCTGTCAGTTTATCCTTTATAGTTTGAAAGGCTTGGGCCTCCAGATCGCTCCATTTCCAAGGTGTATCCTTCTTCAAAAGGCTCGTCAGTGGCCTCACTATCATTGCAAATCCCCTGACGAACCTCCTGAAGAAGCTCGCAAGTCCGAGAAATCTCCTTACTTCGTGTTGATTAATCGGCGTTGGGAACTTTGCCACAGCCTCGGTTTTAGAGAGCCCAGGCCTGACACCGTTTTTATCAATTTCAAAGCCGAGGAAGTCTATTCGCTCTTGAAAGAAATTACATTTCTCCATCTTTAGAGTGAAACTCGCCTCTCTCAACAACCCAAGCACCTCTTCGAGACGTTCAAGCCCTTCTTCAAAAGTTTCCGACGGTATTAAAATGTCGTCCATATAAATTACTATGTAACTGACTTTAGATTTACTAAGAACTTTGTGGATTGCCCTTTGGAAGACCGCAGGGGCGTTTGCCAGCCCAAAAGGTACCCGATTGTACTCATAAAGACCATCGGGCGTGACAAACGCAGTCTTTTCGCGTGATTGCTCCGCTATTGGAATTTGGTGATAACCTGAGGCTAGGTCTAGGGATGTGAATAGCGATTGTCCAGAAAGCTGATCTAATAAATCTTCTATGTGTGGCAAGGGGTAATGATCTCGTTTGGTGCGGATGTTGAGAGCGCGGTAGTCCACACAAAGACGCTTCTCTCCTGATTTCTTCTTTACCAGTACGATAGGACTAGCGTATGGCGATTGGGACTCCCGCACTATACCGTGGTCCATCATATCTCCCACCATATCTTGGACTAACTTACGCTCAGAATGGGCCAACCGATATGGCCTATAAACTACCGGGGTCGTATCTTTGAGATGAATTTCCATCTCAGTCACATTAGTGAATCCCAAGTCATGCATTCCCGTGGAAAAACAGTTTTTGTATTTGCTTAGAAGTTCTTCGCATTGTTGTTCTTGGTTTGGTGATAGCTGATCACCACACTTAGGACTCACGGGTGTCTGAGGGGGAAATTCACCAGAAATCCTCATAACGCTATTACTGGTGCCTATGAATCTAGCTCGAGTTATTAAAGTATTTGCTTTGAACTGTAGCGGTGTTGTGCTGACATTCTGGATAAGCAGATTACAGTCGACGCCCGTGACTTGATATTCGCCCGGCAGTAGATAGTATTCATGACCTACGGAGCCTCTGACTGACCCACCAACATAAATACTACCATGGCACGAAATGTAGGACCTAACGGGGGCAGATATCATCTCACCTACATTTATAGTGACATCACAATTTGAATACAGTTGTAGCTTCAAATCATGTTCCTGTTCCGTCCGTTCAAATTTCAGATCGGTTGGCGTCTTTACAATCATAAGTGAAGGTCTCTCTGTAAAGCTATGTCCAAGTAACACATTACAGTTAATCAATTGGTCGTCCACTATTAACACCTCGACATCCTTTTCTCGTATGCCCTGGACTTCGATATCAACTAACGTGGAGCCCAATGGTAAGTAAGGTATGTTACCCAATCCTCTTAGGTAGGGACCAGTAACATCCTTCCAAGTCATACCCATATTCAAGGCAGTATTTTTACGAACTAGAGTAGCTTCACTACCTAAATCTACCTGGCAGGTTATAGGAGAGCCGTTCAGGTTTATGAGAATTTTATATTTATCATTCGTGTTGTCAGAAACGGAAACTTCAAGAACGTTCTTACTATTATCCTTGGGTGCTATATTTTCCTTTGTTCTTGAGCAATGTGAGGAGTCATGACCAAGGAAACCACAATTGGTACACTTTACTACTGGTTTCGGGCACTTAAAACTAGGATGGCCTACACCCTGACAGTTAAAGCATCTAATAGGCCCCTTATTACTATTATTCTTGAGCGTACCACTATTGGTGTCAGTAGACCTCGTTGGGTTATTATTGAAATTTGTGTTATTGCCCACACGTTTGTCGCGGTTCATATCCCTGAAAGTGTCTACTTGGTTCCGGTTGTTTGATTTCACAGTCTTAAAGAATTCTAGTACGTCTTCAGGCTTCTCAAATTTAGCGGCCTGAGCACCTACGCGTACACCCCTATCATCAATTGCATACAGTAAACAGTCCACCGCTTGCTTTTCAAATATTTTACATCTGTTCAATAGATTAAGTTTCGCAAAATAATAAACTTCAAATGATTCTCCAGGGCGTACCCGTCTATTAAGCATATCTGTCAGGAGTTCAGCATAATTTTCAGTAGCTGGAAAAGATTCTTTCAACATTCCTTTCCACTCACTCCAGGTATGCTTAAGTGAGGGTAAACCCTGGTACCAGGTTTTAGCGAGTCCAGCTAGTTTAGGCAGGGCATAATGAATTGTTTGTCTTTCGTTCCAGTTATAAATTTCTGAACATTCATCTACTTTGTCAAGCCAGATATTGATAGTTTGTTCTTTAAGCATTGGGTATGACCCAATGCTTAAAGAACAAACTATCTCTGGTATAACATTATTTAAAGATGAGCCCGAGAACTATTCATTATTCCCTGTCCTAGCTTTCAATACATTTAAAAACTCCTCAAAGAAATCCGATGCAGATTTGCGTTCACTCTGTTCCTTATTATCATTACGGTCAGTAGGTATACGTTCTTTGGTTGGTGTTCTCAGGGAACGGTCACGAGTGTGGTGGTTTTGACGCGTGGTATTATCTGTACGGCCACCAGGGCCGGGCCTGGATGTTAAAGATCGCCCGTCACGGTCGTCATCACTAATTCGTGCACGTTTTCTACGTACCTCGTTTTCAAGGGACCTTACTTGGTCTCGCATTCGTACCAGCTCTCGTTCAGTGCGGTGACGACTGCGGCTGCGACTCGGCCTCGTCCGCGAAGCTCGATGATCATGACGACTGCGGCTGCGACTTGGCCGCGTCCACGAAGAGCGAGGATCACGATGGCTGCGGCTGCTGCGCCGTGTTCGCGTGTCATGTTCATCGCTACGGCTACGCCCGCGACTACGTCGTGGACTTCCCCGCAAATTCCGATCATTTTCTCGGTCGCTCATTTTCTGAAACTCAGATTAATTTATGTTAGCATGTGCTTGCTACAATCCTTGCGACCTAAGGTTTTGATAAACGAAAATCGTAACAATTAAGCATACTGATTAATTTAGATGATGTTTGATTTATATTTCCTTTAAGCTGGTTCTTTATTTTTTTCGACCTCCACCATTTTAGTTTTAAATCGATTTCCATCTGCTTATTTGTAGCATGTTTTCGTGACTAAAGATATTTTACCTATAGAAATACCACTGTTCTTCCCGTTTTCTCATGTATTTTTAATAAATATTTTCTTTTACTCTAGGCCATGTACCAGCATTAATCATATTTTAATTCTTAATCCGATTTCATCTGCCTATAACTGAATCATTTTTACCTGAAATGACTTTTAATGTGTACAATCACGACTATTCTATCTATTTCTGTAATTATTTTTACATTTACTTAACACTTTGTTCAAAACAAAAACTAAACGAAGATAAATAACTACCGTCGTATTGTTTTTATATTCGTAATCCATTTCCATCCGCTTATTGATATACTATTTTCACAATTAACAGTTACTAATTTGTAAAATCATTACATGTTATTCTATTTTCACGTATATTTTTACTTACCGACTATTCGATTTCTTTTACTGTCATGTTGTTTTTATTTTCATAAACGGTCGAGCTTTAAATGGCGTGGAGCGAACGTAATTATTCGCAACTATCCCACTTCTGAGATGTTACGGGATCTCAGAAGGGAGAACAATTTAAAACAACAAACTATAACATAAGTATTTATTCCAAGAAAACACAAATGATCAAATGTCACCAACCTTAGTCTAAGACGCCTCGTTCCGAAGTGAGTCAAAAATGGCGACCGACTGGAAGTGACGTAGATATCCATTCATTCACTTTGACATGAGCAAATACAGTGTTGCCATTGCAATTGTAATATTGAATCGATATTATTGATGGGTATTATTGATAATCACGTTACAATTGAAATTAAGAATTTATTCCTGAACATGTATGTATGGCACCACAAAATTAATATTAGCAAATTATATTATTCTGAACGCAAAATTGTAGCTGAGTGGTCAAGGACGCGTCTCTCAATCTTGTGGTCGCGGGTTCGAATCTTTTCTCGAACCAAGCAGAAGTACCTACAATAGTCAAATTACCCGCTCAATTCACAAAGTCTAAAGCAAGAAGGTCTTGTTTCCCCTTTGGGTTGGAAGGTCAAACGATAACCACTTCCGCAAAACTAATGCCTACACCAATATTTCAGGTTAGATCCCAGACTCCTTTAGGTAAATATTATTCTGAACGTTCAGTGTATATTATCATAAACATCATCTACCAAACACATTTTTTTAGTTATCTAGCTTTAGTTAGGTTGATTGGAAGTAGTTAGTTTTATATTTATGTTTAATTTTCACAAGTAGTTTTATCTGTATATTGTTATTGTTAAGTAATATATGATATTATCACCATCATAATCATTTGCTAGCCGTAATTAAAGTTTACTAGAGCAGTGTACCGTGCAACAGACTTACAATATTTGGCTCTCTCTAACACTCTAATCTAATTAACGTTCTATTTCTTAAAGACTATTGAACCTTAACTGTTTGCATTGAAGTAGAATTGAAGCATCAAGTGTGGTTTTAATTAACGGGTAAATAAAATCGAAGATATAATTAAATCATACTTTACACTGAATCATAATTTATTCCTCATGCATATTTACATTATAGCTAACTATATTAACGAATTAGTGCTAGGTCGGGGTATCACAGTCCTGGTGAGGTGAGTTGGCGTCGAGAGTAGCGCGAGATCTTCAGTAGTGGTAGCCACCTGCGCCCGCGCCGCCGTGAGCGCCTGAGCCGCCGTGGCCGCCAGAGCCGCTGGGGTTGTACTGGCCTTCGCTGAAAAGTAGAATGAAACATGACACTTCCAATAGTAGTTTAACAATACATTTAAATTGAGAAAAGATAGTCGTTGTGTCGTTGGCGAATTATTTAATTTCACTTGTCCTGTTAGATCCTGTCAGTGAGTGTCAGTCTGCAGCGTGATAATCGTCACGTCTTTCGCACTGTGGTTTAATTATGGACATGCACGTTCAGCGGTGACATGCAAAGGCTTTTTCACTTTCGCGGTATGGAATACGACCAAAAGAAATATGCACAGTCGCGGAATGAAAAGGTTAGACACCTTTGGACCCACAGTATTATAATAATAAAGTCCAAAAGTGACGCACATATTCGTTTCTCGACTATACCTATACGATAAGATTAGGATTTATCCACCAAAATTATGGCGTTTATTTTCAAATCAAGCTCTCATTTGGTCAAATCATAACGTTCATTACCGCACCAAAAGAATTTCATCTAGTCTAAAACTAGTATTAACTTACGAAGAAGGATTGCGCCTGTTGAACTCAATGGACTTCAGGATCGCCTCCGGGATGGGGGGCGGGGTGGGGATGTGGGCGCCGACGGGGTGGAAGCCGTTCTGATCGGCGGTGTACGAGATGGAGATCAGCTGGCCATCGGGGGCGGTGTACGAGAACCCGCCCTCCGCTGTCACCGCGGGGCCCTCTGGCCCGGGGGCGCGGGGGGCTCCGCTCTCGTGCGCTCTGATGCCGTTACCGGTCTCATAGCTGTTGAAAAATAACATTAGTAATTTTAAGCATTAGCCTATACCCACTCACGCTTCCCATTATGGGGCACAAGTCACTGCCCAGTCCCGGGGCCCCACTCTGCTCGGGGAAAATAGAGAAAATAGGGAGAAACCGAATTTTCCCAGGCAAGAGGCAGCTAGATCGCTACCCTAAAACCCCCTATTCCAAATTACATAGAATTCGTTGGAGCTGCTTATAGTATAGAATGAACAAGCTACCTATTATTTAGTGGTATTATTTCTGGACGATATAGTTAAGTACTATAGAGGTACATATCAAACTAAATTGTTGGTATACTAGTTAGAGCCAATGCTCAAAGGTGAGCGATATAAATTTTCCGATTGTGTTTCTAGGTCTCTTGTTTATTATTTCTTCGTAATTATTGCGACAGCCGTGTCTGGCATGAAAATATAATCCTTTTTGCATCATTCGAGAAATTACCAAAGCGGACCCCGTATCAAATAAGTGACAAGATAGAACATCCGTCACTGGCTGACACCGTTCGATAGAAAGAGGCTGACGCTCTATCTTGTCACTTATCGCGTGATAAGGCCGACCATGATACGGGGTCTGGGTTCGATTAGGGCACAACCGGCAAAAACGCTAGGAGGATGATGCACTATTCGAGAAATCTAAGATGTACTGACTTGAAACGGTAGCTGCCATCACCGTTGTTCACATTCTCGAACTTGGTGATCGGTATGTTGGCGCCGCCGTGGGATCCCCCGAACGAGCCGCCCCCCGAACCACCAAAGGCCCCGCCGCCGCCGCTGCCCCCATGACCGCCGCCGAGGTGTGGGGGGAGGTATTGCTGCTCCAACCGCGCACAGCAAACCACGGCCAGAAGCGCCGCGCAGGATAATGTGAACTGCAGTAAAGAAAATAAACAACTTTTACTTATCTAGGTGATACATATCTGAAATAAGTACATTTTATTCAAAGCACATGTTCTAAAGCGTATGCGTTCGTAGATTTTGAACAGGACGAAGAAATTTATTTGCTTTTTGTTATAAGGTATAATTTCATATTCAAATCCATTTATTTTCATTTTAAAGCAGGGAATATCCATGGAACTATCTATATGTGGTCTATTTACGTGAACCAAATCTAGAAACGATTCCAATACTTTTTTCCCTCGAATATGCAGTTGTAATTTCGCTGAAACTACCGGGACAACAGAGGAACTCACCAGAGCAGTGGTCATAATTGGAGCAGTGCAATTATGTGTTAAGTCAGTTCCCCGATGTTCAGTTGTTTACTGAATACTACTGCAGAGATGTGCCTGGTTTTATATTGCTCGGTTTTGCCCTTTCTCGGTTGCCTCACCTTGGTGCGTGCTCTGCCGATATCGGCCGCTTCATCCAAACGCCTCAAGCTTTTCTGTTTTTAGACATATTTCTGGAACCCCGTTAAGGATATGGATATCCTTTAAAGGAAAAACATTTGTAGATTAACGCTCTGGGTGTAAGAATAGGTGGATTGCGATTTGATACAGCACATACAGCATATGATTTTGTGAGGTTACGAGTATAGATACCTACTGCCGTATAATTAAAGCTCGTACAAAATTATCTCCTGAAAGATTAAATTCTATTACTTTAGATATGTATTTGTGGAATAATATGGAAAATTATTACAGTAGTGATTAAATCGCATTGGAATACGTAGAGCGCCCAGATAAAAAATGCCTATAGGGTGACCGTTTTTTTGATACCCATGCAGAATTGTAAAATGTTGTTTTTAAAAATCCGTTTTCAATAATACTGTATTCATATTATGCAAGAAAATTGTAATGTAGTTGCATGGTTTTCTATTCCAATCCATTCCTTTTCCGTGAGCACGCTCTGCTCCTATGTGACCAACGTGAAGTTTAATTTGTCTTCCCTTAGGATCGACGGACTGTCAAGTTTCCTATATTGTTCGCCACTACCGCGAGCGCGCCAGTGTGATTCAGGCCTTAACTCTTAAGCCTCCCACAGTATTTTGTCACAGTCACAGACCGGCGCGGTCTGCGGTGGCGGTCCACAGATTTTTTTTTACAATTGTTGTCAAGTTACCTATTGACCACCACCGTAGACCACCTCAGTGTGATTCATTCCTTTTTCTCATAGTTATTTCTTGTATGAGAAATCTATGAAATGTACGCCAAAAAAAGGGATTTAAAAAGGCCATATTGCACCATGCCATTTGCCACGTAATAAGACACACATCTCAATCTTACATAAATATGACCTATTTACTTACTGTTATATACAACCGATGGATATTTAAACATCACTACATTTTATGGCAGGCGGTCAGTAAATTATTGCACCTTTGTCGATAGTGATTGACGTTTTACTTAACGCTGCATGTTGGCTACAATAACTGTGCATATTGTAATCGTGATAGGCTTACCATTGGGTCCATCTACTAGATAACTAGCTTCTGCAGCTAGCTAATGCAGACGGACTGCATTGAACTCGATTATATAGCAGGTCGATACAAACTTTTACCCTCCCATGTCACCCCCTTAGGGGATGATTTCGGGGATAAAAACTATCCTATGTCACTCTCCATCCCTTCAACTATCTCCACTTAAAAAATCACGTCAATTCGTCGCTCCGTTTTAGTGGTAGCCCTACGCTTAAAAAAACCGCAAATCGATGTACAGTTTAGCCCTTTGGCACACACACACATACATACTACACATATACACATATAGGGAGTGCCGAAACATTTTTCTTTTTGTATAAAAAAAAATTTTTTTTTTCAGAAACCTATCGTGTGTAGTATCATTTGAAAGGACTTTTTGAGGCGATTCTAAAAATTTATCACATTATTACATTTAAGCCATATTTTTTTAATTAAAACAAAAATAATTTTCGTAACATACCAAGTTTGGGCTCCTCCAGACACGATATGGCTGATTTTTAAAAAATTCAATATACCACAAATGATACGTGATATCCTCATATCTAACCTTAAAAAAGCAATTATGAAAATAATTGCATTCAGTATTTTTTTTTATTTTTCAATATTACCAAGTAATACAGTTCTACTTCAATACCTATTTTACGTGAGTTATGGAACTGTACTGCAGATACGGTACATACGAATCATAAAATGATAAGTAGTATCCATATATCCTACGGGAAATACCTTTTTAATCCTTTAACTGCGCCTTTTCATCAGTTGGTATAGTTTGTTTAGTTTTTGTCAGAAAATATCAAGGTTGGACACTTGCAGATACGATATACCCAACTAATTAGGTTAGATATCAAGATATAATGTATAATAAATGATCCGTTATATCTTGATATCTAACCCCAAGAAAGCAGTTTTGAAATAATTTCATAGTTTTTTTTTGAATTTTTTATGTAATAATTAAATACGCGGAATAAATAACCCAGCGACACATTATAACTATAGTTATTAATAAGATAAGATAAGATAAGATATAATTTATTGTCAAAACTGATGACAATTAACATTTTGCTTAATGACATGTTGGTAAGTGTATAACATTCCCAAACATATTATTTGGTGTAATGAAAAATGGATAATTGACACTTTATTTAGATTTACTCCAATTTCGTTCCTGCTAAAAATACGTATTAATAGGCAAGGTGGAACACGCTCATGAAAATCCGCCAAAAAATAATTTAAATAATTTTACCAGTGGTATGCAAAGTAGACCATATGATGTTAGTTATTTTGATGGTTCGACGTTTTACTTTTCGATTATTTGGGCGTCGCCATTTCAATGGTCGAGATATTGTCATTCGATATTTTAAACGTTCGGCATTTGTATTTTAGACCAATTAGACGTCGATATAATAACATTAGATATTTCGATTGTTCGATATTTTGATTTTCGATATTTTGTACTTCGATGTTTTCACTGTCGATATTTCAATTTTCGATCTTCTAATACGTGCCCTTAGGATTGTAGTGTACTCTTATTATATGTATGTACCAAAATCTTTACGCTAATAAATAATTTTCTTTCTTTCATTCAAATGGATGCATGCTAATGAACGGACGACGAACGTCATATAATGACTATATTCACGAACACGCGCTCCGTCGGCGGTCAATATGTTGTGATTATGTGTGTACTTTCGATATTCACTTGTGCGCCATTTGTCTCGGTGGCAAATGGATGCATCCAATTGGTGTACCTTACAATATATTGAATTTTGTCATTCACGACCGTTTGATTCAGATGGTGCGTTGCTGCGTGCGTTGCTATGGCTACCAATGTATTTGCATATCAAACGGACTTTTTTTCCTACTGTAGAGGTCGTCTAAGCAACCTGGTGCAAGCAACCCTCGTGCTGGCTGGACAGCACTGTGCAGACGTTCGGAGTTCAAATCAAGCTGTCTGAAAATCTATAAATAGAAGAGGAACCGAAGATGTCCAGGACAAGTCCAGGATTGGCCCCCGAGGCTTTCGTCTATCAAGTTATCAAATAAATTAAATATCAATTATATCCTAAATAAGTCTCTGCCTCTGAGTTAACCCCCCTACACTACCTATCGAGCTATCTTCTCAAGTTGGGTCCCCTAAAGGGCCCTCATCAACGGCCTCAAATAATCCTACTTATTTAATCGCATGGCATACTTTATTTCGCCGTTAATGTTTGTCACTCTTTAGCACCACCCAAGCAAGCGTCCATAGGCTATGGTAACCACTTGCCATCAGGTGGGCCGTAAGCCTCCTAGCCACCGAAGCGGTATAAAAAAATAACCCAGGGGATACGTGCAGGGTTGTGGTAGGTAGCGGCAAACTGAGCTTCTGCAGGAGGCGATGGACGTATGGGAGCAGCGACTGGAAAGGCCGAGCGCCGGCTGCCGCACTATAGAGGCGGTTCACCCAGTCCTCCATGACTGGGTTGAAAGAGACTTCGGGGTTCTCACCTTTCGGCTGACGCAGGTGCTGTCGGGACACGGTTGCTTCGGCAACTTCCTGCATAATATCGCACAAAGAGAGCCGACCCCGAAATGCCACCAGTGCGGAGCCGATATAGACTCGGCCCAGCACACATTGGCTGAGTGTCCGGCTTGGAGTGCAGAAAGACATGAGTTGGTCAGCCGAATAGGACAAGATCTGTCGATGCCGGCCGTAGTGCGGGCTATGGTATTCAGCAAAGTGGCCTGGAAGGCGATGCTCGACTTCAGCGAGCTCGTTATGGCCGAGAAGGAGGCGGCAGAGCGAGAGCGGGAAGCCCGGGCTGAGGCTGACCCAATGCGCCGCCGCAGAACTGGGCGCAGGCGCGCAACGCACAATCGGCGCTTGTCACCCTAACGAAGACCTCAGGGAGGCAGTCACGGGGGCGACTGCCACCCATAGGGAAGAGGTCCTCGCGTTGGAGGGCGTGTCGGGTGTTCGGACACGCCCCTGAGAAAAAGGAAAAAAAAAAAAATTAGTCTGGGGGACTAATAAACATCTCCTCCCCTGCAGCGATGGGTCCCATTCAGGGATAGCTGCTGGTGGAGTCGCGGAAGTGTGCGCGAGCGTTCCCGTGGCTCCACCAAAAACCAGCGCGCAGAGCACCGTGGGGTTTTAGACGGTAGTCCGGGCGGTTCCCGGGAGTCCGTCATACCGTTCTGGTTCCCCAACCAGACCGGATGCATAAAGGCATTTCCCCACGGAAAAAAAAAAAAAAGTTAGCTCCTGCGAATGCGAGAAACAGTTGTCTCCCAGTACTTTGACTAATCCTTACTATTATTATAAATGCGAAGGTTTGGATGCTTAGATGTTTGTTGCTTAATCAGTTAATTACGCTTAAACGGCTCAACCGATTTTGATTACATTTTGCACGAAGAAACTTTATAGCCTGGATTAAAATATAGGATACTTTTTATAGTTTTTATCTCGGCTCCACACAGACAAAGTCGCGGGCGGAAGCTAGTTGCCACTAAAATATCAAACTGACTGCGCTAGCCATGTTTAGGATAAGCGTGCACTGCGGATTTTTGCCGTGCGTTTATTTTACGCTAAATCTGTGAAGTATGGAACTTCCTTGAAGTGCGCGCACTGCGGAAAATAATCCGTATGCTGATTAAAATCTGTGGTGTGCTGCAGATTGGTTGCGGTGCGGCGCCGCATGGTTTTTCTGCATCCTATGGACTAGTATGGATCATTATGAAACCCCGCGCACTGCGGAATAAAATCCGTGCGGACGCCGGACGTCTGCCATCTAGTAACGCAGTTGTTCTCGCGACACGGTGCTGCTTTCGACGTGCGTTCTTTACTTTAATTGGGACTAGAACGGCAATACGTGCGGATATGTCACCGCTATGCGTGTACTGGACAGTCACGTTTCTTTTTCCTTTGCGATTTTAAGAACGCGCCGCAACTCGCTGCACCGCAGTGCGCGCTTAGCCTTAAACGCTACATTATTGACATTTAGGCCGCGTTCGCATCGGCTTCTTGGAGCGGTTTTTTAGAATTAGAATTAGGAATAATAACAAGTTAAATAATTAAAAAAACCGAAGAAAAACAACTGCTTCTTAGGGTTCCATAGTCAACAAGGGGGCTTTGAAGCCCAATATCTTGCAAACGAATCACTGATTTGAAAAACGGTTTTAGGAAACCTATAATATTTTTGAACGAGCTACCTAACGATTTCCAACACCATGGGTTTAACGCGAAAAAAAATACAACGCCGCTTTAGGTGTAGGGGAGGTACCCTAAAAAAAATCAAGATTTTATTGCACTGTTTTGTCCGCGTGATTGATTTATTGCAGCCGAATTACAGTTTTCTAGTAGTAATGGTTACTGAGCTTAGTTTTACTATAATTTATCATTTATTATAATAGTATTCCGGTGAATAAATGGGTTAATTGGGTCGGGTCATACACAAAAACTCATCTTTCCTGCTGTCAATATAGGTGCACATAAATAATCTTTTCATCATCGCATAATAATATTTAAGAGGAGACGCCGTTTATGCGAATTGAGAGTCCAACAAAAAATTTGGCTTTGTACCTATCCCTTAACTTTGACAATTTCCACAGGAAAAACGTGAACCTTAGTTAGTCAAATCAGAGGGTAACTGCCTCATATTGTACAATAAATATAAATACTTGCTGACAATTTTACACCAATCGACCTAGTCCCAAACTAAGCAAAGCTTTATGGGTACAAGACGACGATAAATAAATACTTAAATAATACATAGAAAACATCCATGACTCAGGAACAAATATTCGTGCTCATCACACAAATAAATGCCCTTACCGGGATTCGAACACGGGACATCTAGCTTCGTAGGCAGGGTCACTCAATGTATATGGTTCTGATGTTAAATGGTGGAAGTTCATTCGACAGCCGTAATCGCCACATTCGAATTACGTCAGTACTCACGTTTTCACGCTTTTGTAGGTACTTACTAATAAAATTATATGTTTAGAGCTGCTTGTCCGTTTGCTTTTTTATGTTAATTTAGTAACTAATTGGGATGGAGGACCTTTTGGACGATCATCATTTTTAGAGTTCACTTATAGTTTCGTTCGCCATGTCCGTCTGTCCGTCTGCGGCTTAGCTCAGTGATCCTTACTACTAGAAAAGAAAGCTGTAATTCGGCTTGGGTATACAACGTGTTATAAAAATTATAAGAATAAAAGTAAGATATTTTTTTAACTCGATTATTTTTGCGTTAGTGTGGAGCGTTGGCCGACTGACTGGGGCGACCTGCTCCATACAAAATTAAAAAAAAATTGCGGCCAAAAAATATTCTCTTAGTTTTTTCTTGTAACGCGATGCCAGTTATACCCTTAAACGGGTTTGCGTTATTTTTTTAACACGTTGCATAAACCATTCACGTCGTCGTCGAACAAACGGTAAAAATAATAAGTGGAGAAGTTATTTCTTTACTTTTAACCCATAGTGTGGGATATCGTTGGATAGCTTGTTTAAAAATATGATGTGTTTTTACAAAAAAAAACATTTTTTAACTCAGTGAGCCGTTTACGTGATATAATAAGGCTTTAAAGCCCTAATTTTTGTTCAAGTGTCCCCCCCCTGCCGTTTAAATGGCTGCTACTGAGAATGTGAAAAAAATCGTGGCAGTAGTACATGATGAATTTAAAAGGAAAGCTATCACGGCTAAGTAGGCTTAACTAGTTACCGAGTAATAGTCGACCAACTTAATGTGTACTTGGAAAGGCCATCTTTCTTACAAATTCGGCCGACGCAACTGCACCATTTAGTTGGCGTAAGAATGTAAGAAAGACAGACAGGCAACTACGAAATCCTACATTTCGCTTGTCCCGCCATGCACTTGACCGGTTTTTATTATTATTTTATTGTTATACCTAGTAGCCAAACTAGGTAACACATATTCCGTAAAAAAATATTACGAACCTTTCTTGAGACACAAAAAACCGTTTCTTATTGGAGCCCCTTTACATTTTATTTCTATTTAGTAATACATATTTTGTAAGATGTTCAATTGTCTACCTATTACGGTTCATGAGATACAGTCCGCGGATGGACAGCGAAGGCTGAGTATTAATATTCGTTTGCAAGAAAATTTATGTTTTGCTTTTCTTGCAGAAGAGGTAGAACACATATTTTCGGCGTCTCAATCATTGAATCAATCAAAACCAATCTCCTTAGTTGGACATACAGGAGTAACATATCTGTATGCTGTTGGCATCTGGGTAATTGACAAATGTACACTAACGCAAGTGGAGTCGCGGGAGAGCCTTCTGCATAACTGAATCGCAATAATAGGCGGTTCCGAATCCGAATGCTCGCACTTGCACGATTGCAAAATACTTTTATTGTTTACAAAATTGATTCTTATTATCAAGGCCTTCCATTTACGGGCAGACTAAAGTTCGATAAAATATCGGACTATACGAGTAGAGCATCGATGAGACAAATCTGGCAAACAAACTGCCAGCATTACGTAGTTGTTGCTTCAGTATAGTTTATAGTTCTTTCAAAATTGCTTGGGTACATGGGTACCCAGCTGAACTAAATACTACTATAAATTGTACTAGGACGACATGTGTCACAGCGTACGTACCTACGCTTTACGTAGTGACCTACACATTTAGGCTCAGGTTGGGTACACTGTAACTGTATACGCAATTGATTAATCTTCAAAACTGTATATTAAAAGTACATTTTACGTAGTGACCTACACATTTAGGCTCAGGTTGGGTACACTGTAACTGTATACGCAATTGATTAATCTTCAAAACTGTATATTAAAAGTACAATTTAAAATCTTTTTGATTTCATTACTAATTCGTGTTTATTTGTTTATATCTGAGAGGTTGCCTGGGATCGGAGTAAATGAAGGGCCTACTTTGAGCTACACCGACAAGACCTTAGCTCTTAAATAAACAAAAGAAGAGGTGTGTTTGTATCGTATACATATTGTTGCTGTTATTTAGTGCACTATTATGGTGAGCAAAATTAAAAAAATGGTCTTTGATTACCTAATTACCTATATTCATTACACTTACGTACTAACTTAAATATACATATATATGTAGGTATACGAACAGAGCAAGCCAAATAAAATCTTGTAATACAACATCATAAGTAGGTGTCCATTTTAAATTTAACTCTATTATTGTTTGGTAAAATCGCCATGGACTCAATGAAATGCACTTTGAGATGTTAATTCTTGTATGCATTTTCGTTCAAACCTTTATCAAAACCAATTGACCCTCTTCAAACTTACGCGGTACAAGGTAAAGGAAGCAAAATGGTCGTTCAGAAGCAAAACGAAGTATAATTTGATCAGTTTCATACACACTTGGTGCTTTCTTGTTTTGGGCAACAGATGGAGATTATTTGCGTACTCCATTCACATTGCCATCCGCCTGACACCGTAATAAGATTGACCTCGATCCCTTGAACTCACAGATACATATTTTACGAGTATTACGATCAGTTACCAGTATTACAAGTTACAACTACATTCGCACTTTCACCAAACTTGATCGCCCACTGCAATTATTGAATGGTAATAATCTAATAATGTTAGTAGTTTTATGCGAATACTGCAAAAAAAAGTTATATTACACAGTGACACACAAGATGCCTCAACTGTATACACTCATGGTAAAATGCCCATTCTCCTTTGAACAAAACATAGTTTCTGTGACATAGGTAGGTACTGGTTACCAAAAACTGTGTACTTAAGATTAATGAGATGAGATTGCCCGTGTCACCTGCACTGCACTAGGCTACGTAATTTAAGTATTATATACAAAAAAATGTTCGGTTCTGGCGCTTCGCTCGCTCGGCTCGCGCACTATATGGTCGCAGTTCTACCTAACACTCCTCCTCGCTTCGCTCGTCGTCGTACCTACCCGAGACCTGCCTTGAGGTGAATTATGCTATATGTTGAAAGTGCAAAAGGTCTCGCTTATTTATTTTAGTATTCATTATATTATTAATTTTAATGGTTTGTTTATGTCTAAAGTAGGTAATTTCTTGTAAAATCCACTTATATCTTCTGAAATTTATAGCATTGACGATTTATGTCAAGTAAGTCATTATGATAAACACGTTTTATACCAAATGATAAATATAGTAAATGTCTTTTATACTAATTGTAATTATAGCCTTCAATCATTATATAACTTTTTACATTAAATCATTTGAAAATTATCTGAAACAATATTACTTATACTATTCGTTACATTATATTGGTATATCAAACCAAAATAGATAATTGAAATTATATAAAACGTCGTGCACCCAGCCCAGTTACACATCCAGTTTAACGGAGTTCCTCGTATCCCCGACGTCTCCAATTTCTTAATAAGTATTGGGATTGACACTGTGTCAAAGGCCTTGGCAAGGTCGAGGAGCACTCCGACACAGGCCCTACCTCATCATCATCATCATAATCATCATATCAGCCGAAAGACGTCCACTGCTGGACATAGGCCTCCCCCAAAGAGTGCCAAAGTGACCGATCCCGCGCCACCCGCATCCAGCGGACTACCGCAACCTTTACCAGGTCATCAGTCCACCTTGTCGGGGGCCTACCCACGCTGCGCCTACCGCGCGGGCCCTACCTATACTTAGATAAGTATTTAGCATAAAACTACCTTATTACGATATAAAATAATATTCTCTTTATTATTATTAATTTTCTATACTAATATTATTTTAAAGAGGAAAAGTATGTGAGATTGTAGCTTTGTAAAATGTAAGTTTGAATGTAATGGGAAATCTCCGCAATCACTTATCCGATTTTAAAAAAATCTTCTTTTTAAAGACTTAGAAAGCTACAATCTCACACACTTTTCCTCTTTTTATTATTAGGTTGTACAGATTTAGTATAACATAGAATAGAAGTATAGATAATGTGCTATATCTGAAAGATACTCTATTAGTAAGTAGTTCCTCTATCACAATTCCGATAAACAAACATAAATCGCGGAATCTAAGAAGCTGTAGGTACTAAATAGAAATGGAAAGACAATTCGATACCTTTGCTTCTCTTGTACTCACAATGCAATCAACGTTGGGTCTTGGGATTGAATCGCAAGCAATCATTTCCAACAAACTAGTTCGATCCGGAATGAGGCAGCCGATTGTTCGACTTATTTGGATGCAGCTATGATGTACAACATACACCACATTAGTAATAAAGCTTTTAGTAACACTGTATTCGTGATCAAGTCTTTAGTTACGTAATAATGATATATGATTTAGGTAGATACACATTAAATTATTTGCTATAATATACCTACAGAGTTACCTAGTGTGTTTATAAACTTATATAACCAATAGCTTAATTAAGCCAATGTTTTCCACAATGATAGCGGGTCAGAGGACCGATTTTTGACATTCGAGCGCTCGACTCTTTCACTTGAAAACTGACAGAAATTATGAAATGCTATACTGAAATGACGATCGAAAATTTAAAAACGAGCGGTATTGACCACTCGTATTCAATTCTATCGGTAGAAAGTAAGTGCCAGTAATTTTGACACTACAATAGCATTTACTTTTATTTAATTTTCGAGCGGTCGAAAGTCTAAAATCGACCCCAGCTCTTAGTATGTATATATCTTCATTCTCTCTGCACATATATAAAATTTAGCTCTTCATCTAAAGTAACTTCACCAAAAATGGTAAAACATCATCCCGTCAACAAATTTCATTGTCGCGAAATCCTCTTGGTGTCGTTGCCTAAAAATAAATCTGCGGGTTGAATGAGAAATTAAAAATGTAATATCTCATCTCGGTGATTTCAGTTGAAATTGTTAAAAAAATACAAAATGAGCTTTTGTTCCCGTTTTCATTTCTGTAGTATAATCATAAAAGAACTCGTGTCGCAAATATGTAGGAACAAGTTATTCAATGCTTTGTTGTTTTTAGTTAGGTAGAAGGATAATCCACATATATGTTTAATTTTCAGGTTATTCAGTGTAAACCACGATTACACAATTATACACGGTCTTGGTTATTACAAATTTCTTAGATGATATTTATTGCAATTGTACTTAATGGAAAAGTGAAAGTCTAGTATAAACAAAAGCAATAATTTTGTCAGTTAGAATAGGATGCTTCTGCGAGGCAGATTAACAAAGCGGCTGTTTCTGCTCTATCAATGATTTTTATTTAGAGAAATTGAGTAAGTACCTACCTCATCATCCTTCTAGCGTTACTCCTGGTTGTGCCCCGAAAGGATCCCGGGGTCCGCTTTGACACCTAACCCCCAAGATTTGGCTAAGGCATTAGTTTTACGTAAGCGACTACCTACAACTTAAATAATCCATTGAAAGACAACCTTAATATTTCTGAAGCCTTGAACAAATGGCTCCAATATAATCATCGATTGGGCAGTTACGAAATCTATTGAAAAAGAAATAAGAACAGCATCCTTATTCACCACACAACGCCTTGAACTTTCGCGTATCTCGGAATTTCAGAGCAGTTTTAGGTCGATGGCTCTCACTTAATAATAGCAATCCGTGCCCTGCCCTAACTCGACTACTAGATGGATAAATAAATGCCTTCATAACTCGGATAGGTAGCCACCACGTAGAACCGTACACTTTTATAATGCGTAGTTATGAGGGCCTTAAGAAAGACGTACCTACCTACTCCAAGGTAGTAAAATAATATAACTCGACTTTGACTCGTAAGCACAGTATTTAAAACTCTGCACACATGAGTCCAAATATTCAGAGCAATGACGCGGAGTTGCAGTATCTAAGAGGCAACCGGATGGCTCGCGGTATTTGATTTCCGAAGAGTTGTGGAACCGACCTGTGCAACTCCAACTGAGCCAACTTATAGGGCGGAAATACATAAATACTTATGTGACAAAAATATATGACAAATATCGAGGCAGCCGATTAAACCGCGGTTGCCTGAAAGTTCGTACGCTGTTTATATATTTTTTATTACAACCCTCCTGGTGCGACAATATTACTTTCGCGACAAATACTTTAAGTATACAATAAGTATTTAATTTAACAGAATAAAATAAGTATTTAAGGGCAAAATCACTTTTGTTGTATGGGAGCCGGCCTACAACAAACGTGTTTTTTTTTGCCGTTTTTAGGGTTTTATAGATAATGGTACGGAACCTTCGTGCGTGAGTCCGACTCGTTCTTGGCTGGTTTTTATGTTTTAGATCCACATTTAGATATACATATGCGTCACAATGCAACGCATACGTCAGGGACCGATCACTTTCCCTGAGAAGGAATCTATGGACGCGCGTAGATGCGTAGCACTTTATGACATTTACATTTGAGCGATTAAAGTAGGTAGTGTGTAATGTAAATCGCCGACATCCCTCGAATCTGATGACTGCGTAGCACTGCACCCCTAAACTGCTAGGGGGCAGAGAACCTGATCGCAGGATTCTGAATTACTTACACCATCCGTTTAACCAAACGTCCAACTTTTAAAGGGTCGTAATTTTCCATTATATAAACAGAAACTTAGTAGTGTATGCGCAGCTTTAGAAGGGAGCATTACCCCATCAGTGTATCACGCTAAACTCTTTGGGTGTATCGATACCTATTTATTCATTCTATGGTTACTACTCTATGTCACGCAATTGTCACACTTGACACTAATATAAGACGATATATTTGGATGTTATGTAAATTATCAATGGTATCAATAAAATATTTTCCAATATTTACCCATATTCGCCAAGGTGCCAAGTTTCGATTTAAAACCTAACAATGTTTATGCCAAGTTTTGTCATCAAACTAATAGAGCTGGTAGGTGCTAAGATAATTTTCACAAACGGTTTCTACAAAAAGATTTAGCCTCTGTTTAGACGATGTAAATCTAATAACTGTACATACCTACATTTAACCAAAATCTCATGATCTGTCAATACAGACCATTGAGCAGCGTTTGAGCAGTGGGCAGATACAATTATCTGCCCACTGCTCTCGTTCCGTATAATGAGGACTTAGTTATGTTGAACTCTGTTTCTTTAACAGGGAATAGCAACAGCCTGCCTAGTACTACAACAGTACAGCTATGACCTGACAGACGTGCCAACTCTGATCCTTTGCTCTGGAACATACGTCGGCTTCATATTAGTGCTTACAGGAGAAATAATCGGTGAGTCAATCATCTGACGTTTAATGTGTGCAATTTTAGGCTCAGCTTTAGAATGACTGGCATCGAGTTTATGGCTCATTTTTGTATCTTCATCATCTCGTCTCATCTCATTTGAAGATGATTCCTCACCAAATTTAATGTTGTGAAAACCCAGAGTTCTTGAGAAAAATAAAATAAAGTTTCCATATAAATTTCAGAACTTGACTGCTTTTGATTTCTTTTAATTAATTAAAATGTAATCTAATGAGCAATATTCACTTCATCACAAAACCGATTCAGCCAGGGGGTCTTGTCTGCTCTTCCCCTAGAGAGAATGTAAAAATCGGAGGCGCGGAGCTGCGTCACGCGAGGGCGGAATGGCTGTTCTCCCGCAGCGCCGGAGCTAGGGCGGAGTACGACTGCTGATGTCGAAGGCTCGCGGAGCTCGCTCGCTGTCATAACCTCAAATATCTCGAATATTTTGGTAACCAAGCATCTCCGCGGGGTGACCCCCATCCCCTCCCCCTTTTCTAGCCTTTAAGGGTCTCCCTGCACCTATAGACGCGGAATCAGCGTTAGCCGATCAAAAAACTCTATGTCCACGCAATAAGAGCGAAAAGACGTCGATCGGCTCGGCCGACGCGAAGCGACGTCCATCCACGGGATTACGAACAAAACACGAGGAACGTGGTACAAACCACTCGGCGAAAGCCGATTCCGCGTCGATAGGTGTGGGGAGACCCTAAGGGGATGTTGCAGATACTAAAGAACATTATCACGACGTTACCAATATCAACACGTAAAATAACGCGCACAAGTGGGTCAAAATCTGGTCAAACTACACGTAATGACGCCGTCCATGGAAATGTATATCGAAATTTTCAATATAATTATTCTCGAAAACTATGTCCTATGGGTTTTCACAACTTTAAATTTGGTGATGAATCATCTTTTAACAACTAAAATATATTTAAAAAATTGAAGCATGAGCTCCATGCCAGACTATTCTACAGCCCTTTCCAATTTTATATTGAACTGGATCAAAAAGCAAGCAGCTTGATCGCTAATATTAGGTTAACTAAACTTTACTCATACCTTCTGCAACATAAAAATAATAAAGTCGCATTAATGCAAACAGCCAAATCAATTTAAAAGACAGAAGCGATTTTATTGCGAGTCTTAATTGGGAATCTAACCCATAGCGTCTGGCAATGTAGTCAAACACTGAATTGCTTAAAGTACCTACTTCACTTCGTTCGAAAGTAGGTATATGCTTTTAGCATAACCTAACCACGTACTCAATCAGCTGGGAGTAAGCTACCTGCTACAACACGTTAGGTTCTTCTATCAGACTTTGTGGCATGGTTTTAGTTCCAGGCAACTGGAAGTGGCACCTAGCGCATGCAAGCGCTGTCAACGCTTAAAAGCGACAATTAGATCTAGGTATTGCTTTCAGGTGCCCTGATTCCAAAACCGTGTCATATATCCTGACTCGGGAACCTGACGTACGCGTTGACCCTACAGAGCGTTAAATGTTTTAGGGGAGATGGTATTCGCGCCGCTAGACGTCATCCAGGACGTGTACTTTAGCGTCCTGGGGATGGTAATGTTCGGCACGTGCGGCTGGATCCTGTACACTGCGCGCTCGGACCCGGAGCGGAGCCCGCGCACCGACGACACGTATGCGGCGTACGCAGTGGGCCTGGCCGCCGTCAATGTCGTCGTCTTGCTGTTGGACTTGAGAGTGTCGAGCATTACGTCGGACGCGCCTTGTCGCACGTGCCAGTAAAGCCTTCGATCGCCCCGTGTTCGCGAAGAATGAAATGAATGGGTTGACAGATTTGCGGATATTTGCATTTCAAAGATGAAGAGTAGTTATTGAACTGGCCATGTTAAGATACCTATGTAGCATTATCTACTTGGAAGCAAAACAAAAGGACTCGACAGGTGTCTATAGCATCGAATATTGGGAAAAATTATTAACGCTGTGGATGCACTGTTTGCATAAATGCGACTTTGGAGAGTGTCTGTCCATATTTTTGGTAACACGTTGTTAAATTCAATCCTATTATTAGTAAGTTCGAGAACAACCACTATCTGCTTATCGATTAAACCGGCTTGTTGTTTACTTAGTTGTATTATTTCTGTCGTACCTCTCAGACAAGAGAACAGCAGATTTCCATAGTTATTCCCCACACAAAATTCCTGCAATATATTTTACAGAAACATCTCATCATTATTAAGCTTTGGAATTATCAATTTATCACACTCCAAGTAACACCATGAAACGCTCAAAAGCCTCAGGTAATGTAAGATTCAAACCATGACTGAGGGTTAATTTTTCCTGGTCGATAGCTCGGCTCATTTTCATGGTTCAGAAGGGCTACCGGGAAATGAAAACGAACTACGTTTGTGTATCTCCGTCTCTGTCGCACTTGTTTGTACGAGCGACAGAGACGGAGATATTCGAACGAAGTTCGTTTTCACTTCGCGGTAGCCCCTCAGAGATCGTGCCAGTTTTGTTTTTGTCAAAGCGCAAAACAAATCACGACACACGCTGTAATGATAGATGCGGGGTGTAACAATCAGTGAAAATGAGTCTTAAAGTATCTATGATTGGTTGCACAGGTGAAATAATCGCAGGCAAGCAAGACCCGTTCATCGAGGCGTGGTGGTCGAGCGTAGGCGCCGTGCTGTTCGGTGCCTGCGCCGCGCGCACGCTGCAGGGCTGGCGCTACGTGCCCGACTGCCCGCGCCGCAGCCACGGGCGCGCCGCCGCCATCTGCGCCCTCGCCGCCACCTCCGTCCTTATCATCGACGCCATCCGCGTCCTCTGCGATGACGACGGCTCCTCCATCGCCAGCTCCCACCACAAACCCACCAAAAGCCACGCCCCCAACTTCGGCCTGAACCTCACTGGCGCTTACAACAACACGGCACCTATGTGCATAAGTAACATTTCGCCTATCAGATTAAACCCAGCTAGTTTACCATTCAAAGACACATTCAATACCGGTGTTAACTTCCATCTAAAAAATGCGCCCATGGGTGGCGGTACTCCCAAAATGTCCCCTCAGAAAGTAACTCTCAGCAAATTACCTACTCCCCTCAGAATGACTCCAAAAACAATGCGAACATTCTGGTAACATTTTATTATATTACTATGATGGAACTGGACATAAAGTATTATTTATAAACTTGAATTAATTCACTTGTTAGCTGTAATGACAGTTTTTTGTACCTATCCAATCTTGCGAGTTGATTTTTAACCACTTCTATATTTTTTATTGGATTTAGAGGCATGCAGGATGCAGATGTCAACAACACAATAATAAAACAGCTGTAATAAAAATACTAGTGTACGATTAATTCATTTATTGACGAAAAACTATGCACAGTTTCTTTTCAGATGAACAATCATATACGTATTTAACGGTACCTATTGGGTTGGGTTTTATTGCCGACTGTACTTTTTTGCACAGTCGTTAATTACTAGGAGTTCCTATGGTCACCTTCAGACTCCATCATCAGACCAGATCTAAAGTAGGTACCATACCGTAGCATTGTCATCGAAAATAAGCCAGTAGGTATACCAAATTTGAGCCCAATTGAATGTCAGTAGTGGTTCTAATTTTGCTCCCAAGCTTTGACCAAAACCATACGTATAGCGCCAATGTTGTTATATAAAAAAGAGGTAGGTAGATAAGTTATAATTGCGTGTCTCAGCTGTCAAATTTGGTGGCCATTTTTAAACACGGAATTTCATATAGACGTGTCTACTGTCTACCTCTTTTTAGGGTTCCGTACCCAAAGGGGGAAAACGGGACCCTATTACTAAGACTTCGCTGTCTGTCCGTTTGTCTGTCACCAGGCTGTATCTCAAGAACCGCGATAGCTAGACAGTTGAAATTTTCACAAATTATGTATATCTGTTGCTCTATAACAACAAATACTGAAAAAAAAAAAATTTTTACAACAAACGCGTTTTTCGTTTTTGGTGTTTTTTATAGTAATGGTACGGATCCCTTCGTGCGCGAGTCCGACTCGCACTTGGCCGGTTTTTTATATCACATCATTATATAGCAGGTATCTTGATCCGATCCATATGACAGCTGTCATCTCAGTACAATTTTACTTTTTAAGGTAGGAATCGAGATTCACCGCGAATCATAACATACATACATTACATACCTACTAACTAACACGGCAAGTTAAATGAAAGCTTACTATACTAAAATGCTAAAAAAAACATTATATATAGTAAGTAGGCCTACATAGGCGCCGATTGAGGACGTAGCTCATAAATGAAATAACCATATTTAAATGATGGACAGCACAAACATGCACAGGTCGTTCAAACCCAAATAAAATACCACATATAATAGACCGAATTATAATACAACATATACAATACAACAGTTTATCAAAAGCGTGTCTTATTTAGCCCTGCTTCGGGAGCTAAGATCATCCTTGTCCACGGCACAGAGCGCCAGTAGGGCGTCGGCGATGAGCAACACAGTGGCGGCGATGGCGCACATGGCGGTGGCGCGCGCGTGCGTGCGGCGCGGGCAGTCGGGCACGTCGCGCCATCCGATCAGCGTGAGCGCGCCGCACGCGCCGTATAGTGCTGCGCCCGCGCACGACCACCACGCGTCCACGAACGCGTCAGACGTCGCCGACACCGCTTCCCCTGCAACAATACGTCTATTTTTGTCCATGGTTTTCGATCACTATTATACAACTTAGAAAAGTGGAAAAACCCCCGACATTTTCATTTCAAAGTCCAATATCTCAAAAACGGCTGAACAAATGAAACTGAAAATTTTCATGAAACATGGCTAAGAACACTCGGAGAAAATGATCTGACACAAAAAAACCGCATTCAAATCGGTCTATCCGTTAGGGAGCTACGAAGCCACAGACAGATACACAGATACCTACACAGATACACAAACAGATACGTTAAACTTATAACACCCCTCTTTTTTCGTCGGGGGTTAAAAATGTGAAGAGTACATTGTCCAAAAGCATCTTTTTTACGAAATGTCTAAATTCCTAAGGCGTATTCCGCTAAATGAAATGTGGACACATATGATTCAACGGAATATACTCGTATTATTTTTTTTGATGTTAGGTTAGGTTATTGTTATATCCCGAAAAATCTAAAATTTCTTCAGCGGAGCACAGTTTTCGGAATAAAAATTTCGTAAGAATAATCTTTCGGACCATCTTTGGAATTATGTAACATATAAAATCACATCTTGACAATGTGTTTCGTGCGCTCTCGTCCACGCCTATATGACCAAAATATACCTATATATACCACCAATATATGACCAATACATCTCGCAAAATAATTAAAAAGCTGACGTTCGGGAATTGGTTAGCAGCGAACAATGCGGGTATGAAGCCAACGTATGCTACGTATGACGAGTATTAGGTTTTTATTACGAGTTGCCTTTACACTTTTCCAATGACAATAATATGGTAATACCATTTGGGCCTTGAAACGAAATGATGAATCAAGCATTCAAAACATTTGTGGGTGTAATTTTTGGACATCGTATTGCAAATGTGAAAAAAACGTTTGTCAAAGTCGCATTTATACAAATGGAGTGGTCCCATTACAATGGATCCAAACTAAGAGAATGCGAGGCGAGAAGTGCACTTTTCATTTGTCGGCCAGGAAAAGCTGCCGATACATATGATATGATATGATCACGATAGTCAGTGGCTCTATTCAACTTCAAGTACAGAATTGAAATAGATTTTATATTTTTAACTCACTCGTTTCTCCGCGCGCCAAGCGCAATGTATAAGAGCGACGGTGCGTACTCAAAACGCTAAGTAAAACTCCACAAGGGGTGTACCGACATAGTAATTTCTCAAAAACATTCTTATAAATTGAAATCGTAGACTTGCCTAACCGAAAATTGCACTCCTTAACTCATACGCTTACTCTCACACGCTGGTTTCCTCGTTAAATTCCTCGGAGTCCAAATAGCCCATGCTCAAATCCAAGAACATGAGTAGGGCGTTTAACAGAGCCAAGGTAGCGCCAATCGTTCCCGATGTGGGGTCGCCCGTGCGAGGCATATCTGACTGCTTCAACCTCGCGGAGAGCGCCATGCCGCCGCAAACGGAAAACATTATCATGCCGACTATTCCAAAGTACATGTCTTGGAGTAGATCCAGCGGCGCGAATATCATCTCCCCTAAAAAGTTGCATGCTCATTACTTACCAAGGTATATCGACAGCAGTGGCGTGACGTCCTAGGGAATACCGGAGCTGGTTTGCCTTAAAGACTTTGTTTTTAATTACTGCTAGGTGAAGCTTATAATGTTTTAGTGGCAATCGGGACGCCTCGCCACTGAAATAAGCTGTTTAACGGGTAGGCGATTAGCACAACCAAACAAGGACTATGTGTTTCCCGTAAAGATCACCGTCGTTTTAAAATGTTGGGCATTCAATTTGCGGCATGGACACTTTGGACAGTTGTGCTAGTTCCAAGCCCGTATGGTAGACGCGTTTATCATCAACAAGATGTGGTCAGCTGAAAACAGCGACACGGGCAAAATACACCTATGGCAATAGAACCGACCGATATAGAGAGTTAGAGACCGACGTCTTTGTTGAAACATAATTGATATAATATTTGTATAAATGCGACTTTTTCATTGATCTATCATCATAAATCACAGAATGGGAGGTCCTATTAGTGAGGTTATTACAAACTCTCAAATTATAGGTAATTCTTGTAACATACAATAGGGAATAATAGGCGACCTGTATCCGGTGTTAATAAGGTTTTAATAGAAGGTTAACCGCTGATGTAGTATTTTATACCAATTATATGTACATATAAAGATTTAAGCGACAAGTGAAAGTCAAACAATAAAACTTATGAATTAAAAAATATCTAAGGACATGATGTTTTAAATTCTTACCGACAATTTCCCCCGAGAGTACAATTATGAATCCGACGTACGTTCCAGAACAAAGGATCAGAGTGGGCACGTCTGTCAGGTCATAACTGTAGTGGTGTAGCACTAGGCAGGCTATTGTTAGTAGCTGTAACAACGTTAGGAACTTATAGCTTTTGCCCGCTACTTCGACCGGGTACAACTCGTATTGCTCTCCCATGCAAATTGATTTTTATTGAAATCTGCACGTCTATCATGGGACGGCCGCTACATACTCTTGATTTTTCTCGCACACCTCTTGGCATAAGTGTTCTAATAATAAGACAGACGGATAGTGCGAGAAAAATCGAGAGAGGTCGCGCGCCGTCGCGTGATAGCCGTGCTACTGTCACACTATTGCACCGGAAGTCACCATCGGGTGTGAAATTCGTATAGAAATCAGAGTAGGTAACTCTTCGCATTTAATACCGAAACTTTCATGACATTTGATACAGATTAACTATCCACATTATTCATGAAGTATCATATCATAAACATTGGCATACTATAATGTTAATGTTTAGTTCTTGAATATGACTAATAAAAACCACTCAGTTTGACTGCTTTTCGTCACTTACTTACATCAAGTCATCAACGGGCTGTTGTTTGATTACGCATAGATTCCAAAACGGTTCCAAGAAACAATCGCTCTTTGATTGTATCGAGGACTCGAACATCAATCGAACGAACGTTGAGACAGAAACTACAAACAAGTACTAAAAACAAGGAATTAACCAACACCGTAAATACAGAAAACAAGGCACAGAAGGCACTCCAAGCATTTTGATTATGTAGTCATGACACTTTAACTACTTGATATATGATATTAGGACAGCTGCTGGAGTCTGAATTACATATATAGAGAGAATCGCTAGTTCAACTTAGATTAGTATTTAAGACTACCTGATAAAGTACTTGAGTAATCAGAATTACTTACAAGTTCAGTTAATTTGATTAGACAAGTGGGTATTAACATTGTTTGGATTTTTATGTAATCTAAATTTATAAATAAGTATTGAATGCAAGTGAATTGATTAATGTCATCTATGAATTTTACATGACAACCAAATGTGACAGTGTACCATTTTTGGAATAGACACGCCTTTTGGCAAAAGTCAGTAGTCAAGTAGGTTTTTCGTAAATTAACATAATTAGGTATGTATATAAGGTATTGTCTAGAAAAACGCAACAAACATGTAAACAGTCTATTCGAGAATCGTATTGATTAGGTATAAAGTTAATTAAAAACCAGTTTCACGCCAAACCTAAGAAGAAGCTAACCTGTCAGGCCTATCGCGTGCAACAAATTCAATACCGATTGCAATTAACTACTTTTCTCGAATGAACTGCAGAACGTTTATCATGGGACGGCCGCGACATAGCTACTCTCGATTTTTCTCGCACCATACCTCTTGTTCTAAGTGTTCTGATAAGAACCAGGAACACTGCCATCTATTGAAATTTGCTCAAACTTTAAAGCTACTACTGTGAGTACAATAGAAAGGAGCTGACTGAATTGCGTAGTTCCGTACTGTGTATTTCTTCCGACTGTCAATAGAGGGCGTGAATAACAAAACCAACATTAAACATTCGCGGTAGTTGCCTGACCATCAATCACTGATAACTGATAAGGTCGACCATGATACGGGGTTAGGGGCCACTTTTTTTAAGTATTTTTTTTTCTCTTACACACCTCCGATGGCTCCGATTCTGTCACTGCATGCATTTATTTTAGTAACATTTGGGGCACAGCAAGGCCCTGTTAAAAACATTATCAATTTTTATGTACTTAGGTGACTTGAACATTGTGAATAGGTACCTACCTAGGTATTATATCTACCTAACTACCTATATGATCCACATGCCCATTAAATTAGTGAATCGACTCCGGCTTGGTTAATAGTATTTGTGTGCCTTATAATAAAATTAAGTTTACTTACTTTACGATTGGTCATTCCTTGTTTGTACCAATTACGCTTTGAAATTTAGAAAATGCTACACATCTACTAGTAATAGCTGATCTCGGTAGACAACGACTTAATCGCACATTCAAGGAGGCTCAATGTACAGTCGAGTTCTCCAGTATCTATACAGACGACCTTTCAAAAATATGTACACATGCGTCTTATGTCATTAACAGTGAAGTCTCTGTATAGATATTTTTGAAAGGTTGTCTGTGTAGATATTGGAGAACTCGACTGTACTTACCTACTCTATTATTTAACCGGTATACCTTAATTAACCAACGAACATCATAAGCAAACTCCGAAGGCCATATTGGTTAGATATTACGTAAACCTTGAGGTATTTGGTGTGATTGAATCACGATTACCTAAGGTCCGTGCGTGGGAGAGTGCGATAATGATAACTGTGTCCGTAGGTGATTTTTTGTTACTTACCTATTAGCGGGTTACCCATTCAAGAGAGAACTTACAAAAACAAAAAAATACAAAATACAAGTAAATTATTTCTTAATCTCCTTCAGCAGTCGGGTAGCCTATTACAATTATGCTGACGCCCACACTAGGCATTGCCTATCGCGTGGGGGATATAGGTATAGGTAACTTATTTTTATTTATTTATTTATTTTATTTTAATATACGGCTACTAAAACAAACATAATTTTAAGTAGGTTACATAGTAGGTACCTACTTAAAATTAAGATATCAACAGTGCGCATGAAGTAAATTCTTAACATTTCCCTGTAGTAAAGTAATTTAGTCTGTCTAATATCCCTAACCCTAACCGTTGTGTTTCACACCTATGGAGATCATTTAGTCTCGATCACATCGCATGTTTTTTTAACCCGATAATCTTTCCCTTAACACATTCATTGCCAAGAATCCGGGCTGGTATCCGATCCCGGGGTTTTCCTCGCACATGAAGGAGAGCGACTACGGCGTAGGCGCCCGCTAGGTTTGTTCCTGGTAGTGAAAGTGTTTCAGTGAAATTGGTGAAATTATAATAGAATGGGATCTGGTGATTCACATGTAGATCGGTAATAGAAGTTGTACCAATGTCACTGCAATTAATTAACTGTATTACGATTGAGTATAATTCATAGCAATGAACTAAAAGTATAACCTACCTACTTCACCGGAACGAATGACAATGTTGTTGGATGACGACGACGTTCAAAGTTTAGAGAATATTGCGATGAACAAGCGGAAAATCGATTTGAAAACACTATGACTACTTAGTCATTTGAGTGTAACACTCATTTGAAGTGTGAACCAAGCTTATCAACCAACAGTTACGTAAGGCACCCATAATTAGCTGTATCCCACCCCTCCAAAGTTTATTACTTTTGAACAGTGAAGTTGCTTGGGCACTCGAGCTACCCAAGTTCGATGTTGAGCTGCAACTATTCGCTATGCTTTGGATCGAGTTTAATCTATGGCCCATGTATCATCGTTTATTGTCGATTTTTGACCCGCCCCCCTATCATCATCCTTGTTAATTCCTTGAATGGACCGCCTAATAAATTGACTGCCGTCATCCAATGGTCAAACCCAGACCAATCTTAAATTATGTTAGTTCTGGGTGCCTACGGTTAAAAGTCATCTATATGAGCGCCTTATGTAACTCGGTAAAAAGTTGCAAGTATAAATATCGACGTCATAGCGATGTTTAAATTTTTCGCCGTAATGCAATGGATTACGGTGCAAAAGTGTAAACATATCTTAGACGTCGTCTGTACGAGTACATAGTGCAATGAGTCCATATCCATACTGAAGGAACTCGGCATCCAGTACGCTTACCATGAGTTTGACAATGACGGCTTACGCTAACGAGTATCGAGTTTACTGTCTGTGCATCCCGCTCGTACTGTCAAAGTGCAATAGAGATGCACAGATAGAAAACTCGATACTCGTTAGCGTAAGCCGTCATTGTCAAACTCATGGTAAGCGTACAGCAGCGTCTATCATTCGTAGTGCAGTCTCGCATCCTAACGTTTTTCGGGCACATATGTCGTCGAGGAGACGTATTAGCTATCGAGCGCCTCGTGATCAAGGGAAAGGTCGAGGGCACCAGTCCGCGAGGCAGGTCACCAATGAGATGGACAGACCAGATTAAGGCTGCAGTCGATGCATTACTTCACGCATTCATAAGAAAGGCGACTGTCAGAGAGGAATGGCGCCCCCGCGCCATCTAATCTAAAAAAAAATAGTAGCACACTAAATACATTGTCAAAATGATGTATGATTAAGAGGCTACCTATTTCTAATTAGAATTCGCTACCGTTTCAAAAACTAAAAGTACCTAACTACATTTTTTTTCTCGGTGCTTATAAATTAAATGGTTACTCATCTAAAATCTGAACGTAGCTTATTAGCCCAAGCTTTTTATTTTCATTAGTATGGAAAAAAATGGAAATTTGAAAATAGTTCATAACAGCAGCTTTTTTTGTGTGTAACTGATATATTATCATTTTAGTAATTACGTAGACTCAAAACCCACCAAAATATTAGTCATCAAAAAAAAACGATATTTAATCAATTCCTGAAAAAAGAGAAAAAATATTAATACTTAGATATTTTATTTTTGTTTTGGTTAATTTACAGGAGCTCTTCATGAATAATAAATAAATCACACAAAAAACATAATGGATGTATCATTTATTTTTATATATTTACTTCCCGATGGATATTTTGTAGGATTCTTGGATAAGGCATCTTAGAATAACTTTGAAAATTAAACAAACAAAAAAAACGCTGTTATAAATTAATGTTTAAAAAAAAAACGTTATTTTCCTGGGGTAATTTTCCGAAGTAGGTGATTACTTATGCATTTTTATTAAATATCGAAAGTCGGTCCTTGCGCGGGCTAAGACCACGGTATATCCAGCTGACATTAGCGAGCGAGCGAGACATAAAGTTGAGGGATGGCTTCCGGACCAGAGCCCTATATCACTGCGACCATCGCTGATCTATCCAAGTTGAGGGATACAGTCGTCTTAATATGCTTAGAGGAGCGTTTAATGTGTGGTTTTTTCTTTTTTAATGAATGTCATGGATAATATATGGTTTATTTGCTGACAGAATAATCATGTCCACCTAATCTAACAATCTATTACCTGCTTGTGCTATAGTCTATACCTTTGGCTGAATGACTACTAGCCCAGCTGACACGATAGGTTTTATTGTCACGTTTTACGCTCCTAATGACCCAAAACGTCACGTAAAACATGACTATGAAACCTATCATGCTGGTTGCATAGGTATGCGAAGGTATATTTTAGTGAAGCTACTAGCTATAGCGTAGCATTTACAAACAAAGAGGACGGAAGACAACGACTAAGTAACTTGACATTAAAATAAATCTGAAAAGTGGGTTATTTTAATATCATAAGGACTTTGAAGCAACCCGGAGCCAGTTTATTTGTTACGCGATTTAGAATCCCGCCCTCGCTTCGTGACCCTCTGTTTAAAAATAGTTCTGATTCTATAAAAACTCCATTCTCGCACTTCCGTTTGCGGCGCCCCCTATTCTGTAACTAACTTGTTTTAAGCTCACGTTGAACGCTCATCCACAAATATATATCTTGACCATATCTTGACACCGCGATTCGTAGTAACTAAGCGTAGAGCGTTGAGGTGAGCTTAAAACAAGTTACTGAATAGGGGGGCTGGGCTGTTGTTCGCCACGCGCTTATGCGGCTCACCCCGCCGGTCACCCGTCACGAAACTAGACCTCTATCGCAGTGTCAAGATATATTTCTAAAATGAAGACCACGACCATTCTGTCAAGAGTGAAACGACGAAGAAGAAAAGTACATAGTGCCTTTGCCAAATACAGGCAGGCACTACAAGTAGGTAGCCGTTCAGACCCTGGCCTCGTTCGAATTGCAACCGTGATAAAACCGATAAAGGTAAAAAGACGAGGAGAATTATCTTCGAGTAATTGATTAATGAAATGAAATGCGTTGAGGGTCAAGAAACATGATGTCACTACTATTTTACAATCTATTTGTCATGCGTATTCTCGTACTCGTGATAAGCGACGGTACCAAAAACAAACATCGTAATGAGGTAATATTGGATGTCATTATTATGCCGAGCTTGCGACTTCCTATTTGAACATTTGAAACTTACGAAACTGATAACGGTTATTTATAGAATCTCATACTTTTTAAGTTGGGTTTGCATAACTTGCATTTTTATACCACTTCGGTTGTTGTTGGTAGTTATGTGATGACAACAAGTCAAAAATCGGCCAAGTGCGTGTCGGGCCACGCGCAGTGTAGGGTTCCGTAGTTGCATGTCTGTCTTTGTTACATCCGGTTCTCTATTGTATGGGCAAAAATCATTTCCCAAAGTGTCACTTCCCAAAAAATGTTTCCCAAATGATCATTTGGCAAAAAATCACTAGTCAAATTATTGTTTCGCATTTTATCACTTGGCAATATCTCCTATGGCAAAATATTATTTCGCAAATTATTGTTTGGCAAAGTTTTACATAGTCAAGTTTCATTTGGTCAAACCTGGGTCAAACGTATTATTTGGCATAACATTCGTTTTCCAAATTATTGCATGACATACGATTTAGATCCTAATTGTGTAGTGCATACGAAATCTATTTGAGTGAGATTGCATTTTTTGCTAAGCGTGTAGTTTGTAAAAAACAAAAGTACGTATTACTGGTAAGTTTATGTTCTTTTGTACTACTTAGGTAACAATATATTATAATGCAAATAAGCAGCATGCAAGCAAGCCCCGAGTCGGTTTCACCCTTTTCATCGAGAGTCTCCAGCGAATCGACGCCACCCCGCTGCGCGAGGTGTCTATTTCTGGTCTGAGGGACACAAGTGAACCCTAACCTAACCAACCAAAAACAGAGTTCGCTTATGACAAGCCATTTTTTCCACCCTGATACCTAATGTGCGAAATGAAAATTTGAAGAAATGTTTTGTTTGGAAAAGAATATTAGCCCGAACAAAGTGTTTGCTTAATAAACTGTTGTCTTAGTAACACTTGACAAAGCAAAATTATGCCAGATGATATTTTGACCAAATGAACAAAATGCGAAACAAAAATGTGCTATTTGTTCGTTTGGGAAATGAAACTACACAATAGGATACCGTTACATCCACACGTTTTATAATTTTTTTTTTTTTCAAAGTTGTATTCCATCATTTTGTCGGCGTAGTTGATATATACATATGGGTACCCATGGCGACTTACAGCTATCTAGTACTAAGGGTCACTGAGCAAAGTCGCAGACGGACGGACAGACGGACATGGCGAAACTATATTATGGGTTTCTTGTTGACCACGGAACCCTGAAACGTAGTATGCTCGGATTTAAGATTTAAAGGATTCATTTATTATCATCATCATCATCATCATATCAGCCAAAAGACGTCCACTGCTGGACATAGGCCTCCCCCAAACAATGCCAAAGTGACCTATCCTGCGCCACCCGCATCCAGTGGACTCCCGCAACCTTTACCAGGTCATCAGTCCACCTTGTGGGGGCCTACCTACGCCTTCCGGTACGCGGTCGCCACTCGAGAACCTTTCCGCCCCAACGGCCATCGGTTCTACGTGCTATGTGCCCTGCCCACTGCCACTTAAGTTTAGCGATTCGGAGGGCTATATCGGTTACCTTGGTTCTGCTGCGGATAGCCTCATTTCTGATGCGATCACGCAGAGAAACTCCCAACATGGCCCTCTCCATTGCCCTTTGGGTGACTTTGAGCTTTCTTATCAGGCCCATAGTAAGCGACCACGTTTCAGTGCCATATGTCATCACTGGCAACACACACTGGTCAAAGACTCTCGTCTTGAGACACTGCGGAATATTGGACGAAAAGATGCGCCGTAGCTTCCCGAACGCTGCCCAGCCGAGTCGGATTCGACGATTGACCTCTTTCTCGAAGTTGGACCTACCTAACTGGATAGTCTGTCCTAGGTATACATAATCGTCTACAACTTCGAGCGTAAAGTGTCCGATTGTAATGGGAGTTGGTAGGACATGGGCATTTGACATGATCTTCGTCTTATCCATGTTCATTCTTAGACCAACTCGCTCGGAAGCTTTACTGAGGTCATCGAGCATCGTACTTAAGTCCTCCATGGTCTCAGCCAAGACTACTATATCGTCAGCAAACCGAAGGTGAGTGATGTACTAGTTGATGTTGATGCCTATCCTTCTCCAGTTAAGAGTCTTGAAAACGTCCTCCAGTGCAGCGGTGAACAGTTTTGGAGAAATAACATCTCCTTGCCTGACTCCCCGCTGCAGCGGAATAGATTTCGAGCTCTGGTCCTGTACGCTTACCATGAGTTTGACAATTACGGCTTACGCTAACGAGTATCGAGTTTTCTATCTGTGCATCTCTATTGCACTTTGTCAGTACGAGCGGGATGCACAGACAGAAAACTCGATACTCGTTAGCGTAAGCCGTCATTGTCAAACTCATGGTAAGCGTACTGGAGTCGGACTGACATAGTGGCGTTTTCGTACAAACACAGCACTTCGATATAGCGATAGTCAACTTGGCACCGCTGGAGAGACTGTAGTATAGCCCAGGTTTCGATCGAATCGAAGGCTTTCTCGTAGTCCATTCATTTATTATGTATATGTATTATGTTTATTAATTCATTAAAACTAACAATAAGGACGTTGTTTGATCGTGACGTCACAAGCAAGTAAACCGTGAGTTAAACCCTGCAAATTCCATACCATACCAACGGAGCGTTTTTGACGTTTCGTAGAAAGAAGCTGATTTGACTTGACCGTATTGTTTCAATCCTATAGGATTTTGGAATAGATGGCCCCCAGTGTGGGTATGTAAGTGTAAGGCCTGGGTGGACTGGACGCCCCGCTCAGAGCGGGGCCTCGAGCGTCCATATACTCCATATAAATTGCATTTGTTTTATATTGACGCTGCACGCCCCGCTCTGAGCGGGGCGTGCACTCAGGCCTTGCACTAAGTATTTAATTTCTTTCACTCGATCGCTCAAGTCGCAGATGTCTGCTAAATTCTGCCCTTGTAAGCAAGCAATAACTCAAGTATAAATAAATGTCCAAGTTATTATCTTGTATGATTTGAAACATTCCGATGAGTAGGTAATATGAGTTACTAGCTTCTGCCCGCGACTCCGTCCGCGTGGAACTCGTTTATATCGCAGCTCCATACAAACTTTCCTATGTCCTATGTCACTCTCCATCCCTTCAACTATCTCCACTTAAAAAATCACGTCAATTCGTTTTGCCGTGAAAGACGGATAAACAAACAAACAAACAAACGCACACCTATACTTTCACATTTATAATATTAGTATGGATGTTCACTACAAGTGGCCACTTATGATGCACGGCTGTTCATGTTTAACTCAATGCACCGATCAGTGGACTGAGGTACATCACTTGAAAATGAATCAATTCTTTATAGCTTTCTATGCCGTGATGGGAAAGTCAAGCATGGCTTCCAAGTCCAACCTACTTGAAAGGTGAAGTTGTATTAAAATGTTAAGTGAATAGTTGAATAGCGTCAGTGGAAGCTGCCCCTGATGCCAGCGTCCTTGTTACTTAAACACTCGAGAATACTCCTAAAATCAAAACTAAAAAACATTATACTTACTTAGATCATACCATCCATAACGCGCTCCACCTTTATTATGTGATGTGTCTATAACGTATAACTAGGTACCTATAATACTTCTATCATTTATCAATCCATTACATAGGTACAATGGTACAAACGCCTATTTGTAAGCTCCGTGGCGCAAGAATAGCGAGACTACCTCATCGATTGAGTCGTTCATGACGTCACTACTCCAAGACAGCGCATCGCGTAGACTATGCGTTTACCACAATATCCCGGATTTCATGGATAACCCCTACGTACACCTAAAATATATTATTTATGAGACTGGAAATTTGGCAGTAAAAGCCGTAATATTATGTTAGTTTTTAGAGCGCGTTTGTCAACAAATAGAGACAATGGGCTATTTTAAAAAGCGTGTTTTCGTAAACGTGTATACTTTCTTTATTATACCGGGTATTTAAGTCGACTGTGCTCTCGAGAATGTGCTGCGTTGAGAGAATGAGAATGTGAAGCTTTTGCTTTTCATTAATGCCACTGAAAAAAAAATGCAAAATACGTTTTACAGTACATATGGTGCTACTTTCCCGCACTAGTGCGGAATAGAGCACTTTCCGTGCATATGTCGATACTTTTAAGAGCCATATGTACAGTAAATAACTATTACAGCACTCTTGCAATATTTTTGTTCCATCGGGTGATTATTAAAAGTGAGATAGTTCTACCTTTTGAAAATCGAAGAACTGGTTTATTTTTACCATTCTTATACAAAAGCATTTTTTTGCAGAAGTCGTGTTTAACGGTATTTATATTCGAATACTGGTCCGTGAACGTTTATGTATAGTCTATATAAGTATTATTGTTAATTTTACCGTGTCTGTGTGTGTGTTATTTGAAATTCAATAATATTCTATGTAGGCACAGATTTTTCAATAATCGCATTTATTGTTTTCGACTTTTCACTCCTTTGAGAACCTCTATAACACGTACCTCGATAGCACAATAGTAGATTGTATGACAAGGGTCTAAAGTAAGCCATATTACCACGAGATGGATATTTTCCCGAACGAAGTGAGGGGAAATAGTTCGAGGGGTAATATGGCTTTTAGACCAGAGTTATACACTCTACTTTTCACTTCGACTGCGAGAAAATAGTAAAAACAAAGATTATCCATCCACAATCAACAATTCTACCAAGGCGAAAAGATTGTTCAATTTGGCGCCATTCTTTTTAATAAACTGTTTTGACACAGATACAAAATATTCACATGACGAATAAACGCCTCTGACCGTCTAATAGCGGCGTAGTCTATCCCGCTCAATCTTCATAGCTTATGTCATGTAATTACATCCGCCAATCACAACTCTTTAAAATAACATTAGTATTTGCTGTCTACTAACCAGAATACAGTTAGACATTAAAATCGACCAATCAGGAAACAGAATTCAATTCAAACATTAGGAGTTTTTCATTCCCTAATTTACAATACTTACAAAAAACGCTTCTGACCGACTATAGCTCCATCCAAACGTTCAAGCGTGGTTAACTGCATACATGACTCATGTATGCAGTTAACCACGCTTGAAAAACACCCAATGTTTGAATTGAATTCTGTTTCCTGATTGGTCGATTTTAATGTCTAGCTGTATTCTGGTTCGTAGATAGTTACTAATGTATTTTTAAAGAGTTGTGATTGGTGGATATAATATTGAACTGTTGTGAGTGGTCAAATTAAAATGTTTTATAAATCATAAATATGTAAACATATTTTTCCTAGGGGCTAAATGTACTACTTTAGCCCCGCTTTCCAAGTCTAATATGATGCACTTTTTGAGCATGAGAAGTGAAAAATACCTAAAATGCCATTCCCTTCAAGCCCCAAAACCTCCACAACCAGAAATATTTTACCTTGATAAGGTAATTAACGATTCCCTACAATGTTTTTAGATTTAAATCTTACACACTTACTCTACAACTCGAAGAAAATATTTGTGACTTCTGTATCTCTACGTTCTTGTCAGTCCTTAAATAAAAAGCCTTTATAACTCAAATTGCCCAAGCATTTTATTTTCATTAGTATGGAAAAAATGGGAATTGGGAAATAATTCATAACAGCAGCTTTTTTGTGTGTAACTGATATTTTATCATTTTAGTAATAACGTAGACTCAAAATCCACCAAAATATTAGTCATCAAAAAATCGATATTAAACCAATTCCTGAAAAAAGAGGAAAAATATTAATAGATATTTTTATTTTTGTTTTGGTTAATTTACAGGAGCTCTTCGAGAATAATAAATAAATCACACAAAAAACATAATGGATGTGTCATTTATTTTTATATATTTACTTCCCGATGAAAATTTTGTAGGATTCTTGGATCCTTATCTTAGATTTTGAAAAAGCCTTCGATCGTGTGGATCACGTCATCCTACTAGAGAAATTATTCAGACTGGGAATACGAGGAGACCTTCTTCGCTGGATAAAATCTTATCTGACCAAAAGATCACAGGCGGTAGTTCTTGGAGGTTACCGTTCAAACTTCTGTGAGATTCCTAGTGGCGTACCACAGGGATCTCATTTAGGGCCTCTCTTTTATTGCGCTTACTTGTATGACATCACTGACTCCTTTACAAATGCTAAACATTTATTGTATGCCGATGACAAAAAAATATTTTACGTTATCAAAAGTCCTGACGATTGTATGGCATTACAGGCAGACCTTAAATTAAATTACTGTTAATGTCAAAAAATGTCAATGTATAAGTTATACACGTAAAAAACGTCCTGTCTGTTTTTCATACAATTTTGAAGGTACCACAATTAGTAAAGTAGATGTAATCCGCGATTTAGGTGTCACGTTCGACAGTAAATTAATGTTTTCAGAACACGTTGATTATATTAGTAATAAGGGTTTTAGAAATCTAGGTTTTATCCTACGGTCTTGTAAAGTCTTCAAAAACATAGAAGTAATCAAACTGCTATATTTTGCGTATGTACGCAGTACTCTCGAATATGCCTGCCCTATTTGGTCTCCGAATTATTCTAAATACATTCATCAACTTGAGCGTATTCAAAAAAAAATTATTAACCACCTTAACTTTCGTCTACACCTACCTCCGTCATCCTATGAGAACAACTGTCGCATACATAATCTGCTGCCGCTTGTCGATAGGCGCAAAGTCATGGACATGTGTTTGTTATATGACATACTGAACTATCGCTTGGACTGTCCCGAATTGGTCTCTCAAATAATGTTTAATGCTCGTCTTCGTCGCACTCGTCATACCCCAATGTTACACGTGCCAATGCATGGCACCAATTACGCTAAGAATAACGTGCTCACACGAATTGCTCGAACTTATAATGCGGATTTCAGTAGCGTAGATATATTTAGATATTCAAAGGCATCTTTTAAAATGCAAGTAATTAATAGTGTTAAGAATAAGCAGCATAAATAGTTTTAGATATAGGTAACTCACCTCTTATCATGTTTAAAAATGTTTTAGTAAAATATAGCAATATATTCTCATTTGCGGTAACCTATATAGATTGACATCCTTGGTTATGCTTTCATCTCCAAAAAAAATCAATTATTTAAACTTATTTTATTTTTTTTAAACATCTCTCTTTCACACATGTTATGATGGTCCGTTCAACTGTCAACTTTACATATCAAGTTATCTAGGTAAACCTGTAATTGGCCATACTACTGTGTATTATAGTATAAGTTACATACCTTGTATCGCTGTTGGTTTTCTGAATAAATAAATAAAATAAAATAAAATAGAATAACATTTGAAAATTAAACAAACAAAAAAAAACGCTGTTATAAATTAATGTTTGAAAAAAAACGTAACCTTCCTGGGGTAAAAATGAAAATGGGATGGCAATGGCAGCTTCTTCAACTCAAAAAGAATTGTGTACGAGAAGTACGAGTATAATCGAGAGCAATAGAAACAAGTATAATTTTATTGTAGACAAAATTTCATGATTCTTATTACTTATTTTTAAGAGTATTAAATATTCATCCAATTTTTTTACAAGACAATTAAATGTATTTAAAATTATTGCCCTCTGCAGATAGTGACGTATACCTACTGGATCAAGTGTAGGTACTTACCGAAACATAAGACCTGCTATCAATTTAATAGCTAGATATATAAATGATGTGTAAATTAACCGATAGCCAAATTAACAAGAAAATTACCTATGTTGCACGAAATTTTAAAGAAGATTTTTTTTTTAAACGAAACCTCTGCGCTTCCCTTGAAATTCGTGTTACGTATATAATAGCAAAAACTTTCACGGAACTGTTTTGGGTTGTCAATTACGGTATCGTTTTATAATATTTACGTCATTTTTCAACTGTCTAACTATCATGTTTTTGTTTCATGAGATGAGAGAGACGAACGGACAGCGGACCCCTTAGTAATAGGGTCCCGTTTTTACCCTTTGGGTTTGGAACCGTTAAAAAAGTAGGATATAAAATAAATCAAATACACTTCTTGAAATTAGCATTATTCATACGATAAAAAGGGTTTCAGAAAAGGATTCCAAGTAAGTATATGTAGGCCTCATTATTCCTGGTTGTGCCCTAAAGAAGCCCGGGGCCGCTTTGGCATCAAAACCAAATTATATGCTAACTAAATACATTTTATATTAACCACAGGACGAGTAAATGCTCATGCGTGCCTGACGGAGTGACGGAGTACAATTATAGGGACGTGTTATTGTTTCCGGTTTAATAGTAAAGCCATGGACACATTAAACGTGATCTCATCGATACGTAGTAGCCGAGCCAAGCGAGTGAAGCAAGCGCTCGCGTCAGTCCTCCCCAGACCCTCACTTCGAGTACCCGTGCTCTCCGCTCCACGAGTGTAAACAAACCTTAAGTGTTCACCTACCGAATTAAAAAGTCTCCAAAATGGCCATCAGCAGATTGTCCATCCTCAAGTTCTTGGAGCTGGTGAGTAGATATTTCATTTAATAGTGTAATAATAAAATCACCGAGCTCTGTGACCCGTGAATGCAGGCAACCAACTTGGAGTGAAAATGTGCTGGATTTTTTACTTTCTTCAATGCAAGTAACTTTACTAGTTGCTGATATGCTGATTCGTAAAGATATATGTCTGTATATACATAGACATAAACAGTCGCTAATATTATAACTAAATAGACACCAATCTAGAAAACGACTCTATTTTTATGTCCGTAAGAATGAATTTCCTACATTATTTTAACTTACGAGTGCACAATGACCGCATGTCATTGTTGTGCCCTTCCAAGGTGTCGTTGACTTGCGTTGTACGTTAATACAGTTTGGAGAGAGCTTTAAGTATTATTAAGTACCATGTCTACGATGGTAAACAAATCAAGTTGTGTTATACTTATCGGTCCAGTCTGTATACCATCGAATATATGAAAAACATTATGTTTACACAAACATTTATGTTTGTGTAAATTAAATGGAACATAATGTACCTAAATGGAGTATCTATGTAGGTAGAGGTACCATTTATTTTGAAGGTGATGTGAAAACTGCATCATATAAACTAAACACAATTAGCTAACATATAAAAATGTTCCAAAACGCCATTATCTTCTCATTCTTATTTCTCAGCTTTTATTCATTCAGGGAAATGCGTCCAAAGCCAAAATAAAGTTGATCCAAGCCTTCCGATCTAACATTATTCACGTAGGTACTAGCTAGCGGACATCGGCTTTGCCCGCGTATTGCAAAGAACGTAGTAGGCAAACGCGCAGGATAAAATTAAGCCTATAACCATCCACAAAATCCATTTTTTATGCAGGTAAAGAATTTTTCAAAGCACATACCTAAGTGGTTCCGGGGTTAGCTCCTATTAAATACAAACTTACATACAAAGCTACAATCTCGCAGACTTTTCATTATAATATTAGAATACCTGCATAGATGTACATAATCATCATTTACCTACCTGCTTTCTCGGTGACCTATTAAGAATTAAATCAAAATTACCTTCACGTTTTTCATAAATTACGCTTCAAGATCTAGCAGACAGAGTCCGAATCGTAGAGTTAATTTGTACCTAGTTTAGTTGGTTTCGTTAAACTAATCTATCTGTTTTGTTTTTTTCTACCTACAGTTTGTTTGGTGTTTACGATTTTTGCCTACATCTGGATTAACTGGCAATACTGATAACATAAAAACGAGGTTAAACTTATCAGCGCCATTGACGATATTTGTTGAAAAATACTATAATTCCAACACGATTCTAGTAATTTAGTACAATTACAGATGTTTTTTTCACATTTTACCTTTATGCTCAGAAATGCGTAAAAGTTGAGAAGTGGTATTCTTGTGACTCATCCTCCCAAACATTATATATATAGCATGATAAGTTTTACAGTCACGTTTTACGGCGAAAAAGTACTAAAATCTCTCGTAAAACGTGACGACAAAAAATATCGTGCTAGGGCCGCAGATGTGAAATAAACATTGGATTAAATAAACTGGGTCATACATAGTACAGCGTTTACAATATATATTGCTGTAGACATATTAACACTGGTGAGTGGTGACTGTACCCTATACTTTAAAGTTTAAACCATTTGTTTCTTTCTAGCAAGTACCATAATACATATAGATAAGTACAATTTATACCAAGGCCCAAACGGGACGCACGTTTTAATGGCTGATACGCCATTATGAATAAAAATACCTGCATTAACTTTCTCCTCAACTGGATCTATAAGCGTAAATGTGCACTTTCCCTTCAACTGTAGGCTGTATGGCCCTACTAGGGGCATGGATACGCCAATCTCATTTGAATCTGTTTCGCGCGCTCGCTCACACGCGCGCCGAGCTAACGTGTCCGAACTCCGAAGGAGTGCGTGAAACACATTTAAATTCGATTGGGATGTGAAAGAGATGAACTGAGACGGTTGTTTAAATTAGTGGAGATGTTGAAAGAGAAATGCTGTTCTACGGACGTTCGTAAAACGATGTTGGTACGATCAATGTTTATCGCATCCCACCCAGCAATGTTATAGCTATACGCTGCCAGCTTACTCATGCTCCGCCGTAGTTCGTTCATTATCTTGTAGTCATATACCTACACATACGGGATCATAAAATCAGGTCTATGAATAATTTTATAGTCAAATTCAATGCTAAAACAAACGCATGTCGTTTATCGACGTTGCTTATTGTTTTAAGCTAAAATGAGCTACCTACTTCCTGCACATTAAATTAATGCATAACACAATGACGAATCATACTAATGATATTAACTCCAGTTAAATTAAAAAAAATACACTGTAGGTATGTAATTAACTATTTACTTAGAATTTAATTTAATGGCGATTATCGCGGTAACCGGTGTAGCCTTACGCGTGGTTCGTAATGCTTAGAGATAAGATCGAAAAGTGTTTATGTTTAAATCTATGTATATTATGTTGACTGTACCACGATGAGCACCAGCGATCAAAGAAGGCGGCGTAGTCTATGAATGAACAGTTAAAAATTAAATTAAATTTATCAAACTGTTCGTAATCTATTCAGGGGCACCCTTGATAGTATTTTCGATGGATATATTTTTAGCCTCCATTTCGGGCATTCATAAGTGGTCTACTCACGAGTGCGCCTACGCAGAGTGATTCACAGTACAACGCGCGCTCGGTCAATGAGGTTTTCATACATAATGAGTCCGTCCGACAATCGTGCGCCGGTCGGCACACGGTACGGTGACATACGTCAAAATCGCTTGGGAAGCAGAATGCTAATAACTAATCTTAGGCGACGATGACCTCGGTACGGTGTACTGATGAAAATCATCCTTTACTTAGTACAGTCAGCATCAAAAGTAACTACCCAATCGAAGCCGTCAAAAGTTCTTATTCCCTTTCAATAGTCTTTTGACATCTTCGTTTGCGTAACTACTTTTGATGCTGACGGTACTATTCAACTGTGTATTTGAAGACATACCTGAACAAGAAACTCCTTAAGGCGCCATAGGTTCATGGTCTTCTCTCCCTCTCACTGAGCGAGATGGAAGTGCGTGCTCGGAAGCGCGGAAATCATGTTTTTTAATTAAAAAAAATTGCCGTTGAAATAAATAAAAAAGTAAACACTGATTTCTCTCAAACATGATATTGCCGATTTTTAGAAGCCATTTTAATATTTTTAGCTTTTGTGCATAATTTGTAAGAAATATTTTAAGTGTATTTTATTAAATACACTTAAAATATTTCTATTTTATTATTCGTATTTTTTTTAAAACCATATTATTATAAACAGACGCATTATATTGTTTCAAAAACTATGTTCGCTTGACTTCGCTGAACCTACGGCGCCTTAAATAACAAAACATTTATTGTACATATGCCGAGGGACTCTACAGTAGTATAAGGTTCTTCAAGGAGTGTTCAGGTTTTCACAGGTTCGGCAACGAGCATGCAAGTCCCCTGGAATTGCTAGCGTCCATAGGCTATGGTTACCGCATACTATCAGGTGGGCCGTAGCCTTGTTTGCCACCGTTTGGAAATGATCGCGTGCGTTGAAACGCCGCTCTGACCAGATTAAGAAACAATAAGGTCTGATTTTCAGATACCTATATAATTATGATAATTGACTATTGATTGTTTATTTGATTTGATCTGATTGGGTTCCCAAAGTTGGGTCTATATTTTCCTTTTTTTTACTCAGCCTACTCAAACGATACGTTATTTTACGACGCAATCATGTTAATACTATAGTATTTAATCTTATAGAATCATGACATCACTCAGTAACGTATTTATCGAGACCAAAAAGCCATTCCCGAAGAGTGTTACATCTCTTTTTCTCGTACGCGGAAGGCATAAGCGTGTCTTTGTCCTTAACATTGTAAGGATAACTAGAAAACCAAAACATCTGCACAAAGTAGCTAACGCCCGCGCCTTGGCATCCACCTTGTACTTACTCACCCGAGTACCTCTATGAGGTCACGGCTAAGAATAAATAGCACAAACACCCATTAACGTTCATTCAATGACTACTATAAAGATTAACGCAGTCATTTCCATACTCTACAAGGGCGGGTTGCACCAAATCGTAAGCGGTATTCGTTAAAACTTAAAATTTGAATAAGGATGTGAAAGTTTGACAAGTTTCTATGAAATGACAGCTGCCGGTGCCATATTTAGTGTTGATCGGTCTGTAATTGTAAGTTGGTGCAGACCCCTGAAGAAAACACCCCAAATATATATGAGTTACTATTTATTAAGGCGCCGTAGGTTCATGGTCTTCTCTCCCTCTCACTGAGCATAAGCGTGAGCGAGATGGAAGTGCGTGCGCGGATGCGCGGAAATCATGTTTTTTAATTTTATTATTTTTGGCGTCTAAATAAATAAAAAAGTAAACACTGATTTCTCTCAAACATGATAATGCCGATTTTCAGAAGCCATTTTAATATTTTTAGCTTTTGTGCATAATTTGTAAGAAATATTTTAAGCGTATTTTAGACCCTTTTAGACCTATGTTCGTGATTTTTTTCTATCGAGCGAAAATTCCTTAATCATGTTTCTAAACACTGATTTCCCTGCGGAAAAGCCTCAAGATTACGATTCGTATTTTTTAAAACCATATTATTATAAACAGACGCATTATATTGTTTCAAAAACTCTGTTCGCTTAACTTCGCTGAACCTACGGCGCCTTAAGTCTTACGTTCACAAGTAATATCTCTCAAGCTCGAGCTCCAAAACTCAAGTGTTCATACTCAAGCGCCATCTTTGGACGGCGCCAAACATTATATGACTCCGTATTTAACAACTTAAACAATTAATATTATGTTTTACATAGCATTATTTAGTTCAATAATCTTATTAAAACAACAAATAGTTATTAAACACTATTGGTTAGGGTGATTAATTAATAGAACAGTTTACGTATAAAGTCTATTTATTTATATTATTTATCAAGAGAGTCGTGCACGTTAACTATACGCTGTTATTGATACAAGGCAACTCACGCGACTAGTGTGAAGTAAAAACTTCGTATAAACATCCCTAATGAAAAACATGAAACACTTAAGAGTGCATTAGTATTCACATAAGTGTGAAAGAGAAAGTTATACAAACTCCAAGATAGAGCAGGACGGATTTATATTTGTGATTTCCAACAAACACTTAGTCTCTTTTCTAATACTTATATCTAAAACATTTTTGAATTGGCCGGACTGGAAGTCTCTATTGAAAAGGACTACCGCTAAGATTCTGTCATTGGCCGTACTATTTACTACTTTATCAACAATTCCAAACATACGTTAATTTGTAGGGCTAGAAATATTACGTTTAAATGAAAATTAGAGTTACTACAAGTTCCTTTGTCTAATAGTCGGGCATCCTGAAGTTTTGCCTGTCCCTAGGCAGTATGGTACTAGAAGGAATTTGAAGAAAACACCGCCAGGCACAAGCAAAACCAATACATCACTTCGACGAAGCTATATATATTTTTACATACACATGGATTATCTACATTACGTAGTTTCGTATATCTTTAATTAAGGTTATACAAAGTAGTGAATAGTACAAAATAGTAACTATAACAACTCAATATGATATATCCCTTTTCTTATTAAAAAAACTAAACAAGGCTAGTTTACTCGCAATATATTTGACTAATTTCACTTCCTAGTAAAGACAACTTAACAATGGTACCACGTAGTTATATTTAAGCCTAATTAAACAATTAAATCAAGTAGATATTTCTAACGATGAACCAACCTAAATCAATAAAATTTGCCTATATACTGAAAAGTAGTAAGCCATTTGGTATTTTGGTTACAATATAAACTAAATCTCACTTGGTAATAGCATGTAATAGGTACCACGTTCGGCCATCCGTTACTTATTGGATGACCTCATTCAATTATTTTTTTACTTAGCATTCCAGAACTTACCGTCCGTTATCGTCTGAGTACAGCGCCATTGACGGTGCCTTTTGATACTAATCTGCGGGACTAAGAACTCGGTGTTATGTTGGTTTTGCACCGATAACTTCAAATCACATTTTTTTTAATCTAAAGAACGTGCTCTCAGAATAAAACAATAGGAGGATAAGAAATAAAATAACAAATGTATCGTTTGGCTCATTTTCAACTATTCCAAATTTCAAATTGATAGCATAATTCGTTCTTGAGATATCTAACGTTGTGACAGACGGACGGACAGATGGACGAAGTCTCACCGAGGACGAGGGCTTTCCATATAGACTCGACGCCTAATACTAACGACACGGGATTTCAGGGGATTTTTTGACAACTTTGTAAGTTTCATTACATAAAAGTTTAATTAGTCTTAAAAAATCTCTGAGCAGTGTTATCCACGGGGGTTGGCCTTTGACGTGACCTTTATGACCTTGGATGACTCAAACAACAAATAAATAAAATAACTCGAGTAAACCCACACGTATTATTTTTATGAGTTTAAGTGCCTATTTATGCTTTAACCTCGTTTCTAGTTTAGCTATATAAATCTTATTGCTATAACCTCGGTATGATATCTCCTAGAGATGTCTGCTAGTCAGTAGGTAATCATATCAAATAATATTTAAAGTTAGGTTGTTAATTTAATTGCAAAAACTTGCAATTCATTGCTTTTAATACGTTGTACAAAATTTTGTAATAAAAAAATCATTATCCGTGCAGATAAACGTGTTTACTTATTTTTAACCCGCGATGTTATAACTTTCACATGTGTATGTCTGTCTGTGGGAACGTAGGTCCCAAGCGGATTTTATACATCCGACTGTTCCTTAGGTACCTGTTTATTGTGTCAGAAGTGTTTTTTTCAATTTTATTATTTCGGTGGTCATACACTTCTTATCGGGAAACCTATTGCCTTATCAGCTTAAACAAAAAATGGTCAGAAGTGTAATAATATCACGCATTATGTTCGCAGCATCGGGTCTCAACGGTTTTGACGAACAATTTATCCTCATAAGAGAAGCGATCCTGTGAGACCCATTGAAAGTCGGCTTAGACGGCCTCGTGGCATGCGTCGCGTTCGCGACTTGAATGTTTTATTGTGGCTCAATAATCATGCTAATGACATCATTTATTTATTTACTGCTCTAAATGGAAACGATTAATTAAATACAATAGTGTGCTCACCTATAAGTACTCATATTTAGTACGTAAATTGACATTAGGTACCTAGTTGCCTACTGCGACTACCTTTATTAATTTGTGTTCATTTAGTTGTGGTTAAATGAAATGGAACCTTACTATTTTTTATTTGTTTTACTAATCGAGATTAATTTGCTTAAGGCGCGTTTGGGAAACATGAGTAAACGCGTCGCCTGTCCGAATATACAGAAATAAAGAAATAAAGAAAGAAAGAAAGATATATTTATTCACAAACACACAGGACACACATATTAAATAATAAAATAAGCAAGAATAGCACATAAAACATGGAAAAAAGTGTGTCTCTGCGGCAGTGAACCGGACACTGGCTCAGCATTATGCTGAGGTGTTCAGACACCTGCAGCGCTGATTTTCAGCCAGCACCGTCGGTGACTCACGGAAACGACATACAATTTAATACATATATAAACTACTATACTTATATACTATTGGGATAGACGAGAGAGAAATAAATATAAATACCAAGTGAGATGTAATGTAGGCCTACCTACATGCAGCATCGCAATACAGTAAAAATAACATTAGACATTAAAAATTCTAAACTAAAACAACTAAATAAAATAAAAATTACATTAAAACAAAGCAATTGGTTTATTTTTGCTGTCACAGTGCTGGATGGTTAATTCGATTTCTGGAGTGTCAACAAATAACCCTTAAGCATACGCTTAAAGGTGTATTTGCTAAGCGCTCCTTGGATAGGTGGAGGGATATCATTCCAGCACTTAGACGCCGCAAACTTGAAACTACCTCGGAAAGCCTCTATACGGCCTAATATGATACATATAATGTAATGTAATGACTTGCCAGCTTTTGTAACTAATGTTTAAGACCAATAAGTTGGATGTGCAAACCTTAAACATACCTAAACATCAACGTTCAAACCGGCATCTAGCATTACAAATCAAATGTTAGAAAACAGTAGTATTTCTGTATGCATATTAACACGCATATTTTCATAATTAGTGTAATAGAGGAGCGTTGTATCTCGAAGTCTTGACCGAAATTCTTCAACCTGACCATAATTAACTTTTAAGTTAGTGCTAACTTCCTCAATAATTTCCTTTGTTAGCGGCAGTTTAGTTCAAGATTTCAACATTCTTTGTTTTGGTAGTACCTAAGGAAACAGCTAAATTTTGTTTACCTTTTACATTTTATAACATCAGGCAAGTGACTTTGTTGAAATAGGCCAAACTCTAATGGATATATTCATTATCTTTAACGTTTGTTTGGAAGTAACTATCGATTTAAATTTAAATGTATTTACTTTAAGCTTGGCTATTAACTTCATCCAAATACCTACTCAAAAGATATCTACATAATATATCAGAGAAAACACAGAGTACTTATAGGTAAAATAACTAATTGAATGAATCGAATGACATATGAACACGTGTGTGGCATGCTGTCATACAGACCTGTTTCTAGATATATAATATTTTTTCCATCAAACGCTCATTATAAAGTTATCAATCGGTGGAGCTGTGATGCTCAGGCTCCGATAAAGGCTTTCGATAATTTTCAACAACGCATCTCAGTCATTGTTCATCACACTTGTACAACGTAATTCGGGGCCGCTTTTGCTCCTTTTGTGGCGAATCTTGTAATTAATCTGAATAAAAAACCAGGAATGGATACAATGGTATGCGCATAGATTTACCAAACCGATGCCAAATATTTGCGCTGGCGCTCTTGATATACCTACCCACATATACCTACTCATGACCCTGAGACAGGGTACGACTGCATTTTAAACCAGTTGTGTGTAAAGTGGAGTGACTTCATTAATGGAATACTGACGTCAACGTGAGTGGCGAGCAATGAATATGTCCTGATTCCTAGCTTTACACAAAACATTAAAACACATTTTATATATGAATTAGTATACAAATATGGTTTAATGATTTGGCATAACAATTAATCACCGTATGACTCACGCATCTTGACGACTCTAGCATTTCGTAGTAAACAAGTTATCGTACGAGTAACTTATAGGTATATTTACCTACTCAGAACAGGTCCGCGATATATAAACATGAGATCATTTTGTTCCATTTATTTTCGTGAATGACGCTCCGCCGGACTTGTACTATTACTTATTCTGTGCCGCCGGAAAAGGAACCACTGACGCATGCGACCTTCTTGAGGATTCTATTGTGGTCTAACTGACCATATTTTGTTATGCCATTGTAATTTTTTGTACTGTGGCCTTACGTGATGAACAGGCCTCTGTAACCTCTATTTTTTTTGACCAACGTGTCCGATTACAGTCCTGGCATCCACAACATTTACCAACAACTCGCCTCAGACAGCCAGTAGGTCTGAACTTTGGTTACACATAGTTATTACAAATCTCTAGGATTAATGTTGCGTCATGTGGTGATGTGTGATAAATTGTGAAAAGCATAGCAGGTGACATGAGTTCGTAAACAATAACAGTTTCGCTGTATTCATTACATAGACTCGAGCAGAAGATTTTGAAGGATTATTTAACTGATTTGAAGGATCTTGATTTTGAAGGATGATTTCTGCTATCCTGCCAGGCCTTTCTTGCCGACTAATTGGACAATAGCCCTGCCTGGATGAAATTATATGCACGCAGATAGTTTATAGCCTGGATATAAAATATAGGATAGTTTTACCCCGGGTCAACGCAGACAAAGTCGCGGCGGGAAGCTAGTGTTCAATAAATACACACTATGCTCAGACACGGTTACTATGTAGATGTTAACGTCACTAATGCTTTTAACAATTTGTGCTAAAAGCATATGTCTGCGTTTCAGGGCAAGGCTAATTAGCGGAATATTTGTAGAAGGCGCACAACTAGGTGGGTACTTTAATGGGTCGCTTAAATAGATACATTATATAGTAGATACTTACGTGTGAGTAATCAACCTACTCCAATTTTTCAACATGTTTAGTTCTTTATATCCTCCTGGGTCGCAGTGTCCTACAGAAAGGCCTAAAGGGTTAAGTTGAATAGAATACATTTTAAAGGAAACTTTTTCTTTTAAAAACATGAAAATTCGAGACTATATCCGAACCGCTTGGTTCAAAATTCCATTGTTATTTATTTTGTAGGCGGTCTCAGGAGGATATTTTTCTTCATACTGATAATACATTCCTGATATTTATCCACTTTTAACAATGAAAGCATTGGTTTCTTAGATAGCGGTTTATTTACTTTTCAAAATAGTCACAAGCCATCTACCCGTACACATTATGGTAGACATGTGAATGCATTGTTGCCAAATCCCCCAGTTCTGAAATACCGCTAACAGTTCATACTAGAAATACACTGCTAAAATTAAGTTCCTATTATAGTTGCTGACCCCCTAACACACTAGGTTTTATGTCCGACGTAAAGCATATGTACCTCTTGCACTCGCATATTTGCCAGAATGGGACGAATGCTTTATGACCGACATAAAACTTAGTGTGCTAGGGGGGCTGATGTTAAAGCCATACTTATACGGCCATTATACGGCGTTTGTGATTAAGAGATTTCCTTTTGCTGAGTTGGTCCGGTGACTCACAGATGTATTTTAGAAGGGGAGTATTAAAGTCAACGGCACCCTCCTCTTTCCAGGCGCTGACATGCTCATGCGTGGGGCTGCACGCCGTGAGCTTCAACGCCGAGGTGGAGCTTGGCATGCTGGTCACCGGCACCTTCGTCGGCTACCTCATCGTGTTCGCTGGCGCTGCCGCAGGTAAATACTTTACTCACATAGCCGGGCCCTTGGTGGCCATTTTCAAATGGCTCCAACTGACTCATTGATCACCGGTACCATTGCCGGGTACCTCCTGGTATTAGCCGGCGCTGCCGCTGGTGAATTTTTTACATATCTGGGCCCTTGGTGGTCATTTTCACGGTCATTCTCCAGATTGGTGTTCTCAGTCTCATTAACGTGTCGCTTTTTTTCCCACTTGCTTTTTGATAAAATTTATATCAAATGTAGTGATAAATCAACCATTCAAACTTAAATGTTCATGTGGCACTTAATTATTATTAGCGGATAATTAACTATAAAGGTTTTAAAATTTGTGTGCCGCGTTAATGAGAAAGTCGACGCGTTAATGAGAATTTATGGCTTTCTAGGGTGAATATTTGAGAGTCTTAAACGCCTCCTTCCTATCATCATCACTTGCATAAACTACTATTATATATCAAAAACCTTTTTAAACTGAAATTTTTCTAGATATTCTCATTAACGCGTTCACTTTTTACGCGTGAATGATACGTGTGAATGAGGATATAGTGGTAAAAAAAATATAACTCATTGTAGGTAGATGTAATAAACTGGAAGATCTAGTAGCTGGTAAATACTGAGTTTCTTAATGTATACAATAATTCACAGAGCTTTAGAGTTATTGGTTGATTTTTAAAACTTGAACGTGTTAATGAGAATTCTCGAATACCAAAATGCGTGAATGAGATACTTACGTTCGTTGTCTGTGGTCCGCACAACACTCACCCGTCTCTCCACCACGGGGGTCTGGGCACGACTGAAGGCTTACGCGAAATGTGTTAGCGACTCAGGTATCTTACTTCAATGGACTTATATGAACAAGAATTAACGCGCGGCGCGCATGAGGACGGGTCTCGGGACACAGTTCTAGATTTTCATATCTTAATTATATATTATTAAATATATGTAATACTTTTTTTTATAAAGAGGATATCTAATCTATTATTTAATAAAAATACTTTCGTTCAACTTTCCTATGGTATATCATCAGGGAAAATAAGTATGTAAGTGATTTCGGAAGTGGGACACCACGTGTTAATGAGGAGAAGGGGGTATTGGTATTTTTTTTGTCCAAGAAGGTTATTGAATATGTACTTGAAAATTCATGTTGTACACTTCAATACAAGTACCTTCTACGATCCAAAAATATAAAATCTGCTAAATTCAATACATTTATATTTTTTAAAAGCGAGGACATACAAAAATGCCTGTCTGGAGAATGACCGTTCAAATGGCTCCAACTGAGTTATTGGTCACCGGTACCATTGCCGGGTACCTTCGCCGGCGCTGTCGCTGATGAATCCTTTACTTACATATCCGGACCCTTGGTGGCCATTTTCAAATGGCTCCAACTGACTCATTGATCACCGGTACCATTGCCGGGTACCTCCTGGTATTAGCCGGCGCTGCCGCTGGTGAATTTTTTACATAGCTGGGCCCTTGGTGGTTGTTTTCAAATGGCTCCAACTGACTTATTGGTCACCGGTACCATTGCCGGCTAACTTTTTCGGCACTGTCGCTGGTAAATTCATTACTTACATATCCGGGCCCTTGGTGGCCATTTTCAAATGGCTCCAACTGACTCATTGATAACGAGTAGGTACCATTGCTGGGTACCTCCTGGTATTAGACCGCGCTGCCGCTGGTGAATCCTTTACTCACATAGCCGGGCCCCTTGTGGCCGTTTCCAAATGGCTCCAACTGAACTGGGCATGCTGGTGACCGACACTTTCGTCGGGCACCTCAACGTGTTTTGCTGAGACTATCGCTAGTAAACACTTTACTACCACAGCATAGCTTCTGGTGATCATTTCCAGTTCCAGGATTGTGTGAGTTTCAGAGGCGAGCTGGATCTGGGCATGATGACACTGGTCACTGGCACCTTTGTTGGGTAACGTGAAGCTGGCTTTGACGCTGGGTGCACTCGTTATCTTTGACTTTACTGCTGCTAATAAACACACTCTTTAAAAGCCAAGCAGAAAAAGTGGTTAAAAATGTCGCTACCAGTCGAGAATACCTAGATTTGCTAAAGATACATTGTAAAGTGATGTCACAACGCCTAATTCTAACCAATTGCTTGAGAACAGTACTATGAAGCGTCTAGTGTTGTCAAGTACACCTACACAACAATTAACTTATTAGTACTTGACCCTAATGCGCAGACCTTGCGCTAAATTAATCAACATTTATTGCATTTTACTACAATGAACTACTTATGCATCTCCACGCCTTAGTAATTAATCATGGGTTTTCTGTAGCCTTCTTAAGTCGGTCCAGCGAGGTACACTCAGCATCATATAGTTAGTATTTAGCAGCCAATGTTGCCAAATATTTCGGTACACATCTTTATTACTGCAAGAGTAAGGATGTGTTACGATATATTTGGCTACTTTGGCTGCTACCAATTATACGATGCTGACTATACAGGGCACAAAACCTCAAGGTATCTTAGTTTTTACTAACCCTTAACTTAATGTGAACGAAATCCAAGCCTGAAACAATCGACTGTTAATTTTCAGGATACCTGCTCCAGACCCCATCCCACAAGCGCATCGACGTCTTCTACACGCTGATCGGAGTCGGCCTCTTTATTGCCAGCGGCGCAATGATCATTGAAAGGTTAGTCCTTTTTTTGTACTTAAAGCGTATTTTTTGTAACCGACTCCAAAAAAGGAGGAGGTTCTCAATTCGGTTGTATTTTTTTTTTTCAATGTTTGTTACCTCGGAACTCCGTCACTGATGAGCCGATTCGTAATTTTTTTTTAGTTTGCAAATATGTGATTACAGATGGGTCCCATTTTATTCCAAAAGTCAGTTGGATGATGGGATCCATGAGGAATCGAGGAAACTAGGCACGCGTGTAGTGATTTTGGTATTTTTTTATTTATTATACCCTTGTATTTACACCCGGAAATATGAATTTCATGGAGTGAAATTGATGATGAAGACCACAGATGACTTATGGAATTCCTCAATTATGTACTTAATAGGACAAAAGTACGTCACAGATTCTGATAAGATTCCTTTGAAATTGCAACTAATGAAGTGCCAAAGGTGATCCTTGTGGAATCCACGAAAGTCCTCATATATTAACGGGCCACATACAGCGATTGGGTTTTTTTTCTCTAATAATCAACGCTTTTCCTCTCGGAAAGCAGTTCATGTGGGAAATTGGAAAAGAAATGTGGAAATGTTCTCGTGGCTTGGTAGAGTTCTAAATTGAAGACGGTTAAAACTTTGTTTTTAAAGTAAATTATTTATATTTTTAATACTAAGACGGTGGCAAAGCATACAATCTGCCATCCAATCTGACAGACAACATAGCCTATATCAAAACGCATGTGACTCCAGAGGAATCATAAGTGCGTTGTCGACTCTTAATTGAATTGAGGATTCGTTATGTTGGCAGATAGAGACAAATGCAAGTCCTACACTCTTACCACAACGCATACTTGGGAGTTGTGTAGGCCTCAACTCACCACCTTTTAGAATACAACACCACATACCCATAGTCCCTACAGAGCAAGTAGTGTTAATGGTTGCGGCTGTGGTCTTGTGTAAGGTTTTCTGAACTTCCCCAGTTAGGCTGCTCCAACTATGAGGGTGATGGCATTCCGCTGTGCCCTATCTCTCTTTTATTTACATATTTTTTCATTAAATATTTTCATTGTTTGTTCATTTATTTCCACTTCTAGTTCCTTTCATGCTACTTAACTTGAGTACTCATATTGTATCATCAATATCATCATCATCATCATCGAGAAAAGACTTATGTCTGATCAATATTATAATTTATAAGATAGCTAAAAACACACAAAAATATGATTTCAGATTCCACAATGCCTCCAGGAGCGAATTTGTCAATAAGAACTTGGCCAAAGGCTCTTTAGCCCTCATCAATGGCGCCATCCTACTCGTGGATGCCATTCTCACGCAGCGAGGCGGTTAAACTCAAACTTTCCGCTCCAAGCCAGCAATGAACAATTTAATGCTAAGCACTTTATAACAATACGATTTTTCGGTACAAATAATTTATATTTTAAGACTTCACGATTTATTACCATCTGGGCCGCTTATACTCGTACTTCTAGGGAGCACAAAGATAAAAAGATAGTAATATTATCTGCAGTAGCACACAATGAATTAACTATAATGGAACTAAGTTTCAGGTGTCAATTTCCATTAACGAGCGTTTTTAGAACCGTCCCCAGACATCCCCTAGGGTAGTTTCGTACCGGTAGACATAAATATTTTGAATCTCTCATAAACTTTGAACAAAACTACTAACTAATGAAAAATACCACCGCGTGTTCATTTCTCTTCGTAAAATGAATTACCATAAAATACATTCAGTACAGTATTGAAAATTATATTAATAAATTATCTATGAAGTGTCTACTTGCTTATTGAAGTTTCACGACAATACAAACTCCATACTATATAAATATAACCCTTTGAGATTGAAATACATTGATACAATCCACGAATGTCTAAGATTATACACCTAAATGTAAGATAGACTATAATAACTTATTTTTGACCGATTTAATAATTATTTTGAGAGTTTTCAGAGCTTTATCCATTTACAACAGTCACAATAGCATTTAAACAAATATTTTATATAACTTTTATACAGTCCAGCACGTAAGTGCAATTTTATAAAATTTGTATCAAATTAAACTTATTTTTATTACATGCCTGTTACATTATTGTTTGTGTTTTATTTTGAACTACGAGTACCTAGTTAGTTACCCCGCGCGGGCCGCATTTTACAGCATTTATAACGGTCAGTATTAATGCAGACGGATAAAGAGCCAAAAATGTTTGTTTGTTTGTTTGTCCGTCTTTCACGGCAAAACGGAGCGACGAATTGACGTGATTTTTAAGTGGAGATAGTCGAAGGGATGGAGAGTGACATAGGATAGTTTTTTATCCCCGAAATCATCCCCTAAGGGGGTGAAATGGGGGGTAAAAGTTTGTATGGAACTGCGATATAAAGCAGTTCCATGCGGAGTATGCGGACGGAGTCGCGGGCAGAAGCTAGTAACAAATAAACAACAAACACTACTTATCTATTAGCATTTTTGATTTTCTTGCACAGATTGTACATCGTAGTTACCTGGGGCCGTAGACAAGGTTATAATCGACAAGCGCTAACGCCAATAGAAAACTAATAAAATGTATGGGAATGACAGATGTTAACGAAAAGTGTTTCGTCGGCATCTATCATTCCCATACATTTTATTAGTTTTCTATTGGCGTTAGCGCTTGTCGATTGTAACCTTGTCTAGGCCCCCTGGCCAGAAAGACATAAGAGAAGATCAAATGTCGATGCCAAAGTAATTGTCAAGTCATTGTCAAGTCTGATGAGTTTCAAACAATTTTCATACTCCAAATTAAAAGCTTTAAAAAAGCCCGAGTAGACATGTACAGTATATGACTGCAGAGTGTGCCAGAGTAATAAACATACACTTTTACACTTCGTACTTCGTGCACTCGAAAAATTATATATTAATGTTTACTGGTGACTACTGGCAAACTGGTGATAATGACTCTGTGCGTTATGAAAAGCTAGTAGGTACTGTTGCGCGCCATATAGGTTATTACACAAATATTTGTAAAATTTGTTTATGTGTGTTTGGTTATTATCAAAAGTTGACTCGTGGTGACTAGAAAAGTAATAGAATGGACGCCATTGGAAATTCTTGGCGATGTGCAATTGTGAGTAAAAATCTGTTGTCATCTTAATGATTTACTTAATGTAAATAAAATAATTTGGCAGGCCTATAACATTTTCATCTTATGAAAATTATTTTTACCTCGCAAAATGTGTTGAAAAACGTCGTATCATAAGCATTAGCTTTGATAATTACATCCTCGGCTTCCTTATCACGCTCACCTGCGGTTCGCGTGAACAATTTCGCCTCTGTAATTATCAACATACCTCACTTGTATCACAATGTACTAGTGTATAACACGGGCGTAAGGATATTGCTATTGTGTACCTAACCTACGTATTAATTGCTGCGGCATTAAATGCGTCATCGTCAGCCGCACCATTTGTGTGCGACGCTTGGCGATCTACAGTGTACGAGATTTGGGACTGGTCTTTGGACAGTTCCAATATGATGTAAAACGTGATGTGGCTAGAGTAAATCGATTGTCATAATATCCGATTACGATTGATGATGGCTAATAAAAGGAATCGATTGATTACTGTGTAATAATTATTTTTAGGAAATCAAATGACCTGTAAGTAAGGAGAAAGACTGATAGTGCGAGAAAAATTGAGAGAGCTCGCGCGCCGTGCAGAAATCAATGCCATATTTTCAAAGGCAACATTTTGCACAATCAAATATGTCGGTTTCGATCGATGTGATTTTATTTCGTATTATCGTAACAATAATTAAATAATACATTGTTATTTTCCTATACACAATTATTTGATTCATATCGATTTATTTCTAAATTGACAGACTCCAAACGATTAAAGCAGTATATCACTAAATTTAAAAATAAAAAGTCGTAGGACGTAATGGTTTGCATACCGAGTTTTCAATGCTAATGTCTATACAAATAAGCCGTAAAAAAATATGACAATAATTTTATAAGTGCTAAAGAGAGCGTGCATGGTGATTGAACTTTGTTTTGTAACTCGGAAGCTATTGAAACTTTTTTTATTATTTCGATGAGCAGTGCCAATTTACGTTATATGGGTGTCGCGATGTGTCAAAAGACCAGTTCCAAATCTCGAACACTGTAAGTAAGTTTCTTTCCAAAAATCCATCGGTAATCCATACTATTTCTCAAGTTTGTTAATATGTTTCTTAATATGAACTAATCAAATAAGTCCAAAAGCGCAAATTGATATTTTCGGATTTCAGTCCCATTCGTTTAGAATCAGTAAAGAGTTAGTTACCTGTTTGATTCGTTGCTTACAATTCAGTACAGGCAGGTGACCGATTTTTGACTTTCGAGCGCTCGACTCTCACTCGAAAACTGATAAAAATTATGTAATGCTATTTTGAAGTACCTAGCGATAGAATATTCAAAAACGAGTGGTATTGACCACTCGTATTCAATTCTATTGGTAGGAAGTATGTAAGTGCCGGACATTTTGACACTACAAACGTATTTACTTTTATTTGATTTTCGAGCGCTCGAAAGGCAAAAATCGGTCCCCTGATCTTTAATTTATAATCCTGCAATTCATTTAGTTATTTAGTCATTTAGTGCATCATTGTTCAGTGTCACAACTCACAACCAATGAAATAAAATTGTGCACGAGTTGAACTTAGGTGGATGGGGCGATCGGGGCGACATCTGTTATGAGTTCCAGTGAACCTATCGTTCAAATGTTTTTATTTAGTTCGCTCAGATGCCCATAGATGCCAGTAGGGTACCTTTGAAAGAAAGAAAGAAAGAAAGAAAGAAAGATAGATTTATTCACAAACACACAGGACACACATATTAAGAGTCCGTATCGGCCCGCCAAAAGTTCGATTGTACCTATATTACCCGTCTCCCGAGCGCGCCAGCGCAGGTGTCGTGGTGGGGGTCGAGCGAGGCTGCTAGGTCGGCGTAGAAAAGTTTTGATACTTTAACTGTTTTATCTGAGTTTTTCGTTACTTAATATTTATATTCATATAAATATATAAATGTTGTATATATAAATACATATACAACACATGTGTTTTATATGTGTTATACGTGTTGTGTTGAAATAAAATATCAGGCAATCAACAACAAAAAATCTCATGTATTTTCTGTGTGAACATGATACGGAGTATCAAAATTATGCACAAATAATATTCGGGCTATTGAAATTCAGCGTAATCGAACTATGCGAATCTCAATTCTGCCATAACAGTTTATTATGCGATAAGTCAATTATGGCTACATAGATTATGCGAAATTGAATTCTTACTAAAAAAAGACCGGGTTGCACTCCGGGAGTGCCGGCAGAAGTGAAAACTTGAATAATTTTAATTTTGCAAAAAAAACCCTTCCTCCCCCCTCCCTCCCCCTGCGTGCCAATATATCTAATAACAGCCTTATTAGTAGTACGCTATAGTTCAACTTAACTCAGCAAAATTGATGAAGGAGACGATGAAATAAAATACCAATTTGTTTTGCCATTGCCAAATATTTTTCAAAGCCCTATCTCTTTAGGAATAACGTCCAAATTCGAACTATTCGAATTTACTCAATGGCACAACGGTAAAGCACGCGTGGACAAAATTACATATTTATTTGCAGACAATGCAATTGCAAAAAGTGTTTAACGGCTTTATACTCTTACGAATAGTGTTCAGTTTTGAATGAAGTTGAATCGGCTAACAAAAAATATAAGAGTTTGCTTTTTTAAACAAAATGGAATTTTCATTTACGGAAAATGTGTTACGACCTTATACTGTTAACAATAAAGTACAAACTAGAAGTATGTGCCCCTTAGTCAATCCCCCGTTTTCCCTCCCCGCCGCCATGCCTCGTCCCGAATCTCTCCCAATTCTACGGTCACGTGACATCACAAAAATCTGTCACGACTGTCACGAGTTTAACAATTTTTCCCTATCCCAAAAAGTGCTCAGCGCCGCTAAAGAAGTTTTCACTTCAAAAATATGCCAAAACAGAGGGAACCTACTTAGAACTGTATCGTTAATTATAATGTATTTATGTATTTACTAGAAATTCAGAATTCATTCAAGTACTTACTTGTTTGACGACTGCTTTAGCCTAGTTGGTGCAATGTTTGTATGGGGGAACACTAGACTAGACTAACACAAGTCCTACACTCTTACCACAACGCATACTTGGGAGTTGTGTAGGCCTCAACTCACCACCTTTTAGAATACAACACCACATACCCATAGTCCCTACAGAGCAAGTAGTGTTAATGGTTGCGGCTGTGGTCTTGTGTAAGGTTTTCTGAACTTCCCCAGTTAGGCTGCTCCAACTATGAGGGTGATGGCATTCCGCTGTGCCCTATCTCTCTTTTATTTACATATTTTTTCATTAAATATTTTCATTGTTTGTTCATTTATTTCCACTTCTAGTTCCTTTCATGCTACTTAACTTGAGTACTCATATTGTATCATCAATATCATCATCATCATCATCGAGAAAAGACTTATGTCTGATCAATATTATAATTTATAAGATAGCTAAAAACACACAAAAATATGATTTCAGATTCCACAATGCCTCCAGGAGCGAATTTGTCAATAAGAACTTGGCCAAAGGCTCTTTAGCCCTCATCAATGGCGCCATCCTACTCGTGGATGCCATTCTCACGCAGCGAGGCGGTTAAACTCAAACTTTCCGCTCCAAGCCAGCAATGAACAATTTAATGCTAAGCACTTTATAACAATACGATTTTTCGGTACAAATAATTTATATTTTAAGACTTCACGATTTATTACCATCTGGGCCGCTTATACTCGTACTTCTAGGGAGCACAAAGATAAAAAGATAGTAATATTATCTGCAGTAGCACACAATGAATTAACTATAATGGAACTAAGTTTCAGGTGTCAATTTCCATTAACGAGCGTTTTTAGAACCGTCCCCAGACATCCCCTAGGGTAGTTTCGTACCGGTAGACATAAATATTTTGAATCTCTCATAAACTTTGAACAAAACTACTAACTAATGAAAAATACCACCGCGTGTTCATTTCTCTTCGTAAAATGAATTACCATAAAATACATTCAGTACAGTATTGAAAATTATATTAATAAATTATCTATGAAGTGTCTACTTGCTTATTGAAGTTTCACGACAATACAAACTCCATACTATATAAATATAACCCTTTGAGATTGAAATACATTGATACAATCCACGAATGTCTAAGATTATACACCTAAATGTAAGATAGACTATAATAACTTATTTTTGACCGATTTAATAATTATTTTGAGAGTTTTCAGAGCTTTATCCATTTACAACAGTCACAATAGCATTTAAACAAATATTTTATATAACTTTTATACAGTCCAGCACGTAAGTGCAATTTTATAAAATTTGTATCAAATTAAACTTATTTTTATTACATGCCTGTTACATTATTGTTTGTGTTTTATTTTGAACTACGAGTACCTAGTTAGTTACCCCGCGCGGGCCGCATTTTACAGCATTTATAACGGTCAGTATTAATGCAGACGGATAAAGAGCCAAAAATGTTTGTTTGTTTGTTTGTCCGTCTTTCACGGCAAAACGGAGCGACGAATTGACGTGATTTTTAAGTGGAGATAGTCGAAGGGATGGAGAGTGACATAGGATAGTTTTTTATCCCCGAAATCATCCCCTAAGGGGGTGAAATGGGGGGTAAAAGTTTGTATGGAACTGCGATATAAAGCAGTTCCATGCGGAGTATGCGGACGGAGTCGCGGGCAGAAGCTAGTAACAAATAAACAACAAACACTACTTATCTATTAGCATTTTTGATTTTCTTGCACAGATTGTACATCGTAGTTACCTGGGGCCGTAGACAAGGTTATAATCGACAAGCGCTAACGCCAATAGAAAACTAATAAAATGTATGGGAATGACAGATGTTAACGAAAAGTGTTTCGTCGGCATCTATCATTCCCATACATTTTATTAGTTTTCTATTGGCGTTAGCGCTTGTCGATTGTAACCTTGTCTAGGCCCCCTGGCCAGAAAGACATAAGAGAAGATCAAATGTCGATGCCAAAGTAATTGTCAAGTCATTGTCAAGTCTGATGAGTTTCAAACAATTTTCATACTCCAAATTAAAAGCTTTAAAAAAGCCCGAGTAGACATGTACAGTATATGACTGCAGAGTGTGCCAGAGTAATAAACATACACTTTTACACTTCGTACTTCGTGCACTCGAAAAATTATATATTAATGTTTACTGGTGACTACTGGCAAACTGGTGATAATGACTCTGTGCGTTATGAAAAGCTAGTAGGTACTGTTGCGCGCCATATAGGTTATTACACAAATATTTGTAAAATTTGTTTATGTGTGTTTGGTTATTATCAAAAGTTGACTCGTGGTGACTAGAAAAGTAATAGAATGGACGCCATTGGAAATTCTTGGCGATGTGCAATTGTGAGTAAAAATCTGTTGTCATCTTAATGATTTACTTAATGTAAATAAAATAATTTGGCAGGCCTATAACATTTTCATCTTATGAAAATTATTTTTACCTCGCAAAATGTGTTGAAAAACGTCGTATCATAAGCATTAGCTTTGATAATTACATCCTCGGCTTCCTTATCACGCTCACCTGCGGTTCGCGTGAACAATTTCGCCTCTGTAATTATCAACATACCTCACTTGTATCACAATGTACTAGTGTATAACACGGGCGTAAGGATATTGCTATTGTGTACCTAACCTACGTATTAATTGCTGCGGCATTAAATGCGTCATCGTCAGCCGCACCATTTGTGTGCGACGCTTGGCGATCTACAGTGTACGAGATTTGGGACTGGTCTTTGGACAGTTCCAATATGATGTAAAACGTGATGTGGCTAGAGTAAATCGATTGTCATAATATCCGATTACGATTGATGATGGCTAATAAAAGGAATCGATTGATTACTGTGTAATAATTATTTTTAGGAAATCAAATGACCTGTAAGTAAGGAGAAAGACTGATAGTGCGAGAAAAATTGAGAGAGCTCGCGCGCCGTGCAGAAATCAATGCCATATTTTCAAAGGCAACATTTTGCACAATCAAATATGTCGGTTTCGATCGATGTGATTTTATTTCGTATTATCGTAACAATAATTAAATAATACATTGTTATTTTCCTATACACAATTATTTGATTCATATCGATTTATTTCTAAATTGACAGACTCCAAACGATTAAAGCAGTATATCACTAAATTTAAAAATAAAAAGTCGTAGGACGTAATGGTTTGCATACCGAGTTTTCAATGCTAATGTCTATACAAATAAGCCGTAAAAAAATATGACAATAATTTTATAAGTGCTAAAGAGAGCGTGCATGGTGATTGAACTTTGTTTTGTAACTCGGAAGCTATTGAAACTTTTTTTATTATTTCGATGAGCAGTGCCAATTTACGTTATATGGGTGTCGCGATGTGTCAAAAGACCAGTTCCAAATCTCGAACACTGTAAGTAAGTTTCTTTCCAAAAATCCATCGGTAATCCATACTATTTCTCAAGTTTGTTAATATGTTTCTTAATATGAACTAATCAAATAAGTCCAAAAGCGCAAATTGATATTTTCGGATTTCAGTCCCATTCGTTTAGAATCAGTAAAGAGTTAGTTACCTGTTTGATTCGTTGCTTACAATTCAGTACAGGCAGGTGACCGATTTTTGACTTTCGAGCGCTCGACTCTCACTCGAAAACTGATAAAAATTATGTAATGCTATTTTGAAGTACCTAGCGATAGAATATTCAAAAACGAGTGGTATTGACCACTCGTATTCAATTCTATTGGTAGGAAGTATGTAAGTGCCGGACATTTTGACACTACAAACGTATTTACTTTTATTTGATTTTCGAGCGCTCGAAAGGCAAAAATCGGTCCCCTGATCTTTAATTTATAATCCTGCAATTCATTTAGTTATTTAGTCATTTAGTGCATCATTGTTCAGTGTCACAACTCACAACCAATGAAATAAAATTGTGCACGAGTTGAACTTAGGTGGATGGGGCGATCGGGGCGACATCTGTTATGAGTTCCAGTGAACCTATCGTTCAAATGTTTTTATTTAGTTCGCTCAGATGCCCATAGATGCCAGTAGGGTACCTTTGAAAGAAAGAAAGAAAGAAAGAAAGAAAGATAGATTTATTCACAAACACACAGGACACACATATTAAGAGTCCGTATCGGCCCGCCAAAAGTTCGATTGTACCTATATTACCCGTCTCCCGAGCGCGCCAGCGCAGGTGTCGTGGTGGGGGTCGAGCGAGGCTGCTAGGTCGGCGTAGAAAAGTTTTGATACTTTAACTGTTTTATCTGAGTTTTTCGTTACTTAATATTTATATTCATATAAATATATAAATGTTGTATATATAAATACATATACAACACATGTGTTTTATATGTGTTATACGTGTTGTGTTGAAATAAAATATCAGGCAATCAACAACAAAAAATCTCATGTATTTTCTGTGTGAACATGATACGGAGTATCAAAATTATGCACAAATAATATTCGGGCTATTGAAATTCAGCGTAATCGAACTATGCGAATCTCAATTCTGCCATAACAGTTTATTATGCGATAAGTCAATTATGGCTACATAGATTATGCGAAATTGAATTCTTACTAAAAAAAGACCGGGTTGCACTCCGGGAGTGCCGGCAGAAGTGAAAACTTGAATAATTTTAATTTTGCAAAAAAAACCCTTCCTCCCCCCTCCCTCCCCCTGCGTGCCAATATATCTAATAACAGCCTTATTAGTAGTACGCTATAGTTCAACTTAACTCAGCAAAATTGATGAAGGAGACGATGAAATAAAATACCAATTTGTTTTGCCATTGCCAAATATTTTTCAAAGCCCTATCTCTTTAGGAATAACGTCCAAATTCGAACTATTCGAATTTACTCAATGGCACAACGGTAAAGCACGCGTGGACAAAATTACATATTTATTTGCAGACAATGCAATTGCAAAAAGTGTTTAACGGCTTTATACTCTTACGAATAGTGTTCAGTTTTGAATGAAGTTGAATCGGCTAACAAAAAATATAAGAGTTTGCTTTTTTAAACAAAATGGAATTTTCATTTACGGAAAATGTGTTACGACCTTATACTGTTAACAATAAAGTACAAACTAGAAGTATGTGCCCCTTAGTCAATCCCCCGTTTTCCCTCCCCGCCGCCATGCCTCGTCCCGAATCTCTCCCAATTCTACGGTCACGTGACATCACAAAAATCTGTCACGACTGTCACGAGTTTAACAATTTTTCCCTATCCCAAAAAGTGCTCAGCGCCGCTAAAGAAGTTTTCACTTCAAAAATATGCCAAAACAGAGGGAACCTACTTAGAACTGTATCGTTAATTATAATGTATTTATGTATTTACTAGAAATTCAGAATTCATTCAAGTACTTACTTGTTTGACGACTGCTTTAGCCTAGTTGGTGCAATGTTTGTATGGGGGAACATTAATTTTTGAACTATGAACTTTAAGCTTTGTAGAAAGATTACTGATTAGAATACAAAAAAGTAATTTCTGCATTTAAGAAAATTCCACCCCTAAGGGAGTTAAATAGGGGTGCATTATTTGTATGGGGGAAACATTATTTTTTAAACTAGAGTTTTGTAACTTTTGGTTACTTTTATAACGTGGGCTCGGGATAAGAAGGGATTTTCGGAGTACCTCCCCTGAAGGGGTTTAATAGGGTTGCAAAGTTTGTATGGGGAAATGGGAGCCTTATGATAGTTCACTTTTTTTTTAATCTCACTCATAATAACTAAGATCCACATTTGCTAACTCCAAATCTATGCGTCGCTCTATATCTTGCAGAGTCATTTTTGCCAAAGATTAAAAGCATCAGAGGTACCTGACGAATAAGTATTAAGCATTCTGGAAACGATTCCCGTAATCTGATTGGAAAGTCTTCAAATATTCTTTAACAATTGCATATCCGTCTGCCACAATGTAATATGTCTAGACCATTTTAACTAAGAATAAAATTCACTTACCTATTTTATATCTTTGTCATCATCAAAAATCTACGCGGACGAAGTAGCGGGCGGCCACTAGTATATATATATATATATATTATAATGTGCGTAAGTGCAGAAATTCTGAAGCAAGTCAGTCGCCAACTATTTTTCAGACGACCAACTCAGGAGTATACATTTTCGAATAAAAACATAATTTTTCAAATCGGGCCACAACTGACGGAGAAATCGGTGAACGTACGTACAAAAAAAACAGTGAAACATATAACCCTCCTCAATTTTTGAAGTCGGTTTCTAAGTTGTTTATTCATATTGTTATTTTTGTCAACCCTGCATATTATGTCGGTGGTTTGTAAGTAGGTACTTGTGAATGTTACAAATGAAAAAGTGATGGCCGTTGGACCTTGGACCCCCCACAAAGTGGACTGATGTAACTAATAACAATAACTAATTAACAAATAATAAAAGCTTGTTTTATAACAAGTTTTTCTCCTTTAATTAAATAACTTTTTAATTTTTTTAATTTTTCCTATATTTGTTGGAGTTGCATATTCACGCCATATCATATAGATATGTCAAACGAGCCCAAAGTCGATGGGGCTGCGTCTTTTAATTACGGAGTTCCATGGCTACCTTCCAGCTCCATTGTCAGACCCTGGTTACCATATAGAACCAAAGTACTCGTCAAGACGAATTACACGACCCCAAACTTGATGGGGTTGCGTCGTTTAATTACGGAGTTCCTATGACCACCTTCCAGCTCCATCGTCAGACCCTGGTTACCAAAGTACCCGTCAAGACGAAATAATCAAGCCTAAACTCGATGGGGTTGCGTCGTTTAATTACGGAGTTCCTATGGCTACCTTCCAGGTCCATCATCAGACCCTGGTTACCAAAGTACTCGTCAAGACGAATTAATCGAGCCCAAACACGATGGGGTTGCGTCGTTTAATTACGGAGTTCCTATGGCTACCTTCCAGGTCCATCATCAGACCCTGGTTACCAAAGTACTCGTCAAGACGAATTAATCGAGCCCAAACACGATGAGGTTGCGTCGTTTAATTACGGAGTTCCTATGGCTACCTTCCAGCTCCATCATCAGACCCTGGTTACCATATAGTACCAAAGTACTCGTCAAGACGAATTAAACGAGCCCAAACTTGATAGGGTTGCGTCGTTTAATTACGGAGTTCCTATGACCACCTTCCAGCTCCATCGTCAGACCCTGGTTACCAAAGTACCCGTCAAGACGAATTAATCAAGCCTAAACTCGATGGGGTTGCGTCGTTTAATTACGGAGTTCCTATGGCTACCTTCCAGGTCCATCATCAGACCCTGGTTACCATATAATACCAAAGTACTCGTCAAGACGAATTAAACGAGCCCAAACTCGATGGGGTTGCGTCGTTTAATTACGGACTTCCTATGACCACCTTCCAGCTCCATCGTCAGACCCTGGTTACCAAAGTACTCGTCAAGACGAATTAATCGAGCCCAAACTCGATAGGGTTGCGTCGTTTAATTACGGAGTTCCTATGACCACCTTCCAGCTCCATCGTCAGACCCTGGTTACCAAAGTACCCGTCAAGACGAATTAATCAAGCCTAAACTCGATGGGGTTGCGTCGTTTAATTACGGAGTTCCTATGGCTACCTTCCAGGTCCATCATCAGACCCTGGTTACCATATAATACCAAAGTACTCGTCAAGACGAATTAAACGAGCCCAAACTTGATAGGGTTGCGTCGTTTAATTACGGAGTTCCTATGACCACCTTCCAGCTTCATCATCAGATCAGCTTTATGTCATAATAATATTACATTGTCATCCAATTTATACATGCATGCAAAATTTCAGCTCAATCGGAAACCGGGAAGTGGATCAAATTTAACTTGCAAGATTTAATTACAGACAACGGATAGATGAACTAAATAAAAGTTTATAAAAATTCACCGAGTATCACCATCACTCGTAAAATAATTGACATGGGAGCTATACAATTCGTAAGTTGTCTCGATTAGCCTCACGAATGTCTCACTAGTATAGTTTGACCCCAACGTTGGTAACAACTATGTCTAGCCGGAGATCAAAATAATATTTTAGTCGAGGGGTAGCCTTCGTGAATAGCCACAATTACACGACGTGCAGGTCCGACTGCTGGGTACTGCCGAATCGAGCGCCGTGCACGGTGTTTTATTACGAACTTTAGTGTGATTTCAAATATTTTTTATGCTTAAATTTACTTCTACACATAAATATATTTTTGTTTGTACGAATAGCGTTTAAACTAGAGTTTCTTATTATGGCTTCATATTTTTGAAATCGCCAAAAATACTGGCGATTCTTCGTGTGTCAAAAGTTGTTGGATGGAAATACGGTTTTCCTCAACAATTTAATATGTAATTTATAAAATGTTTTCCACTTATTCCTAAGAAGACTATCATTCCAATATGGATTTATTTGTTTAATAACGGTTATAAATCAAATAGTTCTTCAAATCCACGTCGTTTTACACGTCTCCGAGCGAAAATTGAGAAAACAGCGGTTGGACTGAGCCAAAATATGGTAAATTGAGAGCTAAATGTAAACAATTTTTCCACTTCTTCAACTTGAATTGAAATGATCTTTCATATTACACAATAAAATCTTTAGGAAAACGAATATTTAATGAGATATGACCTCAAAAAGTTTAGCGAATTCAGCAAACGGCTATACAGTGTGTATATTTTATATTACCTCAAATTGTAACCAGAGGTACGTGATATTGCAAGAAAAAATTAAGTTAGTCTTAACTACCAAAGAGTAATTAATTTTTGAAATTTTATCGAACGGCAATGTATTGCGTACACTGTGACCTGATGACACATGAAAGAATCGGGTGACATGTGACGATTTATTGTGACGTCACGTCAGTAAGACAAAGTAGTGATCCACTGCGTGCTGAATTATTTTATATGAAAAAAAAAGTTCGCTTTTTTTAAATAATTTTACGATAAATATATTTATTAGTGCCTATACTAAGACCCCCTAAAGTTTGCGGTTATATCAAATATACACGCTGTATACGGACTCTTAAACAACTTACAACAACACTTTGAGCACTAATTTATTCAATTAACTGTAATTTTATACTCTAGATCGAAAGAAACTAAAGGGTCATTTACCCGGTGGTGCAACAACTCGCATGTGAGTTTTATTGCATTGCGGAATTTGATTGAATTCAACATGTATAGGAGTGTATAGGTAACCACAATTTATAATTTATCCAGGGTTTAGAGCATGCGCATCTATTTATCGTGTTCCTGAATAAATAATCTTCGGCCATCATTGCCGGCTACACGCCGCCGCGTAATTGCCGATGTCGGTCCGTCTGTCATTGCGCTAAACAAGTTATTTCGGCGACCAACGCATTACTATTTTAAGTATTCGGGAAATAATTAATGGACCCGTATTCGTTCCTAGAAAATGTATAAAGGTAAGCAATTACGATCTTCGTTATTCCAAATTTAAACCCAAATTGGTTAAAATGAGTTTTACTCAAAAAAATCATAATAATACCAACGAAATTCATAAACTTATGTAGGTATTCATAACAGACGACTATGTGTTCAGCATGGTGTGAATGGGACTCTACTTCTATCTTCTGCGCATTTAATGTTTTCATTGCATACATAGTAACATTTGAATACATGATTTTGTTGTAGATTATCATTCTTAGAAACATTCTCGGACTTCTAAGAATGGGAATTGACAAAATCCATGAACAATTGCTTATTTTTTAGCCTGCTCTGCCGTACAGGTGACATAAGCATCCAGGCAATTAATTGGCAACACAAAATCCAACGGTCACGTTACCTCCTACGCTCCTACGCCTGTCGCGAGTATAACAACATTTTTCCCCATCCCAAAAAGTGCACAGCGCCGCTAAAGAATTTTTCACTTCAAAAACGTAATGCAATTCGTGGAATAGTTTACGGCGACATGAAAATCGACGTAAAAATGTATCGGTTCGATAAAATGATAGACACCCCCCTTAGAGATTTTTTCAAATCTCTGTTCTGGAAATTTCCCCGGGACATATACATTTAGTAAAAAAAAAATGCGAAAAGACTATAAAAATATTTGGTGTTTTTACGTCCACATGTTCATGCTCCCGAAAGGTAATTAAGATCCTAAACTAAAATAAAAAAAAATACAGGAACATGGCCGCTATTACCTATTACAATAGTCTGAAAGGGACGTCTCTATGATATCGTTTTTTAAGGTTCCGTACCTAGTCATGAACAATTGCTTATTTTTAGCCTCCTCTGCCGTACAGGTGACATAAGCATCCCGTTTTGAATGAATGAATGAATTACTTAATTCTTCTTTATTTCCGACAATAAACCCATTACCGTAAAATGGGGTGAGTAGGGATCCCGAGGAGAGTTGGGTTATGAATGGGGAGAGAAGGAATGAAAGGAAATAATTTCAAATGGAGCTATAGTAATATTCATAATAAAAAAAGCGATCCTACAATCTTCCATTATCACCTTTGTATGAAAACCCATCTCACCCCAACTACGAGGGACTACGGGGTGAGGTGGGATTTCGTGTTTATCGTTAAAAGTATGAAATGGAACTACCCAAAATCATAAAAAAAAACTAAAATACAAATGTCCGGAACACTTTTTATATACAACATTCAGCTTGCATATGTAAAAATAAAATATTATCGAGGTTTAAATGTCAGTTTCGTCCCTATTCACCCCGTTTTACGGTACCGTAGTAATTGTCATGTAAAAAAATATACATACCTATACATACAATTAAATATGATAGAATAAAGAAAATAAAATTAACTAATTCAATTATTTGCAATTTGGGTGCCGATGCGCAGATAACCAATGTAGGAAAGTTGCATTTCGGTAAAAGTTGTTATCGACCGTCTTAATTAACACATTATTAGAAATGCGTATTCTGAATCAAAACTACACTTTTCTATTTCTAATAATGGCAAGTAAATGGGGTACCCTGGCGTCAGCAAATATTGCCGATGCATTACAGAATGCATGCTGTTTGGTGATAAATAAGGCATCATTGTATTGTACTATAATGCCCGGAATACACGAGGCTAGTGTTTCAAGCTAGGATAGCAAGCTTATGCTAGTAATCTAGCAAGCTAATGCGTCTATCTTCTTGTATACAGAACTAGCTTTATTTTCAGGCAACGAGAAACCTTCAAATCTTCAAGAAAAGAGCGTACTCCCATCTTAAAGGCCGGCAACGCACTCACAACACCTCTGGTGTTTGCAGGTGTCCATGGGCGGCGGTAATCGCTTACCATCAGGTGATCCGTCTGCTCGTTTGGCTCTTATCACATAAAAAAAATGCTAGTAAGTAAGTTCTGAAGCGAGAATAGTTTTAATAGCTTGCCGTTTTTTTTGAGGTAGTATCGCCCCCACTCGTGATTTTGCTATCCTGGCTTGTGTATTAGCTTCATGTGGCCGGTGAAGCTAGTACCCGTACGGCTAGTGAGCAGTGACCACAAGCTTTTGTGTTTCTAACCACGTTTTCTGCAACAAAATGCCTAAAAAAGTTATGAGATAAATTTAAAGTTTGTAAATATAATAGGGATGATTAAGATTTTTTATGATGTCATTCGAACCAGTTTTTAGAGAGGAACAAATGTTTGTATGGGAGCAACTACAATTAAAGAACATAAGTACCCAAAAATTTGAGACAAACATTGACTTCGCTGGCGGCAGCGCAAAATGCTTCATAGTGATAGACACAGGAATGACGTCACAACTGACATTTGTACTAATCGTTGTATAGAAAATCAGGTAAATTGTTGTTTCGGCCGCGAAATACTGCGTTTAAGTACATAGTTGTCTAACAGTTTTATTTGTATAAAAGCATAAGGATTCTATTGGTAGATTTAAATTTACTCACGGACGACATGAAAAAAATGCATATGTTTTCTAAACTTTCAAGGTAATTTGATGGTTTTATTTAGCATCAGTACGTTATCAATTAACAAAATTCGGCAGACGCAACCGCACGTTGAAACTAAGACAGACGGGCAACTACGGAACCCTACACTTCGCATGGCCCGACAGCCACTAGGCCGGTTTTATTTTACTAAAGATTTACCACAGCAGGAGTCAATTAATCAGAGAGTATAATGTTTTTGCGATTTTATATTACGAAAGAAGTTTAGTAATAACATTTGTTTCCCCTCCGTTAGCCCTAATAATTTCATACCTAATTTTACTAGCCCTAATTTCATTAACCCTAAAATCACAAACCCGAATTTTCATTGTTCCTAATTATTCATTAGCCCTAATTTCAGTATCCCGAATTTTCATAGTATCTAATTTCTCATGACCGAATTCTCACTAAGACTAATTTTATTTGACCGATTTCTTCCTAGGCCTAATATTGCAATGCCTAATAATGACTACACCTTATTATCAATGTCTCTAAAATCACTAACCCGAATCTTCATTTTGCCTAAGTATTTTAGCCCTAATGTCATTATCCCGAATTGTCAGTAGTACTAATTTTATTTCACTGTTTCTTTTTTCTTGTAATGTCGGTTCTGGCGCTTCGCCGGCCGCTGCCGCGGCACGCTCGCTTCGCTCGCTCGCTTCGCTCGCTCGCTGTAGGGTCGCAGTTCTACCTAAAAATCCTCCTCGCTTCGCTCGTCGTCGTACCTACACTGACCTGTCTTAGGGTAGAATATGTGGGTAATCCGATGTCTATCTAGCTCACTCTTATTAGACAGAGAAGTATCATGCGAGAAAAAATGAGAGAGCTCGTGCGCCGTTTTGTGATAGCCGTACAGCAAGTCGACGCCACCCCGCTGCGCGGGGTGTCTATTTCTGGTCTGAGGGACACAAGTGAACCCTAACCTAACCGACCTAAGATAGACTTCGCTTATGACATGCCATTTTCGTCCGCCCTGATAATGCACGATCCAATAATCCACGTCCACGAAAACTGGACACGGATTATCGGGCCGTACATTATTTGGCCGTGCATTATTGGCTCCCATTTTGACGAGATTAGGACGTCTATCATGGGACGGCCGCGACATACTCCGCGGTAAAAAGTAGCCTGTTCATCAGGGATGCATTAATTAGTACTAGTCAAACATTTGAGCAAAAGTTAATAGGTCAAGTGATAGTAAGGTGTGACGAAATTAGGTGTAGTGAACATTAAACATAGTGATCATTAGGCACATTAATCATTAGGCTTAGTAGTCATTAGGAAAAATGATTATTAGTTTCCAATATATTAGCACACTTGATGTTTAGTATTAGGAATGATTAGGAGGTTTGAAATTAGGCGCAGCAAATAATTATGCCATATAAAATTAGTTATCCGAATATTAGGGGTAATGAAAATTATATCGAACGTTGTTAGGTGTAATGAAATTAGCACTAACGATATTAGTTTAAGTGGGGGTGATCCATAACATTTGCCGATAGATGGTGCTGCGCGTATCCTGAATCGCGCTATCGTTGTGTTGCCGTGGTTTCTACAAATACCGGACCACAGATTTCCGAACATACAAAGATAGATAACAAATAAATTCAATTTTTGAAACGCTTCCTTGTAAATACCAGCGAGGTAGCTTCAATATATCCGTGACTATGTACAGTCTGAGTACCTGCCGTCTTCATTTAATGCTTACTAGCTTATCCCGGAAAAGGACATAGGATACTTTTATCTCGGAAATCATCCCCTAAGGGGGTAAAATGGGGGGTGAAAGTTTGTATGGAGCTACGATATAAAAAAAGTTCCACGAGGACAGAGTCACGGGCAGGAGCTCTTAGGGTCCCCCCCACACCTATCGACGCGGAATCGGCTTTCGCCGAGTGGTTTGTACCACATTCCTCGTGTTTTGTTCGTAATCCCGTCGATGGACGTCGTTTCGCGTCGGCCGAGCCGATCGACGTCTTTTTCGCTCTTATTACGTGGACATAAAGAGTTTTTTGATCGGCTAACGCCGATTCCGCGTTTATTTTATTTTGAATTTATTTGTTATCTATCTTTGTATGTTCGGAAATCTGTGGTCCGGTATTTGTAGAAACCACGGCAACACAACGATAGCGCGATTCAGGATACACGCAGCACCATCTATCGGCAAATGTTATGGATCACCCCCCACTTAAACTAATATCGTTAGTGCTAATTTCATTACACCTAACAACGTTCGATATAATTTTCATTACCCCTAATATTCGGATAACTAATTTTATATGGCATAATTATTTGCTGCGCCCTAATTTCAAACCTCCTAATCATTCCTAATACTAAACATCAAGTGTGCTAATATATTGGAAACTAATAATCATTTTTCCTAATGACTACTAAGCCTAACGATTAATGTGCCTAATGATCACTATGTTTAATGTTCACTACACCTAATTTCGTCACACCTTACTATCACTTGACCTATTAACTTTTGCTCTAATGTTTGACTAGTACTAATTAATGCATCCCTGATGAACAGGCTACTTTTTACCGCGGAGTATGTCGCGGCTGTCCCATGATAGACGTCCTAATCTCGTCAAAATGGGAGCCAATAATGCACGGCCAAATAATGTACGGCCCGATAATCCGTGTCCAGTTTTCGTGGACGTGGATTATTGGATCGTGCATTATCAGGGCGGACGAAAATGGCATGTCATAAGCGAAGTCTATCTTAGGTCGGTTAGGTTAGGGTTCACTTGTGTCCCTCAGACCAGAAATAGACACCCCGCGCAGCGGGGTGGCGTCGACTTGCTGTACGGCTATCACAAAACGGCGCACGAGCTCTCTCATTTTTTCTCGCATGATACTTCTCTGTCTAATAAGAGTGAGCTAGATAGACATCGGATTACCCACCTATTCTACCCTAAGACAGGTCAGTGTAGGTACGACGACGAGCGAAGCGAGGAGGATTTTTAGATAGAACTGCGACCCTACAGCGAGCGAGCGAAGCGAGCGTGCCGCGGCAGCGGCCGGCGAAGCGCCAGAACCGACATTACAAGAAAAAAGAAACAGTGAAATAAAATTAGTACTACTGACAATTCGGGATAATGACATTAGGGCTAAAATACTTAGGCAAAATGAAGATTCGGGTTAGTGATTTTAGAGACATTGATAATAAGGTGTAGTCATTATTAGGCATTGCAATATTAGGCCTAGGAAGAAATCGGTCAAATAAAATTAGTCTTAGTGAGAATTCGGTCATGAGAAATTAGATACTATGAAAATTCGGGATACTGAAATTAGGGCTAATGAATAATTAGGAACAATGAAAATTCGGGTTTGTGATTTTAGGGTTAATGAAATTAGTAGTCCCCCCACACCTATCGACGCGGAATCGGCGTTAGCCGATCAAAAAACTCTTTATGTCCACGTAATAAGAGCGAAAAAGACGTCGATCGGCTCGGCCGACGCGAAACGACGTCCATCGACGGGATTACGAACAAAACACGAGGAATGTGGTACAAACCACTCGGCGAAAGCCGATTCCGCGTCGATAGGTGTGGGGAGACCCTTAGTTTATATTTTACAAGTATCGTCACGTCAAAAATAAATTTGTCCCTCAGCACACATTGACAAATTCACTACTAAGAATCGCTACGCTCTACGTAGCCGATTCCGTGGTTTTCTCGTATGTATCGGAAAGCGACTACCGCGTAGGCACCCGCGGGTTCCTGGCAATGAAAGTGATTTAAGAAGCATCAATTTGGAACTCATGTATAAGTAATTCAATCTACTCAATGATCATGTTTAATATGATAAACTAGTCAATCAAATTTGCCCGTGAGCTATGCACATCGAACACAATCAGGTAAATTGTCAGTCGGAGAGCTGGCAAACAGAACCGACTCCATTTACCAATGAAAAGCAAACAGGTAAGGTGGCCGCGGAAGGAGGAGTTGTGTTCGGTGCATAATTAAGATAGCTCCGATCGTCTTCGCTCTGGGCTCGAGGGCTCCCACGGTAATATATTCAATCGGTTTCTACAAATTTGCTTTACTGTGCTCAGAGCACTGTTTGAGGTATTGACCTCGAATAGTTTCAAGCCCCGCATTTACCCAGGAACCAAAATTTTTTTTTGGGAATTCTTAGATGCCTTAGATTTTTTTTTATAGTAAATCGTTTATTTGCAATTATGTGCTTCATTATAAGATACAAAGGACCCTGACAGGTTGTAGCAACGCGGTCATTTTTAATTAATTTAAAGCTAGATATTAACAACACTACTATGTTAAAATATCACAACTACTAAGCATATATAAGTTTCTTTTTTCTCTATAGTACCAATTATTATTTGCTCTATCGTGGTTCTTATAATGAAACAAAATAGGAATTTGTTTTTAAAGCCCTAGTAAATTGTAATCAGTAAACGGCTCTGGGCCGGCCATGCAATTATCGAAATAATAGCGACGTAGCATTATGAAGTTGTACTCTTAATAATACGTCTTCGTGAAAAATGACCATAACATTCAAAATGCTTGACTAGAGAGTGTAAGTTACAAAATTATTTTTGTCTTATTTATTTGTTTGTCGACAACAAGTGATAAACTTTCGCGTGCTACGGTCAATAGCTACGCCGTAGAGGTCATCGTAGCAACCTCGCTTATGAGCGGATAATTGTGAAATTAGGACACTGAAAATAGGTGAATCGAAGTTTAAGGCGCCATAGGTTCATGGTCTTCCCTCCCTCTCACTGAGCATAAGCGTGAGCGAGATGGAAGTGCGTGCTCGCAAGCGCATAAAACATGTTTTTTTATTTTAATTTTTTGGCCGTTTAAATAAATTAAAAAGTAAAACTGTGTTCTCTCAAACATGTTATTGCCGATTTATAGAAGCCATTTTAATATCTTTACCTTTTGTGCATAATTTGTAACGAATATTTTAAGTGTATTTTAGACCCTTTTAGACCTAAATATGTTCGTGATTTTTCTCTATCGAGCGAAAGTTGCTTAATCATGTTTCTAAACACTGATCTCCCTGCAGAAAAGCTTCAAGATTACTATTCGTATTTTTTAAAAACCATATTATTATATAAACAGACTCATTATATTGCTTCAAAAAATCTGTTCGTTTAACTTCTCTGAACCTACGGCGCCTTAACGAGCGTGGAAAATCAGTTTTTTTTATACTGCAAGTAGGGTTGAAGATAAGTACATTATGTTTATTAGAGCTTTAATATCTGAATTAGTAATCAAACAGGTAAGAAAAAGCGTTTTGGTTCGAAAACAAAATATCACCATCGTACACCATGTAATAAATCAAACCAACATTAGAAGTAAAATTTTAAGTGGTGTTAGTAGTTAAGGGGGTGCATTGGAAATTATTCCTTTGTTTGAAACGCCGTTCTGACTAAATTCAGAAACGATAAGGTCTGATTTTCAGATAAATGATTCTTGACTATAATTGTTTATCTGATTTAATCATGATTGCCTAAAATAACGTCGATTGAAAAAAAATCCAAAGTTGGGTATTTGTTTTTTTTTTCACTCACTTTTCTACTCATTACTTATTTTAATTATTTTACGACACAATCAAGTCAATACTATATTATTGTATCTCATCTAAAATCGCACTTAATGAAACTTCACTAAGTTTAAGTTAGGTATTTATCGAAATTTGACCAAAAAAGCCATTCCCGAAGAGTGTTGCATCTCTTTTTCTCATGCGCGGAAGGCTGACTCGAATGAAGGCATCCTCTTAATTAAATGCATGATGGTCGTCTGCCGCCGCCCATATGTCGGCCTGCATATTTTACCAGCTCGCGAAAACCTACAGCGAATCTGTCCGTCGCGTCGTCCTACTTAGTAACTTTGGCTTGGGCATGAAATAAAAAATATCAGCATATAAAAATGTACCCGAAATAATAATAAATACTCTTAATTGCACCACGACAAGAGAGAAACATCTTACAAATAAATTTGCTTAATAAATAATGGTAACAACGGGCGGTCTTATCGCTTTAAAGCGATCTCTTCCAGACAACCTTTGTATAACAGGAAAAATTATAATATAATTTATACGCTTTTTTAGGGTTCCGTAGTCGACTAGGAACCCTTATAGTTTCGCCATGTCTGTCCGTCCGTCCGCGGATAATCTCAGTAACCGTTAGCACTAGAAAGCTGAAATTTGGTACTAATATGTATATCAATCACGTGGACAAAGTGGTAAAATAAAAAGTGAAAAAAAATGTTTTGTTAGGGTACCTCCCCTATACGTAATGTGGGGAGTGTTTTTTTTTCTATTCAACCCTAACGTGTGATATATTTTTGGATAGGTATTTAAAAATGAATAGGGGTTTAGTAGAATCATTTTTTGATAATGTTAATATTTTCGGAGATAATCGTTCCAGAAGTAAAAAAGCAAAAGCAGGTGCGCCCATACATTGGGTCAAAAATTTGGCGTGCTCGAATTGTCTTAGTTGTCTTTGGTCGTTCGTTGTCTAATAATAAAATCGTTCGCTAAGTATTGCTTGTATTGTTCGCTAAGTATTGCTTGTTTAACGCTTAAGTGGGGACACTTACTGTGACGGACGGAAAACTACGGAACCCTACACTGAGCGTGGCCCGACACGCTCTTGGCCGGTTTTTTTGAATTTTGTACTATTTACTTTTACCTTCCTAGATATTCATGTTTGTTGATTAAAACCATCACTACTGTAGCAAACGTAGAAACCTCTCCATCAAAACATAGTAGAAGATGAAAACTGAAAAGTAAAATGCCCCAGGTATAATAACGTACTAGTAGGTATTAGCACTATACCTAACCAGCTTCATTTTATGAAAGTAGAACGATGGTATATTTTTGTTTTGTTTACCAATGAATATGATAATATTTTGAAATATATGAAACATCATTTACAGTAAGCTGCTTATATGACAGTTTGGTTAAAATCGGAGTAAGTATTGCGGCCTTCAATAACCCTAAATTCTCACACCGCACCGCCTCATGGAACCTTAGTCCGATTCGATTGGCCTTGTGAAACATCGCTAGGAACAAGTAATAGTTACCTCACATTTTACAAGGTAGTTTATAGTTTTTGACCGTACAAAATTTCAAGTGCCTGATTTAAGTCTAACAATGGGACAACCAGTATGTCATAGGGATATCTTCACTTTAATGTCCCTGTGTTCTCAAATAAATGTCGTGAATGAAAACAATGTCCTGGGGAAGTGCCTTACAGTCATGAAAACAACTGGAATTACGGCGCGGCCTTTTGCAATCAAGTATTATTCAGATAATGTCGCATTAGCAACTCAAGTTATAAGTTTTGAGCACTTGCAACATTACACGCCTCCCCAATTTCACATGGAAAGTGCTTGAACACAGAGCGACGCATATTTTTAATAGTACATTGTGATACAAACGAGGTATGTTTATAATTACATCAGAGGCGAAATTGTTCACGCGAACCACAGGTGAGCGTGATAAGGAAGCCGAGGATGTGATTATCAAAGCTCACGCGTATCATACGACGGTTTTCAACACATTTTGCGAGGAAAAAATCATTTTCATAAGATGAAAATGTTATAGGCCTGCCAAATTATTTTCTTTACATTAAGTAAGTAAATCATTAAGATGACAACAGATTTTTACTCACAATTGCACATCGCCAAGAATTTCCAGTGGCGTCCATTCTATTTATTACTTTTCTAGTCGCCACAAGTCAACATAACACGCATAAACAAATTTTACAAATATTTATGAAATAACCTATAATGGCGCGCAACAGTTTTTTTCGTGAAGTTTGCGCAGTGCGGGCAAAGAAATCTCTAAACAGCCAATACAAAATAAAATACTATTTTCGTTTTAAAATGTTATCTGTATTAATTCATGTAAAATTTTATCAAAAGTTAATAGTTTTACTAAATTAAACGTTTCTATATCATTTACAAAAAGAAATAGTAATTTAATTAACAAAAAGGAATTAATTTGTTTAGTCGAGTAAGAATCCATTTGCCGGGAATTTAAAAAAAAAGCTGTACATTCTGTACAACCCAGTTAATTTAAGAATGCACCGTGTTCATGCATATATCTTGTTGCAAGGTGCCAACGTGACTTAATCGGGATTTAAGTAACCATAACACACAATTGTTGTAATGTTATAAAACACGCGTGTTTTTTAACATTACAACAATTGTGCGCTAAAAGCGACACAATAAGAGGTACCTACGTTACGAACAATTGTGTTGAAATAGTACATTACCGCCCGTGTTGAGTACATAATTTTACGTCTTCACCTGGCCACAATGCTAGTTTTCCCGTACGCGCAGCGTGCAGTAAAACTCGCATTATGGCCAGGTGTGACGTAAAAATATTTACAAACTACAGGTCTGAATTGCCGTCATTAAGGACTAGGACATCATATAGGCACATTTCCATGCAAATGAATCGTGTGGTGCGTGGTTGTTCGTATCTCAACAGCCATCTTTAATAACCATAAATCTGCGAATCGGTTCGATCTATTATTTATGGCCTAGAAAAAATTAGGCTCCCATCCCAACTGATGGGGAAAATGATTCAATATTCAGTTATGGATAATTAGTCAATTATGTACTATGTGTACTATTGTAATTGGTGTGTATATTTACTTACTTATTTATTCTTATTTATTTTCCTCTATAGTACATACTATAGAGGAAAAGTCTGTGTGGTTCAAAATTTGTATTTGGGGGGGTAATCTCCGGAATGAGAATAAGGAGTCATTCAATTTGTTTTTTTTACCGATATATAGAATATGGACCTTCATGAAGAACATAGTTATGATATTGTTTGTCGCATAGTATAGTATTGATAAAGGTATATACCGAGTATTTACAGGGTGTGGCCTGAAACAGGGGCAAAAAATTAAACGTTAGACTATTGGGCGCGTGAGCACTTATTTCCAGAGGTAATTTTAATTTTTAAGTTTTTTTTCTTTTTTTTCTTTAAAGCAAGTTCATGTGTATTGTTTACCCTTCTGGGGTGACACAGGTAGTTTTTTTTTATTTCAAAAACACTAAAAAGATATAAAAAATGTTAAAATATCACAAAAATATCTTTTAAAACAAAAATGCAAAAACTATTATGACTCAAAATCTGCATTGTCTGCTGTGCTATGATCTCGTCGTGCCAAGGCACATTAGTTGGAGGTCATAACTTTAGGTCAACATTACTCCGTATTAAAAAATAAAATAAAAATTGGACACATGGGGTTACTTCAGATGCTCTAAGGAAGCGTCCTTTTAAATATTTGCCCCTGTTACAGGCCACACACTGTATATTATATGTCTTTTCCTGGCTTATTGTCATCATCATCATCATCATCATCATATCAACCGGAAGACGTCCACTGCTGGACATACGCCTCCCCCAAAGAGTGCCACAATGACCGGTCCTGCGCCACCCGCACCCAGCGGACTCCCGCGACCTTTACCAGGTCATCTGTCCACCTTTTGGGGTGCCTACCCACGCTGTAACTTCCGGTACGTGGTCGCCACTCGAGAACCTTTCCGCCCCAACGGTCATCGGTTCTACGTGCAATGTGCCAATGTGCAATGTTTTGGCATAATGTGGTCCTGGGTTAATATATCAATATCTTATAATTAACTGTGTTCCATTTTTAGCTGAATATTGTCAAGATATAAATGGTTTCTCTTTTATAAGAACACGTACACGTACAAGTACAGGTAAGTACTGCATACGTATCACATATCAAATAGACAATCCCACTTTCACGGCTATAAAATCAGAATGTCAGAGACATGAAACATAAACGATGTCCTAGAGATAATAAAGAGACAAATGCAATAGCGTTTAATCATTCGGAATCCTCTGCTATTAACTGACTGCAAAACAGGATAAGTAAATACTCTTTTATATGGTATTGAAATAGTATAATCATCAACATTATCCAACATGAGGCATAAGTATATACATTCACAACGTATCGGCCTCTTCCTAAAAAAAAGGTAAGCATCAGCTGTAAAAACAAGTTTATTTTTCTTAATTAAAGTTAGCAAAGCGAAATCGAACGTATCCGGACAAATAGGATGAAGTAAACCAAATGGGAGACATCAGTCTACAGAAGCGCATAGACCAGTGCCCCAATTACTTGCCATTGATGTTTTAGTTCTATTCTATTCTATATACCTGAGCTTACAACAGGGTCACGATTTTCTCGTTTGTTGTACCTATACCGCAGTGTGAACCGGGAGGTAACAATGCAACAACAATGTGTGTACTAAATTTAATTTTAGGGATGACAATTCGCGCGCTAGTCTACGGTATGCGTTTACTATCGACGGCTCGTACGCTTGTTTGCCACCCGCGTGGCATAAAGAAACAAAGAATACACGTTTTGGTTTTTTTTTGTAATGTCCGCGTCTGCGGCAGTTCACGATGGGGAACATGCTATTTCAAGAGACTTCGGATAAAACACTTTTGATGATATAGCTAGACCTCACAAGTCACGCCTCGATGTGTATGAAAATGCGGACTGGTAAGTGAGTGCACCTCTGTCGCCGTTTACCACATACCCAGCGTTTTTTCTCGTAATTTTTCCAACGCAAGTTTTGTCTTACCCCTTCGAATGAAAAAGTTTAATTCGTGTAAATCGTGCCATTCCCGGTCTGTCCCAGCTATAGATCGACAATTAAGCGGCGCGAGACGGTGGCCCTCGCCGATATCGGTACACATTATCTGGGTCTAATTGCACACATTAATTGTTTAAATGACTAATTGGTCTGCGCGAAGGGATAACTTTGTGAAATATGATAATAATTGTTGGCATAAACGCAGTTTCTGCGCGATTTCGTATAAATTAAGGGTTTCAGATGTTCTGAAGCAGCGTTTTATTGTAATTGTTCGCAATGTGATACATTTTGTTAGTTATAGAAAAAGTAAACGCGGCTTATTCTATTTTACGTTTAGATCTACCAAGCAATAGGTACGTAAGTACTTTTCCGCATTTTCTCAAATTTTTTTTTGTCTAGGCTTTTACTCGCTTTACTCGTAATATTTATTCAAATAAAGCAATTAAGAAGGAATTATTTAAGTTCACATCGCAAAATATGGTCATCTGTTTACTATTTTGTAACAAACTACTTTAGTTCTAGAGAATTCTCTTGATCCTGCAATTTTACGACTTTATTATTTGTAAATAGTTTTTTCTTCGTATTTATGTATCGCGCTACCCGCTGAAATGGTTAGTAAAGTAATTAGGCGAGTCGATTTTTCCCGACACGTCATACAATGGTGATATACGGGCGACTATACAAAGTCATTTCCAGGGCATACCTCATTTGTTATCCGCGTATATAAAGCATAAGCAGACAATGCATCGTACGATTAGTTGGGGAATACAGTAGGCGCATAAAAAATTGTCCCTCACATTCCCGAAAGTTAGCCGGCAACTTATTCTCTGCGTTGAAGTATATTTTTCTATAGCGTTCGTGACTTTATATTGGCCTATTTATAGGTACCAACATTTTGTACATTAAGTGCTCCAGAGGTAACAGGTAAGGAAGCTTTCAAGAACAAGAGTAACATTATCGTTTCTGTATGAAAGATATACCAAATATCTTACAGTATGTCTTTGCGTCAGAATTATCGTATAATACTATTCAAGTGTCAGTAATAATGGTGACGGAAACGCTTACAAAAGGTACACCTTTTAACTAAGAACAGGAGCAAAGAAAGGACATTGTGAAAATGGTGATCAAGTGACAGGCTATTAGGTCGCTATCAACAGGTTCTAATAATGGAGGAGTGAACTCAAATCTTAAATGTTGGTTACCATCGTTCTTTCTCGGTTATATGACATACATATATAACACGGCTTAAAAGCCGTACGATACTATACTAGCGATCAATAAATGTGGCTGACTTTCTATGAAACTGTCATTGAAACTGGAATCTTTTAGCTTGGACGGTAGAGGTGATTTTTGAATGTACTACTTTGATGAAATTCGGCCAACTCCAATAATCTAAAGCGGCACACGGCACAGCAGAAAGCCAGAAAATACAGTTTTAGACCATTGTTCGCTACGATTTCACGGCGTAATAGTTGTTAGGTAATTTCCCTTCTGTTACTGCCTCCGCTGTGTAACGCCATCAATGGGCGCTGTGTCCAAGTGAATTGTTGTGCCTACGACTCCAACACCGGCGTAGGTGATAAATCGCACTAAACAATAGCGCAGCAGGCCCGACGCTAACGCGAGATCGGACAAGCATAAATCAGAGATAGGCAGCCGATACGTAGTTTTACTGCATTCCTTGCTGGTAAGCTGGTGTGACGTTGCCTTTATTTACTGTTCTAGCACAACGTATGTCTTACTTTTCAATACAGATGAAACACGGTATATAGTAATTGGAATCAGATCTCAAACATTGGGACGTAAACCTTAAGGGGATTGCTTGATTCGAGTCGACCACGCCCCTTGACAGAGACACGCTTGTGCCTTCCGCGCACGTGAAAAGGAGATGCGACACTCTTCGGGAATGACTTTTTTGAACAAATTTTGATCAACACTTAACTTAGTGAAGTTTTATTCATATTTCATTAAGTGAGATTTAAAATGAGATAAAATATTATGATATGAACACTCATATAGTCAAGAACCATATATCTGAAAATCAGATCTTATAGTTTTTTTATCTAGTCAGAACGGCGTTTCAAAGCACGGCATAATTTCCAAATCACCCCCTTAAGAGGAATACTACGATGATCGGTTTTAAAATGCTGAGGCCGTTAAATTAACAGATGAATAAATCTGAAAAAATATATATCATCCTTTGATGTTTCATTATAAAGTACTGCTTCCAACCATCAAGTGGTACTAAAAGAGGTGGTAAAAAAAACTGGTGTGTAATTTATTACTTTTCTTTTTCGTAAAAATCATTGGTCTGTCGAGGAAGCGCAAGCCTCGCAAGAGTCAGTGTGGTACTGCAGGACCGGTTGGTTCCGGTCTTCGGGTTGCCACACCGAGCAAGGCGCTATATGTATCGCGCCTGCATAACTCCGCCACGGCTGATGATGTGGCGGAGTACGTTCGTCAGAAGACCGGCTTCTCGCTGAGGGTGTTCCAGCTGCGTTCGCGCCACTATGTGCACTTCAGCTCGTTTGTGGTGCGCGTACCGCGGCCGCTGCAGGAGACCGTCGCATGTGCTGACACTGCTGACTTCTGACCGAAGGGTGTAGTGTTTCGACGGTTCCGGGGCAATCTGCCGAATCCTACACCGGAGACGACGATGCAACGGGGCCACGCCGTTTCGTCGCCTAAATAGTATTATTTGTTGTTTTGGTTTCGTGACGTATTGGTTATTACTGTAATGTCACGTAAATGTATTTGACAATAAATTGGTTCGCGTATGTATAGTCGCCATTGCTATAAAACGGAAAGCTTCATCATAAGTCCTTGATTCGCGCATGCTTGCTACGAGTGCTACGCCGTAGCGAATAGCCGAGATGGCCTGTTTCGTAACAAAAATAAGGGGGCCGATCACAGACTAACATCAAGTTATCAATATATTTTTCTCAAAAATCATCGGCAATGTTGACTTTATTGGTAAAAAATCAGGACGTGAAGTGCATAGTTTATGGTTAGTCAACATTTAAAAAATAAAAAACCTTGCCGGCTCGATTTTGCTCGACTACAATGTTGCATACAAATTCCATTATTTATCGTGGTACCAACTTTTTAAAAATTTGAAACCGCCATATAAATAAAAGGCATAGGTCCTAAACAGCCAAAACGCAAGATCAGTAGCTGTGACTCATCGTGACTTTTTAGTTGTCTCAAATAACTTATGGCGCTTTCGGAAGAAAAATACACTCCCAACTTATTATAAAAAAAAATAAAAGGCGGCAATGCAAAAAATATTCTGTTTTAACACCTACAGTGGCTAATTCTTTTTACGGAAATTATAGAAAAATGACGTGTAAATTATTCCAGATTTAAAAGAAGCTGCAAGCTCAGTTATTGATTATTTGTTTAAGTGTAATTTGTTGGTAATTTGCAAAGCCAAAAGACAGATATCGGAAGGCGTACGACAATTTCTGGAAGCGGCGAGAAGAAATGCATGCCTTCTCATTTTCAGAAAATACATTTTTGTTTTCTTGCACAATTTTTGAGAAAAGCACTATATTTGTCTCAGCTGGAAGGGCATTTACTGGCTTCGTATTAAATTAAACGGACTCCCAAGGTCGTCCGTTTAAAATTAATACTCAGCCAGCAATTGCCTACTTCCCTTGCTTCGACAATAATGTACTATTTCACACCTTTCATTCGGAAAAGTAAGTTTTGCTCCACGACGAGAGGGACCAAAACGCTACTTTTCTGTTCAAGCTACTTTTTTAATTTATACATTGGCATTGGAACATTTGTACGCAATGTGCCAATTGAACACAGATGTTAATAAAATAATCGATTGTAATTTCATCGTAGTCGATTCAAAACGTACATGTTTCAAGTTTTAACTATAACAATGTTGTTTAAAAATTTATAAATATTTCGTAATATTTAAAAATTTGTAATAAAAATTAAGATAATTTAGATATAATTTAACAACAGCTTTTTTTTAATTTCCTCATAGTCGGTGTGAAAAATAGTACGTATGTGTCACTCGGTAGCAAAATTATTTTCGTCACGGGCGTAAACACTTGTATCCCTCAATACGCTCAGGATTCAATACACCGCCCTCGCCGTAAATATACTATTTTGCTCCCTTGTGACACAAATAACTATTGCCTGACCAAGGGAATTAAGTGTATATAACTGCTGCAAATCCATACTCACTCTCACTCACTCACTCAAAAAGCGGTAAGTATAATAGGTACAGTTCTTTATTTAAAGTAGATCAAATCACATGTATTTATTTTATTAAACCCAGCAAAAAAAACCATTCTAATAACATGATATCGATATCTGCACGGCTATCATGCGACGGCGCGCGAGCTCTCTCGATTTTTCTCGCACAATCCGTCTCTTTCTTATTAAAACACTTGGAACAAGAGATATAGTGCGAGAAAAATTAAGAGAGCTCGCGCGAGCCGTGCTGGCGCCGGTCTCTCAATCAAACTGTCAAAGTAGGCACTAACCGAAACCAAAGGTTAACAGAGGCTCGTACAAGTACCATACATAAATAATTTAGTCATGGAACTCTACATATAAATCCATACTTCTAACTACAATTTACTCGCAGTTTCCGGCCAGAGTTGCATCCTGTGCAAACAGCTAGCGCATGTGTTCAAACTATCGGATACACGCGGCCCTCGGGCCTGTTTGTAACTATCGGCAACTTGAAAAGACTTGCTGTCAGAGCCGGTATATTTAATACGTGTTAGCCTTAATTAAACAAATGAAGCTAGATGATTAAAAGGTTTTCAGTACTCTTGATATAATTATTTGAAAGTATTCTCAATTACCACAGGAATAGTGCCAGAAGTTGGCAGCTCTCACGAGAGGAACTAAGTGAATACCTAATATTCTTTCCAGTATAATACCTTCTTTAACCGATCCGATACGAACCGATATGAACAAAGCCTTTGATCATGTAGATCATGAAGCCCTACTGGAAAAACTTTACAGATATGGTGTTAGAGGAAATGTATAGCATAGGTATCTAACTAATAGATAACAATACACTGAAGTGACAAGAAATTGTGAAAAAAGCAAAACAGACAAAGTATACGCATCGCACAGGGTAGTGTACTGGGCCCTCTGTTATTTTTGATATATATAAATTACCTGCCTGAATCCACTAAACATCCCATGATTTTGTTTGCGGATGATAGCACTTCTATTTTGTAAAGTGTACTGATCTGACTAATTATGAAAATGACATCAATACTGTAATAAAAGATATAATTATATGGCTTAGTAATAATAATTTAGTAATAAACTTGAATAACACAAATATAATGCACTTTTACCAACGGATTCAACCAAAAGCCATGAATATTAACTACGTCGGAAACGTTATTGAAACAGTAAAAGTCACTAAATTCTTAGGTTTACACATTGATAGCCAGCTTACGTGGAAGTACCATGTACATGAAATCTGCAAAAAGTTAAATAGGTCATCATTTGCTCTACACAAGCTACCCAGAATTGTACATTGTAAATCATTACTTATTGCCTATCATGGACTGGTGGAATCAGTGTTGCGATATGGAGTTATTTTCTGGGGCTTCTCAGTAGATAAAGATGCAGTCTTCAAGGCACAAAAAAGATGCGTAAGAGCCATGTGTGGCCTGAAAATGATGGATAGTTGCAGCCCACATTTTATATCACTTAACGTTCTGACTCTACCTTGTCTATATATTCTGGAAACTGCCACATTTGTTAAATGCAATCCTAATTTGTACACTAAAATTGCTGACACACGAAAGCTCCCTGTAAGATCTCAGTACCAAAGTGACATGCGATATAAAGTGTGTAAAACAGCGCTAGTTCGGAAAAGTGTACTAGGAATGGCACCTTTAATATATGTATAATAAAATTCCAAATTCTATTAAGGAATTAAACACTGCAGAGTTTAATGAAAAACTGAAATTATTATCAATTTTTGAATGACGCTGACTTATGACTAAAAGTATTTTGCTGGATATTATTAATGAAGATTAGTTTAATTTGTTTAAATAATGAATGCATGATTATTGTTATAATTCTATGGATGATAATAATATTAATTAACATAAACCTGTTCGTACGCCTACCTGGCAAAACATAGTGACTCGCAACCCTATTTTTTAAGACCTATACAATGTACCTATGTTTAACGAATAAATACATTCTTCTTCTTCTTTCTTTAACTAACTACATAGTTAAAGTATCTACCCACATCACATTTACCGTAAATGGTCTGGTTGTAAAAAAGGGTTCCGTAGTCAACAAGGAACCCTTATAGTTTCGCCATGTCCGTTCGTGCGTCCTCGGCTTAGCTCAGACTAGAAAACTGTAATTCGGCATGGGTATATAAATCAATCACGCCAACATAATAATTGAATAAAATCTTGAAAAAGAAATGTTTTTAGCATAACCTAACTAAAGTGGGAAAGGGAATGTATCTTTTTTTCTCGTGAAACCTCTAGTGTGGGGTATCGTTGGATAGATTGTTTAAAATATTATAAGTTTCTTAAATCATTTTTCAACTCAGTGATTCGTTTGCGAGATATTGCGCTTTGAAGCCCTGATTTTTGTTCGAGTCATGTCAATACAAATTATCATCTTGTATTCACCGTATTAATATATTATACCTAAGAGTTTATAAAGTATTCCATTCTGAATGACTATCTCAAATACGATTCAACTATGTGGAAAATTCGTTAGAATCTTGCTTTGCAAATTATAACAAACTGTTTAGAACTGTAGAAATAAAATAAATATATATGTAAGACTTTCATAGAAATATCAATTTATTTTCTAAAGTATATACAATATGATAACAATAACATTAACTAAATTCAAATAAAGCTAAGAAGACTTTCATTAATTTCAATCTGTAAATGAAATTTATTAAAACCGAATTAAAATAAGATAGGCCGTCAGAAGTTGTAATCAGCTAAAGAGTCAAAGTTGTCGATTGTAAATAAGTGATTTGTTCCTGAATGTTGGATCTGTCAACTCCCACGATAATTCCCTACCCTCTTTTCTCCTGGCAGCTGTAATTATCGAAATACGCCTTTTAATTTAGCCCTTTCGTCGCTAAACATTTCTGAAGTAATGTTTGTTATTTGAAATAGGATTTGTTTCCTGGAGAGAGTTTATTAAAAGGCAAGATTTTTAAAAAATAAGATGCTTAAGTGCTGACCCACCATTATGTCTAGTTAGCGTTTAAAAGTAGATGAGATAATCTGGAACATATTAATGCTACGTCGGGTAGCATGATACCATTAGCACTTCCATTATGTTGTTGATGTTAATGATAATCTTAGTTTTTTTTCTAAAAGATGATAACTAACATTACCTAATTAAATTAAAACTAAGTAAAATCTAAAAAAGGCCCTCGAGGCATTGTACCGAGAGAATGCTGGCGGCATTTCCTCGCTGAATTGCAATGCTGATGCGTTGCGCGAGAAAGCCACCCTTCCGTCACCAGTTACGTCAACCAGACGGTTCGCGATTTCCACAAATATTGATAATTAGATATTTAAATAAGTAGTTGCTCTAAGCTTTAAACCTCACACATCTGCAATTATTGTTTTGTATTTTTTTAATTTTTTTAAAACTATCGACAATTTAAAACGCATTTTGCGAGCAGGTTCGAGAGAACCTGCTCGCAAAATTATATGACAATCAGTCCAGATCAGCCTGACAGCTGGAAAAGCATTTAGCCCAAGCTAAAACGGAGAACTTCGTTTGCTTCTATCCTTGCTCGTTCAATAAATATTTCAAAATTCATTTTAAGTTTGTTGTACGATACGAGTATGTAGCGCAATAAATGATTATATACACGAGCTCACTTGAAAACCAAAATGTAGTACGAAATGTGTCTGGTTGACGCCCAGTTTGCGTTTGATACTTTCAGACTACCCACCTAGGTAGTACATATTTTGTGTTTTGTATGCGTGTTTTGTAATAAAATTGAAATTGAATTGTTAATTACAATTAGGAGGCCCTCAGCATTTTATTTATTTAGATATAACATTTAACAGCATTTAAGCATTTGCCTAGGCGCTGGTAAACTTAAACTACCCGTAAACCCCTACGCTTCAAATTTAGTTGAAACCGTTTCGAAACTTTTCCGAAATCGTGATTGCAAATACATATAATCGTTTAATAACTAGTAATGTATACGATAAGACATAATAAGAAATAATATTATAATAACAAAATGAATCTCACATAATCTTTTAAAAATAGGGAGAAGTTGACTCCACTTGTAGGCAAACAAATCGCTATCCGGTGCTTACAGAATTACTTTGTTAATAAGCCCCACCGCACCGCCCTCTCCCGCCGCGGCCGCCCGGCCGCGCCGCACCGTGCTGTACACGGACCAGGTGGGCGCCGGCCTCGGTGCGCTGCTGGCGGGCCACTTGGCGCAGAAGGTGACCAACAACTGTCTTCCAGGGGCCTCGGTCGATCGTTTGGCATCATGTATTGCCGCTGACGACTTCGATTGCCTCTCTACATTGGTAGTGTTCATCGGAGATAACTTAGGATGCACCGAGCGGGACGTCACCAAACTATGCGAGACTTTAATTGAAATTGACCAACTAGGAGTAAGCAAAATTATTTTTTGCGCACTGCCCTTTTCAGGGACCATGTCGGAAAAGCAATGTAAAAAAGTAGATTATTTCAATTCCATATTCTTTAGACTATCCATTTACAGCCGTACGATTTCGTATTTTGACACGAATAAATTTATAAAACATTTCGTCCTGACTCGTAAACGTACCTATCTACCAAGGAGGTACTTGCGCGATTGTGCTAAGCTGTTAGCATACAATATTGTAGACTCCGTCGTGATTAGCACGATGACTGATAGTTGTAAGGCGGACCCCGTGTTACGTTTTAGTAGCGTGGGATCTGGAAGGGAGCCGGAGCCGGCGGGTAATTTAAACTGACCACTCCGACAACGCGTGCTTGTGCTTCCACCGGCTCCCAACCCCTTGATAGCTGTAACACTAGTATTCATAAAGACAGTAATGTTATTAATATGGTACACCAAAATATACAGGGATTCCCTAGTAAGGAACTTGAAATTGACTTGTTTATACAATGCTCAGATATCCATATTCTTTGTATAACCGAGCACTGGCTTAAGGGTCATGAATTAATGTTTAATTTTAGCAATCATAGCATAGTAAGTTCATTTTCTAGAAAGTCATGTAGGCGTGGAGGTTCGTTGATAATGGTAAAACACAATTTGAAAAGTAAAGAACGTAAAGATATTGTTGACAAATCCATCGAGCGCCAAATAGAACTATCTTGTGTTGAGTTGGATCAATTCATAATTGTATGCGTATACAGACCCCCATCAGCGGATTACAGACTATTCGAGTCAGTTATGGATGAAGTGCTCAGTAGTATTTTCTTAAGTACTAAATGTGTTATTGTGTGTGGTGATTTCAATGTTAACTTACTCGAGAAATCGCCCCTGTGTGTGAGTTTAGTGAATACTTTTAAATCGTTCAACTTAGTGAACCTGTTTTGTGAACCTACTCGAATTACAGCAACCAGTGCAACATGTATAGATAACGTTTTCAGTAATGAGGATGCAATTAATAAATGTATTATAAACAAATTAAGTTCTGACCACTGCGGACAACAAGTCTCCTTCAGCGGGAAAACGGACGAAGTTTCACGAGACACCATGTGCAGACCTATTTCCGAAAAGAGATTAGATTTATTCAATCGTAATATTGTGAAACGATTACGTTATCTTCCATTTACACAGGAAAGTCCTAACCGTTTGTGTGATCATTTGTTTAACTGTATCAAAATGGAATTTGATGCCTGTTTTAATTTAAGGAAAATTCAAAGCAAGGTCAAGACTAAATTTAGCGACTGGGCTACCCCGGATATTCACGAGAAAAGACGCCGTCTCTACGACTTGTACGATTCGAGAACTATTGATAAGAGGCCGGAATTTCTAGAGTATGTTAAGAACTACTCGAAATCTTTTAAGTTAATGTGTGTCGCCGCTAAAGCCGATTACTTGTCAAGAAAGATTCAGAACTCCAAGGATAAGGTTAAAACTGTATGGCAAGTTATCAACACTGAAACTGGGAAACGCAAGATAAGAGATCCGCACTACAGCCTACGAATTGATGATACTTTAGTAAGTTCTGACCACGAAGTAGCGGATCATTTTGAGCGGTTCTTTTCTAACGTACCCGTTGAGACCACGAAGTCTTTAAACTCATCACCAGATGTCGCTGAATCGTTATTGATAGCAAATGTAACGGAATGTACAGAAATCTTTAGATTCAGTCACGTGACCCCACTTATTCTTATAAAAGCGTTTAAATTGTTGAACTTAAAGAAAACTGAAGATCTTTGGGGCCTTTCAGTCAAAGTATTACATTCCATTGTAGAATCAATTGCACCTTTCTTAGCTAATATTTTCAATAAATGTATTGATACTGGAGTATTTCCTGACCTCATGAAACACAGTAAAATTATCCCGTTGTTTAAATCAGGAACGAAAACTGACCCTACCAACTTCAGGCCAATATCAATACTACCGGCACTAAGCAAAGTTTTTGAGAAGCTTATTCTCCATCAGCTTATGTCCCACTTTAGTTGCAATAAACTGCTCAATACCAACCAGTTCGGATTCACTAAGGGTCGCTCTACCACTGATGCCGGTGTGGTACTAATTAAACATATTTTTGATGCCTGGGAAGAGGCTCAAGATGCTATTGGAGTGTTCTGTGATTTATCAAAGGCATTTGATTGCGTTGATCACGAGAACTTAATCAGAAAGTTGAAACATTATGGAATTAAAAACGGTGCTCTTGATCTTGTGACATCGTATCTCTCGGAGAGAACACAACGAGTAGTCATCAATGGGACCCAATCAGCAGGGACAACTGTTGCTCTTGGTGTTCCCCAAGGCTCGATTCTGGGTCCGTTTCTGTTTCTGATTTACATCAATGACCTACCAAATATGTTGCAAGATAAACATGATATAGTGTTATTCGCAGACGACACGTCGCTTATCTTCAAGGTAGACAGGAAAGAGGAAAACTACGATGATATTAATGATGCACTCAACACTGTTGTGAAATGGTTTACAGCAAATAATTTACTGCTAAATTCCAAGAAAACAAAGTGTATCAGATTCACTTTACCTAATGTCAAGCAGGTAAACAATACCAAGATCAAATTAAAGGGTGATGAACTGGAAATTGAAGATAGAACAGTGTTTTTAGGTATCACCTTGGACTCAAAACTACAATGGCAGGCACATATCACCGCCCTAGCCGGAAAACTTAGTTCGGCAGCCTATGCAGTAAGACGCATAAGACAGTTAACAAACGTTGAGACCGCCAGGCTGGTGTACTACAGTTACTTCCACAGTGTTATGTCCTACGGAATCCTGTTGTGGGGGAAAGCAGCTGATATCCAGACCATATTCGTGCTACAGAAACGCGCTGTACGTTCCATATACGAACTAAAAGCTCGAGAATCTCTCAGGTACAAATTTAAGGAGGCAAACATTCTTACTGTAGCATGCCAATACATTCTTGAGAATATCATGTATGTGCGAAAAAACCTTCACGAGTTCAAACTCAACAGCGATATCCACGACTACAACACCAGAAGTAAAAACAAGATCGCAGTGAAGGCCAGTCGTCTCCGCAAGGTTAGCACGTCGTTCGTGGGGAACTGCATACGTTTTCATAATAAAATACCCACCGAAATTGTTAATTTACCGTTCAGTCAATTTAAGTCTCATGTTAAAAGTAATTTGCTAAGCAAGGCGTATTATACTGTCAACGATTTCTTAAACGACAAAAATGCCTTTAAGCCAGTAGTAGGCAAATTCTATTAGGAATATACCTAAATACACATTATAAGTATCTACCTGAAATAATTGGTCCATTTTATGTAAGAAGAGAGCACGTAATGCTGTTTCTCGCCGAGCAAGTCGCTTATTAATCTTTGCTTTTTAACATTGTCCGGTGGCTTGAATATGTCATGCTCGCTTAAAGGGCTTTGCTTACGGTGGCGTCGTTGATCGGGTCGCCACCTTCCCTAACATATGGTTGAGGGAGGCGATGGCTGAGATATGCGTCATACTCGTGATCGGGTGCTGTTTGTGGAGTCCGGACTGTTCATGCTTGCAAGGGCATAGTACCCAACTTCTTAAATACTACTTAGTGTTATTTTATTATTATCGTATTGACGAGAGACATCATTCCGATCTTGACACGTTTTATTGTTATTGACCATGTACATCACTGACAATATTACATTAATATTCCTTTTTTTTATTGTTTTGTTTTGACGCTTAGAGACCGTATACATCTCTACGAACATTGAATAATTATTGATTGTATTTGGACGCTCAGAGACCTTATACATCTCTGGAATACTGAATTAATATCATTAACTTTCTGTTAATGCACAGACCTTATTCTAATCGAATGTAATGGTCGTATTTTGTTTTGTTTTCATTTACTTTGTGACATTTAGTGTGTTGTTATATCAGTCGTTAATGTGCAAATTTTAAATTATTATTGTGTTAGATTATAATCTTTTATTGTATGATTATTATTTTTATTGTAAACTACCGTTTGACATGTAAAAGTGCCCTTGTGGCCTATTTGCAGAATAAATAATTTGTATTTGTATTTGTATCACACACATTTGCGTAAACAGGACCGTTAGTCAACTAAATTAGGCTTCATTTGTGTAAAGTATGTTCTATTGTAAATCAGACGGTTTGCTTTAAAAATGCGTATTTGAAAATGCCACGGTAATGGTAGCCGAATTTGATACCCCCGGTAATAGGCGCCGTTACCTTAGTCTTTCCCGCGCAATCTTCATAGCTTTTGTCATGTAATTACATCCACCAATCACAACTCTTTAAAATAACATTAGTATTTGCTGTCTACTAACCAGAATACAGTTAGACATTAAAATCGACCAATCAGGAAACAGAATTCAATTCAAACATTAGGAGTTTTTCCTTCCCTAATTTACAATCATTACAAAAATAAACGCCTCTGACCGACTTTAGCTCCATCCAAACATTCAAGCGTGGTTAACTGCATACATGACTCATGTATGCAGTTAACCACGCTTGAAAAACACCCAATGTTTGAATTGAATTCTGTTTCCTGATTGGTCGATTTTAATGTCTAGCTGTATTCTGGTTCGTAGATAGCAAATACTAATGTATTTTTAAAGAGTTGTGATTGGTGGATGTAATATTGAACTGTTGTGACTGGTCAAATTAAAATGTTTTTTAAATCATAAATATGTATACATATTTTCCCTAGGGGCTAAATGTACTACTGTAGCCCCGCTTGCCAAGTCTAATATGATGCACTTTTTGAGCATGAGAAGTGAAAAATGAGTTATTTCCATGTCAGGACCATACTTGCCAGATTAAAGAGAGAGGCAATAGCTGGACACACCTTAACTAGCCGCGTTTCCATGTCTTGACTGACTTCGTGATTATACTGTTAGTATTCAAAAACAACATAACAAAATTTGTACCTACTCAATTGTCAGATCAAATTAGTATTAATAATATCAAATACCACAAGATAATCGAGAAGGAGTTATTATAATATTTAAGTGGCATTACTAATAATCAACTAATTGATTGTACTGATTGATTAATTGGTAAGTTTTTTTTTTGGTTTCGTGTTTTTTTTTTTTGTTAATTGTTAATGTTAGTGATTAGTTACATAATATATATTATTCCAATTAATACAAAGCAATCGATAAGTGATTCATTTCTATTGAACAAGGCTCTACGAAATCACGGCGTGCAGAGAAAATTCTTATTGTTTTAACCGTGTTCACGCGTTTAAATGAATTGATGATTTTATTGGTGGATTCATTGAGTTCCTTTTTTTTTCATTTTTTGTTCGTTATAGATCAAACTAGTATTCTGGACTACTAGTAGAGGCATCATGCGAGGCTGTGGGTTTGATTGAATCTGGACATACAATAGCACATGCAAGCTTTGTTGATGCCGAAGCGTTCTTGATGAGGCCGGCAGAACTTTTGCTTTCAGATCATTTTGCTGATTTATAAGTTAGCCCCTCGTAAAACAATTTGCCAGGAATTACATCAAAGGCAAACTGCTTTTGAGAATCAGGATGACCGCTTCGGGTATACAATGCTTCGTTTCCGGCATCCCTAAAAGCAACGGATCGGGCATTAATTGACCTTCTCAAGGGACGTTACGCCGTTTCAAACATAATTCTGTAGCAAAAGTGATATATTAATTGTACAATAGAGAGTATTTACTCTACCTACCTATACCTATATTGTTTTTATGGCTGAGTAGTAGTGAGGATAGAACCTCGCGTTTCGTATAATTTGGCTGTCACACCCTTTTTCGAGAGCGTTTGCAGAAATTGACCGGAAGAGGGTTAAGTTTGGTTTAAAGATATTCGGCAATGCTATGCATGGTTGCATCGAATGCAAAAGTGTTACGAATATTGATAATTTTATTTGTAACCTTCATAGGTTTTAAAATGTTTCCATTAGCAAGCAATTTAATTGTGCAAACGAGAATACCTATATCTTGTTATTGGTTGAGTAGCAGTGAGTATAGCACCTCGCGTTTCGTATAACTTGGCTGTCACACCCGTTTTTGAGAGTGTGTTTAGTAAATAATAACAATTTAATGCTCCGAATGGTTGATTGGTTGCATCGAAATGCACAATCATTTCGAATATTGATTATTTTATTGGTAATCGCTAATGGCAACATTTTGAAACATTACGAAGGTATGTTTCAAATTAAGTATTGCCATTAGCGATCAGATGCAAATTTGTTGTGAATTTTGAGAGTTTAAAATGAGTTATTTCCATGTCAGGACCATACTTCCCAGATTAAAGAGAGAGGCAATAGCCGGACACACCTTAACTAGGCCCGTTCCCATGTCTCGACTGAATTAGTGGTTATACTGTATTCAATATTTCATTGACAATTAACAAAACGACACACGCACCTACACTATTTCATTGATGTGTATGCGAAACTCTCGTCGATTTCGTAATCTTCTTTTTTGTAGGTAAGTACCTACTCAATTGTCAGATCAAATCATTATTAATAATATCAAATAACCCAAGATAATCGAGAAGGAGATTTTATAAATATTTAAGTAGCATTACTAATAATCCACTGATTTTGCTAAGATTTTTTTTTTGGTTTCATGGTTTTTTTGTTAATTGTTATCTACCTAATGTTAGTGATTAGTTACATAATATATATTATTTAAATTAATACAAAGCAATCGATAAGTGATTCAATTCCGGCGAACAAAGCTCTACTAAATCACGGTATGCAGAGAAAATTCTTATTGTTTTAACCGTGTTCACGCATTCAAATGAATTGATGATTGTATTGATTGATAGAGTTCCTTTTTTTTTGTTTTTTTTTTTTACACGTATAGATCAAACTAGTATTCTGGACTACTAGTAGATGCAACTTGCGAGGCTGGATTTGATTGAATCTGGACATACAATAACACATGTAAGCTATGTTGCTGCCGAAGCGTTCTTGGTGAGACCGGCATAACTTTTGCTTTCAGATCGTTGTGCTTCTCCCACTTGCCCGTAACTCTTCTGATTATTGCAAAATAATGATTGGCGGAATAAATGATAGCCGATAAAATATTATAAGTTAGCCCCTCGTAAAACAATTGGTCAGGGATTTCATCTAAGGCAAACTGCTTTTGGCAATCAGGATGACCGCTTCGGGTACACAATGCCTCGTTTCCGGCATCCTCTATGTCCAAAATGAGGTGACGTCCTGCGGACATGGTTTTTATAATGTCCTCACTTTTACATTGAAAGCACGTGGTACTGCTGCGTAATGTGGCCGTCGCATTCACTGCTTCTTGCAAACCCGCCATTCCTCTCTGATTAATGAGAATGGGGTTTATGTAGAGCAAGGGAACGCACTTGTTTACCTCAAAGCCACAAGTCAGGCATTTTATGACCTTCTCGATGGACGGTACGCCGTTTAAAATATAATTCTGCAGCAAGTGAGAAATGTTAACTGTGCAATCGAGAGTATCATTTTGTATTGACTGAGTAGCAATCAGGATCGAACCTCGCGTTTCGTATAATTTCGCTGTCACACCCGTTTTCGAGAGCGTTTGCAGAAATTGACCGACAGAGGGGTTAAGTTTGGTCGAAAGATATTCGGCATACGAATCATAATCGTGACACGCAGCGAGAATGCTTTGCATGGTTGCATCGAATGCACAGGTGTTACGAATATTGATAATTTTATTGGTGACCTTCATAGGTTTTAAAATGTTGCCATTAGCGAGCAACGGCAAATTTGTTATGAATTTCGGGCGTTTATGAATGATTTCAATGTCAGGACATGCTGTCAGATATGTTCCTCTTTTTTTCCCTTCTTTTGTCTTGCCATTGATTTCTTCTGTTTTATTCAGGCCTCTCCAGTTTTCCTGTTCATTTAGACAGATCGCTTTGCCCTCCGCAGAACTAAACAGATTAGTTAGTAAACAAACGATGCGTGTGGTGTATTATGCGTTAGCGGACTCAGTTATTGCTTATGGCCTTAGTATATGGGCGCACCTTCTAAACATATTTGGACGAAATAAAAAAGTTACAAGTAAGATCTATAAAGTACTTAGTAAATAAGAAAACAAAAAATAATGTAAGAGGCAATTACGACAAACTGTTCAAGTTATGTAAAATATTGCCTATACATCATAGGGTGCAGTATTTGATAGCCGTCGAAAATTATTACAGTAATAAATATAAGGTGTTGAAGCAAAGTAAATATAGAATAAAGAACATTAGGAAAAAAATATAAACAAACCACTGTTAAAAATTATTTCGGTAGAAGAACAAATGAATTTATAGTACCAAAAATATTTAATGATCATGATTGGCTAAGGGAGGAAAAGAAGGGTAGCTTAACTGAATTAAAAAGTAGATTAAAAAAGGAATTGTTAGAAAAGTTACCCTAGTCTTAGCTCCTTGTTAAAACCTAAAAGTTAAATATATATTTGTAATTCTCCTATTTATATACTCCTCACAAAGTTCAGATAGCATATCAGTAGTAGTTAGGTATATTTTAGCAATTAGTAACACTTGTTTGCATGTAACTCTAGAATAGGTAGTCTACAGTATATATAGGCGCATAGCATAGAACAATATTAATGTAAACATAAAATGAGCGCAGTCTCGCCAACAAAATGTTCTTACAGTTTGGCGGGTAATTTAATATGTGTTAATGCTATATACTTCTTTGGAAATAAATAAAAATAAAAAAAAAACTATCTTTTGACCGACGTGAGTCGTAAACCAAATCTGTCAACTCCTCAGTGACAGTAGTGTTGTCGAAAGGCGAAACATTATATTCTTCCTTTTCCGGTGCGTTTAAAAGGTTGCTGGTGCCCTCCAGGGATCGAAGATGTGTGACTAAAAATTTGTCAACCCTTAAAGTTTTCCCTTTATTGAAAACAAGAGTTTTCAACTCTCTGAAATATTCTTCGCTCCTGGCCGAGGTGGCAACAATGTCCTGCAAAGTACATTTTGGCCCTCGTGTTAGTACAGCCGTCCACAAAACAAAATGTTTACATAATTTTAACAATCGAGATCCGAAATCGGGGCAGTGGTAGGGATTCAATCTTCCCTGTTTGAGATTCTCAGCGCGGAGGCTGCGAGTGTCGATCTTTTTAATTATTGAAGCAATTACACCGTTCGTCCACAGACTAGCCTCGCTGTTGCCTAATTCCGGCAAATATGTATCATCGGCGTTATTGGAGCAGTCGCCAATGTCTTGGCAAAGATTTAAATGCTTCAATCGATTTACAAGCCTGGTACTGGCAGCAAAACAGTGGCTTTTTTTGTCATCAATATCCTCGTGCGTGGCGCGAGCCACGGTCATGACGTCCGTACACGTTTTAATGACGTCTTCTACATCAGTGAGCGTACTCATAAGACCAACACACCGTACGAAAAAGTCTTTTTTCAGGGATTCGTTTTAGAGACACTTCCAATGTCTATTCGAATAATACACCGTGGATATTTCACAAGCATAGTGGGTGAGCCCTCTTCGACTAAGATACATTCTTCGATGTATGTTTCTAGGTCTTTATTATTGAAAGCCAAAGAAACCGCATTCAACAATGCCAACGAGTAGTCCGTCACAACTTGTCTAGGAAACGTACCACCAGAACGTAGCCACTCTCGCATCCAATACGTCAAAGTATTCGTGTCGTGTTTCTCGGAAATCATTTGAAATAACGGCAGAATTTTTTTATGATATCCACAGACAGCCTGATATAGGAAAATGACTCTTTTCGAATCCTCTGGATTCTGAATTTGCTTTACCAAATTGCCTGTTGCATCGATACTGTCGCTGCCCACATCGTCTCCTTTCAAAAACTTTTTCCACAAAAACAACTGAGTTTTCGTCCATCACATAAAATTGAAGCGCTCATAGCCCAGCGGCGCCTGTGAGTCGGAAACGATAACGCAGGTTAAGCAAAGATGGCAGCGGTCAGTCTTTGGATGGGTGACCGCCTGATGTTTGAGTGGGTAATGTAAATGAGCGCTTCCGTGCTTTGGAAGGCACGCTGAAAGGATTGTGTTTTTTAATTCATAATATAGCCCACAATAAAAAGCGTCAGGTTCGAGGTGTAAAGCGTTTGCGCATTGGAAAAGAACTACAGGGCAAATCCACGTATGCTTGGCGCCGCGAGGAGGCTCGTAAAGTCATGAGTTTCGGGGATGTTGTCCCTGCCAGTCTACCCACTGAAGAAGTAGCCCGTAAAGCTAAACAAGAAGTACGTGACAAAGAATTAGGGCTATTTAAAGTTCGTTCGGTTCTTGCCTCTCTTTGGGACTTAAAGTATGGACAAGAGTTCAGTGGGTCCATACACGAAATCGGACTTGATAAATTTTATGTGATGTACTGGACGAAAACTCAGTTGTTTTTGTGAAAGTTTTTGAAAGGAGACGATGTGGGCAGCGTCAGTATCGATGCAACAGGCAATTTGGTAAAGCAAATTCAGAATCCAGAGGATTCGAAAAGATTCATTTTCCTATATCAGGCTGTCTGTGGATATCATAAAAAAATTCTGCCGTTATTTCAAATGATTTCCGAGAAACACGACACAAATACTTTGACGTATTGGATGCGAGAGTGGCTACGTTCTGGTGGTACGTTTCCTAGACAAGTTGTGACGGACTACTCGTTGGCATTTTTGAATGCGGTTTCTTTGGCTTTCAATAATAAAGACCTAGAAACATACATCGAAGAATGTATCCTAGTCGAAGAGGGCTCACCCACTATGCTTGTGAAATATCCGCGGTGTATTATTCGAATAGACATTGGAAGTGTCTCTAAAACGAATCCCTGAAAAAAGACTTTTTCGTACGGTGTGTTGGTCTTATGAGTACGCTCACTGATGTAGAAGACGTCATTAAAACGTGTACGGACGTCATGACCGTGGCTCGCGCCACGCACGAGGATATTGATGACAAAAAAAGCCACTGTTTTGCTGCCAGTACCAGGCTTGTAAATCGATTGAAGCATTTAAATCTTTGCCAAGACATTGGCGACTGCTCCAATAACTCCGATGATACATATTTGCCGGAATTAGGCAACAGCGAGGCTAGTCTGCGGTCGAACGGTGTAATTGCTTCAATAATTAAAAAGATCGACACTCGCAGCCTCCGCGCTGAGAATCTCAAACAGGGAAGATTGAATCCCTACCACTGCCCCGATTTCGGATCTCGATTGCTAGGGTAACTTTTCTAACAATTCCTTTTTTAATCTACTTTTTAATTCAGTTAAGCTACACTTCTTTTCCTCCCTTAGCCAATCATGATCATTAAATATTTTTGGTACTATAAATTCATTTGTTCTTCTACCGAAATAATTTTTAACAGTGGTTTGTTTATATTTTTTTCCTAATGTTCTTAATTCTATATTTACTTTGCTTCAACACCTTATATTTATTACTGTAATAATTTTCGACGGCTATCAAATACTGCACCCTATGATGTATAGGCAATATTTTACATAACTTGAACAGTTTGTCGTACTTGCCTCTTACATTATTTTTTGTTTTCTTATTTACTAAGTACTTTATAGATCTTACTTGTAACTTTTTTATTTCGTCCAAATATGTTTAGAAGGTGCGCCCATATACTAAGGCCATAAGCAATAACTGAGTCCGCTAACGCATAATACACCACACGCATCGTTTGTTTACTAACTAATCTGTTTAGTTCTGCGGAGGGCAAAGCGCTCTGTCTAAATGAACAGGAAAACTGGAGAGGCCTGAATAAAACAGAAGAAATCAATGGCAAGACAAAAGAAGGGAAAAAAAGAGGAACATATCTGACAGCATGTCCTGACATTGAAATCATTCATAAACGCCCGAAATTCATAACAAATTTGCCGTTGCTCGCTAATGGCAACATTTTAAAACCTATGAAGGTCACCAATAAAATTATCAATATTCGTAACACCTGTGCATTCGATGCAACCATGCAAAGCATTCTCGCTGCGTGTCACGATTATGATTCGTATGCCGAATATCTTTCGACCAAACTTAACCCCTCTGTCGGTCAATTTCTGCAAACGCTCTCGAAAACGGGTGTGACAGCGAAATTATACGAAACGCGAGGTTCGATCCTGATTGCTACTCAGTCAATACAAAATGATACTCTCGATTGCACAGTTAACATTTCTCACTTGCTGCAGAATTATATTTTAAACGGCGTACCGTCCATCGAGAAGGTCATAAAATGCCTGACTTGTGGCTTTGAGGTAAACAAGTGCGTTCCCGTTCATAAACCCCATTCTCATTAATCAGAGAGGAATGGCGGGTTTGCAAGAAGCAGTGAATGCGACGGCGACGAAAACTCAGTTGTTTTTGTGAAAGTTTTTGAAAGGAGACGATGTGGGCAGCGTCAGTATCGATGCAACAGGCAATTTGGTAAAGCAAATTCAGAATCCAGAGGATTCGAAAAGATTCATTTTCCTATATCAGGCTGTCTGTGGATATCATAAAAAAATTCTGCCGTTATTTCAAATGATTTCCGAGAAACACGACACAAATACTTTGACGTATTGGATGCGAGAGTGGCTACGTTCTGGTGGTACGTTTCCTAGACAAGTTGTGACGGACTACTCGTTGGCATTTTTGAATGCGGTTTCTTTGGCTTTCAATAATAAAGACCTAGAAACATACATCGAAGAATGTATCCTAGTCGAAGAGGGCTCACCCACTATGCTTGTGAAATATCCGCGGTGTATTATTCGAATAGACATTGGAAGTGTCTCTAAAACGAATCCCTGAAAAAAGACTTTTTCGTACGGTGTGTTGGTCTTATGAGTACGCTCACTGATGTAGAAGACGTCATTAAAACGTGTACGGACGTCATGACCGTGGCTCGCGCCACGCACGAGGATATTGATGACAAAAAAAGCCACTGTTTTGCTGCCAGTACCAGGTTTGTAAATCGATTGAAGCATTTAAATCTTTGCCAAGACATTGGCGACTGCTCCAATAACTCCGATGATACATATTTGCCGGAATTAGGCAACAGCGAGGCTAGTCTGCGGTCGAACGGTGTAATTGCTTCAATAATTAAAAAGATCGACACTCGCAGCCTCCGCGCTGAGAATCTCAAACAGGGAAGATTGAATCCCTACCACTGCCCCGATTTCGGATCTCGATTGCTAGGGTAACTTTTCTAACAATTCCTTTTTTAATCTACTTTTTAATTCAGTTAAGCTACACTTCTTTTCCTCCCTTAGCCAATCATGATCATTAAATATTTTTGGTACTATAAATTCATTTGTTCTTCTACCGAAATAATTTTTAACAGTGGTTTGTTTATATTTTTTTCCTAATGTTCTTAATTCTATATTTACTTTGCTTCAACACCTTATATTTATTACTGTAATAATTTTCGACGGCTATCAAATACTGCACCCTATGATGTATAGGCAATATTTTACATAACTTGAACAGTTTGTCGTACTTGCCTCTTACATTATTTTTTGTTTTCTTATTTACTAAGTACTTTATAGATCTTACTTGTAACTTTTTTATTTCGTCCAAATATGTTTAGAAGGTGCGCCCATATACTAAGGCCATAAGCAATAACTGAGTCCGCTAACGCATAATACACCACACGCATCGTTTGTTTACTAACTAATCTGTTTAGTTCTGCGGAGGGCAAAGCGCTCTGTCTAAATGAACAGGAAAACTGGAGAGGCCTGAATAAAACAGAAGAAATCAATGGCAAGACAAAAGAAGGGAAAAAAAGAGGAACATATCTGACAGCATGTCCTGACATTGAAATCATTCATAAACGCCCGAAATTCATAACAAATTTGCCGTTGCTCGCTAATGGCAACATTTTAAAACCTATGAAGGTCACCAATAAAATTATCAATATTCGTAACACCTGTGCATTCGATGCAACCATGCAAAGCATTCTCGCTGCGTGTCACGATTATGATTCGTATGCCGAATATCTTTCGACCAAACTTAACCCCTCTGTCGGTCAATTTCTGCAAACGCTCTCGAAAACGGGTGTGACAGCGAAATTATACGAAACGCGAGGTTCGATCCTGATTGCTACTCAGTCAATACAAAATGATACTCTCGATTGCACAGTTAACATTTCTCACTTGCTGCAGAATTATATTTTAAACGGCGTACCGTCCATCGAGAAGGTCATAAAATGCCTGACTTGTGGCTTTGAGGTAAACAAGTGCGTTCCCGTTCATAAACCCCATTCTCATTAATCAGAGAGGAATGGCGGGTTTGCAAGAAGCAGTGAATGCGACGGCCACATTACGCAGCAGTACCACGTGCTTTCAATGTAAAAGTAAGGACATTATAAAAACCATGTCCGCAGGACGTCACCTCATTTTGGACATAGAGGATGCCGGATACCAGGCATTGTGTACCCGAAGCGGTCATCCTGATTGCCAAAAGGTGTTTGCCTTAGATGAAATCCCTGACAAAGAAAAACGAGAAGACAAACGAAAATATGTAGACGGCGAAAAACGAAACTAGTGCCACTACAAACAAAATCTAGTCAATATAATCGAAAATAAATGAGACTCTATATCTGAATAATTTCTGGACACCCCATTTCTTTTCCGTGTAACTAAAAACGCAATGCTTTTCCCTACAATCATCTACAAAACATTTTCAATCAAATTTTATATCCGTACATATTAAGACTCTATATCCGAAGTACGTTTATGCCCAATGTTAAACAAATATTCGCATGTTCTAACAAATTCAAGTTAATACAAACAAAATAGGTAAGACTCCATCTCTAAAGTATGTAAATGGACCCCTACAAACAAACCTTCGCCATTGCTAACAAAATAAAGTCACTACAAACGAAAAAAATTAAGACTCTATGTCTCAAAAACTTAAAAAAGAAATGAACCATCGCCACTTCAAACAAAATGAAGTCACTACAAACGAATATAGATCAGATCTCTATCTCTGAAGTACGTAAATGGAAAACTACAAACGCATCTTTGCCAGTACAAAAAAAAGTAAGTTACTACAAACACAAATATGTCTCTAACACTTTCGTAGATAGGTACCTAACTAAAAACGAACCATCTTACTATTCACAAAGTTAAACTACTACAAACGAAAATATGTAGACAGCGAAAAACGAAACTACTGCCACTACAAACAAAATCAAGTAAATATAATCGAAAATAAGCGAGACTCTAAATCTGAATAATTTCTGGAAACCCCATTTCTTTTCCGTGTAACTACAAACTAAATGCTTTTCACAACAATCAACTACAAACGATTTGGAACAAGATTCAATCACCAAAATAAAGGGTTTTTAAAGTGGGGGGCTGGGTATTTTTTCAGGGCCCCCCATTTTTTTTTCGTGCAACTACAAACGAAATGCTTTTCACTACAATCAACTACAAACGATTTGCAACAAGATTCAATCATCAAAGTATTTTTTTTAACGTGGGGGGCTGAGGTTTTCTTCGGGGCCCACCCATTTTTTTCCGTGTAACTACAAACGAAATGCTTTTCACTACAATCAACTACAAACGATTTTGAACAAGATTCAATCTCCAAAATTACGTTTTTTAAAGTAGGGGGCTTGAATTTTTTTAGGGCCCCCCATTTGTTTTTGGTGCAACTACAAACAAAATGCTTGTCACTACAATCAACTACAAACGATTCTGAACAATGTTTAACCGCCATTTTTTTTTTAATCGGGGGCTGAGGTTTTTTTTGGGACCCCTCCCCCATTCGTAATCCGTGTTATTACAAACGAAATGATTTTCACTACAATCAACTACAAACGATTCTGAATAAGATTCAATCACCAAAGTATTTTTTTTTCAAAGTGGGGGGCTAAAGTTTTTTTCGGGACCCCCCTATTTGTAATCCGTGTTACTACAAACGAAATGATTTTCACTACAATCAACTACAAACGATTCTGAACAAGATTCAATCACCAAAGTATTTTTTTTTTCAAAGTGGGGGGCTGAGGTTTTTTTCGGGACCCCCCTATTTGTAATCCGTGTTACTACAAACGAAATGATTTTCACTACAATCAACTACAAACGATTCTGAACAAGATTCAATCCCCAAAGTATTTTTTTTTTCAAAGTGGGGGGCTGAGGTTTTTTTTGGGACCCCCCATTTGTAATCCGTGCTACTACAAACGAAATGACTTTCACTTCAATCAACTACAAACGATTCTGAATAAGATTCAATCCCCAAAGTATTCATTTTTTAAAGTGGGGGGCTGAGGTTTTTTTCGGGACCCTCCCATTTGTAATCCGTGTTACTACAAACAAAATGATTTTCACTACAATCATCTACAAACGATTCTGAACAAGATTCAATCCCCAAAGTATTTTTTTTTCAAAGTGGGGGCTAAGATTTTTTTCGGGACCCCCCATTTTTTATCCGTTTAACTACAAACGAAATCCTTTTCATAACAATCAACTACAAACGATTCTGAACAAGATTCAATCACCAAAATAAAGGTTTTTTAAAGTGGGGGGCTGGGTATTTTTTCGGGACCCCCCCATTTGTAATCCGTGTTACTACAAACGAAATTATTTTCACTACAATCAACAACAAACGATTCTGAATAAGATTCAATCCCCAAATAATTCTTTTTTTAAAGTGGGGGCTAAGATTTTTTTCGGGACCCCCCCATTTTTTATCCGTTTAACTACAAACGAAATGCTTTTCACTACAAGCAACTACAAACGATTCTGAACAAGATTCAATCACCAAAATAAAGGTTTTTTTAAAGTGGGGGGCTGGGTATTTTTTCGGGACCCCCCCATTTGTAATCCGTGTTACTACAAACGAAATGATTTTCACTACAATCAACAACAAACGATTCTGAATAAGATTCAATCCCCAAAGTATTTTTTTTTTCAAAGTGGGGGGGCTGAGGTTTTTTTCGGGACCCCCCCATTTGTAATCCGTGTTACTACAAACGAAATGCTTTTCACTCCAATCAACTACAAACGATTCTGAACAAGATTCAATCACCAAAGTAAAGGCTTTTTAAAGTGGGGGGGCTGGGTATTTTTTCAGGACCCCCCCATTTGTAATCCGTGCTACTACAAACGAAATGCTTTTCACTACAAGAAACTACAAACGATTTGGAACAAGATTCAATCACCAAAATTAAGGGTTTTTAAAGTGGGGGGCTGGGTATTTTTTCAGGGCCCCCCATTTTTTTTTCGTGCAACTACAAACGAAATGCTTTTCACTACAATCAACTACAAACGATTTTGAACAAGATTCAATCACCAAAATTACGTTTTTTAAAGTAGGGGGCTTGAATTTTTTTCAGGGCCCCCCATTTGTTTTTGGTGCAACTACAAACAAAATAATTGTCACTACAATCAACTACAAACGATTCTGAACAAGGTTTAACCGCCATTTTTTTTTATCGGGTGCTGAGGTTTTTTTTGGGACCCCCCCATTCGTAATCCGTGTTATTACAAACGAAACGATTTTCAAAACAATCAACAACAAACGATTCTGAATAAGATTCAATCCCCAAAGTATTCTTTTTTTAAAGTGGGGGGCTGAGGTTTTTTTCGGGACCCCCCCATTCGTGATCCGTGTTATTACAAACGAAATTATTTTCACAACAATCAACAACAAACGATTCTGAATAAGATTCAATCCCCAAATTATTCTTTTATTAAAGTGGGGGGCTGAGGTTTTTTTCGGGACCCCCCCATTTGTAATCCGTGTTACTACAAACGAAATGATTTTCACTACAATCAACTACAAACGATTCTGAACAAGATTCAATCACCAAAGTATTTTTTTTCAAAGTGGGGGGCTGAGGTTTTTTTCGGGACCCCCCCATTTGTAATCCGTTTTACTACAAACGAAATGATTTTCACTACAATCAACTACAAACGATTCTGAACAAGATTCAATCCCCAAAGTATTCAATTTTTAAAGTGGGGGGCTGAGGTTTTTTTCGGGACTCCCCATTTTTTATCCGTTTAACTACAAACGAAATGCTTTTCACTACAATCAACTACAAACGGTTCTGAACAAGATTCAATCACCAAAATAAAGGTTTTTTAAAGTGGGGGGCTGGGTATTTTTTCGGGACCCCCCCATTTGTAATCCGTGTTACTACAAACGAAATGATTTTCACTACAATCAACTACAAACGATTCTGAACAAGATTCAATCACCAAAATAAAGGTTTTTTTAAGTGGGGGGCTGGGTATTTTTTCGGGACCCCCCCATTTGTAATCCGTGTTACTACAAACGAAATGATTTTCACTACAATCAACTACAAACGATTCTGAACAAGATTCAATCACCAAAATAAAGGTTTTTTTAAGTGGGGGGCTGGGTATTTTTTCGGGATCCCCCCATTTTTTATCCGTTTAACTACAAACGAAATGCTTTTCACTACAATCAACTACAAACGATTCTGAACAAGATTCAATAACCAAAATAAAGGTTTTTTTAAGTGTGGGGCTGGGTATTTTTTCGGGACCCCCCCATTTTTTATCCGTTTAACTACAAACGAAATGCTTTTCACTACAATCAACTACAAACGATTCTGAACAAGATTCAATCACCAAAATAAAGGTTTTTTAAAGTGGGGGGCTGGGTATTTTTTCAGGGCCCCCCATTTTTTTTTCGTGCAACTACAAACGAAATGCTTTTCACTACAATCAACTACAAACAAAATACTTCCAGAAAAAAAAAAGAAAAAAAAATCGGCCAAGGTGGGGGGCCAGGTTCACAGAGGTACTCTTTAGTACCATCTAGGGGACACGTGCAGGGTTGTGGTAGGTAGTCCTGCGGACGCGAGTAACAGTTGTCTCCCCTTTGTCAAGTGAGTGGGCAACTCGACTGTTAGAAGTTCTTAAGCCGCCCCCGAAGGCCTCTATCTCGGCTTAACGACTACTGTCAAAGACAACAGCCGGGATCAACTGCTTAGCGTGCCTTCCAATCAAACATCAGGCGGTCACCCATCCAAAGACTGACTACTGCCATCTTTGCTTAACTTGCGTTATCGTTTCCGACTCGCAGGTGCCGCAAGGCTATGAGCGCTTCGAAAATTCGCTAAGAAAAATAAAGACCCATTTTTGTATTTTTTTCTATAGTCTATATTAAGGGGCTCCCATAATTGGCGTCTGGGATCGTACCTTCGATGTGAATCTCTTAGTTTTCTTAGGTTTTTTGTAGCTTATTATGTTAACAACAACGGCTTTAAGCAATATAGTATCTCATATTTACTTCAAAGTTCATTGTTTTCGAGATATTTGGCATCAAAGTTGAACAATTTTAGGCCAAAAAACCGGTTTCTGGCCATAACTTTTGTGTTAATTGGTTTAAAATGAAAACCCTAGACCAAGTTTTAGGGACGTCACAGACGAACCCAAATATGTAGATTTCGTATGTGTTAGATCTTTCACGTCAATAGAGATACAAAATAAGCGTTATTTTAGACAATGTTTAAAAAGATCATACAAAATTAAGTATTCATTTGTTTCAAAATCCGGTAGACCAAAATGGAGATCAAAGATTGAAGAACCGATAACCGTTTGATTTATACTTCTATCCGTAGTGCAAAAGTAGGAGATACGATTCAAAACTCGTCAAAAATCGATGGAAACCTCGGGTAGCCCCTTAAGCAATCATGTATCGATTAAGTTAGATAAACATTATAAACAATCATATAGTCAAGAATCTGAAATTCAGTCCTCATTGTTCCTTATTTAGTCAGAACGGCACTTCAAAGAACACGATATTTTCCAATGCGTTGCCTTAATTCTTGTATCAGCCCAAAATTCAGTTACACCCATTAAATAAACACTGTAATTAGATTCAAAGGCTACGTTCGACATTTTATTATTCCGCGTATGCTGAACGCGGCCGGAAACTCTTTATGTGAATATACAATTTGGAAGATTGCGGCGGGCGGGCCGGGAATGACAATATCCGGCCGTAGGAACTATATCACGTCCTGTATTCCGCTTTATAACACTGTTACTACATATATCGAATCCTGCAGTTCACTTCCTTATTCCCGTTGCGGAAAATGCATAGACAAAGGAGGCACCTTTAAGGAAGAGAATCAAGAGACATTCATTTAAGAAGGACTCGTATACCTGCCGATGTAAATATTTTGTATATAGGTACATATGCGAAGTGCACTAATTATATAATTTTGTCAATTTTATACAATGTTATGACTTTTCTCTACATTGATTAGAAAATAAGTTTGCCAAAATAGGTATTTATGGTAGAAATGTGGAAAGAAGATGATTTCCGACGAGTGTCATTTCCGAATTAAAAAAGAGGTTCTCAATACGGTTGTTATTTTTTACCATGTTTTTTTCACTATTTGTGCCGATTCGTACATTTTTTTTGTTTGTAAGTATATGTTTCCAGTTTGGTCCCATTTCTTTCGAATATCCAGTTGGATCATAAATTTGATGGTGTGGAATTGATGATGAAGACCACAGACAGATGACTTATGGAATTCTTCAATTAAGTACTTAAAAGCCCAAAAGATAATAAGATTCCGTTGAAGGAATCATGTCAGAATCTTCGATGTACTTTACGTCATCTGTGTCTTCATCATTAGTTCCACTTCACCAAAATTGTAATTTTCGAGGGTAAATACACGAATTACAATAAGGTACCAGTATACAGTTAGGTACCTACCTGGGTGAGGACCAAATTCTTCGCCAATAGTTAGACGGTAGTTCCGTTGTGCCACAAAAATGTACCATAGTAATGTATTTATCGTTAATTTTCGTGTCACAACGGAAAACTTTCATACAAAACTTAATTGTGTGAGTTAAGCTGGCCAAGAATTGCATTGCCCGCTAACTTAGCATTCGAACCCTATCAACTCGAAAATAAAAGCTCATGCAATTTTTTTTATTGAAACTTTAATGCATTGCTAGAATATTTAAGAAGGGCCACGGTGATCTACTCTTCATATTTATATACTGATTGAAAAATCCGCACATAATACCAACTATAAATTTACGACACACTGAAATGTTTAATAAACAACAAAACAGGCGTGCAGCTATAAAATGGCAAAATAGGTATCCTAATATTCCCGTACTATTCATATTCCTGTTTTTATGGGGGACCGACATATCTTTGTGTTTCTCGACTTTATGTGACCTTTACGGGACCGTGAAGTACAGTGACCCGCAAAATTCGTTTAGTCCCCGGTTTTATATCTCTTTTTGTTTATTACAAAAGAAGCAGATGCCTATTACTATTATCAGACATACAGTTTGAGATATGTATACTTTTAAAATAGGTTACTATACGCCTTTTTAAGTTTGCATTCTTCAATTGAATTATAACTTGTATATATTTTATTGCTTGTATTGGATCATGATCAGGGATTACTTTGCAAGATGGAACTGTGATATAACGTACCCTATAATATAACTCTATTAATGATGTGGTTGTACTATCGGATAGATACATTAACCGGTTAATTAACCAGTCGATGTGACAGCTAAAGACAAGGTTATACTATCACTGTTAAATCTCCCGTAGTGTTCCAACCCGCCATACATTTTGAAAGTTAGTTAGTTTTTAGCATGTGTGACCGAACCCGTTAATTGACTCTATATTATTTAAAACTCTCACACTTTTTCTTCAAGCGAACTATTTTGATGAGTTTGTTTTGATGATCTAAATGAAACCAACTAAACATACCATTACATTTTCCTGTTTACCTAGCTTGCCCCCTGCTGCATATAATAAATGTATACATGAAGAACGCAACAATATCATCATCTAACATTCTAACCTACCCTCATTATTTCACAACAAAGGATAATTGAGGAAAGGAAACAAACAAGTGAAACCATTTCAATTTTAATTTATAAACGATCACCAGAAACACGCTTCGAAAAACATTTAACATGTTTCCATACCTACTTACATCTTAAAACATTGTAGGTACCTACATCTTTGGCAAGTCGACTTCTCTTAGACATACATCCCAGCAACTATACAACAATAAGTAGCACTTATTCTAACACAGCGGCACGTAATTATTTAATAAATACAAATACATCTTTAACGACTGCCCGCTTCAGACACGTACCAAACAAGCTAGCATTCAAATACCAACAATTATTTTATTATTTTACACAATATTTTAGTTTTGACCCATAACTATTGAGTTTTCTTTCACCTTGCCAACCATGGGTCATATACAGGGTGTTTGGAATAACGATGTACGAACTGAGGGATGTGATAGACTGGATTATTAGGAAGGACTTTGAACCTTACATGTCTTAGTCCAATCTGAGATACATTTTTTTGTATATCGAGAATTTAAAAAAATTTGAATCACTTTTGTGACCTACAAAACGATTCAACGAGTGTAGCAAGTGGGAGGTTCGTATTTGTTTTATTGGTTAATCAATTAAAAATAAATCTGATTTATTTCACACTTCGTTTTCCATTAATTTGTTATGAGGTTATGACAATTTATTGATACAAATTAAAAAAATTAAAACTCAAGCCTAATCACCTCCTTAAGTTCCTACATCGTTTTCCCGAACAACCTGTATAATACTGACCCAACATGAAATTATGCAAAACAAAAAATTACTTTCCTTCTGGTCGACTGCGCATTGTTTGTATGCGAAAATGACAGTTCAGTTGTCTTTAGGCTCGTTCAAAAAGTTACATAATTACCCCTCTGGTTATTTAATATATTGTCATTGTGATTCAAAATTTTAGGGATAGTAGGAATCTCCACAAAAGAAGAAGTTTTGATTGAAATTCCAAAATGCATCGCATATTCCACTTTACTTTTCATATATTATTTCATGCATTGTGTTGAAGCTGACGGAATGAAGTAAACTTGAAAGAACACTGTGCACGTCAAAATGAAGTACAATTTGATTCGTTTCGTCTTTTATATATCCTTATTTCTGTAGGAATGGTATTTCAAATTCCTAAGACAATAGCTGCCGGTCACAACGAATAAACAGAACAAAGAACAACATTTTGCATAACTCGAACCTAAACTATAGTTATTTATACATACAATGCGACGAGCAATGTCTACGACGCTTCGAGATCTACTAAACTGATATTTCTCAGTTTTTCTAGTTGCATAATTCTTATAGACACTTATTCAAAAATACTTACTAAGAAGCAGAACGAAGTATCTTTTTTGTATTATTTCTGATTACGCACGAATAAGTAACAAATCATAGAATGCACAGAGACAATAAAAATTAAAACGATAACAATAACTAATTAATAAATCAGAATAATATGGCAACCGACATCTATAGAGCCGGCCTGATTCAAGGATAATGTTTTTTTTTTAATTTACGGGCAATTAGTTGAATTGCTAGAGAAGAAAACCGAAATTCCTATACGGGTTTTTATAATAATCGCGAGAACCGGATCGCAGTTTTAAAAATAATACACACGGGGTATTAAAATGTTGAAATAAAAATACAAACGTTAACCGCAAGTAACAGAGTACTGAATAATACAAAATAGGTAATCAATAAAAAATACAGTCGAATTGAAAACCTTTCTTTGTTTTGCGAAAAGGCAACAATTATTTCAATTTGTATCTAACTTCTTAAACACTAAAGTCAATCTTGTCAAAATGTTTTAAACAAAATCCGCAAAGTTATCACACGAAGCTATATAACTCCGCTACCATGATATGTCTTCTTGAGCTTTAAGCTTAGAGATTACGGCAGCTAAATATAGCAAATAATCTATAACAAAAAACTAAACTTAAAACTATTGCATTTCACTATTATTATGTACAGCGCATTGTATTACCACAATAAATAGTCTGGGTTGGGGTTCTCCAACCAATCATTTCTACCCGAGCACCAGGTCGTAATCACGGTGCCCGTGGGTCAAACGTGGCCTTTAATTATTAGCAGAACAGAGACCCCTAACCTGATAAAGCCATCAACGTGCCTAACAATAATTTAGTCTCAATTAAATATATACAGAAAACTTTCTACAAACACCTTCCATCAATACTGATTCCAATTATAAACCTATATTGGTCTTTGCTTAAAAATCGGCATTTTTGGCTTGTACAATGGCTTAACAGAGTCAGTGGAATGACTTCAAAACGAATTTCACCCAATGTCATTTGGATTCTCTTTGGCACTATTACTTAAGTCTAAGTCTGGTTCGTCGGTAAACTGAGACCGTTTAGCTGTATCACACATTCACTTAGTTCCAAGTACCATGACATTCCTCGGTCATACGAAGTCATTGACGTCGTTGAGGTCGACGGGAGCGTCAGCTTTCTGGGCGCACTTGCGGATGGCGTCGAGGACGATGGCGGTGCGCCGGTCCAGCGCGGCCAGGTGCGGCTCCCAGAGCACGGGCGTCACCGGGTCCACCTTCATAGTGTCGCGCAAGGCGGCTGACAACGGCTTGCCGTTGTGGAACCTAGGAAATACGGTGAAAATAATATATACTTATAAAGTTTTAATAGAACCAATCCGGGGCAGCATGCTTTACCCAGATGACTAGAAACATTACACATCAAAGCTAATTTTAGCTTGCTCTTCTGGCAATATTTGTATTTCTATAAAAGGCTTTCAGCCTTCAGCCACCCTGATGGATATGCTATGCTATGCACATACAATTAACAAGATTAAAAATACTTATTTAACAACATACTAAATTTCATTCGTATATATCCTAGTTTGTATCTTTTCAATCGTCAATGTAGTCAATATTCTTTCTAGAGAATAGAGATGCTACGTAGTAGCTATCTCATTTATATAATTGAATAGCTTAGCTAGAGTACGCGCCTCGATCTCTTTTTTGGACTTCACCTCTTGCCCTTTACTTTTCGAAATGCCATATGTTATTCCCCAGTATAACGCGCGCATATAAAGAATGGCTCTGAAAATGGCATCCGCTCGCATGCTATCTCGCTCACACCCTATCGCTGTCTATACTCACACAGTTAAAATGTGAGTATAGACAGCGATAAAGATGGAGGCGCGTACTCTAGCTAAGCTATTCGATAATATAAATGAGATAGCTACTACGTAGCATCTCTATTCTCTAGAAAGAATATTGACTACATTGACGATTGAAATGATACAAACTAGGACATATACGAATGAAATTATGTTGTTAAATAAGTATTTTTAATGTTGTTAATTGTATGCGCATAGCATATCTATCAGGGTGGCTGAAGGCAGAAAGCCTTTCATAGAAATACAAAGGTTGCCAGAAGAGCAAGCTAAAATTAGGTTTGATGTGAATGTTTCTAGTCATCTGGGTAAAGCATGCTGCCCCGGATTGGCGAAAACGGCTTAGGCTTAAATAAATTAAGTACGGTAACTTTTTCTTAGTATCAGATACTTAAGTTTAGCGATTCGGAGTGCTATACCGGCTATCTTGGTTCTGCTGCAGATAGCCTCATTTCTGATGCGATCGCGCAGAGACTCAGCGTGGGTAGACCCCCCACAAGCTGGACCGATGATCTGGTAAAGGTCGCGGGAGGGCGCAGGACCGCTCATTGTGGCACTCTTTGGGGGAGGCCTATGTCTAGCCGCGGACGTCTTTCGGCTGATATGATGATGACCAGATACTGTGATAAAAAATGTTTATTCTCTGAGTCAAATGATAAAGTGTAAAAGTAGTTACTTGAGCAGGGTGGCGAGCGTGGTGTGGCGCACGAGGCAGCACTGCAGCAGCGGCGCCAGGATGCTGAGCTCGTCGTGAAAGGCCTTCCCGAACGCACGGCCCTGGTCCAGGTGGAGGGGAAACGTCTCGTTCCCGAACATTCTGCAATAACAACGTATTCATTACGTATTCGTAAACAGATTAAGGGGCTCCCATACGCCGATAACCTTCGATCTGAATCCCTTAGTTTTCTAATGTTTTTGTAGCTTATTACCAACAACAGCTTTAAGAAACATAGTATCCGATTATTACTTCAAAGTTTTCGTTTTCGAGATATTTGGCATCAAAGTTGAACAATTTTAGGCCAAAAAATTGGTTTTCTGGCCATTACTTTTGTGTTAATTAGTTTAAAATGAAAACCCTAGAAACCTTTTTAGAGATGACATTGTCATAGACGAACCCAAATATGTAGATTTCGTACAGGTCGATTCACGTAAGCTGGCACGAACGAATTAACCGAAAGTAATGTCACTTGTCACTGTGAGAGGCAGTGTGAGTGCCGTTCTTATACAGGGGCCTCCTAATATTTTGAAAACATGTACCTAATAGGTACGTTTTCGTTATTGAAGAAAAAAATTATTATATTACTTATTATAATCTGCACCAAGTATCATGTTAATCCTTTTTGTAATTATTATTAAAGTCCTTTGTAAATAAAACGTATGCATATTTTTCCGACTTATTTTTAGTGTCAAGAATCGAAAGGTGATGGCTTCACCGAATTGTAAAAATTAAAAAAAGCTCATTCTCTAAAACACAATTATCATAATCACTTTTTGCATCAACCTGTATTTAATAATTATGTGATGCACACATAAACAATATCATTCACTCGTTCAATTCATTCGTGCCAGGTTTCGTGAATCGCCCTGTATATATATATTAGATCTTTCACGTCAATAGAGATACGAAATATATGTCTTTTTAGACAATGTTTAAAAAAACATACAAAATTAAGTATTCATTTCTTGCAAAATCCGGTAGACAAAAATGGAGATAAAAGATTGAGGAACCGACAGCCGTTTGACTTATAATTCTATCTGTAGTGCAAAAGCAGGAGATACGATTCAAAACTTGTCAAAAATCGATGAAAACCTCGGGTAGCCCCTTAAACTCTCGCCATTTTGGTGTGGCAAATGTCATTGTCCTCTTTCAAAAAACAGTGGTTAGGGTAGGCGTGTCAAACGTGTTTTCAGAAGTGTTCAACTATAAATGAAAGCTACGAAATGAAAGCATAAGGGATTAACGCAGAATGCCCTAAATACACAACAGACTCTGATATGAACAGTCAAGTAGATGCATCCAAATTAAACTTTATATGAGGGCACAAAGAGTACAAACTTGAATGTTTCATAGTGATGGCGATCCATGTTGCCGGTGAGGAAGTCGAAGACGGCCATGTCCATGAGGTCGAGCAGCCGCCGCCCCGAGTCGTACGGCGCCGTCGTCTTCACCTACACATCGCACACTTACCCATTACACATACAGGGTGTACCAAAAATGGGGTGTGAACGGGTCAAGGGCATAGCAGGTATCGTGTTTGGATAAGAAAAAACTATTTTTTTTGACGCATTTTTTTTTACATGTGTATGGAACAGGTCGTTTCAGTCGGCTAACGCTCTATACCAATGTAAAAAAACGCGTTTTTTTTTTCTTTTTTAACATTTTTCTTATCAGAACACGGTACCTTGATCGGTTCACATCCCCGTTTATGGTACACTCTGTATACATAGCCCATCATCATTTTAAGCCCGTAATCGCTCACTACTAAACATAGGCCTCTCTTCGAGTACCTACGACGCCGCGCATCCATCGATCCTGAGCTATTCTTATCAAACACATAAGTAATTTCATCCATTTAAAAATATTAAAATACCGATATAACGAAACGTTGCTAAGAACCATAGCCACAGATAAGATTTAAGATAAAAAATATCCCTTCCCTGAAATCATGTCACGATATAACTCTTCCTAGATTATCTCAGAGTTTATCTACAGTTGCAGCCGACCAAAAATAATAACTTGAACTTTTTCAAGCCGAGGGTAGAGCGAGAAAAGAGCATCGTCTTTCCTAATCACTGTGTGGATAGGTCTTGGATTAACGATATTTGTATGATGTATGAAACAGTTCTTTGTACCAAACAATATCAAGTAGTGGAATCCAGTTTAAGATTAATAAAGGTCATGATGGTAGAACGTGAATTTCATAAACGAATTCTCAGGTCCTAATTGTATGTACGTACCGTTTCACAGTAGTCCGACTGCAGCTCCCACTGTGCTTTTCGTCGTTTGTGATACGAGCGTCTCCAGGGATGCCGCCACACCTTACAAAATAATATTCGATAAAATAACGGTGTTCAATAACGCTATAATTGATCAGTTTTGTACTATACACGGCCAGACCGATGGGCAACAAAGTGACCTTACAGGATATCTGTTTTCCAATTTAACAAGAAATATTTCTGCGAAGATTAAATATTCCTAAACTACGACACTATCAATGCTCGAAAGAATCAACCAAGTTGAAACTTAAAAGGTACTTTATGGTGGCGTTGTAACGAGCACGGGTTCCCCGCATGCGGGTTGGCGCCCCAACCTGTATTCGCGGCACGCGGCATCAAGTATCGGTATGGCCACTATGGCCAGCCTTCACCAAATCTATAAATGTATATATAAATAAATGTACGATTGTAAACAATGACCTGTAATACCTTATTACCAATAAATGATGTTTATGTCTATAGCTCCAGACTACTAACATATATGCGAGTAAGTCGTTATGCTCTAACATGACATAATGAATGACCAATGCTCTACAACTTCGGAGCACGAATCCATTACACTGATTGAAATTAAGCCCAGAAATAAGACATAAACCTACCTTTGAATATTCCTTTGATCAGAGCAAGTCATCTGGCATGTATTCATAACAATTAATGAATTAATAAATTGATTGTCATTAATTGATTTATCCTTAGGAATGTCAGGGACTCTATCCATCACGTAAAATCACATGGCGCTGTTAATATTAAACCCTCCAATTAGATTGGCTTTTGATTATTTAGGTTAACTTTTATTTTTAGATTAAGAGCTAAGCCGTTCTGCCAGGTATTATTTTGTTCGAAGTACAAAAACAGAGTTAGGTGCTGGTTAAGGAAAACCTACCTAAACTTATAAAAAATGTATTATTATAATTGACATAGGTACATAGATTACTCGATACTTTGCTTAACAGTAAATCAAAGCGTGGCGATTAGAAATGGTTGAATGGTAAATGATTGCGGCGTGGCCTCATTTAGGAGGAAAATTATAATGCCGCTAATGCATATCATTAGTTTTGAAACACGCGTACTTATACCAACTTATACTACATCGCAGATGTCAAAATCTGTCAAGCCATTTAACAACAACCAAAGAAGTGCATTAGGAATCAGTCAGGGCTAATACTCGTACGTACATAAATCCTACTAATATGAAAATGCCAAAGTTTGGATGGTTAGATGTTTGGATGTGTGTCACTCTATCACTCTTAAACGGCTCAACCGATTTGGATGAAATTTAGCACGAAGATAGTTTATAGCCTGAATTAAATTATAGGATTTTTTATCCGGGACCCACGCAGACGAAGACGCGGGCAGAAGCTAGTAGGAATAGAAATATCTGTACACGCCATTATGACATTGACAATAGAGTCCTGTAGTAGATATTTATGTCCTAATGATAATACTATATATTATTGTATTCTATACTAATTATAGTATAATGTACGACTGTACCTACTTGTATGCAGACACGGACAATTTTGTATCGTTATGGGAGAATGCGTTTGCTTGAAGTGTTGGAATAGACAATTTCAATCGAAATAGTTAACTTCAGACAACACAATCTAAAGCTTACGTCGTCTACTTATAATATTAGGAACTCAGCCACCTTAAACCACACTGAAGATTTGTGACGACTGTAAACTCATGCTCAAAGACCGACATAGGCCACCATTAGCTTTAGTGGACCAAAATTTATCACGCATTTAAACTACAATTCACTATTTCAAAAGTAGCCTATTGTCAGTTTAGTTATGTCAATGTTACGTGTTCTTACGCATTATAAAGGTAATTGCTTCCTACTCGATGCTCGCTTATTACGTACGGCGGCCGTCTATAACCTAAATTAAAACTCCTTTAATCTAGCCTGTAATCACGAATTCAGCTCCAAAATTACAGTAGCTATAACGATTGCTAAGTCACAAATTGCGTATATAATTATGTCACAATTTACATTTTGAAACTCTTCAATAGGTACATTGGACATGGACCTGTCATAAAGGTATATGTCTGATATCACATCTCTGTATAAGTTGCCTCAATTAGATACTGTACTTATTTTGACAACGCTGACGATACTTGTTAAATGATTGATTTGTAACTCTCTTCCTTATATTGATTTCTTTAGTTTTCTGTAAGCTGATAACATTAGTCACTATTGATTTAGTTAGTTCTTAAAATGCGTTGTTCCATGCGAACCTACATTTAAACCAACGATAGCTTTAAGTTCTGAACACGGTTTATAAAAAAACCCTTGAAAATAGATCTTTTTTTGTACTTTTTCGAGTAGCAATGATATGCAAAAGTTTATTTGCTACTACAAATGTTGTCGTGTCGCTAACGGCGAGATTTGAATATAATCAAATGTCAGTGATATCTGTTATTAACTTGTCTCGTGGAATTGTGTGCAGAGTGCCGAATTAAGTTTTTTTCCACTGAAAACATCAAATTATGTTCATTGGGTGCATTGGAGCCTTGCCATTTCGCCTAGGTACATAAAATGTTATCGTTTTAGGTATACCTATATGGTATGTATGTTGGACGGTACTCTTTAATAGTTTATGGGCCTTAAAAGCCCAAGTTCATTATTATTACACTTTTCGCCTTATATAGGTACATATAAGATACCGCTGGAGTGCCGCAGTCCTACTATGCACTACGCAGACTAAGTAGGAAAGACACACTGTACATCCATTTATTTACCTAACGAACTAAAGACGGTAATTCACCTTCCTTTCAGCCAGCTCTGACGAAGGAAGGAACGCGGCAAAGCTCCCCTCCAGCATGTCCGGGTTCCCGCAGATGGCGTGTCCCGTGTCGCAGTAGTACGAGCACTTCCCGTGGAAGCAGAAGTTGTTCGCCGGCGACACGAAGAACGTCTTCAAGATGTCGCCCTCCGTCACGTCGTAGATCTCCGTCGTCATGTTCAGGACGCGCCCGACGACTGGCATGGCGCGCCGGAATCCTAGTAGCCTGTGGCGAAAACATATGTTAAGGAGGTGCATTGGAAATTATCGCGTGCTTTGAAACGCCGTTCTGACTAGAAGAAACAATAATGTCTGATTTTCAGATATATAATTCTTGACTATATGATTGTTCATCTGATTTTATTGATACATGATTGCTTAAAATTTCCTCCATTGAAAAGAAATCCAAAGTTGGGTCTGTATTTTCCTTTTTTTACTCAGCCTACTCAAACGATACAATATTTTACAACACAATCAAGTTAATACTATAGTATTTTATCTCATCTAAAATCTCACTTTATGAAATTTTAATAAAACTTCACTAAGTTTGGAATTTATCGAAATATGTCCAAAACAGCGATTCCCGAAGAGTGTTATATCACTTTTTCTCGTGGGCGGAAGGCATCAGCGTGTCTCTGTTTAGGGGGCGTGTACGACTCAAATCAAGGCATCCCCTTAACTCCGAGCTTGGATATACAAGTACCATTTGTTGTGCACTTTCTTTAAGATACTTTGTTCTCTTAGGGGAGTATGGAAACGCTCATGCCTGTACATTAATACTCCTAGGCAATGTCACGTTTTGATTTTGCGTGAGTTCCGACTCTGGCGCCACGCCACTGATCGGCTATCTTGTCCATAGGTACACATGCCCTTAGACTTGTGTGTGGATACAATCGCAAGCGAAAGATAATGTATCCCTACCAATATATGATATAAACTATTGATATATGGTATATATATGATTTCATTTATGATTTGATTTTAATTGACGACCACTTTAGCCTAGTTGGTAGTGACCCTGCCTACGAAACAGGAGGTCGCGGGTTCGAATCTCGGTAAGGGCATTTATTTGTGTGATAAGCACGAACATTTGTTCCTGAGTCATGGATGTTTTCTATGTATTTATTTAAGTATTTATTTATCTATATAAGTATGTTTATCGTCGTCTAGTACCCATAGTACAAGCTTTGCTTACTTTGGGACTAGGTCGATTTGTGTAAGATTGTCCCCTATTAATATTTATTTATTTATCTTGTCCGGTCAGATCAAATAGGTACATCAACTTGGATATTGAAGTGCTCTGGATATATCAAAATGGAAATCAAAATAGTATATCTTTATCCAGCTGGGAGAAAATCGACTTCTCCATGGTTTCAACAATACCATGTATCAACACTATTTACAGTACAGAAGATTAGAAAATCATCATTATCCTAGAGTTTTCCCCGGTAGTGCCCTAAAGGATTCTAAATAAGAGATATTTAAAAATAAACTACACTCAAAGTACCTAGGTATTTGTTTCTATTAAGTACTCATTGATTTATAAACTGATACCGATTTCAAATACTGCGTTGATCCGAGCCTCAAATATTTCTTGTTATTTATACTTAAATTGGGTCTAGGATTAAGATAGTTCAGTAAATTACTGTCAAGGCTAGCAACCAGCGTTGTTATCTGCCCAGTTGTAATCGATTAATCGACTCGGTGAGACATTAAGTATCACTGCGTTTATGTAAGTGCGACACTTGATAGCGTCATTATCGGTCAACGCCGCCAACGCCGAACACAAGTTTTTCGCTTTTGCTAAATGCATTACAATATTAAAGTGGTCGTGTTTGATGTATACCTTTTAATTACCTACCCGGAATTTCATGTTTGTAAGCCCTTGATGAATGTGTAAAAGGTATAAACTACTAACACTAAAAATACTAACACTATGGACATGGTCTGAAATAAATAATTTGAATTGAATTGAATTGAATAAACAAATTCTGCAAAATGACCACGGATTTATTAAAGAAGCGAGTAAAGTATTATTCAGAGCTATGACGCGTAGTTGCATTGTCCAAAACGCATGGCTCGCGAAATTTGAGCTCTCGAAGTGTTGTGGAACTGTCCTGTGCAACCCAAAGAGTGCCATTTATTTTGCTCATCACATTCGTGCCAGCTTATGGATATTTCAATAATCCATGGGAATTTCGTAGAACATTTGTTGATCTGTCCAACAATGTGACTATATCTTACCTGTCAAGATGGAAGGCAGCGATTTCGGCGTTGTGTCTTTCATAGTCAGAAAAATAAAAGTGATTAGGTAGCGTTTGGACGTCCCTCGCAAACCTGCGAAACAATTGCAAAATTTTAATAAATGTTTCGAATAGTTTTTTTTGTCAGCTGTGACAGCGGATGCAGAGCGGCGCGGCGCGGCGCGGCGCGGCGCGGAGGCGGTACCGGTGGTTGTAATATTAGAACTAAAACGAAAGGGTCCGCATAGAATACCGGACAGGAAAAAAGCGTTCTGTGCGGGTCCTTTCATACTAGCTCGAACATTACAACCGGTACCACCACCGCTGTCAGTGCGTTTCCAGCTTAAACTACACAGAAACATGGATCAAGACATGTACCGAGGAAGACCCCCTTATCTCGAAAGAAACATAAATAATCTTGAATTAGCCTGATTATCTCCAACCAAGAGAAAATAAAACATGACTCAAAATAATTTCAGTTATTTTGTTATTATTTAATTATATATTTTTTCAATGAATTTCTTGGTTCAAGAATATTCTTAATTTCAAGTTTATTTTCTTTGTTATTTTCACAGCCGGACTAAAACTTGAAAATCGATTACTTAAGTATTGAATTATCATCTTGCAGATATTCGAGTACCTACTCTACGGCTCGAGCTGAGAAGGAAATGATAAAGCGATGTAGCGATAGCGCACGGACTCGGCTCTTGTCTCGCCACCGAGCTCTAGTGCAGTAATCGGTGCTTTATTCATCGGTTACATAGTAATCCGGCATTAATGTTCCGACGACCGGTTAGACTAGTGGAAGGGCCTATTAGGTTCGAATCCTGGTAAGGGCAAATATTTGTATGAGCATGAATATTTTTTCTTGTGTCTACGTAAGTAAGTTATTTATAAGTATTTATCTATTAAATATATCGTTGTCTAACTAATAAATTAATAATAGACTATATTTCTTTGCAAAATAAAATTCTGCTACTTGGCAACCACACAACTTCACTGCATTTATTGATATTTGCATGCCTAAAACTATTTTTTTTTTTGCAAATATGGATTTTAAGTTATAAGAACGCCTGAGACTTGGCTCTACGAAATATCTCAAAACTTTTTACGGCCGAAGAATTTTGAGACTTGGCTTGTTGTTTACATGGATTTTTTTAATGGGATAGTTGTATTTGAAACATGCGTCACGAAAGTTCAATAATTCGATTACACGTACCATTCAACGGTCGCTTACGCAACGTCCTATATGGGATATTATTAGAAAACTAGACCGAAATTGAAAAATATTTTAGTTTTTCCTTGATTTATACACTGAACACTAATTGTATTCTAAATTTAAAGCTTCTTTATCTGCTAGAAGTGCCTTAGAGTTTTGATGATCGGTCAGTGAGTCAGTGAGTGACAAAATTAAGAAACTTTGACTAGTTATAATTCTTAAACTTCTGGTTTCAAATTGAATGAAATTTGAAATACACCGGGTTTATATAATGCGTGCTTGGTTACTGAAAATTCAGGCTTCTAGCTTTATCCACAACGAAGTTATAGGGCGGTCGAAAATGGCCTGAACTGCTTCGAGACATGTAAGCATAGTGCGGCCGCGCCGCTGTTTTGCTCGACTTGGCGGTGGCATTGCAATAAGCCACGCTTGGACCACGTCACGTATTAAATGTCACAACGGGTGACATGTTTCGAATTCTTCGGGAGTTCTTCTTCAGGATGAGTGTTTTCGCGGCAATGTCGCTCCAAGCGACATAGCGGATTGTGCGTGAGTTTAACAGTAGTTTTATTAGTAATACTTATTTTAACGTTACGTGTATTGCGTACCTTTGCTGCTCGAGAACTTAAGAAAATAATTAAGTAGATACAAATTAAAAATTAATTGTTACATTTGGGTCTAGTTTTGAATAAAACTACTTGCAATACATAACTAAATAACTATAGTTTGTTAAATGTTTTTACAGGCGTGACGGTTTTCATGCTCGCCTGACAGGCTCACAGCACGCGGCTCGTACCAACGTCCACCGCATGCTTCTCCTACTTACTATCCATTAACTAACACGGACCAACAACCCGGCCGTTTTTGCTAATGCGAAATGAAACTCGATTCTCGATTCTCACCCTCAAGTTAAGTAAACCTTTCACTTTATATTAAACTGAACGCAGTGACTAAAATTTAAAAAGAATGAAATAAATTCATCAAGTAAAATATCGAATAACTACGCCCCCGAGGATCCTGTCCGGCTTAATGAGATTATTGTTTGAAAAATGTAAAGGCAAGATAACGAACATATTTATTTCATGTAAACGAATGGCGGAAAAGTTACTTGGATCCCCGTTGTCGGTCCCGTCGTGAGTTTAATGCGGCACATAACCAATTAGGGGGAAACTAAAAAGATAAAAGTGTTTTGCAGATACCTTAAGTCATTTATAGTGATTTTGACATTCAGATATATTAAGCGTCTTCATATTTTTCAATAACTTTCCCGATTTGTATTTTAGATTAAGAAACCATATATCGTTAATAAACCATGAATAAAATGAATCTAAAGATTAGCATAATCTTGTAGAAAGCTAAAAATACCGAATGGTAGGGTTAACTATCGACTGTCGCGTAATCTATCGTCCCCGAGTGAATTGTACGACGGCCCCTAAGGCCTCTTGATATGTCGCCGGGGCATCCCCTTGAGTCCATAATTTACCTAGTTAAGCCACGGGCCCCTCAGAAAAGTAACCCGAGAGTTACGTTCGGACGTATCTTATCCATCGACATCTACCTAGCATTTCCCGGCCACTTATTTTTTCGGACGTCCCTCCCGATTTCGTTCCCTTTCTCAATTTTGCAAAGAGGAATATAGTAACAAAGTAAAGTGCTGAAACGTCTGACACGCGATATGCACCTCCTTCAGGAATTTCACGCAATCCCCGGAGTGGATTTTTGGATGTTCCTTTTGTTTTGTTCGTCGAAGCGAAAATTGTTTTTTGCAGATTAAGTAGGTATATACGACATAGCATTGAATTACGTTTACTCAGATCCAAATTTTCTAAGAACTCATGAAAAAGAAAACTTGCTGAAAGTTCTTTGTGATCCGAACAATGATATAGGTACACAAGAGCTGTGAGCGAACTCTTACCTAGTCGAGCATGCCTTAGTTTAATAGTAGTTGTAGTGGCGAAGTTGTCGGACAAGCCGCTAAGCCGGTCGCGTGAAAAGAAGTGTCTAGAAGTTTTGTGAATGGAACCGACGCACAACACTCGAACACGGCTGTGTCACCTTCTCGGATCCGAAAGAACTTGGTGAAAAAGTTTCCACAAGTCGCTCCACGCGCGCCCGGACCACGCGAGTACTCGGAACTACAGCTCTCGAGCAAAACTTGTTTACCGAACAACGCGCCTAAAGCCGCTTGGGGTGGCCTGAAACGTTTCTCAACATGATAAGTAGAAATCAATGTACTCACCTCATTGGTTTGAAGAGCGCTTGAATACCGTTGGGGTAGTCAATAATGAGTTTCAACTGAGTCCCTCCTTCTTTTTGCTCTGTCGAAGATAAAATTTATAAATGAAAATGTAGGCAGGTATTTATACGAAAAGAATCTTATTCCCTTTGTACGGATATTTAAAGGGTTTCTACCTAAAACTGAAAATAAATGGTAAACTATGAAATAAAGTCTCTCAAACAATGAAATCCAATTAACTGGTTTAAATATTTAAGTCCAATTTGAAGTAAAGGGCGAGATTGTTGTGGTAGTATTGTCCGCCGGACCGCTAACCCCACAACTGATTGCAAATCCGACTTCATTTAATATACATACGGCTCCCTGCTTGGACCCGCCCGCCACAAGGAGTTCGGCCATTGTTCTTACGTGAGCAAGTAGGTACGTACAAACATCAATTATTACGCATTAATTCCATCGTAATTCATTCGTCTTAACAAAAGTCGTATGAACTTCATAAAAACAGCAAACTAAAGCATATCTCAATTATAGACCCTTAAAATCAGGAATAAAGAGAAACGGAGTGATGAATAATAAAAGAGGCCAACTGGACGGCGGCGTGGGCATCTAAACGTAAAACAGACGCCGCTAAACTCTGTCCAAAATTAATGTTTCGTTAAATCCAATCGCAAGAGCTTGCATAATTGATACTTTTACTTTCTAATGCGACGGTATAAATGGGGACCTAATATCTAGACGTTAATGTAAATAGGGTTCACAGATTCACTACAAATACTCACTTATGAATAATGCCAACATTTCAAAGTTGTGAACTTGGCTTAGTAAATAATTAGAAGGATTATTTATTTATAGACTACGGTGACTATTTACCAACAGGTGGGACCCTATGATTGTTTGCCACTGTAATCGTATACAAAGTAGTATTTTTTTAGTGTTACGCCGCCGTATGTCTCAACTGCAGATGAGATGCACTTACGACCGTCGTGTACCACAGGCCGAATGAGCATAACTTTGTGGACAATCCACGAATGACCCATTCTAGGCTTGCAGTAAAAAGTCAACACTCCAGGTCGGTTGACCATGTGACTGTGTTTTTAACGACAGTGTCCACAGCTCTCCTTCAAAATGCTGATACTGGACTTAGTTGGAACTACCTACATGTGAGAATACATAGCAGCGAGTAACACGGGTAGCCTGACTGTCTTTAAAGACGTATCTACGAGTAGCTAATGCGTTGTTAAGGCGCCGTAGGTTCAGCGAAGTTAATCCAACAGAGTTTTTGAAACAATATAATGCGTCTGTTTATAATAATATGGTTTTAAAAAAATACGAATAGTAATCTTGAGGCTTTTCTGCAGGGAAATCAGTGTTTAGAAACATGATTAAGCAATTTTCGCTAAATAGAAAAAATCACGAACATTGGTCTAAAAGGGTCTAAAATACACTTAAAATATTTGTTAGAAATTATGCACAAAAGCTAAAAATATTAAAATGGCTTCTAAATATCGGCAATATCATGTCTGGGAGAACTCAGTGTTTACTTTTTTATTTATTTAAACGGCCAAAAACTTAAGATTATAAAACATGATTTCCGCGCTTCCGAGCACGCACTTCCATCTCGCTCACGCTTATGCTCAGTGAGAGGGAGAGAAGACCATGAACCTACGGCGCCTCAACTAGAACTGCAGATGAGAAACACCTTAAAGGGTACATACCGGCATGTAACACTGGCAGGGAGACCATGTCCTTAACGACGGCGTCCACGAGTGGTTCATCCGCTTCGTAGAGCTCATGCTGCGCGATCTTAAGTTGGAACTTCTCTAAGTTGGAGGCATTCACGCTGCAACAACAGAAACAGAGTGTTATTAAACTTGATGAATATACCTGCCACACCAACACAAGTCACTCAATACACACGCTAAGACACCAGCGACATTTACATTATTCATTATTTCGTCGACTAATGGCAGGATACGAGTAATACCTACCAACATTAAGGGAGTTATAGGAAGTAAGTATTGAAACAAACGAATAACGAGTATCTTTTTTGAATGCTCACATAATGTCATAAAACTAAGTACGAACAACAGTTACCTGCATAAATGCAAGAACCGAAGCCGGCGACGCATATACTTCGTAAATAAGGCGTCGATCCCTCATTGAATATCCGATAAATCACAAAAAATGGAGCAAAATGCAAAGTGCATTGTTGAGAAAACATCACAGGCTACTTTGCAGTATTGGCGCATATTAGTAAACCTGGCCGTTAATGTCGAGATTTACATGGAAGATTTTCCGATGGCGGCGCTGGTTTTGGCTGCGTGGAACACATAAGTGGACGTGATTCGCCTGCGAGCGGAAGGTGCGAGAGAGCCTCCCGGCGGCGAGGGGCGGCAACCGCTGAATACTAAGGAGCCTACGTGTAGCGTTCTCGATTTGTGGCATGCTCCGATAACCTGCATTTAGAAATCAAGCCGCTAGCTACTCTAAAATTTATTGACTCTCTTTTTGGTGCGAATTGTACCGGCGTCAGGTGGGAATTCTAAAAGCTCGATTGTCCCACTAGCGGACAAATTGACGTAAAGAATACTAAATGACCAACACTGCCCGCTCCATCAGAATAACGTGCGAGCGTTCTACGTCCACGATTTAGGTACGGAAATAAAAGCTCCGTTACATTTTCAGTGGTTGTATGCGACATCGTTACACAAGATAAGCTAGCAATTTCAAAACGACTATACGAAATTAATCAGTATCAAGCCGACCCTTTCTTATATGAGACATGAAATTTTGGGCATAAGAGGGGCTCATATCACGAGGAGCGTTTCAGCCAACCATCATGCATTCATTCCATTTAGTTTTATTGTCCGAGACCCGCGCCTATCGCGGCCCGCCCTGTAACTGGATTTTAAATAAGACTTCTTCTAGAGGTTGCGAAATTTGCCTAGCGAGATAAAGAAAGGTCGCGTTGTCTGATCCGTAAAGAATCGACTTGTCACCGAAGTATGATATGATCCCAGCTTTATAACCACACATGTATAGGACGGGAAGTCGGAAAACGTTTCTGAGATCGACATGTAATATTCTTTTCATTCTTTTTACAAAGTTCCTATGAGATTTGGTCTAATATTTACTTGAGTGGAATTACCTACGTGGGCCGCCAGAGGCCGGCCGCGACCAACTTGTTTGATTTTAATGCATACTTCAGCACTTAGCGCAGGCATTGCCAATGAATAAAGCACTCGTTTTAGAGCTGGGTGCGCCAACATTTTTCGACAGCCTCTACTTATTTATGATTTAGAAGCTTTGAGGAACGCACGTAGCACGTACACTGTAAACATCACCACACGATGGTGGACTTTATAAGTCACACATCTCAAAATAACAGTGGTTAATATAGCCGGTAGAACATAAATCATAGTAAGCGTAGGTGTAGACTGTGTACGTACGCGCAAGTTTCGCCGGTCGGGACACGCAAATGGGGCATCAGCGTCGTTTCCGAAGCAGTTCACCCCGTTCACCGCCCGAGGACTGTCCCGCGATATTCGTGTTATTAAACTTTAATTGCAGCAATAGCGAACTAACTAACAATTTAATTTGGAGACTTCCAAAGCACCGCATAAATTGTACTTGTGAATGTCAGCTGTCGGGAACTTGGAGAAATATTCCTTGTAATGTCCTTTTAGCGTCGTTTTTACGCGGAACAATTTTAATTAATATTTCTTAACGGACTAAATATTAAGCTGAGCGTTCATGTTATTACGTATTTACATTGAGCGTTAACATTCTTTGAAATGTACTGGTGATATTAAGACATTGTTTCAGAGCATCAATTTTATTTCAGCTTAGCCGAGGCAAGTGATATGAATTTTCTGGAAGTTTTTTTTTAATAGGAATTTCGCGCAAATGGAAAGCAAATTTATGAAAGTGTGATACATAAGTTCCTCAAAATATCACGCCGTTAGCCTGCGAAATGTCAAAAAACGTTTTGTATGGTCGTCGAACCACCTTAAATCCAAATTTTCCGAATCAACAAAAATCTAAGCAATCCTCAACTCAGTTTGGAGGATGACTTAGCCACTGACAAATGTCGGCGGCCACCGAGGCGCACATATAAGACTATACGAACAGAAAACAAGCATGTATCTCTCCCACCTCGGTTCCAAGTCTTCCATCTCCCCTATCGTCGGGTTCTCCGGCCGCAACACATTGAGGTCCTTGTGGATTGGCACGACGACCGCGTGAGTGCCGCCGCTGAGTCGTTGCGTGTCGATTATCCGCTGCAGGTCTTCGTATTTGTCGGCGGGCGGTGGCGGCGTACGCGGCTCTGCGTCGGCGCCGCTGCCGCTAGTCTCGCTGGGCTCGTATTCCCGGGAGCCATTGCTGCCGCTACTGTGGAACAAGTAGATGATTAGAATGCATCCCATGTCCTTAACTGAAGGGAACAAGAAACGCAAACTAGCATCTTAATCTGCGCCCCACAGAAATTAATCATTTTCGGTAAGACAAAGTTGACTGGCGTAATTGAAAACAATGTGCTCGTAGAGTCCTGACTATCATTTATACCTACGTATTTTTCGAGATAAGTTAGCTGATAACTTAATCTGTGACTTAATTGAGGAAAGCACGTGCTACTCATATCTACCATACTCATATCAGTCATAACTACAGTGTTCTAAAATCAATATGTTAATAAATAAATAGTATAAATTCAGTAAACATGTGCAATTTTCAACAACTCTTCGTCACAAATGCCGACTGATATTTAAATTTTAATCAAAATGCGAACAAGTACAATATATCTTACTCGCACTACTGGTATTTTGCAACAAAACCCGTTAAAAGCGTGGGTGGGTTGCCAAGTTATCTAATCATTTAACACCTGTACAAGATCCGCGTTACAACAATAGTATAGCGGCCTAGCCTTCCACTGCTAAAAGTGCCTTTTTGGCAAGATTCTTAAGTCTATGTCGTTGCATTGTATGTATAAAATAAAAGCTCTACGCACAGAGTTACATAACACCACCCCTTGTTTCGACTGGGTTTCGTAAGAGTCGACTATGGGAATAGGATTGAAGGTGTTGTTTGTGTGACTAGAACCCTATAACTCACATTTTCACAATGCATTTAGTAGGGACACACATTGCTTACTAGGCATTCACGGTCCTAGTCCCCAGTTAGTCTTCTGCCAATTGCCGCACCTGAACATAATGAGTGCGACCCATTCACTGCCAGGAACCCTATCCTATAGGCGCCCACTAACTTAGCAGGAAACCACGGGCTCGGCGCCTTTCGCTATCCCAAGGACGGTCATCTGACTGCAACTAGACTGGCAATCTCACATTGGTGACCCCAACATGATCTAGGGACAGCGACACAAAAAACTTAGGACAAGTTTCCGTTTAGGAAGTTCCCCGAATGACATTTAATAAAAAATAAAAGCAAAGGATTATGTTGTAATATTACCGAGAACTTTCCACAAAGACAGTTTCGCCACTTTGGAAATTTCACGACAGTGGATTGCTTGTACATACTTACATAGCCAAAGTTTCTGTCATTTTGTTTCTGGCAGTAATCATCATCCTCTTTACGTTATTCCTGGTTGTGTCGTTGGGCCCGGGGTCCGCTTTGACACCTAATCCCAAGACTTGGCATAGGTACTGGTTTTTACGTAGGCGACTACCATCTGACCTTCCAACCCAGTGGGAAAACTAGACCACATTGGGTTTCCTCACTATGTTTTCCTTTACCGAAAACCTAACGGTAAATATTCCGTACATAAGTCCAAAAAACTCATTGGTACGAGCCAGGATTGGAACCCACGACCGCCACGTGACAGCCGCATGTCTGAACCACTAGCAGTAGATTACCTTCGAAATATATCATAATTTCATGGCCATTGCCCTTAATTGGCAGATTTAGATTTCTGTATTAGAGCTCAGAAAATAAACTTGCTAGAAAAAAGAATTGACTAATTGGTGTAACCACCTACGCAAAAATCAGACCAAGATTTATATAATTTCTTCCGGTCTACATCCTTGTAGATAATTAATTCAATTCAATTCAATTCAATTCGATTCATTTATTTCAGGTTTTTGGACCCATATGTGTTAGTTAGTTACAAAAAAATAAAAATAAGTTGGTTAAATTTTATTAGGCAATTTTTATTCAATAAGATCGACGAAAATCATTATCAGCGAATAACTACGTCGCTCTCTTTATACAAACACTATTCAACGGAAATAAAATATTTTGAATTATTCTGCAATCCCAGTTAAAGCCGTGTTCAATAATAAAATGGTGAAATCAGAATTGATATCGAATTATAACGAAAATAAACAGGTACATTTAATAACAATGAAAATTATAATTGATGAACTATAAAAGGAAGGCCAGGATTTTCGGTATAATATTTTAATGCGATTATCTATTGTTTTAATTACCTTTGTTCACTTTCGTTATTTCTTCAACAACAATAACAAGTTATTGAAGAGGTTTTGGAATAGCCGATAGTCCCTGGAGTGTCGGGATGAATAGGTTAAATGGCGGGGATGCTCTCGTTTCAATAACAACATTACCCTGGTCGGGTGGGTAGAAAAGTGTTTGTGCAAACCAATTTAAACGTCAACATATTGCAGTAGATTGCTTTAGCGTGCGTGGGCGTAAAATATTTGCTACTATATGTGTACTCGTATTTGCAACTCAATCCACGGGATTATTATTACACTTTACTTTCATCACTTTACTTTTATCATGGCAAATTCCTATGATGTTAGAGAACATAGTAGTAATAAATTACGCGTTTTTGGATGTCATAAAAGCATAAAGTTACCAACTATAGTGTAATATTCATAATATCAAAAATAAAGTTATTTTTGCAACAAAAGTGAAATTTGATTTTTGCTGCGAGTGCCGATTTTGGGTCCCGAGGAAGCGAAAGTTCTTAGAATTGAATTAAAACCAAGGTGATAAAATGACACCAACGTAATAATTATGTTATAGAGGAGTACCATATTATTATTTTACAATTAGCTTGGCTTTGCTTTGCCTTAAGTTTTGACTGGTAGAGAATGCCATATGTGGCTTAAGTTTTACTTTTAGGTAGTAAATTAATATATGCATGTTTTTTTTCTGCAGAAGTATTTTTTTATTTCGATATACTCGTACATATTTTACTTTATAACAAATTCTTGGTAATTCAAACGTGTAGGTTAATTTATACGTTATCGAACGTGCTGCTTTTTTCGCGCTTCTTCTTCTTCTTCGTGTCGAGGTTCCTCAAATAAGAGATGCCCAATGGGCAGCGGTGTGGACAGCTCTGGCAGTCGCGTCTCTCAGGTCGTGTTCCGAGCAGAAGTGTGGGCATGTGGGGCACGCCAACAGGTGCACCATGGTTTGCGGTGCTGTACTGCAAACACATTGGGTTGATTGGCCACGATGCAGTCCCCATCTGGCCATGTCTTCTCTACACCGCCCAACACGCGATCTGAGCCTATTTAGCGCCCTCCAGATGGGCCATGGCTCCTTGTGGCCGGGTGGCAGTTGTTCCGAAGCTAGCACGTAGACGTCGGGCGGAGGGCATCGGCTGCGCCATAACAGGCAGCGAGCATCTGAGGGGTCGCTTTGCAGGGGGCTAGTGTTCCGCATGAAACTCCTGCGACTCTTGAGACGGGCAGGTGGCGGGTTATGACCGTGCAGTGGGTGGCGCTGGAGAGTATCCTGTTTCCCCTTTTCCACGGCACTTGCCACCTCTCTACGGATTTCAGGGGGGGCGATGCCCGCGAGTGGGTACAGCTTGTGGAGTGGAGTAGGCTTGAGACATCCGGTGATGGTGCGGCAGGTATCATTGAGTGCAGCAGTCACTAGGCCGGCATGTGCAGACCGATGCCATACAAGGCAGGCGTATTCTCCCGCGGAAAAGCACAGCGCCAGCCCGGTGGTGCGCACAGTGTGCGCAGATGCTGCCCAGCTCGTTGACATTAGTCTCCGCAGCAAGTTTTTTCGTGCGCTGACCTTCATGCGGGTGTTAGCACAGTGCGTCTTGTACGTCAGTGCCCTGTCCAGCGTAATTACCAGGTATCGTGGGTTAGCGCAGTGTTCAATCGCCGCTCCCTCCCACGTTATGTTTAGGGGTCTTTGCGCGTAATGATTGCGCAAGTGGAACGCGCAGGATTGTGTTTTGCTCGGGTTTGGCCGGAGGCAGTTGGCCTTGCAGTATTTCCCAAAGTGGTCAGACAGCGTCTCCTCTACCTCTTCAAATGAGCAGCACTGTGCTGCCAAGGCTAGGTCGTCTGCATAAAGAAAGCGTGTCCCTGGCGGGCTGGGCTGGTCGTTGGTGTACATGTTGAAGAGGGTTGGGGCCAGCACGCTACCCTGAGGGAGACCAATTTTTTGAGATGGACCTGGAATCGGCAGTTACGAAGCAGTTCACCAAGGATACTGACAAAGTCCGTATCCTTCGTGGCGTTTGCAACTTTTGACAGTAAGATCCCGATGTTCACAGTGTCGAAGGCAGCGGATAGGTCTACAAACGCCACGCCGGTGATCATGCCATGCTCAAACCCATCCTCAATGTGCTGCGTCAGCTTCAGTGTCTGGCTCGTACACGACTTCCCGGGACGGAAACCCGCCTGTTCGGGGATGAGTTGGGGGCTACTGCGAGTGTCAACCGGTTAAGTAGTAGGCGCTCGAACAACTTGTAGGTGTGGCAAAGTAACGAGATAGGGCGGTAGTTTTTGGCGTCATCGGGGGACTTTCCGGGCTTCAACAGAGCGACTATCTTTGATTTACGCCATAACCTTGGTATGCTAAACGTCACTAAGCAGTCGTTAAAGAAGGCCAGAAGCCACTATAGCGCCACAGGTCCGAGATGCTTGATCTGTTCTACCGTGAGGTCATCCACTCCAGCCGCCTTCCCATTTTTCAGGCATTTCACGGCAGCTGTGAGTTCGCCTAGCGTAAACGGCTTGCTTAATTCTCGGTTGCTATCCTGGGCTTTCGGGGTTGGAGACGGTTTGGGCATACGGTGGGGTGGCATGCCGTTTAGGAGCAGCTGGCTCGCAATTTGGTTAGCTGTGATTTGGCCCGGTTGCGTGGCCGTAGGCGCGTCGCCAGTGAGCTTGTGGAGAGTGGTCCAGGCTTTTTTGATGTTGTGTGTCAGGTCGATACAAGCGACGGTGTCTTCCCACTTTGCCCTACGAGTCTTAGCTAGCTCTTCCATCAGCTCTGTTCCCGTGTGTATGGTTTCAGTAGAGAAGGGGTCATTCGTGAACTGAGCTTCGTAGGTCAGCATCAGTTTTGACGTCGCTGAGTTAAGACCAGGGATATAATTTGGCCGGCAGCCTCTTGGTATCGACTGACGTGATACGGTTTGGAGAATTTCGATGAATTTATCGTAGGCCTTAGGTTGCAAAGAACGCAGCTTCTCGTCGATGTTTCCCGAGTATTTAACCCAGTCTGTTTTCGTAAAATTGAACCGCCGTCGAAATGGGACCTTAGTGGGCTTCACAACAGCCTCCACCCGGCACATTATGGGCCTTGTTGGGTTCTCGGGATGGGTGCGCAAACAGCCTTGGAGCACTGGGAGGAGATGTTTTCGCTGGCAAAGATGAGATCGGGGTTGTAACTGCGCCGCCATCGGCCACTGTTGAAAGATCCTGGCAGCTTAGGGTTATGAAGGAGAGTTAGACCTTGAGCCTCCGCCCACTCCTCAACCGCCTCCCCGTCATTGTTTGTCTCACGGTAGCCCCAAGTCGTAAGGTGGCTGTTAAGGCGCCGTGGGTTCAGCGAAGTCAAGCGAACAGAGTTTTTGAAACAATATAATGCGTCTGTTTATAATAATTTGGTTAAGAAAAAATACGTTTACTAATCTCGAGGCTTTTCTGCAGGGAGATCAGTGTTTAGAAACATGATTAAACAATTTTCGCTCGATAAAAAAAAATCGCCAACATACCTCTAATTACACTCTTTAAAACGATATTACATTTTTTTTAAACTTGCTACTTACATGAAACTTGCATCAAAAATTGCGTATTTTTATTTTAGATGGTAATCAGTGAATACATTTATTTTAAATAATTCCAATGAAAAATAATAATTCGAAAACATCGATAACCGTGATCCTACTCGTGCTCGGGCACCGGCCGCCGCCCGCTCAGTGCTCAGCGAGCTGCGTTCGGGGACGGACCTGTGTCGCGCGACTCGTGCTCCCGAATCCGTACGGCCAAGTGCATTTCTTGCAAAAAATATACCCTGCGTGCTCCCTATAATAGGGAATAAAAAGAATAAAACTAAAAAAAGGAGAAGGAGTCATGTTATGAATTGCAGAGCGATTGCCCGAAGAACAAATGCGATACGGTAGCACTGCAATCACAGATAAATAATAAACGCAGTAGTGTAGGCTACTTACTAAGTGGCTGTGTGACGCTTATATGAATAGTGTTTTTTCTTGTTAAATAAGTAGGCACTGTAAATATCATATCAAATTATTCATTTCTTCAAATTTTAGGTTGTTGGACCGCAACAAAGAAAATAACTAAACCGTGTTCCCATCGAATGAGTACGTGATAATTATTTAAGTCTAATCAGAGAGACTACCGCAAAGCGAAAACGAACTTCGTTCAAGTATCTCCCTCTCTGTCGCTCGAACTAGCAAGTGCGACAGAGACGGAGATATACGAACGAAGTTCGTTTTCGTTTCGCGGTAGGCCCTCTGTACGTGAGCATGGCGCAACCGAAACTCGTGTGACAGTCACACTCTCAACAGAGAGGAGAGGAGTGGAGTGAAGTAGAGAGGAGTGGAGTGAAGTAGAGAGGAGTGGAGATGAGAGGAATTAGTTAAGCGAAGAGGAGAGGGGCGGGGAAAATGGAGTGAAGGGGAGTAGATTGGAGAGGACTGGTGTGGGAAAGAGAGGAGAATAATGGAGTGCTACATGGGGAGGAACGGCTTGTCCGATTTGGATGAAATTTTGTTTACATATTTGAGTGGGTCCATGGATGGTTTATAAAGACAATAGGCCCGATAGATGGCGTCGTGATCACAATTGAAATGGTGTAATGGTTGGACCGATTTTTATGAAACTATGTGTTTAGGTATTTAAGTGGGTCCCTGGATGGTTTGAAAAACAAACAGTTGGACCCGGTAGATGGCGCTGTGATCGCGATATCTTGAAAAACCGGATTTGCTGAACATGTGACAACACTGTATATTTTAGTGGGTTCAGGGGATGGTTTGATCGAGGGAGACCAAGAGAGAGAGAGATGGTATTTGTCTATCTTATATGGCGAGAGAGGAAAAGAGAGATAGTGTGTAACGAAATCTTAAATGTTTATGAAGCAGACACGTCCGCTATCGAAATTCCAAATTTCGATCATAGTGGAAAATTGAAAAATTATTCGCCATGAGCGGGATTTGAACCCACAACCTCTGGAATCCCTCCATCGCTCTCCCAATTGAGCTACCGTGGGTCCGCTAATGGTGACGAATCTTTCATTCCCTTCCACTATTGTATTTACACCTTAGGGAGGCTCGTAGCGACATATACCGCGATGTTATTACAACTTCTGAAACGGCACCAACGTCTCAAGTTACATTGAAGACGAAGGGGAAAATCAACCCATGGAAGTAATTTATATTAAGCGAGATGATGCGTTTTGGAGTGAAAAAATGGAGAAAAAACTTGTGGAATTTTATATTGGTCATTTATTGCCAGAATTAGTTGACTCGCGGCAAGCGCGAGGAATGCCAATTAGAGGAGCGTCTCCTAATCGATCCACATAAAAATAATTTATTTTATTAAACAAAATAGTAGACACTTACACACACACACACACTCTTTCTCACACACACATACACATACGCACACACGCACGCACGCACACAAACTCACGCACGAGCACACACCAGATAATATCCTGTACTGGGTAATATACCAGCTGCTGTTCTTATTGACTGTTATTCATGCTTCTATCGATGAAGAAGGTATGACAAACAAGTTTTCACCTCACCGGCTCGAAAAGGCTTGCTTTCTCGCTCAAAATCTGCGCCCAAAAGTCCATTTTATCCGCTAGCGTGGAAAGAGTTTTGGAATTTGGAACGTGACGGTCAATCTCGAGATCCAACTTTATTCTATACAGAATGAGAGGTGCGTTCAGAAACTGATGGTGTTATGCCAATAATTAACTGTTATTATTTTGATAAAACAAAATGAATAATACTTATTCTTTCTTAATTAAGTAGGTACATACGAAATATTAATATTTAGACTGATTTATAAGGATAAAATACGTAAAAATAATTTTAAAATGTAGTTTTGTTTCAAAAAATTTCGCTTCTTCCAAATTTGGAACGCACCGTTTGAATAGTTACTTACTTTAAGAAAAAACTCAACCTACATTTAATTTTGTTTTGTACTAAAGCCACAGACAGTAAAACAAAATAATGGTGGTTATTTATAGATTTTAGTGCAGAAGATATACAGCTATTAGCTAATAGCTAAAAGCATAAGCGAATTTGAGCCTTAGTTTACCCGTGAGTACCCAACAATATTTTGACTTTTTAGTGTAGGTATAGATAAAATTATTTAAACTAAGCTCATGAATGGCCATTGTCCTGAGCTCATGAATAGCCTTTGTTTGCGGCAGAAGACCACTGACTTCTTATATTCAGAACAATAGCATTCAAGTCTAAAAATACGACTGTGGTCGGACGCGTGCCATTTTTTGCAAGAAAAAGGTTAGCGCCACATAAAATGTGCATTGTATTTGCAAGTGTCGACCGCAAACAAAGGCTATTCATGAGCTCAGGACAATGGCCATTCATGAGCTTAGTTTAAATAATTTTAACTATAAGCGTGGGGTTTATTTAAAGATGCAAATTAAATATATATGTTACATTTAATAATTATAAAATGCTAGATCTTGATGAGATGTAAACAAACCTTTATTGAAAATGTGTATAAGACCCAAATTACTTCCATTACATTTACCTACAATTTTCCTCGCGGTGGTGAGGTGAAAAGTTGTGTGTTGCGCTTGGCAGCAAAATTGTTTGGCGTCTCGTGCCTTGAAAGCCTCGCTATGCTCAGGATTGTACTTTTGAACCATTCGCTTCGCTCATGATTCAATTTTACAATCCTTCGCTAACTCGGCTTTCAATACAAGCACTTGCGCCAAACAACAACTTTGCAGCCTTGCATAACAAATAACTATTTTATTTATTTATACTAAATGTTCTTCGCTAAAATTCATTGCGTGTAGGTACCTACCCTAGCAAAGTACTTATAAAACTTTACTTTCCAATAAATTGTGAGTATCCCAGTTGAAATTCGTCCTCTTTTCACAACTCCACTCTACTCCTCTCCTCTCCTCTTCACTTAACTCCTTTCCTCACCACTCTACTCAACTTCTCTCTTTTTTCTCTCCTTTTTTAAACCCACCGGTTCGTTTGGTTAGTTTGGCGAATTTATCGGGTGTAATACCGTCAGCGCCCATCGCTATTTTATTATACCTACAGGCTTGAGGTCCCGGGTTCGAATCCCGGTAAGGGCATTTATTTGTGTGATGAGCTGATGAGCATGATTATTTGTTCCTGAGTCATGGATGTTTTCTATGTATTTAAGTATTTATTTATCTATTTAAGTATGTATATCGTCGTCTAGTACCCATAGTACAAGCTTTGCTTAGTTTGGGACTAGATCGATTTGTGTAAGATTGTCCCCCCAAATATTTATTATTAAACAAAAAAAGTATAATATCTATATAAATTACATCGAAAAAAACCCTTTGAAAAAAAGACACGATTGGCCATCTCTCCCAAGGTGTGATGACCATACCTTTACAGGAAAGATGGCCATAACTTAACTCTCTCAGTTAGTATGTTTTTCGTTTTTTTTTATACTTAAGCACGTGTCCTCGAACTCGGTGCAATTCTTATGTAGCCAAAACTACACTGAAACCAGTCTTCGAAGAAAATAACTTCTAATAGGTAATTATCCCCACAGCGGTAGTGCGCGTCTAAACTAAAATATGAATTAGCCGCTTCGTTGCGGTACTGTTTACCCTGTACTGTGTATTTCCACTATGCGCGACGGCGGGAGACGTGCGGGCGGAGCATCCCCGCGCGCGCGGGGGCCGCACCCCCTGAGACGATATTATTCGCTGAACCTACGGCGCCTTAAAATCACCGACAACTAATTTGGTACTCCTAGGAGTCGCGTCGCCGGGGATCTAGGGCTGGAATGGCTGGGTAGGTGGTTTGTACACGGATGTAACTGTACATGAGCCAATGTCCACGGTTATAACCTCCATTGTGTTCAGGCAGATGGAAGAAGAAGATATGATGACTAAATCCGGCTTGGAAAAGGTGGCACTGCCGTGCTTAGGGTGTGGTATATCTGCTATCAATTTCAGTCCGGGTATCTGCGGCCGAGTTTGGCCTGCGTCACGATGAGTTTCCTGGACGCATAAAATGTGGCATTGCGTCTCGCGGCACAGTTCCGAGAGGTGTAGCGCTTTGTCCTGTGAGAAGCCCTCTATATTGATAGAGATGACTGTCAAAGCTGGCTCTGTGAAGTGCCGTCGCTGATCGCATGTATTATTTGGTGGAACCATCGTGTTGAAAGGATTAGCCGCTCGGCAGTTGATGCCGAGCGTTGCCCAGGGTGCGCCAGACGAATCAAATTGGGAAAAAGCTTCGGATACGTCGTACAGGGAGGCTCCTTTCATGCACCCCATACGACGTATAATGGGGTTTTCGCGCTATAAGGGGGTTTACCTATTTCGAAATTTGAATGTGATATAGGTTAGAACTTTTTTTTTGAAATTTATACAAACATTATGTAAATAAATTAAAACAGCATCGTTAATGTAGTTCAAATATTAGAATTTGAAATTAAATTTTGCTCATGGTTTCCACGCAGCAAAATATGCTTTTTCGAGCTGCTGAGGTGAGAGGGATGTGATAAAGTATACAGGTTGTATCAAAAAAGGGCTGTGAACAGCTCAAATGCATGTTCAGTAGCATATTGCCATTCCAAAAATGCATTTTTTTTCACTCGGTTTTTTTGCTCGGTTCACATCCCATTTTTGATACACCATGTATATCGAAATTAAAATAAATAAAGGAAAATATTTATTTAGAAAACTACGGTATGGGGAACAGGTTCCACCACTTTATTGAACTTGTTATTTTTAATTTGCATTCATTTGTTATATTAGTTGAATTGAAAAAAATCTAAGTAAAAGTTGGTCGTATTATAGTAGTAGCCTATGTAGACTGCAGCCCAAATAAGTAGTAGTATAATGGATAACATTTGTATATTTGTAAATAACGTGATAAGCCACCGGGCGTAATAGGAAATGGAGTTAGTGTGTAAAGACCAATAAAATATGAAATTTGTGCAAAATATAGAGTTTGTCGCTGTGCACACGAGCAAGTAGTGCAAGGTTGGCATTAAAATAGCATCGAATAGATATTGTTATGACACAATTTAAGTTATAGCATAGCCTAGCGGCGCCTGCGAGTCGGAAACGGTAGCGCAGGTTAAGCAAAGATGGCAGCGGTCAGTCTTTGGATGGGTGACCGCCCGGTGTTTGAGTGGTTAAATGAGCGCTTCCGTGCTTTGGAAGGCACGCTAAGCAGTTGATCCCAGCTGATGTCTATGACAGTAGTCGTTAAGCCGACTTAGAGGCCTTCGGTCGGCTTAAGAACTCCTAACAGCCGAGTTGCCAACTCACTCGCTAAAGGGGGGGGGGGGGGCACTGTTACTTGCATCCACACCACAACCCTGCACGTGTCCCCTGAGTGGTACTAAAGAGTAGAGTGTGGGAGGGAGCGGCGATTGTACTTTAAAGGCCAAAAATAATGTATGCCATACGATTAAATAAATATGCTAATCGTGATCATCATCATCGGCCTATATACGCGTCAGCTGCGCACGGCAACCTAGCCCTGAATCCTTCAAGAGGGCACTGAGCGGATTCAGTGCTAGGTAGAACCGTAAAGGACTTAAACTACAATGTGGAAGAATTTTCCCTCAATCCTGAATGTATATGCCGGAACGTGAAACTTCTGGAATTCCTGTAAATACACAACACAATACTCGAACAGAAACAATTATCTGGATTAGCTATTTAATTTGAACCTCTAAACATTCCGTAGTCCATGTGAAGTTAAAAAAGAACCTAATAAGTACCTTTGTGTCAACATGACTAGAAAAAACCCGATGGAGATAAACATACACTTTTAAAACATGACAAATCTGTTATCATGGACAAAACAACTTTATCTAATTACCCATCTTATGTCAAAGATTCTACACGTTTCTTGCTGGCGACTGAATGTAAACAAGTTGGAATTACGGATAAGTAATTTAAAGTTATTAGTTATATGATAGGTAAGAACATGACTTTTGTCATGATACACGAAAATTCATATCAGTAAACTAATTAAATAATGAGTAAGACTAACATTTTAGAAAGATTAAGATTATTTTGACTTTCAATTGTTAGTCACAGATACCAAGATTCTTTATAACTTAGATCATAGTGTAATGTTCCAGATTATTATTAGGTACTTTTAATTGCACACTTCAGAACCCGTTATCAGCGGTGAAAATATATTGAAATCTAACACTAGGGTGTCACACAATATTTATTTCGAGTAAGTACATGTGAGCATTGGTTCCAGCTATTGCTCAGCTATAACTACGAACCGTTCCCGAGTCGCAATCGGTTTATTTCCAATTTCGCCATCAACTCCGTTTTAAACTGAGAAAATTCAGCATAATTTTCCAGGAAATTCATAGTTTTACTGAATAATATAATTATTTATATGACATTAAACATATTTTGACAAATAAATGATATATTAAGGACCTACCTATTTATTTATTTTTTAAGGGGACAATCTTACACAAATCGACCTAGTCCCATAGTAAGCTCAGTAAGGCTTGTGTTATGGGTACTAGACGATGATATATATAATAGATATATATACTTAAATACATAGAAAATATCCATGACTCAGAAACAAATATTCATGCTCATCACACAAATTTTTGCCCTTACCGGGATTCGAACCCAGGACCTCTTGCTTCGTAGGCTTTACAAATGAAAACTTTATCAAGCCCGTTGGCTCAACATATGTCATCTCGCCTACGAATAAACTAAGTATATTGTTCACATCAAATTCTACAGGTTTAAAAGAGAAGCCCCCTCGCACCGATGTGGATAAGGAGGGATTCACATTGGTGTCTAGGAAGCGCAAGCCGCGAAAGAGTCAGTGTGGTACAGCAGAGCCAGTTGGTTCGGGCCTGCGGGTTGCCACACCGAGTAAAGCGCTGTACGTGTCGCGCCTGCATTACTCCGCCACGGCTGATGACGTGGTGCAGTATATTCACCAGAAGACGGGCTACTCGCTGAGGGTTTTCCAGCTGCGTTCGCGCCACTACGTGCACTTCAGCTCATTTGTGGTGCGCGTGCCGCGGCCGCTGCAGGAGACCATCGCGTGTGCTGGCTTCTGGCCGAAGGGTGTCTTGTTTCGGCGGTTCCGGGGCAACCTACCGAACTCTACACCGGACTTGACGACGCAACGGAGCCACACTGTTTCGTCACCTAAATAATAATTAGTGCTTAATGTTATATTGTATGTATGTTAGTCTGTAAGGTATATGTAACTATGGGCCTTAGTTGCCTGAAATAAATGTTTTATTATTATTATTATTATCAAAATAATAAATAATGTAGGTAATAATTATGTGCAGTGCCAACCCTAATATTCTAAATAAAATTTCACCGCTGATAACGGGGTCGATCACGTATTGTACGTACGTTAGGTAGATCTAATTTTTTATGAAAAATGTCAGTTAAATTGTCCTAACCCGCGATCATCTAAACGTTACGTGAGTACCTACCTCTCTGGTAACGGTTGCGCGAGTCCGCTAGATGCGGGTGGCGCAGGACATTGCGGCACCCTCTGGTCAAGCCGACGTCTTTCGGCTTAAACTAGGCATGAAGTTGATGATGATGACTTTTCATTATATTGTACAATTACGTAGTAATTACTGCCCGAATTGCTTTGAATACAATACACCGATGCCTAATTCACAAGAAGAAACTGCCTGAAAACCATTAATGACTCAATATTGTTCAAAAGTTAATGTCGCTCAACTTACGTAAATAGACATAAGCATATGCGTAACAAGATCCCGTGAAAATAGAACTTACAAATACTTCTCATTATAAAACTGTCACTGGCAGCTTTTTGTAAAAGAACAATGTATTAATTAATTTGTCATTTCGGCTGCGTAAATATGTTGAACAAACGAAATACGACTCCGCCACTCAATGGCGTTTTTGCGAACAATGTGCGCGCAATCAAGACTGGTCGACAATGGTGTAGGCACAAACGAAACCTAAGATAATACTTCAATAATCATTGTTTAGTCATGAATGCTGGACAATTATTAACATTCACTATGAGCCTAAAGACTCTTAAAGAGTCTCTACAACCTACAGATATTTCACGATATCATAGCAATGCAAGGAGGATGTAATTGTATAAGCTCGTAGAACGTCCTAGCCTATTTTACGAGTACAACATTTGAGCAAGTTAGTATTCATATTCATATTCATTGTTTATTGATAATATAAAATTACATGTCAAATAATTACTAACACACAAAATAGCTATGTGGAAATATAGAAACAAACAATATGATAATTAAATTATAACCATTGGTTTGTCTTAACAGCTACCTACTTGTAACTGATAGGGAACTCCCTATGGTCGTAGAACGTCTGTACTCCAGTCATTTTACGGTTCCGCCAAACATTAATTTATAATAGCCTGTGGTTTTTTTCTCCGTCATTAAATACATATTTTAAGATACTATATTTACGAATCTTAAAAACTTTCGACCCGGAAGTAGGTATAAAAAAATACTGTCAAATAAACGCCGATTTTTTTTAATAAAAATAATAATAGTTGTTTATAATCGTCAACATACCAATATTATTATCTTTAACCTGTAAACAATGAAATCCGACATTTTTTTTACACGTAAAACCAATAAATTAACGAAATGCATGGCTTGGGTGACAGGTGCCATAAGTTGGTAGAAAAAAATTGTAATAAGTAGTACTTTGATTTGATTCTCATAAAAGTAATTGATGAACCTATTTTCCTAAAAATCGTATTGATTTTTGTTTAGAATTGCATATAAATACATTTACTCCAATTAACCATCGGTAAAAATATTTATAGAACCAAATTGTGTCTAAATTTAATTTAACTATATAGATTATTAAAGTAGTACATGAATCCTACAGAAAAAAGGTTTTTGTAAAGAATAATACACATTTCAATAGTCCTGTTTAATTCTACAATTGAAGTTGAACTCTTTCCCCGTGTGTTAACGATCACATTCGTTCGCAGCGGCGGCACGCAACGAGTGCTTCGCCCAGTTCGCATTCAAGGTCGCGCTTTCTGTGCCCCAAGACGCGAATTAGATAGATAAGTACCTACGTTACCTACGCAGATTATTTGTAATATGTATATCGTCTTCGACGATGTGCTAGTGGGAAAATGCGACTATTCACGGTGTAATAATGGCGTGAGCGGAAAGCGATTAATTAAATAAACATATTTTAGCAAAAGCAAGCCGCAAAACTCAAAACGGAGACGCGGAAACCTCGTCGGCGATGGCATGACAACTTGGACTCCATTTTAAAAGACTGGCCAGAAATTGCTCAAGACCGCGATGGTTGGAAAAAGAGGGGGGAGGCCTTTGCTCAGCAGTGGGACATAATGGGCTCGATATATAATAATAAAAATAATAATTTTAGCAAAAACATGTCAAGAATTAAGTAAATTTCTATGTTTGATGTTTCAATGTTTTATAATGATGACAAAATGTCATCATTATAAAACACTGACGACAAATTTAACAGATGATTTCCTACTGAAAGTAGTTTAGTGTCCGTTTAGCAGAATAAGTAGTTTGTAGTACGAGATTTATCTACAAATGATTGTAGTAACGAAAGTAGTTACTTAGGTACTTTATTTTTGGTATGAGTAAGAAAGAAAACTCCGTTAAAATACTACTAAGCTCACATTAAACTTCACAGGGTGGAAAAATCTATGGGCCCTGAAAGAAAACCACCGTAAATCCTTAACATCAGTGGCGTGCACTACATCAAGGCAGAAAGACAATGCCTACCCTACTCAAATCTGTGATTTTGTTTATTTAGTTACAATCACAATGAATACATTCGAAAACTAAAAATTTGCTTCATGTGTCAGGCCACTAGACAGTATCTGGGGGTATGGTAGTGCCCCCGCCAAATCGAGCAAAAGAAAGAGGCACGGCTAGAGATGGGTAAGGGTGGGTAATTACAATGCACCCGTAAACTCGTATACCTAAATAGCCCAAGTTTCGAAACTCTTCCACAATAAAAAGAATGTTTTGTAGAGCCAAGTTAAGCATTAACCCATTCAATGCCGATGACGCGAATTCGCGTCCCATGTATGTGTAATCGTAATATTTGTTTTTTTTTTGCTAGAAAACAACTGTACTTGAATGCTGATACCAAAATGTTACTTTATTTATGAAGGATAATATTATACTGTTGCTGGTTTTTGGATTGGGGGCATTTGTAATTTTCATAATTCTTATCTCGGATGCCGAAGACGCGAATTCACGTCCCATGTATGTGTAATCGTAATACCGAGGATGCGATTTCGCGTCCTTGAAATGGGTTAACCTAATGCCGCGGACGCGAATTCGCGTGGCGCTTTGGCTGGCGCTTTGTCGGCCGTGCTTCGGCAGCGGCCGACAAAGCGCCAGAACCATTTTTTTACAAACACTTACATCCATATAATAATAATAAAAAATATATTATTATTATGACAGATAATATTAGGGAACAATCAAATTTCGTCCAAAATGTATTAGGCGAATCATAAATAGGGTCCTTGGCTCTCAAAAACGTTAGGATAAATTATCGTTACGGCAGACAGCGGTATGGATGGATTACGAAAATAGGACAAGAAACGTTATGGATTTTATATAAGCAATTGCAATATAAGCAGAATATAGAATGTAGTCATGTTGAATGTTTCTTTCGTTCGGTGATTAAAGGAAGAAGGAAATTTTAGGTAAGATAATAAATAATACCTACCTTTAAAATTTTCTGCCTACCCCCTGTCTAAAAACTCTGCGCCACTGATTAAGATTAGCTCAGTTTACACTCAGGACCACCGGACCACTGTAGATTGTGTAGTGTCACTGTCGGCCAAACGAAAAAAAAGGAAAACGAAGTTTGTCGAATAGTAATTGTCAAAAAAGTTTAGTGACAGGTAACCAGTAAATAAACATACTTTTACCGAGAATCGAACAAACTTAAGCAGTAAAAATAGGTACATATTTACTACACATTTTTTTTTACTAACCGATAGGATCAATATAAAGGATAACGATACGTCCAGTTCACGTAAGCTTTTCACCTTTGACTTAATTTTGTTTTAAAGGCTAAATGTTTATTGGATAGATGTTATCCTTAATACGGAACTAAATAATTACGACATTTTGTCACAGTATTACGATATATTCCCTACAGTAGTGAAACGCCTTTGATGTCGGGTGACGCCGCCTCTCGTGTAAGTACTTACGCTGTCCCGTGCGGATGTGCCAGGGTTGTCACAAAATGGAAAATACATAAAATAAACGTTGTTATCATGGAATGATTTACAGCACTGCACAGCCAGATGTTTACGTGAGATTTTCTTATAAAGATTTACATTCACGCTGAATATAATTAAACTGTGTTTCATTAATAAATAACTACTTAAATATCGCGCGGTAGGTTTAATAGACGTAATTACTGGATTTGACCAAATGAAATTATATTTACTGAAGACGAGGCAGTATGGCCTACGGTCCCAGCCTGTCCGAATAAAAAATAATAAAAAAGTTAATGCGTACCTACAGCTCACGCGACGTTGTAATAGGTAGGTACTTGAAACGTTACGAAGTATAAACATAAGGATTATAAGTACCTCAATTGTTTGTGAGAGTTGTATATAGTTGACCCCCCGACATCCCGCGTGGTGTCGGGTTAGAATTTCACCACCACCTTTCTTCCCAAGGGTGTCGTAAAAGTCGACTAAGGGACCAGGCTTGAAGTGTGTTGTGGGCGATGGTCTAGCAACCTATCACTGCAATATGATATTTTATACCCACATTTATGCTAAAAGTGGCACTGGAACATACGTTTCATGTGCTCTACCTACCCCCTTTTGGGAATAAAGGCGTAAATGTATGTATTTATGTATAAAGTTGACGTCCTATTAAAATAACGACAGCAACAAGGGTTAGAACTTAAGCCCATACGAACAAACCACACTAAAGTTCCATGTTCGCGCTTAAGATGCTCTTTCATATGAACATTCGATAGCCACTGATTAATAAAAAAAAATGTGAACAGATACATAACTCGCTATAATATTAATAACTCTATAGGCTGTAGCTGTACCCAAAGAGAATATAACCACGTTATACCTATATAAAAAAAGGCCGTACCCGGAGCGCGATCCACAACTATATACGGTTAAATACGGTTTCCACAACAATTCAACGCTGTGCCATCGCAATTTCATTAATTCATCGAACCGACGTAGGTATCAGACTATAATTATTATTCCCAACATAGGTTGCAGTTAGGTACCTACGTAATTAACGAAATTAAGTATACAAACTTACCTGTCATCACGGTCTATCTATGAAATCTTAAATCCTTATTTAATGTTGTTGTTGAGGTACATCCGTACACGGAACAGTGCGCGCCATTGTACCTAATACACGTAACATCATTCGCCGCCACCGCTCACTCAACTCAAACATATATAGCTACGCGCCACGCGCCTGCCTTGAAAGTTATACAACACAAACTGTGTGCGTTTGTGGCGGCGACAGCGCGACAGCTTCCACAGTTGCCCTGCGCAAGTACATTCGTTGCCCATTGTTGACTAAACGAATGAAATGCGGAAAGTAATGCTGGATAAGTAAAAAATTGCCTGGGAAACAAAAGTTGTAACAACCCAAAGCTCTAATGATCGTAGCGGTAAAACTCGGACAACTGAAACATTTGAATAACATCAAATGGTAAATGAAAAAAGCGGCCAAGTGCGTGTCGGACCACGCACAATGAAGGATTCCGTGCCTATTAAAAAGGTCGTATCGTTACTGAAGTCTTAAAGCACTTACGTCCTTTTCTTTAAGGAAGGCAGTTTTTTTTTAATATCTCGAAAACCTTTGAACCGATCTTGTTCAAATCAATTTTCACTGAAAGAATTTAATAAGCCCTGTGTGTATGATTTTTTAGAGTAATTTAATTACAAAACTATGTAGCGGCTAACAATATACACTTGTCCTCAAAATGTTATTCAAATACATCTAATACTTTTCGAGTAAAATGCCTGTGACATACGGACGGACGGACAGACAGACAGACAGACAGACAGACAGACGAATCCATAAGGGTTCCGTTTTTTTCCATTTGGCTACGGAACCCTAAAAAGTAATGAATTGTATATTCAGAGAACTTATAAAAATACGAAAATTATTTGGACAAAAGATATTCGGTCAATAAATTTGAGTGATTGCAATTAGGTTACCTCATTCATCATGTAATTAGGGCTAAAGCTAGGTAAATTAAATTGAAATAGTGATTATTTCATGAAAATGAGAGCGAGACAATGAGCTGTCTTAAGGGTTTCCCTTCAGGGCCCATAGATTTTTTCACCCTGTATATTATCTTACATGTAATATTGGGCTTAATAAAAATCTAATAATAAGTAAGGGTATAAATCCCTCTAGTTTAGGTACTATTTTAACGAATTTTGCTCTATTACAATACAATCTACACGCCCGTGAAAGTTAAATTGCATAGGTATCTTCATCCCACACTTGTCAGTGTCACTCATTGATAAATAAATAAAAATAATATTTACTGTACGTATGGTGCTACTTTCCCGCACTAGTGCGGAAAAGAGCACTTTTCATGCATATGTCGAAACTTTAAAGAGGCATATGTACAGTAAAACGATGTACGATACACGTGCGAATAGGTAATTTGCAACTCATGCCGATTTAAAACATTCCCTCCGGTCGTGTTTTAATTTATCGCCACTCGTTGCGAATTTCCTATATTCGGCACTTGTATCGTAAATAACTATTTCATAATTTGTTTCACAACGAGTATATTAAAATTTAACTGATATCAACAACTAATAGATCTTAGACGCGTTAGATCATGTCGCGAATCGCTACGACTCGGGCGGTACGCGGTACCAATTACTTATGTTGTACCTATAGTACCTACGCGGCGACCGGGCGGCCAGCAGCGCTACAACGAAAATCGAATCACGAAGTTCGTATATCTCTACCTCTTTCGTTCGAGTACCATAAAACATAAGTGCGTTAGAGACGGAGATATCCGAGAATGAAAGAACTTCGAGATTCGGTTTTCGTGGCAGCGCCGCAGCGGTGTGCCCCGCTGCAGGCAACCGGCCAATCACGTTAGCTCTGCGGCTCGCGCGCGGCATTTTTAAAGCTACTTTAACAGGTGTTTGTAATAACATTACTTGCAACGTATTTTATAAGGCGATTCGTACATTATTCAATGAAAGAGTGCTTATAATGAAAATCCCAAAACTAACTGATAAATTTGCATTTTTTTAAATTGTTAAACAACATTTAACCCCTAAAATCCACCCTCCGTTGTTGTTTAGTGTGGGATTGCTTTCTAATATTTGTGTCCACTACATTCAATAAGGAATGTAGGAACCTACAGCCAATTACTATTTTTAGACACGGAGATATGGTAAATGAAAAAATGTTGGAGACTAACTGAATAGAAATGTAATATTCGGAAACATTTTTTGCCTGATTTATCATCAAAGTTATAAAGGAAATATTAATTTATCAAAACAAAGAAAAAAAAAATTGTTATTTTTTTTTACCGAATTTACAGGAATTTATAATTTTTCAATAATTTATTAAAATATCTAAATGAGTAATAATTTGCCGGATTTAGTCTCGTCGTTATTACTACAATTATAATTTATCGGTTACGCAGAAAAAAAAAGCTATTATAAATTATTTCCATTTCGCCATACTAGCGGACCGTATAATGACTGGAGTACTGCTCAAGAAGCCATTTCTTAAGTTTAGTTTTAAACATTGATGCACTATGAGCAGTGACAATTTCGCGCGGTACTTAGATGATTATAAATCTTGCGGCCCATGATATGCGTCAGTTTATTTGACTTCGCAAGTCTGTGCGACACGAGTGGCAACTTTCCGGCGCGGGCGCTACGGACTGGATACCTACGCGGAGTTTCGTGGCTGGGGTTGGCGTCCACTACTTCACGTGTACTTAGCGCCATTTGCATAATAAGAAGTGAGGGCAACGTCAGTATTTGTAGCGATCTAAAAAGGGGTCTTGCCGAGGAACTTTGAGGAACACGGGCAATAGCCCGCACGGCTCGTTTTTGAAGTCGGAACACCCTTTCCCAAAAACACTCTTCAACCGTAACCCCTAGTCGCGTCAATAACAATTATCATAATACATACGGGTGTGTTATGATAATTGTTATTGGTAAAAATACCTCCCGTAGACACAAATTTTATTATTACTACAAAAGAAAGAAGTAGAAGAACCCATTCAGATATCATAAAGAATTACGAAGCTACAAGCGTTTTAACATTGCTTACTTATTAGAGAGAGAAAATGCTCGTAGATCGTGACAGTATACCGGTATAGTATAGCTCAAAGCTTAAGAGCTATGGAAAGTAATCACTCTACTAATCTTGAGTGTACTTTTTGTGAAAACTAATTATCATTAACACAGATTTTAGTATTCGGAACTAAACTTGACAAAACGTACCACTCCTATCATAAAGGGCGTATTGCTCCTTGTTATTTATTTGTTTTCGGGTTCCTAAGAGTGACGGTGACTTATTGCAACGATACAAACACGCGTTTCACAAAAGCGCGACAATCGCCATCGATCATCTGATAAAATATGTTCGACTGCTGCGGGCGTAGCATTGTTAACATTGTATCACTTATCGCTATGGATAAGACATCCGTCACGTTCTGACAAGTATGCGAGTTTAAGACGGACGTCTTATCCACAACGATTACAGAAAAAATGTCGACCATGCTACGCCCGCTGTATCGCGTTTGTAGCGCTGCAAAAAGTCGTGGTTACTACTGGCTCAAGTAGTCAAGCCAATGAAACAACTTGTAGAAAAATACCTGCATTATCATAGGAAGTCGATAGATCTGATCTGACCCAAATTGGTTATTCGTTTGAAACAAGGATAGGAAGGCAATATTAACCGTTATTTACTATCGTCTAGCTTTGTACTTAAATTTTAAGCCGATCATCATCATCATTTTAGCCTGTAATCGTCCTCTGAGTCTACATCGAGGACCCGGTTGGACCCCTAATATAATTTTGAAATATCAAAGACATTTCGCGAATTGAAGAAGATATTTAATAAATACCTGTGGCTTTCAATCTGATCGTGGGTTCGAACTACAGGGTTTTTTCAAAAACTTAAGCACGAAATATCATTTGATATTTAAAAGTGGCTATTCGATGAAGGAAATATTCGAAATTCGTAAAGAAACTGGGCTAACCCCAATAAGGTCTAGTTTTCCCTGTGGGTTGGAAGGTCAGATGACTGTCACTTTCGCAAAACAAGTGCCTACGCCAAATCTCGGGATGAGGTGCCAAAGCGGACCCAGGGCTCGTTTGAAACACTGCAGGGGGAAACGCTTGATGATGACGATTTATGTAAGTAGGTACTGAAGACAGCATCATATTATTATTAGTAGCAGCCCAAGTAGCCAAATACTTCGGTACACTTCTTTATTAAATTACTGTAAAATAAGGGTGTGTTACGATAAATTTGGCTACTCTGGCAGCTACTAACTGAACGAGTTTACCGGTGGCGTGACGGTTTAAAATTAAAATTACGAGCGCCAGCCTTACGATTCACAACGTGTAAGCGCAACTACATAAATGTCATGCGCCTACCTTTATTAGGTAGTCGAGTCAGATCTATCTATAGTTTAATTAAAAGAATAAAAAATGTTCTAGATCCATATTCATGAAAAAGCGTGAAGTAATAACGTGTTTTCACACGAATGTATTATCTTTAGGTACAAGTCTTATTTGAATTGCGAGTTCCCGCATTGCATATTGACAATGCATTTTTTAGAAACCTTCATGCATACCTATATGGTTTCTATGCACGATAGTCGATAACATACGAGTTACTAGCAGCGATCAATTTAGAAATAAGCAGTGTTTTGTTTCATATGCTAATTCAAACATCGTAATCTTTTCAACTCTTAAATAGGGTAACAAACATACCCATTCATTACGTATTTGCACGTTCCGCTTTAAACACGAGCTTAACTTAGGACGACTTTGTTGAATGAATGTACCTAATGTATCCATACATACCTACTCAGTCTGATTAAAATTGAGGTTTTTTGTGATAACTGATAACGCGTTAAGATATTTATTTGGCTCCAATAGCAATACTTGGAAGTATATATATAATCAAATTAAGCAGATAATTCAAACGAGTTGATTTGATAATAAGTAATAATAAGTTCTAGAAAATTATAAGGTTTACAAATAACAAGTAAATATGGGCACATGGGTAGGGTAGGTATATAATATGTGTAGCTCACAATGTGTACATATAGTAAGGTATATAGGGAGAGTGCCGTTATGCAAACTATTGAACTAGATATATAGATAGGTACTGAATATGGATATTGTGGGTGTTGGCGTTTGCAGCTCCGCCTGAAAATTGCACGATCGTGCTCTCATTCCGAATTAAATTGAATTAGTTTTTAGATTTTGCGCAAATTCCTGGGCACTCTGTGCAGAGTTTTCTCAGATTTTCAAATTTAACAAAGTTTGATATATTCCCTTAGTATACGAATCTACCAAATAACTTTTTCGTCGTTAGTGTTAGTATACTGCGATGTTGGATGTTGCGAGAATAAAAATAAAAACATAATGATATAATGTTACACATTTCATAAAAACATTTGAAATAGATTCATTTTAGCTCGCTTGTAAACGACCGATCTTTAAACTGGACAAAATATTTAAAATATCATAAATATTATTAAAGCATTTTCAATTCAATTTGTCCACTAAGTACATTGCTGGTATCAATCACTACTTTGTAAACAATACAGTAATTTACCTATTACCATCTATTACGGAAAGAAAACCTCGGACTATGTATGTACTCTCAATATTTATAGGAACTTTTCACTGGTGTCACTTTGATAAGGGTATTGATTATGGTCGCTATCACTAATATTATCTTATAACAGGACCAAAATTGTGTTATCTATAGATATACATATTAGGAGTTTACTGAGGAATTTCCCGACAATATTATTTAAAATGTTGCTTATAATTATTTTGGGACGGAAGCGGAGATACTTTCAGTACATTCGAAATATTGGAACTTAATATTACGAATAGGCTATTTTCATGTGTGGTTCTTTTTTTATATTTATAAAAGGAAAATTAAGAATTAACGTGTGCGAAAAATACTGTTGGGTAGCTACTTGTATTAGAACATACAGATGACAAGGTGTAATGTCATTTCATTAAAATCGGATTCGTAGCATTCTGTAATCCGAACGAATAACTTCTAGATGCATAATAAAATTATGTAATTCTCAAGCCCGATCAGACAAATATAGCCTTTAGTCTGGAATATCCTTCTTTATAAAGTAACTCGACTGACCTAGTTTGCTTGCGCCGATAATAGTAAATTATAAGTGTACTGTGTTCTATGCATGCGCTTTTAAATAACAGGAATGGCCAGTATGTACATTATATTTATAAAATAACCTCCAAATTAACTTGTTGCGTTTTTAGTATTGGTAACATTGATCGGAATAATTTGCCTAACACAATAAGATTAACTCGTTCTCGAGAGGACGTTATCAGCCGAGACGCTGTCAAATTGGTAAACAAGTGATAACAGACCATTTATGGAAGATAGCAGTTTCTGAAGGTACTATGAACCAACACAGTATTCTAGGAGCAATATCAGATTCATTTGTTTTGGCATTGTTAAGTAACCTTAATAAGTATTTTGAAGGAATTCGTGGGAATTTCCGTGCCTGTCGTCGAATGAATGTGTCTAATTTAGTGAATGAATTTAAACGTTTATAATAAGGACTAAACACCAAATTAATCAATAATTAGCAGGATAAAGACCAGCAGTAGTTGATTAAGGATAAGATAAATGTAAGCCGCACTTAATTCAAGAGTGTTATTATCCGCAACTTGCAACCATTATATAGTAAAGGTCGTTGTATGAGATTTGATAAGACATAATTACACCTATATGTTGAACTTGTTTATATAATAAGGATAACTAAACGTTAATCATTTTTGAAATTTTACTAGAAATTAGCAATGCTTTATGATCGGAATGATCCAGTAAACATTCTATCCTAAACTATTTTAAAACTTACCAATTATGCGTTAAACGTGAAACAAACACTAAAAAAAATCACATCACTGTCACTTTAAAAATCACAGCACCTCACCTTTTCTGCAGGAACCGTTTCCGAAACTCGATATAGGCCGACTTCCCCTTGTCGGTGTCGTCGCCGATCTTGACGCGGCCGTGCAGAGGGACCCTGTGCCCGGATATGCCATAGTCCATCTGGAGGTCGACGACCAGCATCAAGGTGAAGAGGACGAGGAAGGCGCTGATGGCGAGCGCGAGGCGCTCCTTGAGCTTCATGTTGAGCATGATGCGCGCGGTCTCAAGGCGCGGCGGGCTCGGACTGCGCGCGGTGCGCGCGCGCGCATGGTCGGGCGGAGGCGACCGCTTGCAGTCGCGCGCGCCGGCGCGACGCCGCCAGCGGCCGCGCGCCCACCAGCTTACACTGAAACAATAACAACTTTATCAGCTGTTTGCCGGAGGGATGCGAGCTAGGGCCGGATAGTTTCAGCCGCACGAAGGAGGAACTCAAGATCTACCTATGCGAAATTATAGATTGTTAACAGAGAGTTGGAAGCCACCTATTTCCGACAAGATATTTTTACCCAATCGTTCGAGGCTGAAGTGGTCGGTGGTATGGTATGGCTTTCCTCGAGCTAAACACTCAATTTTAAATTTAAATACGAGGCAACGAAATGAAAGCTAAAAATACTTAATCATTTTCTTAATCAGTCAGATCCCTATAACCCATTTTAAAAGCGTTTGGGCGAGAACGTTTGACTGATTTTAATTATGTTTGTTTGCGGAGCATTTCCTGGACGCCTTTTTGTAAAACAAGTTTTAATTCTTTAGGTATGAATTATAATATTATTAAATGTACTTATATATAGCAGTAGTATTCATAAAAAAATATCAAACTTCTCTCTTCTAAACTCAATCCAATGGCAGTGTGGCTGTATAGGTTTCTGCCAGTGCTAAACATTTTTTTATTACTTATCAGCCCTAGGGGGTTATGCATCAGTTTTAACCCGCTATACAGATTAACAATGACCTACTTTCAGAGTACAGTTCAGAGTGTCATGAAAAGATTAATTACGGCACCGATTTATTCATTTCCACAGTTATGTACCTAAGTACGAATACAATTAACAGTAAATGTTTACTAAGCAGAAGTCCGCTAACGAAATGTCTATCAAAGTGGAAATAGAAAAAATATTCGCCAAGAGCGGGCTATTGAACCTGCGACCTCTGGAATCCATCGATAGTGAATAATGAGACAAGTAAGTATTTTTTTAATTTTTCACATTTTGTAATCGAACCAATTCACCCAACTAACTACCTCTATTATATAAAGGTAACGTTAAGACATTTGCGCTGTCGTCGGGTTATAACATAACTACGTGTAATTGTTTTATAGCCTGCGGTTAATTGACAGAATTGGACAGGTTTTTTCCAAAGGCGCGAATGGGTGAAAAATAGCTTGTAAAAAAACAGAAATTCATAACTAATATAAAATATCTGCATATTAAAATCTGCCTACGCTTGATAATACATCATCGAAAACCTATTCAGCTGGCAACACCCTGCATAAAATCTTAACGACGCTTGTAAAATGTGCTCGCGTTACGATTTTCTGTAACAAAACAATATTCCATTGCACAACTGCAGCGGTGTCATATGGTACGAATGTAAAACGGAATACCTATGAGAAATACGACGCTTGGTCAAAGTTCAATACCCATTCCGTGCCGGCTGAGCTCAATACGCTCAGCTTATATCGTTAACTGGACTCCTTTAGGAACACGAAAAACAACAATGTAATTTTTCGCGCGAGTTGTGGAAATTCATGTAGATTTTCAGTTGCTCTGAAATAGGAGGTATTTGAAATAAATGTTTAGAGATGTATCTAGCAAGCCGCTTGTCATCTGGAAATAAGCGACGTAGACTGATATTAGAATGATTAGGGGCGAAAACTTAAGGTGATTTTACACTGTCGTTGGTAATACAGAGCTACTTGGGCTTGGGAAAGATAACCATTCCAACAATATTAAGATTTAAAAGGTGACTTTAATTTTAAACGTCTTATATAATTTTAAAAATAATGTAATTCTTTTTCATTAGTTTTCGAGACTAATTAAAATATCCTGCATTCCATAAAAATAGGCTTTCTTACTATGTAGAGTTCTTAAGTTATATTAATGCTACTCCTGAACGAACGTTCAGTATGTGGTAAAAATTATGAAAATAGTTCGAATCCGATACCTACATTGCAAACACTTCAGAAATAATATATCGTCTTCTAAAACTCAATCATAAAATGGATGGAATCGTAATTATTTTTAAAAAGTTTGGAAATACAAAACTCGAATAACAAAGACAAATCATTGTGTTTTAAAAATTTGCGATTTTTGTAAGCATTGGCATTGGCAACTTGCAATTTTTTTTGTGTGCGTGTGATTTGTACATACAGCAACTTGTCGATCACGTAACACATTGTACACGCAGCAGGTAGATTTGAATGTCACTTTTTGTATGGGAAAATGACAGTTGAGTCGTCCTGACAAGCGTTCGAAAAGTTACGTGATCGCCCCTCAGGACGATCGTTACAGTATTTCAAAAAATGTTCGCATGTTCTACAGCTTACAGAGCCACTAGCCTTTTAGGTGTAAGACCGGGGTCTCCGGCTGACCCCACATAAAGCTTCTCACAGTCTGGCGCGACCTGCGGCGGCGGTCTATAGTAAATTTACTATTGACCGCCGCGGCCAGGGCGCGCCAGGGTGATGCGGGCGTAAAATGACAAATTGTGCGAAAGTGCAGGTACATTTCTACACAACAAGACGCTGAACATGGCGTGCGGCGTTAACCGGAGACCGCGGCCTAACGAACGTATTACGTTTTAGGACGTTAGGTGGTTGTTGTGCGCATGCAATAACGTTGTATGCAAATGGTTTTTAGGATTTTAACACCCAAATAACTACGCAGTTAATCGCGTCATTTGTTGATGTAAGCTATACATATTTTATTTCTGATAACCTTTACCGCACACGTGTTGCCCCCATATAATATTAATCAAGATTAGACCTACTACATTGTAGACGGAGTTGATTAACTTATTAACGCCGTCGCTTGACAACCGATATGGTAATAATAGTCGTTATGATCTCGGTAATTATTCTATATCCCAGCCGTATGGACGTCATTAGTTTAACTTACGGTAATTAGTTTCAAACCAATATCTTAATTTAAGGTAATTACGTAGTGGTAGGTTACTGTGGCATATTGGCCCTATTGGTTTTGGACAATTAAACACGGATCGACACTAAGCTGGTTTAATCCGATAGATAAGTTTAGGGACACATAAAAATTAAAAACAAAGTTTATATGTATTTTATCAGTCAAATAAGTATAATATCAGCGCCATATTTTGTAAATACAAGGTGAATATAACACTAATAAATAAATCTAAGATTAATTTAACACTGAGTGTATGTATTTTAATCATGTATAAAACTATTTTCTCTATCTGGCATTTGCTACCACCAGTACTGAAATTAAATGCCATGTGCTCGGCCTACCCCTAAACTTGGCAATACAGGCGTGAGTTAATTGATGTTTCCACCTATATAGTTTAAGGGCGATTTATACTTTCAATTACAAACGAATGGATTTGTAACCTGTAGACGTCGCGCGTTGTTCTTACAACAAAAAGCTATAAAAAATAAAATTGTGTCATACATAATCCGTATAAATAGTAACTGCTCACAAAATTTCACGAGAATCGGTTGAAAAATGCTGAGAGAGTCGGTTAGCCAGACATCTCTTATTTCAATAGTTACCTTAACGAGTGCCACTGAATAGTATCAAAACAATCCATCGTCCTATATCGTATGTTATTGTTACTTTTGTCACTGAAATATTTGGAATACAAACTCGATCCTGCAACAAGGATACGTTGTTGAAACTATAAGTAGGCAACATGACAAGTTGGCGAACAATATTAATGAACGGAGGGCCAATTAGCCAAGACGTGAAAAGGTTTATTCAAACCATTGTTAATTGACTAACTGTGGATTTCCGGCGGGTTAATAACGACACTATTATGAACGATACGCGCTCTAATTAATGGAAAAAATGACAGAGTTTTCCGAAAAGCGGTATATTATCTCCGGTTATCTTAATCATCTTAATGTAGTACAAATGGATATCATATGAAAACTAACACTATTAGCATTATCGCTCGAATCAAATGAGGTGTACCTAATGTGTTGAAGATGTGTGTCTGTGACATTTTAGCTCCCAAAGTTATAAAACGATTTGAGTGCGGATTTTTTTTATCGAAAGTCTTGTATGTCGAGATGGTACTTAATGTTCAATTTATGCAGTTATTTTAGTTGACCACAGTTTGTTCATAAAACTATTGTCCCCATATCAGTACGGAACCATGTGCCTACTGGTCGGTCCAAAGTAGGTACGATCCGACCGTCCTTGCTTAATTTATAAAGGCCTCCACCCACCGGACGCGTGTGCGGCGCGTGTGCTGCGCTGCAGCTGCGCGGGTGCTGCGCGTGTGCCGCGTTCGATGTGTGTTTGAAGTGTAGTTTCAATGCTTTACAACTTGCGCGTGTGCTGCGCTGCAGCTGCGCGGGTGCTGCGCGTGTGCTGCGCGTGTGCTGCGCTGCAGCTGCGCGGGTGCTGCGCTTGTGCTGCGCTGCAGCTGCGCGGGTGCTGCGCGTGTGCCGCGCAGCACACGCGTCCGGTGGGTGGAGGCCTTTAGACTAGATAGTTTTTTTTAATCATATTCAACATTCCGCAGGATGCGGGTGGCGCAGGACCGGTCATTGTGGCACTCTTTGAGGGAGGCCTATGTCCAGCAGTGGACGTCTTTTGGCTGATATGATGATGATGATAATGAATCAACATTAAGATCTATAGTCAATAGCAAAAGTTTCGGATACAGTATACTGATGTTATACAAAGAGCACCTGAAACTTTTGCTCTTGAGTGTAGTTCTTTGAAACTTAGCAATCAGTAGAACAATGCGGTGCTATTGTAATTGCAAACTATTACATCCAATCAGGCGTGGGTAGGCCCCCCACAAGGTGGACTGATGACTTGGTAAAGGTTACGGGGGTCCACCGGATGCGGGTCGCGCAGGACCGGTCACTTTGGCACTCTTTGGGGGAGGCCTATGTCCAGCAGTGGACGTCTTTTGGCTGATATGATGATGATGATAATGAATCAACATTAAGATCTATAGTCAATAGTTAAAGTTTCGGATACAGTATACCTACTGATGTTATACAAAGAGCACCTGAAACTTTTGCTCTTGAGTGTAGTTCTTTGAAACTTAGCAATCAGTAGACCAATGCGGTGCTATTGTAATTGCTAACTATTACATCCAATCAGGCGTGGGTAGGCCCCCCACAAGGTGGACTGATGACCTGGTAAAATCGTCGAATTTAATCGACAACCCCACCTTACTTGGTAAATTGAACATCCGTATACCCAGTAGAGCTCGGCTTAAGCCGCCACTATCCGTGCCGTTATCATCCACTAACTATAGGCAAAATAGTTTTATGATCAGCGCGAGCAACGGCTTGAATGAGGTGTTTCAGAGGTTTGATGACCTGGACCTATTCAGTGCAAGTGTTCCTTTAGTAAGACGACGCTTATCTCGTCAATTTTTTGGTAGAGGTAGGGAAATGGTTTAGGTAGGTAACTCTTCTTTTTAGTCTATTTAGATATAAGTACTTAAATTATGTAGCCGTGTCAAGACGCAAAAGCGCTGTGTTTTCGTTTGGTTTTTGCTCACTTATTTTTTACATATTCATCACGCTATCGGTGAGGATCTGTTATTAGCTCACTGTCACTACTGGTTTAAGCTACTGTGTAATATTTAAGCTGATGATCTTCCTGTATAAATAAATAAAATAAATAAATAAAGGTTACGGGAGTCCACTGGATGCGGGTCGCGCAGGACCGGTCACTTTGGCACTCTTTGGGGGAGGCCTATGTCCAGCAGTGGACGTCTTTCGGCTGATATGATGATGATGACATCCAATCAGATTAGAATTACCATTCCTGCATGTGGTCAATAGTCAACGGGTAATGTGCATGTAATTAGTTATGTTACACTACAACCCGCATAAACGTATATACGAGGAGACGTCTTTAATGCGGCTTATGTGTCCTAAACTCCTAAAGGCTGCCTTTAATTTCAGCAATGGCCACGGAAAGACGCGAGCCTATGTCTCATGGATTTATCATGTCTCGTGTGCTTAAGAAGTACTTCACCTATAGTTGCACTTTCAACTTGAATTCGGGAGGTCACGGTCAGTAAGCGAAACTCATCTCTATTCTTAGCCAAAACCACGCCAAATCTCAGCTGTACCCGAGCGTGTCTACTACATCGTGTCAGCTGCATTGCTGAGTGGAGAACATGGGGGTTCCGCATCTATCTCTGTAACTTTTAAAATCTTTTGAATAACTTTCCGTGGTTCAATTAAGTTGAAAATTCCTGACTGTAAGTATGATATTGTAACGTTTTGTTGTCACGAGGAAATAAGGTAAATCTCACGCAACAGTAGCAATAGTCAAGTCAAGAGTAAATGATAACTTTGCATATACCTCGTTTTTTTTCAGATTAGAAAAATAATGGTCGATTTCGACACTTTAGCTGTATTTTTTTCAGCCATATCCGGGCAAAATATAAATGAAACTACTTTTTTCCACTATTAGTGATACGCTTAAGCCGATACGATGCAAAATGAGAAATTTTAAAATCGTTTTCCCAAAAATCGCACGACGACAATCGCACGACTTTTCTAATCTGAAAAAAAAACGAAGTATAAGTAGGTACAACCGGAAATATATTTTTTCCGAAAAAACTGACTTTCAGAAAAGTATGTAATTCGCAATCTAGGTATGATTATAGTGATGATATCGTGAATAAATATTTTTCAGCTCTCCAATTTGGGTATTTCCGACACGATTTCTGACATACATGTGTAAGTATAGTCTTGGTTCATGAGTTCTTGCGTACCATACAGCTAATGTTTGTGAAGTGCGACACAGTTATTAATCACACGGGACTGCAATGATATTTTTAATTGCAAAACAGAAGCCCAGTAGTGAAACGTTCAGGCTTATTTGATAGGAAAGTAGCTTGAGAAGCGCTTTGCACAACGCTGTGATTGCCGCTCATTACCCGCTGTGTGCGCACTACCCGTATATTAATACTGTCATTACCGTCCCCATTGAATGCTGTCATTTCGACACGCGCATGCCGATGAACTACTGTCAATTGCTTTGTTGAGGCTTTATGGACGAATTTACGGCTATGACGGTACACCACCGTTACCACTTTCTATGTATATCTCACCAGGCTCAAGTGTCTCCACATCATTATTAACTATTGGCATGTAAACGAATATTTGGCACAATGAAGCAGCCAACTTCTACGAGAAAAATTTGTGTAGGTACATAAATATGGCACATCGAGTGAGAACGTGGTTCTGTCGTGTGTTACATATATGAACATGTATTTAACATAGTGCTTGGGAACTTATTTTAGTCTATTTCGCGTCAACTGTGCTTTTAATCGTAAGTTACTTATATTATATCATTCGTAGCATAGTATGAAATCCCTTGAGGATCGTGCTTTTAGAAGGCCGAGCACGAAGGAGGGAAGGAGCCCATTAAGAGATCGCACGGGTACAGTCAAGTGCAAAAATATGTATCGATAACATCCTCTCATTAATAAGTACCAAAACCTTGATCCGTTGACATAAGAGTAATGGGAGATATTTATGGGTAAGTTGTATGCACCCATATTTTTACACTTGACTGTACCTATCTGCTAGTTGGACTGGTGAATTACACCTTGTACACCTTATCATTAATATTCCCAAATTAAGACGCATTTTACGACATCGTAAAAACGTCGTTCGGCTGCGACATTTAGGCTGCAGAACTCTCGAAAAAGAATAACACCGCTTCAGCGATATTAAATAAAATGATTCATTACACAATTATTATGAGTAACTGTGCTATCTCATAGTTTCATTCATCAAAAGCCATTACAAAAACCATACAATAATTTCATTTGTTTTACAAGTGCAGTGTACTGACCGGAACGCATAACTGAGGAATTGCGGTCAGTCCTACGTCTAACTAAATGGTCCCTACGTTCGCCGAGAAAGGAAATCATATTTGTGAAGCCAGCACTGATGCTAACTATATACCTAGAGAGTTGCAAAACTCAACTATACTGCATACTATTTCGTAAAGTCTATTTCTGCACTATCGGAAATAAATTCCTTGAACTTGGTATTTGATTGGGAAAACAGAAATACTTCTAGTTCATAGGGTACGTTTACGAATTTAAAACACGAAAGGTAGTTAAGTGGCAGTGTTTTGCCATTTTATTTTACAAGGGGGAAAAGTACAGTAGTAAATTTATTACAGCGTAGTAACCACAGTAATATTTATAAATGGCGTTTTATAATAATAGGATTATCACAGGGGATACCTGACCAGCACGGCTAGCACGGCCCTCGAGCGCTAATTAGAACAGAAAGAGACGGATAGTCTATGTCTCCGCGACAAAGCTCGCGGGCCGTCCAGTGATAGCCGTGTTGGACCGTTTTATCTGCGGTATTTGACAAAAAGAGACATCCCGACTTTGTTGTCTCTGTCATTCTGATGATGTGCAAATATTCCTTTTTGTGAAATATCGCGTATGGAGCGTTGACGTAGAACATTTGTAAAGATTTCTTACCCTCACTAGGAAACATGTAAGTTCATTCTTTAATTATGTCCGACATAAACGCGTATTATAATTGCTACCACTATACTGCGGTTTAGTGCAGTATATATATTAAGTCCACAATATTGCAATTCTATTATATTCCTCGAACTTCATGGATGTGGCGAGGTAACACGTGTGTATAATATACATAATTAGGCCGTAAAAGTGCTGCAAAGTGAATCAAATTGGCAGGTCCATAAAAAATATATTGGTTCATGACATTCATATTGCACAAACACAATTTATATAGTGACGTGTTTTATTTATATTTTTATTCAATTTTTGTTGGGTTGTGCGTGTCACGAATAAATGATTTTCTATTTCATTGAACATCTTAGTAATATCACTTTTTACTAAAAATATATATCTTTACAAATTTTATATATTTGGCTGATAATGTTGGGTGCATCTTGAGGTACCTACCTACTGATAAATAGAAAATAATCTGCATTAAAAATCGTGTGTAATAGTGAATTTGAATATCTGGACCTGAATTTAGGTCTCACATTCTACACGTGCATATTGATTTAATAAGACATCGCACAAATGTTAAAGGGGTTTTGTTCCACGGCACAACTTAATCGTACCTACTCGTATACAGAGGCTGAATAATTGATGTTTAAACTTTGGCTTCGACTAATGAGAGCAATTACTATTAGACACTGATAATTGCCTTGTACAATTGTGTGATAGGTACCTGCTTAAAATTGTATTTAAATAGTTGGAAACTGAAATCGCTCTCATAAGTATATTGAATGCATAGTTCTGTTCCCATGACTTAGCAATGACATTGTGAAACGCTTGAAAATTTAATTTTTGGGTTTTCAGACCCAAAAGCTGACAATGGGACTTTATTATTTGTTTCTGAATCATTAAGTAAAAAGGGCCTCAAATATTTTTTCCTCAAATTAAAAATAAAGCATTGCGGGAGTTGATCTTTGCCGCACGCCTCGCCGTTTTTTTTTCGAGATATGTAACACACAAACAACAGAAAAGGCTAAAAGGCTCTAGTAAGCGTTAGTTGCACGCAATGATATCTTTAGTACTATATGGGATGATAAACAATAGCTGAAAAGCACCTATTCGGCTGTTATCATCTGGTTAATGAGCCTCATTAGATACCTTGGTAGTTCTCGGATATACTATGTGTTTGTAAAGAAATATAGTCTTAAATCGTACCTATACGATTAGTTACATGCGACATGTAAATGTCTAAAAATTAGAGACATATTTCGCATTTTTCAACAGATATTCTCGTATTTTGTAGATTAGTGATATGTAAAGAAATGCCACGTACCTACTTGTTTCTTGTTTTACTTTACGTAACACAGGCTGGTTTAATGTAGTTGTAGTTATGTAGGTACTAGACCAGACACACAATGCATAGCATGTGCATCACATGTTTCAGATTTCAGACAATGGGACGGAAAAATCTTCCATGGGAAGTGGGGCGGTTTTTCTTACCACATTATTGTGGATATCGACGTGTTGTGAAAAAGGTTATGTATTGCTGTATCGTAGGGTTAATTAACTGGATTTATGCGATCAGATTAAATCTATTGTGATGGTTACCGACCTCTGACGTTCACTGCATAGATCACTAGATAGACGAATATTTATTACAACCGGTGGCAATATTATGGATTAGGGTTAAATTTACAGAAACGTATTTAATTCTCAATCTAGGTAGTGATGATATGGTGAATAAATATTTTTCTGCTCCCTAATCTGGGTATTTCCAACACGATTTCTGACATACTCATGTGGAAATAATCTTGGTTCATGAGTTCTTGCGTACCATATAGCTAATGTTTGTGAAGTGCGACACATTTAGCCGTTGGCAGTATTATGGATTAGGTTTATACAACGTTTGGATTAGATAAGTAGGTGTAACTATTCTTATACATAATGATTATATTAATACAATTCAATACAATACAATACTATAACAAGTACATTATAGAAACACAGGTTAATAAAACAAAAACAATAATAGACAACAGGCGATCTTATCGCTGAAAAGCGATTTCTTCCAGACAACCTTTGGCTGGTGGAGACGACACTTAATTATCATATGAATTCAGTAGGTGAAACAGACAACCAGAATATAAACAAATTAACTATAATAATACATATATACCTATTTATATATATTTATGTAAGCGTATATCCCATAAAAAACATTCCATGTAGAAAAGAAGCCAAGTCTCGAAACTCTTCCACCGTAAAAAGTTGTGAGATGTTTCGTAGAGCCAAATCTCATGCATTCTTATTAATCTTTATTTGCTTGCTAAATAAAATTGTGTAACTTGGCAATCTTAGCACACACAAAGTAGGAATGAATAGGTACGGAAGAGAAAAATAGTATTCTTTTAGTCTATTAAGTTTAAAAATGGCAAGAGACTTAGACTTTAATCTACTTCACAATAAAAATATACGATTGGCATATTTTTCTCTTGTTTACCTACTTGGAAGACTAATAAAAAATAAGTAACCATATACTTGCCCGTATTATAGTAACATATCATGCTCTAACATACGTCAATTCAGAATACAATCTCGAACGTGATTCATTATACTTATGCCTAGATCTGAAATCATCTTGATACAACTCCCACAACATGTTACACCTCAACATATTTTCTTGTCAAAAAGAAACACGCGAACTGTCCAGACTAACTGGAAAGTAAAGAAAACCTGCAAAACATGTTTATACACAATATACTAGACATTTTCTTTTGTGTATATGCGTTCACACCATTTGCCTTTATACATAAATGTTTGCGTCTCTAGGCCGGGGTAGAATCTGTGAAAGAAAATTAGGTCAAATATAGATACGCTAGAAAAACAGCGGTTATGTTGAATTTGAATTCAGACCTAACATCCCATAGGTTGTCTACACCAGTATGGACATGTTATTGAAAAACGTTTTCCTCGGGCAGTGAAATTCAATTTTCTGACAATGTCAATTTCTGAAAAAGCTACGTTAGGCACTGGTCCCACCGTGAGCTAGTAAGCTATGAGCTATCGGCTATAAACACGAACAAAAGATAAGCACTCCCGTGTAAATAAAAGAGACACGGCGTCATTTACAGTTACTCGCCCAGCGGTGAGCTATAAATATCGCCGTGTCTCTTTTATTTACACGGGAGTGCTTATCTTTTGTTCGTGTTTATAGCGAATAGCTCATAGCTTACTAGCTCGCGGTGGGACCAGTGCCTTAGCTTAGTGGTTCCGGCATGCGGCTGTCAAGCGGCGGTTGTGCAACTTATGTACAAAATATTTACCGTTAGCTTTTCGGTGAAGGAAAACAACGTGAGGAAACCGGTCTAATCCCAATAAGGTCTTGTTTTCCTTCTGGGTTGATTCAGATTCAGATTCAGATTATTTTTTGGTTATTGAAAATTTACATTATATTTACAAATTTTCTTTGTATATAAATAAAATGAATTCACAGAAAGCTCGTCAGGTACATACAATAATTTAATTTCTAACAAGGTTGGAAGGTCAGATGGCAGTCGCTTTCGAAAAACTAGTGCCTATGGCAAATCTTGTGTTCCTTTAGGGTACAACCGGGAACAAGGCTAGGGAATAACGATGATGAGTGACTCGATCCATGTATGTATGAAACAATCTGTTTGTGCTTTCTGTGGAGGTATTTGCGTTCTATAAGTCTGTTTCACTATCCGTTAATCAATTGTATTTTAAATCTGCCAGTTACAGTTTATCGAGTCCCGCCAATAAGCCACAAACGGTCGTTGAAACGTTAATCAAAGAATTTTTTTTTTCGAAGTCCGACGCTTTTGAATAATTAACGACTTAGGAAAGTGGAAAAACTCACGACGTATTCATAATTTCAATAAAACCGGCCAAGTGCGAGTCAGACTCGCGCACGAAGGGTTCCGTACCATTATCTATAAAAACGGCAAAGAAAGAAAACACGTTTGTTGTATGGAAGCCCCCCTTAAATATTAATTTTATTTTGTTTTTAGTATTAGTTGTTATAGCGGCAACAGAAATACATCGTCTGTGAATATTTCAACTGCCTAGCTAACGCGGTTCTTGAGATACAGCCTGGTGACAGACAGACGGACGGACAGACAGCCAAGTCTTAGTAATAGGGTCCCGTTTTTACCCTTTGGGTACGGAACCCTAAAAAACGGCTGAAACAGTTTTGTTGAAACGTCGCTAAGAACCATCTCGATCACGTCAGCTTCCGGAGAGAAACGCTAGGGGCTACGATGCAACATACAGACACACAGAAACGTCAAATTATAACACCCCTTTTTGCGTCGGGTTGTAAAAATAGAATAGTTTTGTTTCCGTTGAGTACTTCACAGTTTTAGGTACTAACTACGACGCAGCGAACTCGTATCCCGACACTTTCCATAGATTTCACAGTAAGTACGCTTATTATGCTTTTCTCATAAGCCAGGAAATATGTATGTATGAAGTTGTTTGAGGATATGGAGCCATATGTTCTGATAATGCACCACATATGAGCTTTTAAAATGTCTTAGCTTAGCAAGTATTACGTGGAACTAAAACGTATGCTATTATAATGGCGGAAATAGTTATTGGTTATGCAAGGCTGCAAAGTTGTTTTTTGGCGCAAGTGCTTGCATTGAAAGCCGAGCCAGCGAAGGATTGTAAAATTGAACCATGAGCGAAGCGAATGGTTCAAAAGTACAATCCTGAGCATAGCGAGGCTTTCAAGGCACGAGACGCCAAACAATTTTGCTACCGAGCGCAACACACAACTTTTCACCTCACCACCGCGAGGAAAATTGTAGGTAAATGTAGGTAATGGAAGTAATTTGGGCGTTATACTCATTTTCAATAAAGGTTTGTTTACATCTCATCAAGATCTAGCATTTTATAATTATTAAATGTAACATATATATTTTTGCATCTTTAAATAAACCCCACGCTTACTAAAAAAGTCAAAGTATTTTTGGGTACTCACGGGTAAACTAAGGCTCAAATTCGCTTATGCTTAGCTAATAGCTGTGTATCTGCTGCACTAAAATCTAACCACCATTATTTTGGTTTTACTGTCTGTGGATTTAGAACAAAACAAGTTGAGTTTTTTCTTAAAGTAACTATTCAAACGGTGCGTTCCAAATTTGGAAGAAGCGAAATTTTTTGAAACATAAAACTACTTTTTATAATTATTTATTCGTATTTTATCCTTATAAATCAGTCTAAATATTAATATTTCGTATGTACCTACTTAATTAAGAAAGAATAAGTATTATTAATTTTAATTTATCAAAATAAAAACAATTAATTATTGGCATAACACCATCAGTTTCTGAACGCACCTCTCATTCTGTATAGAAAAAAGTTGGATCTCGAGATTGGCCGTCACGTTCCAAATTCAAAAACTCTTTCCACGCTAGCGGATAAAATGGACTTTTGGGCGCAGATTTTGAGCGATAAAGCAAGCCTTTTCGAGCCGGTGAGGTGAAAAATAAATTTGTATAGTTTAGGTCCGAGATTGAGCTGCTACATATTCGGATATTCGCGGAAAGCAATAAATGTCAACGAATTTTAGGTACCTATGCGTTTACTCTCGTGCTTATCGAATTTCCTGTTATTCCAACAATAAAATATTTCAATTATAAGTAATGGTTTCTTTTGGTTTTTATCTACTGAATATTCTTGTGTACACTTAAATAATGTAGGCTAACCACGTAACTTTTTTAACGCGCGTTAGGACATATCAATGGATGTTTTTAAGAGCGCCTGTTCATAATATTCCACAGCTGCCCTGCACGGCTATCACGCGAACGGCGCGCGAGGTTTCTCGATGTGTGGCACTATCCGACTCTCTCTTATAAGAACACTTCGGACAAGAGGTATAGTGCGAGAATAATCGAGAGTACCTACATATGTGGCAGCCGTCCCATGGTAGTATCGTGCTTGACAATTATCCAAAGGGATCCCTTTCACCTAGCGTAATCAAGACCTTGGCAATTCACTTTCGAGAAGGTCCCAGGACTCCACTCTGAGTTTTAGAACCTTAAATAAAACCTGCTTTCCTTAAGATTGCAAAGCACCAAATTTCTAAACGCATTCATCACGTATTTAAATGATACGCGAATCGTCAGCGATCACGCGCTTCCTTTTGCGTAAACGACAAGTGTGTGTGAGTGGGAAGCACTGATATTGAGATGGAGTTAGAAAGAGATTGTTAATTTCAAAATACACAGGCCACCCGCGTGACGTGATTGACTTGCGAACTCCGTGCTTAATGGGCATGGCGCCACCATAATATGCACCAGCCGACACTCTAATGCTGTTTCACTTGAATGAGTAATATGACACACCTGTGAATACTCGTATTATTAAAGTCATCAATAAATCAGACAACATAGCGAAACCTATCCAACTTATAAATAATCCATGTACAGTCAGCTGCCGATACACGTGACCCTCTTTGCATAGAAGTTTGTTTGCGTTTCTCTGTGGCTGACTGTACCATCAATACATTGAGATTATATTAAAGAGTAATTGAAGTATAGGTATTTTACAGAATAGGTTGAAGACAAAATTCTATGCTTATTCCTACTTATCAACTAGGTAACAGGGTACACAACGTGACATAAGGGCTCATTTACACTGTTTGTTAGAGCCCGCATCCGGCATTCTGAGAACTCAAGCCATCTTTGTTTTCCTTCAAGGGGAAAACAGGATAACACGAGCCCCCGCATACGGGAGGCGGGCTGTAACGAAATCGACCTATGATTATAATGAGCCGTAAATATTTTCTTTTTAAATTCATCTACTATGCATGAAACAAAGGAATGTTGTTTACTTAGGCCAATATTTTAATCCAAAAACAATGGCGGAACGATTTGGACGCGGTTCTGCTTGATTTGGCCGCAGCTTTGCCCAGAAGTACACCTAAATACGCTAAGGAAAAAATACTGTAATTCTATAGGATACGTACAGCCGACGTCAAAGACATGTATACATTTTTCGCATTTTCTACAATGGTATAAGGTGCAATAGTGTATACATATCTTTGAACTCGACGTACAAACCAAATTTTCTAGATAAGGTATATACTAAGGCACCTATTTTAAAATACCTTTGTGCCAGATATGACAAGAAACTAGTTTCATTTGGCTTGCAAATGACCGTGTCAGTAGGAACATAATCACAAACCTAGCTCGCAATCAGCGACCGGTACAGTTTCCTAATGGCTCCAAAAATATGCATGACAATTTATTTAAATGAGTATGAATTAGTTGATCTATTTAAGTCAAGTAATTTCGCTGTGTCAGTTGGATTTATTGCTTAAGTAAAATAAATCGTAAATGGTCAGCTAAATTATAATGTACCTGCCTAATTAGTAACTTACTGCAGCTTGAAGAAGCCTAAGAAGTAGATTGTCCGCAGACTGCGAGTAAGTAACTTAATTTACTAGCATTTTATCGATTAATAATTAATTCCGAAGTTTAGGTTTATTCACCCTTATGCTATAAGGATCCGTAAGACCGTAAGATGTCGGTAAGTAATGTAATGTCAAACATTGTACAGAGTTACTAATCTAATGATCTGGCATTTGGTCTACTTAACGCATCATTATTGTTAAACCGGGCCTAAGACTTATTTTATCATCGATGCTTGACACGGGTAACAGCTGTGTACTCGATTAAGATTTATAGTTATTTTCTTAGGTACCTCAAGAGTACTACATAGGTACTCGCAAAGTACTAGTAAATAGCCTTAGTACCTAAGCAAATATATTACATGTCACACGCATGTTCATGTGAACATACTGCGTGTTTTTTTAATATTACCTCAAATTGTAACCAGAGGTACGTGTTAGGGATGAACCGATATTGCAAGAAAATTTTAAGTCAGTCTTAACTACCAGAGCGTAATTAATTTTTGAAAATGTATCGAGCGGCAATGTATTGCGTACACTGTGACATGATGGATGACACATGGAAGAATCGGGACATATGTGACAATTTATTGTGACGTCACGTCAGTAAGACAAAGTAGTGATCCATTGCGTGCTGAATTATTTTATATGGAAAAAATTAAGATGGTGGTTAAGAAAAAACAATTACCTTATCGGTTCTTAACCCAAGTAACACCAACCTCTGGTTACAATATGAGGTAATATTAAAAATACACACTTTATTTTAGGTTGCACAAAGCCTGAAAAACGTTTATATGCAAAGTGACCCGCAGGCCCTTTAAAACTTGATTGTTATTGTAATCATGAACAAATCGGAGAACGAGGAGGTCCCGGAGGCTGAATGAAAGCATTCCCTTGTCCCGTGTGAGTTCGCGTCTGAATTAAACCCCGCACTCTGTATTCAGATGACTTAAAGACTGTATTTAAATGAAATGTATTGAGAAAACGCCGAGGAAATGAGTTTCTTTCAACGCCAGTCGTTCTTCAGTGAGACTTGAAGACCAACGCTGCTATTTCGAGTTTCTTTAGGTGTCCAGTGATTTAATTATATTTTTGAACTAAATCTAATGAATGTGAAATTAGATTTGCGCTAGTAAAATTTCAAGTAAATATTTTGTAAAGTTCCTGCCACGTTCCTACTTTAAGGGTCGAACACACAGAACCGTCGCGGGCGCGCCGCGCGATATTTCCCTACAAACCGCTAGCGCGGTCAAACAGGCTGCGCCCCGTCGGCAACGCGGCCCGCTTCTCTCGCGCCCCGCCAGCAACCCGCCGCCCACAGGCCGCGCGCCCACAGGCCAGTGTGACGCCAGATAGCGCAGCGCGCGGTGCGTACGTAGTGCTGGCGGGTTGATGGCACGATGCGCGCGTGCTCTGTGTAAGCGCCGCTACCGCCCCGCTGGCTGTCTGGTCAACCCTTTACCTATTCACACAAAGATGTTTTTTTATTTCATTGCGCGTTCGTTCTAGTTTGGTTCTGTTGCACAGACTGAAAAACAGTTCCCCGATGTTTTGAAAATTAAGCTTACTTTTGATTTAAAAAAACCGGCCAAGTGCGAGTCGGACTACAAACCAAACCGTACAAACCTTTAAAGGTATTATAGACCTGAGTATTTGATATGAATTTCAATTTAATACCCCTACGCGTTCATGAGGAAAGGGGTAGTAACTTTAAAATTATTAAAAATATTTTTATTATATGATGTAACTAAAAATTTACGGTTTTCGCAATTTTTCCTTTATCTGTGTTATAAGACGTTACTTCGTACCAAATTCAAGATTCTGAGTTCAAGGAAATACTCTGTAGGTTTTGATTCCCTTGCGAGTTTCGAAAATTTGCGGAAATTTGCGGCATAAACGGCTGTATCTTTTGATTGTGTTTTGGCTTAGAAGTTTGATTTTTCACAGTTCCAAGGGACAGTAGACCTGAGTATTTGGTATACATTTTAGCTTGATACCTCAACGCGTTCCTGAGAAAAAGGGTCTCGACAGACGGACGGATGGACGGACGGACGGACAACAAAGTGATCCTACAATGATTCCGTTTTTTTCCTTTTAAGGTACGGAACTCTCATAAATATATTCGAAAAGGTTTTGGTCTGATATTCTATACAAGGAAGTTCATAACTACGACCCAAAGAAAACACAAATAAGAACCAAAACCTGTGTATGACACATTTGTAGCATGATGCAGTTATACTATATGTATAAAAAGAGGGTATTAATATATCACAATGTAAGAAGTTACCATTTTGGGAGTGGGTAGTCAACGTGACAAAATGTTTAATGGTTGGAATGCGCAGAGGTCAAAATGTTAGGTACGACGACGAGCGAAGCGAGGAGGAGTATTAGGTGTACTGCGATAGTGATTACGTACCTACGATGAAAAAATGATCTTTATTTAAAACCAGTATCGTAGGTACAAAGATCATTTTTTCTTCCTTCGTCAACAGTTATGAAAGGTCGGTTACGTACACGGCCGAAGGGGTAAATCTCATATCAAAAAAATACGAAATGTACTAAATTGTACGTCAATAAAAAAAAGATTAATCTGTCCCCGCTAGGAAGTATTGATCTTTTTGACAGTTGTTCATTTAAACTTAAGCATGTTATATCAATCGAGCATTCTGTCTATCACACCTTTTGTTGTACTTGCATTTTCATGCATGCATCATGATATGTACATTTTGACACCGGGGCATTATGACGTTCATACTTTTTGCCACATAGACAGCCGGTCCATCTGGACATTTTGACCCCTGCACATTCCAACCATTAAATATTTTGTCACGTTGACTACCCACTCCCCAAATGGAAGTTACAAAACAATATTCAATAACTAACATTATACCTATGCACAAATAATCAAAAAGTTTAGTAAACTTAGGATAAAATACATTAAAAACGAAATAAACAATACTATATTTCCAAATAAAATATTGACTGATACTTATGCTTTTTAAAATTCATTTAGCTAACAGGCATCAAAGCAAACGCTCACTAAATGCAAAGTTTAGTTTGTGTTGTGCACACAATAAAAGACAGTTGAGGTGTCCTATACATGTTTGTAAACAAATGGTTATTTTTTATGCGGTTGTCTTTTGTGCCTGGCTGTGTGTAATGCGAATAGTGTATGTATAGTATAGATTTTTTTGCCTTATTTAGATTACTATGGCTTTATATATTTAGGCATTGACGTATATTCTCTTGAGTTTCAATTTAGATTTAATGATGCGGAGATGCTGAAAGATACAAATGTATAAAATGGGAGATTGTCGGGATATATTCACCTAGAATACTTTTAGCATACCTACTTAAAGTAGTATTTTATTTCGTGATAGTGATCTCTGCTTTTGATGCGCTACGTAGGCTCAGACTTGTAGGGAAATAGAATGGCGCATAAAATACGATTTTTGGGAAACTCGTACTCCCGAAAATCATTCAATAAAAGAACAATTATATCCTTCGAAATTGTATTGTCATGTCGGTATATATATTACCTAATTAGTAACGCTAATAAACTTTTGACCTCTGAAATTGATTTGTCACGAATACACAATCATAATCGTGCATAACATTCAGTTCAATTGATATTTGTGAATAGTTGACATTGGTTCGGTCACAATACTTTCAGGTAACAGTAACAGATTAACAATGGGAGCGGTTCACGGCAACATCATATCTGTGAGCGACGTCCGCTCTCGGCGGCGTCGGCTGGGCGAGTGAGCGCGCGCGCTACCGGCCGCGGCAATGCTCGCCCCTCACAGTCACCTAAGAATGACCTAGTGCCGAGACACAAGTCGGCGACGGACGAGCTCCGCCCCTATGTGCTCGGACAGTGCGTCGACCACGCTCCGTGACACAAGTCGGCGACGGACGAGCTCCGCCCCTATGTGTACGGACAGCGCGTACTACCACTCGGCGCCCGAATGGTGTGTTTGGGCTTCGCCCGTGTCCTCAGACCAGGGACCGGACCCGCTTACCCTAACCCCTTCAAAAACCCGGGTTATTTTAAAGCTGTTGTCCAAAAACCGCTTCATTTCGGTAAGCTTTTGATTGGATAACCGCTTAATAAACAAACCCTTTTTTTGAATTAATTCAGATTAGTGCTTACCGATATAAAAACCCGGGAAAGGGTTATCGCTTCAAGCGCTGATTAAATACGAGCCAGCTGTTTTAGCTTTTACGTAAACTGGATATGGTCTATTATCGTAGCGCAAGACACCAAACTTGGCGGATCCCTACGCGCGGGGCGGCATTGCGCGTGCGGCATTTGTCAAAAGCTTTGTAATTCGCCGACCTAAATCTAATGTTATATAAAAGTGCACGTTAAGTCACGTGGCGCAGAGCGTAGATTTCAAAATCAAAACACATGTAAAGCAACAAATGGCCATGAATGAGTTAGGTATATTTTTGTTTAGTACAATTAATCATATTATTGTCACTTTCTTTAATCGTTTGCTGTCTGCTCTCGTGCTCCCGCGAAGATTCGGCGTTTTATATATAAGTTGTAGTTAGGACTAAGTTTATAGATTAGTTTTGCAATTTTTTTTATAGCCAGCCGATTTTGACGTGCGTCACGTATAATGTGCATATAGTAAAGAAAATTATATGACGTCAATTATAGGATATAGTGTAAGCCACACGATTAAAAAAACCGCAAATCGATGTACAGTTTACTTAGCTGTTTGGCACACGCATACTAGGGGACAAAACAATTTTTTAATTTTTCGTATGGAAAAATTTTTTTTTTCTTCTGAAACTTATCGTGTGTAGTATCATATGAAAGGGCTTTTTGTGGCGATTCTAAAAATATACCAAATCATTACATTTCAGCATTTTTTTTTAATAAACAAAAATAATTTTCGAAACATAGAAAGAAAGAAAGAAGAAAGAAAGATACATTTATTCACAAACACACAGGACACGCATATTCAACAATAGAATAAACAAAAAAAAAAAAACACTTAAAACATGAAACACGTTTAGGTGATAGCAAGTTTGGGCTTCTCCTGACATGATATGGCAGATCTTTTAAATACAATATATGACAAATGATACGTGATATCCTCATATCTAACCTCCAAAAAGCATTTTTTTCCGTATTACAAAGTGAGACAGTTCTACTTCAATTCCTATTTTACGTGACTTATGGAACTGTAGTGCAGATACGGTACATATTAATCATAAAATGATACGAAGTATCCATATTTCCAACGGGAAAATACCTCTTTAACCCTTTAACTGCACCTTTTCAGCAGTTGGTATAGTTTGTTTAGTTTTTGCCATAAAATATCAAGGTTGGACCTTCTCTCTCTCTCTCTCCCCCTCCCTCAGATACGATATATCCAACATTTTTTTTTGTACAGTATATCACAAATGATACGTTATATCTTGGTATCTAACCCCAAGAAAGCAATTTTGATAATAATTACATTTATAGTATTAGCATTCCTATTTGCTTTATTAGACAGCTGTCATCTCAGTACAAATTATGTCAAATTTAACGTTTATTGTACTGGGGCTCTGTCATAATGCAAATAGGAATGCACCAACTATAGTTTTTTTTTGATTTGATGTGTATAATTTTTCAAGATTACAAACAAAGTGACACAGTTCTACTGGAATTGTAATGAACTGTGCTGTTTTGTTTATAAAACGATAAATTCTTTGTCTTATCTGTGCCATATCGTGTCTGAAGGAGCCCATATGTATTAAAAATTATTTGTGTTTTAATTTTTTTAAATACTGAAATGATATAATGAGGTAAATTTTTAGAATCTCTTCAAAAAGCCCTTTCATATGATACTAAACACGACTGGTTTCAAAAAAAAAATTTTTCCATACAAAAAATAAAATGTCTTAGCAAATTTGACCTCTAGTATGCGTGTGCCAAGTGGCTAAACTTCACAACGATTTGTGTTTTTTTTTTTAATTGAGATTGTGTACGGCTACCACTAATATATTGCGGTACAAAAAAGAAAAAAAATACAATAACTGTTTAAAAAAAATACTTTCACGTCAGCGACAACACCTCCAAATTGTTACTCATATTTAATAAGTCACAAAATGAATGTATTTACTTAATTTTATGTGTGGTAGAATAAAGTGTTTTTTTTTTTAATTGAATATACATCTTCAATATCCGCTTGTTAAAAACTCGGTCAGCGTATAGCAAAGGTGAGGCGATTTTAGGATTTTTTTTGCATTTTTACTAGTTTTTTGATAAGAACTTAAAAGAATACATAAAAATAAACAGCTTTAATTGATTTTTTATATATTTATTAACTTGACCGTTTACGAACTAGAGAGGTTCAAAGTTCATTATTGGGTGGAGCTATCAGGGACAGTTCAGCACTTTAATTTTTTTTGCCAAAGTGGTGTCATTTAACACCTATTTTAAATGACTGTTACGTATAGAACACGTCAAAATCTTTTACTTGAAAAACTTTTCTCTAAAGAAGTTTTTTCCGCTCTTTTATAAAAAAAAATAACCACGAAGACCTGCTCCCGCCGCCATCTTCTACCTTCTAACCTATCCGGTATCCGAGTCGATTACCATACCGATTTTTTTTAAGTCCCAGAACCGTTTATATGACTGACCTTTGTATCCTAATATCCCGGTAAATATCGATCTGAGAGAAGAAGTTGAAGAATAAAACATGATTATTTTTACGCATTTTTTACGATCGAAAAGAAAATTTTAAAAACATTATTAAAAAATACCGGCCCCCCTTTCCTCCTACAAGTATCCCAACCAAAAACTCTTTATAGAAACGTGCATGTTTGTAATGAACACTGGCCACTTTGGCACTCTTTGGGGGAGGCCTATGTCCAGCAGTGGACGTCTTTCGGCTGATGTGATGATGATGATCCTGGCATGGCCTTGCGAATTGTATAAATACGTTTTATATTATTCTACTCTTTCCACTACATGAAGTAGGCATTAGAGAGGAGAGGAGTAAGGCTTACCCTAAACAGAAAGGTTACCGGTTAGTACACGCAAAACACAAACCGAATCAGCTCCTGTAAGCGGTAACCCCTTGTAACGATTAGGTTAATCTGCATAATACGGGTTATCATTATTGTTGGGTAAGCGGATGAACGGGTTACCCAAACGATTAGCTTATCATATGAAAGGGTTACCCGAATGAACGGGTAAGGCAAATGACCGGGTTTTCCGGTCCCTGCCTCAGACACTTTGAGTAATCGATGTTACCAAAATAAAAGAAGGAATAACGAGAAATAGACTTTTTATTTACTTTTCCCTAACTGCCCTATCACTGCCCTAAGTGACTTGATTTCAAGTCCCTAACTTCCTATTACTTTGTAGTTTTCTTCTTCTTCTTGTTGTGACTTCCAGGAGGCTCCGTTTGACACTGATTTGCTCCTTTTTTTTTTTTTTTTTTTTTTTTTTTTTTTTTTTTTTTTTTTTTTTTTTTTTTTTTTTTTTGACCCTGACTGTTGCTATAATAGGACGGACCCAATATAGCGGTCGAACTGCGTGGTTGGAGGGTGGCCTGGGGAAAATCCAGGGGAAGCCTCCGGCACGACCACGCGGGGAAGTTTGTACACTGGAATACTCTAAGAGTTTGCGCTCCAGTGAGATTGGTTGAACGGTATCAACCGAATCTGGGGTGTGAGTGGTATCGAACTACTGGGAGTTTTATCGCTGGTTCGCTAAAACCTAGCCTAGCTGAGAAGAGTCCAGCAAGAAACTCAGCTAGGCCCGACTTGCGTCGGACTGACTCTACCCGGTATGCGGCGGTACCGGGACGAAAGCGGACTGTATGTGTCTGTGTTGTCTCGCGGTGGACGTCCCCGCCGGCGGGAACGCTGAAGTGTACGCGATGTGTTGGACGCCGAAAGCGCAGCGTTCCATCTTTCGATGGACGCTGTGATTTCGTCGTCCGGGTCCGTGAGTGTGTGCCTAGGACGCCGGACCGTGCGGCCCCTAATCAGTGAGGCTGATTTGCTCCGGGCCGTACCTGCTATTTATACCTGCTAGTGGGTGAGCAAGACGTGCTGAGTGAGACAATAAAGGTTACGCCCACTTTGACTTGACTAATTTACATTGCAAGATGTTATTGGGATGTTATACATTTAAATGGGCGGAAGACTAAGCTGATTTACAAAGTTCTAATATGGCTTGAGATCTTATAAGTACAGTAGGGTTCGTAAATATTTTCTTATCTGAATAATCGTACATGGAAATCGGGCAAACCGTAATTCGGTCCCTTTCTTAACACTTATTCATCATTTGCGCTGAACCTACTGAGTTTACTTATTTGTAAGTTTAAACATTTAATAGAACTTTTAATAAGCTTTCTAACAATATATGAATCATTCTGATACGATGAGCCGTTGTAAAGGTATAAATGTAAACATATTAATTGTAAAGTGAAAATGCGCCGTACTAAATTCTAATTCAGGCTCGGTGGCCGCGGCTCTCGTTACGGTCATGTTGGCGCGATACACCCCTCCCCTCCATGGCGGCCAGTCCGCGCTGCGCTCGCGCATAGGCAACATCTCCTCTCTCTTTCTAATACAATTTGTACTGGGATTTTACTTTAATGTTTACAATATCAAATGAATGCTATGAGAGGGTGTTTTATGTAAATAATTACTATGGGGATTCTAACTACTGGGTTCTTTATTTACTCTAAACAATCTAAGTCTTTATAAATAATCACATATTTCTCTTACGTATAATCTTCGTATGACGCGATGCGTAGCTCTGCCGTCGCGTGTTGATGTTGTCGTCCATAATTCTCCCCCTTTAGTGTGAGGCGAAGCCTCGCACTATTGGTTGCAACGGTGTTATCACTTAGGCACTTTCACTGATTGATTTTTCTTTCACTGATTCTAACACTACTAATCGTGATGTAGGTCGGCGGAAGATCCCATGCTTTGTCTTCACGTCGGCGGACCTGGCTTTCCCATCAGGTCCCGGGTTGACTTTCATGACCAATCCTTTTGGCCACACGTTGCGGGGGTTGGCTGGGTCGGCGATAATCACGCAGTCGCCGACTTCAATCTGTCTCCCTCCATCGTTTGACGACCTCTTGGGTGCAAGGAGAGGGAAGTATTCTTTACACCATCTTTGCCAGAAGTGGTTGGCTAGGGCTTGCACTTGTCGCCAGCGTCGTCTATCATCAGTATCGCAGAGACCGATCAATGGTTGATCGGGTGCACTAAGTAAAAGAAAGTGGTTAGGCGTTAGCGCATGTTCGTCGTTGGGATTGACAGGAACATGAGTCAATGGCCTAGAATTGATTATATTTTCTATCTCGGCGAGCAAGGTTTCAAAGGCTTCCTGAGACGGTGCCCTTTCATGTAGTGTGTAGGTGAGCGCGTTTTTAACTGTTTTAACCATGCGCTCCCAGGCTCCTCCGGCTGACGGGTTGCCGGGAGGAATAAACTTCCATTCCATTCGTTGTCGTAGTCCGTAGTCTCGCAAGGCCGGCATCCATTCGTTGTGAGCGGCCTTGAGCTCCAATGCGGCGGCGCGGAATGATGTTTGATTGTCGCTCCACATTACTCGTGGCCATCCGCGGCGGGCAGCAAATCGCCGCAGGGCGTTTATTGCACTGTCTGTGGATAGGCTGTGCACTACTTCTAGATGCACAGCGCGCGTTGCTAGACATGTATATAGCGCTACCCAGCGCTTTTCGCGTCGTCTTCCGACGGTGACCCAACATGGTCCGAAGTAATCTTGAGCGGAGTAAGTGAACCCTCGCTGATAGGCTTCTAATCTTTCTGAAGGCAAGTCCCCAAAGGGTTGTGCATGTGGCCTGGCTCGACGTAATTTACATAATCCACATGCGTGTGCGATTGCCTTTACGCTTGGTCGGAGGTGCAGAATCCAGTAGGATTGCCGGAGGGCATTAACAATGGCCTCGTTGTTTACGTGTGCCCCTTTTCTGTGGGCGTTTGAAATTAATAGTTTTACGAACGTATCTTTTCCGTCTAATATGATGGGTTTGTCCGCTATGTAGCGGACAGGTGCTTGATTTAGACGTGTCTTCATTTTTATAACGCCGTCGGCGTCTAATTCAGGAGCTAGTGTGTACAATCTTGAGTTTCGGTTTATTTCCTCCTTTTTATTCAAAGCGCGTAGCTCATTCGGAAAACTGTTCCGTTGACTGTGTTGGATCCACATATTTTCTGCTGCCTTTATATGGCGGAGTTCTAGTTCAATTGTTTTCTGTTTCTTCTTTAATTTTTCTATGAATAATAACACATATGCTGTGGCTCGTATCAACTTCTCGTATTTACTGAAGCGTTCTATGTTTGGTAACACTGCTGACGGCTCGCATTTGACGGTTACACAGACGGTGTGTATTTTCCTGAGTTCACTGGGTTCGACGTCCAATTTTTCTATTATTTTTGGCCAGTGTTCTTCGCTTAATTTCAGGAATGTAGGCCCTTGATACCATCTATCTTCTATGTTTATTCTTTGATCCGGTTTGGATCTAGTGGCGTCGTCAGCTGGATTTAATTTAGTCTCCAGCCATCTCCACGACTGACGTTCTGTTTTCTCTGCTATTTCTGATAGCCGATGTGATACAAAAGGTGAGTATCGATGCGCGTCATCTCTTATCCACGATAATACTGTTCTGGAATCTGTCCAGAATGTAATTTTATTTATTTTATAACGGTGTTCCTTTTTTAACGTTTGCGCGAGTCGAGTCCCCATTACTGCTGCGTTTAACTCCATGCGTGGGACGCTTACCGCCCTTAGTGGCGTTACTCGCGACTTGGCTGCCGCCAGACTAACTGTTGTCTGCCCGTTATTTTTAAACCTCCAATGGCGGCGTATGCTTGTTCTGAAGCGTCTACAAACATGTGTAATTCGATTATTGTTGTCCCATTGAGTGCTGGGTGTTTTCTTGGAATTCGAAGGGCTCCCACATATTTCAATGCGTTCAACCATTGTTGAAATTGCTTCGTTGCTTCAGCTGGAAGGGGCTTGTCCCAGTCCACTGTTTTCCATATAGATTGCATGATAATTTTAGCGGTTACTACATATTGCGCGATTAATCCCATAGGGTCATAAATTGACATTACCGTAGATAATAATTCTCTTTTCGAAGGTGCGCGTTTACTTTGTTTTACCTCTTCTGAGACTCGGAGTAATTTGGTATTAAAACCTAGGGTGTCTGTGACAGGGTCCCATGTTAGCCCGAGTACTTTTTGCTCTTTATCGCCCAGGCTTGTAGGCTCGATGGCTCTATCTTCGACTGGCGTAGCCTTAAGCAATCTGGCGCTATTGGTTGCCCAGCCGCGTAAGTTCAAACCGCCCTCTGCGTGAGACATCTTTACTTGTTTTGCCGTACTTATCATTTCCTCTTCTGTATGAAAACTGGATACGAAGTCATCCATATAGTGATTATCATGAATTTCTTTCACGGCGGCTGGGTACTTAACTGCATTCATCGTAGCGTTGTGATTTTTTGTCATTTGTGCCAGGCATGGCGAGCTGGCTATCCCAAAACACACTCTATTTATCACATATACATCAGGTTTGCCCTCTCGTCGGGCTCCTCGCCATAAAAATAGTTGTGATGGCATATCTTCATCACGAATCCTGACTTGCAGGAACATCTCTTGGATGTCAGCACATACTGCGAAGGGTCCTTCGCGAAATCTAAGTAATATTCCTAGCAATGATTGCAATAAGTCGGGTCCATCCAGGACGAAATCATTCAAACATAATCCTCCGTTTTTTGCTGCTGCATCAAAGACTTGTCGATATTTCTTCTTATTTTTATTATATGTAGCGAAATGCGGTAAGAAATAATTCAACGGGCTATTCGGTACTCCCGGTAATCGGTGTGCGTACCCCTTTTCTAGCAAATTTTCTATTTGTTTACAGTATTCTTCGGCGAATTCTTTATTACGATCCATTTTGTTTTCGAGGTTGCGTAAACGTGTAAACGCCATATTATAACTTGATGGTAATCGTGGCGTATCTTCTTTCCATAACTGTCCGACTTCGAATTGGCCTCTCTTTTTCTTGACGGTCGTGTCGAATATTTTCGTAGCCCTCTCTTCCAGAGGTTTGACGTTATCCTTTAGACTCACTCCCAATGAGTCTACTGCGAAGTGACGTTTTACTAGCTCGTGCAATTCTATGTCCGCTTCGCTTTGCACATGGTATGTGGAGTGCTCGATGGTGCTTAGATTCTTAGGCACAGAACCATATATAGCCCAGCCGATAGCGCATTTAACTGCTACGGGGGCTTCCTTGGGGCCGATTCTTATCTCCTCTGGGATCATCAACTGCCAATGATCGGCTCCGATTAATAACTGAGGTACTCCCAACTCGAAGCATGCTCCATGTGCGTCTCTCAGGTGCTCATATTTGTCGAGCAGTTCTTTGCTCACCCTTTGACCTTTTATCTTCAGCGCGGGTACTGTTCGCAACTTTATAGGGTGATTATTGCCCCCGTCGGGGGCCCGTATTGAAATGTTGACCGTCTTACTATTAGATTCGTGGCAAATGGCGCCTATTCCTCTTACTCGCATCTTTTCTTCGGGACCTGTTGCCCCTATTTGATCGGCGATCTCTTCTTCAATCATGCTGATTGTTGATGCTTCGTCCAGAAGCGCGTATACGTTTACTTCTCCCTTAGGTCCGGTTAGTGTTACCGGGATCACTTTTAAAAGTACTTGCGTTGTACTTGACGAGGATGCGTATGTATTTTCTTCGATATCATTTATTTCAGCAGGAGGCTCCGCCTGCTCGGAGATCCTTGGTGGTTGGTGCTCGTAAGCTGTGGTGGCTGTTGTCGCCTCCATAGTTTGTGGGGCTTGTGGGGGTTCTTCGTATTGTCTCATCGCTCCATGCAACAATTTGTGATGCAAGTATTTACATCCTAATATCCCACATGTTTTCTTTTTGCACATCGTGCTTTCGTGTCTGGCGTTTAAACATCTAAAACAGACTCTGTTATCTCGCGCCCAGTCCCATCGGGCTCCGACGTGCTGCGCTTTAAGTTTCAAGCATTCTGAGGTTAAATGCCTTCCTCCGCAGTACAAACAGGTTACATTTGGTCTATTCGTATCTTGAGTGGCGTAAGTAACGCGCGAGTATTGTGGGTAGACCGGTTTATTAAAATATGGCTGGGTGACTCGACCGCCCCCAGGGCGCGGAGGTCCTCGTGCCCTGTTTCCTTGATTCGGCGTTCGCGAAGGGAGTTCCCGGTTTACTTGGTTGGGATAACGTCGAACCGGTGCTCGAGCATGTGTGAAGGACATTTGTAAGTCCGATTCTTCCATAAGAAAATCTGCTATCTGCTGTATTTCTGCTTTTCCTGTGCGTGCATATTGGCGAGCGTATTCGCACCATCTACTACGTAAATGTGGACTCAGTCGGTCCGTAATCTCCCGTATTATCATGGGATTATCAGCGTAGTATCGCTGATTTAAATCTATTAGCGTACTTACGATGTTCACGATTTTTATTGCGAATTGGTTAAGATCGTGGGTGCTCTCACCCACGGGAGGCATCCTTTTCAAATCTTCTAATGCTTTGTCCACCAGAAAGTCACTCCTTCCATACTGCTTAGCTAATACCTTGATTATTAATTCCGGCCTGGTTGCCGTTGATAATATGTGCTGCACGCATGTCTTGGCTTCTCCTCGTATTGCTGCGCGCAATCGGGCTACATTTTCATATTCACTAAACTTGTATCTTCGGTTCGATTCTTCGTAGGTATTTATAAAGCTCCGCCACTCTGAGATGTCTCCGTAAAATGGAGGTAACTCATATACTTCCTTGGGTGATGGCCTAGCTGCCATCTGCATGCGCTCGAATAATTGCACCATTACTTCAGGTGAGGTTTCATTTGTGCATTTTGTATGCGGCGTTTGTGGCTCTTGATGTTGCCATTCTCTTCGTGCCTCGTATGCTTGTGGCGGTGAGCGATCTCTGTATCTTTCGTCAGGCTGCGCCACTGTAGGTTCGCGTGCTTTCTCCTTACTTTCGTCGATCCATCTTGCTACGGTGCCACCGCTAGATCGTTCGTCCCTAATAGAACATTCGGACTCCTCTCGGGTCCTCTTTACCATAGCACGTTGTTTAATGAGCTTCCTTCGTATATCAAATAATTTCTGTCGCAGCCGTCGTTCGGATTCCATTTTTATTTGTTTCTGTTCGTCTTCCGCTTGTTGTTTTAATTCCTCTTCCGTTAAGGCGGCTAACTGCTCACTTTCTTCTAACTCTAATTCTTGCTGACGGATTTCCGTTAGGCGGCTTTCAGTTGATCGTATGGACGCGGGTCTATGGGGCGTCAACGTTTCAGCAAACGTAACTTCCTTTTCGGTGCCTGTTTTGTTAGCTTGTTCCTCCGCGGCGGGGGGTACCCGTATCACTCGTCCTAAGTGAGTGTCCAGAGGTATGTTTACCGGTGGCTTGCGTTGCCGTTTTTCTAATTCATGCCGCCATAATACAGTGGTGTCCATGGATGGAGACTTTGGTACGCCCATATCTAACAGACGGGCAGGTGCTGCTTTCTTGGATGTTTGGGCAGTGTCATTATTACCTAAAAGTACCGGGGTGTCTACTACCGGTGTTGACGTCTCAACGGCGTCGGACGTTGCTTTTGCGGGCCCCTCTCCTGGGCCGGCCTGATGGACACGCTTAGCTAGCGTGTCGCTGGTGGACGGTTCAGCGAACCGTTTCTTTGCCTTATCGGCAGAGTTGCGTCGCACTCGTTCTTGTGCAGCTTCGGCTCCTTGTTGCAGGAATTGTTTCCTTTCTTCATCATCTTCATTACCCGACGTCATTGATCGTGTCAATCTCCTCCTGGTGTCTGACATCGTGGTGAATAATCCTCTTATGATGCGCTCTGACCTGCGCGTACGCCTCCTGGGCGGTATAATGGGCCCGTAACCTGGTGCCCTGAAAACTTCTGACGTCCCTTTGGTACGTCAAACACAATCTGGATCCAGCGGATCCGGCTCGAAGGACCAAAACGACTGTGAGCGACGTCCGCTCTCGGCGGCGTCGGCTGGGCGAGTGAGCGCGCGCGCTACCGGCCGCGGCAATGCTCGCCCCTCACAGTCACCTAAGAATGACCTAGTGCCGAGACACAAGTCGGCGACGGACGAGCTCCGCCCCTATGTGCTCGGACAGTGCGTCGACCACGCTCCGTGACACAAGTCGGCGACGGACGAGCTCCGCCCCTATGTGTACGGACAGCGCGTACTACCACTCGGCGCCCGAATGGTGTGTTTGGGCTTCGCCCGTGTCCTCAGACACTTTGAGTAATCGATGTTACCAAAATAAAAGAAGGAATAACGAGAAATAGACTTTTTATTTACTTTTCCCTAACTGCCCTATCACTGCCCTAAGTGACTTGATTTCAAGTCCCTAACTTCCTATTACTTTGTAGTTTTCTTCTTCTTCTTGTTGTGACTTCCAGGAGGCTCCGTTTGACACTGATTTGCTCCGGGCCGTACCTGCTATTTATACCTGCTAGTGGGTGAGCAAGACGTGCTGAGTGAGACAATAAAGGTTACGCCCACTTTGACTTGACTAATTTACATTGCAAGATGTTATTGGGATGTTATACATTTAAATGGGCGGAAGACTAAGCTGATTTACAAAGTTCTAATATGGCTTGAGATCTTATAAGTACAGTAGGGTTCGTAAATATTTTCTTATCTGAATAATCGTACATGGAAATCGGGCAAACCGTAATTCGGTCCCTTTCTTAACACTTATTCATCATTTGCGCTGAACCTACTGAGTTTACTTATTTGTAAGTTTAAACATTTAATAGAACTTTTAATAAGCTTTCTAACAATATATGAATCATTCTGATACGATGAGCCGTTGTAAAGGTATAAATGTAAACATATTAATTGTAAAGTGAAAATGCGCCGTACTAAATTCTAATTCAGGCTCGGTGGCCGCGGCTCTCGTTACGGTCATGTTGGCGCGATACACCCCTCCCCTCCATGGCGGCCAGTCCGCGCTGCGCTCGCGCATAGGCAACATCTCCTCTCTCTTTCTAATACAATTTGTACTGGGATTTTACTTTAATGTTTACAATATCAAATGAATGCTATGAGAGGGTGTTTTATGTAAATAATTACTATGGGGATTCTAACTACTGGGTTCTTTATTTACTCTAAACAATCTAAGTCTTTATAAATAATCACATATTTCTCTTACGTATAATCTTCGTATGACGCGATGCGTAGCTCTGCCGTCGCGTGTTGATGTTGTCGTCCATAATATCAAAGTCAGTTTTGTTAGCACAGCGTAAGGTCAATCTTACTCAATATTTCGTATACTCTTATGATATGAACGCTATCATTCAACACGGCCACGCGTGAACTATTTCGCATGCAGGATAGATTATCTGTCTCTTCTTAACTTCTAGACTTCAAAAGTCTTTATCAAAAGGGAATAAGAGCTTTTGACGTCTTCGATTGCGCAGTAACTTTTGATGCTGACTGTACAGTTCGATAGAGGCGGATAGTTTACGTGTTATATATATATATATATTATGATAATATGATAGGCGCGCTAGTAAATAGCACAACACATTGCCGTATTGGAACGCGAATCGTCGAGTAAGATAGACCCCCGGAATCCTTCGCATTTGCATTAAAATTCTTTACAATTGTGTAATTTACTGGTGTGGGTTGATACGATAAATTGTTTCATAAGATCCTTGTATCATCTGAGTCATGGGATGAGTAACAGACTTAAGACCTCAGAGATCTCTCAATAAAATTGAACTTCAAGTGGCCGACCCGCACCCCCCTTGTATTTAACGTTAGGGAAATGGATTTACGCATACCGCCCGGTCCGGGGACCAGCCCCCCCTATTCTGTAACTTGTTTTAAGCTCACCTCAACGCTCACCCACAAATATATTTTGACACCGCGATGCGTAGTAACTAAGCGTAGGTAAAGGTCTAGTTTCGTGACGGGTGACTGGCGGAGTGAGCCGCATTAGCGCGTAGCGAATAACAGCCCAGGGTGGGTATGATGGACTCACCGCGGTAAAAACCTTTAGCCCCAACCCCAACGAGTGCCGGCTCCGTCTTGTAGAGGAACGTCGCGGGATCGCGTTCAGCCTTCGACCGCGTGCTCGGCCCGCACTCTAGGTTAGGTTATGTTTTTTTATACATATTTTCGGTTCATGACGCATTGGTGCTTACACTGTAATGTTATGTAACCTGTTTTTTTCAATAAATAAATAAATAAATAATAAATAAATTTTGTATTTTACTTTTAGAAGAATATTGTAAAAAGCTTAATCTAAGATAATAGTATCGTCAACGGTGCAAATGCAGTTCCTCAAATTCTCGGGCACATCACCCGTAACGAGGACCCAATGGAACGATTGGTGGTGCAAGGGAAAGTCGAGGGCAAACGATCTCGTGGGCGCTCTCCAACACGATGGACAGACCTCGTCAAAGCGGTCACAGAAGACACAATAAATGATTGCTCTCACTCCGCCAAAATCAAAGCCAAATGGCAACGCATTAGAAAATCTGCGGTGGTGCAAATATCGACTGTGACATGACCATGAGAGTGCACGAATAATAAGAAAAGAACATTATATATATTAACCAGCTTATGCCCGCGGCTTCGCCCGCGTAGTAAAAGTAATTTTCCAATAATTTTTGAATTGCTACGCCGCCTACTAACCTACTGCTACTACTTCCCCTACGAATAACCCTTCGTCATAACCCATTATGGTAAATTAATTTTTATTTATTATTATTTTTATGCCCGTGTGGTGGCGGGTTAGAATTTCACCACCCTCTTTCTTCCCGTGTGTGTCGTAAAAGTCGATTAAGAGAGCAGGGTTGAAGTGTGTTGTGTGTGATGGGCTAACAACCTAAGCAATATCACTTTTTGTCGATCTTTTATACCCACATTTATGCTAAAAGTGGCGCTGGAACATAAAGTTCATGTGCTCTGCCTGCCCCTTTTGGGAATAAAGGCGTGAATGTATGTATGTATGTACGTATTTCTGTTATTAAATTTACAGTCATGATTAATGAGAATCTGTCCTCTGAAATAAAAGCTACTTTATGTTCATGATAATGTTGAAATACCAAAATATCTCCACGAATGTCAAGTCAAATTTGTGGCCTGGACATTGCTATAGGCTAGTTTCCTAAGATGCATGATTCCATGCTTTTCGAACCAGTATTTAACATAAATACCCAAAAATTTGTTTTAATTTAACGGCGGCCAAAATGCTTAACTTATAAAAAGTAAGCAGATCTTCGTGCAGCACCTTGAATGTACTTATTACGGATGCAGGCACTTTCCCAATGTCTCCTACCCTCCCGTCCCGCCGCGCCGCCCGCACTCGCCTAGGTACCGATTGCTGACGATCGAGATGGCACCAAATACAAACTTTAAAACCTATAACCCTATATAACGCGGGTCTCGTTCCATACCTCAAAAGCTAAAATAGAACCCTTATTTATAGGATCACGTGTGGCTGTCTGTCAGTCCGTCTGTTACAACCGATTTGCTACGAAAAAAACTGGACCGATTGAATTGCAATTTGGCAGAAATATTTTCATGAATTTTCATGTTCACAACATTACATTTCAAAATCTATGTGATTTTTGTTATTAACGTCCCAAAAAACCGTAATAACAACGCCCATATTGATATTTAGACGCCAAGACGTTGGAATGTAAAATCGTTGTTGTTTTCCTAATCAGCGACCCGATAAACCATAGAAACAATAGATGCCGATGTTGATTTTCAGATTATGTCACCACATGTCTCCTTTTAGGGGTTGAATTCTCAAAAAACCGGAACCACTTGTTTACTCATTTATCGTTAGGAATTATCCTGTGAATTCTCGAATAAAATTGTCTAACTAAACTTTTTTCTCCATACAAACTTTGGACCTCTTTTTAACCCCTTTAGGTGTAATTATTTCCAAAACGCTGAAAGCACTTTATTTGTAAATGAATACGTAATCTGTCCACAAAGTTTTAAGTACGTAGTAGCCAAAAATAAGTTTCCCTTATACAAAATTTGGACCCTCATTTAACCCCCTTAGGGGTGGAATTTTGTAAAACGCTGAAATTACTTTTTTTGTATCCTAATAAGTTATCTTCCTACAAAGTCTCAAGTCTCTAGTTCAATAAATAATGTTTCCCCCCACAAACATTGCATACCTATTTAACCCCCTTAGGGGAAGAATTTTATAAAACGCTGAAAGTACTTTTTGTATCTTAATAATAATATTCCTACAAAGTTTCAAGTCTCTAGTACAAAAAAATATGTTTCTCGCATACAAACTTTGCACCCCTACTTAACCCCCTTAGGGATAGAATTTCCAAAAATCCCGTCTTATCTCTTGCCTACGTCATAAAATGAAGCTCTGGTGTAAATTTCAAGTTTCTAGTCCCAGTAGCTTTGAATACTAACTTTGCACCCCTATTTTACCCCCTTAGGTGTGGAATTTTATATAAGGCTGAAAATACTTTTTTTGTATCCTAATAAGTCAAATTCTTACCAAGTTTCAAGTCTCTAGTTCAATAAATAATGTTTCCCTTATACAAACATTGCACCCCTAATAAACCCCCTTAAGGGTAAAAAACGATGAAAGAACTTTTTTTGTATCTTTATAAGTAATATCCCTATAATGTTTCAAGTCTGGTACAAAAAAACATATTTCTCCCATACAAACTTTGCACCCCTTTTTAACCCCCATTGGGATGGGATTTCCAAAAGTCCGGTCTTATCCCTTGCCTACGTCATAAAAGGACGTTCTGGTGTAAATTTCAAGTTTGTAGTCCCAGTAGTTTTGAATACAAACTTTGCACCCCTATTTGACCCCTTTAGGGGTAGAATTTTCCAAAACGCTAAAAGTACTTTTTTTGTATCTTAATAAATCATATCCCTACAAAGTTTCAAGTCTCTAGTACAAAAAAATAATGTTTCTCCCATACAAACTTTGCACCCCTATTTAACACCCTTAGGGATAGAATTTCCAAAAATCCCGTCTTATCCTTTGCCTACGTTATAAAAGGAAGTTCTGGTGTAAATTTCAAGTTCGTAGTCCCAGTAGTTTTTAATTCAAACTTTGCACCCCTATTTAACCCCCTTAGGGGTAGAATTTTATAAAACGCCGAAAGCACTTTTTTGGTATCAATAAGTTATCTTCCTACAAAGTTTTAAGTCTCCAGTTCAATAAATAAACTTCCCCCATACAAACTTTGGACCCCCATTTCACCCCCTTAGGGATAGCATTTCCAAAAATCCTGTTCTATCCCCTGCCTACGTCATAAAAAGAAGTTCTGGTGTAATTTTCAATTTCCTAGTCCCAGTAGTTTTGAATACAAAATTTGCACCCCTATTTAATCCCCTTAAGGGTGGAATTTTATAAAACGCTGAAGATGTTTTTTTTTGTATCCTAATAATTAATCTTCCTACGAAGTTTCAATTCTCTAGTTCAATAAATAATGTTTACCCCATACAAACATTGCACCCCTATTTGACCCCGTTTAGGAGTGGAATTTTCTAAAACGCTGAAATTTTTTTTTTTGTATCTTAATAAGTAATATCCCTACAAAGTTTCAAGTCTCTAGTAAAAAAAATAATGTTTCACCCATACAAACTTTGCATCCCTATTTAATCCCCTTAGGGGTGGAATTTTATAAAACGCTGAAGATGTTTTTTTTTGTATACTAATAAGTAATCTTCCTACAAAGTTTCAATTCTCTAGTTCAATAAATAATGTTTACCCCATACAAACATTGCACCCCTATATGACCCCTTTTAGGGATGGAATTTTCTAAAACGCTGAAAGAATTTTTTTTGTATCTTTATAAGTAATATCCCTACAAAGTTTTAAGTCTAGTACAAAAAAACATATTTCTCCCATACAAACTTTGCACCCCTTTTTAACCCCCTTTGGGATAGGATTTCCAAAAGTCCGGTCTTGTCCCTTGCTTACGTAATAAAAGGACGTTCTGGTGTAAATTTCAAGTTTGTAGTCCCAGTAGTTTTGAATACAAACTGTGCACCCCTATTTAATCTCCTTAGGGGTGGAATTTTAAAAACGCTAATTATATTTTTATTTGTATCCTAATAAGTAATCTTCCTACAAAGTTTCAAGTCTCTAGTTAAATAAATAATGTTTACGTCATACAAACATTGCACCCCTATTTGACCCCCTTAGGGGTAGAATTTTCCAAAACGCTGAAAGCACTTTTTTGTATCTGAATAAATAATATCCCTACAAAGTTTCAAGTCTCTAGTACAAAAAATAATGTATCTCCCATACAAACTTTGCACCCCTATTTAACACCCTCAGGGATAGAATTTCCAAAAATCCCGTCGTATCCCTTGCCTACGTTATAAAAGGAAGTTCTTTATCTTTCTTTCTCAGCAGTTTTTAATTCAAACTTTGCACCCCTATTTAACCCCCTTAGGGGTAGAATTTTATAAAACGCCGAAAGTACTTTTTTGGTATCAATAAGTAATGTTCCCCCATACATACTTTGGACCCCCATTTCACCCCCTTAGGGATAGCATTTCCAAAAATCCTGTTCTATCCCTTACCTACATCATAAAAAGAACTTCTGGTGTAATTTTCAAGTTCCTAGTCCCAGTAGTTTTGAATACAAAATTTGCACCCCTATTTGACCCCCTTTAGGGGTGGAATTTTCTAAAACGCTGAAAGAACTTTTTTTGTATCTTAATTAGTAATATCCCTACAAAGTTTCAAGTCTCTAGTACAAAAAATAATGTTTCACCCATACAAACTTTGCACCCCTATTTAACACCCTTAGGGACAGAATTTACAAAAATCCCGTCTTATCCCTTGCCTACGTCATAAAAGGAAGGTCTGGTGTAAACTTCAAGTTTGTAGTCCCAGTAGTTTTGAATACAAACTTTGCACCCCTATTTAACCCCCTTAGGGAAGGAATTTTGTAAAACGCTGAAAGTAATTTTTTTGTATCTTAATAAGTAATCTTCCTACAAAGTTTTAAGTCTATATTTCAAAAAATAATGCTTCCCCCATACAAACTTTGGACTCCCGTTTTTCCCCCTTAGGGGGTGAGTTTTCAAAAATCCTTTCTTAGCGGATGTCTACATCATAGTGGCTATCAGCATGCCAAATTTCAGCCCGATCGGTCCATTAGTTTGGGCTGTGCGTTGATAGATCAGTCAGTCAATCAGTCAATCAGTCAGTCACCTTTGCATTTTATATATATAGATAAAGGGAATAATAATAATAAATGTAATTTGTCGAAAAGTAGGTGTTACAGGCTGAACCTTACTTCGGGAATATACGCATGAGTTTAGTTTATGTACCTATTTATGTAGTGCCTCAATGCATATAATAATATTATCTATGGTAATCGATGATATCTTTCAACAAAATTAGCCAAAAGTATGCTTGCGATGGCTGCACCATTAAAACGCCTTTACCAAAAGTTGTGCGAGATTTTACTTGAAATCGACACAAACGCTGATGATTACAATGCAAAGTTAACTAGGTAACTTATGTCGAAAATTGCAATCAGGACAACATCGAATAGACGCGTCGCGTGCTGATAGTTCGGTGTGTATCGGTATATCCATACCGATTACGTTTTAACCCACTGCGACTAAGTGCGTTATTGTCTATAACAGCAGCAAATGTAGTAGGTATTTGCATGTATATGTATGAGTAACGTTAACTTACAGGTGGATCCATACAATAGCACGCCTCAATACTAGTGCATTAATTGCTTTCGAAAGCCGAAAATTGTTTCGAAATCTAAATAAACGTTCGACACAACTTCGCCCGACAATTATATATCATTTACTCCGTGAGTATCATTTCCATTAGACTGCTATCAGATTTAACTGCCCATGTCGTCTGTTAACCTTCTCAACCTCCTATTATTATTTTATTGTTTTAAAAGTCTGATCTTAGTTTTGAATGCACTACGGTTGTATTTCAAATGGCATCGCGAAGTGAGGTGTGCCTATGGAAAGGTAAGCTGTGTATCACTGTTTGTTTCTCCAGGTAAGTGTGTCAGGTGGTTAATAAGGCGCGCGGTCGGCGGGACTCACTCTGCATGCTAAAACAAAACACTGTCACTTCTAGTTTCACGGACATGGGTTTTGTGAGCGGCCGATCTCTATCAATGTCACGCTTTGGAAATTTAGTGAAAACATCCGAATTAGAGTGTTTTGAAGTAACACGATTGCAATTTTAATGTTTGTCCCAGATGATGATGGTATGGCCTCTTTTACATGGCAGTGATACGGTTAGATCGTGAGTTTCTTGTTTAGGTAAATGCATAACTTTTCGTAATAAGGTTTGAGTACGTAATGTCATGATTTACAAATATACATCTAATACTTCGATAAGTATAAAATATATAACATATACTCATATCCATACTAATATTATAAATGCGAAAGTGTGTCTGTCTGTCTGTCTTTTACCTTTTCACGTTTAAACCGCTGAACCGATTTAGGTGAAATTTGGTATAGAGATAGTTTGAGTCCTGGGGAAGGACATAGGATAGTTTTTATCCAAGAAATCATCCCTTAAGAGGGTGAAGTGGGGGGGGGTGAAAGTTTGAATGGAACTGCGATATAAACAAGTTCCACGCGGACGGAGTCGCGGGCAGAAGCTAGTAAGTAAATATAAGCCCCTCTCACATTTCCTAAATCGTTTTCTTTGTTAAATAAATTGCCTCATCCAACAATAATTTAATCTTTTCATGCAGGTTACCGTATATTCTACGCTAGCAATTAGTTTATAAATCCATAAAAAAACGTAACACGCTTAAAACTGCTATTATTTTAAATTTACACGCCTCTAGCTCATACTTACGTGAAACAAACCGATTCGTTTGCGTTCAACAAACATAATTTTATCGCTCACCTAGGGGAGAACAACAGAGAGTTTATTACTATTTTTATTGCCGAGATTGTTACTTTACGTTACGTATAATGTAACAAATACCGATGAGCTATTTGTAAGCAATACTCGTACCTACATACCAATCTTTTTAATTAGCCGGGTGGGTATGACCTCGACTCATCAAAAGCGACATAGTTGACTTGCTTAGCATTCGTTCGCTCCAAAGTTACAAAATTTAATAGATAAATAGTATGGCGGTATTTATGGTTTTGCGAGGACTTTAAAAGTCTATTCTCCAGACACAATTTTTTGGGATAGGTACGTACTAAAGAAATGAGCCGAATGCGTTGGACAGACCAGTAACTCTCAACCAACCATCAGAGTAGCCGAAGACGGGAACCAATGGCGGAATATTGTCAGAGAATGAGCTCATGAGTGACCCCTTAGAATTGCGGTATCGAAACAAGGAAGAGGATCTATCCTGAAACAACGGCTAAGTATAACCTACACTTCTGAAAACGAAGTAAACCATGGGAACGTTTAGTCAAGAAAACAAACTTTACTTTCACACAATACCTAATTTATCCAAAACTTTTCAACTCAAGCTTGCTTTACCTTCATACGGTAGGAATAATGATATTTTTTTCTTAAAAAACAATGAAACTATTTTCCCCGTGTCCGATAAAGGCGATCAACCACAAATCATTGACTCCTTTAGATATTTACGCCCACAGATACTATAGTATTCTCGGCGTTGAGCAATTGACCTGTGAAGGATGATCGTGCGTGACATTTGCGTGCCTAATCACTTTACTTAATACGTAACCGTTAACGAGTACCTTCGTTATTGTTTTTCAACTTGATGGAGCTATAGTTAAAGACGGCCGTGTCCGTAGGTGAATTAATTGGCTGGCTGGCTTTAAAGGTGGGCTGATGACCTGCTAAAGGTCGCGGGAGTCCGCTGGATGCGGGTGGCGCAGGAACGGTTATTGTGGCACTCTTTGGGGGACGCCTGTGTCATGCAGTGGAGTGGACGTCTTTCGGCTGATATCATGATGATAATGATAATGATGCGTTACGTGATCGACCTGCAGTTCCCCAAACTCGTTAATTACTCAAAACAAAATTTCTATTCGCCTTCTGCCATATCGGGACTTAGACTGTGTCAGTGGTAGGTTTTACGCAACACGCTATTCCCCAACGTGTATATCCCCTGTCGATTTTTTCCCCAACTTTAGCATGTATCTGGGTCATCCAGAGATTTAGGTTCGCGTTTCTTCTGTGAACACTGCCGAAGCTAAGAGCTATAAAGCTTAATTCTTCGTTGGACTTTTAATCCGCATAAACGGCATCTCCTCTTCTATGATTTCATGCGATCAAAACTGTTTCATATCCACGGAACTGCCCTTAACTATTGACCAGAGGAAAGACGACTTTTTGTTTTACTCGACTTGTAAGACCCATCTAAACAATTTCGACGAAGCGAAGCTTTCGCGAAGCTCTTGCTTAATGGGTCCTTTTCGCCTCTTTTCGGACCACTAAAAAGCTGACATAACCTAAATCTATCTACCTGCTTCCGGCCTGTTTATTTTATATTATTGTATTTAATAAGCAGAGATTCAACATTTTAATAAACTAATATTTTTTTAGGAATATCACAATATATAGGAGACAAGAGGGAGTACAAAGTGAGAAAATATGCAACTGCGAAAGGGAAATCTGATACTGGGAAAATTTATGATGAAACAGAATACTATGAAAATACGAATAGAAAAACTACACGGAATTAACGAGTTATCGATCTAATCGCTCATTTTACGGACTTTAACACATTCACTGCCAACCCGCCTACGCCGTAGACGCTTTCCGCTACTTAGCGAGAAACCCACGGGATTGGCTACGAGCGTAGCGCGTAGCGATTCTTTGTAGAGAATATGCATGTTGCTGTTACATTAATAGTATTTTATGCAACTGTTGTATAAGCAGGGTCTTAAAACGCGGGTGTCGTGAGTTGCGATGCGAGCCTTGGCGCAAAGACGCCACGAGCGTTTTAAGACCAAGTTATACACCGTTGCATACATTTTTCTACGACTAATTTTAAATAAATACCATTTGACTTTTCAGGCAGTAAGTTTTCCGTTGGATCTATTACTACTCGCGCAATTTCTTCAGCGGTGCAGTTATTTTCTTCTTCGTCCATTTTAAAAGGAACGTACACATTTTTCTTCACTTCACAAACACGAATCAAATCTTAAGAAGTTATTAATAACGAATAGTTATCATATTTCGTCTTTTAATTTTGAGTTGGAACTTTGGTGGGAAATTGGAAACATGACACATTGGCACCTCTTGTTTATGGTCTGTTATGTTCTTAAAATTCAACTTGCCAGTACTGTCATATTAAGAATAAGGTTTTTCTTAAGTTGGCAGCAATGTCTTTAGTACAATAATTTCTTTGAAGTAAAAACATTCAGTGGTTTGTTGAGTTGGTAGTACCTACTGTATTTTGTTGTTAAATTAGTGTTGATCACGTAATACTACCCAGGTTTAGAAGCGTATGGCTGCTAAGCGTATCGTTTTGGCCACAAAACAGCACGGTTGTGCCGTACTGTTATGGGGAATAGAGTATAGACTTTTCTGCAGAATTATTTTGTATGTCTTTATATTAGTGTTCGGGACTATGTAAATGACAGATAAAAGTACCTACAGGAGTAGAAAAACATTATTATTGTACATAAACTCAAAATCATGGGATCTAATCAATCGGCACAGTTGCAAGTAGGCTAAAACGACGGAAGACTAGGGTTGTTCAACCAATTCGCTTGTATTTAAATGGATCCGTACATGCCCGTACCTTAATTACCTTACCTATTGCATTCATGGATATGTTTGGAGATATGTATAATGGATATATTTAAACATATACTTATTATATTATGAGAACTCGAATATAATCTAAGATGTTAATTAGTATAATCTGACTGTACTATATGAAAATTATTGCTCACAGTGTGCAAAAATTACTTTTTTACTAAAAAAATTACTTTTTTACTATTAAAATTACTTCTTACCGGCTAATCAGTTACTATGCGATGGACAATGATATTAGTTACTTTTGTTTGTATTCTACCCACTTTGTTGTGCATATTGCGGTGATACTATTAGACAATATATATTAAGTCTTTTCTGAGATGTATTCTTTGCATTCGTACACATTGTTAAATTAGACATTAAGGCATGATATGTATTTCTCTATATAAGTGAATTGTATTCTTTTGGAGAAATAAATTCTTAAACCATATTTTTAATACATTTGATTCACATGTATGTGTAATATCAAAATATCTGGGAGATCGAATCTTTGATCAGCTGCCTTCCTGTTTTCCCGAAAAAAAAACGAATTTTCCCGAAATCCATAGAAGCAGTATTGAGAAACCATTAACAAACAAATAAATATATAAACGTTGCTTGTTTGTTAGTGTAGGAATATTTGCTTAGCATCTACTATTTTGGACATTGAGTCTAACGTCTTAACCAAAACCGTTGCGTTAGGACACGGCGTGACAAACGACTTTTGGCTTAGGTTGTAGTGGTATATAACGATTGCACATAACATTGTACACGCTGCCTATTTGCTAATAGATTAGGAAACCTCACCGAGTACGGGACGCTTGCGCACGTCACACACACACACACACCTACTATTAGCGACCACCAAACATGTCGCAGCAGTGACATCGTCAACAATAATCACACAGCTACAGCATAATCAAATTATTACATAAAACCTATATTAGGTTGTGGTATATTTAAGTTTATCATTCCCCAAGGTCGATTAGGACTAGGTACATATTTAGTACCAAAGAGTTGTGATCAAATGTATTTCCTACATTATGCCTTCGAGATACGAATTTTGTAATGATCGTACATGTTTTAGTGAATAAACGGCCTCACATCTCGCAAATAAATTCCGCTACCGGGAAGAACCCCCGTTTCATATGAGGTGGGTATACTATCATATCAACCAGATGGCATTAAATTGTTGGTACCAAAAATTGTGGCTATTTTGTCGCATACCAACTTTATGCCAAATAACGTATGGCATAAACATTGTTGTGCATATTATTTATTTGCCGAAATTGTTTTTCCTAATATCGATTGTCCTAAATATTTATTGTCCTAAATATTATTTTTAGAATGATTGATGTGCATATCTTTCATGTTACTAATATTTAATGTTCTAAAAATGTTGTGCATATTCTAAATGCAGGTTGGATCTTGTCAGAATTGCCTATTACTTAAATTACTTATGATCCGCCCTCATATCGACGGAGCCCCGCTTCGCGGGGCCCCTTTTCTGCCTTGAGGGACAAAAGGCAACTAACGAACCTATCTTATTTATCTAGATGTAGGTCGGGTCTGCTCAGAGTATAAAAATAGTATATAATTTAGAAAAAAGTAGTATAGGTGGTTTAGCTAATTTAATAATAGGCAAAATAATTACTATGACAATGAAAATTATTACTATTACTTTTTAGGTAATTCGATGTTCGAGTAATCAATATTAGGATAAACATACTTTAGAACTTTTAAATCTGTATATATGCGCAAAAATGAATAGGTACCTAGTCTAAATAAGTCGTATGCCACTCAACATTATGCCAAACATTCTAGGCCAAATTTTTTTAGGACGATCAACATTATGCGATACTACCCATGTGAAATATTATAGATACTTAAATAAAACTTATTTCTAAATATCACTACAATTCTAGGAACAAAATTACGACAAAGATAAACTAAAGATATAAAGTCTAAGAGAATAATATATTCCTACATTGGATAAACTTGTTAGGTACGCTGCGTTCAGTTCGCAGTAAAATACAAGAGAAAGATTTTCTCATTCTGCATAGATAAGAGACGGTTGAGGTTAACCTCTCGATTTGAAGGAAGCCAGTCGGTCAATTTAAGCCCATATGTTTCGCGTTCCAATCTGATTTCAAAGAGTTCCACGCTCGTTTCCGCGTGCGCCGAGATAATATATCAGAACGCGAGCGTGATCTCATTGAAATCAAATTGGAATGCCAAATGTGTGTCTCAGAATAACCCCGCGCGATCGCTGAGAGCTCTTGACCTAGAGTTACATTTATAAACAGAGAAATCTGCGCCGTTTACGCAGACACTAGAAACACAGCTAAAACAATGAAAATCCGTGTTTAAGGATATTTCTACGAAGCCACACGGAGCACATTACATTTTATAAGATTTGTATCAATATAAGTAAGCATTCTGGTCCATTAGGAGTGTATTTCCACTTCTATTTATGGGTCAAGATTCATAAGCAGGGACCGGAACCGGTAATTAGGGTTATCCATAGGGTTATTTTAGAAGTTGTTTTTAATACCTTATCGATATTGGTAACCTTATGATAATATTGATAATGTAACCTTACTGATAGGGTAACTTCTATTGATCGAGTTAACTTGGTTTGCCAGTAACCAATTTGAAAACCCTAAACAAACCCCAATCTCAATAGCTACCCACCACTTTGGGTGTGTCGGCAGGGAGGACTGAAGCTGACGCATAAAAAAATGTTTTGACAATTATTAAAGTGGACACATTGTGGTTAATTATGTAATAAGTATCACGAAATTAGCGACGCCGCAACCGATCGCAAGGCATAGGTTCAGTAAAAGTATAATTAAAAATACTGTAATCTACAAGAGTAAGTACGTACGAAATGTATCGTGCCGACATAACTGATTACTTCTCCTTAATTATGCCTGACAGATTCTTGGCAACGTCACTAACGTATTTGTCATAGTTAGTAACGGATGATAGAATTACCTACTTCGACACTAGATCCACGTCTAAAACATTTGTAAATTACCGGGATTTCCCAAGGAATGCGAAGTGTTTTAGTGAAGCTCTAATCCATATCCATACTAATATTATAAATGCGAAAGTGTCTGTCTGTCTATTCTGTCTGTCTGTTAGCTCTTTACGCTTAACACCTCTGAACGGATTTAAATTCAAATTTGGTATAGAGATAAGTAGTTTGAGTTCTGGGGAAGGAGATAGGATACTTTTTATCTCGGAAATCATCCTCTAAAGGGGTGTTGTACATAGTAAACAATTTTACACGCAATCCGATACTGTAATAAAGTACAAATCAAACAGTCAGCTACATTACTAAGCCCTTTGATTATTCAGCACAGCCACAAATGAAAAACCCACCGAAATCCGCTCGCTTAAAAACACATACATTCAAGACGCGATCATTGCGTAATGTCGCTCAACAATCGACTTGGACGTTGTCGATATCGGTCATCCCTGGCATATTTACTATATTTGAGCGAGACAACAGTTGTAGTAGAGCGTTGCCGTGACGACGGGTGATTGGTTCGAGGTGCCAACAGGTGGTGGTGTCGTCGCCCCGTCGGGAACTAATCCTCATTGACGTGCGTTAATGCCTGGGATGATATTCTGTATCCTGCGTCCAAAAGGATTTATGTGACATAGTTTCCCTAGTAAGATAAATCTTTATGCATCCAATAAATACTTGTTGTTTACATAGCGCGTAATATCTGTATTTCTGTCGGTTCGTTTGTTTAATGACAGGCACGGGCCGTATTCACGATGATCTAATTAACGTTCGTGACACAGGTACAACAATAAAAATCGCTCTTTTGATTGCCGCTGATGTCATCTGTCAAATTTTATTATTTGAAGTGCGTGAAGTCATAGACGATACCTCGATTGGTGAGTTGGGTAATTGCCCTTAGCATATTTTTTTCTACGACCTGACTGATGGTATTAAGTAGATACAGTGCCTATGGACGCTCACGACTCCAAACACGTCACAAGCGCGTTGCTGACCCTTTATTCAATTTAGTATTCGTTTTGTTAAAGCTAGGCTAGAGCTCAACAGAGCGCTACCTACTCGGGAGCTCACGCGAATGTTAGTAGGAACTAACCACTAAAAACACAACATCACATAACCTACAGAGTAAGTAGTGGTGGTGTTATTATAGCTGCAGTTTTATGTAAGGTGGAGGTACTTCCACAGTTAGACTACTTTAAATATGAGCGGAGTGACGTTCCACCGCACCCTACGTTTTAACTAGATAACAAGGAACGCCATAGAGCAACATAAGTGTTTCGATTTCGCGTAAAACTTGGAATCACATTGAATACAACACACATCAATTAACAACCTATCCAACACATTATATTAATACCACTATTTATGTCATTGCAGTCTTATTGGTTGATTTGTTCTGATATTCATAGCTCATTGCTTTGTGCTTATTATATACTTCGTCGTTGCGACCAAGAAGTTTAGCCTCGTTATCAATTTTAATTAAATTTGAACATACAATAATCAATTAAACATTACTTGCTGAAATATAACAAAGCCAAAATTATATTTTGAATATAATAAAGACCTGTGATGTATGAAATAGTATCGAAGTATGTAGTTATATATACCTCATATAAGCGTAGTAATAGGAAACACCAAATGTTCTTTCGATTAGTTGGTAATTATTATTTGGAACTACGAAAAAAAACCAAGAACTACAACCCAATCAAATGCCTACCTATTTATAAATATTTAATTGATAAGAATTCTAATGCTATTCCTGGATTTAATATATACAGTATCAACCTTATCAACAGTTAGCATCGAGCGAGCGCCTTTTCCAAGACGTCATGCAAATTCGAAGATTATTTCTATTGCAACCAGTTAATCGTGTAAAGTTCACCGCTTAAACCAATTAAACATCATGAATAGATTAAGATTCGATCAGTATCATTAATCCTGTCGTAGTTGCCAATTATCCGCAATCTAGCGCTAATTGTGAGTATGTTAATTGAGTTTTATAGCGTGATGAGACTGACACAGTGGCTGAGTAACCAGCCGCCATGTTTTTTCACACGCCGTTCACAACTCTTACGCTTCGGAAGCGGAACGAGTGTGCGCACGCGATCACATCCTCGTTGCAGTTTGCGCAATCGGCAAACAGTAAAACGCATAGAAAGTGAAAACTAATAACATCTGTTTAGTCATAGTAATTCCTCTTTAGTTTTTAAAAGTTGTTAAATACCTAGTCTATGCTCCAACAAATCAATGGCGAGATTATATGCAAAGTGACATTGACGTTATACAAACAAACTAACGACAGAAGTGTGTTTTTGAAACTAATTGAGTCACTGACACTTTGCAAGCTAAGTATTAGGAAACGTCGTCAATATATTTATTTGTGTAAGTAACGAGAGGTGAGTTCTATCCGTTCCAGCTAACGTTTTATGTTGCAGTCTTGTATATGAGCTTGCAAATAAATAAGGTGATAAATTGGATATAATATCTTTTTGGCATAAGTTTAACGGACCACCAGATATAGTAAAATATAACGCCAAAAAATACTTTTTACTGCCAAAAAGACTAAATGATCACCAAAATTTTATCTCCATTTTAATGTGAAATGTAACCCAAATTATAACGTCTTACTACCCTATTAAAGAAAATGCTATCCAAATAAATCATTGCTAATCCAAAAATAGTTAAGTGATCACCAAATTTTTATCTCCTATTAATGTGAAATAATAACCCAAATAATAACATCTTACTATCCTATTTAAAAAAACGCTATCCTAAAAAATCATTGCTAACCCAAAAATTGTAAGTGATCACCAAAATTGTATCTCCTATTAATATGAAAACATAACCCAAATTATAACATCTTACTATCCTATTAAAGAAAATGATATCGTAATAAATCGTTGCTAAATTAGAAATAGTCAAATAATTTCCTAAATTCGACGCATCCCCGCTTTCGTTTCTAGGACTCAGTCTCCCGCCGTCCGCCCGGGCTCCCGCCAGAAACTCCAGCTTCTGGCTCCGCGAGCTTTTATATATGTCGGCGGCCGATCGTAAAATCCGCCAGATCATGAAATTCCTAGGCATATCGTGAAACGCTGTCCTTTCATGATTTGGCTGAGTGACATACGTTTAGGCCGATCATGAACTTCCTAGGCATATCATGAAATGCCAGCATTTCATGATTTGGCTAAGCCAGTGACGTTTAGACTGATCATGAAATTCCTAGGCATATCATGAAACGCCGCCATATCGTTCAATACTCACCGTTATACGTAAGTAGGGTGTCCAAAATTGAAGTAGATAAATGAAAAAAAAAGAAGTGCGGACTGATAATCTCCAGCGAGTAGACGCCACCCCGCTGCGCGGGGTGTCTATTTCTGGTCCGAGGGGCACAAGTGAACCCTAACCTAACCGACCTAAGACAAAGTTCGCTTATGACAAGCCATTTTTGTTCGCCCTGATTATTGGCTCCCGATAAACACGGCCGCCATCGCATACGCAGCGCCACCAGTGGCCAGGAAAGAAACTATTTTACAATGTGCCCGGTATAGAGCTAGGAATATCGACAAATGCGTTGCTCTAATCGATCTGCCGTATTGTTTATCAGGCACATCGTGATAAGCCTGGCCAACTTTTAGGCATATCATGAAATGGCAGCGTTTTACGATATGCCTAGGAATTTCGTGATCTGGCGGATTTTACGATCGGCCGACGACATACACACTCCAGGGGTAGGACAGACAAGTCCACGTGGAAGTAGCGTGTGCTGATTCGGGTTTTGGTATCACTTGTTTTGGCATCATTATACTTTATTTGGTAATACTCATATATTTTATGGCAATCATAGCGGGTTATTTAGGTAGAAGTATTGTATTAATTTGGTCGCAAAGATTTGGTGATCATTTAGTCAATTTGGTGTTCGAATAAATTTGAATGTGCACTTTTTATTAAAACAGGTAGTACTATTGTAATGGTAGAATTATTATTTTTGGTGTTCAGTATATTTTTTTGGTAAAAGATCTTAGGGTATCAAAGCATTTTTTGGTGGTCATTATATTTGATGCCTATCTTTTTGTAGCCAATTTGTACTACAAGAGCGAAAACGAGTTCTTTTCTTCATTTATTTTAGTGTAACGATAATTTATAAATGTATGTTTAAGTAGGTGAAAATCAGTTTCTTCGCAGCTCCTCGCGTAATAGTTATGTTTTAGGCACTATATCCGTACCTATAGTTTTAAATACACTTTGAAACATGTTTCCAATATCAACACAAACAACACGGCGTACGATTATACACAATACGGATTATGTATATTCGTATGCCTTAGGATTGCAATATTATTTTATATACCATACTTGAAATGGCTAACCTAGTACAGATACAATAATGATGTTTATTTCGTCACTAGAAGACAATCTCATAAAAGGTGTGTAAAAATACACGTCCTCGAAAGTAATGACTATTGTCAAAACAAAGGAGAGGCCGAAAACCTTGTTAAGGGGTGACTTAATTGACGTACGGTGTGGATTTATGGAATACCAATACCCGTAGAATCAATACAGGTGTGCGTGTGTGGGTTGGTTTTCATAAAGCAGAAAGAAGGACTCGGCACATTCGAACTAGTCCGGTCTGAGCTCTGATCACGCATAGTTGTAGCGAATTTCCAAGTCAAGTTATAGCAGGGACTTAAGTGAGATGAGTCGATAAATACTGAACCGTGTAGCCGGTTCGTAGCACCCAGCTTAGCTAACCGTATGCTTTAGTAAGCTAGGTCAAATTAGGGATAAGAAAGAACATGACCAGAAATATACTTGCGTCGCGATTCCTCTACCTCATATTATTTCGGTAGAGTATTATTCTGAAATGATCAGTAATTTTCTCTCTCCGCGTAGATCACGTAAAGAGAGGAAATTTTCTAAGTCATTTAACATTTAAACAATGCAAAATTCGAACATACATAGAATTAACATTAGTGACAAACAATTCCACAATACTCGAAAAATATCTTTAAGTTATTGTTGCCATATAATAAAAAACTATAAACATAACAACCAATAAAGAGAAAGCGGTTTAATCACACTAAACGGTGACGTCACTAGTTTGTATTTTTTTACAACTTCATACCAACATAGGGTTATTGACGTTTCATAAAAAGTTTGTGATTTGACTATCCGTCCAATAGGTACTGGATTAATCCTGCAAGTAGAAGTACAACGGCTCTTTCGAACGTTTGAATCCTGTTTCAAAAATAACGACGTCTGGTGAGAAAAACATGCAAAGCATATAAAATAAGAGCATATAATAATTTATTAGACCATTATGCCCAAGATAGATTATACAGACATTATCCGTTAGGCTCCAAACTAAAAAAAAACTTAAGTATATCTGCGTTAGCTCAAGAGCGTTCAGGAATATCTTCCCAATCCCACGTACAGTCAAGTGTAAAAATATGGGTGCATACAACTTACTCATAAATATCTCCCATAACTCTTATGTCAGCGGATTAAGGTTTTGGTACTTATTAATGAGAGGATGTTATCGATACATATGTTTGCACTTGACTGTAGTATAAGCAACCCACATCCGTGAGATTAAAGGTCTCTAACCGCTAATTCGGGAAATGCAGATCTCTTATCGCGGCCGGGCCGGCATAAGCAACTGCACTAATTTGTCCACGTTTGTTTTACGCGTTCTCTCGATAATTTTATCGGCTCCCCTTCACACGATAGCTTATCACATATATCGCTTAATGAAAACTCTAATGAGTTCAACCGTGTTTAGCATTCGACGCGGGACCGAAACCAAATTAACGGAGGTCGAATTAAAAATGTAATTAACACTGGAATCCTGAACAGCGAAATGCGTTCAAAAAATGTTTATTTACTTAAAGTCGTACCGGACAAGTATTATCGAGGCACTTTAGTATTAAGAGTAATAAAACCTCAAACCACTACAGTTAGATTTTTAATTAGCTGGAGTACAGTGACCGGTGAACCAGTTGGCTCATATCAGATGATTGCTGTGTTATGGCATTTATGGCGTATGACATTTATGTTGTAGAGAAGAACACCGGGAAAGCGGGACATACGCACAGCTGTGCGTATGTCACGCGTACATACAAACGATTTTCGGCCCAAGCTGAATGCGAAGAGGCCCATTTCCAATGTAGCCGTCATGCGAATGTAATCATTTTTGATGTAGAATTTCGAAATAGATGGGAAAATCCGCCCAAATATGGTTCGTCACAGAAAGTCGAAGTGACCAACATCTTAATATAACTAGCTCGAGAATACATCGCATTACTTTTATGCCTAGATAATAAAATGAATATGTTGTATAATCGTAATCATAACTTTAAAACGTGAGTGAACCGATTACCCCGTTAATATACGAATTAATACGATCTAGGCATTTAAGGGATGTGGTCTTTTCTCCAGCTACTCATAATAAGGTGTAGTCATTTAGCCATTTCGACTATTATCTGTAACGAACCATCTTTTCGATGTAGGTCTTTTAACGATCTAGTCATATGGAGATGAATCAATTAAGCAATTTTGCTTTAGTGCGATGGGGCCCATTTACAACGTAGCCGTGTTGCGAATATGGTCAATAGTTAAAGTTATTTATTTTTCAATTTAGGCATAAGTATTACTCGTACGCTCCTGAATGTCGATAAACTACCACCGGCTTGGAAAGAAAACCTCTTATTGTTTTGCTATGTAAGATTTCTACTTACTAACCCAAATAAAGGTATACCTATTCCTTAGGGGTACACTGGTAAGTAGTTACTAGATGATAAGTAAATAAATGAATACACAAACAGACGTCCAAGACTCAGGAACAAATATGGGTCCTCATGACACAAATATTTGCCCTTACTTAGCTAGCCGCATCCTCAAATATTGATCAACTAAAGGATGCCATGCTGTTACAAATTTACTTTACCGGCAAACGATGGTACTTAGAGAATAAGCTGTCAAACGATCGAGTTTTTAGTTTCAATTTGCCTTTTCTGTGCCTGATAGTTAAATACTTCGGGTAATCATAACTATCGTAAGTCATAATTTTAATCAAATAACAAGCTTAAATAAACTACGACAGGGGCGGTTCGGTTCGGTTAGAGGTTACTCGTATATGTCATTTTAGGCCGGTATTCCATCAACGATATTTGAAAAGGTATGGTATTGGAATGATAGACACCCCAATTGAGGACATCATGTCCTTATCTTTTCAATATTGTGGATGCAATACTGGCCAAGGACTCTGGCGTAAGTAATTATAAGTCATGATTTTCCTGTCACGATGACGTCAGGACAGGACTCCTAGATATTCCTCAAAGACAAAGGCTGTCGGCTGCAGTGTACGTAACCATTATATGATCCTAATTTAAACCAATTTATGCACATGCTCTGGTTGCATTATGGCGAACTCGGCATGATCGGTCATTCGTCTTGTAATTGTTGTCAAATGCACTGCATTAAATTTGCCCGCTTGTACATTTAACTTTAATTGACCTCGCTACCCTTTCGCTAACTGCTCAATAAAGGATGTTGTTTTAATATTGTATGTAAGATATGTTAATGGGTAGAAAAAACAACCCTGCCTACAATCGTCGTCATAGATTTATTTACACTATTATACGCCTTTATTCCATTGTAATAAGACAAAAAGTGTATACATATATTGGATGATGACTGTGCCAACGCACCCCAGACTTTTGGAGCAATTTCTTAAGTCAAACAGCGAGAAATCACAGCAACATATGATATCTATAACGAAAATCAATACTCCCATACTAATGTGTAACCCAGAGATAACGAGGCCGTATGGTATAATCATCGTTTTCCAGATTCCCGTTAGTTCAGAGTCAGATAGGATCATTAAATACCCGTCACGTCATCGTCAGCGCTACATATCGTCGACCAGAAATTAAATTCCACTGTATAATAATAATAACATTCATTCATCTCCAGACAACATGGATAGATCCGGAAAAATAAAATAGAGTTAAATTACAAAGCACACTCATTAAAATACATAGACAAACAAACATTAAGACAACATTGAAAAATAAATTGAAACCCAAAACCCAACCCCTTAGTGCTAAGGGTGGCTGGAGTCCTCAGCGCCGTTACAGACTACAAAACATCCAAAAAGCTGTCGTTATGCAGCCCGTTTCTAACGGCCGGCCCTAATGTACAGTCACTGGCATCAATATCTGCCGAAACAAAGCCGGCAAAAATATCTGACACGTCCTTATGGCATTAGACATAGAGTCGTGTCAGATATTTATGCGTGCTATGTTGTGGCAAATCTTATTGCTGGTGACTGTACAAGAGAGCCTTTACAAAAATCCTCGTTACTTGTAGTTCCGAAGGCTTCATGCGTCACTCACCGCGGGACAGCAGTTAGCAATCAAGCAAGCGTCGCGCCGGTTATTAACCGATAGTCCCGCCATTTTGCCGGCCGTCGCCTTTCGCAACCAGGCCTATTTGTCTAATGGATTATGACTGATGAACGTTATGAAATCGTAAATAAGACAATAAGTCCGAATCGAAGTCTGCCACCCGCTGCGAATATAGACGAAGAGAAATTCGCAACGGTTATGTTATTATCATTAGATAAGGCTGATCACCAGGAAATCATGTTCAATAATTTACCGTAAGGGGTAGTTCTAATCTAACTGGCAATACTGGCATGGCAATTTGGAACAGTAGCAGACTGTGTTTTTAAGGTGGTGGAATTTTTACATGTATGAGACACGTAACTAACCGCCTTCGTGAAATATAAAACCAAGTACTACATAACTTTAACCTTAACCTTGACATGATCGGAAAACGACCACTAGGCTGTTATGATAAACGATTCTGAAACACATGAGCATTCTCACGATAGCGAACAGGTTGCCAACTATACTTTGAAGTGTTATTAATGTTTCCTGATGATACTTATTGGTTTATCTTGTCATAGATAAAAGTGTTACTACGTCTACTCACTTATCATTTGTCGTATCGTGACAATACATTATCGTTTTTCATCGTAAACAAACCATGAAACCAATAAAACGATTCTAAGGTATAGAACACTCATATAAGTAGCTCAAATTGACCGGAGCCGCGTAGAAAGCAGCAGTGTTCCCGGTGCATTCATACATGTCAGAGTCAACTTTCCATAAAATTACAAATGGCTGCTCACTGATGCCAAGGAAGTGTCAACTGATATAACTTTTAGTACTTGAGTGACCATTAGTCGACCTTATGACGAATGCACATTCGAAGTGTGATTTCGGGCAAACGTAAAAAAGTGAAACTATTTAGCCAAAATGAAAAATAGACAAACTTTTTTAGTGTTCAGATAGATAAACTTTAGTGACGTAAATGTTCTTATTGAGTATATACAATGTGTATTGCTTATACTTGATCAAACGAAATGTGCGGATACTAGACAAAAAAATTTTTTTACTAAAAAGAAACAGTTTAGATTCTTGTTGATTTTTGCTCATAATTTGAACGGTGAATATCATAACAACGAAAAGCGATAGCCCCATTGTTACTTCGGAGAATTTGTAGACTGAACTGTAAAATTTAATAAAACGTGCAAAAAAAACTACCTCAAACTGCCAGTTTTAAAGTTACAGACACTAATTTTAAAAAAAGACTGTTCTTTTTCACATATTTCTACTAATTCCTTTTTTTTTGTAGGTTTATGTTTGATATTGTTATTATTTTTTGGTTGGTCGATTAGCTGCATTTTCTAGCTTTAAAACAAGACTACTTTTGAGAAACCAAACCAACCAACAATTAAAAACCCAAACCAAGAATTAAAAACCAAACTCGGAAATTTTCATCAGAAAAAAAATTGAAACGCCTTATTTTTTTTAATAGTTAGCCTATAATTTTTATTTTTATTTTTTTATCGATATTTTTTTGTCTAGTATCCGCACATTTCGTTAGATCAAGTATAAGCAATACACATTGTATATTTAATGAGAATTTCCTTTGAGTGCCATTTATTAATAAAAGTATATTAGCGTGGTGCACCGTATGTGTGCATGGAAAAGGTGTACAGATCTAAGTTTACCATTACAAGGCATGGCGCCTCTCAGGGTTCTATACTTGGTCCAATATGTATAATAATTTATCTTAATGACTTCATTAACTATCTGCAAAGTGTAGTAAGTGACATAAATGTCGTAGTTTTTTTTAAGACAACTACAAAGAACAAAGATTCACTAGATATATACTTACAGTGTGAAAAAATTCAGAATGCAGAAGTAACTAAAATGCTTGGTGTGCATATTGACACCCTTTTAAACTGGAAAGAAGAATTAAGTGGAATTGAAAGTTCACTACTTATGTACGGAATATGATTTCATATTTACCGTTAGCTTTTCGGTGAAGGAAAAACATCGTGAGGAAACCTGCATACATCTGCGAAGAAATTCAAAGGTGTATGTGAAGTCCCCAATCCGCACTGGGTCAGCGTGGGGACTACTGCCCGTTCCCTCTCATACATGAGAGGAGGCCTGTGCCCAGCAGTGGGACGTATATAGGCTGATGATGTGATGTGATGTGAAAGTTCACTTAGCTCAGCTTGTTACGCTCTTCGCTTCTTAAGGGAAGGTGGTTTAGTTTGCTCTTGTCGAATCCAGATTAAGATACAGCATTAAGCTCTGGGGCAATAGTTATAAATATAACATTCAACGTGCCTTTGTCTCACAAAAAAGAGCAATACGAACTATGGTTCGAATTCCATCATGGGATAGCAGCAGAGAGCATTTCAAAAAGCTTGAGATACTAACAGTACCCGCCCTCTATATATTGGTCCTGTTGACGGATGCAATCAAGCATAGATATCGCTTCGAAACGGATGAGTATTAAGAAGAAAATCCAGGACTTAAAACATGACTCCTATTATTGCACCCCATCTTGTGGTGGTCGAGCATACTGCCAGAGTTCAAGCCGTGCGCCTATTCAACAGAATGCCAATCGAGCTAAAGGGACTTGTTAATCATAAGATGTTTGGTAACAGGTTAAAAAAATACTTGCTCGACAAATGTTTATATGATATTGACGATTTTTGAAATTACAAATTCCTTCCTTTTATTTCTACTAAAGTTTTGTTGGCTTAATTTTTATTTGTACTCTTGACTTGAAACTTTTAAATTGTATCTTATAAATTTTTGTTTTAGTTAATGGACATTGTTTTTCATGAATTTCTTTAATGTTATGCTTCTACTGTATGTATTCAAACACAATTGACCTTGTTTATGAATAAATATCTTGTCTTGTCTTGTCACCGAAAACGGTAAAAACCTATAATAAAGTATGTAATAATGAGGTAAGACAATGTGGCCATAAATCGAGCATGCGAGTGGGACACGCGTGAGATCGGTACCGATTGAGTCGTCGTCGATTGTCACCGGGGTGTTGTTAACGGGTCGCTCTTCTTTACCGAGGGCGTGATCGACTACTTATAGCGCATACGGTACTACTTAGGGCATAATGCCAGTATCATTCTTATTTCGTAAGGCATAAGAACCATAATGGGTAACATATATGCATAAATGTAAGTATTTAAAGCGCCTGTAATCTGAGAGGAAGATATTAAAAATATCTATACCACGATAGGTGTAGAATAAGTAGTACCTTATTAAAACAACTACGTACTCGTAAGGTTTACCTTGTCGGTCTGACTGATTCATCATTATTGGTATAATACTCTTTTTTCATTCCGACATTTTATCATCTTGCCTCGTCAGCCGAGTTTATTGATGTATAAATAATGCACCAGTTAGATGCAATCAAAGGGATATCACTTTTCTATACATGTAGATATGGAAAGGAGGGTAATGCGTTTCTTTACTAATAGTAAAGTAACGCTTTACCATATCAAACGATATCAAACGATATCGGATATCGAAGATGTTTTACTTATAGCTTTCCTAAGTATCTATTGCAGTTAGTCTAAGTAATTTGGAGTAACTTTGATGTCATCCAAATATACGTATGTACACGCTATGCCAATTTTGTATAAACTTACCCAGAAAGGAAGGAGAAGACAGCTTCGAGATTTCTGAAAACAAAAAAAAACACCATCAAACTAAAGGTAGACATCACCAATAATATGGAGTTCGAGCAGCTGCGATTCTAGTACTCTTAATGGGACGTCGCGTGATATCGCTGTCATTCTGAAAGACATGAAAGTGAGAATATCCCCGTGACCTACCCGGGAGGCCACGTTTTGAATCGAGCATCATATTCAAGTTACAATCTGTATTTATTGCTACGGTAGCCTAGTGGTTCAGGCATGCGGCTGTCAAGCTGCGGTCGTGGGTTCAAATCCCGGCTCGTACCAATGAGTTTTTCGGAACTTACGTACGGAATATTTACCGTTAGCTTTTCGGTGAAGGAAAACATCGTGAGGAAACCGGTGTAATCCCAATAAGGTCTAGTTTTCCCTCGGGGTTGGCCTTCCAGGCCAGATGGCAGTCGCTTTCGTAAAACTAGTGCCTATGCCAAATCTTGGGATTGGGTGTCAAAGCGGACCCCGGGCTTCTTTAGGGACATTACCGGGAATAACGCTAGGAGGATGATGAATCTGTATTTATTGCTTACACGTAATATATATACGTACAAGCAGTTTTAAGTGTTTAAACTAGGCTCACGGTTAGTTTAGCTAAGGAAACCACTCCTACGCAGAGATAAATCAAGTTGATTAGTTAATTTCGTCTGCAACTGGCTTGGAGCTAAGAATGTCCTTCCTGCAGTACAGGAAACTATCGCTCGCCATCGCAGGATGCCTACTTAATAACAATAAACGTTTTTGATATAGAAAGATATTAGGGTAATATTTGGGACCAGCAGTAATGAAACACACGCCTTCCGATGCAACGTATAATCAGACTGAAAGCTACCCACATATATGACACCTCTCCACTTAATATCAACCCCCTTCAATAACTTACGACTAATTATTTAATACAGAACAACGAATTGATTCCCTGGGCACTTAACATTCGGGTAGGCAATTCCTTAAATCATTCATTTCTAACACAACTACATGCGAAAAGAATAACTAAACTTTGTACTTAGGTACTTTAACATATATCATCATCAATCAAACATAAGGTTACATTCGTGTACATAAATTGGCTGTGAGTATACCTACTGTAACTTGGTAGCAAAGGTAATAATAATTAATGTTGACAACCAACTTGATACGGCTTATATTCCAACACTCGTTGTATAAGTTTGACCTTATGGCCTGTTAAGGAACCAAAATAATAATAATTAAGGGTTAAAGCTATATGTATACCTATACTTATAGCTAATCTATTTCTAGCGGGCGTAATATTTTATTACGATGAGGTAAAGGCCTAAGCAACCTCGGTGAGCGCACTGTCGGTGGCGGTGTTGGATGTTTTGAAGTAGTCGGCGAGTGACTGTTACCGACATTCTTGGTCGGTGTTTGCTGCCTGACTACTTCCGGTAATGTTCCCGGCCCAGAGCGTTCATCCCACACCTCACCTAGTACTACTGGGACCTCGCCCTCGCCCCCGGCGACCGCTGCGATCTCCTCCTCGCCATTATCCGTATTCGGCCAAGTAACATTAGAAAACCTAGTCCTACGTCTAATTTGATCGATATGTCTTTGTAATAAACTCCCTTGACCGTTATCCACTATATACCTATTGGAGCCTATTTTATCGACTACGGTACCTTTTGCCCACCTATCTCGACTTGTATAGCTGCGCGCCCAGACCGGCTCGCCCTGCGCCACGGCGCGCGTGGAGCCGCCGGCGGCGCGCGCCTGCCGCTGCTGCGCCTCGTGGACGTGCTGCTCCACGGCCCCTTCGCCGCGCAACAAGTCTAGGCGTGTCCTCAGCGTGTGCCTCATAAGCAGCATCGCCGGGCTTTCGCCTGTCGTGCTCTGCGGACTATTTCTATAGGCCATCAAATAAGTTTATAAGGCGGCGTCAACGTCTACATTATCTCGATACGCCTTCTTTAGGGCGCGTTTACACAGTTTCACAGCACATTCTGCCGCGCCATTTGACGATTGATGATAAATTGGTGAGAAATATTGGCGTATACCGTTGCATTTTAAAAACTCACCATATTCAACACTCGTAAATGGTGGACCCTGGTCGGACACTACCTCCGCTGGTAATCCAAAGCGCGCGAAAGTCTCTCGAAGTACCCTAATTATCGACGAGGCGTTAGTTCGTGGCATCTCGAAAATCTCTATCCACTTCGAGCCCGCGTCCATTAAGACAAAGAACATTTTATTTTTAAACGGGCCCAAAATATCAACGTGCAATCTACTCCAAGCCCGAGGCGGATAAGGCCAGGGCGAAGGCTGCGTGCGCGCAGGCTCCGGCGCCTCTGCCGCGCACGTGTCGCAGCGCCGACACAGCGCCTCCACGTCAGCGTCCACCCCCGGCCACCACACATAGCTGCGCGCCATTGCTTTCGTTTTCACCATACCCATGTGACTCGCGTGTAACTGCTTTAATATTACATTCCGCAATTCGAACGGTATTATCATTCTGTAGCCCCACATCAAACAGCCCCGATCTATGTATATTTCGTTACAGCGGACATAAAAGGATTTTACTTCATCTTCTGGGCGCCCTGCAGGCCAACCAGATTGTACATAAGCCATGATTCTACTCAACACTATATCTTTCCGAGTGGCATTCCTAACGTCGTCATTAGTTACCGGCAAAAAGTCTTCTACAAAATTAACATATGTCACCTCTGCGTGATCCTGACTTTCCTTGCCCGCCTGCGGTAAGCGAGACAACGCATCCGCGCAATTCTTAGCCGACGCCACGTACTCGATTTCGTAATTATACCCAGATAGGAGAACGGCCCAACGCTGTATACGGGAAGCGGCCATCACTGGTATACCCACCTTATCGCCAAATATGTGCGTAAGCGGTTTATGATCTGTTCTTAATATGAACTTCCGGCCATATAGATATTGATGAAATTTTCTTACACCAAAAATGATACCCAGGGCCTCCCTGTCGATCTGTGCGTATGCGCGTTCTGCCGCACTGAGCGCCCGCGACGCATACGCGATGGGCCGCTCGCCCTCCGCCGTGAGGTGCGATATATATCACCGATGCGACGCCCACGCCGCTTGCGTCCGAGGTCAAAACTAACGGCAATGACACTGAATAATGCATTAACACCTCGCTTGAACATAATGCACTCTTGATCCTATCGAAAGCTACCTGACACTCGTCATTCCACTCAAATTTAACCCCGGCCTTCAGTAACTTATATAATGGAGCTAATACCGAGCTCACGTTTGCCACAAATTTAGAATAATACATAATGAGACCTATGAATGCTCTCAACTCCGACACGTTTGTCGGCGCCGGAGTGTTCGTTATAGCCTCTACCTTGTCAGGGCATGTATGTACTCCTTCCTTACTAATGACATGGCCTAAGTACTGAACTGACTTTTGAAAGAACGCACACTTCTCTTTTTTTTACTCGTAACCCAAACGCTTGCAACCGATCGAAAACTTTATATAAATTATCGATGTGACTTCTCGTGTCCGGCCCCGTAATAATTACATCATCTAGGAATACGCCGACGTACGGCAGGTCCGCAAACAGCTGTTCGAGGCGCCGCTGAAAAATTCCTGGGCTGGACGAAAGTCCATAAACAAGCCGATTATACCTGAATAGACCTTTGTGGGTATTTATGACTGTAAGCTTCTTAGATTCATCTAACTCAAACTGGGCATACGCCTGGGATAAATCTATTTTGCTGAACCTTTCTCCACCGTCTAGACGTACTAACAAATCTTCCACGGGCAGTGGATAACGGTCAACTTCAAGTACTTTATTCAAGGTCAACTTATAGTCTGCACATATTCTAATGTTACCGTCTTTCTTAACAACGGGCACGATGGGCGTGGCCCAGTCGGAGCGGTCGACGGGGGTGAGCACGCCGTCGCGCACCAGCTGCTCCAGCGCGCGCTCCACCGGCTCGCGCAGTGCGTACGCCAGCGGGCGCGCGCGCAGGAACACCGGCTGTGATCCGGGTCGCAGGTGGATTCCCACTCGGCCGCCGGTGAACCGGCCCAAACCCTCTTCAAACACCTTACAGAATCTGGAACTAAATTCCGTTACATTAAAACTTCCATTTTCACATAAGTAGTTTATATCCTCCCACTTATAGCTTGGTAACTGAATATTTAAGGCCGCTATCCATTGTCTCCCCAAAAGAAGTGTTTTACCGTTCTCAATGACATATAAATCTAAATATTCCTTTCGATTTCCGTATTTAACTAATGGTGTAATTACACCTAACGGTTTAACTACTTCACCAGTATAATATCTTAGCAACACCTTAGATTTCTTAATCTCTAAATCTGCAAAATCGCACTTGCATAAATCAGAACTTATACAACTTACGGCGCTGCCCGTGTCACATTCCATACTCACAGATTTGTTATGCACATTAATGGGCACCATAATAGGCTTACAATGTGAAACTGATAATTGATTTATAGTAACTACAATTACCTCGTCACTGCCGTCTGTATCAGTGTCCGTTAACACTTCTACGCTGTGTTGCGCCGCTACATTAGGACAGACGCGGCGCAGGTGTCCTTCGCGGTTACACACCCGACACACGTATCTCGCAAATTTGCACTGCGCCGGAGCTTCGGCGTGGGAACCCCCGCACACTGTACATTGCCGCGAGGAGTGCCCCGCCTGACCCGTAGGTACTGGATACCTCGCGGCCCCTGTCATCAGCTGGCCGCTCGCGCGCTGCCCGCGTGCTGAGCCCTGCCCGCGCTGCCCGAACTGCCCCCGCGAACCTGACTGCCCACCGCTTGCCTGTGTCGCGGAGCCAGCGCTGCGCTGCCATGCTCCCGCTATGGCCTGACAATCCACTAGCTTGCTCTCAGTCGGTCGCTTGTAGGATCCTTCTACCACGGCCGCGTCCTTCTCCGCTGCTGCCATGCTCACTGCTAGCGTGTACGCCTTGGCAAAATCCAGATGGCCTTCCGCAAACAATCGCTGCCTTATTGTCTCACTACTGATGCCACATACCAGCTGATCCCTGAGACTCTCTTCAAGCCAGAGTCCGAACTCACATGTCTTCGACATCCTCTTTAAGCTAGCCACGTACTCGGCAATACTCTCGTTGTTAGCCTGCTTCCTATGACGAAATTTGTAACGCTCGGCTAACGCACTTGGTTTCGGTTGCAAATGTCGTTCCATTATGGCGGTTAACACATCAAATGCTTTTTCACCTCACCGGCTCGAAAAGGCTTGCTTTATCGCTCAAAATCTGCGCCCAAAAGTCCATTTTATCCGCTAGCGTGGAAAGAGTTTTTGAATTTGGAACGTGACGGTCGATCGCGAGACCCAGTTTTTTTCTATACAGAATGAGAGGTTCGTTCAGAAACTGATGGTGTTATGCCAATAATAAACTGTTATTATTTAGATAAAATAAAATTAATAATTAAGTAGGTACATTCGAAATATTAACATTTAGACTGACTTATAAGGATAAAATACGAATAAATCATTTTAAAATGTAGATTTATTTTTCTAAAAATTTCGCCAAATTTGGAACGCACCGTTTGAAAACTTAATTTAAGAAAAAACTCATATACATTTAATTTTCTTTTGTTCTAAAGCTACAGACAGTAAAACCAAAATAATGGTGGTTATTTATAGATTTTAGTGCAGAAGATATATATAGATATATATATATAAATTTTGATGCCTGCTAAGTTAGCGGAAAAAGTGAAATACCTAAGCGTATTTGAGTCTTAGTTTAAACCGTGATTACCCAACAATACTTTGACTTTTTTTGTGTAGGTAAGCGTGAGGTTATTTAAAGCTGCAAAAATATTTAATAATTATAAAATGATGAGATCTTGATGAGATGTAAAACCTTTATTGAAAATGAGTATAAGGTCCAAATTACTTCCATTACATTTACTTACCTACAATTTTCCTCGCGGTGGTGAGGTGAAAAATTGTGTGTTTCGCTCGGCAGCAAAATTGTTTGGCGTCTCGTGCCTTGAAAGCCTCGCTATGCTCAGGATTGTACTTTTGAACCATTCGCTTCGCTTATGGTTCAATTTTACAATCCTTCGCTAGCTCGGCTTTCAATACTAAGCACTTGCGCCAAACAACAACTTTGCAGCCTTGCATAACAAATAACTATTTCACTCGGTTTCGCTGGAGTACACAAACTCACTAATAGTTCATAACTTTCGGCTCCCATCACCGTAATTAAGGTCGGCACCTTCAATTCATTAGCAATTTTGTTTGCCAAAAAGTATTGTTCCAGCCGCTCGATGTATAACCTCCAATCATCCGTCTGTACTTTAAACTCGCCAATCTTGCCCACCGACATTTTATTGTTTATCTTGCACTATAATTACCACAACACGCACGGATTACACAATTACTCGTCGCCAGAAAGATATTAGGGTAATATTTGGGACCAGCAGTAATGAAACACACGCCTTCCGATGCAACGTATAATCAGACTGAAAGCTACCCACATATATGACAGTTATAACCAACATCATTTTGATAATGAGCTAAGTACCGAATAAATACCAAAGTTTTCCGTTTTTACAGGCATAAAGAAAGTATGGAATAGAATAATCTACACATTGCATTTTGGAATGAAAGTGGTGGAAAACTAAAAGCCATACAATTTCTACATAAGTTAAACTTGTACTAAAAAGTCCTGAATACTGAATAGAATACAGGAAGTAAATTTTAACGAACCTTTTATTTCTTGTGATCAGAAAATATTTTTACCTACATTCCTAGTCACACAATCAATTAAAGCCTTAAACGGATTGTTACTATTTTTGTTACACCTATTTATATTCTTTATATCCTGCCTTCTATGAAAACCGTACTAATTTGCAGTAGGTGCCGAACCTTTTCGTAGCTTGAATCTACATAAAACCCAAAACCATATTTCTCAATGCCACCGAAGCGTTGATCGTTTGATCGTTCAAGTAATATATATTAATAACCGTCCGTAGTGTCAATAAATAGCCATCAACGCCCATTAACGAGGGAGCATTGGTCATTAGAGGGAACATTTCAAAATCAAACCCAACTTGGTGCGCTGACAGAGCGGGAAAGTTGCGCTAATTGCCTCGCTTACTCTTTAAACAGAAAAAAATAACTTAATAAGTAAACTGTTATAGTAACTTTGTACTAACAAAAAATGTTAGGTAGGTATTATGCAATTAAACTAGTACAACAAAAACCAAAAATTACGTCTAGTTCTGATAACTACAGATACTGTCTTATTTTATAAATATATTGAGTTGCAAGTTAATTTAGAAACAATGCGATGCCCTCTCAGGCTTCATGTTTGAAACTTACTGTAACATTGTACCATACCGTAACAACTAAATGATTATTACATTTATTACCTTACTGCCACCGATGGTGGTTAACACAGGAAGGTCTAACAGCCGTCTATACAAAATCTAACCTCACCATTAGTCTTACAAAACCGCAGAAAATCTGTAGCTGTCTATCTACTGCATTTTATTATTTCAGAATGGCAGATGGCTCTTTCAGGCTAGAGAACTAAGCATATATTGAATATAGGGCCCAACTGTAATAAGGTAGGCCTACTGATCCAATCGCGGAGCAACCAATTAATGTATCTACGTTTCGTGTAAAACTATCTTAATGTCATTATTATATTTTTGTGAGTTAATTTTAAATTATGGAGTTGGCACACAGCGAGACGTTTAAATAAATTTAAAATTCAGTTGGCAGTATTTGAAGGTAAGTAAGTATTCAAACTTACTCGTGCTAAGTTAGTGGTAATTGGTAATAAGAAAATTACATTAAATATGTTGGTAGATTTTTATTTTGTGCTTCCGCTAAAACCCTGATTTTTTATTCCGTGGAATTCTGACGTTTAATGATCTTGCCAGGCAAAAAAATCTCCTTTGACTTGTGGTGAGAAAAGGAAAGAAAAAATAATCAAGGGACGTAAAGAACAGTCCTTGTATTATATTTTCAATTATAACCTTTTTTTTATTTAACAAAATATAAACCTTTTAATTTTTGATTGCGTCATTTAAGTAACATAAGTTATAAAATATTTTAGCGAGGCAAAGAAATTTAAGGCTCGAATCATTTTTATAATTATCATATATTGCAAACCATCGGTTCAAAATTATATTTTTTTGCACTAAATTGTTCTACATATTTTACAATTATTTTTATGAAATGGCTTAGTTCTGATGTTTCATTATTTTATTTCTTTCTATTATTCTAATACCTTCCAAAAGTAACGTAGTTTATCTCCCACTCCAAACTGGCAAGTAGTTGCGGATTAATACGACAATTAGTTCAGAACACCAGAACTACTATGACGTAAATATGTCTTTATTGCAGAACATTTCTTAAAATCCTACTAATATTATAAATCATTAAATTCCAGAACATATTACCCTAACAATGTATGGGGCTGAGGTCATGATTCCAAGAAAAATCTTAATATATTCAGAGACATTTATCGAACGACTCAACAGGGATGTTTGGATGTTCGTTTCTCAATCACACACAGGCAAAGATCAGTTTACTCGTCACAAAAAATAATGTACTAGTATTACGTTGGTGAAAATGTTGCCGACTCCTGAAACGTCAAATTTTGACAGCCGTCAGAATTCCAAGGAACGAAAAATCAGGGTTTAGGATAGTTTTTATCAGACAGCGACAGTTAATAAAAGGGGGCGAAAGTTTGTACGGAGCTACTACGATGTAAATGAGTTCCGAGCGGACGGAGTCGCGGGAAAAGCTAGTTTTAAATATAGCTATGTTTTTAGTATCTTTATAAGATAGCTAATTAAGTACCAGCCACCATCAAAGTATCCAAATTTAAGTTAATTAGTGCTGCAGGTGACTAATTATTACTTCAAAATGTTCACGAAGCAACTTCAGACGGCGGTCCACTCCAGGAACGAAGAAAATAATAAATCAAATGAAACCGCCCACTAAACTAATTTAGGCACAAAATAGTAAGTTCTAATTGGGTACTGAATATAATTACTAGTGTCTCTGTAGCTGTACAACTCGCGACCCTGTCTTTTTTTTTACTATATAAATTTCCAAAAATTGAATCTACAAAAAATCTATAAGTCGATATAATGATTGAACCTGATCACAAAATTTTACGGGAATCGGTTGAGAAATGCGACCTGTAGAGGAAAACAGCCGGAAAAACGGGCCTGTGGACATGTGGGCATGTGGGCATGTGGACATCCGAACATACGAAAGAATTTTGTCCCAATCTGAAACGGAGAATTTCGTTTTCTTCATTCGCTCGTTCAATTAACTAGGTAATAAAGTACACATGCCTAGTGTTATTAGCCTACTTTGACATTTAAAATTGGATACGTTTAATTTCCTCCCGGTGTTTTCCTTCACCAAAGCGAACGGCAAATATTCCGGCAACGGTATACACATAAGTTCCTAAAACTCATTGGTACGATCCGGGATACGAACCCACGACCGCCGCTTGACAGCCGCATGCCTGAACCACTAGGCTACTCTAGTTCTAATATCTACCCTTACTTCAAAACAAATGGTTTTTTTACAGTTTAACTTTATTGAATTAATTATAACTATCTACTATGCTCCTTATGATAAAGGTTGAAGGCAGATTGCATCAATTTCATCATACATTATATTCATATTATATTGTCATATGACATCGAAGCTTGCAATCTCACTGTAGCAACCGAGATGACCTCCCAATAATCGACACCTTATGAAACGGGCTTTAAAACAACAACGGTTATATAACTTAAAACATGTTCAATGTGAACAGCATTGAGCAGTTGTTATGCAGCAGTTTAATAAAAAAACTGTTGAATCAAAATGCAGACCGAAATTAAAATTCCATTCCAGTCATATGGCACTGACAATGGCCCAGTTACTAATGGCCAGGCCCGGCTTTTTAACATGTTTATATATAATCAAGCAAACTGGTATGAATTTAATTTAGTTTTAATGAGTTGATTCGTCATGGTTGCTCGCAGATTGTTACTGTGATTTTGCTAAGCGCTAAAATTGCTGTCGATTTGACTATCTTGTACATATTTCTAAACCACCTCCAAAAGCCGGTTAATATTGATATAGCTGATTTAAATCAAATAGTATACGTTATACTTGCGCAATATAACTTAATCAATTACACTAATTAATTCCACTACTAGAACATGTCTAGAAACCGTTTTCGCCACTTCTTCAGTCAATTTTAGATTTCGTTTTGATTCTTGTCGAAAATAACGCTTCCGTATCAGAGAACCTGGGATAAATTGCAGTACAAACTGCTCTCATAGAATCATATTATACATATAGCTATGAGTTCTCTGAAATGTCACTAACAGTCACGTTCTAGTTTGCCTTTTGTTTGCCTTAGTAGTTTAACATTTACACTGAACTTTCAAGTTCCTATAACAAGATACAACCACATAGGTTACTGTCAGGATATCACAGTTAGGCGTTGTAAAATTATACGCACGAATTCAGACTCTTACGAAGTTACGGAAATTATAGCTGAATACTTGGGCAAACCCTTTTTTTGTTCTCATTCGGCGTCAAAAGTTGACAAAAACTCTCGCTTTTCCTGCAACGTTATCATACGACTGTAAACATAAATAACAGTATCTGTTACCGGTTTCGCGGAGACAAGGTCGGAGACAGGTTTCGTGCGATCAGTCATGACTCGGTTACAAGTGGGCAAAATCTCCGTTGCCGTAATAATTATGCTGCCGTAGAATTGCGTTTTATATGACGAATCTTAGTAAAATTAACTTTTACTTGCATTTTATAGACAATTGGAATAGCTATTTATTGTTATTTATAAAAATAACAATAAATAGCTAGCCCCAGTTGCATTACTAAAGTCGATTGCTTGTTGAGTCTCATGAAAAGTGCGATGATCTTTGCTATGTATTTACTTGGTAACTAACAAGCCCGAAATTATCTCAAAAAAATCAGCCAAGTGCGTGTCGGGACAGGAGCAGTGTAGGGTTCCACAGTTTTTGCCTGTCTTTCTTAGTTACGTCCAATGTTACATCGACACCTGCGGGCCAAGTAAATTATTACGTCGGCCGAATTTGTACGAAAGTGTGCGTTTCTAAGTACATTTCAAATTGGTCGACTATTACTCGGTAACTATAGTTTTTCTTTTAAATTCTTTATATGTTCTACTGCCATGACTTTTTTTTAAGAAACCTATAATATTTTTGAACAAGCTATAGCAACGATACCTCACACTGGGTTAAACGAGAAAAAAATACATGCCCACTTTAGGTGTAAAGGACCTCACATCTAGGTACCCCAAAAAAGAAAAACTTTCAAGATTTTATTCTTCAGTTTTGTCGTGATTGATTTATATACCCATGCCGAATTCCAGTTTCCTAGTCTTACTTAGTAATGGTTACTGAGCTAAAGCCAAAGACGGACGGACAGACGGTCGGACGGACGGATGGACGGTCAGACGGACATAGCGAAACTATAAGGGTTCCTTGTTGACTACGGAACCCTAAAAACATTACGAAGTACGTCTAGAACATGTTTAGCGGTCAAAGTATACTACTTTGATACGTGTCATGCATGAAATCTTACAAAATGCGCCGTATAATATTTATTATCAGGCACTTAAGGCCCCGTAGGTTCAGCGAAGTTAAGCGAACAGAGTTTTTGAAACAATATAATGCGTCTGTTTATAATAATATAGTTTAAAAAAAATACGAATAGTAATTTTGAGGCTTTTCTGCAGGGAAATCAGTGTTTAGAAACATGATTAAGCAATTTTCGCTCGATAGAAAAAAATCACGAACGTAGGTCTAAAAGGGTCTAAAATACACTTAAAATATATCTTACAATTTATGCACAAAAGCTAAAAATATTAAGATGGCTTCTAAAAATCGGCAATATCATGTTTGAGAGAAATCAGTGTTTACTTTTTTATTTATTTAAACGGCAAAAAAAAAATAATTAAAAAACATGATTTCCGCGCTTCCGAGCACGCACTTCCATCTCGTTCACGCTTAAGCTCAGTGAGAGGGAGAGAAGACCATGAACCTACGGCGCCTTAAGCTGAAGTAGGTACCTACCTACTTCAGTTTTTATAAGGAACTTCTTTATTGCATAAAATTACGTAATTTCAATTTTGTACTTCAATAAGATTGACCTCGCTGTGTAATGTAACGCGCCGATTTATTCAAATCAATTGGACATAAATTACTTTTCATTTGATGTTAAAAAAATATATGAAAAGCAAACGCCGAGTCTCACACATGCCCCATGTCACGTTGACGAAGTGCACGCATCTTGTGATAAATCGTTATCAACTAGTTAGGGCAATAATCGTGTAAAATAGAACACTACTCTATTTTGCATTTATTTAGTACTAGGTTCCGCCCGCGACTTCGTCTGCTCTTTATTTTAACCCATTTAACTATTATTTATTTTAACCCAGGCTATTAAATTATCTTCGTGCAAAATTTCATTCAAATCGGTTGAACCGTTTTACCCTAAACTTGGCAAAAACTAAAAAAATCGTGCGTTCAAGCCTCATCTGTGCCGTATAGAGCGCGAAAAATCGTTCTACAAAAAAATGCAAAAATGTGTGCATTTAAAGATACACTGTCATCCACACATCCAAATATCTAAACATCCAAACTTTCGCATTTATAATAGTATTAGCAGGATAAAATTGTAAGTAGGAAGGTAATCAAATCAGTGGAGTAAAAATCCAGCTATGAGACATTTGAGTTTAGCTAACTAAAGCAAAAAGCCAAAATACTTATGCAAAAACATGTTCACAATTTTATTTTTAAAAAAATCCGACAGGAAACAGTGTTTTTAAGGTGTTTGTCTGTGGACTTATTTTTGTGCGGTTCTGATGCGGTGCGGTTCAGTTCAGTATGAATATATAAGTGCATACAATTTACTCATAAATGTACCTATCCCATCATTCTTATATCAGCGGATTAAGGTTTCGGTATCTACATATTTATGAGAGGACTAAATCGATACATATTTTTGCGCTTTGGCCATATGGAAAAGTATGCTCAAAATTTACTCAAAGCAATTCGTCGTATACAATTCATAATTATTTTTTAATCTAGTTTTGCAATATGTCAACCCATAATAGTTATCAACAATGTTAAGGTTTCAACCATTACAATGTTTTCTGATAACTTTTAAGTTCTAGGTGTGAAACAGAACACCTTCAACTTCAACCCAATAATTAGATAAACAATGACCTACTTTCAGAATAAGAGCCACTAGACTTATTGCTACATGTACTCGGGGGCCAAAGACCCTAATTCCACGTAAATATTTACGCAATTTTATGACATACAGTGGCACTACCAGTGTAATAACAACCACATATGTGCTTATATAAAATTAATCGGAGTGCGGTGACTCGTCACTTTACCTCTTGGGTGCCCCGCTTTTCGGTAACTTTAATCTCATCTCACCTTTTACTCATAAATATATTTTGACGAGAGGTTAAATCATGTTACAGAATATGGAGGCAGGATTGACCATGCTCACCACTTCGGTGAACAAAACATATACTTACCGCGTATTGGTTCGAAACATGTCGAGCGATATCTGACCTTAAAGACTTGTGTGACCCGTTTCAATATATTTCAATAGGTAGGTTAATATTTGTAAAATACTCTACAATTTGTTTGGAAGTTCAATATTCAACGGATCCGTTGTTGCTCTGGAGTTTATAATCACCCGTTTCCATTATTTTTCTCTCAACTCAACACTACTCTCATCATTTATCTTAGGAGAAAATTGCAAAAAAGTAAAAGGGAATAAACTGTTGAAAGCATATTTGTATCAAAATCATAGATCTGAATATAACATTCCAATACGTCAAGGTAGCCTTGGACGTAACAAATAATAGTACTTAGGCACCTACAAGTACCAAGTATCTTATAGTCTTGCGATTTACCGGTTAGCAAACCTGTCACACAGAGAGCATAGAAAATAAAATGAAATACAACCAAGTGAACAATAACCAAATAATTAAAATTAATTAAGTACTACAGATAAATCGCATCTTATAGGAAAGTATCAAGTTTGGTTTGCCATAGACGGTAGATTACAACAACGTTAAAAAGATTACGTACCTACGTAACATACATTCATAATCATAATAAACAAAGAATATATTGAGCAAAAACATTATACCTCTGACTTGAATTGAAAAGAGAAACAATAAATACTCTACCTGCATAATAACACTAAAAAAAACTGAAAATATCTCATTACGCACACTTCAACTTTAACCACTTGTTTCCAACAATATTTCACTCACACATACTCCATTACGAAAAATATTGACACAAAAACGGGAGGGAAAAGAGGATGTAAACCGATCTGGCGCACGCGCGGCGCTGAATGTTTTGAGCAAATCGCGTGGTAAAGAAAGATGCGCCCACGCAACTCGCGGCTATTACTAGAGCTTCTCGGCCCTCTGGCAAGGTTGCCTGGAATACCACGATTTGTCCCACTTATAGGTCTTAACACAGCAACAATAGGTCTAAAAACTCTTATGTTATGTTAATGTCATGGTCAACTGAAAATGTGTTTAACTATAATTAGCGTAGCGTCCAAATAGATTATAGGTTATTATTGTAGCTATTTACTACGTTAGTGTCCTGTATAGGTAAAATAAATTAGTCTTGCTCTTATTTTGATCACTATTGGTGCTAAAATTATCCGCCGGCGGCAATGACACTTTTAGATGCCTGATTGAAAACCGATGATAAAATTGGATCTAAGAAGAGAATCTACATCATTCATTTTAATAAACATACCACAACTTAAGTTAAATGTGGATATGACACAACCACATCTTATTTACTTCTTGTACCTTTAACAACAAATGAGAGTAAAAATCTTCACCATTCTCAGAATGCTAGAATCATCGTCACGCTGAATGTTTAGTACATTCAGTCTGTGGATATCACATATGATAATTGTTATTTGCTTTCACGCAGCTTTGTAAATTCGGATTTTTAGACTATCTTGAGATACAATCGGCGGAGGAGTGGGGAGTTTTAGGATATTATTTAAGACACTTAAATAGGAATATTCTAATTCTTAACTGGCTACCAAGGAATTCCCATCTTAAATCTAAGAAACCTGAGCTACTGTAAATCGATAATTGTAAGTATTAAAATGAAATGATGATATAATGGGTAGTATCTTGGATAATAATCAACTCACCTACCTACACAGCTTGCAGTTAATTCTTCTCTGACTTTATGTAGGTAATGCGGCTCGTACAAATATACAAGCATAGAGATTGAAAAAACACAACGGGTTTAAACCGGTCGTCGCACATTGCCGGCAAAATTAATTTGTACATAAACCTACTAGGAGTGGTTTTATTCCATTTCAGCTATTTCCACTTTCGTAACCATCGCATAAACCTAATCGTATAAACAGTTTCAGATTGTGTTTGTAAATGTTTACCTACGCTCTGATATCGCTTTGACGTTGATATGGGCATGCAGATGTACTCGTAATGCAACTGCATCAGTAAAAAAGTTCACTATGAGAACGGGGCAGCAAAATAAATCTAAGTACATACGACATCTTGACAGGATTTGGATGCCGTGCTCGTCACACGGCAAAATGAGCATAAATCGCATATATAGATTTTTTTAGTCGTCACTTTTCCGTAATTAAAAATATATACACGATGATTTTTAATCCGTGATCGAAAAATATTGATTAACAGCCAAAACGGATTTCTATGGATGAGGTTTTATGCAATTAAATCACTGTTTAGTTCATTAAAGTTAATGATAATGTAAACACGCATATATCCACTGAATGTTTGGTCACCCTACGAGTACATTTCTTGAAGTTAAGTAGATACGTCTAACACACATATGTAAAATTTTCACAAACTACCGTTAGGGTGACAATTATTTTGAATTATAAAGTGATGCCTTATTCAGTTTTCTTCAGAAAAAATATGTCTGTTTTAGGTAATTTTGAGTTAATCGTGGTTGGTATCAATTACAAAATTAGAAAATGTACTCCTGATCACGAATTAAAAATCATCGTGTATATATTAATACAGGCTCGTGAGCTCTACTGCTCACATATCCACTAGAACATGGTAGGTATTCCGATGCTACAGTTCGATTTCTACATTAAAAAAAAACATATGTTTTGAATATTGATGTTTAATTTTTTACACAGTTCTGTATTTAAATAAGTTAAAAGAAGAAGACACTTTAAATATTTAAACAAATCTAACGATATCCCATGCGTCACATTTGACCACGCGTCAAATATTCGTGTGATCGGGACAAATGCTTTATGTCCGACATAAACGCGATTATGCTAGGCACGTGAAGTTAATATAAGTCTTGCAAAAAGTTAAATACGCCCATATGTAAACACTTGCCTGTAAAAGTAGCCGTTAAGTCAGTTGCATTGCACGTTGCACGCAGGTAAAGGTTGTGATGTAATGTCTTGTTCCGAAGACGAGCCTCGAAAGTGGTCGAGCCGGTTAGACCGACCGGTTGCACTTGGTAGGGTTGTCACCGCGAGCGACCCGTAATGAGGTGGACATGTCTATTTATAAACGGTTTATGAATTTTATGATTCTTTTAGTGCAATCTAGCTTGACAACTAATGGGATAAGTTTAGTTAGGTAATGGACAAATGTCATTTGATAATTAGTTTATTAATAGGTAAATAAGTACTTTCGCAATGTAATCTGATATGTCTAGGTATATATCTATGCACTTGCATTAGGAACTGGAAGCTAGGGTAGAAATTATAAAGGCGAGTCCGGTGCGCCATATTTTCGTTCAAATATGTTTTTCTAGCAATTTTTCTTTGACGAGATTGATGGATAACATGTTTGATGTTTAAAATACACGAAAACAGTGGCTCAGCTTTAAGTTTTGTTTTATTGACCTACATATATATACTTAGGTACTAGGTTATTATCCATACCCAATAACTATAAGGTGGAGATAATGCATCAAGCTTCAGCTTTATATCAGCTTATACATCCAACAAAAAAACAAAAAAATAAACTTAAAGATAATGGGAGTAAGTTATAACGTTCGTTTTTCCTCGTGAATCATTGGCATCTTAACAAGACGGATAAGTTTGAGAACAACTGCTTACAAAGGCATCCCAGCTAGAGCGACTCATGCCTAATACTGTCACAAAAATTAAAATGCAACGGTAACAAGTGACAGCCCTGCGCAATCAGCGTACTTCAAGCGATTCCTGATTGGCCACTGTGTCATCGGACCAAGCCGAGTTGACCGAGTATCATCAACATGAGGCCGACAATGATTATTCGCACTTTTTCTTTCTAGAAATTGCACTAGACTTCCATTGTTCGTACTTCCTAAACATCAGTTATCGTCCGTCTTAATGCCGTTAAACACCAAAGCAGACATATCTATTACAAACACAACCTCGTATTTCTTTTTTACCTGAGTTACAAAAGTAACTGTAATACTCGTCCTTAAAGTTCATATTTAAAATACTTGATACGTGCACGACAATGATTTGACATTGATTGTCATCTTAACTGGTTTCCATAGTATCATTAATCAATTCTGCCCATTATAGACGTAATGGAGCTGAGAAATACATTGGATAATTGGATTTGGATTGGCCGTAGATTTTTTTATCGCCATTGCTAAGCCATTGTCGTGCCACGTATTACAGTTAGTCAATATCCTGTTATGACATTGTTTCGTAATATTATTTCACTGCATCTCTTTCACAGTTTACATAGGCAAATAAAAACTTGTAAGTAAAGGAACGGAGTTGGATAAGGCAGCGTTATTAAGTATCTCATCATCATCATATCAGCCGAAAGAAATCCATTGCTATACATAGGCCTCCCGAAGAGAGTGCCACAATAACCGGTCCTGCGCCACCCGCATCCAGCCAAGTCATCAGTCCACCTCATCATTAAGTATCTAACGCATAATTTTACATATGTTAATGCGATTACCTACAATTAAGTACATACTTATATCTATTTGAGCATCTATCCATTAGGATATAGCGAAAACTCCTGCCCGTAAAAACTGCTGCTATATAAATTACACATTTCTAGTTAGGTAGGTACCTATTGATTTGGTATGCCTGATATACCTACTATATTACTGTTAATTTGGGTAGTAGCTCTAATGAACTACGTGCCAAACTTAATCAATTATTAGAAATGTGTAATTGTACGCTAAGTATAAAAGTGTTATTAAAATATATTTACTTATTACGAACTCGCATGCATGACGGAGTCGGCTATGTCATCATTAGGGTCAACAACGCGACGGCGGCCATACATGGTACTGGAGCTATACAATAAGAACCTTTTACCTTCTTACGAAAATACATAGATTATCATGGCATGGACCGGTCACTTTGGCACTCTTTGGGGGAGGCCTATGTCCAGCAGTGGACGTCTTTCGGCTGATATGATGAACATGGCATTGCTATCAAACGACTCAAAATCGTAGTAGAAGATTGCATGTGTATTTAGCTAATAAAGGAATCAGAACTAGCTGCGATAACGTACTAGAACTAGAGGCGAGTATAACATTAATAGTAAACACTAACGTAACGAATATTATATTATACGTGTATATACCTACTGAACTTTTGGCAAATTATGATTACTAAATGGGACTAAATCGCGTATAATTAACTTATTTATTTACCTCTCTGAGGTTTCCCGACGTATTGGACGTGTCGCAACATCCTTGGTCGCGGTGATAACTGACTTAACTCAGTCTCAGTCATGTATGAGAATCGCTAACATTTAAATCAATATAACATTTAATATGTCATAGTTTAAACGAAAGAAAGTACTTAATTGAAATTCACATCCATTAGATATATGCTCCTCTCGTTTCCCCGACATTAATACGAAATCGAAACTAAACACACAATAATCCAAGATTCAGAATTATTATTTTTTCAGAAAAGAGTAAGTGATTTAAGTACAATGAATCGTTTGTACTATACGTAGTTACAATAAGGCTGGCATTATTGCAGTTTAAGTACCTACGGTTTTAACCTTTGCTGTCAACTCGGCGCGTGTTGCATCACTCGCAGAAACGCCCGGAGGCGCCAGGCTGGGCTGCAGATCGTGACTCTTTCAATCGTTCCCCTCTTAACCTTATTGTTAAGTTTCAATCTGAAGTTGCACTCTACTTACCTAGTTCGGGTTATGTGCAAGCACGCGTTCTCTGCTGTGTCAGTCGATGCTAGTTTGGAGCTCAAAGGTCGTCTTTTGTTTAACAATTCATAGTCAAGCACGTTTCTTGCCGAAGGTAAAAAAAGTAGTTAAATGCCAGACTTTTCATATTTTATTGGTAAGCAATAACATATCTGCGTACTAATCAGTATTTCACAAATATGGTCAGCTTAAGAATGTGTATACGATTTTGAGTCGTTGGTATTACTGAGACATACACATTCTGAATCATGGGTATTTAAACTTTATATACTATTATCACGATTGTACTGCCGTAGCTCTAACTCCATTAGGTACACGTTTATGTTTAATACAGAAACGAAGTATTATAGAGGTAATAAACTTAATTTAATGATTAACTACTTACCCAGTTGCCGTTAATCACAATCAAAGACGTTACTAGAACCCGGAACTATGTAATAAATAGCATTATTAAACGATGCTTTTATAGTCATTACGACATACTTGACATTTTCCAGTTTGATTGAATATCGACCAGAAAACCACGCAAGAGTGCTCGAGCACTCCTAAACATACGGTATATAAAACACTCAATTATTGAAGTGATCCAATAAGCGTTTATTGTCATATAACATTGCGCTCGAGTTGAAATCTTATTAAGTCATTATGTTCTATGGTTTCTAGTATGAAGAGCAGCCCGCCCGACGAGACCGTTGCCGTAATTGACGTTTATTAGCTATTAGTAAACCAGTACTTTGGTTAATTGCTGCTGACTTGCAGGTATATCAGTCGTTTAATTACGCGGGTGAGATGGAACAATTGATGCGAGCCGCTTACTAACTGTAACTGCGCTTACCATATAGTTACTAAACGTATCCAGTCATGTAATACAACTTACATACATACATACATACATTCACGCCTTTATTCCCAAAAGGGGTAGGCAGAGCACATGAAACGTATGTTCCAGCGCCACTTTTAGCATAAATGTGGGAATAAAATATCGACAAAATGTGATATTGCAGTGATAGGTTGCTAGCCCATCGCCCACAACACACTTCAACCCTGGTCCCTTAGTCGACTTTTACGACACCCACGGGAAAAAAGGGGATGGTGAAATTCTAACCCGACACCACACGGGTTCTAACCCAACACCACACGGGTAATACAACTTAGTATTGTAACACCGGAAAGCCAGTAAGTAATCTGAGGATCTCCCTATTTTCTTCGAAGGGCCACTGACGCACACAATTAATTCAAAAAAACAACAGTGCAATTAAAATATTAACTGTTACATACATATGAATAAACATGTTGAACCCATACTCTATATATGTCAAGTTTAAGGACAAGGTCACATGAACAGAGTCGTACCCATTAATCTTGTACCCATTAGTGTCATCATAATTAATATACATAATTTTATTGTAATGTTACACATCACGGAGATAATTCGTTGTTGGTTAATTACTGATGTTGAAACATGATTCTATAGCAACGGATCTCTGATGGAAGCTATCCGTTTTCAGTTGTAAACTGCTCCTGGACACTACTGGATGACGGACCAATTTCATGTTTAACACCAGTTATAAAGTTTTTGGCTGTAAACCAGAGGCATAAATCATGCATTTCAGTTCAATGGCGACTATTTCAGGCCTTAGTGTGGGCCGTATAAAATATTGGATCAACACAGCACGTGTCGCGGAAGCCGAATGATTTAACGACTAGGTTACCGTTGTTTACTTTTATTAACACATTCGTTGCCAAAGATTTCGTAGACTTGCAGCCGATAACATGGGGAGCACCGATGTAAAGGAAAGAACATAGCGGGTTCCGGCCACTGAAAGTGTTAAAAGCTAGTTGCCTGAGCGGCTCCGCTCGTGTATTACAAGTAATCGAAGCGGTACCACGGGATAAAATATAGCTTATGTCCATCCCGAAGGTCCATTCTAGGTATATACCTACTGGTAAAAGATTTTTTAATGTCGGATGAGTAGTTCTGGAGTACCCATATGGACTTACAAACTTCAATCACATGGAATTTTTCTTTTTAACCGACTCAAAAAAAAGGAGGAGGTTCTCAATTCGGTTGTTTTTTTTTCAATGTTTGTTACCTCAGAGCTCCATCGTTCATGAGCCGATCCCATTTTTTCAACAATTCAGTTGGATGATGGGATTCATGAGGAATTGAGGGAACTCCTAAATAAATAATAAATAAATGAAAAATTATATTTAGGTATTTCCTGATATACTCGTGTATTTACACCCGGAAATCATAAATTTGGTGGCGAGGAATGGATGATGAAGACCACAGATGACTTATGGAATCCCTCAATTACTTATGTACTTAAAAGTACAAAAGTACGTCACAGATTCTGATAAGATTCCGGTGAAATAGCAACGGATGAAGTGCCAAAGTTGTTGAATCGACGGAAGTCCTTAAATATTATCGGGCCACATACAGCGATTGGGTTTTTTTCTCTAATAATCAACGCATTTGCTCTTGGTACTCAGTTCATGTGGTAAACGGAAAAGAAATGTGGAAATGTTCTCGTGGCTTGGCCGAGTACTAAATTGAAGTCAGTTAATCATGCATAAGTAGACATAACTAGTTACCGAGTAATAGTCGACCAACTTAAAAAGCCAACTTTCATACAAAATCGGCCGACGCAACCGCACCATTTACTTGGCACCTACAGACACGCATCTACGGAACCCTACCCTGCGCGTGGCCCGACACGCACTTGGCCGGTTTTTTACCATTTTAGTGTAGACTATGAGATGTTGTTAACAGTCAATGAAAGCTGGTTCTTCCATAAATCACTAGCCATATGACTTACTGTGGTCTACACGCGACGACAACATTTGCAGCGCGCTACGCAATGTAAGTCTAACCGAGCGATCCCACCTCGTCGTTGACGTTGTTAATAGAATTTAACAAGCTACGCTGTCAGATTAACGAAAATAATAAAAGCCAGTAACAGGATTCTTATTTCAATTAAAAATTGAGTGCCTTACCTCGTATAGGAATATCTATAGGTAGGTAATCTGTCTCTACGTTTATAATAAATCTCTGAAAATAAAAAAATAATCAGCCAGTATCAATTATTTATTATTAATTAAATCATTGTTCTCTGTCACGAAGGATCTCAGTTTCCCATGAACGGAAGAACATGAACCATTTTTATAGGTAGATTATTATTCTGGCTTCCGCTTAAGATATTTTTTATGGACTACGACTTGTCGCATAATACCATTCGTTTCTGAACATACGATAACGACCACTCATTCTAATTTTTAGAAAGAGACCTCGTACCTCGTTGTACCGTAGAGTACCTCGTTCGAATTTTCCAAGCTGGTAAAGGGCAAAAATGGTTGGTTTTGAATATCATTAAGTACAGAAACTAGGTGTACCTTACACGTTCCTCACTATGAATATAACAAATATAATATGTATTTACTACAGTTCAACTCGGGGATCGGGGAATTGGCCTCGTTAGCATTTGATAGGAAAGGAAAGAAAGTGAACGTAAGTAACACAAAATTATTGGTATTTGAAAGAGATTAAGTTATGCCTGATTACGAATGTGTAATAACTATTAACATTTTCATGTATACCTAATGTTTATCCTGTTTCGTAGTGTCACAGGAAGAGCGGCGGCTCCCCTCCTACCAATGACCATTGAGTTAAACTGGATGACTGGATGCTCTTAATTAGTTAAGGGGACACGCAGTGCAGCACAGTAACCATAACATATTTACTACAAGTTGTATGGATGCTACACGTCAACGATCTCTTTAGCATAACATTTGAAACTCTCGCGCTTTGAACTCATATTTAAATTATTATTTTTCACGAGTCTAACGCGATATCTATTTACCTTTATTTCTGACGTTTCAACGCGTGGTATGGTCGCAGATGACTGTCGTTTTTAGGGTTTCAAAGCCAAAATGACAAAAACTTATACTTTCTCCATGTCCGTCTGTCCGTTTGCGGCTTAACTCTGTAACCCTTACTACTGGAAAACTGTAATTCGGCATGTATATAAATCAATCACGCCAACAAAACTGAAGAATAAAACCTCTAAAAAAATTTTTTTTTTATTCCTCCCCTACACTTAAAGTATTCTCGCTAAACCAATGACTTGATCGTTCGATAGCTTGTTCAAAAATATTATGGGTTTCTTAAAACCATTTTTCAACCCTATATATATATTGGGCTAAAAAGCAATTTTAACCGACTTAAATAAAACTAATTTTATTTAAATCGGTAGATATATTATTTTAAGCCCATTATGTATCGCTCTAATTCGTCTACGTCTGGTGAAATAAGTACATAAAAAAATACGAAAAACGTCTTACTTAATTATCTAAGTAATAGTGACTGAGCCATCAACATCATAAATCCATACATTTAATAACACCAAGTTTTAATTGTAATAATTTTGTTACTATTTGTTTAAGCGACATAAACGTCCCCTCGTTTTACTTGATGACAAACATATAATCGCTAAAAACCATACAATATTTAGCCGGCGAATATCATCACAATTTTGCAGAATGCGTGTTCATTCCACGAAATTGTTGTGGACAACCCAATGTACAATCATCGGCACATTTAATTAATACTATTTCTGCGTTGTACAAGCGTCCATACAAACTTCCTATAAAATATACTGTTAACTGCATTCAGATAATTGGCCGATAAGTTATTTGCTTGTATTCAGTTCAGCGCGATGAAATTTCCGATTTTGATTGGATTGACTGTCAATTGTCTTTTATCGCATATGAAGACACGATTTTGAAATCCGATTCCATTTCAGAGTAACCAGAATGGATAGTTATTCTTCGGAAAATTATTAGGCGCTAAATCTTGAATATTCCTGACTGCTCTCCGAGAGCGAATGCAAAAAAAACATACAGTGTAACATAGAACCTCTTTTATTGAAGTCGGTTAATAAAGGTGAATTCCCAATGACATACCGGGGAATGTCACAATTTGTAAATCGAATACTGGCCCAGTGGGTTACAAAAATAAATTAAACTAACTTTCCAGATTTGTCCACTTTGCGATACAATTGTCTATCTTGCTATATTAATTGCATTATGTTTCAAAGTTCATCTGCAACCTAGACAAATTTTTATGTATATCCTAGTTAGATGATTGATGAAGCATGACCTAAAAAAGAATTTCTTAATTTTATTTTATTTTTGAAACGATGTGCTATCGTTATCAGTTTACTCGCTAATTGGCTTCATTCTACCATTACGCATGAGTTTAGTGGTCAAAGTTAAACACGATCATCATCATTTCAGCCGAAAGACGACCACTGCTGGACATAGGCCTCCCCCAAGGAGTGCCACAGTGACCGGTCCTGTGCCACGACACAAACACGATAAACCCATGTAATATAAGCTATTGTATGATAGTATTTATGGTACACCACAGAAAAAAACACATTGCACGTAGAACCGATGGCCGTTGGGGCGGAAAGGTGACAAGGTGGACCGATGACCTGGGAGTCCGGGACTCGCGGGAGTCCGCTGGATGCGGGGGGCGCAGGACCGGTCATTGTGGCACTCTTTGGAGGAGGCCTATGTCCTCTTTCGACTGATATTACACGCTATGAATTATACTGATTATTGTTATACCAAAAGTTTATTATGTCCCTTAAGTGATTATATCCAATGAAATTATATAAAGTATTGTTATATCCAGTGAAAATATATCAAAAGTTGTTATACCAATCATTCATTACACACCCGTTTTGAGTAGTAACTTTGTGCAGGCAATTGTACTTTCTGTTTTTAATGTTTTGTTTATTTTGAAGGTCCTGCACGGTTAGCAGAAGATGGCGATATACATAGACTATCCGTCTCATTAGAACACTTAGAAAGAGCTGGATAGTATATAGTCAGCTCGCGCGCCGTCATACGCTAACTCGGTCATACATCATGAAACGCACCTACACGTGGACTATAATATGTAGCATAGTTAAAGTCAAAGTGTGACAGCTTCATTATGCACCGGCGCGCGCGCAATCTGCCGCCTAACCACGTATTTTAATAACTATATTGTGGCACTTATGGCTGTGGAATAAGGTTTAATATGGTGCACATATTTTTTGGTATGACCGTACTAATTTATGTGGATGGAGTGGAGTAGTTGCTTATTTCCGCGTGGGAAATATCTCTATTGTACTGTTGAATTACTACACCTATTCAGATGACCGCAGATAGGTATGTCAGTGGCTCGATAAGAAATGTATGTAGTCTGTCAGCACAGTACACCCAACAGCTAATATTATTTCTCTACTCTACCACAATAGTACATTACGACCTAGGGTGGTGAATTCGTAAATGGCCCAAATCGCAGGTGTTTGTGGCCCGAACCGAAGGTGAGCCCGTGGTAAGTACACAATTTTACGTCTTCACCTGGCCACAATGCGAGTTTTCCCGTACGCGCAGCATGCAGTAAAACTCGCATTATGGCCAGGTTTGACGTAAAATAAATAATAGTACTACCTACAGAAAGTTCACTTTTAACACCATCCACTATCTCCTGTTAATTGCTTTGACAAGCGAATGACGTAAAGTGCGAACGCGTGCGTTCCGTAGCAGCGCGTGGCAATTGTGGCATCCACTGAAGGCCTCCACACATCGAATGCGGGTCGGGCGCAGCGCGGGTCGGGCGCGGCGCGGGTCGTGCGCGGCGCAGGTCGTGCGCGGCGCGGGTCGGTATATCTCTCTCACTACCAATTCATTTAATATCTCTCTCACTATCTCTATCAGACAATTGCGCGGGCCCGCGTTGCTACCGCGGCGGGCCCGCGCTACTGTGCGATAGAGACGCCGCGCTACTGTGCGATAGAGACGCCGCGCTACTGTGCGAAAGAGATAGAGATACGCCCGACCCGCGCCGCGCACGACCCGCGTTCGATGTGTGGAGGCCTTTAGGTAAGGTACCTACCAAGTTGGTGGCCAGCATGTAGTTGGGCGCGGCGAAACCACGGCGTGAGCTGCGCATGACTCTACTCAGGTTTAATTCTCAATTTTACTAATCGTTATGACGTTTCGTTGAGTCTTATATTTCGACATCATATCATGCCGTCAATGAAAAATATCAACTAGTGAACTCTATGGTTAAATTAAGTACATCAAATAACATTTCTGGTTTAGCCCATAGGCCTGCCCTGTATCGAATTGAACAATTGTAGAAAAACGTACTTTTCCGACAATGTCTAACTCACCTATCTCCATTTTATTTCTACTTTTTTCTTTGTAGATAGCATACTGAATTAATCGAACGAGCGAGCGAAGCGAACGAAGATCTATTTGTTTGTCGGGATGTCCCGCTGTCCCGCTCTCCGGCGTGTCAATTTGTTCTCTTCTACGGTCGCATTTCTAAAACGAATCTCGTGAAATTTTGAGAGCAAGTTCGTTACTATATATTTTTTTACGATTTACTTTTTCAAAATAAAATTAATATGTACTTTTGCTCGAAAAAAAGACAGGCTTTCGAGTTCTACAGTTCCCAGTGCCACTATTTATCTATTCATAAATGCAAAAAGTTTTCGTTCGACAAACAACCGGCGAGATTTAGCACGTCTCGATGAATCAATTGTCTCTCGATGACCCCGTATCGCAACGATGACAACGATCATCCGTTTGGCGAATGAAGCCTAACGCCTAATACAAACGTGCATTTTAAATTTTTTATACAATATTCTGAAAGTCAACTGTGTAAAAAAAAACTTTGCACTATTTTTGACAAGCTTCTGACTAAAATGATGATAAGGCACAGGCGAGCTTAGTTGGTAGTTGCTACTGCAGGTACATCCACCGGGGTCCGGGGTGTCTACGAAATTATTCATAAGAAGCTTTCCACAATGGCCTTCCAGCAACAATGTAACGTAATAACCTTATCTGTCGTAAGATCATGCGTAAAATAATAACAATGCACGTTTTTTGAGAATTTTATAATCTTATATTGTTAAGATAGTTAGTTTTCCTCTCTATTATCGTATTTGAACTTGCGTAATGTATTTGTACAGTCATTTTTTTACTGAGATCTTCCTCTTATAGTCAAAACAATGTCATACAAGTCACACAATACCATTACGTGGTCGGCGCGTACCATAATTTGCCAAAAAAAGATATCGTCACATAAAATGTTCATTGAATATTGAAATATATACCTATACCTACTATGGTGGTTGGGTGTGTGAAATACCTACCTAAAGATATAAACTTACTTTACAATAGTTTAAGAAGTGTATTCATTTAGAATGTAAAGTCAACGGATGGATGCTAAAACCGAGACATGGGTCACGTCAAAATATGCTACAGTTGACTAAATCCGCAGCTTACAACATTTTTAGCACGTGTCGGAGTCGGAACCCAGCAACATAGTATTCTTATGTCGAAAGAGACGCATTTTAACATTGTTCGCGCCTCGGCTGAACGAGACAAAACCTTGCTGATAAAAAGTTTCGCATCTTATTTCACGATCGCTGTCGGTTTCGACAGACTCGTGAGAAATTAACTTGGTAGGCACGCGATTAGTAATTAGGTAATTCTTGAAATAGCGTAAGTTTAGTCTATGAAAATAAATCTGTCACAGATTTTTGAATGCATTAACAATTAACAGGACATTTCGAAACAGAGCATTTATTTTTTTTCCTTGTGCACACGTGACGTGGTGACTAAGAAATAATGCACCTTTCAGGATAAACGAAGCAGTTGCGCTTGTAACCAAGCAAGTGTTATTCGTAGTAAAAAGGAAAACCAGTTTCTTTTACCACATACGTAAGCGATTTCAAAGGTAGCGCGGAGGACTTTTGGAGAAGTTCCATTATGTTATAAGAGATTTTTGTTTGTATAATGCTCTGCGTCACAAACTTAACGTAAACGATTTCTAAGGTAGCGCGGAGGATTTTTGGCAAGTTCCATTATGTTGATTTTTGTTTGTAGGTATATTGCTCTGCGTCAAATATCGTTTACAGCAAATTGTCTTGTAAACTTATAAATGTGCCTACGCGTGCGCGTGCCAGTGGGCGGAGCTATTTACTGTAAATACGCCTCTTCTATTATGTATCCCTAATCCCATTTTAGCTTTGCAAAGCGCCTTAAAACGAAATGACATCATTGGCTGCATAGCAACATCAGAAAGTAATGATCATCTAAAAATAGCTTGGCTGTCCTTGACATGCGTCATGGTCAATATTTTTGTCATGTTTCATGCATTGTTAAATACATTGACCATGATGGTTAAAACGGAAAGTGCACGTATAGTATAGTACAAATACATGTATTTGAACCTTGCGGTCACAGCGCGGTTGTCTCCAATAACTGACGTCATAAACTGACAGTAACTGCGACCGCAGTCGATTGTTTCGGCGATCGCTCCATTTTGTTTTTATGGAACTATTTTGGGCACTACCCTAAACCAGGCGAATTAATGTAAACTGTGAAGTTTAAGCAGTATTATACAACTCATTAGGCACGCAATTATGTTTTTTTACTGGTTGTAGTTATATAGAAGGATTTCTATTAAATTTACTGCACATTAAGGAACCAATTAATTCGTAAATTAAACCGTAATAACGTCTTCAGTCAAAAGTCACCTGAACCTTAAATACGATTGCAATTAGTGCAATTAACGGATGTTCTGGTAAATGGTTTAGGTACTAATCAAACTAATCGTCTGGGTAGAACCACTCGTTATTGCAATTATGACATCATCTGTAGTGACTGGTTAAAACATTGAGGATGTTTTATTTATTTATTTAGAATGTCCCGCAATAGTTATTATACAGCTCAGCCACAGAATAGATAATAGTACAAGTACAGAAGGGACACTCCTTTGTTCTTTACAAAAGGCGCTTTTTTCTCACCCAAAACATTAAGATTTATGGCCCTCTGGCGTCGTCGACGTTCATCGCTACAAGTACCTACATGCCGGTTCCCCAACGTTGGGGAACCGGCATGTACTTGTAGCGATGAACGTAAATCGCGGAGTGTCCCGCGCCTGGCTCAGCTGAAGTTTACTGACATTATTTCTTATAGAAGTATCTATTTTGTGTGTTTTATGTACTAATTTAGTTTTTTATAAAAACCTATATATACCATGACAAACTCTGAAACTTCTCGTTTGATCCATTGGATTACACTCCATGTCTCATAATTCTTTATTGCTTTATGCAGCCCATAAGTTTCATACAATCATTATGTTTACTCCTTATAAATCATCAGTTAAGAGAGTTTACCGAAGCCATCGTGTTCGTGACAAATTGATTCACGGAAGACAGCAGAGGTTACATAAGCGCAGTCACAACGAGTAATAGCAACAGCTCTGCTGCGCACGCGATCCCGCGCATAAAATAAACATAGCTATTGTCACCTGTCTACGGATTAGAGAACGCACCACACCATCTGCTTTTATTTCAAGATTGCAGTGCCAAAGCCCATTTGACCGTGACCACAAAAATTGTGCCAAATCTGACCACAGACAACGTAATGTTCACTTTCGTTTTATCTATTTTACGCCATTGAGTAATCGGTAATAGCCACAGCGTGATAACAGGGAAATTGTGATAGTTATTGGTAGGCTGTGGCGTGGTAGCTATTACAAAGTTATTGATCGAGATAATCGTATTGGTACTGAAAGCAATTCGTTGTTAATTGTGTTTATTCATACTTACCTACGTATTTATTACGTCGTATGAAATATACGTATCTTTGAATATTTTTCATATGCAGACATACCTACATCAGGATAGGCAGCCTGAATAAAATATAATGCTTAATCTAAATGACACATACATATATAGTTCAAAATCATTAGTAAAAAAAACCTAAATCATAGTCAAAACACTGTTTCTTAGAGCTTCAGAGTATTTCAAATAATTAAATTTTTGAACGAAAAATACACATATATAAATTGTAAAATTTATAGAAATTAATTTAGTAGGTATAGACGGATTAAGTTAGTCAACCATGCACCTACTATGTTATGGAATCAATCTAACCTAACGAAAAAGTCAACTCTATTCTTCAACGCCCCTTGGTAATAAAGAGAGAGTACCAATATGTACCGACATGCGTACACCAAATTAAACTTAAATAGGAAACGATAACCGAATCTCTCTGAACTATGCCTACTACCGTCGCGTCGACGCGTTGCGCACGAGTGACTCTAATGCGAACTACAAGAGATTATAAATAGAGAATAGCAATTTGAATGTAACCCATTCATTGGGATTGAGGCATCGACACGTGACAAATACACTGCCTACCGATTCGGAAAGGTAAATAGTTTGTTATTTTTGACCAACTTCAAAAAAGGAGGAGGTTCTCAATTCGGTTGTATTTTTATTTTTTTATGATTATTTTTAATGTTCCCTCTCATCAATGAGAGGAGGCCTGTGCCCAGCAATGGGACGTATATAGGCTGATTTATTATTTATTATCATTATATTTTTAATTCCGTCGATTCGTATAAGTTCTTATAACATTTGTAGTGATTGCACATGGCACTACCTACATACTGAGATGACAAATGTTACACCACTCACACGCATGAAGCTCAGATAAAAGTACCTACTGTAGTCCCACCTACAGTGTTCGAGATTTGGAACTGGTCTTTTGACACATCGCGACACCCATATAACGTAAATTGGCACTGCTCATCGAAATAATAAAAAAAGTTTCAATCGCTTCCGAGTTACAAAACAAAGTTTAATCTCCATGCACGCTCTTTTTAGCACTTATAAAATTATTGTCATATTTTTTTACGGCTTATTTGTATAGAAATTAGCATTTAAAACTCGGTATGCAAACCATTACGTCCTACGACTTTTTATTTTTAAATTTAGTGATGCAGCAGTATGCTTTAATCGTTTGGAGTCTGTCAATTTAGAAATAAATCGATATGAATCAAATAATTGTGAATAGGAAAATAACAATGTATTATTTAATTACTGTTACGATAATACGAAATAAAATCACATCGATCGAAACCGACATATTTGATTGTGCAAAATGTTGCCTTTGAAAATATGGCATTGATTTCTGCACGGCGCGCGAGCTCTCTCAATTTTTCTCGCACTATCAGTCTCTCCCTTTACTTACAGGACACTTGTGTTAGCAGACGACAGTGTATCTAGGCTCTCTATTTGATTTCCTAAAAATAATTATTACACAGTAATCAATCGATTCCTTTTATTAGCCATCATCAATCGTAATCGGATATTATGACAATCGATTTACTCTAGCCACATCACTCTTTACATCATATTGGAACTGTCTAAGACCAGTCCGAAATCTCGTACACAATAGTACTCCTATCTTGGTCGTTTTGTAACATGTAACAGTTATTTTGTCACGTATGTAAATCCGTAATTAGCATTAAATATAAATAAGTATCTAGTTTCGTATTCCTAGTCGCAGAATCCACAACCATGATGATGGCACGGCCATGGGACCTGTTTGTCATCGAATTCTCTTTTTAACCGACTTCAAAAAAAAGGAGGAGGTTCTCAATTCGGCAGTTTTTTTTTATTATTATTATTATTTTCAATGTTTGTTACCTCAGAACTCCGTCATTGATGAGCCGACTCGAAACATTTTTTTTTTGTTCGTATGTATATGTATACTTCCAGGTGGGTCCCATTTTTTCCAAAATTCAGTTAGATAATGGGATCCATGAAGAATTGAGGGGACTCCTCAATTTTATTAGGCATGCGTGTAGTGATTTTGGTATTTTCTGTTACAACTCGTGTATTTACATCCGGAATCATAAATTTGGATCGAATTCCTCAATTATGTACTTAAAAGTGCGTACGTCGTACGCACTTTTAAGTACATAATTATGCGTATGCGTACGTAAAGTACGTCACAGGTTCTGATAAGATTCCGTTGAAATAGGAACTAATGAAGTGCCATTGGTGATGATCTTGGGGAATCGATGGAAGTCCTCAAATATTATCGGCCCACAAACAGCGATTCGGTTTTTTTCTTTAGTAATCAACGCATTTGCTATCGGAAATCAGTTCATGTGGTAAATAGTAAAAAAAAATAGGAAATGTTCTCGTGGCTTGGCGGAGTACTAAATTGAAGTCGGTTAAAACTTTGTTTTTAAAGTAAATTATACCTACCTGCGAAGGGTCGGTTACGAGCTCCAGACACCTCGGCTGCTGCAATTTACAATCACTGCATGATTGTTAGCTGGCTTCGCATACTAATTTGTATACTTAGAGTCTGGCTAGCGGAAGTTGAACCCACTAGATCGAATCGCCTGGCAACACTTTTGGTTAACATGTATAAGTACATATGACGTTTAGCACTGCCGCGTAATTTAGTTTAGTGGGTTCAACTCTCCTTCGCCAGACTACTTTTTTAAGAGTAACGTTTTAGTTTTATTAAATAGCAACTGAATGTAAATCTCAACGTCGAACCCAACGGCGGCGGACGACTTACCTTGAACGTAAATTGCGAAGCTTCGCGGCAATCAAGAAATTTTAGATTGGCTCTTACCTTAACGGAGATACTCGAAAGAGATCCCATTTACTTTCTACACATTGTTTAACCTACCATTATATAAGATAAACATTCACCGTGGCTTTCATAATCGATTTCCTAAAATATTAACACAATCCTTGAGTTTAATTTTCAACGGTAATGACTCTTTACTCGTCCGGGCGGCATTGCGCCGAGTGAACGTGAATATTAAAAGTATATTAATGTATAGTTAATTAATGTTAGGCACTTATAGAGGTCGCTATGTCACAAATAAACATTGAACAGTAATGCCGGATAGGTTACATCATCAATATTCAATGACTACTTATCTACGAAAGACTATCGAATTGGTTTGGTTATTTGATGATTACGTACAATAACAAAAAGTTATTATTTGATAACTGTTAACCAATTAGTTTAAATGTCCGTTGAAAATGCAAGTTAACGTGACCCCGTAACTACGAAATACTTTGTCTTCCTTCATCCTGCATACGGGTGATATAGTTATTTAGCTTTCTATCTAGATTTACTAGGTTCTGATGGTTCTTCTGGGTTATATAGAAGCTAAGCTACCACATGTAAAACTACATTTACTAAATTAAACTCCAATGCCTCTCTTTCTATTTAAAATGAAAGTGAACGCCTGTTCTTAAAGCGTAATTATATATTGTACTGCAACCCTGACCTTGCCAAAATATGTAAAGTTAATTTGATTCTCTATTTTTTTATTATGTAAGTACTTAAAGTTGTACTTACTATTACTTATTCTGTGCTTACAGTAAATACGAGTAGGTACTATTTTTGGAAGAGCGAGATCTTCTGATACAAGTATCTCTATACACTTACTACGAGACCTCAACCTTACTCTAATCTGAACCCTAATTGTTAAATGAAATAAACATTATGTTTATTTTATTTTCTATTCTCTAATACGGTATATAACGACATAAAAAATAATATACTATTACTTCACCAATAAACAAAACTTTTTGAAACAGAAAATATTAAATTCAAATTATTTTTGCTTGTTTAGGTATAGATTTTTAGGGTTCCGTACCAAAAATGGTAAAAAAGGAACCCTTATGGAGCGACTCCGTCCGTCTGTCTGTCTGTCTGTCACAAAGTGAAATATCTCTCGAACTACTTAAGCTATCAATTTGAAATTTAGAATGATTATAAATGAGGGTTATCCGCGTGCATGGAAAATAAAAAATTTAAATATACATTTAAATTTACTATAAAAAATAACGAATTTGAGGAGGGGGCAAAAAAAATATTCAACTACTAGGTCAAGTGGGGTATCATTTGAAAGGGTTTGAGTTGCACTTTTCGAAGCAATTTTTCTTATTTTCTACATTGGTAAAATTTCGATTTATGAAGGAAAATGTAAAAAAAAAAATCCATTCCCCCTCCCCCCCTTATCTCCGAAGTAATCAAAGCGAAAAATTTGAAATAATTACTTGTGATTAAGATAAACATAAATATTACTGAAAAAGTATTTTTTTTTCTATATCTAGCATATTTTTTGTTTTATTTGCAAAAATCATTTCCTAGTTAAGTTTGCAACTTAATCAACTTTATAAGTATTTTTTCGTTTTGGAATTCCTATAAGACTATATTAGAAATACTCTCTTTCAAATAAAACAAAAATAATAGAGATCGGTTCACGTGATAAACAATAATCGCTAAAAGACCAACATACATACTAAGCCGATTGCCCTTGCACGTTAGTACCAAATGGGGCCGATAGATGGCGCTGTTAAGATTTTTCTAGAATTAATGGGGTTGGGATTGGGACGTGTATATTTATTTTCAATAGCAGGTCAAAAAAAGATCGCGATTCAATTGTCTTGGTGTAAAAGTTACTCGTTGTTTGAAATTGAATTCTATTGTGTTGGGTTAAAAAAAGTAATTTAACAAATATTGGGACATTTACTTCACGGAACCCTCGGTGCACGAGTCAGACTCGCACTTGACCGTTTTTTTTTAACTACACACCTAGTTGGTAGTGACCCTGCCTACGAAGCAAGAGGTCCTGGGTTCGAATCCCGGTACGGGCAAAAATTTGTGTGATGAGCATGAATATTTGTTTCTGAGTAATGGATATCTATGTATTTAAGTATTTATATGTACTATATATATCGTCGTCTAGTACCTATTCATAATACAAGCCTTACTGAGCTTACTATGGGACTAGGTTGATTTGTGTAAGATTTTCCCCCTTATATAAGGTGCCATCGAATTAGGTACCAATATTTTAAGGGGTGTTAACATTACATCAAAACAATTAACTTTAAGTAGAAATTAAGATAACTTTTTATATGATATTTTTGTTTTAATTTTCACAACAAAATAAATAATTTAAAATTTCGTTCAAAAATAACCATCCTGTGTATTTAACTGACAAGGTGTTTAACACTTGCTGTCAAGTGAACATCGCTGTGTGTGACACACGTCAATGATTCGCGGTAAAATTTTTACCTAACTATCTCATTAACAGGGTGTTTTTACGCAGTAATGTTAACACAATCTATTAAATATTTCTTATATAAATAGATTCCTAGAGACGAGTACTAACTATCAACGTATCAACTCTAAAAGTATTGGTACCTAATTCAAATGCACCTTATATGTTTATTTTATTTTACACCTAAAGTTTAAAAAATACGATGTTCGACATTGACTCACTATTGCTAATCAACTAAATGTGTTTGACAGTATTTCAATACAAAAAAAGCGCTATTCATAAAAAGTTGTTAATTAATATGACTATATCAGACGAATACCGTATTTTGGTTAAGCACGTCATTAAAATCGGCTAGCACGAATCAATCCATCACTTTCTCTAGACGTCTTAATTTTGCATCGCGATATAGTATGCATGACTTTTTATTGTACGAATGGGTGTGCACTGTGCAGTGTCTGGCGGTACCGCAAATTAGATGGACTTTGTGCCATTTGAATACCTACTACATTCCCTCTTCTTGTTTATTAATTGGGTAAACCCATTCGCTACTCAAGGTCAGATTAGATTTGCAGACTAGATCTTCTATAAAACTCCAATGACAATATCATTTACATGCATAAATAATTGAATTTCGGTGGCATCGTGTTACAATGTGGATAGTAGTAGTAATAAATGCATAAATCCGTCGCGGAACCTTCAAACCGGACTAGCAGTTTGAAGGTTGTGTTGTGAGAGTAAGTAACTTAGTAATATTGTACCTCGGTGCAAATATTTATGACGTCAAAATATTTTGGGGTACCTACTCGTAACTCTGTCTTGACATTCATAAATTCAAATACTTTATGGTATTTGTAATGTCAAACTTTTTGTTCACCTTATCCTATTGTTCATAAAAAGGAGAAAAATATATATCTAGTTAGATTGGCAAGCATGGAAACTATAAAGTCCAATCCCTATTTTTAATGGGAAGTGGTCCTGTTCTCATCACTGAGACGCTTAGGCTGATCTAGGAAGTGTACCTACATTTAAAGTATCATAAGTTCATAAGTTATTTCAGCTATAATTTATGCGTGAGAAAATGTGGTCAGGTCAACACACAGCGGCAGAATTGTCATTTACTTCCGCATGCAAACCCATAACTAAGTAAGTCGAGGTGCATATTGTACTGGAAAGCGCTGATGCCTAACACATATGACAACCAATACTCAGGTACCACAGAAACCGCATTGTCACCCGACAACATTTCTTTTAAATTCCTACGCTGTGAACCATATTTTTTGCATAATTGTACATACATAAGTTAATTCCACCAAGTTAGGTAGGTACCTCGAAAATTAGTAGCCCTGCAAATTGAGGCTAGCGGGCACAACAATTTCGTAGCTCCTTAATAATGGTTGACGTCAATATTAAAAGTCGCTTTGTTTTCAGTAACGGAACCAAAAAAGGGTTTTCAATTCTTAATTTTTTTTTGTTTATCAGCGATAGTTGTGATGACTAATTTGAAAATCGAATCCTTCGACGACATCGTCGAATGAAGATTGACGTGAACGGTGATTAGGTACTTAAGTACATAAAAATTGTACGTTGGAATAAGATGCATAATACTTAATGGTTGAGAAGGGTTCTATTGATGACACCCATGAGTAATTGAATGAATTTTATAGGCGGCGTGTTTAGAGGTTTCACTATATACATATTTCATATTATTCTTATTTTAATTTAATCATCCCTTACACCATTGTATTCCGACTTGTTTTGTAATTCCTATGTACCTGTAATATAATTTCGTTCATATAATAATTATATAAATTTGGTAGAATATTCATTTCGCAGAATACTTAGATTACTACAAATACTTATACTTACTTAGATTGTACAAATTATAATCATAGATTATAAGTAATTTTTAATGTATTCAAACACAATCCTGTATCGTACAGAACTAATAATTAAATCTAAGACAACAAAATACTATATAGTTATAATATAAATTAAAGCTAGCATAACCATAAATACAAGATAATCATAAAAAATAAAAAAATAAGTTGGCTATAACCAAAAATGAAAATTATACAACGGGAAGTTATAAAAAGAATACCGCCTCTAGGAGGTCAGACTGGGGCATGGACCCCATTACGCTGGCAGCATTACCTCTCTGAATCGCAATGGAAATTCGTTGCGAGAGGTAAACGCCAGCTCTGGGGTCTCCAGTTGCTTGGACCAGCCGCGAAGACAAGGCCTTGCAGGAGGTACGCATATCCGAAGACCAGGGACCCAAGGTTTCCACAGCAAGCGCCGCAAAATCGTAATCCTGTAACAAGGAGGAGTATTTGCGGCGCTTGTTCACTTGGGCCTGGTCGGCAGCAGCGCCGGCCTGTAAACGGGTGCCCTAGATGTGGGACTGGGCGAAGGTGTCAACGCAAGTTACATCCCGCACCAGCGCTCTGCCTAGTTTCCATGGCACCATTGTAGCACCATCTGGACGCTTGACATCGTCACGCGCCAAACCAACAGGTTCGAGAATTGCAGGTATGAAGGCGGTGGCAAGCGAACGACGGATAAAATCATTTAAAGTGCCATGGCGGTACAGGCGGCCGGCGCTTCTATGGCAAGAAAGACCATGTCTACCCAGCTGGTCCACGGCCCTCCCACAGTTACACGTATGTGCGACACAAATTCTGGCTCCAAGTCTGAGGCATACCGATATTCTCAGGCAGCTTGGATCCAGAACTGTGCCTACGTTCCGCGACGGGAGGGCATGCAGCCAGTGGCCTGAATCGCTCGCCGAAACAGCCAAAATACGAGCACGATCTGCGTCGTCCGGACTATTGGCAAGAAGTGAAGCATGGGTTAGCTTGAGACGTGGAGTATCCCAAGCTCTCTCAATATGCATTGACTCGGGGACGTCTGCTCCTGGGCACGAGTCACACCAGGCTCTCCTGGCATCCGCCGGACTCGCTATCTCCGTGTCAAGTATCAGTGGATGATTTAAGATAATACTGACAAGGGACAGCGAGCCGCAGGCGGAGGACAGGAAAGCCGGTAATGCCACGCTGGATGAGGAACGGACGCCTAGACCACCGAATCTTATTGGGAGAACCGCTTGGGACCAAGAACTAAAATCGAAACTTATGTTTAAAACTTTAGACAGAGTAGTTTGCAGGGAGTTGTCGATGGCAGATAAGATGGATGGAAATTTCCAGATTGTACAGCTGCGAAGTAAATACATGAATTTTGGGGTGAAACGGCAGAACCGAATAATGAAAAGAGCCATGTGGGGGTTGATTTGGATCAGTAAATCGGAAGCATTGTTAAAAAGGTTTCATTTACGAAGTTATGATGGGGTTTATAACATCGTCAAAAATGGGTGAACCTAAGAGGCATAGCGATGAGTTTGAATGAACTGATATGTTGGGCAAAACTGCGTTAAAATTTGTCAGTATCTCATTTTTTTCAGGTGGAAGGTGCTAGGTAAAAAAATCTCGCATTTAGTAAAATTTAGAGAGAGGCCAAGGTCTGAAAAACGGTCTATTATTAGATGCAGGTCCTGTAGAACTGTTTCGGCGTCTCCACAAAGGGAGCCGTCATCCAGGTACCAAAGATTGAAAGATGATTTTAAGTTAGAAATGATGGGATGTAATGCCAAACTAAAAATAGTGGGCCCCAGCGGATCTCCTTGTTGGCAACCCATGCTAGAAAGAATAATACTGTCGCCAAAGAGTAATTTTGTAGGACTGGAGCCCCGTAACATTGCCATAAATAATTGTACATAAATACATACATACATTCACGCCTTTATTCCCAAAAGGGCAGACAGAGGCAGAGCACATGAAACGTATGTTCCAGCGCCACTTTTAGCATAAATGTGGGTATAAAATATCGACAAAATATGATATTGACCACAGGGTTGAAATAATTGTAAATGTCTGGTAATTATTTTTTCACCGCTTTTAAGAGGGCTCCTCGATCAATCGAATTAAATGCAAATTATAGATTGTTGTTGCGAAGGTAAATATATTTTTAGTTATTCATTTGATTGAATTACAAAGTATATACATTACGAACGTTATAACATGAAATTATATATATAATGGTGTTTCTTACAGATACATTTGCTGTCGGATGTAATTTTTAGGACTTGCGAGTTACCAAGTATAATTTTCATTACATCAGTAGGTAAGTTCAGTAATAGTTTATATCTGCTTTATTAAATTATAACAAAGATTCATCAACAGTCGATCAAACATTTAACGAATATGCCTCGGAATAGAAGGACATAAATAATTAGTTTCCAACCTATAGCTAGTCAAATTTAGGTACTCCAGCAGAAGGCAGTTTAATGATTGTTTTATGATCAAAATATAATTTCAGAAAGTGGATATTTTGATATATTTTTCAACAATCACATCAGATAATCTAACACCCTAAACGTAATGGACGAAACTAATACGACAACGACCCTTTATCGCCACTAAATTAACTTAACTCATTCTCACACTATAGGTACGTACAATTTAGAAAATGAAAGAAACTTGTTCGGTTCGGGGGGTGTAAACATAAAAGAAGAACATTTTGTAAACTGACCTATTTCTCTTATTCTTATTTTTTTTTTTAATATACGGATTTAGGTTAGTACCTCAGTCAAGGCGAGGGAAGGGCTTTACCCAGCAGAGGGGCAATTTACAACCGAAGAAAACAAAAATAAGTACGTTTGGCTAGAAAAAATCTATAAAATGAACGGTTCCATTTCTAAATTAAATTCGTAATTTTCCGTCCGTAACACTTATTATAACCACAAAAATTCAAAAATTAAGAAAAGTTCACGCAAGGCAATGCGATAACAGAAAAGAGAAACAAAGGAAAAATCCGAATAATTAGAACAAACAAATCGGTTTGAACAATTGCGAAATTGCTTGTAATGCAACAATTTGTAAACACCACCGTGTTTAAAGTATGACTGCTGCGAGGAGCCATTGTAAGCAGCTTGTGAATGTAGCGTCTCAAGATGTGGGATGGAGCGGTGGAGAAGACCAGCGCCAGGCTAAACGCCGAAAAACCTCTGCATTTAATTTAAATATAATCATAAATAAATAATTGCCTATAAGAACTGTCCCTAAAAAGTGTGCCCGCGATATCTTTAGAAAATATTATAAGACTATACGTCATTAGGTTCTACTTTCTGGACGAAATATGAATTGAAAATCGGCCAAGTGCGTGTCGGGCCACGCGCAGTGTAGGGTTCAACTACGGATAGTTGCCTGTCTGTCTTAGCTACATCTACATCGACACGCAACTAAATGGTTGCGCCGGCCGAATTTGTACGAAAGTTGGCATTTCTAAGTACATTTTTAGTTGGTCGACTATTACTCACTGATTTGAAAAATGGTTTTAGGAAACCCTGAATATTTTTGAATGAACTATCCAAGGATACCCCACACCATGGGTTTAACGAGCGAAACCAATTACATTCCCGCTTTAGGTGTAGGCCTAAAAAAACAAGATTTTATTGCACTGTTTTGTCGGCGTGATTGATTTATATACCCATGCCGAATTACAGTTTTCTAGTAGTAAATAATGGTTACTGAGCTAAGCCGAAGACGGACAGACACATGGACATAACGAAACTATAAGGGTTCCTTATTGACTACGGAACCCTAAAAATGACATTGAGGGGGGCAATCAAACACCCACGAGATATAGAAGGGACTGTAATGGGTTATATATATGTATCGTGCCGCGTTTAAGACATGCGTTTTTTGTTTCACTATTTTCATACCCCATTTAATTCCTTCATGGGATAAAATTTGATAAAGGTGAAAATCGTTTCTGATGTCTCGGTTAAAATACCAGAAACTAATTTCAGCCTTGTTCAAATCTCATATTTTATATCAAATCATTATTTATTTATTTATCGTATGGCAAATCTGTTTGTTAAGGGGATGCCTTGACGCCGCCTAAACAGAGACATGCTTTCCGCGCACGAGAATAAGAGATGTAAAACTCTTCGGAAATGGCTTTTGTGGACAATTTTCGATAAATACCTAACTTAGTGAAGTTTTATATAAATTTTACAAATGTGATTTTGGATGAGATAAAATACTATAAAGTAAACTGTATTAACTTGAGAATCATGTATCTGAAAATCAGACCTTATTGTTTCTTGAACTAGTCACAACGGCGTTTCAAAGCACGCGTTAATTTCCAATGCACCACCTTACGAACCGTGAGATCTTAAGATTAAGATTATGCTTAAGTAGGTACATAATCATAAGTCAGACCCGCTAAAAACTTCTGCGTTGCACTGACTCTCAGTGTCTCAACTGCTCGACCAAAACCTGCTCCGAGCATCCGAAAACTCTTGTAACTTGCACCGCATATTGCTTTTGATTATATAACGGCGTGTGCTGCGCCCAGTTTCAGCATTTTAATTCAAACACAACGGAGAAATAATGAATTAATCAATCAAGCACGTTCAAGGCGATAGCAACAAGATTTCATTGTAAAAAAACTTCGTGTAAGTACGCGGTGCGCGCGTTTAAATCAATTTGCGGTGGACATAAGCTATACTTCACTTTTACTTTGCTATTCTACAGGCACGAGTATTCTAATGATAGTTCTTTGCGTGAATGTTTTTCACACATTTCAGAGAACAGGCGGTATGCGTTTTGTTGTATTATATTGTATTGAAATCGACGGGTCCAACAGACAGGTCGGCCCCCCAGTTCGGGCGACATAAAAACGATGACACACAACAGTCTAAGGGTGATCAACAACAAATCAAGCTAGACTGGAGCGGCGTGTGCACAACAGTGGACGCATACACGTTAGTGGGAGAAGAAAGAGAGAAAGAAGATTGGAATCAGGTATTATTCACCTGATTTCATTCATATCCATCAGCAATCTCTTTCGAGATCAGAATGATAGAGGCTTAGATTAAAAGCGATATTCTATCGATAGACATCTTTTTGTTAAAGCGGGTTTGCGTCGTTTTGCCAGTGAAAAACCTCCATTAGCGTTTAATTGACGCACATCAAATGGAAGCGAGCGCACGCATCAAATATCAAACCCAATTCATTTCGATACGTCTAATCAAATACACTCTTAGAAGACGTCTGAAAGCGCATTATGCACCAACCGATCACTTCGTAGGCGATTAATTATTGAAAATGCAATGCGGTTGGAAGTCATCCGACTGTGGCAAAGCAAAAAGTTGCAGACAGAATGGGTTAAGTTTTTCTCGCGGATAGATATGTGAATAACCGGTTTTTAATACACAGGTGAAGCAATACAAACCGATCAAAGTCAAACAGCTATCGAATCAATGATAGTTTACATGTTTATTTTTATTGGTTCTACCTTGAATCCCGCTATGAAATAGACTGAGCTGACGTCCATATTACACGTCATATATTCGCGATTATGGCACTGCACGGCTATCACAAGACGGCGCGCGAGCTCTCTCGATTTTTCTCGCACTATACCTCTCATTCTAAGTTTTCCAATAAGAGGGAGACGGAACACACCGCATGGAACTCGTTTATATCGTAGTTTCACCCTCCATTCCACCCCATTAGGGGATGATTTCTGGGATAAAAAGTACCCTATGACCTCTCTCTCTGTCTCCGGGACTCAAACTATTTCCATACCAAATTAAATCTCAATCGGATTTAAGCATGAAGAGGTAACTGACAGACTGATACACTTTCAATATTATTTTATTATGGATAGGAGCGAGTTCTATTATTTGCGAGTATCTTTTGTATCGCCCTAATCACTAATCAATATGTAAACAGGGTTAAAGTCGCGACGCGTAAGAGCCTGTTCACACATTGATTAGTGATTAGTGCGAGTACATACAAAACCTAGTCGCACTTTTAGCAAATGTATGAACTCACTATAATCACTAATCAAAGTGTAAACAGCTCATAAGACGCGTCACTACTTTACCATAGTCAGCGTATTTTATGTTTCCGTGTGGGCGATACTTACGTGAAGTAGCATGTCATAATTTATTTAAATTACTTAATTACGTAAAGCAACGTTTTGTCACGAAAACTTGCGTATGGTTCACTAAATAGTTTACACTTTCGGGCGTAAAAAGGTGACTGAGAATAACTAAACACAAATATGAACAGAAGTTCAGTCTACCATATACGAGTATATTGTAGTATAATAAATAAAATCCTTCTGATATTATAAATCCTAAAGTGGGATGTTAGGATGTTTAGATGTTTGTTACTCAATCACGCTTAAGTGGCACAACCGATTTGGATGTTATTTTGCACGAAGATAGTTTATAGCCTGGATTAAAATATAGGATAGACAGCGTCAATACTGACTAGGCCAGGGGTCGGCAAACCGCGGCACGCGAGCCCTCGCGGCTCTTTGAAAGGTTTGTTGCGGCTCTTTAGGTTCCCCAAAAAAAAAAAGTTTCTTTATGAAAATCAGCCAAAAAAAATCGTAAATAGCGCGAGGCAGATATAATTATTTTTATCACACCCAAACACAGCATATCATATCCATTTCACTGTGGTTCTTTGAGCTTCCGAAAAATCGTAATTTTCCTGGGATCTGGCTCTTTGTCTAAAAAGTTTGCCGACCCCTGGACTAGGCTAAAGAGCAATAAACAAGCGTACCATTGTAAAAAAAATCGCGTCATAAAAAATCTTTTAGTTTTTAGGGTTCCCTAGTCAACAAGGAACCCTCATAGTTTCGCCATTTCCGTCTGTCCGTCCGTCCGTCTGTCCGTCTTCGGCTTAGCTCAGTAACCATTACTACTAGAAAACTGTGATTCGGCATGGGTAGGTAAATAAATCAATCACGCCGACAAAACAGTACAATAAAACGTCTTTTTATTTTTATTTTTTTAGGGTACCTCCCATACGCCTAAAGAAACATTATTACAACCCCGTGTAAAAAAACTCGTTAAACCCATGGTGTGGGATATCGTTGGATAGCTCGTTCAAAGATATTATGAGTTTCTTAAAACCATTTTTCAAATCAGTGATTCGTTTGCGAGATATTGGCCTTTAAAGCCCCAATTTTTGTTCGGGTCATATCATGTGGCTAAATGGCTACTACTGGGGATGTGAAAAAAATCGTGGTAGTAGTACTATAATGAATTTAAAAGGAAAAATATCACAGATAAGTAGGCATAAGTAGTTAACAAGTAATAGTCGATTAACTTAATGTGTACAGTCAGCCAAGGAAGTGGTCTACCACTTTTGGACCTTATTTTGCATAAAATAAAGTCGAAAAGCGGTAGACCATTTTCTTGGCTGACTGTACTTGGAAAGGCCAATTTTCGTTCAAATTCGATCGACGCAACCGCACCGCACGTCGATGTAACTAAGACAGACAGGCAACTACGTAACCCTACACTGCGCGTGGCCCGACACGCAATTGGCCGGTTTTTTTTTCTTATCAGAACACGATACCTATTATGATGCCCTTAAACGGATCATCAATTTTTGTTACACCTTTTGTACATAGTATATAATATTGTACTTTGTATATCATTATTGTAAAAACCTAGCAAGCCGACCAAATATTAAATAAATAGAATATAATATTAGGTCCTTACCTATGAAATTGGCGTTTTTTTCACAAATATTACTTTGTACGTAATTTATAAATTTCAATTGCAACTTTACAAATTATGTTTAACCTTTGCAAAGATAGGGGTGTTATTTATTTATTTTATTTTATTTTTATTTATTTATATAGGAAGATCATCAGCTTAAATATTACACAGTAGCTTAAAACAGTAGTGACAGTGAGCTAATAACAGATCCTCACCGATAGCAATTATAAGTTTAACGTGTCTGTAGCTCCCAAATGGATGGACCGATTTGAATGCGGTTTTTTTGTGTCATAGATAAATTTATCCCGAGTGTTCTTGGCTATGTTTCATGAATATATGTTCAGCTATTTTTGAGATATTGGACTTTGAAATGAAAATGTCGGGGGTTTTTCAAGTTTTCTAAGTTGCAGTTATTTAATTTCAATATACTTCGCAACAAAGGTTTTAAATACAAATAATAGGTTTTCATTTTTTATTTAGTCATCATCATTTCAGCCTGTTAACGTCCACTGCTGAACATAGGCATCTCCAATCGCACTCCAGCGTGACCGGTCCGTAGCCACCTGCATCCAACGAGATCCAGCGATCCTCACCAGGTCGTCGGTCCATATTATTTAGTGGTATCGGTTTTATTTAGTGTTTCAATTTAAAGCATGAAAACCAGCACCCTTTTTCATGTGCTGCCGGTTCAAGTGTTTCAATTAGGTACGTATAGTTTTACGATGCGACATATTTTTAAGTAATTAAGATATGTGTAACGTAGCTTAAAAGATTTCTATATTCCTACCAAAATTTTGTTTGGTTTGAATTTGACATTGCTGAATAATCCCCAAAATGCAATGTATGAAAATGACAGTTTTCATAAAATTCCCCTTACAAAACGCCAATTTCATAGGTACGGACCTAATAATAATAAATACTCTTTGATGCACCACGATAAACAAATAAATAAATAGATAAATAAATAAATATAAGGGGACAATCTTACACAAATCGACCTAGTCCCATAGTAAGCTCAGTAAGGCTCGTGTTATGGGTACTAGACGACGATATATATAATAGATATAAATACTTAAATACATAGAAAATATCCATGACTCAGAAACAAATATTCATGCTCATCACATAAATGTTTGCTCTTACCGGGATTCGAACCCAGGACCTCTTGCTTCGTAGGCAGGGTCACTACCAACTAGGCTAAAGCGGTCGTCAAGATAAGAGATAATCATAATCATAATCATTTATTTTGCTAAAACATACACAAAGGTGGTACAATTGACATGTTGGCGGTAGTAAAATTACATGTATGTATGTTCCGCCACTATATGGCATGCAAAACTTACACTAAATTATAATATTTAATTACATTGAAGTTCAATATTTATAACAAAATGATTTCAATACTAATTATTATAATACACAATCTGATAAAATAGAATAGAAATTAAAAATACCTATAAACTAACATAAACATTAACATTAACCATAAATCTTCTCGAAATATTCCTTCAAGGAGTAAAAGGGTCTTTCTAGTAAATAACATTTTAGCTTCTTAGAGAACTCATTAAAATTATTACATTGTGTTATGTCATTACTTAATAAATTAAAGATTTTTATTCCATTGTATTCAATGCTTCTTTTAAATAGTATATAATTATTAGAATTTGGTAAAACTATGTCACTGTCATTCCTTAAAGCATGCAGTCTGTTATTGTTTTTACACTGATAGTTAGATTTGTTCTTATAGATAAATATGCTAATTAAGAAAATATATAATGATATGACTGTCATTATCTTATGTCTTACAAACAGTGGACGACAGTGTTCTAGGGGTTTAGCTTTATCGATACATCTTATGGCTTTCTTTTGCAATATTAATATAGTGTTTATGAGAACACTGTTTCCCCACACCTGCAGACCGTATCTTAGGATGCTCTCAAAATGTGCAAAATACACTACTTTCAGGTCTGTTGAATTTAGAATATTGGACAGATTTTTTAAAGCATAGATAGCACTAGCTAGTCTCTTTCTTAGGACATCTATTTGGTTCGACCATCTCAGCTGGTTGTCTAGTTCAATTCCGAGAAATTTTGTACTTTCCACTTTTGCTATAGGCAGTGGCAGGTCATATGGAATGCTGTTTGTATGTCTGCAAAAAGTTATGTAGTTAGTTTTATCGATATTCATTTTAAGACCATTACTTTTAAACCAATGTAATAACTGCGTCCAAGTAAGACTTATGTCATGTTTAAGAGAGGAAATGTCATTATTTTGTACTATTATACTAGTGTCGTCTGCATATAGGTAAGCTTTGCCAATCGGGATATTATATGGAAGGTCATTTATAAAAATTATAAAAAGTAACGGGCCTAATACCGATCCTTGTGGGACACCGCAGTGAATTTTTGTATATTCCGAGTCAACATATTGCACGCATCCTGAATTATTTATACTCTGTATTTGAACATACTGAGTTCTATTTGTCAGGTATGACGCAAGCAAGTTCAAAACGGAGCCCCTGATTCCATAGTATTGTAATTTGTCAATAATTATAGAATGATTGACGCAATCGAATGCCTTGCTAAGGTCACAGAAAATCCCAGCACATTTGTGGCTCCGATTAAGACCTCGTAGGACTTCTAAAACTAAATCTGTAACTGCTGATATGGCATTGCGATTTTGTCTGAATCCAAACTGCTCAGGACAGAAATAATTGTTTTTATTAAAATGGTCCACCAACCTAGAAGCAATCGCTTTTTCGAAAATTTTCGATATGACAGATAAAAGAGATATGGGCCTGTAATTATTTTTATCAGTCTTGCTATGTTTTTTATGCAGTGGGATTACTTTAGCTCTTTTAAATTGAAAGGGAAAAATTTCGTTCTCTAAACATGAATTAAATATATCACATAAAGGATTACATAGAATCTGAATGTTTGATTTTACTATTTTAGTACAAATATTGTCTGGGCCACAGGAATTTGTATTCTTCAATGATTGGACTATTTTGATTATCTCCACTTCATCAAGTGGTTTCATATACATTGAATGTGTATTGTTTATTTTATGGTTACGTAAAAGCTTCATGTGCACATCACTTTTCATATCAACTATTCTTGTTCTTTCCCCAATATTCACAAAAAAAATCATTCAAAACATCGGCAATAGTTTTGGGATCCTTGATTATTACATTGTTTTCCTGCAAATTTATTGTTAATGTATCTGATGTTACCTTTTTCCCTGAATTTTCATTAACAATTCTCCATATGGCTTTGCTCTTACACTTGGCATTTTTGATGGCACGTTTTACGTGTAATACTTTCGCTGTTGACAATGTTTTCTTTAATGTATGTGTGTAATTATTATAAAATTGATTGAACTGCATATTACTTTTGTTTTTACGCTTTCGTATTAGTAAAAATCGCTTTTTCCTACAAGATATCTTTATTCCACGTGTTAACCAGGTTTTATTATAACTATATATTTTGATTTTCTTCTTAGGGCAGTGCTTATCAAGTAAGTGATAAATAATATCATAAAATATTTTTAGTTTGTGTTCACAACTTTTAACTTCATAAATTGTATCCCAACAGAGGGTCTCTAGCTCTCGAGTAAAGTTTTTTAAGGCTGCGTTACTATATTTTCGTTTAAATTGATATTTAACATCCTTAGACCCCGTAATAATTTCCTCAGGAAAGATTACTAATTGAGCATCATGGTCAGAAAAACTACAAGGAACTACATGTGATTGAAAATGATCACCCACAGAGGAAAATATATTATCAACTATTGTCTTAGATGTTTCTGTAATCCGAGTATATTCATGTATTGTAGGTGTTAAATTATGCTCCAGAAACGTTTGTAAAAAATCAGTCACTGTGTTGGTTCTCTGCTTCAAATCAATATTGAAATCTCCGCATACTATGATTGAATTATATTTATTATTATTATTTAAAAATGTTTCTAAATTACTTAAAAAGCTATTAATTTCGCTATTCGGACTTCTATATACTGTACTTATGTAGATACGTTGTCTATTTGCTAACTCTACAGATATACAACATACTTCAAATACTTTTTCTTTACAATATTGCTCAACGTTACATATTTTACAGTTTACAGATATGTCATTTCTGGCAAAGATTATACAACCACCTCCTTGAATACTTGTTCTACTATACTTTGCTATAGGTTTGTAGCCTGATATGTTAACTGATTCCTCCCGCATTAACCATGTTTCAGTAATACAAATAAAAGACGGACTTTCTTCAAGCTCGGTTTGTACAAAAGCTTCGAGGCATAGTACTTTATTTCTTAACCTATTTATGTTTAGGTGCAATATAGATAAGCAATTCACATTTGGAGATACTTGCCTTTCATTTTTATTCTGGTTTTTAAAATCCTTAATGTTCCACAAGTTTTGATGGAGGATGGTTATCGTGTCATTGCTGCTATTACCTTTAGTCACGAAAACATTTTTCATCCTTGTTGGCTCCTGTATGCAACGCAGTAGTACCACTGTGTGAAATCCAGTTAAGATTATATTGCAAGTTTTCAATAATATTTTTCATACCAATATTATTAACCCGCCCAGACCTCTTGAAAAACATATCAAATGACAGATTTATGTTGGGCTCATAAACAAAGAGGCATGTATTATATTTATATAGATCTTCTAGTATTAAATAATTGAAACGTTCTACTCTAGCATTATAAAATGGTTTGCCGCATATGTACGTCGGGCAGACTAAGATAATCTTTGTAAATGTGATACATTTAACAATATCCTGTATCTGTTTCACTAAATCATTTGGATCGACTGAGTCATGAAAGTCGTCCTCGCCAATCAAAATTACGCAACAATCCCGTCTAGTCATACCACTTAGCTTTACCGGGAGGTCCTTAAATAAGTCCTTTATTCCGGCCCTAGGCGTTATATGATGACAGTACGAGAAATCTTTAAAGTACATATTATTGGTAATCGTTTTTACTATGCTATTTTTATTATTACTACTTAAAATTAGCAGTTTATCCTTTAACAACGGATTTAAGATTGCAGCATCTTCAGTTGACGTCGGCTTTGAAACTGGCTGGTCGCCGCCTGCGGTTGATGAGCTCAATTTGTCAGGCAGTTTTGTCGAATCTTCTTTAGGCATAGTTTGCTTTAAAAAACTGTTAGGTGACGCTGCCTTCGAATTTGACGACTGTATTCCCTTTTTCTTTTCTATGAGAGGTGGTGAGCTAGTAGGTGTGCAAGGTATATGCCCTTTTACTAAACTCTCATAGAAATCACATTTTTTGCGCGTCTCACATAATGAATCTTGCAGCTTGTAATTCTCCCCGAGCAGTTTTTGTATTTCCCCGTCTGCCCCTAATAATTGTTCTTTAAGTTTTATTATCTGAGCTTCTAGTTCCTCGAGAGCAATATTTTTAACGTGCGAGTCCAAATTCAGCAAATTCGGCAAACTGTGGGCGTTAATGCTAATATCCTGTGCTGATGAGTGCCCTGAGGTTTCCAATACATCCCGATCATGTACGCTCAAGTTCGTATCCTCAAGGGTGATGTTGTCTATTGACATATCTATGTTTTCTACTTTCTCATAGGAAGAAGATTCGGATTGTCTCTGCTGTACCATTTTCATAACAGCGGGTGATGCCGGACTGTCGTCGTCGTTACGCCGCCGGCGGGTGATTGAGTGAGTGAGAAACATCTTACAAAAATATTTACTTGCAATAAAATATAAGCTAATAAATACTAGACAATAATTTCTACCATGACCTTGATAAGCTGTCTATAAATATTAATTTTTCCATAATTGCCAATATGGCGGCCATATGTATAAAATAATTGATGTTATGAAATAGATAGAAGTCCTTAATGTAGGTAATTATGTGATTTACATGCATGCATAACTATACCTACTCGTAACTATCTACCTGACCTATGACTTTCAATGACAAATATTCAGCTACGAAGTGACCTTTGATGGTAACTATACACATTTTTTTTTCGTTCGATACTGTGGACAACGACATTCTGCTAATGAAATTTGCGAGGGCCGGTTGCACGTCACATACTTTAGCATTTTTTGCCAGATGCGTGATAGGCAGCAGTATGTAGATTGTGCGGGCAACCATGGGTACTATGTTAGATCAGACCCCGTATCATGGTCGGCCTTATCACGCGATAAGTGACAAGATAGGAGCGTCGTCTCGTTCTTTCGAGCGGTGTCAGCCAGTGACGGACGCTCTATCCTATCACTTATCGTGTGATAAGGCCGCGAGGGTCGCGAGTGAGTTAAGGCAGCAACTTAGGGCCATTAGTATTCATTCTCATGATAAACGATCTCCCGGATGTGGTGGTGGATTCTACGTGCCTCTTATTCGCTGACGGTTTAAAGCTGGTTCGAGTGATAAGTGATATCTCGGATTATCGTAAGTTGCAGGAGGACATCGATAGAGTTGTGCATTGTGCACTGGAGTGTACACGATAAACTGTACTTTAACGAATCCAAATGTACTGTGATTTCGTTCAGCCGTATGCGCAGCCCGGTGCACCATTACTATGATGTAGGTGGAAAGCTGGAAAGCCAATGCAGCGTGTGACGGTGGTGAGGGATCTCGGAGTTCGCCTAGCAGCTGATATTCCGTGACGTTATTTCTATCTGCAAATACGCATTTCGTAACCTAGGTTTCTTGTTGGACTTCACAAATATCTCGGCGATAAAAGCTGTGTATGAAGCTAAAGAGTCATCTTGAATGTAACGCGCCGCTGCAGTCTGGAGTCCACTTGAAGCCAAATACAAGCTAGTGTTGGAACGTATCCAAAAAAAGTATGTTAGGTATCTCTACTTGAGTTTATATGGTGTGTATCCTGGATATCCTCTGTTGTACCCTAATCTCTTCATGTTAGGAATGGTGAGGTACATCTAGTTAGAAGTGAGATGGGAGCAGGCATAAAGTCGCACTTACGTTGGACATATTTACATGCTCCCTGAACGACTTTACAACGGCCACTATGTTTGTGTGCTGTGTGTGCTATAGCACAGTACAAACACACAACAATTGTACACAGCACAGTAATTGTACCTATTTATAATTGACTACTTAGTTTCTGCTCGCGACTCCGTCCGCGTGGAACTCTATATCGCAGCTCCATACAAACTTTTACGCCCCCTTTTTACCCCCTTAGGGGATGATTTCTGGGATAAAAACTATCCTATGTAACTCTCCATCCCTTGATCTATCTCCACTTAAAAACTCACGTCAATTCGTCGCTCCGTTTTGCCGTGAAAGACGGTCAAACAAACACACACATACACTTTCCCATTTATAATATTAGTATGGATTGTATTTAAATGTTAGTTATTATTATTCACTTGTCTATCGCATTAGGTAATAAGCCTGTAATGATAGATAGATTTAAGTTATTGATTAAATAAAATAAATAAATAATATTTTAGACATAAGCAAAATATAATTTTGGCGAAACTACGAGTATTCTGCCACAATATTAAAGTAACACAGTGATTTTAATTTTATGAACCCGATTATTTTCCTGCACATTCATCGTTGCTACATTCCCTTATTAATTACTTACCCCCTTAAATATTCATAAAACTTAAAATGCCTCTGCTAACTATGCTTTGTTCTTTCTTAAGCACAAAAATGACAGACATAAAGACAAACGAATTTCAACGCCATTTAAGTTAAGGGGATGCCTTGATTCGAATCGAACACTCCGCCTAGACACAGACACAATTATGCCTTCCACGCACAAGATAGAGATGTAACACTGGAAATGGCTTTTTTGGTAGAATTTTTGGAAGGGCTTTTTTGGTAAAATTTTTGGAAGGGCTTTTTTGGTCGAATTACGAATTTAACATTTCATCAAGTGAGATTATAGATAAGATAAAATACTATAGTATTAACTTGATTGTGTCGTAAAATAATGCATCGTTTGAGTAGGCTCATTGAACAAAGGAAAATACAGCCACAACTCAGATTTTTTTTTCTATCGTGGATAACCATTCATGAATCGATCAAATCAGATAAACAACCATATATCTCTGAAAATCAGACCTTAAGTATGGTTTCTTAACCTAGTCAGAACGGCGTTTCAAAGCACGCGATCATTTCCAATGGCTTGTAGAACGTTTATGAATGTATTCTTTTAGTATCTGTTTTTGTCACGAATAAATGTTTGAGTTACAATTTAATGTTTCACAACATTACTAAAATAATTTACTTAAAAAACTATTTTTTAACCAACTTCAAATCAGTACCCTAATCGCTTCAAAGGTGCCTATAACATTTTAAGAATTCCCTCGGTTTCTTCAAGATCGCATCATCAGATCCTGACGATGACCATGGGACCCTCTGGAAAGGACCACCTATCAAACGATACGAGACGTGGTATTAAAAAAAAGCGGCCAAGTGCGTGTCGGGCCACCAATGACAACATTGTCATGTCATATACATATATGCACCCGAAATTAAGTGCCTTTCTTACCAGTTAACTAGTTATGTCTACTACTCGTTAACTTTTACGTTATGTCTACTTAACTGTGATAATTATCCTTTTAAATTCATTACATGTACTACTGCCACGAATTTTTTGATGTCCCCAGTAGTAGCCATTTAGCCGGAAGGGGGGGGGGACTCTAACAAAAATTAGGGCTTTAAATCCTATTATCTCGCAAATGCATAACTGAGGTGAAAAATAGTTTCAGAAAACCCATAATATTTTTGAACAAGCTATCCAACGATACCCCACACTATAGGTTTAACGAGAAAAAAAAATACATCACCAATTGACATGTAGAGGAGGTAGCCGAAAAAAAATTTTTTTCAGAATTTTATTTTACTGTTTTGTCGGCGTGATTGGTTTATATACCCACGCCGAATTGCAGTTTTCTAGTTGTAAGGGTTACTGAGCTAAGCCGAAGACGGACAGACAGACAGACGGACGGACATGGCGAAACTATAAGGGTTCCTTGTTGACTACGGAACAACCCTAAAAAATACAATTCCGTCCAGGCGTCTCCGAGTAAGTAATCGGGCATCATACCTACATAAAAATTAAACATTCCGAAGAATTGAGAACGCGCCTCCTCCCTTTTTGGAGTCGGTTAATTAATAACCACCTGGAAGTTTATTAAAAAGTAAAACCGTTAGATTGCTTTATCATAACATCATATAAGCACACATCAGAGATCCAGTAGTTTGTGACAACAAAGTAATTGAAGGCGCAGTTAATATAGCGTGCAACGATTTTATCTAATCGGACGTTCGACGTTTGATACATTTAAAAAAATACGATGGATGAAGTAAATTACCCTAGCGACACTGCATGTACAGTCACCTGCAATAATATTAGCACGGCTAGCACAAGACCACGCGCGAGACGGACTATCCGTCTCGTTCTAATGAGATCACTTGGAAAGAGACTGATAGCTTCAACCTCCAGTCATGTGCTAGCGCTGCTGAGACCACTAAGAGCACTTAAAATGCCTGATCTAAATAAAGAGACAGTTCTCTAGTTTTTAATCGGCTTCAGAAAAGGAGGAGGCTATATGTTCCACTATATGTATTTCTCTTCGAAAGAGTATACTCCTGAAGTGGTCTCATTGTTACCAAGTCGGGATCTGACGATGGGATCCCAGGGAAACCGAGGGTACCTAACCCTCAATTTATATACAATCGCGTTCAATTACTTTGGCGCGCGTGTAGTGATTTCGGTATTTTAGTAGGTATTTATTATCCTCGTAAATCGCAAGTTTGGTGAAGTGGAACTGATGTGAAGACCACAGACCACGGATGACTTATGAAACTCCTCAATGATGTACAGTACGTCAAATATGCTGATAAGATTCCGTTGAAGTAGCAACTAATGAAATGTCAAAGGCGATTCGGGGATCCTCGAGGAGTCGACTCGCATACAGCGACTTGGGTTTTTCCTGTAAATTGTAATAACTGACGCACTTGCTCTCGGAAAACAGTTCATGTGGTAAAGTGGACAGCAAACCCGGGAATGTTCACGTATGTGGCTTCGCGAAGTACCGAACTGAAGTAGATTTAAAGTTTATTTTAAAGCAAATTATATAACATGCATTTTGTTTATTCCTCCGCCTTGTTCTATAAATGTTGTCAAAAACATTTATACCTATTAACTACATACGAGATCACCGCCCTGGAAGCGACCGAAGCATTCACCTGCACCTGGGGTCCGTTTTCAAGCGACCTCCAAAAAAGGAGAAGTAAGTTGTTCTTATTCTGACCTCCAAATACATTACAATAACCATCATCATAAATGTCTGCAGCCTGTAATCGCCCACTGCTGAGAATGGACTTCTTTGAGTACGCCGCTCGTCCCGGGCGCAAGCTAGTCTTGTCCAGACTATACCTATATTATCTGCTTCTAACTGCGAAGAATTAGTAACTTCGTAGGTAATAACAACGTTACTATGCCCTCGCAGGGTTCATGAGACTGTATATAGTTTAAAGGCCCAATTGAACCGAATAAACCATTTAAATTTCACTTAAGGGCCAGCGAAAGGGGGGTGATGAGTTGATGAACTATGCCATCTAATGTTCGTCGAAAAATTATCGTCATGTTTTCAGAGGTTTAGGACACCAGAACCGAATTTTAGGGTTCCCTACCTCAGACGGAAAAAGGTACCCTTAAAATAGGATGACTTCGTTGTCCGTCTGTCTCTATCAAGACCCTTTTTCTTGAAATATTACTATACTAAACTAGTTTTCACTTAAAAACCTATAGAGTAGGTACGAGTAGGTAGAGGTTAATGGATTTTAGATGGCTTTTGTTTACCCGTCGTTACCCGACGGTAGTTTTTGAATCTCATTCAGAAACTTTTCACAACAAAACATCCACTTATAAAAGTTATTAATTCAAAACGAAGGCACCGTCAACAAATCAATCATAGAATACCTATTCGATGAAAACTTTGATAACACCCAGAGCGTAATTTCATCTACTTGCTACTATTTAACTTCGATTCAAAATGTAATTTGCACAAAGCAGAAATATTCCGAGGGATTATAGGAATTGAAATTACAACTTCAATAATCCCGCTAGAAGCAATATTTTTCTTCAAATTATCATTTTGATTTGAAAAATGATTAAACTTCGATTCTTCAAGAGCAAATCTTATTATTAATTAAATCCGTGGCCTATCAACCAGTTGATGCGGATTATAAGTATTATGACACCTTATAAAACGACTCAGTCTAAAAGTTTCATAACGCTAAGCTTGCTGACGTATCATTGAAACCTTATTGCTAGAAAAATACATCTCTTGAACTACCTACTCTAAAATAGCTAGCAGCTGACGGACTAATTCAAAATTTAATTTAATTTATTTTACAATCCCAACTTAATTTACGTGAAACCCCGCGGTGACAAACCGCAATAATTTCCTTCTGGTGTTGCTTCAACGCGTAATACAAACTCATTATAGAACAAAAGAAGCACCTTGTAATGATATAACTTAGCAAATTTGAAAGAACATACCTGTGATAGATGACCGGCGAAACGCGATGTTTCCTAATCAAAACAAATGACGGTAACGCGAACTGCAATGTCCAATTTTTCAATTATAATCTAAGTAATTGTATGGTTAACTCGCGATAACGCGTATCCGAGCAGAGATATCGTGTATTATAACAGGAATATGTATTGAATGTTGAACTAAAAGTTATTGTTTTGTACGTAAATGTTTACGCGAACGGCGGGCCGGCGCGCGTGCAGTCCCGCCTGGCTCGGAGTTGTTACTGACGGCTGACGGACGTAGTTCACGTAGTTAACAAAGTTTGATGTTTAACTCGGAGTTCCGCCCGTAAGGTAACGTTAAAGTAGATGCAGACCAGCTTGTGCAGGTGAACGAGATAGCCCTTGTCGCGTAGGTACATTAATTGGGCAAGGGATAGTATGTCGACCGAAACTTGGTATAAACATACTTAGGTAAGTCATTATGGTAAAGAAAGGGATATTGGATTTTTTGTCGGAAAACACTCCGCGACCTCAAGCGCTGCAAAGGGCTAAACTTACTAACTTCGGGACGCTATACCTTCATAATTATATGTGTATTGGATTGTCAAATGATCAAGGAATCAATTCCGGAACGCGCTCTACTGTCGAGATTAGATTAGAATCGGATTGTTTGATGCTCGCTTGTGCGCGTTTGGCTATTCATTGATTTTTCAAGTAATACAATACAATACAATACAAATATTCTTTATTGCTCACCAGACATAGTAAAAAATAAATAAAAAAGAGGTAAGTTAAACATAAACAATGGTAGACAACTAACAGGCGGTCTTATCGCTAAAAAGCGATCTCTTCCAGACAACCTTTGGGTGGTGGAGACGATGCAAGAAAAGATAAGATTTGAGTAGGTGAAAACTGAAAATAAGAACAACTTAACTATAAGAAAGACTATACACTTACATAAATACATAGGTATATATATAAACCTACATACACATACAATAACTAAATGTCATAGAAACAGTATCACTTACAGCCGAAAACAAACAGAGGAAACGTAGGAATGACTAGTTACGGAAGAGATAAATAGTAATCCTTAAGTCGAGTTTTAAAAATGGGAAGAGACTTAGCACGTTTAATCTCAATAGGCAAAGAATTCCACAATGGAACAGCTCGAAAATTAAAAGAATTGATGTAAAATTTAGAGTTAGAATGAGGAACCCTCAGAAGCAACATCTGAGCACACCTTGCAGAAGAAAGAAATTTAAAGCGTTCCTTTAGGTAGCGGGGGGTTGCAGGGTTAAAAAGAATTCCATAAAGGTGGGCGAGAATGTGAGAGTTACGTCTGTATCGGATAGGAAGCCACTTGAGTTGCGAACGGAAACTGGATACGTGGTCATATTTGCGTAACCCAAATATGAACCTGATACATAAGTTTTGAATACGCTCAAGCTTGTTAAGTTGCTCCTCAGAGAGATCAATATAGGACACGTCAGCATAATCCAAAATAGTGAGGAGAAGCGATTGAGCAAGCGCAACTTTGGTAGCAATGGGAAGGAAATTACGAAGCCTTCTCAAAGAACCCACAGCTGCAAACATCTTCCTGCTAACCTCATTCATCTGTGGCACCCACGAAAGAGTGCGGTCCAAGATAACGCCAAGGTTCTTAACTTGCAGAGAGTACGGGATCAAAACGCCATCAAACAAAATCGGTGGGAGATTAGCATAGTCAACTTCAGAAATCATCTTAGCACTACCAATGATGATAGCCTGGGTCTTTGCTGGGTTAACATTGAGACCATAACTACTACTCCAATCTGAAATGCGTACTAGGTCGGAATTCGTAGCTGAGATGACTAATGGCAGATCGCTGACCTGAGCCTGGGAATAAATTTGAAGGTCATCGGCATAAAGGTGATATGATGATGATAGATTACGAGTAATGGAATTTATGAAAACGGAAAATAAAAGTGGAGATAACACGCCGCCCTGCGGAACGCCGGCTAACGTGCTACACCATGCGGAGCGAGAAGTATCCACCTTTATACGCTGCCGACGACCAGTTAAATAGCTATGAAACCAATCAATTACCGCAGGAGATATGTTATAAGAACGTAATACGATTCTAATTCAATCAAATCGACAATAGGTCGTTTTGGAAATTAACCCCAACCATTTTATCCTACCCTGAATGAATGAAGATCTTCGTTGAATTCAAAAGCAGAAGCACACTGAATATGCCAACGTGTTTTTGTTCTGTGTCAGTCTCCCCATGTGCATCGGTCAGGGGGTCGACTCAGTTCCACGTTCCACGCTCCTCTACCATCCATTCCGCTCCATACCAATATGAACGGTATCAATGTGATGTGCGCGATCGCTTCCACGTGTGTGGTATCGTGTCAAATAAAGTACGGCGAATTAAATTGGAATGCGATAGGCATGCTTCAGATTGACCCCTGGACTGGAGTACTAGGTAATAGTAGTGGTAGTAAGTAGTAAGGTGAGCTGTTTTGAAAGTTTGCATAACATGATCATTCCTAAATGTCACTTAATGGTATTTATCCAATGTATAATTTAATTAGGTACTAGATAATAAATATATTTTCATCTATCTATATTAAGTGGATATTAAACGATGTTCAACTCTTGTGTTGAATATCGGCTTTCGTATGGTAACTTTAAATATAACTTCCGTTTTAGATAGGGCAACACTAGGAGGAACTACTTCCTGTGGCCATTACTACCTCAATTTTCTGCTTTTGAAGTCGCACACGCTGCGCCTAATTTATCGTAATTTCATATAAAGATCGCGCTTTCCGCATAGAAGTTAAAAAGTAATACTCTTAAGAGTGCACGTCACGTCAAGAGAGTTTGGGCGGTGTCTTTGAGGTATCTTTAGGCGAAGACCGGTGGTAAGTCAGATCTGCACGCCCGTTTAGTAGCTGAGAGTGCCTTCAGAGGACAGAAAGCCCCTGGGAGGCTCCATACCTGAAGTGTCCAGGTCTCTCAAGTGATGACCTTTTTAACTTCTATGCGGAAAGCGCGATCTTTATATGAAATTACGATAAATTAGGCGCAGCGTGTGCGACTTCAAAAGCAGAAAATTGAGGTAGTAATGGCCACAGGAAGTAGTTCCTCCTAGTGTTGCCCTATCTAAAACGGAAGTTATATTTAAAGTTACCATACGAAAGCCGATATTCAACACGAGAGTTGAACATTCCGCTCACCTAAATAAGCAGTATTTACGATACTAATAAACGTTAAAACTAGACAGATTGCTTAAAACTATGACTCTAAGTTAATACCTAGAACATTAGTTAGCCAGTGGCAGTGGGCACAGTTTCACGACTGGCCTTCTGTACTGACCAGTGGCCGTCTTGACCGTGACGACTCTACATACACCATCAGCTCCCGGATGTAGAGCTGAGATGCGACCTAAAGGCCATTTTAACGGACTTGTCTGTTCATTGATTAACAAGACCAAAGTACCAACGACAATGTTTGTGTTAACCTTATTCCATTTTGTCCTTTGTTGAAGTGTGTATACGTACTCCGCATGCCATCTGCGCCAAAAGTCTTGATGCATTTTTTGAATCAGCTTCCATCGCTGACAAACACTAATCTTTTGATCAACAAGATTCTCTTCAGGAATAATCGACAAAGGCTCTAAAGTAAGAAAATGTCCAGGGCTAAGCGCCGACAGGTCGTTTGTATCCGAACTTAGAGGCGTCAATGGACGAGAGTTAAGCATTGCTTCGATTTGTGTGAGGACGGTGTAAAATTCCTCGAAGGTTAACCTTTGATTACCGACGACTCGAGCGAGATGCGTCTTGACCGAGTGGATCCCAGCCTCGGCTAAGCCGTTGAAGTGCGGGCTACCCGGTGGGTTAAATGAAAATTTAATCTCTTGTGCATCAGCTGCGCTCTTCATAATGGAACCAAGATAATTACTTGCCCCGACGAAGTTGCGACCCTGATCAGAGACAATATCGCTACACCGTCCACGACGTGCGACAAATCGCTTTAACGCACAAAGGAAGGCTTCCGTCGATAATTCCGAAGCAAGTTCTATATGGATAGCCTTAGTGCTGGTGCAAACGAATACACAAATGTAGCCTTTGTATGTTCTAGCGCCTCGTCCACGTCCGAAAGCGATATCAAAAGGGCCTCCATAGTCAATGGCGACACTCGAAAAGGGTTTTATTTGAGAAATACGACAAAGAGGAAGATTTCCCATTAGCGGTGCCGAAGCCGGCGATGGGTTGACACGAAAGCATTTAACGCAACCACTAATCACGGCCTGAATGGCTCGCTTGGGCGACAGAATCCAAAATGATTGCGACAGTAGATTCTGTAAAGTTTGAGCACCGGGGTGTAGAAATCTTTTATGATATTCGTCAATGATTAAAACCGTTAATCTATGGGAGCGAGGCAATAGTATGGGGTGCTTTATCGAAAATTTGATTGGAGAATTGACTAAGCGACCGCCCACCCTGAGAATACCCGCGGTGTCAATAAACAACGAAAGCTTGCGCAAACACTTTGGCAATGAATTCAAACGACCCTCTCTCAAGTGATTGATCTCTACACCGAACATAGTAAGCTGCACATGTTTTACTAAAAACATGAGAGCCGTAGTCGTTTCAGACGACTGTAGAGATCCGACAATCTTTCCATATTTAGACGATCGTAGGAAACGGAAACAGTGGGCTAACACACGCTTTAAAGTGAAAAGCGAGGAGAACCTGTTGAGGAGTTCATCAATCAAGTGAGGATCGTTTGCAACAACTAGACTGCAAAGTCGTTGCTCGTCTGCGACAGAACTGTTTGGTGGCCCAGTCAATGTAGACCGAGGCCAGTCCTTTTCTTCTTTTAGGAGCCAGGAGGGACCTCGCCACCAAAGATCACATTCAACAAGATCTTCGGGCAACAATCCTCTCGACCCAACGTCGGCGGGGTTATGTAGAGTGCTCACGTGGCGCCAGCGATCAGGAGCGATAATATCCTGTATATGGCTTACCCTATTAGCCACGAACGTCTTCCAGCGCGACGGGCACGACTGGATCCAAGCCAAAGCTACGCTTGAATCAGACCAGGCGAAAATTTCCGAGACATTATGTAGAGGTCTTAAAGCCTCCTTCACCGAGAGCATTAGATCTGACAGAAGCACGGCAGATTGAAGCTCCAGGCGTGGTATGGACTGTTTATGCAGAGGCGCGACTCTAGATTTCGCGCAACAGAACTCTACAAATGTAGAGCCTTCTGCACTGACCGCCCGACAGTAAATGACTGCCGCATATCCACGCTCTGACGCGTCACAATATCCGTGGAGCTGCAGCGAAACAAAAGAATGAACAATGCGTCGGGGAATAACGACAGATTTTAACAACGACAATTGCGATTTGAAACGCATCCATTCCGAAGCTATTGCTTCTGGCACGTCATCATCTCATTGGACCCCCGATGACCACAAACCCTGCATCAAATATTTCGCATGAAACGATGCTGGACACAAGAACCCTAACGGATCATAAATGCGTGCGATGTGCGAAAGAATCATACGCTTGGTGCACCTTTGGTCATTGGGAGTAGTAACTTCAAACTGGAACGAATCTGTTTGTGGACGCCACGACAAACCTAATATTTTAAGCGACAAGTCTGAAAGCTCGTCAAAACATTTAAAATCACTTGAGTACAACTCAGTGGCAGGAAGATCAGCGATAAAACCTTTATGATTGGAGGTCCATTTTCTTAAATGGAACCCACCCGACGACAATATCTCAGAAAGGTCTGATCTTATTTGTAGAGCCTGCTCGATAGAGTCAGCGCCTGTGACAACATCATCGACATAAATGTCTCTCTCCAAAACTGGCGAACCGTGAGGATAGTCGGCTGCGGAGTCCTTAGCTAGCTGCGCGATACTTCGAAGAGCCTGGTAGGGAGCTGACTTGACTCCGTACGAAACCGTGCGCAGCATATAATCTTTAACCGGGCTGTCAGTGGATTGACGCCATAAAATCCTCTGGTATTCAGCATCCTCTTCCGGCACGACAATCTGACGGTACATGGCTTTAATGTCACCTGTGAATACCACTTTATGCCACCGAAATCTGGTAAGAATATCAAAGATATTTGTTTGCAGCTTAGGACCCGCCAGAAGCGTATCGTTTAGCGATATACCATTGCTATCGTGACAGCTAGCGTCGAAAACACAACGTAGAGGCGTACTGACGGACGCAGGTCGAAGGATTGCAAAATGGGGGATATAGTAAAATTTCCCAACACTACTTGGGGGAGGTCCTACTTCCTCCATATGACCGCTAGACTCGTAATCATCCATGAATGAAACGTAAGCTTTACGAAAATCTGCATGTCTAGCAAGCTTGCGTTCCAAGGAGAGGAGTCTGCGCATCGCGATTTCACGAGTGTCCGAAAATATAGGCTTATTCGTAGGATCAACGAAAGGAAGGGGTACCTCGAAGCGGCCTTCACTCGTACGACAGAATTTACTAACGAAAGTATCTTCGCAAAGTTGGTCCTCTTTCGACAAGATTGGTTTACTAGGGCTACTAACATTTTCTAACTCCCAGAACCTTTTTAGAGAACTATCCAACGACAAATTTGATTGCAAAGAATTCGACACGAAAAAACAATCTTTCCGACGACAATTTTTGAAAGACTGTGAATGGCTCTCATCGCATCCACCCATGATGACCCATCCAAATAGGGTTTCAATAGCCTTTGGCTGACCCGGACATCCCATACTCCGACCACTCAGCAACGATGAAGCGAAGATGTCTGCATTAAGCAGTAAGTCGATTGGTCCAGGATCACCAAAGTCAGGATCAGCAAGAGTAAGATTCTTAATATGAGACCACTCCGAAGATCTAACTGCAAGATATGGTTGATCAGCGCAGATAGAGGGAAGCACTAGTGCTTCACAATCAAAATTAATTAAATTTGTTCCAATCGGTTTAATGGAACACGACAATGAACCATGTGGTTTAGCTACCGAATTTCCAATTCCAGAAACTGATTCACCCGTCTGATGTATATCTAGTCCAAGCCGCTTCGCACAAGCTTGTGATATAAAATTGCTTGCACTTGCACAGTCCAATAATGCACGAGCTTGCTGGTATCGGCCAGTACTATCCCGCACCGCTACCCGAGCAGTAGCAAACAACACCATATTATTATTCGATGCGGATGTCAGAGTGACATTGTTGGTGGATGAACCACTAGCGACAAGCTTTGTTGACAAATCAGAATCTGGAGCCGATGATTCAATCTTATTAAAATGTAGCAGCGTATGATGCGAATACCCACACACACCACAACGGGATGCTTTTTGGCATTGCTTCACCTTATGGTTACTCGAAAAACAACAAACACACAAGCCCCTAGATTTCACAAATTTAAATCGAGCATCAGTACCTAATTTTATAAATTTTTCACAGCATGCCAAACTATGCTGGTCAGTACAGAATTCACATATACTTGTAGTGGTGACAAGAGTTACCTTTGATTTTTTCTGATTATAAGTTGCATTGATATGCACTTTATTTTGCACATTATTGTTAGAGCACTTTAAATCTGATGCATCCAATGCTCGAATTTGTTTCGCTCGAGTCGTCGGTAATCAAAGGTTAACCTTCGAGGAATTTTACACCGTCCTCACACAAATCGAAGCAATGCTTAACTCTCGTCCATTGACGCCTCTAAGTTCGGATACAAACGACCTGTCGGCGCTTAGCCCTGGACATTTTCTTACTTTAGAGCCTTTGTCGATTATTCCTGAAGAGAATCTTGTTGATCAAAAGATTAGTGTTTGTCAGCGATGGAAGCTGATTCAAAAAATGCATCAAGACTTTTGGCGCAGATGGCATGCGGAGTACGTATACACACTTCAACAAAGGACAAAATGGAATAAGGTTAACACAAACATTGTCGTTGGTACTTTGGTCTTGTTAATCAATGAACAGACAAGTCCGTTAAAATGGCCTTTAGGTCGCATCTCAGCTCTACATCCGGGAGCTGATGGTGTATGTAGAGTCGTCACGGTCAAGACGGCCACTGGTCAGTACAGAAGGCCAGTCGTGAAACTGTGCCCACTGCCACTGGCTAACTAATGTTCTAGGTATTAACTTAGAGTCATAGTTTTAAGCAATCTGTCTAGTTTTAACGTTTATTAGTATCGTAAATACTGCTTATTTAGGTGAGCGGAATGTTCAACTCTCGTGTTGAATATCGGCTTTCGTATGGTAACTTTAAATATAACTTCCGTTTTAGATAGGGCAACACTAGGAGGAACTACTTCCTGTGGCCATTACTACCTCAATTTTCTGCTTTTGAAGTCGCACACGCTGCGCCTAATTTATCGTAATTTCATATAAAGATCGCGCTTTCCGCATAGAAGTTAAAAAGTAATACTCTTAAGAGTGCACGTCACGTCAAGAGAGTTTGGGCGGTGTCTTTGAGGTATCTTTAGGCGAAGACCGGTGGTAAGTCAGATCTGCACGCCCGTTTAGTAGCTGAGAGTGCCTTCAGAGAACAGAAAGCCCCTGGGAGGCTCCAGACCTGGACACTTCAGGTATGTGATTGTGCACCCTCTCTTCGGTCGCGTTTGACGAAGTAAAAATTATTAACGTGTTTCTCGTATTCTCGGATTTCCATGAGTTCAGTCTTTTCTACAGTACAACTTAATTTATCGCGTTTAAAAACAAACGATAATATATATATATATATATAATTATATTGTTTTATTTTACTATTTATTTTCAAGTCCAGAAAGACCTGTGCCAGCTTCAAACTGCCGATCATGATTGTGGCGGCAGGCTACCCTCCTGGGGCCAGAGCACGGTGGCGTGTCTTAGTGTCGGAAGCCAAGATCCACTTCGGGTCGCTGAGTCAGAGTAGTAGTAGTAGTACCACAGATACATCTGCTTCAGGTACGAAACTAAGATAAAAACAAATACGGTACGTAAACGGAATCCTAGGTACACGGACTGGTCGGGCTTTAGAAGGGATCTAAAAGTAGACCTACGAGACCTAAAAGGCAAGCTAAACTCTATTATAGACATATAATTCGAAACGGACAAAATAGTACAAGCTGTATACACGGCCTTCACTAATAACTGCCCGGAGAAGAAAACCCTGGCTAAAAAGTTACCATGGTGGACCCCAGAGATAGTTATGCTCAGGAGGGAAACTAGGGCAATATTCAATGACGCAAAGGCATCTAATGACTTTGGGTACTATGCACAAAAACTCACAGAACTCAGCAAGGCTGTGAGGAAAGCCAAGAGGAGAGCGTGGAGGAACCACTGCGATCAGATTGAGTCAATACCAGAAGGTATGAGACTAACAAAGGCACTACAACCACAAAGTCGGCCCCGCTCACATCCATCAGGGACAATGACGGTAGAATGACGAAAACGGGGCTGGAGACCCTTAAGGTAATGTGTAAAATGTACTTCCCAGGCTCAGTAATACACGACAGCGTAACAGGCGATGGAGCAATTAGTGCGTTGGAACAGACCACAAGTACAACGAGACACAATTGGGACACGTCCAAAAAGGTAGTAGATCATAAAAAGATAAAGTGGGCACTTTCAACATTCCAACCATACAAAGCCCCGGGGCCAGACGGCATCTACCCCATTCTACTACAAGAAGGCGCTAATGTACTAATCCCGCATCTTAGCATATTGTACAGGGCGTGCCTGGCCTTCGCACACGTACCGCGTGTGTGGAGGATCGTTAAAGTAACCTATCTACCCAAACCGTATAGGCCGATAAGTTTATCGTCGTTTTTCCTCAAAACACTGGAGAAACTGGTAGATAGACATATAAGGGATGGAGTCTGGTGGTGAACTCACTCCTGGTAGAACTCAATAAAGGTCCCATCCACACGGTAGGATATGCTGATGATTTAGTGATACTGGTTAATGGGAAGTTTCCAGGCACGGTATCGGAAATCATGAACAAGGCACTGCAGACAGTGGAGAGATGGTGCGACCGACACCAATTATCCATTAATCCAGGCAAAACTGTAGTAATGCCCTTTACTAGGAAAAGGACCCTTCGAGGCGTACAGCAGTTAAAACTGTACGGGAGGGTACTAGAACTGTCTAATGATGTGAAATATCTAGGTGTCACACTAGATAAAGAACTGAATTGGAAGAAGCATAAAGATCTCACCATTACAAAGGCACTGAGGGTGTTTGGAATGTGTGGATCAGCGTATGGCAAAACATGGGGTTTGAACCCAAAGGTACTTAAATGGATCTACACTATGATGGTGAGGCCCATATTATTGTAGCCTGGTATGGTGGCCAAGGACTTTAAAGAGCACATGCAGAGATGCTCTGATGAAGGTACAGAGATCGCATGCATGGCTATAACATGGGCGTTTCGTACCACGCCCACAGCGGCGCTAGAAGTCCTACTAGACCTACCGCCACTTCACTTGGTGATTAAGTCAGAGGCGCGCAAATCCCTCTACAGATTAAGAACCCTTGAACTGTGGAGCGACAGTAAGCCAAAGACTAAGCACACAAACATGGAGACTGATGGTTTCTTAGACAGAATAACAAGCATGGGAAGCGACAAAATGCTACCCAAGTTTGTATTCCATAGGAACTACACAACAAAAGTTCCATCCAGGGCTGAATGGGCCGAAGGTCTAGAATCACCGAGGTCTGGTATCGAAGACAGTATATGGTACACGGACGGATCAAAAATGGGATCCGGTACGGAAGCAGGCATTTATGCGAATGACTACAGTAGTAGTGTAAGCATGGGTAATTTGGCAACCGTCTTCCAGGCGGAGACATACGCCATAATTGCCTGTGCACAGGAGAATATAGACAGACAAACCAGAGGGCAGACCATCTATATACTCAGTGACAGTAAAGCGGCGCTTAAAGCACTTACGGCGCCGAAAGTGGAAGCTAGACTAGTCTATAATGGCGTCCAGGCACTGAACAAGCTTGGAAACCACAATAAGGTGCAACTGGTTTGGATTCCACGGCACGAGGGCTTCATTGGCAACGAAAGAGCGGATGAGCTTGCTAGAGGGGGATCTACAAACCACTTTGTAGGTCCAGAACCATTTGTGGGACTCTCGCAGGGAACCATAATTTCGGCCTTTAAAGCCTACGCCAAAACCAAACACCAATACGAGTGGAGGAATGAGGCGGGCTTAAGGCACTCAAAGCTCTTCATAGAAGGAGTGGACTCGGGCTGGACTAACAAACTCTGGAAATTCAGTAGGAAGCAGCTCAGAATCATATCTGGGGTGTTCACAGGTCACTTCGGGGTCAAGGATCTCTTGGCCAAGATGGGACTATCGGACAGTTTAGACTGTAGAATGTGTGGCGAGGAGGATGAGACTATGGAACACTTACTGTGTGAATTTCATGCCCTTGCCAGACAAAGAATGGGTTACTTTGGTAACGGATATCCGCAACCAAAGGAATTCAAGGTACTCCTGCTGAGCTGCATCATGCGCTTTGTGGAAATGATGGAGCGAGGCTGGGAGTAGACATAAGGAGAGGGCAAATGCACAAAAGATCCCACTGGGTCGAAGTGCATCCGAAAGGGCCCTCATCTGGATAAGATAAGATAAGATAAGTAGTAGTAGTATTTATTTTCAAGGTGTATCCATATTAATATCTACGCATGACATTAATGCCTAAAGAATAAACTCACCCTTTCCGAGCTCAGATGTTAGCTACCAACAGGTGCAGGTGCTACTAACAGCGGTTCCCAAGTAACACAAAAAGCTGTATAAGCGCTGTTTATTACAATATGTCTACGCTTAAAGCTAGGGTTTGCAATCCGGATATCCGGATATCCGAAAGATCCGGATATCCGCCAAATTTCGGATCCGGATCTGACAGGCTCCTGGATCCGGATTTTTCGGATATTACGGATCCTTAAAATACAACCATGAAAACCGAAAATACTGCTACAAAATGAAGTTTTTACAGAGTCCACGCTGAAAACGGAATGGTATCATGTAGATCATTCCCAATCTCTGTTTTCATTCACCCGTTCTTCATCCCAGACCAGATTAAATTATAATATTGTTTTAAATTTATAAGTCACAAAAATGATTAAACCACAAACTAGTAAAACTGCCGGAGTTTGATGGCGAAAAATGGCATTGGTTTAAATACTGACAGTAATCTACCATAGGTATTATATATATCCAATACTACCGGAACTATTAAATTAAATTCAAATACTTTTATTTTCAGAGCATGTCCATAGTTGTAGTTGTACTATACCTACCTACTAAAGACTTAGTTTAGATGCACCTAAAGAAATATTGAAGAATATACTTATTTGACACAGGAAGTAAGAAGTAAATGCAGCAACAATACCTACGTTTTATAACTATAATACGATTTTAGTATTATAATATGTTGCGCTGTTGGTTTTCCATGTATCAATAAATAAATAAATAAATAAATAAATAAATAAATTATGGTCTTGACTTATAATCATCATCATCAATATGAAGAGGGCCTGGCCCTCTGTCGTTGCAGCATTCTCCATTCCAGTCTATCTTGGGTGCTCGTCTTTACTCCTTGGTATGTGTGGCTACAGCACTTATAATATGATCATGTAAAATAAGAATAGTGGGCTTTATTTATGGCCCGTTCACTTTTTTTGCCATATCTACGCCACGTCACGTCAAACAGACATCTCGACCCTTGATTTTCACGATTTCCTTGTTGGCTTTTCTTCCAATCGATTAATGAGTAAGGCGGTCATGTCAATTTCTTTTACAACCCTATCGAATTATGTACGAGCACCAGGTAAGGAGTTAACGTGAGCTGGTTGTAGTTATTCAAGTGACAGCTTTCATTTACAAAACTCTAACAAGTAAAAATTTTGGACATAATAAAGTTTTATACCCCTTATGAAGTCGGGAATGCGTATCTATTTAAAATCTTTCAGGTCTAAAAATACGGTGGTATAGCCGTTTTAGTTGTTTCTTAGTTTAGCCTTACAATTCCTACTTTATACCAAAAAAACCTTGTGGATCCGTTTTATCCGTAAAATCCGGATATCCGGATCTATGAAATTCGAAGATCCGAAATATCCGGATCCGAAATATTGGCGGATCTTGCAAACCCTACTTAAAGCTGAATAACTTAGCTAAATAAGAGCTGAAAATTCTTTTAGCCGTTATTCATCCTAATTTGGCACAAATTATTCATCCTGAAGTTCACATGGCTGTTTAATAGCTCAAAAGTGGCTTTACAATGGCTGTATTAAGGGTCACTGAGGACAGAGGTTTGAATATCGGCTATTTAAAAGAGCAGTCACATATGGACTCTTATTACTATTTTACGTATAAGTTCACAGGTGAACTGTTGTAATGAAGATGCTGTTTTTAGTTTAAGTACAGGGGAACGGAAGGTATAACGGACCCTGTGGGTAGAAAGGACCGTATTACCTTCGCTTCCCCTATATCGGCGTAGAACTATAAGACCACGCGTGTGAAGTTATATTGCTTACTGTGCTTAGGTTGTTTTTCCGTCGTCCGAAAGAGTGTTTGTCTGAATTGTATACTTACTTAATTCCGAAAACAATGCTGCGCGGAAAGATTTTTTTATCTTTCTGATATAATAGGTACTAACACTACTAACCTAGCGTAATGTCTCCTTTATATATCTTTTGTTCTCCATTAAATTAGGTATAAGCGTCCAAAGTTTCGTATCACATCACACATCACACATCATCAGCGGGTCACCCCCACTTAAACTAATATCGTTAGTGCTAATTTCATTACACCTAACAACGTTCGATATAATTTTCAATAGCCCTAATATTCGGATAACTAATTTTATATGGCATAATTATTTGCTGCGCCTAATTTCAAACCTCCTAATATTTCCTAATACTAAACATCAAGTGTGCTAATATATTGGAAACTAATAATCATTTTTCCTAATGACTACTAAGCCTAATGATTAATATGCCTAATGATCACTATGTTTAATGTTCACTACACCTAATTTCGTCACACCTAACTATCACTTGACCTATTAACTTTTGCTCTAATGTTTGACTAGTACTAATTAATGCATCCCTTATGAACAGGCTACTTTTTACCGCGGAGTATGTCGCGGCCGTCCCATGATAGACGTCCTAATCTCGTCAAAATGGGAGCCAATAATGCACATCCAAATAATGTACGGCCCGATAATCCGTGTCCAGTTTTCGTGGACGTGGATTATTGGATTGTGCATTATGAGGGCGGACGAAAATGGCATGTCATAAGCGAACTCTATCTTAGGTCGGTTAGGTTAGGTTAGGTTAGGTTAGGGTTCACTTGTATCCCTCAGACCAGAAATAGACACCCCGCGCAGCGGGGTGGCGTCGACTTGCTGTACGGCTATCACAAGACGGCGCACGAGCTCTCTCATTTTTTCTTGCATGATAATTCTCTGTCTAATAAGAGTGAGCTAGATAGACATCGGACTACCCACCTATTCTACCCTAAGGCAGGTAAGTGTAGGTACGACGACGAGCGAAGCGAGGAGGAGTGTTAGGTAGAACTGCGACCCTACAGCGAGCGAGCGAAGCGAGCGTGCCGCGGCAGCGGCCGGTGAAGCGCCAGAACCGACATTATAAGAAAAAAACAAGTGAAATAAAATTAGTACTACTGACAATTCGGGATAATGACATTAGGGCCAAAATACTTAGGCAAAATGAAGATTCGGGTTAGTGATTTTAGAGACATTGATTATAAGGTGTAGTCATTATTAGGCATTGCAATATTAGGCCTAGGAAGAAATCGGTCAAATAAAATTAGTCTTAGTGAGAATTCGGTCATGAGAAATTAGATATTATGAAAATTCGGGATACTTAAATTAGGGCTAATGAATAATTAGGAACAATGAAAATTCGGGTTTGTGATTTTAGGGTTAATGAAATTAGGGCTTGTAAAATTAGGTATGAAATTATTAGGGCTAACGGAGGGGAACCATCATCAGCCTATATACGTCCCACTGCTGGGCACAGGCCTCCTCTCATGTAAGAGAGGGAACGGTAGCAAGTTTCGTATAGCGGTAGGTATTGTAGCGGGGCTGAGAATTTCAAAATAATGACGCTTTTGAACAAATTACTTTTCGGAATTTTCATGTGTTCTCCTAAGAACCACCTCAAAGGACAAGACTTACGTTTAAAAAACATAGTCATATTTATTAGTGGTAGCCGTAGGTACAAGCCCAATTTCGAAGAAAAACTGCAAATCGATGTACAGTTTAGCCATTACATATTGGTACATAAGACATATACAGCCGGCATAAGAATATTGACGAGACGGCCAGACGAAGAGAGCTACACTCTTCATCAGCTAATTGACGGGAGTTTATAACGGGCAGGTATGAGTGAGTAAGTATTGTTGGAGTAAGAATGGATCTGAAAATGGCGTCCGCTCGCATGCTATCTCGCTTACACCCTATCGCTGTCTATACTCACACAGTTACGTACTCGCTGCAAAAAAATATGCTAATATTTGATTGAATACATTTAGGATTTATGATTGGATACAATTCAGATAATCGAATTTGATATTTAGTTTACTTTCTTGTAATCTTCTTTGTTAACAAATAAAAACTCGACAAAAATTAAGTAATTTGTTCTTTAGAAACCTTATTACACTGGAATATACTTGTACTATTATCTATTCTGTGAATATACTAGCAAATGATAAAAATACACGCCTCCTAGTCCAGATATTTAAACATTTACATTTTAGTGAGCGCCATCTGGTGATTGGAAATTCATAAATAATAAAGAAAAATAAAAAATCTTGTGTTATTTAGGTACCCTTGCTCGTTATAAATTGTATTAATATTTTTGTCGTTATTATTAATATAATTAAATAATGTTAATGGAAAATATATACATAAATCAATGTTCAAGAACTTGTTTTGCCAACCATACCATAGGTAACCGCCGCCAATTTCAGATCCATTCTTTATCTGCGCGCGTTATACCTACATTTTAATTTTATGATAAATACTTGCTGGTCAATAACTTGGTATTCAGAATGCTTTTTCTTTGACCTTGCATGAAGGGAATGTGCTCCATTGGTTGTTGAAGATCCTGATGATAGTGATGATGACGATGACGATCGAAGCAAACGTTACCTACCAATTCTTAAAGTCCCCATGCTTATAACGTACGTTATGCTACGCGTACGTAAAATCCGCTTCCTCGCCAGGAGATACTTAAAAGTTTGTACTCGCCGTGGACGATAATAAAGAAAGCCTCAGATAGCAGGTATTTGACGCCCGATCCGAAGGTATTGTTTTACCGCCGTGGGTAAGTAATGTACTACTACTTTATTCCTGGTGTAATAGCATTTCTTTGCATGACACCTAACCTACCTAACACCTACCTATTTAGATTCTCCTACTTCGTGGATACCTACTATATAAAACTTATGATAATAACTAGGTACCTACTTTTTCTAATGAACCATCTCGATGTATATTAAGGAGAACAGTAAACCAAATTATGAACACATTATTATAAATTTATTTTGGAACGCATTCTTTAGTATCTTGATGTTGTTGACACTGTACGCACGATAGTAGATATCAGCGCCATCTATACTTACGCTGACAAACTAAAAACAGTTGTTTAAGAAGTAAAATTTCAAATAAACATTAATGTTCATTATATATTTCTATCACGTTCCGGACTCTAATATGCTGTGCAAATAAAAGTTACATTCACAAATAATACAAACTTACGGCCAAAACTACGCTGAAATAAACCACTGCCTCGCTACGATTTGTTCTATGTTGGTTGGTTCTGTTAGGATGGCAGCACTGTCACTGTGTAACTTTCGTCGTGGGTGGTTGTGTGATGAATTCGTGAAACGTACGATCAGAAATGTGTATTTGGATAAAAATTGCCTACATGATGTGCTAGCAGCATTTTCAGAGTGATTTCGTAAATAATCACTGCCTTTATCAGCAGTGATAATCAAATTTTCTCGTGTAGACGTACGAAATAGTGTACAACGTTATAAGAAGAAAATGTTATTGTGTGCTAAGTTTCATAATGGCGGCCCGTCGCGTCCCCCGCGCCTCCATTTCGATGACAGTCAAATTATGACAATGCCGATACGTAAAGTTTAGAAATGTTGTGTTTTTGTAAATATTTTAGTGAAAGTTACTAGTTTTATAGTTTATAAGGACTAAAAATGAATTCGGAGCATCACAATATAAACACGGGTGGCGGCCAGCCCCAAGGAAATTCAGAGGTTCGCAGTTTTCCAGTGCTTGGTCACCGTCGTTTTTTTCGCGTTACAATGTTAATTATAGTTGGTTATTGGGTTCGAAATATGAGAGAGTTCAATCTGGTTAACAGCAGCAGCAGCAGACGGCGAATTTGACCCCGACGACGTCTGCCACGGACCTGCGAGTGAACTCGGCGGCCGTAAACGTCGCTTTGTCTAGCGTCGCAAAGTACTGGGTGTTTACAAATCTTTTCCCGGGGCCTATACCGCAAGTGTCGGTATATGGGCTGCCCACTGGAACGAGAATAGAAAATGGGAAACCAGTGCAGGTAACAAACATTCTAAACAGTATTTCATATACTCAGTTCAGTGAATCATAGCAGCTGAAATATGCAGCACTGTTTTATGTGCATATTTCAACGTAATAAAGTTTTAGTCTAAAATGTGTATGTAATGGATAGTGGACATTATTTCCTATAATATAGGGTTTTCTCATTAGTGTTTTAAATTGCCTGCAGATTTCAATGGAAAAAAATGCCTGTGATTCTGTTTAAAAAACAAGGTGGAAAAATATTAACATTTTCACACAATAAATCTAGTCTTCAGTTTGTTAGCAAATTAATTTGATTGGACTTGCAAATACTCACCACTACCATGTCTCAACAATAATGTAGGTACTTATTATAGATATGTAAATTTAGGATTTGGCATAATTAGGTACAATTATTTAAATAACCTTACTGTGATATGCCATATAGAGTATTTTATTGTTGAACTTGTTAATAGATACAGAATGTATTTTAAAATATACTGGTATACAAGAGGATGATAATGTGGCAATCTGGAAAAGTTGTAACTCCTTTACGTAATAACAATTCTTAACTCATTGGTTGCTGTTTATGTGATATCATGCCCTAACTATATAGAATATTACCGCAACAAACGGTTAAGTCATGATCACTGTCTCCATTTTTTATTTTTCTACATCTTCAGGACCTTGGTCAAGCCCATGCAAGCATACTCAATGGCGATCCCAACATTATACTTGGACATCCGGGACAGACCCAAGTTACTGTCTCGGCGGCGCAACAGTTACCACAGATTATTGCCACACAGACACAAACACATGGTAATTATTATGATTATTGCTTAATCTCATTCTACTAACTGCTTTTACCATTTGAGACCTGCTGAAATGCAACCTTATTAATCATCATGAGGCTGTTGTACTGAAATTATTGTTTGATTAAACTCATTTTCAGATAGGTATGACTACTTCCTCCCTAATTCCAACTTGGGTGCTTAACTAATTTCAACTAAAAACAAGAGTTAAATTCTGATAACACCTTCCTAATTAGTTCAGAGAATGCAGCAATATGTTAGAGAAAGATAATCAACTCCTGGGTGGATTGCAAGTACATAGGGGTGTGACGAATATTTTTTATGATGCCATTCTAACCAGTTTTGGGAGAGGAACAAATTTTTGTATGGGAGCAATTAAAGAACATAAATACTCAAAGATTGACCTCACTGGCGGCTGCTGAAACGCTTCATAGCTTCATAGTAATTGACACAAAAGTATGACGTCACATTCTGCTATTTGTACTAATTGTTGTATGGCAAATCAAGTAAATTGCTGTTTCGGTTGCGAACATGACATTTACATAAAAAATATAATCGAAGGGAAAATAGAGGAAAGAAGAGGCAGAGGAAGGCCGCAACATGCTTTTATGGACCAGGTCAAGGAGAAGGTCAATGTAGTGTCGTATCAGGAGCTCAAAGCAGTGGCAGAGCATAGAGCTGAATGGCGGTTACTCCACCCACAAGAGCAGAGCTCTTAAGTTGAAGAAGAGAAGAAGAGAGCTTTAAATTTACTCCTGGTTGGATAATGAAAAGAATGTGTTCTTCTAAACTTTCTAGTTCCATGTTCTTTTAAGATTTTAACTATACTTTTTTATTTATGCTTTATTACAATAATTTGATGGTTTACGATCCATTCAGCAACACAACGTTATCAATTTTATCCTGAGACCACATCCCTATTGTACATAGTTAAAGCCTTAAATTAATCTACACTTTAATTTTGGACCATTAACTATGTAACTATTATTTTTGTAATTCACCTGCCGTCTTTTCTATAGTACGAGTTCCTCATGTATGATAATAAATTGTCTTTTTATAGATGTCCTAGCTCATGTGCAGCAACAAGAGCTACAGCAGGCCACGGTCAACTCCGGACAGGTGACGACTAACACGGGTCAAACAACCCATCAGCAGGTAGCCAATAATCGGGTCGAGTTTGTACACCATAACATTGATATGGTAAATCATGTGGTAACCCACTCCGTTTATTAGCGGGAATGTTAACTGTTCATGGCTGTGTAGATAGTTGGATTAATGTGAGCTTGTGTATGAAATTGAGGGTTTTCTGAAATAATATAGAAGGAACAAAGACAAGAAATGCAAGTAAAATACAACTGTATGCTCTGAGTTTAAGGTAGCTTTTTGCATGTTTCTTGGACAGAATTTAGTATTACAGGTTTTGTCCTACATCTCCATTTCGTAAGAAGTAGCAGAAATATTGTACAGTCACAGCAAAAGTAGCTACGCGGGTCAAGTGCTCTAAATGACCTACACACGACTCTAATATCAAGAGAATAAGGATGGTCTAGACCATTTTGAGCGTGTTATTTTGCGTAGCTACTTCTGCTGCTGAGTGTAGCACTATGTTTTGCCATAAGGTATACAAATATTTTATTACAAGATTGATCATGCATGTAATTTAGATATATGGGTGGTTAATACAAAATGCGTCATTTTATTTACAATGCCATTTTAATATTGATACAATACTTGACACTAAGGGCTCTCCTTTGACTATGGAACAAAATTAGATTCCGAAACAGGCTCTAGTGAAAACTCTTAGCTGTCCAAGAGAATAGAATATTACAATTACGATAACTCCATCTCTATTAATTTATTTATTTATTTTAGAAATCTAGATGGCAGCACAGAATGTTAATCCAGATCTGTCAAAGCCCTTTATGTTCCTGGAACCCCTCAATGCATGTTGAAATTAATTATTGATGCAGTAGCATCTTTGCCATCAAAGAGTCATCCCATTTACATTTGTTCTGTTGTAATTCCATTTAGTGTCCTTCATAGAATAGAGACATTTTAACTGGAGCATGTATTCCGAATCCTATTTAAATGAAGTTATTGCATGTGTCTTGATTTTAATGTCTGACCTAATGTTATACATAAATTAAATTTTTAATTTCTTGTTTTTCGAAGTCTAGTGATATATGTGTTTAGCTGTTCCTTTTTCTAGTTCCTAATAATTAATAATAGATTAGAGTAAATTATTGTGATATCATGTGAACTGAATAGTTATAACTTCCTATTTTATTTGCACGCGATCGCGCGACGTCACAACTCATCGGTTTTTTGTCGCATGTATTTACATTTTTATCTGCAAAAGGACGCTCTGACGTTTAGAGACGGGCCAATCGACTTTTTCTTGTTGCTCATTTCCTTGATTATAGCTCCTTTAATATAAAGCGGATGATTCAGCTCAGCGGGAGTACCTTAAATTCCTTTGGTTGTGGATAGCTGTTACCAAAGTAATTCATTTGTTGTCTGGCAAGGGCATGATATTCACACAATAAGTGTTCCATAGTCTCATTCTCCTTGCCACACGTTCTACAGTCTAGACTGTCTGATAGTCCCATCTTGGCCAAGAGATGCTTGACCCCGAAGTGACCTGTGAACACCCCAGATATGATTCTGAGCTGCTTCCTACAGAATTTCCAGAGTTTGTTAGTCCAGCCCGATTCCACTCCTTCTGGCGGGCTTAAGGCACTCTAAGCTCTTCATAGAGCTTAGAGTGCCTTAAGCCCGCCTCATTCCTCCACTCGTGTTGGTGTTTGGTTTTGGCGTAGGCTTTAAAGGCCGAAATTATGGTTCCCTGCAAGAGTCCCACAAATGGTTCTGGACCAATATCTTAATCGTAAGTTGGTGCAATCCTTCCTAATTAGATCACTTAGCTTTTTACAGAATAATCGTTTTGACAAAGTATCACGTGACAATTTAATTTCTCAAATTATTCTAGTTTATACAAGTTTATTCTAGGAAAGGGGGAATTTCGCGCAAATGGGAAGCCAATTTATGAAAGATAGTTACATCAGTTTCTTAAAATATCTCGCCGTTAGCCTGCGAATGTCAAAAGACGTTTTGTATGGTGATCGACCCACCTTAATCTCGCGCGCAGGTTTGTACTAACCGTGCTGGTGTGTGTTAACCCATGTTATCATTATAACCATAGCTTAAACAAGAAAAATTCTCAACAATAATGGAGATAGTGTGCCCAGCAGTATAAAAAAAGAAGTGAACAAGAAAAAGTTGATTGATTCCTTGGCATGTTTTTGTTTCTGATTTGTCTATGGACAATATTTTTTCTAACCAGGGTCACCACTCGCAACAACACATAATGCAGCAGCAGCTAATGGCGGCGACGCGCCCAGACCACTCCAACCAGCAGGTATTATACTATTAAATGAATAAAAACATTGTGTACAGTCTGCCTCACAACATGTTGAACACCTTTGTACCGTGTCGTTAACGTCATGTTTAAACTTAACGAATTTGTGAAACGGGTGAAAGTGACAAGGTACCAAGGTGTTCAGCTACTTGTGAGTTAGACTGTACGTTAATCTGTATCTCGTTTTGCACATTATAAACAAACATTCCTATATTCACGCTGCTTTTATCCACAAATGGCAGGTCAGCGAGGTAAGCTGTGTAAGTAATCCTGCTTATTATTACCTTTCGTTGACAGGAGCGTTAACGTGCGTTATAAAGAGTGAAGCGGGTGTAATTATCTAATTTAAAAAAAACGGACCAAGTGCGTGTCGGACCACGCGCAGTGTAGGGTTCCGTAGTTGCCTGTCTGCCTTTGTTATGGGGCTTCTAAACGAGCAACATTCTTACGGCAATGTGTGGCTGACAAGCACTAGCATACTAAGACAGCAATAGTTGCCGTGATAGTTTTCGAAGTAAATACATTATATTTACTACTGCGGGCCGGCAGAGGGCCGGACACGTAACTCTATTAAATAACCACAACTTACATTTTCATTTTAAAGTCTCAAAAACGATCAGATCTCAAAAACGGCGGAACAGATTTTCATGAAATATGGCTAAGAACACTGGATAAAATTATCTATGACACAAAAAAACTAAAAGAAAATCGGTTTATCCGTTTGGAAGCTACTATAACCACAGACAGACATGTTAAACTTATAACACCCCTCTGTTAGCGTTGGGGGTTAAAAATTAGAGCTTTAAAGCCCAATATCACGCAAACGCATCCCTGTCTTAAGTCTTTAAAGACCCATGTTATTTTAAACAAACTCTCCAACTATACTCCACACTACAGGGTGAAAAAATTCCATCCTCACTTTATGTGAAGGACAGGTACCCTATTTTTTTATTTTATTTCCTTGTTACTACGGAACCCTAAAAAGGTAGCTGCGTCCGTATCGGTATTTTGAAAACCGCTCGTGTCAATGAAAGCTTAACTAAACTGCTTTATACATAAGACAAAACTAGTATTTTGGGTTTATTTAAAATGCACTTCACAATATTCAGAGTAAAATACTTATATTGTATTTCTTTTTTAATATAGCTATGTTATTATAAAAATTTTGTTATGTTTCCAATCATGCTTTATATTCCATTTAAGTATCAATAATTATTTTGCATTGAAAGCTCCATGCAATCAAATTATTCAATAGTACTTACAGGACCAGACAATACAGAAAAATAATTTGCACTTTTTACCCTTTGAACGCCAAGGATGCCTAAAGTCGTCGTTTGTTCTCCTCTCCCCAGCACTAAAAGGTTTTCATAGTATATGTTGTCTAAGTTGCCGTCATATTTTCAAGCAAGGTTTATACTATAGGTAGGCCACTTACTTAGTTCTAGCTTGCGCGGCGCGCGGGAACGGAGGTATAACGCGCGCAGATAAAGAATGGATCTGAAAATGGCGTCCGCTCGCATGCTATCTCGCTCACACCCTATCACAGACAACAGCCTAGACAGCGATAGGGTGTGAGCGGGACGCCATTTTCAGATCCATTCTTTATCTGCGCGCGTTATAGGACGATAGAGGAATGCGAGCCGGCGGCTTCGCTCACCGCCCGTGGCCCGCACCCGTTATCGTCCTACCTCCGCTCCCGCGCTCCGCGCAAGCGAGGATTGAGTTAAGTGGTCTGCTGTTATTCGTCAAAGGTTTGGTGATAAATTTATAAATAAATATAATGGTTTTACTTCAACTCACTAACACCTTCGATTCGACTTGTATGTCCTTGCAATTGCTTGTATTACTTGCATGGAGTACCGAATATGTGTTAATCTAGACCAGAGGGTTAATTGCGTGACTTTTCGATCGAGCGTCAGGACAACTTACTATCATTTCCCAAACAAAAAATGACACCTAACGTTCAAACGAAGCGTTACGCAATCGACGTCATCGACATAAAATCAACTTGACACAAGTGGCTTGACACTAACCTTGATGTTACTAGATCCAGCTAACTGTGAGTGAAGACGGGATCGTCACCGTGGTGGACCCGGGCGGGGGCAAGCTTGTGGATAAAGAGGAACTGCATGAGGCGATCAAGATGCCGACGGACCACACCCTCACTGTGCATCAGCTGCAACAAATTGTGGGGCAACAGGTGGGTTGATGAGTCTATAGTGTTCGGATAAACTGAGGAACTTTGAATTGATAGCAGTCTGTATAATGTTGAGGAAAGATATAATTTTCGTGACCTGTGTTGAAAGATTTTTTTAGTTTGAAATGTTATGAAAGCATCATACTATACTAGATTTTGAAACAAAACTTAAACTTATATAATGACCACATTGATTGAATCTACTAAAATGTGTCATCAAATCATGACATTTTGAATTATGGAGTTTGTAATGGCAAAATTAAGGTTAAACATCACTGGTTCCTGTCGAGCTGTTGCTAACAGATGTCGCGATATATAATTTCGATGGTTGCTCATCATTTTACGCAAAACCGTGACCAGTACCAACATGTGTTTCAAACTGCGGAAGCCGAAGAGCGTGCTACGTATGAATCGCAATCAATCTGCACTAATCAGTGCTTCTTTTTAAAATGTAGTCCGAAAATATGCATAAAAGTGCTTTTTCGTGAATTTACGCAGACTAACGTAACTAAATGTCACTTCAAAGTCAGTAATTGTCAAACCTTTTTCATAAATCAAACTAGAGGGCGCAAAACTAAATACATAGTAGCGCCTCTATTAGGAAATAGTGAAACTAAATGTTCTTGTGGCTGGCACTCTAGAATGCAATATGAACCCACCTGACTTTTTCACTCGTCACCTAATGTCATACGGTAGCGCAGTAAATCTCTCTTTTGCTTAAATCTGTCTGTAACGCCATCATTGAACCGGGTTCAAATCCCGACGAAAGTACTTCCTTTTTTGTTTTTCTTTTTGGATTTTCTAACGAATATGACCGTCTCAACTAAATAGATTGACTTGTAACGTGTAAAAATTTTTTTTCAATATGTTTAATTTTTTTTGATAAGCATGTTTGTATCTCTCCGATCAAATTGGAGAAATCTTAACAAAAGGCCAGGTCAAAAGTACCCTAAACCGACGAGCATGTATGAGAAATATTATGAAAGTGAGTGAAGCGAAAGTGGTTTGCCAGGATCGTAGCAAATGGAGATCCGTGATCTGGGCAAGAGGCGTGATTATATGTATGTATGTATGTATGTATGTTTGTATCTAGATTATCCACAAATATCCCCTATATTTTTGGCGGACATATTCTTACATGTTACATACCTACTACATGTATACTATTTTGGATAGGCATATCCTTTACAAAGATGTAAACCTTTGCCTTTGCCTTTGTTTGCCTTTGATTTAATTGGAAAGTCATGACTATCCATAGGTTTACAATTGACAAATCAAAGCCCAACCTTTATCTATTAAACCCAATTCCATTGACATTAGACGAATCGTGCATAAATCTTCATGTTATTTGAATGAAAACCATTTTGATTGACAACAACGTAATTGTTTAATTTGAGACACATTAAATAATCGAAATAAGTAACACTAGTACAGTATTTTAAAAGGATCATAACGAAGATATGTTCCCTAGAAAATCTAATATTATACGGAATAAGGTACGTAAAGTAAGATACTTAGTATATTACTTTGATCTGTTATATCCATATTGACTTGCAGGACTAATTATTAGAAAGGCTAAATATTATTCACAAAATGTTTTGTATTCGCCCGTAAACTCCGACTAAAATAATTAGACCTCAAAATTGGTAATAACTTTGCGTCACCGGACGAATATGGTGAGCTTTGTGAATAACGGGCGAGTTTGTTATATCCTTCTTAGGTATATCAAAAATGTTAGTGGCCAGTCTCTCGAGTCCCGTCCGAGAGCGCGTCGGAAAGAGAGAAATATACCATTTGACAATATGGTACTGTTTTCGATGATTGTCAAAATTCAAAATTAGAATTCTACTTTTTTGGTTTGAACACGCGTTTATGTATCGTGTGCTTGATGCTTTTACAGTTATATGAAAGATTCATCAGTACTAATGTTCAGAGGTGGACATTTCCTTACAAAATTATTGAATATCTTGTTTAGGTAAATATGAGATGAAACTTATCTGTCGAACCCACGACCGTCGACGTCGTTTGACAGTCGCATGCCTGAACCGCTAGGCTACCGGAACGATTCGATTTCGAAAAATATTTCTGTGGTGATGGATGAATGAACTTTCAGGGCCCTATTTAATAAACATTAGAATCCTACAATTTTGTATAAAAGTGACATATTTGTAAAGATTTTCTTAGTAAATCTTTACAAATACCTATGTCACCTTTATACAAAATTGTAGGATTGTAATGTTTATTAAATAGGGCCCTGGGAGTTCATGGCGATATACTTAGGCTTAGTAAATTTTATATGCAAAAAAGTTACTCTGGTTTTTAGAGAGATTTGACCGTTAATTTATTAAATGCAGTTTATATTTGTTCTAAAATCGGTCTGGTGACTCCTAAGAGCAAATTTCCGCGTCTCTGGTAGTTTCGAGCTCACAAGATTTCACGAGAACCGGTTCAGAACATGTAGAGGAGAAGTCTGGACAGCCGGACATACGAAAGAATATTTGCCCAAGCTTAAATGAAAAACTTCGTTCGCCTCACTCGCTCGTTCAATTAAGTATAATGGATATTTGTTATCGATTCAGTTTTTAATAATTGTCCGAAAATATATTTTTTAAAGGCAGATTCACGAGCATGTACTCATTTCGGTTACGGTATACCGGTATGGGACCGGTATTCCATTACGATAGCGTTATATTGTAAAAGTTAGCCGCGCCGCCAACATAACGGTACCGGAACCGGAACCGTGTAGATATACATATCGTTACCGGTTTTTTTACTGTATTTACTTACACTTTTATAATGCCTTTTCCAAACCGGTATACTTATGATACCGTTTTTTTTCCTTAAGCTTTTCTTCTCGTCCATGAGAGGAGGTCTGTGCCCAGCAGTCGAACGTAATATAGGCTGATCTATTACTATGCCAATTTTCATTAAGTCATTATTATAATCCTCAAAAACGAAAAAGATATATGTACATATGTATAAGGCATTAAATATCGGATGATTCTCAATACCGGTACTGAAATGTGATATTGGACCACAATACCGGAATTTCGGGACTTCAATATTAATACCTATCGAAAATGTATATACACGATGATTCTTAATCCGTGATCAGGAGTCGAAAAATATTGATAAACAGCCAAAACGGATTTCAATGGATGAGGTCTCATGCAATTAAATCACTGTTTAGTTACTTCAATTAAATGATAATGTAAACACTAATATCCACTGAATGTTTGGTCACCCTACATTTCTTGAAGTTAAGTAGATACGTCAAACACACATACGTCAAATTTTTGCAAAATACCGTTAGGGTGACGATGATTTTGAATTATAAAGTGATTCCTTGTTCAGGTTTATTCAGAAAAAGAAAGAACGTTGTAGTTGGTAGTGACCCTGCCTACGAAGCAAGAGGTCCTGGGTTCGAATCCCGGTAAGGGCAAACATTTATGTGATGAGCATGAATATTTGTTTCTGAGTCATGGATATTTTCTATGTATTTAAGTATTTATATCTATTATATATATCGTCGTCTAGTACCCATAACACAAGCCTTACTGAGCTTACTATGGGACTAGGTCGATTTGTGTAAGATTGTCAACTTATATTTATTTATGTATTTATTTATATATATTTATTAGGTAACTTCGAGTTAATCGTGTTTGGTATCAATTACAGAATTAGAAAAATTGACTCCTGGGGCTCGTTTCACGAAGCTACAAGTAACGAATTACAAGCGGAAGTCTCTTTTCAATACTTTTTGATAGAAAGAGACTGCCGCTTGTAATATGTAACTTGTCTTGATCACGAATTAAGAATCATCGTGTGTATTCCTCGTTTAATAGTATAATAGGATAAGATAGGATAATAATTTGTTATTTTACGTATTCGCAAATTTTGGTTCGTCTACTTCGTCTGCATTACTTGAATTTACATTATTGGAAGTTTTGCAGCTTTTTTAGTTTGTTCGTCAAAAAGTACAGTCGCCATCAGATATATTTGAGTGCTCACAAATATCTGAACACGTCTCTTATGCCTCGACAGTAAAATAAAAAACTCATCTCCAAAAGCAAAACCAACCTTCTTACTTAAAAAAAGTATTGAGCTGTTTGCGAACATTGCTTTTATCTGTTCAGGGAGCGATGGTGTATTTGGAAACTGTCTATACAATAGAATCAGCGCGTATGTGATACGGCATGTGAAACCCAAATACACCTTCCCTCCCTGAACCTGTTGTAGTAGGAGTAAATGAATAACATTTCTTTTTTACATTTATTTAAAAAACCAAAAGTTTAAGAAAGTTTTATGTCAACTAACGTTTTTATAATGGGTTAACAACCCGAAAAACTACGTTTTTGTGAAAAAAATAACAAACTCACCAGTAAAAAAGACGAGGTATTTATTATTACCTAAATTCCCTATTTACGAGCACGGTGTTCTACGTTCATTCATAAAAGTTGTCCGTTTTAGCGGAAGCCTATTTTACCTTCGAACATTTCAATTTATGCTCCTACCACTATCATCATTAGAGCGTAAAAGTGATTATTCTTCGGTAGAAAAAGAATGGAGCACAGACATTACAAATAAAATTATTCAAATAAATGTAAATACTTAACTTGATTATGCGTTCCTTTTTTTACAATTGCATGAAGTTATTATATTTTTTATTAAAAACCAGTTTCCGCCTCCATGGACCCGGGATAAAAACTATCCTTTATTTTAATCTCGGCTTCTCTTAAGGCCCAGCATACAATACAAAATGGCATTGGAATTGTGTTGTGTCGGAAATAGAGTTGGCATTCGTTTGTTTTAAAAATTGCCCGAAACAAAACAAATTCAGCTCTATTCCAGTTTAATCGGTATAATTTATGGGCCTTAGGAGGTTAAACTATCTTCGTGCAAAATTTCATCTAAATCGGTTGAGCCGTGATCGAGTTACAAACATTCAAACATCTATATATAGAAACATCCAAAATTTTGCATTTATACCTAGTAGGTTTAAAAAGTAATTCGATATTGGTCCTTTTCAGTTCCGGTATTAGACTAGTGGAAAAATCGGTCCGGGATTCCGGTATTTCAGGATTCCAAGATGGCGGTTTGTATTCCCTATATGAACGTTAAAAAAAATAATTAAATACGTACATCAGTTTTCTCCGGGCCATTTCGATAGTTAGCTGCACCTTTATATTTTACTACCATAAAACTACAGTTACGGTTAATTTTTCCGGTACCGTAAACGGTTTCATAAAAGATGTAAAGGTGTGAATTCGACCCGCATAAGAACAAAAAAAACTGTTTTGGAGTAATACCTGTTTGGAACCGGTATTATAAGGTATCACTAGGCAATATAAATACCGGTAACCAATATTTCTAACTGGTGGCGGGGGCACCGTTGTGTTGTCGCTGCGCGGCTAAACCTTACAATATAACAGTGCCGTACCCAATTAATGGAATACCGGTCTCGTATCTGCCTAGCCACCGGTCGTAACTGACATCAGTCCCTGCACCGAAGAATGCCATATAAGGTTGTCTGGAAGAGATCGCTTCAAAGCGATAAGACCGCCTGTTGTGTCCATTATTTATTAAGCAATTTTTTTGTAACCTGTTTGTCTCTCTTGTTGTGGTGCAATAAAGAGTATTTATTATTATTAATGCCTACGAGTATATAATTCTACCCTCACAACATTTTATAAAGAAGACTACTTGTGACTTAGGCCGGTTCCCAATTATCAATCCACTGATAGTTTTCCTTACCGACATTTGACACATTTTAATAATCTGTCAAAATGCTTGTAAGGAAAACTATCCGTGGACTGATTATTGGGAACAGGCATTAGTTAATTGACATGTCCGGTAATCTAATCTCCGGTAGTTGAACACTTGAACAGTCGATTCATATATAGGTTGCAGTAGTTAGTTATTTTACTGTCAACTGTGTAGTCGACTAAAGCGAACGTTTTAAATTTAACAAGTTCACTCCAAATGCACAATTGAAAGAAAGAAAGAAAGAAAACATTTATTTGTCTGTTATATTTAATGCTACATTAATTAACATTCACTCAATCGAAACTAATCAATCCAAGTTGCAAATTCATTTGATCAAATCCTATATACATATGTATACGGCCGGTGGCACAGATTACTTTTCCATATTGTATCTTACTCCTTTCTAATAAGACGCAAAATGTATGCATAATTATCGTTGCGTGGACTTTAGGTTATTGTTCATGGCAATCTCAATAAATAATCACGAATAAAGGCAAACCATTGAACTTCATACATTGTTCTTAGAAATTCGTTCTATCAATAAACAAATGACATAGCTCTTACGTCATTACCAAAATGAGTAGCGTAGCAATATAAAATGAATGCCGTCTCTTTCACCAGAAAAAAACGGGATTGTACGATGGTGTCGCCGTCTGGTGAATATAATTACTACTATTGACCCCGCTGTCTAACTAATTTTGATTTGATATCAAAGACATCTAGTGAAGGTTTTCGGCCACGTGCTGTCATGTGACGCGGCCATGTCATTTACACGGACAGTGTCTAACTCACGCACACATACAAGGCTCGGAGTAAAATTTTATGAATTTCAAATGGCTATATTTTGAATATTACTGGTTTGTACGTGTATTTATTCAAACTGCGGGAGAAGAGGGTCATATATTATCTAAATATTACAATTTCAAGTTCTTGACATCGATAGATTAGACGTCTAGTCCGAACGAAAATTGTATGGAATTCGTCAGTGATGTTGCACCTTAAATGAAAGCCAAAGCAGTACGGATAGATGTTAGGTAGATATATAATTGAACCCATTAGGGTAGCTGTTGAAAAGTGTCAGTCAAATGTCAGTCTTATTTATTAACATTAAGAGATATGTTTGATATTTCTTCTCTGGCTCAGGGTGAAAGACGAAAATGTTTAGCCAAACTCATTTCCAGGTGCTAGAAAACGTGGTCCGTATCGAGCAAGCCACCGGCGAGCCGGCGAACATTCTCGTGACGCAGAACCCGGACGGCACCACGTCCATCGAGGCCAGCGCCGCGGACCCGCTCGCCGTCGTCAAGGACGAGAAGAACGGCTCCAAGATAGAGACCGCGCACTTCGCTCTGCCCGCCGAGATCAAGGACCTTAAGAGCATCGACTTAAAGGTGAGTTTTGTGCGTCTTAAAAACAAACCGCGCATGTCGCGCTGGTACGGTTAGGCCCAAGTCCTTAAGACTGTTGACTTAAAGGTGATTTTTTAGCACCTTCTATATAGAGACCGCGCACTTCGCGCTGCATGCCGAGATTAAGGACCTTAAGTGAATCGATTTAAAGGCGATTTTCACTTTAACGTGCTAATGGTACAAACAATCGTGACGCAGAACCCCAACGGCACCACGTCCATAGAGGCCACGCCGCGGACCCGGCCGCCGTCTCATTATGGGTTGCAAGGTTATATGGGGAAGCAATTGCTTGCGTAAAAACTAGCCTGCGCTAATTCATCCCTGGGTTACTATAGGACACCTGGATACCGCTAAGATGACGACATCACTAATATTCTACTTTTGTTTGCCACAGAGTGTAGGAGCGATGGGGATGGAAGGAGCCGTAGTGAAGATATCAGCGGGAGCCTCGGACCACGACATGCACGCCATGTACAAGGTCAACGTGGAAGATCTGTCGCAGCTGCTGGCCTACCACGAGGTCTTCGGCAAGCTCAATGCTGACGGGCAGCCCCAAGCCAAAGTAAGGGAATTTAAACTTTGTTCACTATAGATAAGGTCGAGTTTGCATTTTACTGTCGTGTCTGAAAGTGTGATGTGAATTAGCTAGTAATGCTGACGGTCAGCCCCAAGCCAAAGTAAGGGAAATTTAAACTTGGTTCGCTATAGATAAGGTCAAGTTTGCATTTTGCTGTCGTGTCTGAAAGTGTGTTGTGAGTTAGTCAAAGTCAAATAATTTATTTGCAATTACAAGCCACAAAACTTAATTACTTACCTAATGAGATTTTGGCTCTACCCTTTCCAGCTCTTAAAAATTACTTGAAAAAAACATTGATGACAAAGGCTTGTGAAATTACAGGGTTGAGGACTATCTTACTGACAGAAATGAATGTTTAGTTTGTTTCGGCGTTTCTTCTTAACAGTGGTCTTGTTTTTCAGAAATGCTGGTAGAATTTTGACTTGTAAAAGTGCCCTTCCGGCCAGCTTGCTGAATAAAATTCATTTATGTCATTTAAAAGTATAAATGGTGTTGATAAACACTAACATAGTAGCTGTGCAACTTACCAAGGCAAAATTAATGTTATGAGTTTATATAGATAATCAAAGGTCACAATTTAGAGCCGGGTACACACGGCGAGCTTTGCTCAAGCCAGCTCAAGCTTTGAACGCGCGTAACTAGCTATAGGTCATCTGCATCGATAAATATTAGCGTTTATAAAGCTGCAAAAAGTCCCCGTGTGTAACCACCCTTCAATTTGTGTTCGATTGAGTATCAAATTGATAAATAAGAATAGATTTTATTCTGAGATTAGTCCATAAGATTACGAAACTTTTGAGTGTAACTTGTTTTAAACTTGTATCGTTTTAGGTAATAGGAGAAGTGGAGGTAGAGGCGGGCACTAGCGCCGCCATGTCCGCCGAGGAGAATTCGCCCGGACACCATGCCTGTGATATTTGTGGGAAAATCTTTCAATTTCGATACCAACTCATTGTCCATAGGTGAGATTAAACGATGTTTTGACGTAGTCGACGAGTACGTAGTTGGCATTAGACCAAGTTAAGGAAATATACTCATATCTTTCTTCTAAGTCATAAATAAATGTGCGTTCCCAAAGGTTCAAAGTATCCGAGCGAAGCAACCTTATGCTCTTAACAATAAAGATGCCTTTGTCCGTGCACGTATTTTCGAACTAATACTTCACAGTGCAGTAGGGCCATTTTACGGAAAGTTGTACACTCGTTGTTTTCATTTTTTTTACCCAAAACAAGTCAAGAAATGTGACAACACATTAAAATAGTTAAAGACGGCTTTGGGCTTTTAGAAGCCATAGTCATTCATGTGCTTCTTGATTCTGCCTCTTTTAGCTGGTCTAGTTCCACTTGCGAGACGTTATTTTGTCTTTTAGAATATTACCTTGTATTCTCTTCGCAGACGGTACCACGGTGAAAGGAAACCTTTCACGTGTCAAGTGTGCGGCTCCGCCTTCGCCAATCCTGTGGAGCTGTCAAGACACGGGAAATGCCATCTTGGTTAGTTATTATTCCGCATTTATGTTGATTATAATAAATTCGTAATATTCATTTCCGATACCGCAGTTTCCCGTTCGTATTCGGAGCTGATGTTCAAAACAGTACTTCCGATCACGGCGTTCAGTGTTAATCGACATCGCAATGTTAACTAAAAGCTTTAAAAATTTAGTTACGAATATTTTGATGTTGCACATATGTATAACATAATTATGTGTATTTTGTGTTTTTTTTTTTTCAAGTCGAAGTGGTAAGCTCCACTACTTCGTTATTCATCATCATATCAGCCGAAAGACGTCCACTGGTCGACATAGGCCTCCCTCAAAGAGCGCCAAAGTGACCGGTCCTGCGTCATCCGCATCCAGCGGACTCCCACGACCTTTACTTCAGTCCAACTTAGGGGCAGTCCAACCGTGGATCGACTGGCTGGGTTTCTGCAACTCGACGTCATAATAGCACCTATTTAGCGTATGGCTTTTTGGCACTACTGTTATTCGTGCCAACCCAGTTCCACCAGGAAGCCTAGCAGACCTTTATGTTGCCGATGGCCTCCGGTAGTGGCCCCGGTGTTCCGAGGTACTTTGCCCTGCCGGGCAACCTTCTGCCACCCCTGGGCACGTCAGAATGACGTGGGCGGCTGTCTCTTCCTCTTCCATGCAGGCTCTGCAGAGAGGACTGTCTATAATACCTAGAGTGAAAAGGTGTTTGTTTACTAGTGCATGACCAGTTATGGCTCCTGTCAGGAGACGAAGTGCCGGCCTCTTTAGCTGCTTTAGCTTCCTTGACAATCCGGGGTTGATTGTCGGGAGGGCCTCCCTGGCTTGCCTGCGATCGACTGATTACATTCTGTCATGTTTGTTTCAGCCGGCGACTCCGCAGACAGGACCGCCAAGCGGTTGACGCAGGACAAGCCGTACGCGTGCACGACCTGCCATAAAACGTTCGCGCGCAAGGAGCACCTCGACAACCACGTGCGCAGCCACACCGGGGAGACGCCCTACAGGTTTGTAATTGAGCCATTCATTACCACCAACTCAAAGCGTACGCTGAAACTGGCGCGGGCATCTCATGTTAAGATAATGTCGATGTTTTGGCGCACGCCCTTTGAAGACTAATCACACTGAGGGAAGGGAATATCAATCAATATTAATAAAATCGACCTAGTCCCAAACTAAGCAAAGCTTGTACTATGGGCACTAGACGACGATACACATACTCATATAGATAAATAAATACTTAAATACATAGATTACATCCGTGACCCAGGAACATTACATTCAAGCTCATCACACAAATAAATGCCCTTATCGGGATTCGAACCCGGGACCTCCGGCTTCGTAGGCAGGGTCACTACCAACTAGGCTACATATGTCGTCAGCTGAATGGATGAGATGTTTATGATGTAGAATTGTTACACCTGGAGCAAAAACTAAGTCTAAAATACTTGCATCAGCAGATGCGTCAACCAACGCTGAACAAACATCTATCGATTCAATATGCATGATTGGTACAGGAGAAGTCTAAGATATGTTTACACTTTGCAACTAATTGCATTGTAATAAGGAGAAAATTGTACATATAATTTTGACGTCATCTGCTACGAAAAATCTCGATAATTTTCCATTTATAATTTCCTGAGATGGACATTTACACATCTTAATTTCTTATGAAAGTTTCCATAAACCTCCGAGAACTTTCTCATATTTTTGTAAACTCCACAACTTGCAAATCTATACTTGAAGGGGTCTCATGGCTCCTGCTTATAGTTGAACAATCGAGTGAAATATCCTCTTTATAGTATCTAGCATATTCCCTCCAACAGATGTCAATTCTGCGCGAAGACCTTCACCCGCAAAGAGCATATGGTGAACCACGTCCGCAAGCACACGGGCGAGACGCCGCATCGCTGCGACATCTGTAAGAAAAGCTTCACGCGGAAGGAGCACTTCATGAACCATGTCATGTGGCATACAGGTAATACATAACCCACTTATTACAAAATAGTTAAAGTATATATTTATTCTGCAATAAAAAAATTGGTCAATTGGGCACCCGCCATCCACATATTACACGCAAAATTCCAACTTTCTGAACCCTTTCCTATCTTTTTGACACGTATTGTCACATTTCGCATGGCCTCTTCTCCCCTCTATTGTTTTGATGTGATATTTGTATGGCCCCTTACAATACGAACCTCTGACACCTATACGACCCATCAGACACACAAAACTAGATATCAAAGAGATGACGGTGACCAGGAATCTACTCAAGCAAAATAATTACGCTCCGTCTCCAACACTTCACAACCAATCTTTTCATAGCACTACATTCATAAGGCATATCCATAGCATAACATGTGTTTCTAGCTAGCTGGTTGCCAGCAGTTAAGGTGTTGACAGATTTTTACAAGCTTTATATTAACTTGACCTGTTTGTATGTAAAAAAAGGGTGTTGCGTATGTAATTTGTCTTCAATTTTTTTGCAACCCATTTTTCAGTCACTTGCCGGTATCCGATTGAGCTGAAATTTTGGGCTTTAGTATAGTAGTTTGGATGACAATTCAATATTATGGCACCATCGAGCTGATCTGATGATGAATACACAAGGTGGTCATGGGAATTCAGTATTTAACCGACGTAACCCCGTTGAGTTTGTACTCGTTTGAATCTTCTCAATGAGTAGTTGATAGTAAACAGAAAAGTACAGTCGGCAATAAAAGCTTGTACCAAAAATTCCATTTTTGACAGAACTTATTTTAATGTTTATGCTCCATTCCTCGTGCACACCCGTAAATTATTGTAATTAATCCATATAAAATAAGTATTTTTAAAGAGCTGTAGAATATTTCTGTTTTTGGTTGGTAGGGTAAACCCACCTATTCATTTCAACCTTCTTACAATGTGGTGAAGAACCGTGGAAAAACTAGTTGTGCATATCTTCTTTGGTTGCCAACTAGTGGGTGGTTTACTCTAGTTTTCAAAATCAGAATATAGTCACGTTATTTTACTCTCGAGAACTTCCAAGCCTGCACCAATCGGGGTACACGGTGGTGCAGAAATTAGAATAATTGAATGATTCAACTATTGACACACGTTCAATGTGAGTTATTGAAAATCTAACACATAAATGTAAGTGAGATTAACATTATGGTCTCCCAAACTTATAGTTCTCTTCGTAAAACGAAAACCTTTTACATTTAATTTCTATAAATCGGAAACAAGTTTGTCGAAGAGAATAATAAATGGGAGTGACATAGTTGCATCATTGAATAACATTTTATTTTCTGCTCCACCCCCATAGGTGAAACGCCACACCATTGTCAAATATGCGGAAAGAAGTATACTAGGAAGGAGCATTTAGCGAACCATATGAGATCACATACGAATGATACCCCATTCCGCTGCGAACTCTGTGGGAAGTCTTTCACAAGAAAGGAACACTTCACCAATCACATACTGTGGCATACTGGTCAGTATATGCTTCTTAAAATTTAATATTTTGAGCTCAGCGCAGTGGCAGGCTTGGTCTTTCTGTTTGAATGTTAAGTGTGCTATTATCATGATGTTTGTAATTGATTTATACATATGTGGTAATAAAATAACGCAAAACCTGAAAACTGTTTGTTCAGAATCGATTTTTTTTTACCTTTGTATAGAGCTTTGGCCGACTGGGGCGACCTGCTCCATACAAATCCAAATTTTTCACATCTTACCGTCGATTCTGAACAAACTGTTTTGGGTTATTTTAATATCATGTTGTATATGTGGTTTGAATATCTGAACTCTGGACAGACCTTTACATAAATAATATAATGACATCATTGACACACTGCTAGTATAGCTAGACTGAGGCGGAACAGAAATTTGGACAGATAGTCACCAAAAACTTCTCAAGTCATAATCATCAATATTATGATTAGTATGGTAAATAACAGTTATGTTATGGCACATGAAATTATGGTTAAAAAAATTATGTCCGGTGGATAGGGTGGCAAATGAAATTCGGGCAAGGGAAGGAATACCATGTTAATAAATAATATTAAATAAATATAAGGGGACAATCTTACACAAATCGACCTAGTCCCATAGTAAGCTCAGTAAGGCTTGTGTTATGGGTACTAGACGACGATATATATAATAGATATAAATACTTAAATACATAGAAAATATCCATGACTCAGAAACAAATATTCGTGCTCTTCACACAAATTTTTGCCTTTACCGGGATTCGAACCCAGGACCTCTTGCTTCGTAGGCAGGGTCACTACCAACAAGGCTAAAGCGGTCGTCATGTTAGGGCTCTGTCACTTGTATTCAAGACTGTGTTTGCAGAATCTTTCATTACGATAGTTCTGCGACAACATCATCATTTGATCTGATCTGGAATCTGGAAGTATCTTGCGCTTTCTTTATATTCCCAACAAAATACAACTTTCAAATTTTCAGGAGAAACGCCCCACCGCTGCGACTTCTGCTCGAAAACCTTCACGCGCAAAGAGCACCTCCTGAACCACGTGCGGCAGCACACGGGCGAGTCTCCGCACCGCTGCAACTACTGCTCCAAGTCCTTCACGCGCCGCGAGCACCTTGTCAACCACGTGCGCCAGCACACCGGCGAGACGCCCTTCCAGTGCGGCTACTGTCCCAAGGCCTTCACCCGGAAGGACCACCTAGGTAACATCACATCCGTACTAGTGCCAGCCTTGTCAAACTATATATTTTTTCGCGATAAAAGCGACCAGCATAGGTTCATATCAGTGTCTTTAAGGGTTCATCGGTTAACATTTTTTACTGACCTATTTAACCGGTTTTTGGTTTTGATTTATTATTTAAAATTTGGTATTTAATTGGAGCCTCTTGCTGAAGTCCTATGCCAGAAGCTGAGCCCTTTGCTAAAAAGAAAGATCCATACTTGTTCTTTTCCATAGTGAGCAACTTTTCAGGTTTAATTGTATATTGTATTTACATTGTACACCTTTATAAGTTCTTTTATTTTTGTTTGTCAACAGTGAATCACGTGCGACAGCACACTGGCGAGTCTCCGCACAAATGCTCGTTCTGCACCAAGTCGTTCACGCGCAAGGAGCACCTCACCAACCACGTGCGGCAGCACACGGGCGAGTCGCCGCACAGGTGCACCTACTGCGCCAAGTCGTTCACTAGGAAGGAGCATCTCAATAATCACGTCAGGTGAGCATACTGTCTGTCAACAGTGAATCACGCGTGACAGCACACTGGCGAGTCGCCGCACAAATGCTCTTTCTGCACCAAGTCGATTACGCGCAAGGAGCATCTCACCAACCCAAAGGTTGGCAAGGCCTTCATAATTTTAATACCTCGAAAGGGTTTCATCGATAAATGCTGTAGACCTGTATAACATACTAAAAGCGTAAGTACAGATTGAATTCGTACAATTTAAAGGACACCAGGTGCAAATTAAGCATACAAATATTTGTTTATTATTTTAAGGGGAGGATTCTATCCACAGGGTTCTTTAGACACACTGCCTCTTTATATGTAAAATGCATGAGTTAATCGTTTAGTTACGCAAAGGTATATCAAAAACAATGCTGTGCTACCCACTACTCTGCAGAACTTCCATTAATTCTAACACAATCATAGATCCAAAGTATGCATGAACTCTGTTCCCAACAAGGTAAGCAAACTCTACTACATACGAAAACAGGCGTCATTTGTGCCGTTCCCCCCTAAGCTAGTAGCACAGCATTGTACATTCCGAGCTCGGTCCCCTCCCCTCCCCCTTATTTTTGTGTGTGAATCGGAATGTACTTGCTGTTGCAGACAGCATACGGGGGAAACGCCGCACAAGTGCACGTTCTGCCCGAAGGCGTACTCGCGCAAGGAGCACCTCAACAACCACATCAGGCAGCACACGGGCGACGCGCCGCACTCGTGCTCCTACTGCAACAAGAGCTTCTCCAGGAAGGAGCATCTCGTCAACCACGTTCGGTACGTATATACGAGTACATCCTTGTTGGGCAGCGTCCGGGGAAACACCCTCAAGCCGAACTAGAGACCCGCAAGGCGACGCGGTGTCAACGAAGTCTCAGTAGTACTTATACTGGACTAGGTGAAATTGTGATTAAAATCTTTTCGTCATAATTACTAGTTCCTTTACTATCACCACATAGTATAAAACAAAGTCGCTTCCCGCTGTCTGTCCCTATGTATGCTTAAATCTTTAAAACTACGCAACGGATTTTGATGCGGATTCTTTTTGATAGATAGAGTGATTGAAGAGGGAGGTTTATATGTATGATATAGTACCCGTGCGAAGCCGGAGCGGGTCACTAGTAGAAAATATATTAATTCAAAAGTACTAAATTATATTTTGTTTCTGAACAGGCAACACACGGGCGAGACGCCTTTCAAGTGCACCTACTGCTCGAAGTCGTTCTCCCGTAAGGAGCACCTCACGAACCACGTGCACCTGCACACGGGCGAGACTCCGCACAAGTGCCCCTTCTGCACCAAGACCTTCTCGCGCAAGGAGCACCTCACCAACCACGTCAGGTCAGTATCAGGAGACGAGTCTCTAATAATGTACTCGATACACTAGGTCTCGACTTCACGAGAAATGTCCACTGCTGGATGTAGGCCGCCCCCAAAGAGTGCCGCAATGACCGGCGCCACCCGCCACCACCACCATCAGTCATGAGACTTACTGGACAGGATTAGTCAGAGTGAATAAAGTGAACGAAATCTTAGGATCATGGGAAATAGACAGCCTTGATGTGTGCGTGCTCAACGAAACCAGCGTGATTATAGGTATTGCAAAAATTATAATCTTTCTCATGCCGAAACGCGACCCCTCTTTGTAGGCAATTAATTAGAAATCGACTGTGGCGAGGTTACCACTCTCATCATCATCATTAATTTAAGAGTTATCCTCTTGTCGGTGGAGTATTTTCCATTTCTCTCTGTCGTACGCCAGCCCTTTGATTTGCTAATACGACACGCTACCAGTCTAAATTAAACCTTATGTCGATGAGGCAAAGGCGTCTTGTAGCTATTAATAGATTGCAATTGATTATGCAATATAACCTCCAGGATACACACGGGCGAGTCGCCACATCGCTGCGAGTTCTGCCATAAAACGTTCACGCGCAAGGAGCACCTCACCAACCACCTCAAGCAGCACACCGGAGACACGCCGCACTCCTGCAAGGTCTGCTCCAAGGCATTCACCCGCAAGGAGCACCTCGTCGCGCACATGAGGTAATATACAACCTGTGCTCACATGGTCAGAAAGGTGCCGGTTAATGTACGTACGGCCCGATAATCCGCGTCCATCTACTTCTCTCTCTCTCTCTCTCTCTGTCTCTCTCTCGCTCTCCCCCCCCCCCTCTCTATCTCTGTCTCTCTCTCCCCCCCTCTCTCTCTCTCTCTCTTACTCTCTCTTTGCATGAGTTAAAAAGAAACATATAGTGACGCCGATTTCTGTGCCGTGGCACCGTCCTAAAGTGGCAATAGGGGTGATTAACTGATTTTATTATTTTTGTATTGTGAGCCTTTGTATGCCGTTTCGAAAAGCAATTGATCTATTGTGACCCTTTTTTAGATTTCACCATCAAGTCCCGTTGCCTCTAGGAAATTCCAGATTCTTTGGGCGGTGATGTGTTGTACCTCTTCCGGGTGCACGATGTGCCGCCCTAGGTAGATACTTCTTTTGTGCATGAGTGTTCCGCAGGAGCATAGGATATTGCATTGCTGTTTCCTCTGTCTCCTGGCAGAACCTGCAAGTTGCGTCCTGTTTCATACCCATTTGAAACAGGTGCTTGTTCAATTTGCCATGTCCTGTCAGAATTCTCGTCACCTCGCAGGTTTTGTGCCTTCTCCGTTGTAATAGCTCTTTGGACAGTTTATGATTGTACCCTTTGATTAAAGCTTTAGCTTGTTTTTGTCCTTTGGCGAACTTCCACAGCTTTATTGCCTCTGATTTTTCTGTGTTATTTAGTAGGGAATATGCTTTCCGTTTTGTGATACCACAGAACGGTTCTTGGCCGACCAGGGTTATGTCTGCGCCCTTCCTTGCAAGTTCATCTGCTTTTTCATTTCCTACTATGTCGGAATGCTGGTACCCATCTAAGTATAACTTTGTTGGTATTAGCATTTAAATTGTTATTACAGTTCTGGACTAGTTTGGACTTGGCTCCAAAATTGGCTATTTTTTCGTAGAAAATCTTCTGTTTCACGCGCAGGACTGTGGCGAACTTTCTCTTTCACTCTTATTGGATTTCGTATTAGGAAATGTACTGAGTCTTGTTCCATAGGAGCGCAATCGTGAGCGCTCCGCTTCGCGCGTTACCTATGAAATGATACAGTAGGTAGGATGATGGGTATAGCGCCTACCTATGATCTTGTAATGTGTAAAGGTAATTACTTTATTGGTATTGATACAGTCGTATGTTAAGGTTTAAATAGTAATATTAATAATGAGATTAATGAGTATAATTTTGTTATAATTATTTATGGGAGTTCACTGCACCAGCGCTCCTTAGGCCGAGCCGCCTCTGATTGTGTCCCTTTCCGGAAAACGCACCTTCATATGAAACGATTGTCATTTACTGACAATTATTGCGCTCTTTTTCTCTCTAATAAGCAATATTTAAACGATTTTAGCTTCGTAATTCATTGAGATATGTAAATGGGATTTTCATCACTAGGCATATTTTTTTGCCTTCTTTCTTTGGAGTAATAATAAAACGCCTGCGAAAGTCATCATGGGCAGATATACAAGTATGTTGTACTTACGACGTGCGCGGTAATATGGCAACGAGTCATGCCGTAAATTTATCGACCTTGCCAGTGGCTCGGACATCAAATTACCTCTTTAAAGTAAAAAATTGTCTTTAAAATTACTTTCGTTAAACTTTCACTTTATACTGAGTTTGACGGTTTTCGGTATGAGGACAAATGCTTTGCCGTTAAGAAGCTCCCATACGCCAATGACCTTCGATCTTAGTTTTCTAATGTTTTTTGTAGCTTATTTATTATATTAACAACAACGGCTTTAAGCAATGTATCTCATATTATTTCAAAGTTCATTGTCTTCGAGATATTCGGCATCAAAGTTCTACAATTTTAGGCCTAATAACTGGTTTTCTGGCCATAACTTTTGTGTTGCCTAATTAGTTTGAAATGAAAACCTTTGACACGTTTTTAGAGACGTCATAGACGAACCCAAATATGCAGATTTCGTATATGTTAGATCTTTCACGTTAATAGAGATACGAAATAATTGTTTTTTTAGACAATGTTTAAAAAACCTACAAAATGAAGTACTCATTTCTTTCAAAAGTAGGGGATATGATTCAAAACTTGTCAAAAATCTATGAAAACCTTGGGTAGGCCCTCAATGCAAAATTTTGTCTTTATTAAAATTTTATTTTATACTGAGTTTGACCACAGTATAGAAGAATAATACAGTAGGTAATCTGAGGCCGTTTAGGAGCGTTCGTTACCTACTGCGCAGGGCTGTGTCACGTTTGTGGCTTGGCATACCTACATATACTAATTTTACTTTAAAGTATGCAAAGTATTTTTAATTACACTGTTCTGTTCTGTTAGACAATATTGTACTCGTATACACACAGTAATAATATTAATATTATAGATAGTTAGGTAAGTGTTTTTAGTTTCCCACTTCATCGAATATTTTAATACCACTAATACTATACCTAAAATATTTCCTTGTAAGTACTTATAATAGTTGCTAACTGCACTAGGTTGGTAGGTGCTTAGTTACAAGCCTATTCGGCTACTTTAACTTGCGGCACGTGCGGCGCGGCGGCATTCGGTAAAATCAAACTTAACAATTGTTTTTACGTTTCATTGTGATTTAAATGAATACACTAAGAAAAGTTACTTACTTCTCTTGGTATTTGGAAAAAATATAGCTCCGGATTTGTCCCAGTGTTATAAAGGCACCCATAGACACAACAGTACACACGTTTCCGAAAGGACGACGACGACGACGACATGGTAGCGAGTGAGAGCGATCGAACACGGCAACGGCGCGGCGGCCCCGATTGAAACATTCTCCATCATTCCCGAAGGCTATGTGTGCGTGCGTACCGAACACGCGCGCATGTGTGCAGCCGTGCGATGTACCTTTGTTCGATGTTTATTTACTGTCTTCTATACTGTGGTTTGACGGTTCTCAGTATGAGAACAAATGCTGTATTTTCCTTTAACCAGTCCGATGAATACTGTCGATGCAATCCACTGTAACAGCAATGTGTCTTGTTTCCAGATCGCACAGTTGCGGCGAGCGGCCGTTCAGCTGCGGCGAGTGCGGCAAGTCGTTCCCGCTCAAGGGCAACCTGCTGTTCCACGAGCGCTCGCACAACAAGAACGCGGGCGCAGCGCGGCCCTTCCGCTGCGAGCTCTGCTCCAAGGACTTCATGTGCAAAGGTACCGATTGTCTTCCAACCCGACCAACCAACCCCTACTAGGTATTACCGGGGACGTAGAGTGTAAAGATACTGTCTCGCAGATAAGTGTCTGTGTCATTCTCTTCTACGGCATTTTCTGCTACACGGCTACAACTACCTAGAGCCTTTTCGTTGACTTTATATTTGGTCCTTACCTATGAAATTGGTACTTATTTCACAGATATTATTTTGTACGTAATTCATTCATTATTTTTTAATTTGTATGGAATAAAGGTTTTAAATACAAATAATAGGTTTTAATTATTTATTTAGTGTTTCAAAATAAAGTTTGAAAACCACCATTTTCATGTGCTCCCAGTTCAAGTGTTTCAATTACGTATAGTTTTACGGTGCGAACTATTTTTAAGTAATTAACATATATGTAACGTAGCATAAAAGTTTTCTATATTCCTACCATAATTTTGTTTGCTTTGAATTTGACATTGCTGAATAATCCGCAAAATTCAATGTATGAAAAACATAGTTTTTATAAAATTCTCCATACAGAACGCCAATCTCATAGGTAACGACCTAATATTTAATTAACTTAAATATATTTACTTAACCTAATAGAACTTTAACCTAATAGAAGGTGGTCACCATCCAACAGTATCATGGATAGTTAATTTTTTCACAATTTCTCCTTAGTGTCCTCCCATGTGTTCAGTTCCTCGTTTCGTGGAATAAGCCGTTGCCATGATAATTTTGCTGCATGGTCGGCCTGATCCTTTTTTTCCTGTCGCGACGGACTGTTTCGCGTTGTTTATGCTTGAATTGTTGATAGTGTATCATGTGTTGTTACTGTGCATTGTGCAGGTCACCTGGCGTCGCACCGGCGCACGCACGCGGCGGGCGCGGACGCGGGCGCGGGCGCGGGGGCGGGCGCGGAGGCGGAAGCGGACGGCGCGGCGGGCGCGGGCGCGGGCGCGGAGCCCGAGGACTGCGGCGACTGCGTCAAGTGCGAGAAGGACGAGCCCGAGCGGAAACACGTACTCAGGTACAGTCAGCACCATATAGCCGCAGCCATAGTAGCCAAATATATCGTGACACATCTTATTCCATGCTAATATTGTAAATGGGAAAGTGTATGTGTGTGTTTGTTTGTACGTCTTTCACGGCAAAACGGAGCGACGAGTTTATGTGATTTTTTAAGTGGAGATAGTTGAAAAGTTGGGTGAGAGTGGCATAGGATAGTTTGATCCCCGAAATCATCTCCTAAGGGGGTGAAATGAGGGGGTAAAAGCATATATGGAGCTTGCGATTTAACCTTTTCACCGCTAGATGGTAAAGCAACTTGCCGTGCCACCTCACGCCACAAGGGTAAAAAAATAATGGATAAAGAAATAATGCCAACATGAAATTGGGCTATTTCAGAGTAGGTTTTCATAAATAAAAAAAATGTCGGCAATCGCCGTCTTTGGCGTCGGTGTCACGAATCGTCGATGACGTGATTTCACGTGTTTGGCGGTGAAAAGGTTAAACGAGTTCCACGCGGACGGAGTCGCGGGCAGAAGCTAGTAGTAGTAAATACGTGTTCCGATATATTTGGCTACTTTGGCTGGTACTAACTATGTGTAGTATACACACGCTAACTATTAACACTGGTCTGGGTTGCTAGGAGAATACAGCGGGTGATCCGTTGGCAAGCCGACAATCGGCCTTGAATTGTTAGCTCACTGGTTTACCTGCTCGCGTCGGTGACCTCGGACTTTGTATTTCCGGATTTTTTTTAAAAAAAAATTGTCAAGATCGGTTTTAACAGTTTTACCGTATACGGTTGAATTAACACTGACTGTCCCTCGCTTTCGCCACTGTCATGGGTCGATAAGTCCGTGCATTACATGTAATGCACAAATGTATAGAATCATCCATTTCTGACGTCACGTAGACGAGGCAGACCTAGTTTGACGGTGCATTACATATAATGCACGGACATTCAAAGTGTTAACTAGGTATAGGAGCTGCTCCTATAGCTGGCTCGGGACGTTCGATGTTTTTAATTTTGTCCCTCGTACACAGCTATCGTCAAATGTCATGTTTCCTTTTCCAGACCGGCTGCGGACGCGAGGCCGGCTGAAAGCGCTGTAGCACAAAACCCCCAAGCTAATGCAACTGTGATGCAAATTACCAGCCAAGTAAGTTATCATCTACATAGTAACTTTACAATCGAAGATAGTGTCTAATAATAATAACTGATCAGTTGATGTTGTTGTTTCCTCGTGTTGCAGTGATCATATTAGTTAAAACATCCGTCCTGGTTTGTCGTGTACAAACGCCAACACACTTAACTGACCAACCTAAACAATCTACAATGCACATAAAGTGTGTGTGCATTGTAAAAAGGAATGTGTATGTGTGTCTTGGCCCCTACACAATTCATGATTGCTAATTGACAACATTTCATTTTTTTAAGTGGGCCATTATATGATTTAGTTCGATAGAAAATGAAATTTTAAGGTATATGTGTTCTTTTATTTCTCCCTAAATGTTTTTTTTTTCATCCAAAAATATCAAAATTAAAAGTAGTGGTAGTAAGTAAAATATGACGTCATTTATTATGGCTCTCTATGGCACCTGTCCACATATTCCACTCAACAGACGTAGGAATGACGTCACGGACGGGTATACCGCGTTTTACAGATATTATGATTTTTTCGGAAACGAGTAAGAATAAAAATGGGAAAACCACTTCATTACGTTCAGATAAGATAATTACCGAAATGGTTTTCGATTTAAGCATCATTACATATTTTGAAATGTTGTCAATTGTTGTTTCCTCGTGTTGCAGCAAGTTCGCGCGCCAGCAGGTGTAGGACTGGACTCGGCCGGCGCCGCTTTCGCGCACCCGGTCACCGTCAACTACTAGCCCGAGGGCTGCTATCCCTGCTAGCCACGACACTACTAGTCCTGCTAGCCACGACACTACTAGCCCTGCTAGCCGCGACACCACTAGCCCGAGGGCTGCTGGCCCTTCTAGCCACGACACTAGCCCGCAGGCTACTGGCCATACTAGCCACTACTAGCCTGCCTAAGAAATACTACCACACATGTCACATTATATCCTTACGTTGGCATTTGTTGGGGCAGAGGAGAGGGTGGCGCGAGTTGTTTGATAAATACGGCCGGCAGCCGAAAATGTGATTTCGTCGAGTCCTAGACTTGTTCGTGAATTAATTTTGCCCTATCTAATGGAATCCCTTTTGAAGACAGTATCCTACGCCAGTTTGGACCTACTGGACTTATGGGGACCATGAATCTGCTATTTATTTTATATTTTCATTCTAATGTTTATCCGGGTACCCGCCCTAAATATATGTGGAAAACTGAGTTTCCTTGGGTATACTCGTTATGCTTAGTATGTTATCTGTCAGTTTTCTGCTCATTGCCTTGCAGATTCTACGCTGAATTCTTAATGATTACCTATTTTAAAATGTTATTTTCTGTTGCATGTACCCAGGTGTATAGTTTCTTTAGAGGTGGTGACAGATACTTATGTAAATAAATCAGTCTTCAATTTTATCAGCCATATTGTAAGTTGCTAGTCTGTGACGTCGGTATCTTACTTCTCCTAATATACATTTTTAGCTAACGTCATGTCCGTTGTTACTTGTTTATCGCGGAATAATGTTATGATGGAAATAGCGGTTACCAGGTTTATTTTACATTACTCTGTAAATAGTAGTTTATACTTATTATTTTACGGTGGAGTTTGAGGTAATATTTTTAACGCGTGGATCATAGATACAGCACGTTTACGTTTTACATTCCTTTTCAGAAAATGGATTTTAAAAGTTATACCTGATTTAGTAAAAATTCAAGGGCATTCATTTAGTAAAAATATAACGTTATAAAAGGCGATGAACGGTTGAATGCATGTCGTAATTAATAGTTTAATGTAAACAGGGACCACAGTTGAGCGAGAAAGAAGCTCGAAGGCTCGCCGCATCCCGAAAAGAACATTGCATTGGGTAAAATGTATTATTTTTACAAATTTAAAGCTATTTTTGCCAGACACACTGTCTTTTTTATGATCAAGCTTATAGATATTATATTTTGCCATGAATGTACAGTACAAGTGTGATAAAATCGACTTTTTTTATTGCAAGAATATTGTATAGCTATCTATATAAGATGCTGGTGTATCGTTCAGCCTCGGCTAGTGAAGTGGTGTTGTAATCACTTCTGTGATCACCACCGGCTTTTAAACAGAAAAAAGCTTATTTAATTGTACATAGTCTAGGTGTATATTAAAAAGCGTACCCTGTAGCTATAAGATTTATTTTAAATATTATGTTAACACTGGCTGCAAAAAAATATTGAACATATGACGAAACGATTTAAAATCGTATTTAGTTAATGAAATCTCGTTTTAAGACGCGATGAATCATTGGGATAAATTATATCAGAGCCAAACAGAATGGTAACTTATCTTCAATGGTGCCACGCTAATTTATATTTATAGGAAAACTAAATCCTTAGACACGATAGTAAGTACTAAATTATGTTCAGTAATTTGATATGAATGAGATTAAAAAATCAAATAAATGCGATTGTTTTCTTTGAACCTATTCATAAGAGTGGCCCGTGACAGGGTATTGCCATGACAATGGATCCATCTCGCGTAGAGGCGTTCAAGGTCTTACAAGATTCATCGAGTCCTAGTCACTTTAAAGGGGATCCCCTATTTAATCTGCCTAAGGTAAACATTTTTTTGATTGCCACCCTCCAATAAATTACACACTTTCTCATTTCTATTCGTGGTAGGAAGGAATGGATCAGTGTCGAGCACTGGGATGTTTACCTTAACTGATGGAAAAGCAGTCATAGCCGGCGCGGCGCAGTTATGGAAAGAGGATTTGGAGTACGTCTATGAATAATGTATGATCAAAAGACATCGGTTTAAAATAAAATACTGGCGCATTATAGTAAAGATTGAAAACAAAATAAACCTTACGCCAATGATCATAGCGCACAAAATTAATCGTAAAAATTTGAAATCCTTTGCCCATCAGGATAAGAACACCTGCGTCAGTCACTTATTCTCCTAAAATCAAGCACTAATAGCAGTGTCTTCAGATCCGTGAGCTATATAAGCGTATTTCTCCTGATCCATATCAGGCAGCTGGTAACTGCCATTCATTATTGCTTCTAGCTCTTTTTCCACAGCCGTCTCGTCTCCCTTACTCAGCTGCCCAGAAATTACTTGATCTATCGTTTTCTGCTTTTCAATCCCTTTTCTTGTTTCCCTTAATATTTTATTTCTTTTATCTCTTCGCTTTTGATTGGAGACTCCTAGGACCTGCAAATATAAAAATTATTACTGGTATTGATTGGGCAAGAAAAGATCCTATGTTTTATTGTCCTTCCGAAACCCAGGTTCCTCGTAGAAAAAACAAAATAGCTCAGTGGATTGATACAAATGTTAAAAGGAAAGATTCGTATTGCTTCTCTTAAGGTCCACCATTATTCATAGCAGTGACGCGTAGTTGCAACCTGAATGGCTCGCGGTATTTCAGCTCCCGAAGTGTTGTGGAACCGCCCTGTGCAACCCGAACTTGAGCCAGCTTGGACTACGGGGGCGGAAATAGATTTTTTTTTGGAGCAAGGCAGCCGATTGAAACAGCGGTTACCTGAAAGTGCGTAGGCTGTTTATATTATGAAATGAAACTACGCGTCATGGTTTTACCTACATTATAATACAAAGCGGCATTGAAATGGAGTCGAACTTCTTTTGTTTCTAAAAATGACCGAGACGAAATATACAGTAGGTAGGACCTTATCTGTTAATTGAAAAAAATATGAAATGAATGTTTGGGTAATTGACGATGCATTCAAATATGAAATGTAAATACTGTTTATATGGTTCAAATTCCTTTGCATGTAATAGAATGCGATCCGGCCCGGCCCGTTCGGTCAGAATCGTACAATAGAAGCGACGCGCGTGCGCGCCCAATAAATCCTATAGGTGTTTTTTTTATCACTCGTTACAAAAATGGTTCAAATACTAAGATGAAGATGTATGAATTGAACATAGCGAATGTTAGCGACTACCTACTTTGCCACTTTTAGTGATAGTTAAGTAGATAGCTAATTTGAAACTTCCAAGTTTTTTTTTTCAACAAACTAACTTACGTGAGCGACTCTGTTACCTGAATTTCAATGTCCTCCTGAACGGGCTTTCCCAATTTCTTTCGGGATTCGTGATTTTGTTGTCTTTTATGTTTCCTCTTAATGATCGATTTCCATCTTCCACGCTTAACTTTGCGTTCCCCGAAGTTGGTCAACTACAACAATTCAAGGCAATCTAAATTAATCATCATCATCTCGTATTACATCATCAAAGAGGTCTTTTTCATAGTCACCATTGTTCAGTAAGCCAAGAAGAACTTTGAACCTTGGTTTACAAATAACAGAGTCGAAAAGCGGGAGGCTATTTTTTTGGTTTACCTTACTGTACCTATATAGAGGTAACACATCACACACACACATCATCAGCCTATATACGTCCCACTGCTGGGCACAGGCCTCCTCTCATGTATGAGAGGGAATATAGAGGTAAGGTGCCATCGAATTAGGTACCAATATTTTAAGAGGTGTTACATTATATCAAAACAATTAACTTTAAGTAGAAATTAAGATAACTTTTTATATGATATTTTTGTTTTAATTTTTAGAACACAATAATTAATTTAAAATGTCGTTTTGAAATAACCATTCTGTGTATTTAACTGACAAGGTGTTTAACACTTGCTGTCAAGTGAACATCGCTGTGTCGACGTCAATGATTCGCGGTAAAATTGTTAACTATCATCTCATTAACCGGGTGTTTTTACGCAGTAATGTTGTTTCCTTATTTATCTTCAAAAATTAACACAATCTATTAAATATTTCTTATATAAATAGACTCCTAGAGACGAGTACTATCAACTCTAAAAGTATTGGTACCAAATTCAAATGCACCTTATATATAGTCGACTTCATAAATATGTATGTAGGTACCTACGTTTCCTAAGGTTCAAACAAATCTGAACAATGCGTAGGTACCTTATAACCTTAAGGGGATGCCTTGATTAAAGTCTATAGTAGAAGACTCATTTCAATGTCAGTTCTATAAAAAGTCGGCCACACTATACGTGGTATTGTGTTCCTTATGGTGAGTTATTTCGCCAGAGTTCTCGGGGATGTGTTGTGTTGGACCCTCATGGTGTACATCGCTAGCTATCAATACAACGAATCCTCAAATCAATAGAAGGTTGGCAACGCGCCAGTGATGCTATTGGAATCGCAGGCGTCCATAGGCGGTGTCTGCTTACCATTAGGTAGAGCGTATGATGGTCTGCCACCGTCGTAGTATAACATTTTTTTCAAACTTACATCATCAATTAAAGACGACTTTATAAATTTTGGTGATAACTAAGACGTGCTCGATCTCGTGTTTTTTAATAATTACATTTTCGTACAGTAAAGTATATGTGCCTAACCTGTATTATTGACTTGGATCTAGGTTACTCCCTGGACTCCCAGCACCACTCCTCAGACGGCTAGCAGAAAACTTGGCCGGCACTCACCCTTCTTGATTACACGATACTGTCCCATCCTCTCGAAGTAAGCGTTAATATTACATTACCGCCCGTGGTGCGTACACAATTTTACATCTTCTCCTGGGAGTAAAATGAGATTTGCCACTGCGCCCGACGGCGGTACATCTCACTTAAACGGCGTAAATTCATAAAACTAAAAAAATGGTTTTTTTATGTACCTCAACTGCTAAACACGTTAACTCAAAATCAGTAGTTAGCTGATCTATTTGATCCAACCGAGCGTTGGAACGGTGTAGCTCTCTTTCATGATATATTTTCTTCTTTAAGAAAAACTTCGCTTCCTCGCGTTTTCCTTCCCGAAGCTTTTCTTTTGCTTGATAACGATCACTTTCCAAATTAAGCTTGGTTTGTTCTCGATCGATCTTCAGCCTCTCTTTTTCGTTGTTCAACCTTGTAATTACCTCCACTTCAACGGGAGCCCTTGTCACTCGTTTTTTAGTTTTTCCCAACAAACCACCCATCTTGATATCGGGACAAAACACGACTGCTAGTACTGCTACTGCTAGTTGCGAGCTCGGTATGTCAGCGAGCGGATATAAACATAATGTAATCGGAACCTCTAAGTTAATTCCAAGAATCAGTTAAGCCTCGAATATATTTTGTAACATATGCCCGCGGAGTAAGATTCAAAGTTGTGTAGTACATACTTTTAACTTGTAAATATACCGTTGGACATTGCATACCGAAATGGAGAACGCTAGTAATTCGAACTGGAAGTACATTTTGTTCATTCGTGAGATTGTTGTCTACATGCAATAAACATCCTACGGTTCATCACAACACTAATGACTAATATTCGGTAGATTTGGGTAGATTCTACAGTATTTCACGCATCTGTGGTGAGTTCCCCACGTTTCAGTGTTGCCAGTACATAAACATACTTATATATACTCTTTGCTTGCCGGATGTTCCATCAAAGTGTGCGGTGCCGAGTGACTTTTGTATTTCACGTAATGCACTAAAGGTATAACTCTGGTTTCGTAGGGTAGCTGTGCCGTCATATGGCGGCGAAATAGACTATCCGTCTCTTTCTAATTAGACCACTTAGAAAGAGACGGATAGTCTATCTCACCGCCATATGACGGCCCCGCTATCCTAGGAAACCGAGAGCTTAATGCCCATAACCCCATAACAATATAAATTCATGACCACGTTAAATACGTAGGTACTTTAAATAGCCTTAAGCTTTTAGACATTAAGTTTATCATCAAAATGAGAAAGCTTATACATTATCAAGAGAGAGTAATAATAAAATGCGAAAGGCATAGAAAAATCTGCTGTAAAAACTTCTTTCCTCGTCTCATAATGTCCATAGATACATCATTCAAGGCCTTAATTCATGGGCACCATAGGAAAGAAATAAGATAAAACAGTAAAAATGTATTTAAAACAATATTTATTGTACAGAAAATATTTACTTATGGCAATAATAATATACAATCATATGAACAGATATAAACATTTAGGCCTCCATGGCGATTTTTTTTGGTGCTTCTTTAGCTTTACGAGGTGTCTCTGCCTCCTCCTCTTCAATATCGGGAAACTTCTCTTTAGGTACATCGGGCAGTTGATCACTCACATCCAAAATGGCCTCTAGTTCTGCCTCTACAGCCTCGTCATCTTCCTCAGTCAATTGACCAGATATAAGTTCATCTATCTCTCTCTGCTTCTCAATACCTTCCTTTGTTTCATCCATGATTTTCTCGATTTCATCAATGTTCAAAACATCATGAATACTTTTTAGTGCTACATTGCCAGTCTTCAAACCAGCCAGTACCTGCAAAAGTTTATACAACACTTAGATAAAACACTACTAGCATATGCATAAAATACAACACAAATACTTTAAAACAGTGAGTGTATATAGCCCAAGCACTTTATTTTCATTAGTATGGAAAAAAAAGAAATTTGGACATAATTCGTAACTGCAGCTTTTTTGTGTGTAACTGATATATTATCATTTTAGTAATTACGTAGACTAAAAATCTACATATAAGAATCCTCCAAAATATGTCATAAAAAAAATTGATAACCAATTCCTGAAAAAAGAGGAAAAATATTAATAGATATTGTAATTTCTGTTTTGGTTAATTTACAGGAGCTCTTCAAGAATAATAAATCACACAAAAAACATAATGGATGTGTCATTTATTTTTATATATACTTCCCGATGGAAATTTTGGTGGATACTTGGATAAGGCATCTTAGATTAACATTTGAAATTAAACAATCAAAAAAAATGCTATTATAAATTAATGTTTGAAAAAAAAACGTTATTTCCCTGGGGTAGGAGCACATTGCTATTCTTGGCAGTGAATGTGTCCAATATTATAAAGATTACCACCACTATTAAAACATGAACTTTGGAGACGTAATGGCCTGCATAGTCACTCTCAACAAGCTTGTTCACAGGCAAAAAGTACCACTTTGTTGGTTGGCAACAACTACAAACTCTGATCTTTGGAATGAAAATATGGTAGTTAGATACTGAAGTTTCAATGGATCTGAAATAGATGACTTCGAAACAAGGCATACGATATGATAATGCCAATAGCTCCTATTTATTGACTACCTGCCCAGGGGTACCTATTGTTTGGTAATATAACAAGTTTTGAAGAAGTCCTCCAAACATCCACATAAACAAACACATTTACCTGAATTTCAATTTGCGCAAATTCGAGATCGTGAGTGAGCTGCTCTAATTGTTCTAACTGCGCATCGGTGTTCTTCAAAAGTTGTTCTTGGTATCGTTTCTTTTTAAGGAGTGACTTCGCTTTCTCCCGTTTTCCTTCACCAAGCAGTCGTTTAGCTAACTGACGGTCTTTCTCCAAATTGATTTCTATCTTCTTCTGGTATTGTTTCAACTTATCTCTCTGTTGTTTCAGTTGTAAAACAGCTTTATCTTGCTCCGTAACCCTACTTACGGGTTTTTTATGTTTGCCAAATAAGCCACCCATCTTGAGGTTATACAAGTAAAATACTGAATACTGATTAGCTACAAATTTATGATATAAAAAGTGTAATCAAGCTCATTTCAGAAAAATCTTTTTCGTAACTTGGTTGGGAACGACCTCGCCAAGTCAAAACAAATCCCTTTGACACAAATCCCAGCCCATTGTCAAAAAATAATATGACAAATGACAACACACATGAGATGACTGATGTAGACAGTGTAACCATTTCTTTTATTACAAAGTCTACCAAACTCAAATAAATAAATAAATAAATATAAGGGGACAATCTTACACAAATCGACCTAGTCCCATAGTAAGCTCAGTAAGGCTTGTGTTATGGGTACTAGACGACGATATATATAATAGATATAAATACTTAAATACATAGAAAATATCCATGACTCAGAAACAAATATTCATGCTCATCACATAAATGTTTGCCCTTACCGGGATTCAAACCCAGGACCTCTTGCTTCGTAGGCAGGGTCACTACCAACTAGGCTAAAGCGGTCGTCAAATATCTGATTAAGGCATGAACGTAGAATAATCTGGACAGGCTATGGCTATGGTAATAATAATACCATTCAATAAAGGGTCGGGTACGCGATTGTGATTCTTGTGGAGTCGCATAGGCTACGGTGTTTGCTTACCATCAGGTAGGCCTTAAACTTGTTTGTCTAACACCTCTAAGATTTTTTTTATAGAAGCCTAATAGATACCTATCGTGAACTTAAATGTAGGTATTGCAGATGCAATAATTTAGCATTAGGTATGTTGTGGTAAGAACCGATCGGTTAAGATCGGACAATTCAAATTACTTAGTAGTAAATAAAGGAATTAAACCCTACTATCACGAAACAATCAGGCTGTTACCGCGAAACAAAAAATAATTTCGTAGCATGAACGTAGAATAATCTGGACAGGCTATGGTAATAATAATACCACGTGCGAGCGAGCTGGTAGCATACAAATCTCGATAAGTGTGACAGAAAGGGAAATATCATTCATTGTCCTTGTCATAGTTCCACTTTTTTTTGTTGGGCACAACTGATTTAGTATGAAGTTGTGCCCGACAAACCATTACCCGTCCAAATTTAGTAGGTTGCAGGGGCATTTCACTCAGTACTTTACAGATCCCATACATTAAAATTTGCATGTTTTAGTGCGAACGTCGCTCGACAGATGGAGCTATTTCTATAATGTGAATTAGTATAATTAAGATGAGATCTGATGTTAAATTCTTATTTTATTTATAAATAAATACATAATAAAAACACAATAAGACGATATTTGGCAATATCACGAATTATGATAGTAATTTTGCATAACTGGCAACTTTACGGCATAAAGCACAGATTAAATCTGTTCTCTGTTCCATTCCACTAACTTTTTTAAAGTTCCTAAATTGCATCTATTTTAAACAGTTATATGAAAACAACCGTAAATGTTCCAGTACTCCGTTAAAAACTTACAAAGAAATATAATTATATATTTTTATTTAAAAATAATAGCTCTTGTAACAAGTACAAATATTGTGTGCTTTAACCACATAATACAATGTGTACGAACGAAGTGCTTTGTTTTTTAATTTCATTCAAATGGCGGAGTCGGTCTGTCAGTCAGAAATATTAAAGATGCGCTTATCGTAATAGGAAATGTTATGATCTCGCACTTTTTATTATTTTGAATATAATCAGTACCTAACAGAATATAAATCCGAATCCCATCGTAGCCATTGGATTTAAGGCCCTGTATCCGCCAGAGATGTACGAAGCTGTATTTTTCCATTAGGTTAAAGACGGAAAGGTGACGGAAGAAGGTGTTCTTATTGTGTTTAGCTATAAAGCTAAGTATCAATCCTATGGGAACACAGCTTCGAATATCTCGGTGGAAAAGTAGCCTACAAGCAGTGTACATACACACATATATATATATATATATATATATATATATATATATATATATATATATATATATATATATATATATATATATAGTACGTATAACTCGAGCGTCGGTCAATAGATGGCGCTAGTACATGGAGGAAGCTGATGACTCTATCTCAGTATATAATAATTTCCTCTATGGTAGGTTGTTTATGGCAAGTCATTAGCCATTTTAGAACCGGTTCTTAATTTAGCTGCATAGGAGCTTTTCCGTCCCTCACTGTGGCAACATGTACAGCCCGTCCATAGTATTCTAGGTTCATGGATCAAGGGCAAGCATTAACCTAGAATACTATGGACGGGCTGTACATGTTGCAGCGTCACTTCCAGCATAGTTAAGTAAAAGTATTAAATTAAATGTTGAGGCTCAAAATTCTCGAAGTTGGTAAAAATCAAAAAGTATTTATAGTCTGCCAAACTAGCAGAACAAATTTTTGTATGGTCACACTGATGTGACCATAAACAATAATTTCATGTATGTTTTTTTTCTCTCCATACTATTCGATTACACGTAATAAACGCTACGAAAAGAAGTATTTTACTTAGAAAAATACAATTTTGTTCATACCAACATCCAGAAATATATATGGCCGAATGTCACGTCTCGTCTGACAGCTTGATAAAAAGAAACTTGATCGCGTTGAACTTTGATGCAGTGAAATAAATTAAAATGACAGTACAACAACTGAGCTCTAATATTTCTGACGACTCTGATGACATGGTTAGTTTACCATCAGAAGAAGAGATTTACAGGCGTAAATATCAACTGTTACTGGAGCGATGTGAAGTGTTACAGCAGGATAACGAACGAATAGTGAATAGGTTCGTGTTTTACCGCATTTTATCTCACGAATTTGAATGTTCGCAAATGTGTAAATAATTGATGTCCTTGCAGGATACACGAGGCAAAGAAAATAACAAAACGCTATCGTAAAGATATTAAGCTTCTAGTTGAGCGATTGGACAAGCATGGAGATGGCTTCAGAACAGCGTCTGTGGACGTTGAGGTGAAGCCTGAAGTCGTAGTCAAAACGGCGCGGGTGGCCTCCAAGGCACCACCAGCAACGAAGCAGGTGGAAAAACAAACTGCTGGAGCTACCAAGAAACCTGGACCCAAAAGAAAAAGCAAAGCCGAGAAGGTAACTAATTTGTGTGATTATCTAAGTTCTTTATGTTAGTGCTTAAAGGAGGAGGTGGACTACCTCCTTTTCCTATGTTAACCGTATTATGTACTTTAAATATCTCGTTTTCTGAATGGATCAAAACAGCTGCCTTACTTTTAATTTTACAGTGAATCCTAAAATTACAATTTGCTTTTTCACAGCCTGAGAGAGATCCCAATGCCCCCAAGAAGCCCTGCAATGCATTCTTCCAATTTTGCCAAGAACAGCGACCCGTGGTGGTTGCTGAGACCAGCTCGGACATGGGTGGGGAGCCCACTAAGCAGGAAGTCACAAGGCAGCTAGCCTCAAGGTGGAGGGCACTATCTACAGAAGACAAAAGGGTATGTTACTGTGTTAATTATAGTTTAGTATAGTTATGGTAACACTTTAAATGGGAGCATAATTTTGAGTTAAGGAGATTATTTCAGTCAGTACATTGTACTATAATTATAATAGTTTTTTTTTAATTTTATAATTTTTGCCTCACAAATATTTTGAGAATTGTCATGGAATTCATTGTGTGTGATGTGATGTGACCTGTTTTAGCAGAAATTTCTTTTGCTTTTTGGTAAGGAACTGTCTAGTGCCTTATTTTTTATTACTCAACCAATATGGGGTTAGTGAAATTCTCTTTTTTCCAGGTTTACGTGGCAATGTTCGAGAGATCAAAAGAGAAGTATGCAGAAGAAATGTCAGCGTACATAAAAAAAGAGCAGTGACCCATGGCTACTCTTAGTTCTTAGATCTCGTGATTCTCAGCTTTAAGGTTAGGTTAAAATTGATTATAAATTATTTATGATTTTTTTAGTTTTATTTTAAATGAGTTACTCTTGGCCATTAAAAAGTTAGTCCTTCATCGCACTTATGGGCACAACTTGCGATGACTTTAGGGGGTTCAAAATTTATGATTCCTATTGGCTGAGCCACACATCCTAAGTAAGCAGTAGCCGTACGCAAGCAGTGTTGGTTAGAGTCCGCATTTAATTTGAAATCTTTAGTATCTAGTTACACATGCTTATACATTGGTCCGGCTTGGCCGCATACAGACTTTTACATAAATAAGTGTAGAGGAACTGAGAACAGTCTTTTTTGACAGCCACAGTCGGCTGTTGCCGAGAGCTAATGGGCAATCCACATTGATTAGTCAGCCCCAATTTATCAGAATCTGACTAATTGTTATAGTCTGGATGCATGTTCCAACCGTCAAACGAGTTGTCCGGACTGGTCTGGACTAATTGCATGAAAATCACAATTTGGACCATGGAATTTGCATGATCTGCCAAGTTTTTTTTCGTCACAAATTTCAGTCAAATAAATTGAAACGAAAATTAAAAAATATATACTAAAGAATATTGTATTAATATTTTACACTGTAATTTTTTATTTTTTTTAAACAGTGTTTTGCATGTGGCCAGTTAACAGTAAGAAAGCGAAAATAGCCGCATTCAAACGGTCCTGCGAAGCGGACTGCAAGATTGTTACTAACCGATGAGATAGGGCCAGACAGCACGACGATCATGATTCATGAGGCGGCCGTGACATACTCTCGATTTTTGTGTACTGCACGGCTATTACGCGACGGCGCGCGAGCTCTCTCAATTGACAACATTTCATATTTTCATGTAGGCCATTTCACGATTTAGTTCGCTAGAAAATGTTTTTTAAGCGACACGTGTTTTTTTATTTCTCCCTTAATTGTAATTTTCATTCAAAACTATCAAATTGAAAAGTAGCGAATTCCAGAAGGTAGTAAGTAAATTATGACGTCAATACTACGACTGTATGGCAGTTTGGACACCTTTCATATGACAGCCATAGCCATAATACTGACGTCACACACGGTTAAAACCACTTTTATACGTTTTCGCGAGCAGGAAAAGAACACAGACGGAAATATTTTTAAATTTAAGATCTGAATGTAAATTACCCATGTTTAACAAATAAATAATCTTTATCTTTACAGAAAACTACTTTATTACGTTCAGGTAACATAATTACCGAAATGGTTTTCGATTTAGGCGTCATTATATATTTTGAAATATTGTCAATTTTTCTCGCACGAACCGTCTCTCTCTTATTAGAACACTTAGAACAAGAGGTACCTATAGTGCGAGAAAATCGAGAGTATGTCGCGGCCGTCCCATTTTAGACGTGCTGTCTTGCCCTATCTCATCGGTTAGTAACAATCTTGCAGTCCGCTTCGCAGGACCGTTTGAATGCGGCAATTTTCGCTTTCCTAATGTTAACTGGCCACACTGAATGAAATTGTAGTTGCAGTTGTTACGACTGTACGCTACACCCAATTCTGACTTCGACATGTTGTACTGACAAATTGGGGTAAAATCACTTAATGTGGATGGCCTATAAAAGTCGAGCCATTGACGCCACGGCGGTCACGGCCGACGATAATTTTCATACTAGCTCGTAACTTCTAATTTATCACTGTGTCACTGGCTGTCAAAAGGTTAATAATAGTATGCTCAAAAGATTAATATAAAAGCATGTTCATAAAAAATAACAAGTTTATTGCAATACCCCATATCCCTTATAACTTATAAATTATAAAGTATAACATCATTAATACTTTCGCAACCGGACTAAAAATGGAAACCGACAGAATTCGCTAGTCGTGTAAATTCATATTACTGCCCGCCTAGCGGGTCCAGCTGGCAGCTGACCAAACATTACGAGTGCCCGCTAGGCGGGTCCTTGGTTACGAATGTGTCAAAACGCCAAACAATCTGTTGCAAGAGAGTGAAGCTGAGACATTTGTAATGTTGGATGCTTTTAAATTTCGATCACAGATCAATTATTCAGAAATTGGTATTCCAGACAAAAAGAATATCATTTATGAAGTTGTCTTATGTTTATAAAACTCATAAATGCAATATATTCTAATTCATTATCAGTGTGATCCTAATCGTGGAAACTCAGTAGTGATGCGCCTCTCATTGCACAACCCAGTTTTTTTTACAATTACAGTCACAAGCAAATTATCTGACGACTATTTCTGAGCAATGACGCCTAGTTGCAGTGTCCAAGAAGCAACCGCATGGCTCGTTGTATTTGAGAACCGCCCTGTGCAACCCAAACTGAGCCAACTTGAACTGGGGCGGAAACAAAATATGAAAAAAATCGCAAAGCAGCCAATTGAATAAGCGGTTGCCTGAATAGAAAGTGCGTAGGCTGTTATACAATGAAATACTTTTCATTAACCCCCTCCAATTTCCGCCCCAGTTCAACTTGGTTCAGTTTGGGTTACACAGGGCAGTTCCACATTTCAGGAGCTCAAAATCTCGGACACTGAATCTACGCGTCATTACTAAGAGCCATTAGTAAGAGTCAGACATTCTGCTTAGTTATAGCAGATATGATTGCAGATAATGTACAGAATGTGCGTTTATAGCCTGCAGTGCAACACCACGAAAGAGGCCTAAGCATGGACTTATAATACTCAAGAGAAGCTAAGGTAATAATAGTAACACGTCCGAGCGAGATGGAAGCATACAAATATCGATAAGTGTGACAGAAAGGAAAACTTCTAATACCATTTGTTCTTCTATTTTTTATTTGCCACAACTGATTTAGTATGAAGTTGTGGCAAATAAACCCGTCCAAATTGAATAAGCTGTTTATGGCAAGCCATCACTCAGCCATTGGTCTCAAACCAGTTCTTAAATTAGGGGCATAGGAGCCTTTCCATCCCTCATTGTGGCTGTTGACGTATAGCTTGTCCTGAGTATTACAGGTCCATGGGCCTGAAGCAATTGGTTTATTTGAAGTTGTCCTTCTCCAATCTAATGGTCTTCATGGTTTCGATGACGTCATTCTGCTTGGCGTGCTGCATTACCGCGGGCACCATAACTCTCATGAATGGATTGTACAGTTTTTCTTCGCCAATTGTTGATGGCACCTGTAATTACGAGAATGTACACAGTTTAAGTAATAATACGAGTAACAGTATACCGAGCACTAGGTAATCTCAAAAAGAAAACCGTACGGGGAAAACAGCCGAGATGGCGTTATGACCTGACTACGGAAATTTATTTAAAAAAAACCGTTATACATGTATGTATAATGAATTTAAAAGGAAATTTATCACGGATAAGTCGATAAGTCGGCATAACTAGTTAACGAGTAATAGTCGACCAACTTAACAATGTACTTGAAAACTGCCGACTTTGGTATTAATAACGTAATAACCATTCAAGTGAAGCAACTGCAACGTTTAGTTGGCGCGTGTCGATGTAACAAAGACTGCGTGGCTCGATACGCACGTGGCCGATTTTTTTTTCATACAAAAGGTACGTGGCTTACGTCAATAGGAGCTTAATCATTAATTACGAATCGATTGACATCTCATTCATCAAAATCGGTATAGTATTTTTAATGTTATGGGGGAACACGTACATATAAACATAACCCTTCCTTTCGGCTCTGCCGTAGTCGGCCAAAAAGTTAGTACAGTTGATATCTTGATATATTACTCTCATATAAAAGCCTGTATAATATTTCGTCCCTTGTAAGCGAAAATGAAAGTTATTTGTATAGCTGGAGAGCCTACATTACTTTGACTAAGGACGCGAGCGAAAAGTTATTTGGCAATGAGAGTCCCCAATAACTCTGGAACTCCTATATTTAGGAGCCCAGCCCGTCATTTGGACTGGTTAATATGACAATGGTAAGTAGTGAAACATGATGGATATTATTTCTTCAATTACGGCACATTATGATCTTCCTCAGATGCAACATAATAGTACATTGCCCAAACCGAAGGTGAGGGCCATAAATATGCGGTCTGGGGCTTTACGAATTACCGCCCGTGTTGAGTACAAAATTTTACGTCTTCACCTGGCCACAATGCGAGTTTTCCCGTACGCGCAGCATGCAGTAAAACTCGCATTATGGCCAGGTGTGACGTAAAGAAATTAAAGATGCTCACAGTTGGTAATCCTTCCTTCCTTCTTAGTTCAGTCCAGCTAATCTTCTTTGCAACTTCTTTATTCTCTGGTTCCACAAAAGAAGCAAACTTCAGATTTTGGAGACTGTATTCATGGCCACAGAACACTTTGGTTTGATCCGGTAGCTGGGAGAGAACGCCCACCAGGGCATGGTACATCTGGTCAGCCGTGCCTTCAAAAAATCTGCCGCAGCCTCCTAGAAACAGAGTGTCTCCTGCAAGAGAAACAATAATAAAATCTCTAAAGATAATAACACAGCTATAATTTATCTGTAAATTTTTGTGGAATACGTAGACAATATACACTCCCTTAATGTTAAGGCAAGTCGCATAATACATATCTTTGTGGCCATTCTGACTCTTTGTAGTCGACTACACTATATAGAACCAACATTCTGAAGACAGTGATTCAAATTTTTACCTGCTCTTTGGACCTATATCTATTTGAATACATTAACATATCTCCGAAATATAACAAAAACAATCTTAGAACTTATTAAGGGAAGAAACAATATTTTGATCATTAAGGGTGAGTTGCATCGGTAATTGTAAGTGGTGTTCTTTAAAATCTGAATGTATGCACATTTGACAAGTTTCTATGGCTGTCAGCGCCATATTTAACGTTGATCGGTTTGTAATCGTAAGTCAATGCAACCCGCCCTAAGTAGAAGAATAAATTAATCACCCGTAAACACAGCAGGATCACTCCCTTCCTCAGACGCACTGACAAAGTAACAGACATGCCCGGCCGTGTGGCAAGGAGTGAAGAGACAGAGCACATTCAAATTGCCGAGATTGAACTTGCTCTGGTGGCGAACCTTCTTGGTCAATGCTCCGATGCGGTCATCCCCACCATACACTTCAAGGTCGGGGATCATTTTGAGCAAGTTCTCATTACCTCCAGCATGATCCCTGAAAATGACTCAAAACAAATCAATTTTCGGGGAACTTACAGATCAATCGCATTTACTGAGTTGGTTTTATTGGTATACTAGTTTCTGCCCGTGACTTTGTCTGCATGGATCCAGGATAAAAACCTATCCTATATTTAATCCAAACTTTAAACTATCTTCATTCAAAATGTCATCCAAACTGTTTGAGCTGTTTAAGCGTGATTGAGTAACAAACATCTCAACATCCAAACTTTCACATTTATAATATTAAAAGGATAACCCACCAGTTACAAATTCTGTAAGATAAATCACACCTCTTGATACACACCACCAATGACAAAGTCCTGAATTCAATATTTCCCTAGTTGGTGGTAGCTACAGGAGAAAAAGATAACAGGTACCAGTGGTAGTCACAGGAAAATCCAGTTATATTAGGTAACAAGTGAGTATACCTCATTTTATTAGTGGTAAGGTAACATATGGGTGTATACCATTTTATCTAATTTTATTAGAGGCATACCATTTTATTAGTTACATATGCTTACTGCTTAGCTACTAAGAATTACTGTTAATTTTTTTGATGAATTACAGCCATATTACCAATGATGGTGAGTAGTTAACACAGTTGTTAGATTGACCCCATGTTCCTGCACTGCCATAACAACTGTGTTCGGCTCAACGGGGTCCACAATGGCTGCTTCCTTCGTAACCTTATCTATGATCAGGTACATGTAATTGTCTTGAAGCGCTGGCAAGATCTTCACATCCATGGCTTTGAATTCGTAATGTTCTGGTTGGCTGTGATGTCCTTTCTGATTTCGTACTAGTGCTGAAAAATAATGCTTTGTAAGTATTTTGAAAGGTAATATTATTGTACATCACATCACATACAGAGCTCAGTGTATTGGGCAACTTGAGATATTTGGTTTAAAATACAATGATGAGTCAATGCGCCGGTTAGCGTACTTGTGACTTAACTGATAGCCGATAGATGATAGATTCTTAAAGGCCTGTATTCACTTTGATTAGTGCGAGTGCGAGTGATTAGTGCAGGTGCTTAGTGACGATGTGTGGACAGCGACTGACTAGTGCAAGTGATTAGTTGGCTGTGCAGTAAAGTGAATAGAAGCGTGTTCTATTTTTTTGCGAGTGGACTGCGAGTAGCCACGTCCCGCGCGCCCTCCCTTCCCCCTCACTCGCAGCGTGCCTGCCACTAAACACCTGCACTGCACTCGCAGTGAATTGGACACTACTCGCACTACACACCTACACTCGCACTAATCACTCGCACTCGCACTAATCAAAGTGAAACCAGGCCTTTACACAAGATATAACTATCATTTAGTTTTAGTAACACTAACAGTATACTTTATTGTGAAAATATATTTGATAAAATGCGTAGTATGATGGAGCCAAAACTAAATCACCTAACTGTACAGTTAATGCTAGTGAACTTACCTTTAAAATAAAGTTTAGTAATTTGTTGAGATAAGCCGTTTGGCAAAGAGTTAACTAACCGGGAGAGCATGAATGACAATAAAAAAAAAAAAGTTAAAACTGCGATATACGAATCGCAAAGACACATTCACAACTTGCTGTCTTGCTGGAATACTTAGAGTATATACTGGAATATGAGTAAATAAAATGTTCAGTAGATTAGTTATTTTTAGCTTTACGACTTAATTGTTTCTCGTTATCTTGACATTTGTTTACTTCAATTTTCGCGTAAGAACAATAAATAAATTATTTTTAAATTGGAGGGATTTAAAAAAAACACGATCAAAGAGTATAGTGAAATTAGAACAAAAACCCGTTTGAGTTAGTGTATAAGACGCGTGATATTTTGTGAAGAAAAAAACGCGCTTCAGTTGTCATAAAGTTAAAACTAAAAGTGAAACGAAACGTCAAATCAAATGAACCACAATGAACGTCAAACAAATACGTGCGTGCCGCAGACATGTGGTTATATTTACATGAAAAAGTAAATTACTATTTAGTCAATTCATAAGTAATAGGAAAACAATCAAAATGAAGATTAAACCTGTAAAGCATAAAACAACCAACACCTTTAGGGTACGTACATGCAAAGGGCAAATTCATTTATTTTTAAGTAGCGAAACCTTTCTAATAAAAATATTTGCTTATGTTCACAGTTTGTTCCCTTCGCTGAACGAATCAACTCCATAGACATCCGACATGCAGCCCTTTATCACATTGAGCACGCATATACCGAGCAACCTATAGAAAATGAAACACACTTCCATCTCGCCATAAGGAAATGGCATGGGCTTAACTTAACGTTGAACTTCAAGAAGTTCAAGAAAGAACTCTTTGGGATTATAACAGTCCCACAATTGGTACACAGGAAGGATGATGTAGTAGACATATTAGAGAGATATTTAAATTTAGAAGACCAATTGTGCTTGCAGCCATTATTGGAGTAAGTAAAATAACTTTTTATTTTATACATATTGAACCCTTTTAAAATTATCTTTATTGAAAAATACCTACAATTGTTAAGTATGTTGAGTACGCAGCTAATAAATATAAAATAAAAATAAGAGTTCATATCTGAGCCTAGGGTAAATCACCAGTAATTGGCCATGTATACTAAAATGATTAAATTTTGAATTCTATGATATATTATGATATGTATACACACACTTAAAGTAAATCACCAGATAACAGCAGTTATCACAAGTATTACTCAACTTTTATGTACATCCATTAAAGTAAGAGTTCATAATAAAATGAGTTTGATTTTGACGAGGCATTGAACTGGCTGATTGCTTATTTTTCTCTTAGCGGACATTTCAAATGAAGAAATTCTATTATACATTTGACAAATGATGTTATGTCAGTGTAGGTAAATGTGATCATAAAAGGTAAGGGAATATTTTTTATACTATTATTTTACATAATAATTTCAAATTCTATAACTCATTTATTTGGCTAAGTTATGAAATGTAATTTGACACTATTTTAAATACAAACCACATAATTATGTATGCCAGTTACTTAAAGGCTATAAAAATATGATTGGTAAAGTAAAGTAAATGCAAAAAAAACAATAGCCAAAAGTAAACAAATATGTCCTAAGTAAAGTAATCGAAACCAAACCTAAACAAGTGAAAATAAAATTGAAAAACAGAGTTGCAGATGAAAATAAAAGTAAGTATTAAAAAATACAATACTGATAACTTGATGCACCCAATATGAAATGTTGATCAACCATCAGTATCTTCAGAAGTTGTGCACAAAAGAGACAAATGTGAAACTAGTGCACTTAATATTTTTGGCAATGTCAATGAGCTTCTTTGATTAAGATGTAGTAAATACTTCCATGAAGATTGTGTTCCCCTGTTTCATGAAAACAATATACCTGTGATTGGACCATATTAGTACGGTGGCAAAATTGCAAAAAGTCGTCTCCTTCACGATTTTCGTGGACATCTCTTATATATACCTAAAACTGGTATGGATGTGTTCCTTGTTGTCTCCAGGGTACGAATCTGCCGGTTTTAGTAAAGGGAGAGGGGGACGGACATAGCTGTGACATCACAAAGATGGCCGCCTACGGTCATCGATTTTTGTTCAAATCTCGGGTCCTATTTTACTGATTGCTTCGTGTGAGATGTCATTTGAAAGCATATTAAACGTACTATAATTGATTTCCGGAACGCTATGACGTACAATCAACGGTTTTTTAATTATTAGTAAAAATATGATTTTTTTACTCCGCGCGTTTGAACGAGTACTGATAAAACATGCTTGTAACTCAATAAATAATAACTTTAGCGTAATTAAAGTCATTATGAAAAAGATAGGTAATTTTATAAGCTTACCAAAAATGTAAATTTTGTTGGTGTACACTAATAAATAACCTAGTAATAATAATTTTTGCGAATTACGCACCGATTAACTATCACCACGCTCGACTCTGCTAGCGATCGCTGGCGTCACATCGCGCCTTTAGAAACTCTTTTTTTGTTTTCTGAGTATTTATACGAGTCAGACGGTCATGATACGCACCTAAAGCAGTAAAATAAAGGCCACCTCAGGAACTTTGTAGCCTGAGCCGAAGGCGAGGCGAGTGGTCTGAAGCGTACTTTTTCACTCCCTCACACACACAATTTTATGTCTTCTTTCGGCTGACAAGAGAGATTGTTATTGCCAATTTACGCCTGGTTGATGTAAAATTAGTCTAGTTCCTAGTATTAAGTTGAATATAATAGTACATTACGTAACTAGGGCGGTGAATTCGTGATTGCCCCAGATCGCTGTTTGTGGCCCAAACCGAAGGTGGGGGCCGTAAATATTCGCTCTGGGGCTTTACGAATTACCGCCCGTGTTGCGTACAAAATTTTACGTCTTCACCTGGCCACAATGCGAGTTTTCCCGTACGCGCAGCGTGCAGTTAAACACGCATAATGGCCAGGTGTGACGTACTTAAATAATAAAACAATGGTCGCAAGCAGCTTTGTTAGACAACTAGCTTCCGCCTGCGACTTGGTCTGCGTGGACCCGGGATAAAAGTAACCTATATTTTAATCCAGGCTATAAACTATCTTCGTGCAAAATTACATCCAAATCAGTTGAGCTGGTTAAACGTGGTTGAGTAACAAACATCTAAACATCAAACATCCAAACTTTCGCATTTATAATATTAGTAGGACTAGTTTTGGCCCGAGGTAACCCGTGTTGTACTTTGAGTTGTACTTTCTAAATCTGACTTGTTTTGGTTATGTATTTCCTCGCAAAAGAGACGCGAAAAACTGCTATAGGAAAAGCGGGAGAGAGGTTTGTAACTGAAACGTTGCACGCACCGAGTATGTGTCCGCTTGGTGAGTGTTAAGGGTAAGGGGAGTGTGTGGCCGCGTTGTCTTGCCGTACGGGCCTTTGGCCCTCAGGTTCACTTGTGAAACACTTGGCGGGTATGGTGTCCGAGAGTGTGCCCTGAAGGGATGCTACAGACCTTCGTCCCTATACGCAGAGCTTGGCCTGCCGCCTCGCTTACCATGCCCTCTCTTTCGGGTCTTCGGCCCTCAAGTTGTCGGCGCAGGCTCGCGTGGAGAGCGAGCTCTGAAGGGACGCTTCAGACCTGCAGCCCTACGCAATGCTCGGCCTGCCTCCTCGCGTGCATGCCTTCGGCCCTCAGGTTCGCTTGTAACACATTCAGCTCTCCACGCTAGCCAGAGGGCTGGCTAGCGTGGAGAGCCCGCTCTGAAGGAACGCCTCTGGCCTTCGACCCTACGCAGAGCTCGGCCTGCCACCTCGCGTGGCATGCTGCTCTTCTTTGGACCTTCAGCACTCAGGTTTGCTTGTAGGACACATAGGAGTACTAAAGAGTCCACGTGGACCCGCCATTTGGGCCTTTGGCCCTTTGGCTTGCGTCGAGAGCCCACTCTGAAGGAACGATTCGGGCTTTCGGTCCTACGCAGAGCTCGGCCTGCTGCCTCGCGTGCCATGCTGCCCTCCTTCGGGCCTTCGGCCCTCAGGTTTGCTTGTAGGTCACTTAGGAGTAGTAAAGTGTTCACGTGGGCCTGCCCTTCGGGCCTTTGGCCCTCTGGCTTGTGTGGACTGCCCGTTTTGAAGGTACACTTCGGTCCTTCGGTTTGTTTGTAATGCACTTAGGAGAAGTAAAATCTCCGCGTGAGCTCGCCCTTCGGGGTCTTTGGCCTTAGTACTCGCGTGAAGAGCACGCTCTGGATTGACGCTCCGGGCCTTGGGCCCCGCGAGCCTCACCGCTCGCCTTCGGGCTGTGTTGGTCTGTTCGAACTTGTTGCCTGCAAAACTGCAACGACTTGCAGCTGCTGAACTACAGCTCCATAGTTCGCAACAAATATCAGTCGACAAACTATAAATAAAAATATCTATACGCATCTCAAAAAACATGTTTCCATATAGCTGTTGCTAGAAAGGTATTGTAACGAATCACCACGTGCAAATGTCTCCAAATTCAACCGCAACTTGCACTCGAATGAAATGAAGTATACGCGGGCGTGGGGTACGGCAAGAGTGCCCTTTTTGCCAGTTTGGGTCCTAGTCCTCGGGCTGGATTTTGGTGAAAGCTTGCGGCCTACATTTAAAGAAGTTATGAATATAAAATACCTTTTTAATGAGACATATTTATCTGTCTAGGGGGCGTGTACAACACAAATCAAGGCATCCCCTGAAACACAATATTTATTAATTGGACTACAGGAACACACAGGATGGATGCCTTGATTTGAGTCGTACACGCCTCCTAGACAGAGAGACGCTGATGCTTTCCGCCCACGAGAAAAAGAGATGTAACACTCTTCGGGAATCGCTGTTGTAGACTCGATAAATACCTAACTTTGTGAAGTTTTATTAAAATTTCATAACGTTGTTTGAGTAGGCTGAGTAAAAAAAGGAAAATACAGACCAAACTCTGGTTTTTTTTTCTATCGAGGAAATTGTAAGCAATCACGTATCGATAAAATCAGATGGACAATCATATAGTCAAGAATCATATATCTGAAAATCAGACCTTATTGTTTCTTAATATAGTCAGAACGGCGTTTCAAAGTACGCGATATTTTTAATGCACCGCCCTAAGCACCACGGGGATGCCCTAGGGCAACAACAACCACAGCAACACCAATAGCAACAACATTACCTTTCATTTGGGAACACCAAAATTGAACTCTCATAGTATTTCAATCATACGCAGCATGCCGGTTGCCGCGGACTTGCGTTACGGAATTGGCCATAAATGAAATGTTTATTATTTAATGACCACAAATTGCATATCATTGGAAAGCTAATAAAATTTTTGATATTTTTTGTTATAACATTTATCACGCTAAAGTATCCTTTTCTCGAATTATGATGGTAAGAAAGCAAAACGTCTAAGGTAAAAAGTTCTATGTTTTTAATTATTTTACAAACGGTTGAATGTACGTTACAGAACTCAAAGAATGAATGATAGAACATTTAATATGCTTTCAAATGACACCTCACATGAACCGATCAGACAAATAGAATCCGAGATTTGAACAAAAATCGATGACCGTCGGCCGCCATCTTTATGACGTCACAGCTATGTCCGTCCCCCTCTCCCTTAACTAAAAGCGGTAGATTCGTACTCTGGAGACAACAAGGAACACATCCATACCAGTTTTAGGTATATAGAAGACGTGTCCACGACTTTTATCAATATTGGCCAATTTCCGCCGTACTATATTTATGTCATATTTGTTATTATCTTCACCTGACAAGTTCCTAAAGTTCCTCATCGGATAGTGAGGATTGAGGATTCATTCCTAAAGCGTTTATTGTTAAATTTAATGTTAAGAAGCTTTTATTATGTTAACATTTTATTTGGCCAAGTATTGAAAAAAATGGCTAGTATCGAAAATACTGGCTAATAACTAGGTTGAACGTAATATCCAATAAAACAATTAAATATTTGAAGAAAAAAATAATATCACCTCTAGTAAACAGATGTTCATTATTTTCAACATTCACTACTTCCCCTAAAACAATAATATGGTCAATATCTCTTTACAGGTGATCACAATAAACATTCTAAGCAAGCAATGTAGTAAAGTGGCCAGTTACTAACGATTTACCCTTTATGCTGATAGTGTTTTCTAAAATAGTCTGTCACATGTTTACTGAGCCAAATAAATAAATAAAAAAACTGGACAAGTGCGAGACAGACCGCGCACGAAGGGTTCCCTACCATTATCTATAAAATCGGCAATATATTTATTTTATTTATTTAAGCCTTTTTTTCTTCCCTAACTAGTTTCGCATAGTAAAAGTTTTCAGGTAATGTTGTTTTTCATTTTTACTATATTAAGGACCCCTGTCGGGTATAGGCTTCGTCCATTTCCTTCCACCTTTCTCGGCCTTTGGCCTTGATTAGCCAATTCTCTCCAGCTGTGGCTATGATGTCCTTGGACTATCTTGTTAAGGCTTTTCCCACCTTCCTTTTGCCAAAACGGCAATAAGATCATGTTAATTGTATGAGAGCCCCCCTTAAATATTTATTTTATTTTGTTTTTAGTATTTTACTGTTATAGTGGTAACAGAAATACATAATTTGTGAAAATTTCAACTGACTAGCTATCGCGGTTCTTGAGATACAGCCCGGTGACAGACAGACGGACAGACCGACAGCAAAGTCTTAGTAATAGGGTCCCGTTTTACCCTTTGGGTATGGAACCCTAAAAAGTACAAAATAAACTACTTACAAAAAATGTTTGCTGCCAAATTGTTTCCAATGGCAACTGGTGGGTGCCATGTTAAATAGCATGCTTTTTCTTTCAGAATCCTGGTGTCACTGGCTAAAGACCTGCGAGAGGACTTCTATCCATACTTCCCAAGATTTCTAGACATCTTGATAAGACTGCTAAAAACAAAGGACGCAGAAAGGCTTGAATGGGCTTTAGTCTGCCTGGCTTTCCTATTCAAGATCTTGAAACCATACCTCAAGAAGGATATTGCTGTTGTGCTAGAGAGGATAATCCCGTTGCTGAGTGAGACGCAACCACAGTATATAAACAATTTTGCGGCTGAAAGCTTTGCTTTTGTGGCCCGGGATATAAGAGACAAGAAGAAGTTTTTAGAACTTGTATTGAATTATCTGCAGACTAATAGTGATGTAAGTAATTTTGGATATATTTGATGAATGGTTTAAATTAATTTGAATAGAATTAATAATTACAATCTGGACTTTATTGCTTTTTGTTGAAATTCTATATAAATGTAAATAATATGTACAGTCAGCAGCATAAATAGCTATGCAAAATAACACTCCCAAAATGATCTAGACAGTCCTTATCCTCTTGACATAAGAGTTGTGTGTAGGCCATTTTTAGCACTTGACTTGCATAGCAACTTTTGCTGCTTACTGTATGTTTTATTTTTATGTTTCAAAATAGTACATTGTTTAACGAGGGTCGTAAGTGGAATATCGGGAACAAGAGTATATCAGAAGCCGAAGGCGGAGGGCTTTTGATGACTCGAGTTTGCAATATTCTTACGCCCGTGTTATACGCAATGTTTTTCATCACATTCGCGAGGAAACAAATACATTTTAGATCAAATTAATACAAATCCTAATTGAAACTGCAACTGTCAGCTGTCCATTGTTCAATTTGACGTGAGGCACGTATGGCAAAGACCCTTCGGTATACAGCCACGATTTGAAAACACTTAAAAACATTTTACATAGACGTATAACCACATACTACTCGTAAATCTGTAAATAATCCTGTTAAGCATGTTTCAGTATTTTTTTTTAAGTTTAAATTTACTTATAATTACGTTTTCATATATCGTGTTTGATATAAAACCTCTTTTATTTGTAACTGCCGCATGAGTGACAGATTCAATTTAAGAAAAAAGCCATTACGCCCGTGGGTGTAACATAGGCTATTGTAGCTCTCTATGTCTGCGCATTATGAAGCCCTTTTCGAGCAAGTGTGATGAAAAGTAATTTGTACTATACCTTAATTTAGTTTATTAATTGAATTCTATTTTTCTTCCAATTTCAATGTATTTAATGAAATAAGAGTGATTTAGGCCTTACATAAAAATATCCGCAACGCAGGCTTCGTCAATTGCGTACAAACAAACATCTCCCTAGGCACTTAACTAACAATGATAGAATCCGCAACAAGAATCACAATGAATACTTTACTTTATTTTACAGGCAATTTCAGGGTGTGGCCACCTCATATTTGAAATTGTAAAAGGTGTACCAGGCAAATTCCACAGCTGCATAGAGATATTCCTGCCACTGCTCTTACAACACCTGAAGGAACGCAGACCACACCAGGAAATACTCTTCAAACTTCTCACACAAACATTTGAGGACAGCTTACAGACTATTAACTACAAAGAATTCTCTATATTCTGGACAAGTATGCTTAAATACACAGAAGAGATACTGAAAGAAGATGAAGAAAACAAAGGCCTTGAATATATACTGAGACTTGCTGGTCACGTGATAGAACATCAAAAGGGGAGGTATTTGATCAACCCTCCTCAGTTCGTTCTACTTCTGATCAAAGTTATCTGCGAGCAGACATCTGAGAATGTCCTAGAAGTTTGTGCCCAAATAGGAGCTTTGCTGCTTCTATCTCCAAATGTGTCTCTTTCTCAAGAACATGCTGGGATCATAGTTAAAGTACTATTACCATTGCCATACCCAAACATTCTTATAAATTTTGTGCAGAATGTTATTGACTATACACAATTTGACATGCATATTTTGCCACCATTCTTGAAGTATGTCATTCAATCAGATTTTGACAAGGATGCCATGAGCACACTGAGTAGGATATGCCTCAAGAAGTCACCATTATCCATGAACGGTATAAAGCTTTTTGAGTGGGTTAAGTATCCTCTTGATTTTGGACCAAACCTGCCTATGTTTATGGAGCATTTCAGGAAGATAATTAATGATGACATTAATAACATAATTGAAAATCCAGTGAAACTCATGAATGTACTGTTTTGTCTGCCTCACATGGAGAAAGTTGATATTGAGAGTTGTGTGGCTGCATTGAACCAACTTATATCAAAACTGGTTCAAATACTGATCAGGTACAATCTTGAGAACCAGCCAGAAGGGAATAAATTTCACTGCAACACTACAGAACTGTCAAAAAGTGCAAGAAAAGTTCTATTCATACTTGCAAATGCAATGGAGAGTGCCATTCACATATCCAGTTGTAGGAACATGAAGGCAATTTGTGATATAGACACCCTGCTCCCTGTGATATTGCCGTATGCTGCAGATCCTAATTACTTGGCAGCATTGCATCTGACAGACTTATATTTGACTGCATGTGAGCAAGATAACTGCCTGTCTTCTCCAATACTGCCACTGATTGATTCTTATCTGAACACTAATGTGTCTTCCCCATTCCATGTGGTTAGTATTGCTTTACTAATTTATTTAATGTCTCAATTCGAATAATTTGCTTCCCCGTGTCCCAATTACTTACAAGGCAGCGCAACACAATGTTTTCCTTCTACACCCCACACCCCTCTAACATAACAGGATAATAGTGACTGATGAGATCAGAGGCAATATCTGGATCTATCACCAAACAATCCATCACACTCCGATCGGCGATGGAATTGCGCACGGAACGTCCACACAGATCGCGCCTCTGCCACGCCCGATTAATTGGAGCGAGCGAATCGTTCAGTGCGTATCCAGAATATCCAGATATTGCCTCAAATCTCATCAGTCACTTTTATCCTGTTTTGATTATCACTCACACAGTTCACCTCACCCTTGCAGTGCCTCTTTTACGGTCCAAGTATTAAATAAACCGACTGTGTTTTATTTAATACCATTCTTCACTGCGTCCCACCTCACTAATACAATCAAGTTAAGGTTCTGTTAACCAACATTTTTTTTTTTAGGTCCGCCTGTTAACAACGCATATTTATAAACTGTTCGAAAACACAGAACCACTTAACAAAACTGCTCAAGTTGGAGGTACCACTGAAAAACTATCAGTATTCAGCATGTGCTACTCTGTGGAGTCCACTGTTCCTTCCATCCAAGAATATAGAGCGCAACAAAGCACACTACAGAAGATTGTGTTCAATACTACACAGTATGCACTCATAAAGGACACTGATTTCCACATGTACCCTTTAAACTATTTGTTTGGGGTGTTGTACATGAATTTCAAATTGCTATGGGAACCAGTGATTGAATTCATTGCCAACTACGGCAATTCTCTTGCAACTGACGAATTTTGGCCGACTTTCCACAAAGCTCTTCAAACTTCCTTTGACAATGCCAAAAAAGACTTGAAGCAATTTAAGTTTGATGATGAACTTGAAACTGACTTTAATTTATTGAATCAACTCTATGCAGACCATAATAATATCAAAGAAAGACCAGATGTGTATAATTACAGAGACTTGTTGCTGAAAGTGATGACAAATTGCATTTCCGTGTGTGAAGCAAGGAACAGAGACGTTGTAGTATTGTTTTTAAACTTTATTGAAGAAGAATATAAGAGAACTGATAAAGCGAATGCACTAAAAATTGACGTGGAAAGTCGAAATAACGTAATGGATGTTGATGATAAAGCAGAAGAAGGAAATATTAATGAAGTCAATGCAGATGAAATTACGGATACCATAGAAGATGCTAAAGAAACTGTATCTGGAAAAGTAACATTTAAAACTCTTATAAATGTAATGCAAGTCTTGGCACAGTTCAAAAATCCTAGAGCTCTTCATAAAGAGCCAGTGTTCTGGGAACTTTACATGGAGTTTTTGAAACATAAAAATGCAGGCCTACAAAAGTTTGCGTTAGATTGCGTCATAAATTATAAGAACAAAAGTGTTGTTGCCTATAAAAGCAATTTGTATAATTTAGTAGATGATAAAAAGTTTAAAGATGAACTAACCCTGTTCAAAATAACTGAAGACGCTCAAAATATTCATACAGAGGATAGAGAACATGTTATTCCGATAGTTCTTAGAATTCTTTACGGGAAGATGACGTCTAAAATGGCAACAGACAAAAAAGGAGGTGGTCAAACTAGAAGATCACTAATCATGAGATATGTTGCTGGTTGCAATGAGAAAGAACTGAAAATGTTTGTCGACATGGCTTTCTCTCACGTAAAGAATTATATTACAATGCAGCCTAAAGAAATATACGAAAGCATTGTTTCTACTTTGGACTTGAAATCTGTGATCATCCCAGGGAAACTGCACAGCATTCTTAATTTGCTCGAAGTTGTGCGTGAATATTTCGGGGGATATCTAAAGGATGAATTATTATCGGACTTACTGAAGATATTTATATCAGTGTGTTCAACAGTTGGAGGCATACTTGCTCACGGTGACAAAGTCCATGTAGGCTATTCTAAAGTAATGAAAAATATCCGAACGCTGGCTATAGGCATACTGACAAAGCTGTTTGATCAATTCGATAAGTATGCATGGAGTTCAGACGAGTTGTACGTTATATTTGAAACACTGATTTGGCCATTGCTCCCTAAATTACATGTTGAAGGCATCCATAGCCCCACAGCGCTCTTGAAGCTGTTTAACACTTGGTGCCAAAATCCAAGATACTATGCTTTGCTCGTGACATGTTCAGAACAGGATCCTTTACAAAACACAATATCAGAGATATTCAAACTTCTACTGGCACCTAGAACTAATTCTGGAGTTGTAAATATGATTCTGGATATGGTTGAAAAACTATTGACCTTGACAGAAGATGAAGAGGACAAAGAATTGCCCGCTATAGTGCCGTTAAAAACGTCGCAAATTGAATCTAAAACCGAATTGGCGGTTGAGATGAATTTCGGAAGCAAAATTTTGATACCACACGTTCCAAGTGTATTGGAAGTTATGAAGAGACGCATCGCAAACTCGGCGAAGTCGAATACTGTGAACAAAAGAGACCTGCTGATTCTGTCGCGAGTGACTGAACTTGTGGCATCGCCAGAATTATGTGATGAACTTCTAAACCTTTTATTGCCAATACTTGTCAAGAAAGTTTGCATGAATATGGCAGAAGAAAATATGGAACACGCAGTAAATACCATTATAAATTTACTGGGCCACAGCAGTAAACCTCAAACGTATATAAAGAACATTGCTGTACTATTTAATAAAATTACTCCAGTTGATGTTAGAAAACTTTTACTGAAACTGCTGGCTTCAATAGCGGAGACAGCTCCCAAGAACAAAGATGTTCTCATTCGTATTAGCAACGTCGTTTCCGAAATGAACGCTTTCCATAAAAGATGGATTGAACAGCCAGATTTCGATCGAAGACTTGATGCGTATAAAACAATTTACCAGTTACTAGACGACAACCAAATCGACTTGGATCTCGCGATACTTATTGTCAACAACTGTTTCTATTTCATCCGAACCGAAAAAGACATAGGTTTGCGCGACAGCGCTGGTTTATGTCTAAAGAAGATACTTCCGAAACTGCTTCTAAAGTATTGGTCTGCGACTGACGGCCAATTCCTGGTTCGCGATACCGTTTTGTCTCTAATATCAAACGGCATAAGAGACTCAAAGAATGAAATACTAAGGAATGAGAGTATAAACCTTCTTGGAGAATTGGCCAGAGAATGCCCAAGCACCGACGTAGTCCTCTCAGACCTGGCCCATTTGACGAACAACGACGATAGAGAAGTAGACTTCTTCGACAATATGTGCCACTTGCAAATGCATAGGCGCGTTAGAGCGTTGATGAAGTTCTGCAAAGTTGCAAAGAAAATGATCAAATGTCCTTCACCAAGAACACTTACTAATTTTATACTGCCGTTGGCTACAATTTACATTTGCGACGACAAATACACAGACAAGAACACCTTGATAGACGCTTGTATAGAAACAGTTTCTACTTGCTGTAGACTACTTCCCTGGTACCACTACGAGGTCATACTAAAGTTGTATCTGAACAAAATGCGCCATGCTTCAGATCATCAGAAACAATTGACTCGGCTTGTGGTAAGTATTTTAGATGCTTTCCACTTTGATTTCTCAAAAGCCAAGAACATTGAGTTGCCTAAAGCTTTATTAACCAATGTGGATACTAGAGTACCAAAGAATAAGAAGACGAAACGTGGAGATAAGAATGAAAATGGAGATGTAGAGGCAGCCAAAAGCAATGTAAATGGAGAAGACGAACCAATGGCAGATGATGTCGAAACTGAAGGAAACGAAAAAGAAATTGACGAGGCTGAAACGGGAGATAAAACAGTAGATAATTTAGAAGAAACGCATATAGATTTAGATTCAGAATTAAAAGTGGCTGACGAAGAAGCGGCCAATGAAGAACCAGTATTTAAAGAAATTCTGGATGTACCGGCGTTCGAAAGGGTCACACAAGTCCCGCCGTCTTTGGCGAAGAGAATTATCAAGTCTTTATCGTCAGGATTGCTCCCACAACTGAATCGGTAAGCATACCAATTTCTATACTGTACTTATGTCAGTGGCTTTATATATCTATGACATATATTTTAACAGCGTCAAAGTGTATTCATCCTTACTTGTCTTATTTGGTAAACAACATTCTAACCTCAAAATGCATCATTTTAGGATAGAATAGCAATTTTGTGAGTATTAGATCATGCCGAGACGTCTTTTCGGACATCACTTCACGATTTTTTGTCTAGTAACGCTTTTTTTACGATAAAATAGCTGCTATAGTCTAAAAAGATACATTTGGAGGTTAGAATGTTGTTTACCAAATAAGACAAGTAAGGATGAATGCACTTTACGTGACTTTAAGGCCGATACGGGAGCGACAGTTCACATCGCATATTTGAAAAGCATTTATGTATGTTCCTTATAATTATATATCGTTTTTTTTTCGATACTTACATTGTTTCATATATTTTGGAGGCCTTAGTCTCACCGGGACGCCATCGCCATGATGACTTCGCTAGCTACAGTATCCGAACAAATCATATAGAAATGTATGGAGTTTGACTCACTGGGCGACACATGGCTACCTTCTTTTGTTAAATATATGCTTGGTTCTGTTATCTACTAACGAAAATATTATTCCCCAGCGCTATCGGAAAGCTCACTGATCATGAGGAGTCCCACAAGGTGAACCGGCGGCGGCACGGTCTGGAGCGGCAGGCCGAGGACATGCTGCGCGTGCCCATCGCCCTGGCGCTGGTGAAGCTACTCCAGCGGCTGCCAGGAGACGTGCTGCCGCACCACCTGCCCGGGTGAGTCACAGAACATGTCCGAGGGGTCCCACAAGGTGAACCGGCGGCGGCACGGTCTGGAGCGGCAGGCCGAGGACATGCTGCGCGTGCCCATCGCCCTGGCGCTGGTGAAGCTACTCCAGCGGCTGCCAGGAGACGTGCTGCCGCACCACCTGCCCGGGTGAGTCACAGAACATGTCCGAGGAGTCCCACAAGGTGAACCGGCGGCGGCACGGTCTGGAGCGGCAGGCCGAGGACATGCTGCGCGTGCCCATCGCCCTGGCGCTGGTGAAGCTACTCCAGCGGCTGCCAGGAGACGTGCTGCCGCACCACCTGCCCGGGTGAGTCACAGAACATGTCCGAGGGGTCCCACAAGGTGAACCGGCGGCGGCACGGTCTGGAGCGGCAGGCCGAGGACATGCTGCGCGTGCCCATCGCCCTGGCGCTGGTGAAGCTACTCCAGCGGCTGCCAGGAGACGTGCTGCCGCACCACCTGCCCGGGTGAGTCACAGAACATGTCCGAGGAGTCCCACAAGGTGAACCGGCGGCGGCACGGTCTGGAGCGGCAGGCCGAGGACATGCTGCGCGTGCCCATCGCCCTGGCGCTGGTGAAGCTACTCCAGCGGCTGCCAGGAGACGTGCTGCCGCACCACCTGCCCGGGTGAGTCACAGAACATGTCCGAGGAGTCCCACAAGGTGAACCGGCGGCGGCACGGTCTGGAGCGGCAGGCCGAGGACATGCTGCGCGTGCCCATCGCCCTGGCGCTGGTGAAGCTACTCCAGCGGCTGCCAGGAGACGTGCTGCCGCACCACCTGCCCGGGTGAGTCACAGAACATGTCCGAGGGGTCCCACAAGGTGAACCGGCGGCGGCACGGTCTGGAGCGGCAGGCCGAGGACATGCTGCGCGTGCCCATCGCCCTGGCGCTGGTGAAGCTACTCCAGCGGCTGCCAGGAGACGTGCTGCCGCACCACCTGCCCGGGTGAGTCACAGAACATGTCCGAGGAGTCCCACAAGGTGAACCGGCGGCGGCACGGTCTGGAGCGGCAGGCCGAGGACATGCTGCGCGTGCCCATCGCCCTGGCGCTGGTGAAGCTACTCCAGCGGCTGCCAGGAGACGTGCTGCCGCACCACCTGCCCGGGTGAGTCACAGAACATGTCCGAGGGGTCCCACAAGGTGAACCGGCGGCGGCACGGTCTGGAGCGGCAGGCCGAGGACATGCTGCGCGTGCCCATCGCCCTGGCGCTGGTGAAGCTACTCCAGCGGCTGCCAGGAGACGTGCTGCCGCACCACCTGCCCGGGTGAGTCACAGAACATGTCCGAGGAGTCCCACAAGGTGAACCGGCGGCGGCACGGTCTGGAGCGGCAGGCCGAGGACATGCTGCGCGTGCCCATCGCCCTGGCGCTGGTGAAGCTACTCCAGCGGCTGCCAGGAGACGTGCTGCCGCACCACCTGCCCGGGTGAGTCACAGAACATGTCCGAGGAGTCCCACAAGGTGAACCGGCGGCGGCACGGTCTGGAGCGGCAGGCCGAGGACATGCTGCGCGTGCCCATCGCCCTGGCGCTGGTGAAGCTACTCCAGCGGCTGCCAGGAGACGTGCTGCCGCACCACCTGCCCGGGTGAGTCACAGAACATGTCCGAGGAGTCCCACAAGGTGAACCGGCGGCGGCACGGTCTGGAGCGGCAGGCCGAGGACATGCTGCGCGTGCCCATCGCCCTGGTTCTGGTGAAGCTACTCCAGCGGCTGCCAGGAGACGTGCTGCCGCACCACCTGCCCGGGTGAGTCACAGAACATGTCCGAGAAGTCCACAAGATGAAATGATTGCTTCTGGTTGGAAATTTGGCGTTCGTGACGCTAAGGGTCTATTCTTCTAAACACACTCGATTTTATCAGACGCTTGTTATGACACGTTAGGCTCGGCACGCGGGGAAATCATTCCGCGTTTAGCGACTAACGCTGCTACTAAACTAATTCCATTTTAATGCATATATGTAGTGGACTAAACCCCTGAACTGGGCACTTTTCAGAGAGCACTCAGAGAGAGGTTAGTAGTGTATACTATATATCAGATAAATAGGCCTAGCAGTATAGACGGGCGTACAGATTTGTCATGGTCCTTGAAACTCAAGAATGATTGTTAAGGTCCCGCGTTTCCATCTTGTGATACACTGACCCTACTGACAGGCACCAACATAGGGGCGCAAGGTGAACTCTATTATCATTGCAATATAGTTCGGTTTTAGCATTTTAGTAGTGTAACTGTAGATGTCTGTACCTATCCCTAACTACTCTGGCACAATATCTGTGCAACTCGCCGCGTGACGTCATATAGGCCCTCTAGGTACGGTGTGAAGCACACTTAGCGACTGCGGTGACGTAAAAGCGAAAAAGGAAGGGAAATCGCATTCCTGGGCGGTGCACAGAATAGGGATGACGACTAAGATTTTTTTATGATGTCATTCGAACCAGTTTTTGGAGAGGAACAAATGTTTGTATGGGAGTAACTACAATTAAAGAACATAAATACCCAAAAAAATGAGACAAAGATTTACCTCGCTGGCGTTAGCGAAAAACGCTCCATACTAATAGACAGCTAATTGTAACGTCACAATATTGTTAGTACAAAGTATCGTTGTATGGAAAATCAGGTAAATTGTTGTTTCGGTCGCGAAATACTGCGTTTAAGTACATAGTTGTCGTACAATTTTGTTTCTATAAAAGTGCAAGGATTCTATTGGTAACTTTAAATTTACTCTTGAACAATAAAAAAAAAATGCATATTTTTCTTAACTTTCAATGTTCATATCTTTTTACGATTTTAATCATATTTTATAATGTATACTTTATTACGATAATTCGATGGTTTACTATACATTTAGCATCACTACGTTATCAATTTGAACATGAGTCGTCATGCCTATTGTGACAGGGCTATTTGTTTTATTGTATTACTAATGAAAATCATTGTTTCATTAATTACAGTATCATCATAAAGCTCTGTTCATTCTTGAAATCTCCGCTGAAGCAAGTTCGAATCCAAGCTCGAGACATCGTCAAGAAAATAATGGTTACCATCGGCACCGCCTACATAGGCATACTACTAGAACACCTGACTTTGCTCCTCACAAGAGGCTTCCAAGTACACGTACTCGTAGCCACAATACATTCTGTATTAGACGCTTTGAAAGCAGACTTTAAACCGGGAGAACTGAATGGGAACTTAGACTGCATACTCGATGTTTGTACTAATGACCTATTTGGGGCTTTGTCCGAAGAAAAAGAGGTAGACAAGCTACATTATAAAACGCCAGAAGCTAAACCTAGTAAGAAAAGTTACGTAACACTTATGATAGTGTCCCAAAACATAACAGAGTCGTGTCTTATTAACCTTCTCCTGCCATTCAAAGAAGTTCTACAGAAGCACCAATCGAAAAAAATCGTGCTGAAAGTGCAAGAAGCCTTAACACATATAACCAGCGGCTTAGTTACCAATAAATTTATAGACATAGAGTCTTTATTTATATTCTTACACGGAATTGCTTCAGAGAGTATACCTGAGTTTGTACTAGGTGCGCCTAAGAGAGAAATAACAGAGAAACAGAGAGAGAAAATGCTCAGAGCGAAACCAGACTGCTTCATAATACCAGAAACACCTAAAAGAAACAAAGAAGTCCAAGCGAAACATGTTAAAGTATCGGCTAAAGCTAACGCACATGTCCTAGTCGAGTTCAGTTTGAATATCCTTTACGTGATTCTTAAAAGAGAGAAGGTTACAAGAGCGGAGTGCAGAGCGTTTGTGGATCCTTTGATACCGTTACTAGTCGATGCTATAAGAAGCGACCATGTCAAAGTGACAACGGGCGCTTTGAAATGTATCGCAACGCTGTGGACTATTAGGGTCAGTACGCCGACTCTTGAAGAGAACGTGAAAGACATTGTGAAGACTTTGTTCCTGATCTTGCACAAATATGCGACGTTTGAGATCAGCAAGCAGAATGATAATTATCATTTAGTTAGGAACGCATTCAAGGTAAGTCGAATTGTTGAATTAAACTAAATTGTAAAATAAAGTAAAGATAAAATAAAAGTTGTAGCGGTGCAAAAGTCTCGACGTATTTATTATTGTCTACATGATTAAATATGTATTTTTAACCCCTGACGAAAAAAGAGGAGTGTTATAAGTTTAAGGTGTCTGTCTGTGTATCTGTCTGTGTTATCGTAGCTCCCAAACGGATGGACCGATTTGAATGCGGGTGCTTTCGTGTCATAGATAATTTTATCCTGCCGTCTGTCTAATCTAATCTGTTCAGCCGTTTTTGAGATATTGGACTTTGAAATGTCTGGGGTTTTTTAACTTTTTTTAGTTCTCAGTAATTTTTTTATACATGAATAAGCAGTAAGCACTTCATGTTTGTTAAACTTATAGTTATACCTCTACTTCAAAACGCGTTATATCGACCACACACAGACTGTCAAACATGTATCTTAATGTCAATGAAAAAGCCTGACATTTAACTGTAATTTTTCAATTGCAGGCCTGGAAAAGGTTTTTAAAATGAACTTACCATATTCTTCGTTTTCAGGCAATCACTGTGCTTATCCGTAACGTAAAATATTACACCATGGAGGCAGATCAGTTGAAAACGCTGCTGTTGTACGCTGAAGAAGATTGCCAGAACGACGAAAAACAAACCAGCTCATTCTCCCTACTGAAGGCCATATTGGAGGCCAAACTCGTTTCTACAGAGCTTCATGAAGTTATGGAGAAAGTCTCCAAGATATGTATCCTGAGTGAATCGAACAAATCAAGGTGATTAAAACTGGAGGGCCGAAATGGTTGCGGTGACTACAGTATGAGCAAGAGGGGATGAGTGCCAAGCTGCCTTAATCCGTAATAATATGTGTGTTTGTGTGTGTTTGTTTATTTGGCCGTCTTTCACGGCAAAACGGAGCGACGAATTGACGTGATTTCTTAAGTGGAGATAGTTGAAAGGATCGAGATTGACATAGGATAGTTTTTATCTCCAAAATCATCTCCTAAGGGGGTGAAATGGGGGGGGGGGGGGGGGGGGTTAAAAGTTTGTATGGAGCTGCGATATAAACGAGTTCCACGCGGACGGATTCGCGGGCAGAAGCTAGTGATTTATAGTCCCATCAGCGTGACGACTTTGCATGCTAAACACTAGTCAGAGTTAGTTCAAGTCATCTTTCTTCTTTAATTAAACATTTTCTTTCAAGCTATTTTTTATGTGTGAAAGGGACGAACGCTGGTACATTGTCCACAAAAGAAACCCGGGATTCATAAAAACCGTGCGAGTACGAAAAAAAGATAGATAGACAGGCATCAGGCGTCTGACCTTGCCTATTAAAAGGGTTCGACGTTAGCCGCAAAATAGAATGTGTCATATCCCCGTTTCAATAGGGTAACTTTTCGTTTGCAGAGACGACGCTCGCGCGATATTCGTGATGTACCTGACCAACTACTCGCCGGGCAAGCGGCTGGAGCGCTACATACAGTTTTTCGTGTCACAGCTCAACTATGAACTGCAGCACGGGCGAGAATCTTCACTCAAGTTCATGGAGATGATCATCACTAAGTTACAAGTGGTGAGTATATTAGGCAAGGACAAGTGCATACTGGGGAGTCTCGGTCGAGACCGTCTGCGAGCGAAGCCCGATTATTTTCCTGCCCCAGCCTAACGCGAGGTGCTTCCGAGCTAATTTGCCTTTTTAACCGACGAAAAAAACGAAGGAGGTTCTCAAGTCAACGTGTATATATTCCCCTACCTTCGGTAGTGTTTTAATTTATCAACACTCATTGCGAATTTCCTATTTTCAGCACTTGTATCGTAAATAACTATATTTGCGTACACGTCTGCACTGAGCAAGCGGTCTCCCTGAGGCGGCCTCGCGTAGTTATTAATCGCTCAATGTGTAACTGGGTATTAGAGTAAATAAACACTCATATTCATGTAGTGATTTAGGCGCATACGGCCCCACTCGCAAAACGTCCTTGTAACAAAATTACGTCCCATCCGCTATACGTCTCCTTTGCAAACGGTCCCTTGGGCAAAAAACCCCCATCCCTTTCTCAAAAAGTTTCATCCCTTTCGCAAAATGTCACGCCTGTTGAAGCCCCTTTCGCTAAACGTCCCTTCCGCTTATTGACCCATTCGCAAAACGTCCCGTCCCGTCTACAAAATGAGAATTACAGAGAAATTAGGTGTCTTCTCATATGGGCGATTAGTCCCTACAAGAAAAGCAAATGTTTTAATTTGTAGATATTTTTTACATACGATACTCAACAAGATTTTCATTAAGATCGTACCACGCAAACTAAAGCACCTTAGATAATATATTGTTAGAAGTAACAAAAGCCGTGTTCCGAATCACGACAAAAACGTTTTAACCGCGCTTACGATCGGACCGATTCACGCTTACAACGCTCACATAAATATCGTGACGTCATTGATGATGTGATGGACGACGCCATGTTGGCGCTTACGGTGCTCACACTCCCAGGCGTAAGCACCTTGAGCCAAACGTCAAGTTGACGTTTGGTTTGGTTTGACATATGACAATTTTATTTTTTCATTAGGCGCGAACCACCGTGGAAATCTTCACAAGTTTGTTATTTGTTTGTTTGTATTAATCGACATGGATAATGTGGAGATTCAGGTTTTTAGTGGTTATATTTATTCTCTTTGCTCAGAACCTCAGACAGAATTCAAATGAATGTGCCGTTGATATTGACAGTTTGACACATGACAGTAAACGCGCTTATGACCGGACCGAATCAGTACACCACTTACGCGGCCTTGAGCGCGCTTACTGATTCGGACCAGCCGTAAGCACTGTAAACGCTGTGATCGTTGTTGTCGTGATTCGGAACACGGCTAAAGACTAAGGGCGGGTTGCACCGACTTACGATTACAGACCGATCAACGTTAAATATGGCGCTGACAGCTGTCAGTCCATAGAAACTTGTCAAACGCTCCATACATTCAAATTTTAACGAACACCGCTTACGATTACAGACGGTTTGGTGCAACTCAACCTAAGAGCACAAACACTTTAAGCGAGAAACAGAACACAAAAGGTATGGTTTGCGAAAGGAACGTTTTGCGAACGGGACATTTTGTGAAAGGGGCGTTCTGCGAAAGGGACATAATTTATGTGAAGGGACGTTTTAAGAACGGGGCATTCTGACGAAGGGCCATTTTGAGAACGGGAAATTTCGGAAAGGGACGTTTTGGGGAAGGGACAAAGGGACATTTTGCGAGTGGGACTGTATGCGCCTAAACGCACATAGTGTGTCTGTAAATTCTATCAAACAAACACAAATCGTATTATAGTACATTGTGATACAACTATATTGAAAATTACATCAGAAGCGGGATAATTCACGCGAGCCGCAGGTGAGCGTGAAAAGGGAGCCAAGGATGTAACTATCGAAGCTTACGCGTTTCATACGACGTTTTTCAACACATTTGCGAGGAAAATATCCTTTTCATTAGATTAATATTTCATAGGCTTCATAAGCTATTTTCTTTGGTTATTGATGGCAACCGGTTTTTACTCGCATATGTATAACGAGAATTTCCAGTGGCGTCAATTCTATTTATCACTTTTCTATTCACCATGAGTCAACATTTTTGACAATAACCAAACACGCATTAACAATGTTTACAAATATTTGTGAAATTACCTATAGGTAATGGTGCGTCATTTTTTTTTTCGTGATGTTTGCGCTGTGCTTCGTCCGTCTGGCTTTATCACGTGCGCGTCACACTGCGTGCGTAAAATGTTAACAGATGTGAATAGTTTTACTAAATTAAACGTTTCTATGTCATATCCAAAAATAATTACCCGATAAATTAACAAAAAGAATTTCATTTGTTTAGTATGTAGTAAGAATCCATTTGCCGAGAATTAAAAAATAACTGGATTAACCGGGTTGTACACAATGTACAACCCGGTTACTTTAAGAATGCACCGGGTGCATGCATACGTCTTGCTGCAAGGTGCCAACGTGTCTTAAGGCGCCGTAGGTTAATGGTCTTCTCTCCCTCACACTGAGCATAAGCGTGAGCGAGATGGAAGTGCGTGCTCGGAAGCGCGGATATCATGTTTTTTAATTTTTTGGCCGTTTCTATAAATAAAAAAGTAATTACTGAGTTCTCTCAAACATGATATTGCCGATTTTTAGAAGTGCATAATTTGTTACGAATGTTTTAAGTGTATTTTAGAACAATGTTCGTGATTTTTTTCCATCGAGCGAAAATTGCTTAATCATGTTTCGAATCACTGATCTCGCTGCAGAAAAGCCTCAAGATTACTATTCATATTTTTTTGATATCATAATATCATAAACAGATGCATTTGATTGTTTCAAAAACTCTGTTCACTTAACTTCGCTGAACCTACGGCGCCTTATATAATCGGGATATTACCATAAAGCACGAATGTCGTAATTTTATAAAACACGCGTGTTTAATATCCAGGATTATGAGCCTAACAGCGACGTAATAAGAGGTATGTGACGAGCAAATGTGTTGAAAAGTAGTTTTTTGCGTGTGCTTTACAAACAGTTTCGTTACTGCTATGCAATCAAGCAGAAACGCGACTTTTGTTACAAGTCTGTTTAATAGACATTGTACTGAGTAATGCCAAATGTTGTTACGCTGTGTAAATAAATAAATAAACTCCATTTTAGGCCCAACTAACCAAGCAGAGCGACTATCTCCTTCTCGCGCTAGGAGCGAGCATGATGAACGACCTCGCCCCGGCGTGCCGCGCGGCCGCCGCCGGCTGCATCGAGACCATGCTGCGCCGGCTCCCCGTGCTGGAGAGGAACCGGCTGTTCCAGCTGGTCACCACGTTCCTTGAGGACACCCAGGTATAGGACAGTATACACACAGACTACCTCCTCGCGTCTCGTCCCCTGGGAGACCTGCACTACCCGGCCATATATCTGTGCACCTCCCCGAAATGCGACGCCTTTCCCGCTTCCCAGTTGACCACCCCGCGCCCGCTCCGCTTGACGACGTATCTATGGAGCTGATATGACGTCACGCGGCGAGGTGCACGGACATTGTGACCGGTTAGTAATCGTTTCACCGGTATTCTTGCTGTGTCGTGTTTGGGTTTGGGTTTGGTAATCACCAACTCGCATTAAGCGCCTAGCTTGTGCAATTTTCTGCTGCAGACAGGACCAGGCCCCTATTTCACCAACTTGACAATTGTCACCTGACAGACACTGACAATTCGCCATACATTGCTTGTTCTAGAAGTTGAGGTGGTTGCTAGGTTACTTTTGGATCCAGCAATGTATGGAGAATTGTTGTTGTGAGGTGACAATTGACAAGGTTGTGAAATAGGGGCCAAGTGTTCGAGGCGTACAGTGGTAGAGACTGACTGACTGATAGGTGGTGGGAGATAGATGAGTAGTTTCAATTAATAACAAGCCAAACTACCGCTCATATTAGTAAAACAGATTGAGCATAATGATCCGTGAGCTTTTAAATGAATAAACAAATATTTGGGGACAATCTTACACAAGTCGACGTAGTCCCAAACTAAGATACTATAGATAAATAAATTCTTGAATACACAGAGCACATCCATGACTCAGGAACAAATATTCGTGTTCATCACACTAACAAATGTGCCTACCGGGATTCGAACCCCGACAAGTGGTCGTGAAGGGTCACATAGGAAACCAGAGGCTTCGTAGGCAGGGTCACTACTAGGCTACAGGGGGCGTCAAAATTTAAAATTATATTTGGGTTCGGCAAACCGTTCATTTTGGCATAAGAATGCGCGAACAAGCGAGAGAGTAAAATAGCCCCGACTTCTATTTTAAAATATTTTTTCCTCTAATTGGACTACTATCTTTTTGCAGCCAGTGCACGCCGAGCTGGCAGCCCAACTGGGCATCCGCTTTGTCAACGTCGAGGGGGAAGACTTCAAGAACCGACTCAGCACCGTACTGTCCCTAGTGAGCGGGAAACTCCTCCTTTTAACCAACGACATAGGCGAGGGACGATTCGTCAAGATCCGAGTCGAACACGACGGCAAAACGGACGAAGACAAACAGAGAGAAAAAGACCACAGTCTAATACAAATGCTCAATCTTATCGATAAAATCACTGAGCATTGCGCGCCTAGTTTGAAAAATAAGAAGTTTATAAGTGAATACGATGAAATAGCGCAGCAATGTCAAGCGTTATTAGCTTATCCTCATGCCTGGGTCAGGTTGAGGGCAGCGAAAGTATTGCATCAGATTTTGTTGTCTGTGGACGCCCAAGAGTTAGATGTGGCAGCGAAAAAGAAGGTGGATAGCGAAAGAGGTTTCATTTTTGATAATACGGAAGAGGCATTGAGGTGTTTGATTTTGGATCTGTGTGCGCAATATACCGCTGGTGTTTCTCAAGAAATGGCCGAACAGGTAAATATTAGTATATTAATTATTTAAAATAGGTTTCGGTTGAGCACAGGCCTCCTCCACAAAATTAAGAACAGAAAAATTTAAAAACGCCCCCCACTTTTTCATTTTAAAGTTCATTATATCAAAACCGGCTGAATCCGAACCGATTTAAAATCGGCTCATTCGTTGTCGGGGGTTAAATAATAATGAGCAAGCCCTCACGCTTACTCAGTAGTCTTCAAATACCTTTGCATTCCTATGCGATTGTTTCGTACGATTTTTCTTTTTTCCGTTGTAGTGAGAAGTGTCACACTGTGTGAGTGCACACTGCCACACACTAACCCAATATATGTAAGCATCCTATGTAGTATATCATAATCCCACTTCCCTCCCCTATAACCGCCCAATTCCATCAATTTTCTTCGGTCTTGGGTAGGTCACTTGGTCTTTCATAACTGTATAAATATTACCCTCTGGACCATAAAGTAATTCAATACTGAATCACTCTTTCTCCGTTATTACGTGTCAACGCAACATCAAACAGTCGTATTTCACACACATCACATCATCAGCCTATATACGTCCCACTGCTGGGCACAGGCCTCCTCTCATGTATGAGAGGGAACGGGCAGTAGTCCCCACGCTGGCCCAGTGCGGATTGGGGACTTCACATACACGATGGTTTCCTCACGATGTTTTTCCTTCACCGAAAAGCTAACGGTAAATATGAAATCATATTCCGTACATAAGTTCCGGAAAACTCATTGGTACGAGCCGGGATTCGAACCCACGACCGCCGTTTGACAGCCGCATGCCTGAACCACTGGGCTACCGTAGCTAATCGTATTTAAAATCGCAAAAATGATTCGACGTGATCTTTGCACAGAAACTTATTTTTTATCTTCACGAGTAAAGTCATATACTTATTCATATTCGTTTATTTCATATTTATCATTCATTACATTAAAAATATCATAATAAGATTATTAAAACCAATGTCAATAGACACTTAACATACAGCACAATCAAAGTTACTAAAGTTCTAGGTAATTAAGATAGTTCGTCCCAGAATTCAGCTACCGAATAATTTATTTAATCGTATGGCATACATTATTTTGGCCTATACCGAATAATAAACCTTGTGCTTAACTAGGGATTCAAGTTTCAGGGAAGCAAGGCACGTCTGACTGTCTTTAATAGCTGTCAGTATTTGGTTGTATATCCTCTGACCCAAGACATTAATTCCGTGGGCCGTTTTTATAGTCTTGGCACCTCCAGGCCATGCTGCCTCTTGAAAACAACCGCTGGTCTATTTCCTCCTTGGGAATGCCTTCAAATTCTGCCGAACGTATGCCAAGCTGCCAAGTATGACATTATAGTAGATTGTATAACAAGTGTATAAAACGCACCATTTTACGCGAGACGTTTATCATTTATCATCATTATGGATATAAAATCGAGTGTAAAATGGGTTTTATGGACGAATTATACACTCTACTTTTCACTTCGATTGCGAGGAAATGGAATGAAAATTAGAAACCCAAGTTTATTTCGTAAAGTTTTATTGTGTAGGTACTTTGGCTGTTGGTATACTAACGAAACATAAAAAAGGGTTTATTCTATGAAGTTTAAGTTGCTAGTATGGCTGTTGGACCGATTGCCTTGGTCTTCGACGAAGATTTTACTATATGCACTAGAGCATTAAAAGCGACTTTATGTCGCCTACGCACAGCATAAAGACGAATTTTAAGAGCATGAGAAATAAAAACACCCTTATTCTACCACAGGTCACAGCAGTATTGTTCCAAATATTGAAGCTAGTTCACTTGATGGCTAGCTTCAAGGTGCCCGCAAAAATAAAAGACGACCCAGACGAAATGGAAGGCGGCGGGAAGGTGAACATTCGGTGGATACTGTTCAAGCTGAGGAAAGCTGTGAACGTGGAGGTGGCCAAGGCACCTGGCTCAAGCAATATCGTAAGTTTGTGTTACTACTAGCTTCTGCCCGCGACTCGCGTGGAACTCGTTTATATCGCAGCTCCATACAAACTTTTACCCCCCATTTCACCCCCTTAGGGGATATTTCGGGGATAAAAACTATCCTATGTTACTCTCCATCCCTTCAACTATCTCCATCTCCATTTAAAAATCATGTTAAATCGTCGCTCCGTTTTGCCGTGAAAGACGGACAAAAACACACATACACTTTCCCATTTATAATATTAATATGGATTCTTAGATTTATTTTATTAAGTACTAGCTTCTGCCCGCGACTCCGTCCGCGTGGAACTCTTTTATATCGCAGCTCCATACAAACTTTTACCCCCCCATTTCACCCCCTTAGGGGATGATTTCGGGGATAAAAACTATCCTATGTCCTTCCCCGGGACTCAAACTATCTCTATACCAAATTTCACCTGAATCGGTTCAGTGGTTTAAACGTGAAGAGGTAGACAGACAGACAGATACACTTTCGCATTTATAATATTAAGAGTCCGCAGTAAGCTCGATTCTCCATACAAACGTAGTTACGCTCTCATTTTAAAACTACGTGTTGGATTGTAACGAAACTTTGCATGGTCAATGAAATGAGGTATATCTATGTCTGAAATTAGTTTACGTAGCTTCAGATACCACAATAAAAAAGATACAGCGAATTTAAGTTTTTCATACAAAACTAGTTTTTGCTGTATTTACTTTGTTTTATAAATTAGAACCATATAAACTAATTACAGACATAGATAAACCTCATGTCATTGTATATGCAAAGTTTCGTCACAATCCAACACGTAGTTTTAAAATGAGAGCGTAACTACGTTTGTATGGGAAGGTGAAATTCGGCCGAGCTTACTGCGACCTCTTAACTAATATGGATAGTCTGCGAGTTCCTAGAACTAAAGGTGGATTAAGATAAAAAAATAAATAAATTGTCAATTTTACACAAATCGAACTAGCCCTATAGTAAGCTCAATAAGGCTTGTCTTATATGGTATGGCTTGTCTTATACAGGGTGACATTTTAATCAGTGTCCAAATTCAAGTATAAGATTCTTCAGCAAAATTATGAAATACGTTTTTTTTGTTTCATATCATTCACAACAAAAAAAATAGTAATTGCTGCTTAAACTTATCCCAAAAAAACCTTACCGCGCGGGCACCTCAGCGGGTAGTAAGGTTTGCGCAGGGCACACCTCCCCTCCCGAGCGGGGCCGACCCCGCCCCGCTCCGCGCGGTACTGAATGCCCAGTAACCACACTGTACGGATAATTCTTTTGGGATAAACAATTTATAATTAAAAAAAATACCTACCAGTTTTTTTTTCAAAAACGGAGTCTATTAGTGATACCAAATGCCTACAAAAAATTTGGACACTGATTTAAATGTCATCCTGTATATATTAAAGGTGTGTACATGCGGTGGTACACAACCATCTGAACAGTCCACCTATGTAAGATAAAACGCTATAGTATTATGGTATATAATTTCATTTCACAATACTATCGGTACTTACAACTAGTTTCTGTCACAAATTTCAGTTTTGGTACAAGCTTTTATCGCCGACTGTACTTTTCAGCATACCATCATCAACTACTCATTGAGACGATTCTAACGAGCCCAAACTCAATGGGGTTACGTCGGTTAAGTATTGAATTCCCATGGCCACTTCACAACTCGTGTCGATTTAAAACACTCCCTTCGGTCGTGTTTTAATTTATCACCACTCGTTGCGAATTTCCGTTTTTCGACACTTGTATCGTAAATAACTATTTCCTTCCAGCGCATCTCGGTCTTCACCATGTGGATCCACCTCACCAGCTACCTCGATAACACCGACATCCCCGCCATAATAGACGTTCTCCTGCCTCCACTGGTCCGCGAGATGTCCACCGGGGACCCGATGTCGCCGATGTCGCCCGTGAGGCAGCTGGCCACGAGGGTCGGCAAGAAACTGAGGCGGCGGATCGGGGACATAGAGTATGGCAAGCTGTTGGCTGAGGCGCAGATGAGGCTGAATATCAGGAGGGCGGAGAGGAAAAAGGTTGGTTTCTTTAGTTATATCCCCGCTATAATAGACGTGCTGTCTCCACTGGTCCGCGAGATGTCCACCGGGGACCCGAGGTCGCCGATGTCGCCCGTGAGGCAGCTGGCCACGAGGGTCGGCAAGAGGCTGAGGCGGCGAATTAGGGATATAGAGTATTGCAAGCCGCTGGCTGAGGCGCAGGCGAGGCTGAATATCAGGAGGGCGGAGAGGAAAAAGGTTGGTTTCTTTAGTTATATCCCCGCTATAATAGACGTGCTGTCTCCACTGGTCCGCGAGATGTCCACCGGGGACCCGAGGTCGCCGATGTCGCCCGTGAGGCAGCTGGCCACGAGGGTCGGCAAGAGGCTGAGGCGGCGAATTAGGGATATAGAGTATTGCAAGCCGCTGGCTGAGGCGCAGGCGAGGCTGAATATCAGGAGGGCGGAGAGGAAAGTTTGTTTCTAAGTTTTCCAAATGGTTTTGCACTAGGAGACGAATGTTCTAGGCATAAGCTAGATCATACGTCTTGTATTTACAAAACTTTATAGAAAGAAATTAATACCCTATCATGAATGTATGACGTTATCAATTATATGACTGGGTACTTCTACCTTCGACGTAAAAGTAATCTTCTCACGTTTGCACCTTATTCCTTTGGAATAAGGCGAAACATCTATAAATATCTCTGACATCGGCTGGTTCTGTTGTCATGTTATGATATTTTAAAAACTACAACTACTTAGTGTTAGTAAGATAAGACTTAACTTTCACAATTACCCTTTGTCAATCATAAATACCACCTCATTCATGTGTTTAATTACCTTTTTTTATCCAGGTACTATTACAAGAAAAAGTGAATAACCCCGAGAAGGCAGCTAAAAGAAAACTCCAATTGAAAGAAAAGAAAAAGCATTCAAAGAAAATGAAAATCGAAATGATGCAAGGCAAGAGGCCGCGTCCCAAGAAGCGGAAAGCAGAAGACTTTGACCTTGAAGACACGTTGTTGAGAGACGACTAGAACATGGGTTCCCGATTTAAGAACCCGTTAGGTTTTTGGCTCATAGGCGCTTCGCAGTTCCCATGTCATAGGGTCTTTGACACTGAACGTTTTAACTCTTTCGCAACCAAGAACCCGCCTAGCGGCCGCCTACGCCGTAGCCGCTTTCCGCTACATACGAGGAAAACCAAAATCGGCTACGAGCGTAGCGATTCTTGGAAGCGAAAGTGTTAAAGGGGTATAATTTGTCGGATCTATCGCTCGCACTCGCGGCCTTCCGTTCGTTCACGCTTCACTAAAGTGCGAGCGAGAGGTCATTTATGATTTACAACATGGCGCATCAGAAAAGGACAAAGACATGTCTCGTTGGCTTGGCTTTAGCTGATTTGTCTGTTAATTTAAAATGTTAGCTTTATAATGGACGCTTTATGTAAATATTAGTTGATTAAATACTTGAGGAATCAATTTATTACGTTACTAAATTGTTTTATTGTAATTCAATTTTCTCATCTCTACCTCTGTATAGTTAAATGCATTGTAGCATAGATACTTAGTTACAACCATCATCAAGATTAGGATAAAAGGTTAATCCAAAGGGCAGGAATGAGGATGGTTAAGATTATATGTTGATTAGAAATACCCTAACTGTGATATTCGAAGTAAAACAACTGCAGTAAACAAAATAATATTGCTTTATTATGCTCTAAAAGTATAAAATAAATAACAAAATCTACGAACGGAAACGATCTAAATTATAAATAACCGTTCAAAAAATTATCTTCAATTTATTACAATTTAAAGCGCAAAAGCTTGTACATCGATAGCTTATCCACGCATAGGTACCTAATTACTTACAAAATTTTATATAAACCATGGAATAAAACCATTTCATTAAATAAAAGTTCTTTATTTAATATTTAACTAAGTAGCTGATAAAAATGTGTACGGGTATCGGTCATCTGTTTGAAATGCAACATCTGTCATGTCCTTCAGGACCCCAGCAGGTAAACGCGTTTAGCCCTTATTCGATGACAGGCCAACGAAAAACCCCCACGGTTATGTTATGAGCGCATAACTGCGAAGGTTTTAATTGTGCTCTTATTATGAACTTTATACTCATTTGTTTAAGGTTCTAAATAGTCTGCCGTTTATTTATATTATCCAAATGAAGAAATCAGGAAGACTGACTGTAGAAAATACAATTTCATGTGCCTTGCCCAGCTCTTGAGACTTTTTTAATTATTTACGGGTCAAAATAAGTTTCAGTTATCTCTGGAAATTTGATTTATTCGTTTTTTTTACTTTCTTAAGTCGTTTAACAGACTTAAGATAGTAAAAAAAAAACGTCTCACTTAATACATTACAAGCAATTTCAGACATCTTGCAGCCAAGGTGATCAGATCTATAAATACAGTTCATAAAATATTAGGTACTCTTAGCCACACTTTAACAAGGAAAAAAAGTTAAGTAGGGTAGATTAAAGAGCATCAAACCAATAATATCCTTAACTAATCAATATTCTCGAGCTACTTAATTACTCGTACATCTATTGAATATTAATAAATCAATAACTCACAGCACCATATTGCATCCAATCATATACTTTCTGACAAATTGATTCTATATCTATCTATGTAACATTGCATACTATAAGTTAACTTTATTTATATCTGACTAGGGGCCGAGTATTCTAAAAATGTCATTTCTAATAACAGTGCGAGAAAGCTAGTGTGTTCTTAAAATACTGTATTTCCAATTACTTCATTGACCTCTATCTCGGTCAGAGCCCGTACCATGGTCGGCCTTATCAGGCGATAAGTGACAAGATGAGCGTCCATCACTGGCTGACACTGTTCGACAGAACGAGACTGACGCTCTATCTTGTCACTTATCGCGTGATAAGGCCGACCATGATACGGGGCCAGTTCTGTAAAAGATCGGCCGGGCTTGGGACGCTTCGAGACTTTCAACAGTGACAAATAACCTGCTCGTGACGCCACGTGTCCAAGTGACGGTGATGTACCACTATAGAAGGGTAAATTGCAAAAAAAAAAATTGCATAGTTAAAAGCCTTAATCTAATATGTTTTTTTTATTGTTTAAAGACTATTAGATACGCACATGTTTTTTTGCAATTTGAACCCATCAGTAATTGAGCAAGGTACAAGGCCGTTTGTAGATTGTTTTTATGCGCCGTGTCGGTCGACCGTGTGGCGAAACTAACGTGAGAGTTTGCCTTAAGTACTACACGGAAACTGCCTTGTTCCATACAAAAATCTAGACCGTATTTACGGTAACCGTATTTTTTTATGGCAATAGAAGTAATTAGTTGTCTATAAACGGTGCTTATAACAGGAATTGTGAACGCTTTAATTTGTAAATTCTTATTAAAAAGTACATAGACAGGTACAGGCGAGTACACAAAACTTAAAATTTATATTTCAAGTACAGGTCGAAATCCATTGAAGCTCTTGATGAAATACATTTACCTAACCTTTTCACCAGTGCAGATGGCCATAATTCCAGTTTACTTATCCGTATAGAAGATCAAGTTCTTCAGAATATCCAATTCTTAAATATTTTCTAAGTAGGTACTTGCATGACATGGTGAAAAGGTTAGTGATTAAAAAAATTAGGAATTAAAATTAGGAAGAATTTAACAATAACATGGACGGCAGCAAGCTCGGCGATTATATAATTTTAAAAACATAATTACAACAATATTTTATTTCTTATCAATATTATACCAGCACTTCGCTTATTTACAGTATTCTTCCCTCTCTCTCTCACATAATCGCTTAGATGAGACGTGTGCTTTATGTCAGACAATAATCATGCTAGCTAGTCAGGTTACACTAAAAATACAGGTGTCGTTATTATGTCGTTTGATAAAGCACAGAGGTTGGTAAACTAAATAGGAAAATTACGTTTTTTTTTCAAACATTAATTTATAACAGTGTTTTTTTTGCCTTATCCAAGAATCCTACAAAATTTCCATCGGGAAGTAAATAAGTACATAAAAATAAATGACACATCCGTTATGTTTTTTGTGTGCTTTATTTATTATTCTTGAAGAGCTCCTGTAAATTAACCAAAACAAAAATTAAAATATCTATTCATATTTTTCCTCTTTTTTCAGAAATTGGTTAAATATCGATTTTTTGATGACTAATATTTTGGTGGATTTTGAGTCTACGTAAATTACTAAAATGATAATAATATCAGTTACACACAAAAAAGCTGCTGTTATGAATTATTTCCAAATTTCATTTTTAGGGTTCCGTAGCCAAATGGCAAAAAACGGAACCCTTATAGATTCGTCATGTCTGTCTGTCTGTCTGTCCGTCAGTATGTCACAGGCATTTTACTCTAAAACCATAAGGTGTATTTGAATAAAAAATCCCATACATAAAATTGAAAGTCAAAAATTATTTTTTCATTGCAAGCCCACTTGTGGTACATCAATCGACAGGCCTTTTAAAATAAATATAAGGTTTCTTAGCAATTTTTTGGATTAAGTGAATAGAGTCGGAGATAATCGCCCCGAAAGTGACTAAAATTGTGTCCCCCCCCCTCTAATTTTTGAACCGTGTATTTTAAAAATATGAAAAAAATCATGCTCATAGGGATTATAAAATTCTACCAGCGAAATCTGTTTTCAACAAGATCGGTTCAAAGGTTTTCGAGATATTTATAAAAAACTGCGTTGCTTAAAGAAAAGGACGTAAGTGCCATAAGTATTCAGTAACGATATGACCTTTTTCATGTCAGACCCATCATACCCCTAGCAATACCCCTGGGTGTAGGGTGGGACTGAACCATACCACCGTAGTGCTGTGCACTATATTATGCTTTATAATGTCTATCCCAAAAGTCCTATTACCGTTATCAGTATCACGCAGTGTAGTTGAAAAAGTTAGACTACCGTTATCTTTACGAGTAGGTAAGGTAACCTTTGATTTAGTATATAGAACTAGATGCACAATGTCAAACAAATATGCCAAGAAATGTGCCCCAGAACATGAACGAAGAATACTCTGGACAGGCTATGGTAGTAATAATACCACGTGCGAGTGAGCTGGTAGCATACAAATCTCTATAAGTGTAAAAGAAACGGGAATATCATTAATTGTCATTGTCATAGTTCCACTTTTTTTTTGCCACAACTGATTTAGTATGAAGTTGTGCCACACAAACCATTACCCGTCCCGTACTAAGTTGTTTATGACAAGTCATCAGCCATTTTAGGACCGGTTCTTAATTTAGCTGCATAAGAGCTTTTCCGTCCCTCACCAGCTCTAGCTACATTTCAGTAGTTGCTAAATAGCGTTAACTTATAACCTGCATCAAGATATATGTTTCATAAAAAAAAACTCTGTGTTTTAGACCTTAAGCACCATATTAGCAAACCAACATCAAAAGATTAAATACTTTTTAGTTTATTGTGACATATAATGTGACTTGACTGCTCACGTCAAAATTTTAGCGTTTAGCGTTTAGCGAATGAATGGTCGCGTTATAAATTTTATTTATTTCACCAGAAAGCACAAATACATTTGGTTTCTTTATTTTACAAGTGGGGAATAAACAGTTCAAATATTTGTACAAATATTATATACAAAACAATTGTTGAGATTTCCGTAAGTACATAAGTACAGCTGACAGAGTCCATAAAAAGAAATCTTTTTAGTTTCCTTGAAATAGATTCAGTTTGTTAAATAATAGTATTTTCGACCTGCCTTTACTTTAAATACTTTCTTTTTTGCGATGTAATGTAAGCGTACAGTCAAGTAGCGATCAGCTGTCGATTTTATTAAAACGGTCCTGGGTTTTGAACGTCACTCTCATGATCACCCGACATCTATAAAACGAGTATTACGAGATATAAGGTCAAAAATGAATGATGATGAAAATTGGCAACAATTAGCGCATTTCCAAATGATGTGTTGGGATTGTATTATAGAATTTTATTATAGTTCATTAATGCTATTAATTACCTTTCGCAAGGTCATGTCTGTCTGTCTGTCTGTCTGTCTGTCCGTCCGTATGTCACAGGCATTTTACTCGAAAACTATAGGGTGTATTTGAATAAAATTTTGAGGATAGGTGTATTTTGTTAACCGCTACATAGTTATGTAATGAAATTACAAAAAAAGTTTTTTTTAGGCGTGCACTCCATACATAAAATTGAAACTCAAAAAAAAATTGCATGCCCACGTGTGGCACATCAATCGATAGGCCTTCCAAAATAAATATAAGGTTTCTCAGCAATTTAAGTTTAATAGCAATTTAATTAATTTAATTTTTGATTAAGTGAATAGAGTCGGAGATAATCGCCCCGAAAGTCACTAAAATTGTGTCCCCCTCCCATCTAACTTTTGAACCGTGTATTTCAAAAATATGAAAAAAATCATGCAAATTGTTTTGAACAGGATCGGTTCAAAGGTTTTCGAGAACTTTCTAAAAAACCGCCTTTCTTAAAGAAAAGGATGTAAGTGCCATATGATTTCAGTAAGGATACGACCTTTTTAATAGGCACGGAACCCTTGTTGTGCGTGGTCCGACACGCACTTGGCCGCTTTTTTTTCATACTAATGAAAATAAAATGCTTGGGCTAATAGTTAACGTGTTAAAATCGAATCAGACAATTTGTTACTCTTACCTACTTCATTTCGGCAGAAAATATGGCTGTAGGTATAGGGAAAAACAGTAATATTAGGTAGTATTAACACCTAGAGTAAAAAGATAGATAAAAAGTAAATCTATCTATAAAACAAAATTATGAAACTATGTAAATTGTAATTTCCCAAGAAAATATTCGATTATACCTAATATTCAATACTTAAAAGAAATGTACATACCCAGGTATGTATTTATTGATATATTTTAACTATAAACATCTGCCAAGTGATTACTGCTGAATGTAGGTAGCTACCTATAGTTTTTTTTTACTTACATTGATAGTCAAGGAACATTGCCATCTACTGATGCTGCTACTACTTATTTGGCCGGCAAATTGCCGAATTACAACTTAACCGAATTAAAACTATACATCGCAAAAAAATATTGAACTCGTAGACAGACCGGTGCCAAATAGGCATGTCTGGTGAAATACCGATATATTTTATGACGTCAACGGTTTCATAATTGTTTATAAAGTGTCTTTTGGGAGTTGCGAGATGCAGCTTCAACGAACCTACCTAAGTATGTCTATTGAAGTAGAAACGCCTCAGGGATTAGGTAATTGACTAACTTTTATGTTTAGTAAGTACCTACATTTATAATTTTAGGTATCTTGTACATACTTATATTTTAAAATAACGATTAATATTTGTGCCAAAGTTATAAAATACAAATTAAAAGGTAATCATCTCGTGATAACCAGACATTATCACACTTAAAGTTCAACCGACAATTCTAAGGTACTATTAGGTAATATTAAACTATCGTTTCTAAAATAATCTGCTCAAGTCATCATATCAGCCGAAAGACGTACACTGCTGGCCATAGGCCTCCCCCAAAGAGTGCCAAAGTGACACCGGTCCTGCGCCACCCGCATCCAGCGGACTCCCGACCTTTACCATAGGCGACTTTATCTGCAGTACAGATTGCAAAATGGGTGCATATATAAATATCCCCACGCTGCCCTATATATATTGTTACCACGATTGTAGCAATGCAATCAAAAATCACCGATAGTGATTTTAATATTAACACTTGCACAATTAAGACGAATTTAACGATATCCCATAAGTCAAACTCCACCTAGCCCTTAAGGCTGCAAAGCGTGCAAAAGAATATACATACCCATATACATACCTACTCCAAAAAAAGCATCACAAAACCGCCTCAGAGAAGCATAGCCGATAATGGATTATACCGCATAATCTTCGACAGCAAAATCCACAGCAATGACGTAGTTGTAGCAAGTACCACGCCTCCCCAACCCAGGTCCAGCGACCAAGCCGTGGAGAACTCCCGCGCGGCCAGGAGCGGGTAGGCGGCGGCCTGCGGGCCCACCACCCCGTCCCCCGTGCCGTCCCCGTGCACGCCACGCGTGGAAACTCGCTGCACGCGCTTGAAGTGGATTATCATTAGGGTGAACATCGCGAATAGACCTGGAATTCAAAAAAATATGCTTTAGGTACTTGCTTGCTTGCCCGGCCGAATTTCACCTTCCCATACAAACGTAGTTACGCTCTCATTTTAAAACTACGTGTTGGATTGTGACGTAACTTTGCTTAAACAATGAAATGAGGTAAATCTATCGTCTGTAACTAGTTTATATTGTTCCAGTTTATAAAACAAACGAAATACAGCAAAAACAAGTTTTGTATGAAAAACTAAAATACACTGTATTTTTTAACCAACTTCAAAAAAAGGAGGAGGTTCTCAATTCGGTTGTATTTTTTTTTCTCAATGTTTACCTCAGAACTCCGTCATTGATGAGCCGATTCGAAAAATTTGTGTCCCATTTTTTTCAAAATTCAGTTAGATGTTGGGATCCATGAGAAATTAAGGGAACTCCTCAATTTTATTAGGCACGCGTGTAGTGATACTAGTATTTTCTATTATAACTCGTGTAATGTATTGTTCCTCGCCACCAAATCATAAATTTGGTGGCGAGGAATTGATGATGAAGACCACAGATGACTTATCGAATTCCTCCTCCACAGGTTCTGATTAGATTCCGTTGAAATAGGAAATACTGAAGTGCCATGTGAGTGTCAGTGATGATCTTGGGGAATCGATGGAAGTCCTCAAATATTATCGGCCCACATACAGCGATTCGGTTTTTTCCTATAGTAATCAACGCATTTGCTATGGGAAATCAGTCCATGTGGTAAATTGTAAAAATAAGTGGAAATGTTCTCGTGGCTTGCCGGAGTACATAGAAGTCAGTTAGGTAAAACTTTGTTTTTAAAGTAAATTATTTTACTATGGTATCTGAAACTACATAAACTAATTACAGACATAAACATACCTCTTGTCATTGTATATCAAAGTTTCGTTACAATCCAAATCGCAGTTTTAAAATGAGAGCTTAACTACGTTTGTATGGAAAATCGAGCATACTGCGGACTCTTAAGTAAGAATTCCAATTTCAAATAAGATTCTTGAGAGACCTCTTTAAACTGACTAGGATAGTTCTTATGCTGCTTATTGAATTGTAGTAGGTAAACCATTCGTTTGTAATTGTTTCCAGCACAACTAGATATGGCATATTTAAAATCAGTCATCAACTCATCACACAAAAATAAATCACGAGTCGTGTTTTAGGAACTAAAATTTTTTTAAGACAAAGTTTCTCAAAAACTATCGCCGCCGAACGTACAAAAATGTACGAAAATGTAACCTAATCAGCGAACGAAAAAAACAAACCTAATAGTCATTTTGAACTCCGTCAAAAATCAAGGCTTCGTACACAGTGTATCTTTGTTCGTAGAGAAAAGCTGTAAAAGGTTAAATTTATTTTTCAGTTTAGTTTACAGTCTTCAGCTATAAAACAGATCAATAAAACTTACTTCGGTTATAAAATGGAGCTTTTAGGAGAAACCACTTAGCTCGTGGCTTCCGACCGAATACAGCCCACGCCTTATCGATCACGTATTCAATTTCAATTTCAATTACCCGTGGGATGCATAATGGATTTGTTGAATGCGTTTGTTAGTTATATTAGGGGACAAGGGGACAATCTTACACAAATCGACCTAGACCCAAACTAAGCAAAGCTTGTACTATGGGTACTAGACGACGATAAACATACTTATATAGATAAATAAATACTTAAATACATAGAAAACATCCATGACTCAGGAACAAATATTCGTGCTCATCACACAAATAAATGCCCTTACCGGGATTCAAACCCAGGACCTCTTGCTTCGTAGGCAGGGTCACTACCAACTAGGCTAAAGCGGTCGTCAAATAACGTAAATATTTACTTCATAAGTAACTTATTAAATCCAGTGCTTATTCTTTTGCCTTGATGGGTAGTTAGTTGGTTTGTGATAAGATATAAGATAAGATAAGATCATATAGTGGCGTCGATATACGAACCATGTAACATTATGGAAGTTATTCGTCATGCACATCGATAATACCCTAGATACACTAACAACGCCTCAAGCGCGGTTTGAATCAATTGTGCTAAAATCGCGTTTTAGCACAATTTTGCGCTCGCAGTCGTGCGCCGGTCACCGTCAGTACGCTTACCATGAGTTTGACAATGACGGCTTACGCTAACGAGTATCGAGTTTTATCTGTGCATCCCGCTCGTACTGTCAAAGTGCAAGAGAGATGCACAGATAGAAAACTCGATACTCGTTAGCGTAAGCCGTCATTGTCCAACTCATGGTAAGCGTACAGATCACCATGCCGAAGTGCTCCGTGAAAAAGTGCAAAAATAATACTTCAAATAGTTTAAAAAAGGATGCAATCCATTTTTCAGTCACTTGCCGTTATCCGATTCAGCTGTCATTTTGGGTACTTAATAGTATATAGTTTGGATGACAATTCAATATAATGGGTACCATCGAGCTGATCTGATGATAGAGACAGAAGTTGGCCATGGGAATTCAGCATTTAACCGACGTAACTCCGTTGAGTTTGGGTTCATTTGAATTGTCTCAATGAGTAGTTGATAATTGTATACACAAAAGTACAGTCGGCAATAAAAGCTTATACCTAAATTGAATTTTTAGACAGAAACTTATTTCTATTTCACACATCAGTGCGGGGAATCATTTGTGGCTCAGCGCCGTTGTCCCTAGTATGTGCGTTCCTCAGCTGTCCTAGCACTATGACGACATTATTATCTTCACTCTTACTGGACAGTAGGTAACCCTGCACAGCACAGCACCAGCACCAGCTTGCAGACCCCGCTAGTGCCGACTTGCCCAGCATTATAAAAGGCACACACGGCGGAATCATATCTTTATTGCTTACCAGCCAGAAGGTACATGACCCCGGTTACTAGTACGGCGCTGATTTGGTGCTTGCAAACTCCGAAGGCACCGACTAGTGCTGCGCTCCCCAGCACTATGAGGCACACTAGAGCGCACGATATCGATAGATTCTGCATACCTGGAATAATTGTTAGTAATCATTTATATACGAATTGGGAACTAAAACGTAACTACACTCAAGAGCAAGAAAATGGGTGAACTCTGCATGAATACAAACTGTTCCTCTTGAGTAGGTAATGTAAATAGGTATAGTTACATATGTCTGTATTAGCCAGTGATAGTGTATTTTAGTGGGTTGTAAGGTTGTAACCAGTCTAACCAGTCCGTACATCGTAAATTGTGTATGTATGTGGTTTGTTGAAGCGTAGTAATGTTACTAAAATTAGTTCAAATGATTTCAATAAAATACCGATTCCATTAACTAGTATTATTTAATAGGTATAGATACCCTCTATTTCAGTATTGCACGTTTAGGTACTAAAATCATTATGTCCTCGAATATTTCAAATTATGATTTGTTAGACGCTTAACTAAAATCTAAAATAGGGACCACTTGAAAAGTTCCCATTAGCTAAAGTTTAGTGTTTGTCAAGAGCCAATATTTTATGATATTTGACCCACGGTATTCCACACAGTTCAATGGAAACTTCGGTCATTATTTCAAGTGGTTTGTGAGAAACGAACGCGAACGGTGTATAAATCGTTTCAAGTTTTAGGTGAATAAGAAACGTTGTTGAACATTTATTTTATTGGTGGGGTCATAAATTGATTAGTCCTCGAGTTGCTGTCTGGCGCATTGGAATGTTCTCTACTTATAATAACAAAAAATCAAGCTATTATATAACGTCACATGAGCACTAATTATGTGCAGTGTGCACCATGATTGAGTGGTCGTGTAGTTTTTATTTTGTTTTTGATGTATAACTCATTAGTCATAAGGTAAATTTAATGTGTAATGCTAAGGCAAGACTGGGTGAATTCTTTGGTTATTTTGTTTTGTTTTGGATGAAGAGGGAAAATTCCAAGTTTAATCAGAGATGATAGATTAATTAGAGAATATTCACAGTCGGTATACCTTCTTCTTGAAATACTGAAGGTTTTAGATAAATGAATGAGAGACTTAGAAAAATGCTTAGTTTTGATAAAGTGAAGGGTGTCACGTGTTATTTACAGACTAGAGGCAACCGGATGGCTCGCGGTATTTGAGCTCTCGAAGGGTTGTGGAACCGCCCTGTGCAACTTGGACTGGAGCGGAAATTGAGGAGACAAAAAAAAATAGTTTGGCCATGTCCGTCTGGACGTCCATCCGTCCGTCCGTCCATTCGTCCGTCCGTCTTCGGCTTATGACCAATGACCATGGAAATAAAAATCTGCATGGGTACCTCCCCTACACCTAAATTGGGGATGTATACATTTTTTTCTCGTTAAACCTATAGTGTGGGTATCATTTGATAGCTTGTTCAAAAATATTATGGGTCTTAAACAACGATTTTTCAAATTCGTGATTCGTTTGTGAAATTTTTTCTTCGAGTCATGTGTCCGTGTCCCCCCCTGCCAGCTAAATGGCCGCTACTGGGAATGTGAAAAAAATCATGACAGTAGTACATATAATGAATTTAAAAGGAAAACTATCACCGCTAAGTAGGCATAACTAGTTCTTAATAGTCGACCAAACTTAAAATGTAATTAGAAAGGCCAACTTTCTTACAAATTCGGCCGACGCAACCATTTAGTTGGTGCGCGCGTGTCGATGTAGCTAAGAAAGACAGGCAACTACGGAACCCTACACTGCGCGTGGCCCGACACGCACTTGGCCGATTTTTCTATTCTATACCCTAGCACCTTACTGCAAGAGGTTGAATCGCACCCTTATCGTGTACAACGTACGTGACCAATGTCGTGTGTCCTTATTTGGTATGTAGGTCACGTAGAAAATTCAAGTAATTTATTAAAAAAATTGTCGCCCGCCGAGTTTTTATGACCGCAAACCTAAGCAAAACATACAATAAACACCACTCCCCTAAAATGAGCATTGTCATTTTCTACAAGCTATTGTTGTACTTACATATTTCATGCATACTACCCCAAATACATGTATACGTGCGTACAATAGTAGAGAGGCTTTTTGGAACAATGCCATCGGCTATTAAAATAGGACACAAAGACAAATTTCGATGGCTTTATTTTGAGATAAACTGAGCAAAAGTAATTACTCAGATCACAGCATTATCTGTAAGATCACAGCCACGCCAAGTAGGTACTTATACTCACATCTGATTAGTGGGTTTATATTAGAAGCTATACTTATTAAAGGTATTACACGCCACTATATACAAGTTCAGTAAAATCACGACATTAGTTAGGCATTTGTTATGAATTGATTAGGTACGCTACCCTAATTCAAGTTAAAGCAACAACAGTCTTAATACCAGTTTTCAGTTTTAAATGCCACTTAATTCAACGAATCCGCTTCGATTTCACCCTTCCCCGACTACGTGCTGTGGCCGGCTGACAATTCTCATTGTAAACAGAGGGTAAAGACACTGAAAGGTAAATTGAAAACTACCTTATGCTCGTAATCTTAAGGTGTAAAATGATTCCAAAGAATTAAATACTACTCATGTTCACAGCCGCTTCAACATGTTATGATTTGTATTCAACGTTTCAGGTCAACAACTGGCTCAAGTCTCTGTGTATATATAAATGGGTCGCGGGATCTTACTTACAAAAAAGATTAAGTACCTTAGTGAACCAAAGAGACTAGAACCATTTCGCTTTAGGTTGAATGATTTGGAGAAAAACAAGGGAAGGCGGACGTTAAGTGGTGTAGGGTGAATCTACACGCTCGTTCGATTGGATCGTAACCTTATAGTATAAATACCTACAGAGGACTAAAATCAAAAAAATCTAAATCAATTATTTATTCTAAGGCAAGGCACTTTTACATGTCAAACGGTAATTTACAATAGAATAATACAATCTTATATTATAATCATTTATAAACGGTTTCACAAACTAAATGTCACTAAATGAAAACAGAACAAAATTGCAAAATATTATCCCATACATTCCGAATTAACAAGATGTTCATTATTATCCAAGAGATGTATATATAGGTCTCTTTGCGTCCCAATACAATTATCAATTATATATTCTAATTTAAATTTATTACTGGGTTAAGACACTAATTACAGTTTTCGTATGAATCTGACCTAAGTATCATATTTTTGGTATACAAGTGCCCTTTAGTTGTCTCCATACGGTTTAATTTTCTTTAAGCATAAAGGACTCATACGCGTAAAAAACAACATGCGAAAGTTTCACTTTGTAGGTAATTTTACAAAGTTTTCTTGTAGTATTTGTGGGTGTTCTAGTACTCTAACTTTAGTTGGTCTCAAAATTAGTCTTTTAATCCTTGACAGAAATGGGAAAGACTGACATTAAGGACATAAGAGCATTTTCGCGTAGCAGCAAGGGATCTAAGTAGTAGCTGCCCTTACTGGCCCATCTCAACTTTCCACCCTGTATGCCGGGTGTACAATCCAAATGGGTCAGTATAAGTAGTGAAGTCGGAAACTATGAGAGATAGCGAGATCTGTTCATAGGAACCATGACGTCGATTTTAGATTTCATAATAATTACATTCAAACTTTTTTATTAACTCTCATACATAACCGGGAATCGAACCAGTACGTCTAGCACAACTTGCTGACAAGCCGTTTGCCGCGCGACTGAGCGTCCCCTGTCACACTCGCACCTTGCAAATTAGAACGTGGAGGGTAGATCCTTCTCGACTCGCGTCGCGGCGCGGCGTCAGTTGTGCTAGCCCCCCTGGTCAATATTTTTGTAACCGCGTTAAGTAAAAAGGACCAAACGGACGCTATCTCTCATAGTTTCCGACTTCTCCATACTCACCCATTTGGATTGTATACCCTGTATATATATACAGATCAGAGATCTCAGGATCTGCTCCTAAAGACGATAGGTATTAAATATACCTACATTTTATTTAGTCTAAATAAAAGTCATCTCCAAAGGCTGCTGAAAAATTCACGGCGCCATTGTCATCTATAAAAACGTTTAGCACCTAATTTATTCTCCTACGGCCCCCAATGTCAATTTATCTTGGTAAAATATCGGCAAAAACCTTAACAGAACGAATTCTGTTTTTAATTTTCTTTATGATCAAATTCAAAAGACATTCATTCTGTATTCTACTGAAACGCTTGCTTCTATTCAGCGCAGAAAGCATTGTTGTATTTATTTATTACCCGGCACATGTACTATGTAGGACTATAAAGGACCGTAAACCATGACCAATTTTATATTAGCCCTACGTAGAACCTTGTCATATGACATATGAATTCGATCATATAGTGACGTAAATACGTCGGCTTGTTACGGCAAGGTTCTACGTAGGGCTAATATAAAATTGATCAGGGTATAGCTTTGGCCAATTCGATATAATCATCCTGCAACCTTGCGTTTATTATGCTTATGTCCGACATACGAGTAAAAGCATTCGTCCCTATAACGCTTCCATTCAACTTGGACGTAGACAAGTAAGTATATTATAGCGTTATAAATTGCTTATATTTTTTGAAATTTAGTATAGTTAAGCAAGCAAGCAATGACGCGTAGTATAGTTTCAGTAACCGAGAGGTAATCGGAGGGGGTATTTGAATTCCCGTCGCGTTGTGGAACCGCCCTTTGCAATGACTGAGCGACCTTGGACTGGAGCGGAAATTAGAGGGGGGGGCAACTGTCGCGTGGCATTCGATTGAAACAGAATTCATTATATATAAACATCAGGGAACCGCTGTTTCAATCGGCTTGGAATTGTGACGCTGTCACTCTTGCCACCCAGGGGACACGCGCAGGGGCGTGCAAAATTTAAAAGGCCAATTAATGTACGAGTATTCCATACGATTAAATTGATAAGTGACGCTGTATTCTTTTATGTTGTGAAGTTTAAGACGTTTAAGTCGTCGCCGTCGGGCGCGGCGGGGCGAGATAGATCTTACTATCCATGGAATTTATATACAAAATTGCCTTTGGAGGTCTAGGCCTGCAAAGTGACCTTTTGTTTCAATATCAATTCGTGACACGACGTCATGAAACGTCAGTTAAAAAAACCGGCCAAGTGCGTGGAAAGCCACGCGCAGTGTAAGGTACGTCTGTCTTAGTCACATCCACGCTCGGTGCGGTTGCGTCGGCCGAATTTGTACGAAAATTGGCCATTCCAAGTACACATTAAGGGGATGCCTTGATTCGAGTCGAACACGCCCACTAGACAGAGACACGCTTATGCCTTCCGCGCACGAGAAAAAGAGATGCAACACACTTCGGGAATGGCTTTTTTGGACAAATTTAGATAAATACCTAACTTACTGAAGTTTTATTTATATTTCATTAAGTGAGATTTTTAGATGACTCGAACAAAAAGCTCGAACTTGCACATTGAAATAAAATCGAAGTCAAATTACAATGGGTAACGTTAGAATGGACCGCCCGTTGGAATAAGCGGCGAATATGTATCACTGTTTTTATTCTAACGCCTAGCTCTGTCCTTATCTGCTTTGTTACAAGACATGCCTTAGAGAACACCCCGTCTACCTACTTTACAGTATGTATTAGCCTGCTTTATAGTCGAAGAAGTCAAGGCTTTCCTACGCACTTATAGGTATTATATTATACCGTGTGTTACCGGCATGCGGGCTTTTTTTAAGTAAGGTAAATTAACAGAGTTTTTTAACTTAATCATGACCTTAATACAGATAATTAACTATAATTCCGACTTCTTAAATTTTCTAACAAAATTTAAATTGCCAGCAATGTACTGCAAAGTAAATTGACAAGTAAGTGTAAATGACAACTCTTCATACTTTGTTTAGTACGGCGTCATACACCTAGTACATTGAAGGTTTGTATTTTGGAAAATTAATTGCGTAGTTAATTACATAGGGTCATGTCGCCGGTTAGCGACCACTTAGCTGAGTTGGTGAACTGAAAGGATATTTTCTCAGTTTTTTAGTAGATTTTTATTCTAAAACACCAAAAAAATGCATGTACAACCTAACTGTCTCAATAGAGTCTGTAGAATTGATGTTATCTTCAATAGAAAAAACCTTCTCCTTCAGGTGGTCGCTAACCAAAGGTGGTCGCGTTACCAGCGTAATGACCCTAATTATGATTTGCAAATACATGCAAGCAATTGCTAATGGAACATATTATTATCAGTTTTAATAAATGCCCGCATGCCGGTACACACTGTCTACTTACCTGCTATAATTTATAATGCTTAATGAAGTTGGGGAGCGAAAGGTTTTTACGAGGTCTTTGCCCTGTCGGTCGCTCTAATTTGTGCCTTTGTTTCATTTCATTACCCCATTTTATTAGGTAGGAAAAATGTCAGCCGTTTTTTAGTTCAGGTGTTGTATCTATTTGCCCATAAACACTTTTAGGAGTGCCATAGGCCTTATACAAGATTGGCAAACGTCAAACAAGGTTAATGAATGGGGACATCCATAAAATACCTAAGAGGATGTCACTAAAGGGGGTTAATTGGAAATTATCGCGTGATTTGAAACGCCGTTCTGACTAGATTAAGAAACAATAAGGTCTGATTTTGACTTTATGATTGTTTTATTGTTTATCTGATTTAATCGATACATGATTATGCCTAAAATGTCCTCGATTCAAACTATTGCAAAATTGGGTCTTTATTTTTCTTTTTTTAGCTTCCTCAAACAATACATACGACGACAGAATCAAGTTAATACTTTTGTTTTTTATTCATCTAAAAACTCACTTAATGAAATATAAATAAAACTTCACTGAGTTAGCTAAGTATTTATCGAAATTTGTCAAAAAAAGCCATTGCCGAATAGTGATGTCTGTCAAGGGGGCGTGTTCGACTCGAATCAAAGGCATCCCCTTAGAGTACAATCGGCAGGACTGCCAAGCAAGGTCACGGAAAATCAAGGTTGCTGGTTTGGTTGGCCGCCGTGCTTCCGCTCCGACACGTATCCACACGGGCCGATTCACGCGGACGGACTGCATGCAGGCCCGCCGATTTCCCTCGTGTACGTCTCTTTAGTTAGCTATCTAAGTAATCACATAATAAGGAATAACCCAAGTTACATACATACAAAAAAACCTGAATGTCTTTAGCGTTGACTAACAATTTCAGTGTCAGGGATCCGCTGAGCGGGCGGAAGAAGGTTGCCATTTTATCACTTATCGTTGTGGATAATACATGCGTCTCTCTCGCACTCGCATAGGTATTTCATGTACTCTCAGAACGTGACGGTTTACTCTCTCAACGATTTGAGGATAAGCCATCCGTCAGAAGTTATCAGGTTTGTTGCGGACAGCCCCGAGAATCGGTGCATCTCAAGGCCTCCACACACCGAACGCGGGTCGTGCGCGGCGCGGGTCGGGCGGTATCTCTATCTCTTTCGCACAGTAGCGCGGCGTCTCTATCGCACAGTCTGAACTGTGTGATAGAGATATACGGACACGCGCCGCTTCCGACCCGTCCCGCCCTCGACCCGTGCCGCGCTGGGCTCGTGCGTAGCGCTACGCACGAGCGCTACGAAACAGTTGGTGCTGAATAATGTAGTAATCTGTGTAATGTTAGTAGCTAGCTTAGCTACCCGAATTAAATGAGTTCGCCGTACTCTGTCACGTAAAATGAAATTAATTGTGTGGTCAACTCCGCGCGCCTATATATGGGCCTTAAAACTGAAACTTAATGCGAAACAACAAACGTACATCGCGAAGGTTAAACACGCCCCTTGACACCGCGGTGTTTATATGTGTTTCACGCACGTTTACGTAGGGTTGCCAATCCATGAATCCACCAGCACGGCTATCAAAAGACGGCGCGCCAGCTCTTTCGATTTTTCTCGCACCATACCTCTCTTTCCAAGTTTTCTAAAAAGAGAGAGACGGATAGTGCAACAATAATGGAGTGAGCTCACGCGTCGTCTTGTGATAGCCGTGCTGTTATCCGAGCCGCATGCACGCGCTCCTGCATGGACTACTTTGAAACTATAACCACTCACTTGCTTGTGGCAACCACAGTTGCCAATTTTACAGACCCCTAAACTGATGGTGGCAACTGTGGTTGCCAATCAAAGTATGGGCTGCTTTGATAATGAAAAATTAGAAGCAGTTTAGGCTACCTTTTTTAAAATCCGAAATCAAGTGAGTGGATAAGGTAGAGCGAGCCAACCTACAACTGTCTCGCTCTATCTAATGCAGGCCCGAATGCTCCTTATGGCCCTGGACATTGCTTCGGTTTTTTTTTTATGAGCACTAATATTTGTTCCCGAGTCATGGATGTTTTCTATATATTTAAGTACGTTTATCGTCGTCTAGTATATGTATGGTTACTCAATTAAACTTCCTTGTCCGACTTATTTGCATTTATTGATATTTCACACTTTAGACACGTTTCACACTGGCGCGGCCTGGCCGCGGCGGTCAATAGTGAACTTGTCATTAGCTGTCAAATTTACTATTCACCGCCATAGCAGGCCCCTCCAGTGTGCAGGCTTTAAGCGGTATAATGTAATCGATAAAACGCTTTAACAATTTTTTATTGCGCTCCACTTTACGACTGCGGGCATCTAAACAAAATGGGTGCCGACAAGTTTCAATTCTAGTATAACCAAAAACATCGCTTCTAAGGACTTCAATCAGTACCTAAAGATATTTAATGTAAAATGAACCTGTCTCGACGTTCTCGTTTTGAAGCCTCCATCAAAGTTTTTCGATTACCGGAGTTGGCAACCCTGCGCTGATAAAAGGCCGGTGAATAATTTATTATCGACGCGACAGTGTCATGAGATAGCTTTTTCAGAATATATACAGTTAAATAAACTTCAAATGTCATTTGAATTTTATTTACTTATAGTTTGCACAGGATAGATAGAACAGGTATTCAGAAACCTGAATTGGGACAGTTTTGGCTTAAACATAAATGGAAAACTATTAAATCACCTCCGATTTGCAGACGACATCATACTTATCTCGGAAAACCCAACGGATTTGCAAATTATGCTACACCAACTGACCAGAGAGAGCATGAAAGTGGGTCTGGAACTGAACACAGAAAAAACTAAACTTATGACAAACGAACAAAGAATACCAATGACGGTAAACAATAATCAGTTAGAATATGTCACGGAATACACATACCTAGGTCAAATTATCTCCCCAGAAAACCAGAATAACAAAGAGATAGACAACAGAATAAGTATGTATCGCTTGGAAAAAATATTGGTCTTGGAAAGAAATAATGAAAAATCCATATATACCATTAAAATGCAAAAGCAAACTATTTAATGCCTGCATACTCCCCAGCATGACGTATGGCTGCCAAACATGGGCATTAACTTAGAAAGATAAGAAAAAACTAGAAGTATGTGAAGACAATATAGAAAGAAGTATACTATACATTAAAAAGAAAGATAGAGTAAAACTAAAAACTACAAGGAAAACAACTAAACTAACGGAAGTGTCATATGCTATAAGATGGAGATGGACGGGCCACATGATAAGAAATAAGAAAGAGAAATGGTCTAAACTAGTCACGGAATGGTACCCAAGAGATGGGAAAAGGAAGAGAGGCAGGTCATTGCGCAGATGGGAAGACGACATAAAGGCAGTTGCAGGACCGACTTGGAGACGGACTGCAACCGATAGGAACAAATGGAAGGTTTTAGGGGAGGCCTATGTCGAGAGGCAAATCGACCACACCACCGATGTCAATATATAATATATAATTGATAAGATACATCCAACTGTAAAAAGTCGAGAATAAAAGGCTATTTTATTTTATTTTATTTTTTATTTATGGTTTGCACAAGTAGGTACTTGCACAATAGGTAAGTTCACGAAAGCTGCACGGGCACGGCTATCATAAGACGGCGCGCGAGATTTCTCGATTTTACTCGCACCATCCATCTCGCTCTTATTAGAAAAATTAGAAAGAGACGTATAGTGCGAGAAAATTCGAGAGCGCTCGCGCAACGTCTTGTGATAGTCGTGCTAGGGCATTTTGCCGGCGTGTTTGATTTACATATTACCCATGCCGAATTTTTTTTTCGAAGCTTTATAGCAGTAGGGGTCACTGAGCTAAGCCGCAGACGGAGAGACGGACAGACGGACATGGCGAAACTATGAGGGTTCCTTGTTGACTACGGAACCCTAAAAATGGGTATACATACACTTTGCATTGAACCGCGCTGTCCCCACTGGGGAAAACGCCTAGAGGATGAGTGATGCTGATGACTATGCATTGAATCCATATAGGTATTTATACAGCAGGTACCCGATTTTTGCTTTTGACTACTCTTGAGTGTAGGTGTCTATCATTTTATCGAAACGCATTACGCCTTTACAAATGCCAACTAATGTACCATTCTCACCGAACGGGCCGGGCCGGAGCGCATTCTATTTCATGCAAAGGTATTGAACCGACTATACAGCAGATGCAATTCATATTTCGATACCATAGTTCACAATCGTACTAATTACGGGGAAAAAAGTGGAGTAATTAGTATGTTAGTGCTCAAATAAAGTTTTATTTTCAGTGACAAAATAAATGTAATTAGTACGACTTGTGAACTATCATTGTCGTCTCAAGATTATTTCATAAGAGGTAAAACGTACCACAGAACCTTTAATCAAAAAAGATTCAGTACTGGTATTGGCTAACTCGTACCTTTTAATAGTATTTGCTTTCTCCGACAATGACGAAAAAACGCCCTAAACACGCTGAATATTCGCCCCGCTGCCGCCTTGCAGTGGATGCATGATCATTCAAATATGAAACGTAATAACTGTTTATACGGTTCTAATTCCTTTTCATGTAAAAGAATGCGCTCCGGCCCGACTCTGTCGGTGGGAATCATACTTCCATACTAATAATTATAAACAGGAAAGTGTATGTATATGTGTGTTTGTTTGTTTGTCCATCCTTCAGACCTCTTGAGATAGTTAAAGGGATGGAAAGTGACATAGGATAGTTTTTATCCCCGAAATCATCCCCTAAAGGGGTGAAGGGGGGGGGGGGTAAAAGTTTGTATGGAGCTGCGATATAAACGAGTAAGATATAATTTCAAATATAACTCACGGTGCTGCCAATCCGCCCTAGGCTCGTCGTCCTCGCTGTCAGCTAAATAGTTCGTGCACACCGGCTGTGTCGGGAAGCCGACTCTAGACAATATCGAGACTTCTTCCTCTGGAAATAAAGCATATTTTTAAATATCACTAGCGCATCTAAATGGGGCACAAGATTCCCAGGCACCGAATTGAGATTGGATTACCTAAATTAATCTTGAGAGACAGAATATTAGCTGCTGGGAGATTACATAAGTACGTGCTTTGGATAAGAAATTGGAATTTTGCGGTAAACATCAGATGGAGTGAGTTTACATTAATGAATTAATGATATACAGTATATAAATATTTATTTATAAGTTTGTATGGTAAATCTGTAATAACAGTTCATTCTTTATTGGTCTTGATTATACATTATTATCTATGGCACACACAAGGTAAAGTGGGTAGTTTAGGTAAGTATTTCGTGTACGAGAAAAAATGGATTATTTGCGGGTAGTAGATATTTTTCATATATCCTCACAGTTCAATGTTGCTACTACCCGTTCTCGCTAATGGGTAATGGCATAACTTTAATTTAAGAAGTGATTTACGAAATATGGTGTTAAAGGATATGACTTATTTCGAAAATGAGAAGAAAAACTGTTTTGCTAACGCTACTCTTCGAGTTACGTCATATCGCCAGGGGCAAACATAACGCGAACGGGTTTTAGTTAGAGGATTATAATTTTCAAAATAGGCAAACCAGTGGAAATCGATTTTTATATAGGCGCCACTGAAAAGTGAAAAATAATAACTCGCGTCGACGGTGGAAAGGAATACTTACTGTGTTGTGTTGTGTACTACGGGTGATTTATAAGAAGTACCTCAGTAGGACATGTCTAGTTTATTCATATACATACCTTCCAGAGACACGCACATGGTCCAAATGCCGCCGTTCATTGGAACCAGGAACGTCGAAGCGCCTTTCCGATGGCCTGGGTGCTCGATCTGCAAAATAAGATAAGATTAGATAAAAACATTCAAGCTGAAGTGCTAAATGGGAGACAGTTGGATGCCACGGCAACCCGTGACGCCTAGAAAGACGAATTTGTGTTTGCTTTATAGGATTATTTCAATTAGTATAAGGTACGAGTACCTACCCAATTTAAATATTAACGTCACAAAAATAAAACCGCGATAAGAGCCTCCTTTTTTTTTGTAGAACCGCGACGTGGTTTGTTTAAAGTTTGTCTGTTTGTGGCCATAGCCAACAAACGGATAATCCGATTAGAATGCGGTTTTTCGAAAGTCTTGTGGCAGAAACTTGTTTCGGTGGCAATAGGAGAGATTAAAATAGGACTTTCCAAGTGTCAATATTATTTTTTTGGTAAAATATGAACTAAGACTAATCGACACAGGTAGTGTAGGGCTTCGGATTACCGTAAGTGGCATAAATCACTTGACTGGAGAACACGATTCGCACGTGTTCGGTCGACTTTATAACACCAAGGTAAATTATAACCTTAATACGTTGATTTAGGGGCTATTATTGCTTGGACTGTGTTGACCGTGGCGTTGCTATATGCATAGCTAAGTTTACATGTGTTACAGACTTCAATCAATAGAAGGGAGATTCTCAGTTCTTTTACCCACTCGGTTTTTTCTTAACGCTGTCGAGCACAGCGAATAAGTTCTTCGTTTCATCTTGGGCAAAAATGCTTTCGTATATCCGGTTGTTCTCCTCTACTGTTTTTTTTCTGAAGGTAGGTATTTGCAGGATAGTCCTATGAAACTTTAATGATGATGGAAAAGGAGAATTGACGTAGCTTATCACCCGTAAATTAACGTTTAAGTAATATGATTGAATAATCGCCGCAAGAGGTCGATTAACATCCCCTAATTTAAAATGTGATTTAAAACTCCGTACCTGGGTCAATTTTTGAACAAGACGTTTTTTCGACATTTGTATGGTTTTTTTTATTTTTTGGAATATTAGATTCGTACTGACAGCGAGAGGTAGGGTTTTTAAAAAGAAAAAATATGGTGCATGAGGCACCACTGTGCTTCTAATGGTTAGCTAGATATTGATGCTTTAAAATCACCGTGCCATACCAATGTCGTCAGCGCCATACAAATGTCGACAGCGCTATACAAAAGTCGATGTAATGCCATACAAATGTCGATTCTGCCATATAAATGTCGATAGCGGCATAAAAATGTCAACGAGTGCCATCAAAATGTCGATCTTGCCAATGTCAACATGAATGTTTTTTGGCGATCCTTCGTACACTATTAATTGAATTCACTAATTAGTTAAACACGAAACTCTTACCCCATATGGCTAACCTTTTTTATGAAAGACACATTTTTATTTCAATCGTATATTAATAAATTAACGCCCATACAAATGTCGTGATAGCCGTACCAAAATACATCGTATCAAGAAAACCTGTTTCCTCCTTCGAAAATACCGGCTCTGCGTCCACTCCCGTTGCTGGTTTAAGCCCAACTAACCTGTCTATCGTATCGTAAAGTAAATGTAACGGTGGGATAATAAAAAAACAGATTTTAAGGGCTTTGAGCTTGAGTCCTAAAAAATGGGTCGCGCGTGGGACAACTACAAAAATACTTCACAGGTTTTAATTATTCACGCATTAAATTTGCAAGATATATTAATGAATACGCTAATAAATCTTCTTTATAACAGTACAAGTTGTTTATATATACGTTGCCGTAGTCCATAGTTATGAATTTTTGTTTGAGCAAAACCGCAAGTGGGACACGCAAAAAAGCGGTAGATTTCGCTGTTTTACGATTCCAAATACATTTTTTTTCAGAATCAATGAATATTTAAGGTATTGTTATATATATTTTAAATACTTTATAACACACGGAATACAAATATATATGAATCAATACTCCATGTCAATCTGACTTGAAATTATGGCCGTGGGACAGCAAAAACAGCTCGTTTGAAAATTGACCCACCTACATTTTCAGTTAGGCATTAGGCATATTCATATACAACGTGTCCCAAAACTCAACGATAAGCCGGCACCAGAGGATGGAGCTGCTTATGATTAGTCGAGAAAAAATAAGGAAAAAAATATATCTCAAAAAAAAAAAAAAAAAACTTTTGAAAATAATTGCCATAGTGGTGTCAATACTATTTTTTTACACCATGATGATTGAAAGTGGACTGTAAGAAAAAATCTTTCAAAAATTGTAGGGACAAAATGAATTTTGATTATTTTTTGTGTAAAAACTACATGTATTATGGTATTTTTAAGAACTGTGTTAGATAGCAGGGCTACTTAAGTTTCCAAAAACAAAAAAAAAACAGTAATATTTGAGTATGTTTTTTTTTTCGATGAATTTCATTTTTTTTCTGTAATTTCTAAAATAATTGAGATATATTTTTTTCCTTATTTTTTCTCGACTAATCATAAGCAGCTCCATCCTCTGGTGCCGGCTTATCGTTGAGTTTTGGGACACGTTGTATAGAGGGAGATACGCGAACGAAATTCATTTTCACTTCGGGTAGCCCTTCAGCGCTTACAAACGTTGATTTTGGACTTCCCCGCCCCTAATTTGTTGAGCAATGAGAAACAAAGGCCCTTTTTTGTTAAGTAATTGTCATTGTTCACAATCTTTAAGTAGCTTGCAAGTGTTTTGTCTAGTCAAGTCATTTGCATCTTGTACTTACATCTAAATTTAACTTAACCGTCGCAATCATGGTTCACTGCAATTTGTCGTCGTTGGTGCGAAACCGTATAATTTTTTTAAGAGACGAAGGATATAATATTTAGTGAAATCGCGGCAGAATTACAAATTACGGTAAGTGAATATTTATTTATGAATACATCCAACTACGCTGTGCAAAGTTAAATAAAAAAATATTAGGTTAAGTATTAAGATTTAGTTTTTTTTTATTATTTCTAAATCCTGCTGTTTTAAGTTCATTATTATTAGATATATATCTTGTTAAATTGGTTTTCACTGTGATCGATTACCTCACAATACTTCAACTAATTATTCATTAAATAATATTATTCGTTGACTCATAGAGTAGAATTGTGTTATTTACATGTACACTTTATCACCTTGTAGCAGAAAACATTTTAGCTGTTTACATGGAGTGTTAGGTAGAACACATAGATTAGTTCAACACGTAAAGGAGGGTTGAAAATTGCATGCAACATATTTTGATCATTACTTATTGCATTTTTTTTTTCAGAGAGGCTCAGTACGCCGCTGGCTTCGTCGCTACGACGAAGAAGGATGTTTGGAGAATAAACCGCGTCCGCAACCGCCACGCGTTATTGATGGCGATCGTTTGGAGCAAATGATTGCCACCTATGAAGAGCACCCATTTATGACTACTCGGCAGTTTGCGGCATTTAATTGCTCTACGCAAACCGTGCGAAACGCTTTTCATAGGGCCTGCATCCAATACCGAAAGCAGGCAAAAAAAGTTTCTGACAGCAAGAAGAAAAGAGCAAGCAGTAAAAAAGACAGGCGTCAATTTCACTCGAGATATGAAGTGACCGGAAGTGCGGAAGTAACCATACGTGAGGAGACAAGTCAAAGGTCAGTGTTTTTCTTGCACAGATAAGATAGGATAAAACTTTATTAAATACTAGCTGTACCTGCGACTTCGTTTGCATGGTAATGTGGTGGGAGTTAACGAATTTCTTATTTTGGACATAGGACACATGCAGTTCTAATTTAACATTTCAAGTAAAACGTTGAACAAACCTATTTTAGCTAAAATGCCGTTAAAATTATTTTCTTTGATGTTTAAATTAGTAAGAAAGGGACTAAAACTCGTTTTATGGGGTAATAGTTTAGTAGATGTTTGTGGCCATAGATCCAACAGGTAGGACACAGGCTGCAGCATTAAATTTTTATATATCTTCTTCTTTACATATTTATAATATAACACTGTTTTATATTAAATAAATACAAACGTGATGACTGAAATCATCTTGAGTCACTCCGACTCTCAGGTAAAGATGTGTATAGAATTAATAAATAGATTTAATAATCCTTTCGAGTACCCGGAGTAGGTACCCATTGACCGGTAAGTGTTTACGCGGAACAAAAGATCTCTTTTTTAACGTCTGAATTGATATTTTCCAAGCCATACCTAACCACTAACTAAGTTCTAGAACCATAACGAGAGTCCGAGTCCCTTTCTATTAAAGGTAATTAATGTAATTAATAAAAAATATTAAAGTAATAAGTTTATTTTTTCATATTGCAATGTTTCAGATCGCACTATCACATTCTGCCGATCTTCTGTATGTTCCCGCCATTGTCAACTTGAGGAATCTGTATTGCAGGCTTTATGATAAAAGTTTTATCTGTATGTTGGCCGATTCCTGTGTCTCTATATAGGCTGAATGTCAACTTGAAGGCGCGAAGTACGAAGTAAAATACCGCCTTAATACCTACTGATGCGCTTGATACTTAATGTTTTTAAAAAAAGGGGCCCGTTCTTTACTGATTTAATATAGTTTTACTGTTTATTGCTGATAAATATAAATACTGACAAACCAGCACGGCTAACACAAGACGGCGCGCGAGCTCTCTCTATTTTTCTCGAACTATCCGTCTCTCTCGTAATATACCTACAACTTAGAAAGAGACGTATAGTGCGAGAAAAATCGAGAGAGCTCCCGCGCCATCTTGTGATAGCCGTTAAGTATCGTGACAAATACTCGGCGTGTAATCTTGCAGAATCTCATAAACCTAGACGTTTTGGCTGAACGGGAAACAACGCTAGGCCATGCCATTAAAAAAAAAGGAAGAGTCAGACTTTTGACGTTATTTTGTTGAAATTTGTTGATACATTTATTGAAATTACGCCTCAATACGAATTTAGCGCGTATAAGTTTCCATATCAGAATCGATTATTTTTTTATGCTTTAGAATTTAATATGCGTTTTGTGAAGGTCTTTCACAACACCGGATCGAATAAGTTAGTTAGATAAGGCAAGTCCGTCACTGACAGTTGACGGATAGTCGGATATGGCGGCTATGATTTCAAGAAGAAGAAATGAATAATTTAATGAGGTCAAATGTTTCCGAAAATTAATTAACTGTCGCAGTTGGATAAAAACTATCCTAAACGGAAGCTAGAGTAATAATGTACTTATGAAAAAATCTACATGTTTTTCCGTTCATGGGAAGCCGAGATCATTCGGGACACGTAAATGCTTAGTTTGATACTGGCTGATTCCATTTTCAAATTAGAGATTTATTATAAGTGAGAGATGACGTATCCAATATCAATATAAAGAAAATTACAAAATACCTAGTTAGTATAAAAGAATAAAATTGTAATCTAGTATTTAATCTACGTATTCATTGCACACACCACAATAGTTACTCTTTATGCGTTACTCAAAACTCAACCTTACCCATCCAATCAAAATAAGGTCAGCGAGATGCAATCTTGCTAATCTTAGCGAAAAGCGAAGAGAGCGAACGCAGCGCGGGTACTAATCTTAAGGCCCACACGTGCCCACACACCGAACGCTGGTCGTGCGCGGCAGTAACGCGGGCCCGCACAACTGTGTGATAGAGATAGTGATATTAAATGCGTTGGTAGTGAGAGAGATATACCGACCCGCGCCGAGCACGACCCAGGCCGCGCCCAACCCGCGCCGCGCCCGACCCGCGCCGCTCACAACCCGCGTTCGGTGTGTGGAGGCCTTAACCCGCGCTGCGTTCGCTCTCTTCGCATTTCCCCAATAGGTTACATAGAGCTGAAATCCGCTATTTAAAATAATACCTTATTAAGTGAGCAATAAAGTTAGAAATCAAACTATTCAATTGGATTGCACTTTCGTAAATTTTGAAATTAAGCACCAACACGTAACTATTTTGATATACTTTGTTATTTGTAAAGCCTTCTATATATGCCTGGAAAAGGGTAATAAATATTTAAAGAATAATGTCTCATCGTCTCTTCTCCAGCTCCAGCTCTTCACCGCCCAGCTCTAGCTCAGCACTGAGGGGTGCAGATGCATATGTGGCGCCTGCGGACCAGGCCACCACGTAACTACGGCCTGCTTTAGATTTAAGTATATTATTTAAGCCATTATTGTTAAGTATTATTTTTAGTATTAGTCTAGTTTAACGTAAAAGTGTCATTGTCTGTTTTTTGTATTCAGTTTTCTTGTATATAATAGATTTATAAAAATAAATGCTTTGCAATGATTCTATTTACCATTTCGAATATTATGATTGTATTTAAATATCTCGAATAAAAAACTATTGCAGACTCTTATACTCAAACGCAAATGCAATTAGCTTGACGAGAGAGCAGGCAAGGCAGTGAGGTGTTTGACTATGAAATGTATAAGTAGGATATTGACGTTTAAATTTTAAAATTGTGTTATTTACGGACATTAATCGTGTATTAGACAGGTATGATTATATTTTTATGTTAGATAGTGGACTCATTTGGCCGTGGGACCTGACAAATTTTATTTTGAGGCGAAATTGTTATTGTGGAGAGGAAATTAAAAACCAAGGACATTTAGGACATTTTATAGTAGATTTAAGTTCCGGACACATGTTTCAATTGTAGTGAGCGAACCCTATGTTTGGTGTAGTGTTTGTCAGAAGTGCATTTGTGACCACTACCTACCGGAGGGGTGGGAAATGTGTGTGTGGCCTTCGCCATTTACGTTGGCCCGTCAAGCATGAATAACTGCGTTTACCTGCTGGGGTCCTAAAGGACATGACCAGATGTTGCATTTCAAACAGATGACCGATACACTTTTTTGTCAGCTCATTAAATATTAAATACAGAACTTTTCATGAAATGTTTTATTCCATTCCACCTACGATGATCATGACTGCTATAAAGGACTCGAAACGTCGTCGGAGTTGAAACCCATATACTGTCCGACAAACCATTTTGTTTTTTAATATCTGGCTTTCGATCCTTTGAGCCGCGATGGGTTTTATTTTTCTTTATACCGTGATATTTTACAGTGGGCCTTGAAACGATTGTTACATCATCATTAATATTCCACCGTACCTATCATTCTATTCAATTTAAATCAATCATTACACACGGTGGAATTTAATCGGTGATCAGGAATCCAAAAATCTTAATTATTTATCTACACAGAAACCAATTCGTGAGATCTCGTGCAATATAGCTCAAAATCTAATTAATCACACTTAATTAACATCGGGAAAATGTACACTGACTGAATAAATGGACACCCTACTTTTATTGAAGGGAAGTTACTCGTAAGTGTACATACGTCAAGTGCTTGCTGGCTTTGGCGGGAAACTAGACAGATCAGATGAATTTGACAATGACAAATTGACAGCTTTTTGCTCATTTATGTTTTAAGTTTCTATGGCTGATAGTTTGAAAAGAGGTATTAAACTTTTCAGACTAAACCATTAGTAGGGTGACAATAAATTTTAATTAAAATTTAATTTCAACTTAAAAATTAGTTATGATAAAAAAAAACTTGGTTCCACTTAAGTACTACATAAACGTGACCGCCATCGATTACTGAATAAGAAAAATGGGTTCCTGTTCACCGATTAAATTCCACCGTGTATAGTAACCTATTCAGATTTGTAATGTAATTTTGCTGTTATTCTTATTGCACTGTTTACATTCTGGCAGAACCTTAGACAAAACTTCAAAAGAAGTTTCATTGGTGGAAGAAAGCTGACGAGCCTCCCGTTTCAAATAACAGGCGCGTGGTGGTCGACCAGGTACAGTCACCGGCATCAATATCTGCCGAAACAAAGCCGACAAAAATATCTGACACGTCCTTATGGCAAATAGCGTGTCAGATATTTATTAGTAATAACCCACCCATTACCAGCACAGAAGATAATCTTCATTAATCTATGCACTCAGTCAGTATTTTCTTTTCTAGATAATTTAAATTATAACAATAACTATGCACACCTGGTCGCGGCACACCAAAGGCCGCCGTCAGGTAGGTAGTCACCGGGCAGCTAAAGATAACACGAATGTTTACTTTATTTTATTTAAATGAATGGTCTACGAAAAATACAGCATGATGCTATCCAGTCAGATTTTGTATTGCTTACTGAACAAAAATAAACCTTGACTCGTTTGACATAATGTCGAATATTGTACGACAAAGACCGTACTTGCTACATTTTAAATGTGTACGCTAAGAAACGCAGTACGCTCCGGTGCAATGAAACACCGTGTTTATCATGACACTTTTATGTGAAAATATGAATATATGGTTGAGTAATTTATAGAAAACGTACATTCAAACGTACACTTCTAGTTTATAAAATAAAAACATAAATAATATAATTTGATACAACTAAACACGTCAGTCAACGTTTAAAGGTTTCTTTTCCTGAAGATACGCGTTAAAAAAATGTATAAAAACCTAATTATTAGTTATCTATAACCCCGATCAAACCAAAAACAATCCGGGTTTTGAACAAAATACTGAGTTTCCATCAATAATTGTCATGTATCACGCGCGCGCAATTGACTGCAATTTCAAGAAGCGCTACAGCTACATGAGCTCGCGAGTGAATGCAATCCCATGTAGCATGTAGCACATGAGCTGAGCATCATGCGCGCCGAAAGGGTTAAAAAAACTTTGTAATTATCAGGTTCCATTATATTTACTTTTCTTTACGCTAAGTCATGGTCCTTAAGGTTATTTTGGTTATGATTCCATTCCCCATTGGCCTTCCATTTACAAGGTATTAAACGTGTTCATAGTAGGACCGTGAAGGATACTTGATAACTAAACGTCTTCACTTGTAATTTCATCAGAAGGCGTAGCACGGTTGCCATTTTATAACTTATCGTTGTGGATAAGACATCCGTCACTCTCGCACTCGCATACTTGTCAGAACGTGACGGAGGTCTTACTTATACACAGCGATAAGTGATAAAATGGCAACCGTGCTACGCCTTCAGCACTAAAGAATAATTAAGTAGTAATTGTAAACTTTTGATGGGCATAATGGCTCTGTAAATAGTTTTGCAGCCGACATCGGTTAGGTTAGAATGACGGCATGCCCATGTAAATTGAAACCCAATTCAGAGCACCGTCTGTTGACGGCTGCGTCGACATTCGCATTCTGATAAAGGTGCGTACACACCAAACCAACGAACGGCTATGTATCTCACTCTAACAAATAGCTGTCACATAAATGCTTCGCGTTCGTTGGTCGTTCGTTTGCTCAGTGTGTACCCACCATAAGGCATAACACTCGTATCATTTGCAACGTCCTTTACTGATCACCTAAAGTGAAATCGGCAGTTGTAAAATCCCAGGCTGATGGCTCATTCAGGTCAAGGCCAGCTGTGTACTGCTCTAGCATATAAAGACATAACCGACTTGCTATTGCTAGCAAGACGTGACCTATTGTTTAAACAACCTAATGGGCGGAACAGCCTTCGCTCGGGCAATCGCTATGCGGAACTGCACCCCTTTGCACGCAACCATTGCTGTACCGATGACTTGAGTGACTGTTAAACCTAATTACAATGATTGGGTGAGTATATTCGTTTTTACATCGACTGAGTAGGTGTAATGGAGCCGCAGCGTTCAATTGAATGTCGATTTTTGTTGTTCACACTAAATTAAAAAATAATTTTCATCACACTTGCTCGTCAATGGCGTTATTACTTGCGAGCGTACAGAGCAGTTATAGCCGTTTTACCTCCCACGGGTTGTTAAGTTTAGTTTTAAAATATAGAACCCACTCATACTTCACTTCGGACTGAAGATGTTTCCAATCAGCCAAGGTGTAGGTACCTATTTCATATCTTCAAAAGTTTGCTACAACCAACTTTTAATAAATTTAAACATAAAAAAAATACTTAAACATGTTTAACAGAATTATTTACAGATTTAATATGTAGTTATTTAGTGTCTATGTAAAAAGTTCTTAAGTGTTTTCAAATCGTGGCTGTATACCGAAGGCCCGAAGGGTCTTTGCCATACGCGCCTCACGTCAAATTCAACAAAATGGACGACTGACATGTTGTAGATTTTATTACGATTTGTATTAATTTCATCTAAAATGTATTTATTTCCTCGCAAATGTGATGAGAAACATTGTGTATAACACGGGCGTAAGTGGAACATTGCAAACTCGAGTCATCAAAAGCCTTCTGATAGACTCTTGTTCGCAATATTCCGCTTACGCCCCTCGTTAAACAATGTACTATAAACAATATAACAAGTACTAGACCACACTACTACTTAATATTAAACTATATTATATTACAAGTTTCTACGTATAGAGCTACGAAATAAGTTATAAAGTTGTACAAAAACCACTTGTAAATACCGCCCACATTTCGATACAATCGACTTCTTAAGTAAACAAACAAAAAAGATAACAATATTTGAACGCTCTATTACAGCCTTAACTATAAAGTCAAGTTCAAATATATTTGACCGGCTTGTCTGTGAACATATTTTTAACTCTTCAGAGCATGCCGACAAGCCAATAAAACAATTGTTGCGTTCCGTTAATTTCAGGTCTTTCTTTGTTTAATGAGAAAACGCAAGCCTATGTGATTTAAAAATATCGGGACAGAAAAGAACACAATTTAAAAATATTTCTTCGCTTGTGATAAAAAGTGTCGTAAATAAGAGTCGGAAGACGAAATAATGGTCTTCTAAAGCCCTACCTACGTATTTCTCAAGCCTTCGTGATGTATAATAATTTTCAAGCAATTTTTTTCATCAAGCGCGCAAAATCCGCCGTTTTGACCATTATTCTTCGTGAACGGCCATTAGGAGGGTAAATCCCAAGACTGAAGCTCGAAGTTTGCAGCGTGTTCTTTTTTGCCAGAGACTTTATTTTCGTAGATAAAATCAAAAAATCTTAATTGAATTCAATTGGTAAAGATGGTTTTACTCCTACGCACGCGTAATCAATGTGCAAGAGTGAAATACAATCTATATTATTACGTAGATCGAATAGTCATCAACATCATTCGCTTGCCCTTTTCCGTTTACTTCAAGGCACAGATTATTGAGTAGGTAAACAATAATCTTTGTTCTATGGGTAGGCACAACATGTCTTTTTCTTCCATACATCTCTAGCAAAGGCAATTTGGCAAGTTGTCTAAACTGGATGGATTAGACCTGCTCCCTTGCTACTCACAATACCATATCAATTTCATTCCAGCCTACCTAAAAATTGACAACATTTCAAAATATGTAATGATGCCTAAATCGCAAACCATTTCGGTAATTATCTTATTTGAACGTAATAAAGTGGGTTTCCCATTTTTATTCTTACTCGTTTCCGAGAAAATCACCAAAACTGTAAAACGCGGTATACCCCGTGCGTGACGTCATTCCTACGACTGTTGAGTGAAAGATGTGGACAGGTGCCATAGAGAGGCATAATAATGACGTCATATTTTACTTACGGAATTCACTACTTTTAATTTTGATATTTTTGGATGAAAATAAACATTTAGGGAGAAATAAAAAAACACGTATACCTTAAAATTTCATTTTCTATCGAACTAAATCATAAAATGGCCCACTTAAAGAAATGAAATGTTGTCAACATTTGACATCAGATTTGGCGTTTAAATGTTTGCTCAGACTTCAAGTTGCTCAATCTCCTTCAGCAATACAAATTAACAAAAAACCTAACACAATTTCTCTAAAGCTGTAGAACGTCTTCGCCTCTAAACGAGCACATAAAAAGGTTAAGCACACATTAACCCGACCCAGTCCCTCGCCTGAATATTTTACGCCTGCAATCAAATACCATTTACCCGACAAGTAAAGTGCCTAGATAGGACGGGTATTTACTCCAAACCGTTTGATTTTTGTCCATCAATCACTTATGTAAAAGTCCCTGATAATTACTCGGGAATCACCAGGAACTATGTAGAAGTCTATGCTCAGACTTGTCAGAAAAGCGTCATTCTAGAAAACCTTTAGGAAAGGGGTGGGTGTAAACAGCAATATGTTACATTATGCATAATACCGTTTTTTGTTAATTTGTATTGCTGAAGGAGATTGAGCAACTTGAAGTCTGAGCAAACATTTAAACGCCAAATCTGATGTCAAATGTTGACAACATTTCATTTTTTTAAGTGGGCCATTTTATGATTTAGTTCGATAGAAAATGAAGTTTTAAGGTATACGTGTTTTTTTATTTCTCCCTAAATGTTTATTTTCATCCAAAAATATCAAAATTAAAAGTAGTGAATTCCGTAAGTAAAATATGACGTCATTATTATGCCTCTCTATGGCACCTGTCCACATCTTTCACTCAACAGTCGTAGGAATGACGTCACGCACGGGGTATATACCGCGTTTTACAGTTTTGGTGATTTTCTCGGAAACGAGTAAGAATAAAAATGGGAAACCCACTTTATTACGTTCAAATAAGATAATTACCGAAATGGTTTGCGATTTAGGCATCATTGCATATTTTGAAATGTTGTAAATTTTTAGGTAGGCTGGAATGAAATTGATATGGTATTGTGAGTAGCAAGGGAGCAGGTCTAATCCATCCAGTTTAGACAACTTGCCAAATTGCCTTTGCCAGAGATGTATGGAAGAAAAAGACATGTTGTGCCTACCCATAGAACAAAGATTATTGTTTACCTACTCAATAATCTGTGCCTTGAAGTAAACGGAAAAGGGCAAGCGAATGATGTTGATGACTATTCGATCTACGTAATAATATAGATTGTATTTCACTCTTGCACATTGATTACGCGTGCGTAGGAGTAAAACCATCTTTACCAATTGAATTCAATTAAGATTTTTTGATTTTATCTACGAAAATAAAGTCTCTGGCAAAAAAGAACACGCTGCAAACTTCGAGCTTCAGTCTTGGGATTTACCCTCCTAATGGCCGTTCACGAAGAATAATGGTCAAAACGGCGGATTTTGCGCGCTTGATGAAAAAAATTGCTTGAAAATTATTATACATCACGAAGGCTTGAGAAATACGTAGGTAGGGCTTTAGAAGACCATTATTTCGTCTTCCGACTCTTATTTACGACACTTTTTATCACAAGCGAAGAAATATTTTTAAATTGTGTTCTTTTCTGTCCCGATATTTTTAAATCACATAGGCTTGCGTTTTCTCATTAAACAAAGAAAGACCTGAAATTAACGGAACGCAACAATTGTTTTATTGGCTTGTCGGCATGCTCTGAAGAGTTAAAAATATGTTCACAGACAAGCCGGTCAAATATATTTGAACTTGACTTTATAGTTAAGGCTGTAATAGAGCGTTCAAATATTGTTATCTTTTTTGTTTGTTTACTTAAGAAGTCGATTGTATCGAAATGTGGGCGGTATTTACAAGTGGTTTTTGTACAACTTTATAACTTATTTCGTAGCTCTATACGTAGAAACTTGTAATATAATATAGTTTAATATTAAGTAGTAGTGTGGTCTAGTACTTGTTATATTGTTTATAGTACATTGTTTAACGAGGGGCGTAAGCGGAATATAAGGTTTGATGATAGATGCGAACCCCGGGCTCCTTTAGGGCACAACCTGGAATAATGCTGGGAGGATGATCTTATCTAGATGAGGGCCCTTTCGGATACACTTCGACCCAATGGGATGTTTTGTGCATTTGCCCTCTCCTTTACGCCTACTCCCACGCTCGCTCCATCATTTCCACGAAACGGATGATGCAGCTCAGCGGAAGCACCTTGAATTCCTTTGGTTGCGGAAATACGTTCTTGGAACCACATATGGATGAATAGGTATTTTCACACCACATGCTCGACAATGCCGAATTATAGGTCATGTAAACCCTACCGAAAGCAAGACATTAAATCCCTTGGTATTAGCCGGGTTATAATGTTGTACTGAATTTCATTATAACCCGCTGGTTAATAATATGATTTCACTTTTCATAATTCTTATTACTATATGCATAAAGTTTAATTTTGCTAAACACAATTTGTCCTAGGCCATGGCCTACTTGATTTGACAAAATAAATGAAGTTTGCCTCCGTGTGAACCCCGGTCCGGAGGACCACGGCTTGTGCTTTCGAATTTGGAACGTCGCGCGCCTTCATTTGTTCACGCGTGACGAACAAATCGAGTTCTTGTAGGTGCCTATAGAAGATTTAATTTCAAAAATAATATTGAAAATGTCGAGTGATGAAAGTGTTTTGACTCCTGAGTTTATCAAATTAGACAACTCAACCTCAATAAACGTACCAAATAAAAACATTACCTTATCTTTCCATAATTGGACTAACGTGTCTAATGTTACTATGTACTTTTAATTTGCTAAATAAACATTATTTATCTACTGAGCCTGTTTTTTTGTCTCGCATAAGGTGTGAAAAGTAGAGTATACACCTCGGGGATAAGACTGTTTTAGTCTTGGGCGGTTGAACCCCTCACTGCACTCAGGACTCAGTCTTAATTCCCTCGCTTCGCACAGGAATTAACTTAATTATTAAATTATGAGTCCTTCGTTACGTTCGGGATTCAATTCGCTCCCGTGACATAAAACAGTGCTTTATCCCCTTGGTGTATAATCTACTATTATACATTTTATTATAAAGCATCATTTTTACATTCAACAAACAACACAATGCCGATACACACTGTCCCGACTATATGTACACGACATTACGTATTTACATGATTGCCATATATTATGCGGTTTACAGCGACACTATCTCAGGGTTAAACAGGGACTTGTCGCGCTATACTTAACTTAGTTACTTACCTAAGTATAGTTAACATAAAGTTGCTCACTCGCAACGTCCCTGTATAAAACCTTAATTTTTACAGACAGTCAATTTGCGCACGAGCTAATTTTAATCCCTATCTCCCAGGAATGTACACAAGAGACTCAAATTGTCCAGAGCGAGCAGATAAAACACTATGAGATATTTGTAGCACCAAAATCTCGATTAATATTATGTTTAGGTATATAGTTGTTAAAATTAAGTAACATACACTAAAAATAAAATAAACATAAATTATTGGTTTTTAAGGTTCCGTAGTCAACAAGGAACCCTTATAGTTTCACCATGTCGGTAGTCGGCACGTCTGTCTGTCCGACTTCGGCTTAGCTCAGTAACCCTTACAACTTGAAAACTGCAATTCGGCGTGGGTATATAAACCAATCACGCCGACAAAACAGTAGAATAAAATCCTGTTTTTTTTTTAGGGTATCTCCCCTACTTGTAAATTGGTGATGTTTTTTTTTCTCGCAAAACCTATATAGTATGGGATATCGTTGGAAAAAATATTTGGGTTTTCTAAAACTATTTTTCAACTCAGTTATGCGTTTGTGAGATAATGGGATTTAAAGCCCTAATTTCTGTTCGAGCCATGTGTCCCCCCCCCTGCCGGCTAAATGGCTACTACTGGGGATGCGAAAAAATTCGTGGTAGTAGTACATATAATGAATTTAAAAGGAAAACTATTACGGTCAAGTAGGCATAAGTAGTTACAGAGTTACACCAACTTAATGTGTTCTTGGAAAGGCCAATTTTCGGCCAAATTCGGTCGACGCAACCGCACCGCACGTCGCTGTAACTAAGACAGACAGGCAACTTTTTACGGAACCCTACACTGCGCGTGGCCCGACACGCACTTGGCCGCTTTTTCTGATGTAAACAAGGACATTATAGAACCAAATATTTGAAGGTCGTCTAATGACTCGAGTCAAATAAACATCCAAGGTGACCCAAAATAAACTTCATTAAACGCAGAATAATCCCATTACCATAATACATATAACTCATTACCATACCATAAGTTAAACAAACTGGATTTAATTAAAACGTTTAATTTTCTTTCAGCTCGTGACTTTCGATGCTCAAAAGAGCACGAAGCGTTTGTGGTTGCCACTACTTCTCTAAAGCCCTGCATAAATAATACATTTATGACTGGGTGGAATGGAACCCAGATTCAAATGAATTCGTTTAAAAAATGCTGGCAGTAAAGAAAGTTGCCAGCTGAAAGTGAATAATAAAAACATCCGACAAACTCCGTCTTCAAGTTTCTTGGCTACGATACACCGTATCAACAGAACAAGAAGTGTATAGTAAGTAGGCGGGAAAGTATTCCAACTTTTGTGGGTGGGTATTATGATGGATTGTGTGCAAAACTTTGCTGGCCTACAGTTACATAATCGATCGACTGTTTCGAATTCCCTTTGTTTCGATTACACCGTATCAGAGTTAGATTACACTTCTATGTGCAGGCCGTTGCAATTTAATTGATAATTTGCTATGCAAGCAGTAGCTTGCTAAGTTAGGCTATGATGCATTGATAACGTGTTTACTCGTAAACGAGGTATTTGTGGGGACTAGAACTGATTAGATTATTCTGAGGTGCTATACATATTTAACTTCTAAAGCTACAGAAATATATGTGAAAGAGAAAACGGAATAAAATGATGTACGTTTCCTACGACAGTTGTCTGAAATTGATCGCATCACTCGCTGAGCACTGCTGCGATGTTTATACTTATTATATCTCTCAGAAAAGGGCCCTAGTTGTCTTAGGTAAGGCAGCACTGGGCAATCTAGACACGCGGCAGCGTGTCAAGCCAAGTTCAAGCAAAGGAACTGGCTAGCCAGCGCAGAGTGTAATATTACACGAACCACTTGGTGCCACTTTTGACCCTTCCATAACTCAAAACCTCTTTAAGTAAACACATAAAACTACGTTTGTTTAATTATATCCATAAGGACATCTAGAAGCCCAAATTTCATGAAGCTGGCTCGAACGGTTATAAAGATATGAAGGTCAAAAAGTCGTAAATTATAGTACTGACTGACTGGCCGACATATAGTACCTAAACCTAACCTACTTCCAGATGACCTAGAAGGATGAAATTTGGAATCCAGCTCGGTAATTGTGTGTAAGCGAAGGAAAAAATATAAAAATAAAAAAGTTAAAAAATAGGGGGGTCCCCATACGATTTTTTTATTATTATTTGTAGCGTTGGAACCGTTACAAGCAGATATTTGAAACTATCACAATATATGTATTATTATATTTGCTATATAACAGAAGTATAAAAATAAAGTTAAGTCAAAAAGTAAGTGGTGTCCTAATACAAAAAAACTTGTAATAGGCGCTAAACAACCGGCCAAAGGTGTGTCGTCGGCGGCGCGGGGCTCGTCGGCGGCGCGGGGCACCACTTTATACGCTGACTAGTTTTCTTTACAAAAAGTAATGATATCCCACCAAAGTCAGATCCAACCTACTTTAAGATCTCACATTTTTAAATAACAGCAATTGTTATAGGTATCCAATAAAGCAAAGAAATAGTGTTTAATATTTTGTTCCTGTAAATACATATTTGGATTTTGCATAGAACTTGGCACTCATTTAGATCTCCATTCTTTTTACGGCGAATCCCACAGCCAAGCATAATTAGGGTTCCGTATTTTTGTATTGAACTTGGCTCTCCTTTTTTACATTTATGTTTTTGGCGGGATTAGTAATTATGTCTGTATCCACACCGCCTGCGTCAGCAGTCGGCGCTATAACTATAAGCTCTAGTCTTTTTGCTGGTTAGAAGAGGCCGTTAACATTAGTTGGGGCTGAGCTACAGGCTACCAGCAACGGGGTCACAGGTGACGGATAGTGAACGGCCATCAGATATGGTGGTTAGCTGCGAATATTTATAACGTATAAGCAGTCCCCGATCAAGTAGCGACAGGGTTAACATAGCTTAGTGGGTTGGACGGTGGGACGGACTTCTCAATAAAAGCTACATAGACATTGCGACATGGCAAGTAAACGCCGCCATCATATAAGCATTCCCCTGGTACAGAGAAGCAGCTACATCAGTATTGGCAGAAGACCGAGGAAGTGGGTTCCGGTTCCGGTAGGACTTTTGGCCAAAAAGAAGTGGGCGTCATCCAGCCATTAGACTGCGATGTGGAAGCCAAGTGGGGAAACCTGCACTACATTAATATTTATATTAGTAATAAGTGGCGATTACTCCACCGCGAAGAGCCCGGCTCTTAAGTTTATGATGATGATGATGCTGCGGTTAGAACGGTACGCGATCTCCGAAAGAGGGGAAAAGAGAAAATGACACGGTATTGACGGTTTGCTAACACGGGACACGGGACTCACTTAAGAGACTTTCAGCCACTGCAGCGTCGTCGTGCTGGACGCGTTGGCGAGTGCGGCGAGCGCGGCGTGCTCCCAGACCACGTGCTCCTAGTAGTCTGTCGTGTCTACTGTCTAGCACACGGGACTCACTTTAGCGACCTTCTCGTCCAGCAGCCACTGCAGCGTCGTACTGGACGCGTTGGCGAGTGCGGCGAGCGCGGCGCGCTCCCAGACCACGTGCTCCCAGTGGTCTGTCATGTCGACTGTCTAGCACACGGGACTCACTTCAGCGACCTTCTCGTCCAGCAGCCACTGCAGCGTCGTACTGGACGCGTTGGCGAGTGCGGCGAGCGCGGCGCGCTCCCAGACCACGTGCTCCCAGTGGTCTGTCATGTCTACTGTCTAGCACACGGGACTCACTTTAGCGACCTTCTCGTCCAGCAGCCACTGCAGCGTCGTACTGGACGCGTTGGCGAGTGCGGCGAGCGCGGCGCGCTCCCAGACCACGTGCTCCTAGTGGTCTGTCGTGTCTACTGTCTAGCACACGGGACTCACTTTAGCGACCTTCTCGTCCAGCAGCCACTGCAGCGTCGTACTGGACGCGTTGGCGAGTGCGGCGAGCGCGGCGCGCTCCCAGACCACGTGCTCCTAGTGGTCTGTCGTGTCTACTGTCTAGCACACGGGACTCACTTTAGCGACCTTCTCGTCCAGCAGCCACTGCAGCGTCGTACTGGACGCGTTGGCGAGTGCGGCGAGCGCGGCGCGCTCCCAGACCACGTGCTCCTAGTGGTCTGTCATGTCTACTGTCTAGCACACGGGACTCACTTTAGCGACCTTCTCGTCCAGCAGCCACTGCAGCGTCGTACTGGACGCGTTGGCGAGTGCGGCGAGCGCGGCGCGCTCCCAGACCACGTGCTCCCAGTGGTCTGTCATGATGGACGCGCATAGCATCGCCGTTGAGCAACTGGAACAAGGTAAAAACATAACAGATTAAATCATGGAAGTCTATTTCTGTTGGTAGCTTCACTTTTCATTTCTACATATGTTTTACGAAGGTACTCAATTTCATGCGTCGAGCTAACGTAACAGAGGGGCTACCGCGAAGTGAAAACGAACTTCGTTCGAATATCTTCCTCTCTGTCCCTCGAACTAGCAAGTGCAACAGAGAGGGAGATACATAAACGAAATTCGTTTTCGTTTCGCGGTAGGGCCTCAGGACGGGCGCGAATCATGTTACAATATGAGAGACTAATGAGAGCTGCACCATTATAAACTCATGTGATGTGTCAGAGTTACGGGCGATTGTCGCTACATATTTATTCATTTAATTGGATTGGAATATGGAGATGAAGCTGCTACGGACTATGTGTTACTATAAATGAACGAAACTTAGCAGTGAAAGAATACTGAACCTAGAAGGTGAGCTACCACTTCTCAATTCTATTAAGTACCTATTTATGTGGTAAGAGTCAAAAGCTGTCCCCACATTATTGGTTTACTGTGCCCAGTGCAGCAGTGTAATTGCGAGACTCTTCTAACGAGCGTTAGGACATATCAATTGTAATTTTCAGTTTTATAAAATGACAATTAACGCTTGTTCGTAAAGTTACGCGATAATCCTGCAGTTGCAAACTTCACACACCTACACTTATGATTTTATAGCTGTGTGATTAATACTTTAATTTATCGTGTACCAATGACGTAAAAATTATGAATTTAAAAGTAAATTTCATTTACATTTAAATTTATAATTTAATCGCCGTAGGACGACGTAGACCAGACGTAAAGAAGGCACCGGTCTCGGACATAAGGCCTTCCTGGAAAGGGTTGGGTGCATCACATGGGAGGTCAACACTTACGTAGTATATATCTAGTTAGCAGTATCGTATCTCGTAGCTGTGTAGGACCGAGTCGTAGCATTTCGTAGCGGGTCTACGAGTGGCAATAGCATTTTTATTCCGAACAATATATACCTACCAGCCTAAGATACGAATAGAAGCACGACCTCCACTGACTTGAGTCATTTGTTTAATGCATAAATAGTTATTTGTTATGCAAGACTGCAAAGTTCTTGTTTGGCGCAAGTGCTTAGTATTGAAAGCCGAGCTAGCGAAGGATTGTAAAATTGAACCATGAGCGAAGCGAATGGTTCAAAAGTACAATCCTGAGCATAGCGAGGCTTTCAAGGCACGAGACGCCAAACAATTTTGCTGCCGAGCGAAACGCACAATTTTTCACCTCACCACCGCGAGGAAAATTGTAGGTAAGTAAATGTAATGGAAGTAATTTGGACCTTATACTCATTTTCAATGAAGGTTTGTTTACATCTCATCAAGATCTAGCATTTTATAATTATCAAATGTAACATAAATATTTTTGCATTTTTAAATAACCTCACGCTTACCTACATTCAAAAAGTCAAAGTATTGTAGGGTACTCACGGTTTAAACTAAGACTCAAATACGCTTATTTCACTTTTTCCGCTAACTTAGCAGGCATCAAAATTCATATATGTATATATTCTGCACTAAAATCTATAAATAACCACCATTATTTTGGTTTTACTGTCTGTAGCTTTAGAACAAAACAAAATTAAATGTATATGAGTTTTTTCTTAAATTATCTTTTCAAACGGTGCGTTCCAAATTTGGAAAAAGCTAAATTTTTAGAAATATACAACGACATTTTAAAATTATTTATTCGTATTTTATCCTTATAAGTCAGTCTAAATGTTAATATTTCGTATGTACCTACTTAATTAAGAGAGAATAAGTATTATTAATTTAATTTTATCAAAATAATAACAATTTATTATTGGCATAACACCATCAGTTTCTGAACGCACCTCTCATTCTGTATAGAAAAAAGTTGGGTCTCGCGATCGACCGTCACGTTCCAAATTCAAAAACTGTTTCCACGCTAGCGGATAAAATGGACTTTTGGGCGCAGATTTTGAGCGATAAAGCAAGCCTTTCCGAGCCGGTGAGGTGAAAATAGTTATTTTTTTTGTTATGCAAGGCTGCAAAGTTGTTGTTTCGCGCAAGTTCTTGTATTGAAAGCCGAGCTAGCGAATGATTGTAAGTTTGAACCATGAGCGAAACGAATATTTCAAAAGTACAATCCTGAGCATAGCGAGGCTTTGAAGGCACGAGACGCCAAACCCCTTTGTTGTTGAGCGAAACACACAACTTTTCACCTCACTACCAAATTGTAAATGTAATGAAATTTAATGGATGAATGGATCTTATACTCATTTTCAACAAAGATTTGTTTACATATCATCAAGATCAAAGCATTATATAATTATTAAATGTAACATTAACATTATTTCATCTTTGTAAAGTCTTACGCTTACCTACATTAAAAAAGTCAAAGTATTGTTGGGTACTCACGGGTAAACTTAGGCTCTAATGCGCATATTTGACTTATTCCGCTAACTTCGCAGGCATTACAATTCATAATAGGTATATGTATATCTCCCGCAATAAAATGTATAAATAGCTTCCATTATTTTGATTCTGAACGAATAATGACCTCTCATTCTGTATAGTGCCAAAAACTCTTTCCAGGCTAGCGGATATAATGGACTTTTGAGCGATAAAGTAAATCTTTCCGAGCTGGTGAGGTGAAAAGTATTTTATATCGAATGTAGCACATCAAGAAATATTTGGTCAACGGGTTGGCTAAAAAAATCCTAGCCAGAAAAATAAAATACTTTAGAGTATCATCTATAAAATACGTTTCATCAATTAAACTGATATGTGTGAAGGTCGTGCCTCTATTCGTATCTTCTACTAGGTATACGACTCATTACTGTGCATTCTTTATATAGTAAATATATTTAGTAGTAATACTGTATATTAAGTAATTATTCGTACGACCGACGATGTGGGTCAATCCACCGTATAATCAGAATGAACCCTACTCTATTCCTTCGCCTACCGTATTTATTTGAGTTTAGTCCATGGAGTACCTAGGCAAAAGAAATGAGTTTTCGGGGTATTCAACCTTTTTAGGACCCGACAACACAAAAAAAATAAGGTCATGTTAGTAGCTAATGTCATTCTTAATTAAGTAGCTATCATTCCTACAATCAGATCAAAACCCAAATATTGTTACCTACATTGTTGTCTCCATCTATCAAAACAGTCCTTCAAAGTTACGTTTTCATTCTACCTTCATTCCGAAATCAGTTCGTGCGTGATTCATCGGTATATCAATTATCGACCTATGGAGAGACTTGCCGAGCACTAATAAGGTCATTACCGTTATTCTAAGGTAATACATTACTTTTCCACCTATGCGCCGTAAAGCAGCAATGCCCGTAAAAACTAATCAAACCTCATAAATCTACGGTCACGGTCGTCCACATAAACGACAAGTGATGTGAAGGGTATAAAGTTATAAACACCATTTCCCCGACCAAACCTAACTCCTTTTCAACTTGACAAACCCAGTATGGGCTTCAGCTCATAATATTATGTATGTAACAATAAGTTTTTAATCTAGATAATTCAGAAAAAAGCGGTGGATTTGGGTGAATGAAAGTGAGTAAAGTGAGTAACTAGAAATAAATAAAGTGCCGACTTTTAATAAACGCTGATTGGAATTTGAATCTTATACCTTGAACGGTAGCTTTGCTTTTTGAATAGTCTGCTTTGATGCCTTTGATGCAATTCGGTCAACACAAATAATTTGAAATATACGTAAAAAGCAGGTATAGGTTTAATAAACAGTGTGGTGTAAATGTACTGTCGGGTATCCTTCTACGTATCTGGGTAGGCATCCCTTTTTTTAATTGCCGTGTCCCTATCGTTGCAATAGCATTTACAAATGCTTTCAACAACAGCGTGACGTGGTATTTAGGCTATTCATAAAGACAGTTTGAAGGAATCAGTAGGATACTCCTCTTACAAAAACCCTTGTCGTGGCTCGTGGCCTTTTCTAAAGACAATACCTAAATCACTTTAGTGCTTCCAATAATGTACTTACCTCTCTTACCTGAGCGTGGTCCTTTTGTAAGATATTAAAGTGGCTAGTCTGCTCATAATTAAACCCAAGGTTATTCTTTTCAACATCTGGACTGAACCCGATTCGTCTGTTTTACATCACAATTAAAATGTTCCGGGCACTAAGAAGCAAAGCGGGCGCGCGACACAGATTGAAATGTGATTGGGCAATGAAGACGATTACTTAATTAATATGCACGGGAACGTCACACAATCTTCTTCTTAACAGTGGTCTTCTTTTTCAGAAACGCTGGTAGAATTTTAAATAAATAAATAAATATAAGGGAACAATCTTACACAAATCGACCAAGTCCCATAGTAAGCTCAGTAAGGCTTGTGTTATGGGTACTAGACGACGATATATATAATAGATATAAATACTTAAATACATAGAAATCATCCATGACTCAGAAACAAATATTCATGCTCATCACACAAATTTTTGCCCTTACCGGGATTCGAACCCAGGACCTCTTGCTTCGTAGGCAGGATCACTACTCACTAATGTCGGATTTTTAATTAGGCGAACTAACTTGACAGCTGAAAATGTTGTCAGACATAGGAAAAAATAAATAGTGATAGGTTTATGTCGATACAAATATGTCAATATAACGTTGTACCTACTATAAATCTGATTCAAATTGTATTTTATCAAGTAATCATAAGTCATGATAACTCTCTCTCAAACATACTTGCGTAATATTAGGGATAAACGGTGTAAATCGGACATTTACAAGTTACGTCTCAAATTTGGTATACAACGCAAAACGAATGCTGTTATTACATTACAGGCGATTGTGGCCACTTCCATTTAGGTTTAGTAAAAAATAAAAGAGTTTCTTCGTTGTCGTCGTCAACGTAAATTTAAGAGCCGGGCTCTTGACGGTGGAGTAATCGCCACTCTGTTCTTCTCTCAGCCACTGTTTTGAGCTCTTGATACGCCGTTACATTAACTTTCTCTTTAGCTTATTCCATAAACGCGCGTCTTGGTCTTCCCCTGCCTCTCCTTCCTTCTATCTTTCCTTCAATTATAGTCTTTATGTAATTGTCATGTCGTATCAGGTGCCCCAACATGCCTAGGATTTCGGACGTTTTTAGTACACACTCATTTTTGTTGACGTTTATATCGCCGGGCACGTCTTGAGTCATGATATCGAATTTTTCATTATATACGTGAGTACATAAACGATACACCATTATTTTTTCTGTGTCACTCAAGGCTCGACACTTTCGTTTACTTGGTGGTGATATTCTTGAGGTAGACGGCTGCGGCGTTGATTGGCGTCTCCTTGTGGAGTCTGGATCTTGGGGATACATAATCCAGTTAGGAGTGATTACAATAAAACGATCTAACATAACAAGATTAACAGAAACAAAGAATGATATTTTTTTAATTAAGATCTCTGAATGACTTGCATACAATTATTATCTAAAATCTCTAGTTTTACTTTTTCACCCTTTTTTAAATATCGAGGATGGTGCCAAATCATAGTAATAATGCAAAAGGTTTTATACAATAAGAAAATAATCATGTTTTAGACATCTTGTAGGTATATTTTGTTTAATAATATATTTATTTTATGTTGATAACTTAACTGGAGTTCACTGGATGCGGGTGGTGCAGGACCGGTCACTTTGGCACTCTTTGGGGGAGGCCTATGTTCAGCATTGGACGTCTTTCGGCTGATATGATGAAGATGTTGATAACTTTACCAGAATCTACATATTTATTTTTACCGTTTAATTAGTAATTTGAATTCATAAAGTAGGAACCTACCTTGCATATTCCGTCCACCAACCGTGTCAGTAGTAGAAAACGAATGTAAGAAATAAATAGAATTAGTCTCTCAGCTGCCTTCCAGTATCACGGATGGTGGATCAGAATATATAAATCTTATTCGTATTGGCAAATCATACAATAATAGCCCAAAGATCTCTTTAGAAACCAAATTTCTATCAAGCTATTATTTACATAACTTTTACTAAAGTACAAGAATGATGACAACACTAGTATATACAGACTGCTTTTACTAAACCTCTTGTATGAACTGGATATTTTAAATATCGACATTAACAGCACTAGCGAAACTGTAGCAACATTCATGTGCAATGAACTGTCAAGTTAGTTCGCCTAATTAAAAATCCTACTCTAGTCTCACTACCAACTAGGCTAAAGCGGTTGTCAATTTTGACTTGTTAAAAGTGCCATTGCGGCCTACTTGCAGAATAAAATTCATTTATTTATTTCAATTGAAATTAGATACAAATAAGACATGTTTTGGCGATTCTTTCTGTCTCGATTTTGGTTTTGCATGGTTGTGTATGTGTTGCCTGGCATTGGCTCTAGATTGTCATAGGTAAAAATTCCATCTCCGAACTGCGATATCGTGGAGCGCCTTTACTTTGAGTCTATTCACAGAGATAAATCACCCCTTCTTAATTTTTGTAGATTTCATAGTTATACTTAGTTTTTATAGTTATAGAGTTTTGTCCTAAGGTTTTACCATTCACACAATACTATGGTAATTGGCGTCAAAGGTATGTAGGTAAACATTTTTCGCCGTTTTTTCTACTGCAACGGTCGCACAAAATAACAGTCTGCCTGATTATAAGAAGTCGCAAGCTCGTTGCCAGCTAGATACAAGAGCTCTGAATCAGGGGATCGATTTTTGAATCTCACCAAGTGACTAATTCTCACCTATGTGAACGTGCGATTTCCAAAAGTTCGTATTTTTGAAACTCATCGGTGACTTACATTTTTCATACCTATGATATCGATTTATGAGTGCCCCTACCCACTCGTAATTGAAATCACCATGCGATTGTTTTTGTCAGTTCACGTATGTGACTTATGCCAACAATTTTTCAAAACTTTAATTTTCGTTTACATGACACTGACAGATACGCTACGTTTTACGTTTGAATCTGTTTTAAGTTATAGTATGATAAAATAAAAACCGGTATCAAGGACATCTGCGTAAAAAGGAACGTAACGAGAAGATTGTCTCTGACTGACTTTGTAAAATTTCTGCATGTTGGTAAACAGCGTGTGACTTTCAAAAATACGTTTTTTGGAAAATAGTGACATTAAAGTCATCGGTGATAATTTTAGTCACCGTTGACTTTGATATCACCAGTGAGATTCAAAGAGGTCCCTCACTGTCAAATGTCAATACATCTATCCTCTGGAGCCCGGCGACGTTAAGTCTAATTACCAATGATGTAATATCTAATTACAATAAAATAAGGTGCTTAAGGTTTACACGCCTCTTAGACAGAGACACGCTGATGCCTTCCGCCCACGAAAAAAAGAGATGTAACACCCATCGGGAATCGCTGTTTTGGTCAAATTTCGGTAACTTAGTGAAGTTTTGCCGCTTGTGAGAGCTAGGAATTAGGGTGGCCGAATGAAGTGAAATGAAACAAACATCAAAATGTTAATTACATAATGAAATCCATGGAAATACCAACGAGCTTAGATAAGAAACTAAAACTGGCAAGCTGGTCACCACATGTTTGGCATAATAGCGCTCTATACTATTTTGAACCGTATTCTTAGGGCGCAAAAGTTGATATTATTACGTCGTTACACGAAGTGCTAATAAAGAGGCTCGTCCAGGAATTTCCGAGTAATTCGAATTTTTACCTATGCATTTCAAACAGATGACCGATACCCATACAATTTTTTATCAGCTCGTTCTTGTTTTTTAATGGATCTTTATAGACGTTTGTAAAATTTGGCAAGTAATTATCTACTATGACCATGAGTGCTAAAAAAGGACTCGAAACGTCGGAATTGAATATTCCAATAATGATACTATTTTTTAAAATATCTGGCTTTCGATTCTGATGAGCCGAGATGGGTTTTATTTTTCTTTATATCGTGATATCCTACGGAGGCTCTTGAAACGATTGTTACATCATTAACCACCATCCCCATCATTTTATTCAATTTAAATCAAAGCTATAGTTTTAAGCCTTTATTATCTGTTGTTGTGTTTTGACTTCTGATTAATACAATATTTGTATAAATAATACATTGTATAAATAATTATATTAGATTACCTATAATTTTCACACTTCTTTAGTAAGTAACTTTACAATGCAATGGGAGAATTTAAATCAATCATTGCATAGTAACCTATTCATATTTGTAATACTTACGCATTAAGTAATATATTTAAGTACCTATAACATTTTGCCGTTTTTCTTCAAAGTCAAAGTCAAATATTTATTGCGTATCACATCTTACATGAGATGGAACAGAAGGAAGTAAGTAGTTTTTCTTATTGGACCACTGTTTACATTTTGACAGAAAATTACAAAAAACTTCAAAAGAAATATTAGTGGTCCGCCCCCAAATTTCATTGGTGGACGAAAACTGACCAACCTCGCGCAGGTGTTCCCGCTTCAAACAAAATTTTTATACATTTATTTTAAGGAGAACCAACAACTAACTTATTACTAAAGGCGTGTCCGCTGCGCCAAAAAACTAACAAAACATGTTAGCAAAATATGTAACAAAATATGTTTAGGTGCAACTGCCCGTCCATTGCGAAGCTTTAACTTCACTTTGGCATTAATTAATGACCTAGGTTAGGTATTTGGCAGTTCTTCACTCAAATCTGTCAAAAGTCATAACATGAAAATAATAGACCCTTTCCCCCGCAGACGAACACGGGGAATGTTTTCCATTGGTGCCGGAAAACATGTTTCAGTGTTTGTAACCAAAAAAAGCGGCCAAGTGCGTGTCGGCCCACGCACAACAAGGGTTCCGTGCCTATTAAAAAGGTCGTATCCTTACTGAAATCATATGGCACTTACATCCTTTTCTTGAAGTAAGGCGGTTTTTTAGAAATATCTCGAAAACCTTTGAACGGATCTTGTTCAAAACAATTTGCATGATTTTTTTCATATTTTTGAAATACACGGTTCAAAAGTTAGAGGGGAGGGGGACACAATTTTAGTGACTTTCGGGGCGATTATCTCCGACTCTATTCACTTAATCAAAAAATTTGCTATAATAAAATTCTATAATACAATCCCAACATTCCCAACACATCATTTGGAAATGCGCAAATTGTTGCCAATTTTCATCCTCATTCATTTTTGACCTTATATCTCGTAATACTCGTTTTATAGATGTCGGGTGAACATGAGAGTGACGTTCAAAACCCAGGACCGTTTTAATAAAATCGACAGCTGATCGCTACTTGACTGTACGCTTACCTACATTACATCGCAAAAAAGAAAGTATTTAAAGTAAAGGTAGGTCGAAAATACAATTATTTAACAAACTGAATCTATTTCAAGGAAACTAAAATGATTTCTTTTTATGGACTCTGTCAGCTGTACTATATGTACTTACGGAAATCTCAACAATTGTTTTGTATATATTACTTGTACAAATATTTGAAACTGTTTATTCCCCATTTGTAAAATAAAGAAACCAGATGTATTTGTGCTTTCTGTTGAAATAAATAAAATTTATAACGCGACCATTCATTCGCTAAACGCTAAAGTTTAGACGTGTGCAGTCAAGTCACATTATATGTCACAATAAACTAAAAACTATTTAATCTTTTGATGTTGGTTTGCTAATATCGTGCTTAATGTCTAAAACACTGAGTTCTTATTTTATGAAACATATATCTTGATGCAGGTTTTAAGTTAACGCTGTTAGCAACTACTGAAATGTAGCTAGAGCTGTCATTCTGGGGCCATGAACCTAGAATACTATGGATGGGCTGCTGTACGTGTTGCCACGGTGAGGGACGGAGAAGCTCTTATGTAGCTAAATTAAGAACCGGTCCTAAAATGGCTGATGACTTGTCATAAACAACTTACTACGGGACGGGTAATGGTTTGTGTGGCACAACTTTATACTAAATCAGTTGTGGCAAATAAAAAAAAAGTGGAACTATGACAAGGACAATGAATGATATTCCCCTTTCTGTCACACTTATAGAGATTTGTATGCTACCAGCTCGCTCGCACGTGGTATTATTATTACCATAGCTTGTCCAGAGTATTCTTCGTTCATGTTCTGGGGCACATTTCTTGGCATATTTGTTTGACATTGTGCATCTAGTTCTATATACTAAATCAAAGGTTACCTACTCGTACAGATAACGGTAGTCTAACTTTTTCAACTACACTGCGTGCTACTGATAACGGTAATAGGACTTTTGGGATAGATATTATAAAGCAAAATATAGTGCACAGCACTACGGTGGTATGGTTCAGTCCCACCCTACACCCAGGGGTATTGCTAGGGGTATGATGGGTCTGACATGAAAAAAGTCATATCGTTACTGAAAACTTGTGGCACTTACGTCCTTTTCTTTAAGCAACGCAGTTTTTTATAAATATCTCGAAAACCTTTGAACCGATCTTGTTGAAAATAAATTTCGCTGGTAGAATTTTATAATCCCTATGACTATGATTTTTTTCATATTTTTAAAATACACGGTTCAAAAATTAGAGGAGGGGGGACACAATTTTAGTCACTTTCGGGGCGATTATCTCCGACTCTATTCACTTAATCCAAAAAATTGCTTAGAAACCTTATATTTATTTTGAAATGCCTGTCGATTGATGTACCACAAGTGGGCTACTTGCAATGAAAAAATAATTTTTGACTTTCAGTTTTATGTATGGGGTGCACCCCTAAAAAAAATCTTTTTTAGTAATTTCATTACAAAACTATGTAGCGGTTAACAAAATACACCCTATCCTCAATTTTTTATTCAAATACACCTTATGGTTTTAGAGTAAAATGCCTGTGACATACTGACGGACAGACAGACAGACAGACATGACGAATCTATAAGGGTTCCGTTTTTTGCCATTTGGCTACGGAACCCTAAGAACATGTTAGCCACGCCCCTATTCTGTTCGAAAAACATGTTAGATTGTTAGATTGTATTGCACTCCATGTATTTACGTGTGTAGCGCACTTAATGACTATGGCTGTAATGCATATATGCATGTTTTGTCTATGTCTCTTCTTCCTATGTCAGCCATAAGGTTTGCACGTAACCTAATACTTAATAATTCGTATAATTAATCAAAGTGACTAATTGCAAGTGTTTATCATTTATTCTGAGCAATAAATGTACCGCTTCAAGACTGTATCCAGTGTTCTCATTTTCATCAACGGCCAGCCCCTCGCTCTCCATACCGGTGTCGCGCGGTGCAAACGCCACTGCGATCCACACACCCTTTATAACATAGATGTTGAAAAACATCGAAAACACGGCGCAGCGGACGCGGCTTAACATGAACATGAATATTACAAAAAAAAAAACAATTACAGGATCTCACAGATAGCGCTAGAATATGAGAATAAAAGTTGGCGTATAAATGTTGTGTAACTTGTTTTAGCGCACCTCAACGCTCACCCAAAAATATATCTTGACACCGCAATGCGTAGTAGCTAAGCGAAGGTAGAGGTCTATTTTCGTGACGGGTGACCGGCGGGGCGAGTCGCATTAGCGCGTAGCGAATAACAGGCATAGGGGCTACCGCGAAACGAAAACGAACTTCCTTCGTGTATGCGACATTTGCTACTTCAAACGACAGAGAGAGATAGATACACGAACGAAATTCATTTCTTCGTGGCCCCTCATGCGATAACCATGCCGTGCACTACGAAATCGGTGTAAGATCCGACAACGACATCGGGGCAAGTGACTTGTATGAAAAACATGCTCACTGTTCACATTTACTCAGTACTTTATCGATGCTATATAGCACCGACACTTAGCCTATATTTTAAACATCGTTGCCGGATCCTTCACCGACATCTTATAGTGCATTCAGTATTGACGTGTTTCCACTTGTAAGAAGTCCATAAGCCCACTCCTAATTACCACCACACCTATATCTCATGACAATACGATAAAATGCATGACGCTATCACAAGACTTATTAGACAACTTAGAAAGAGCGGTATACTGCGAGACAAATCGAGAGAGCTCGCGCGCCGTCTTGTGACAGCCGTGCAGGTCGAGAAAGTTGCAAGTTTGTCAAGTCTTTTAACTACAAACAACAACGCGGCCAAGAACATCTTAATCAACCATAAAAGGTCTACCCTCTGTAGGCCATGCTCTTCGGTCGCCGGGGAGTGTAACCTCTTAGCGTAATAACGGACTCGACTTCGATACAGGCTACATTCCCGTGTGGCGTTTGTCGGTGCCGGGTCTCTAGAGGTTAACTAGATCATAAGTATGGTTGTGATATGGTTACATAAATGTTCTGTATTTCCATCGTTTGTCGTGGTGTCATCATTGAGTAAACAGTTGTTACGAAACCACCCGTGCCCATTTGTCAGTTTATACAAAGGTATAAACGATACATGTATGATTTGTTGTGAAATAGCTTGTCAACCATCCACACTCGTGTGTTTAGGTATCATGAATACGATGTTATCTAAGTGATGATGGCGTTTGTGTTTTGAATATTTTATGTGTTAGTTAATAACTTTTTATCGATGAAAGTGCCAATGCCGGACAAGTACCTATAGGAAAGTTCTGGAATGTTTTAACATATTTTTATCCTTGATATTGAACTTCACTTTATTATTTTCGTTATTGTGTCCAGTAGTTGGTAAAAGATGATATTATATAGGGGTCACCCCCACTTAACCTAATATCGTTAGTGCCAATTTCATTACACCTACCAACGTTCGATATAATTTTCATTAGCCCTAATATTTGGATAACTAATCTTGCCTAATGTTTACTATGTTTAATTATCACTACACCTAATTTCGTCACACCTATCTGTCACTTGACCTATTAACTTTTGCTCTAATGTTTCACTAGACCTAATTCATTCATATTTCTTCGAAACAGTGAACTTTTCTTGTTTTTAGGGTTCCGTACCTCAAAAGGAAAAAACGGAACCCTTATAGGATCACTTTGTTGTCCGTCTGTCTGTCTGTCAAGACCATTTTTCTCAGGAATGCGTGGAGGTATCAAGCTGAAATTTATATCAGATACTCAGGTCTGTTGTCTCTTGGAGCTGTAAAAAATCAAACTTAAAAGCCAACGCAATCAAAAGATACAGTCGTTTATGCTGCAAATTTTAGAGTTTTTCGACACTCGCAAAACCTACGGGGTACTTCCCGTGAACTCGGAAACTTGAAATTTGGCGCGAAGCATTGTCATATAGCACAGACAGAGGAACAATTACGAAAAGTAGACATTTTTAGTTAAATCATACAAAAAAATACTTTTTAAATTTTAAACTTAATATGTTTTTCCTCATAAACGTGTGGTGGTATTAAATTGAAATTCATGTCAAATACTTAGGGCTATATGACCCATCAGATGTAGCAAAACCAAACTTTTATGTCAACGCAATCAAAAGAAATGGCAATTTAAGTCGCATATTTTGAAATTGAGTACTCGCAACAAACTCAAAACCTAAAGGGTACTTCCCGTTAACACAGAAACTTGAAACTTGGCACGAAGAAACTTCATATAGCACAGACAAAGGAAAAATTACGAAAAATAGAAATTTTTAGTTAAATCATACTAAAAAATACTTTTTAAATTTTAAAATTAATACCTTTTTTCTCGTAAACCTGTGGTGGTATTAAATTAAAATTCATGTCAAATACTAAGAGCTATATGACCCATCAGATGTAGCAAAACCAAACTTTTATGTCAACGCAATCAAAAGAAATGGCAATTTAAGTCGCATATTTTGAAATTGAGTACTCGCAACAAACTCAAAACCTATAGGGTACTTCCCGTTAACACAGAAACTTAAAACTTGGCACGATGAAACTTCATATAGCACAGACAAAGGAAAAATTACGAAAAGTAGACATTTTTAGTTAAATCATACAAAAATCATTTTTTTAAATTTTAAACTTACTACCTTTTTTCTCGTAAATGTGTAGAGGTATTAAATTGAAATTCATGTCAAATACTCATGTCTATAATACCTTTCAGCTGTAGCAAAACGAAAGTTTTATGTCCACGCAATCATAAGAAATAGCAATATTAGCCGCATAATTTAAAACTGAAAAAGGTGTATGTGAAGTCCCCAACCCGCACTCGGCCAGCGTGGAGACTACTGCCCGTTCCCTCTCATCCATGGGAGGAGGCCTGTGCCCAGCAGTGGGACGTATATAGGCTGGTTTATATTATTATATATTATAGGTAATCTCAAGGGTATCAAAACCTAAAGTTACTTTCCCGTGAACTCAGCTTTCAAAAGAAACAGCAATTTAAGTAATCCGCTTATTTTGCCGTTCGCAACTTTGATTTCCTTGCGAGTAGTTCTACTCGCGCTCGCTACTCTAAGGAAATCAAAGCCTAAAGAATGATTACTAAATTGATAAAGTGACCCTGTTTAAATTTATGCTCCCCCAGCTTTCCACATTGTAATGTTACGGATTCCATTTTCATTTATCATTTAGTAATAAACATACTAAGTACAACTTTTGCTTGTTATAGGTTTGTACGGAACCCTCGGTGCGCGAGTCTGACTCGCACTTGGCCGGTTTTTTTTTTAATATCATCACACCTAATCTCGTCAAAATGGGAGCCAATAATGCACGGCCCGATATTCCGAGTCCAGCTATAGTGGACGCGGATTATTGGGTCGTGCATTATCAAGGCGGACAAAAATGGCTTGTCATCAGCGAACTCTGTCTTATGTCGGTTAGGTTAGGGTTCACTTGTGTCCCTCAGACCAGAAAAAGACAGGTGGCGTCGATTTGCTGTAGGGCTATCACTAGACGGCGCGCGAGCTCTCTCGACTTTTCTCGTCCTATACTTCTCTTTCCAAGTTTTATAATAAGAGAGAGACGGATAGACATCGGATTACCTAGGTACCTATTCTTCTCTTATCATCAGCAGCATCTCTTATCTTATGGCAGGTCAGTGTAGGTACGACGATGAGCGAAGCGAGGTGGAGTGTTAGGTAGAACAGCTACCCTACAGCGCGCGAACCGAGCGAGTGAAGCGAGCGCCAGAGCGCCGTAGAATCGACATAATACGAAAAAAGAAAAACCCGGTGAAATAAAATTAGTACTACTGACAATTCGGGATAATTACATTAGGCCTAAAATACTTAGGCAAAATGAAGATTCGGTTTAGTGATTTTAGAGACATTGATTATAAGGTGTAGTCATTATTAGGGTTTGCAATATTAGACCTAAGAAAAATCGGTCAAATAAAATTAGTCTTAGTAAGAATTGGGTCATGACAAATTAGACATTATGAAAATTCAGAATACTGAAATTAGGGCTAATGAATAAAAATAAAAAAAAAAAACAAAAAAAGGGGTTTGTGATTTTAGGGTTAACGACATTAGGGCTAGTGAAATTAGGTATGAAATTATTAGGGCTAAGGGGCTAACGGAGGGGACCCATTATATAGATTCATGATTGGTATAATTGATAGTTGGATTGAGACTTCGCCCCTGTCATAAGTAGAGCTATGTATGTTGATAGTTATTCATGAGAAATTTTCGTAATCGGAGCCCAACTCAGCCCAAGTCGATAATAATAAATCTAGAACATCGTCCAAAACATTTAGAACTCAGTTGCTTAAAGTCTGATAGCCGCTCACTTGATTCCGGATTTTAAAAAAGGTTGCCTAAACTGCTTAAAAATTTTCATTATCAAGGTAGCCCATACTTCGATTGGCAACCACAGTTGCCACCATCTGTTTAGGGGTCCGCAAAATTGGCAACTCTGGTTGCCACAAACAAGTGAGTGGCTCTATAGTTGGTCTTGTGATGAAGTAAGTAAAGTAAAACGCTTGAAATTAAGTAGTATATTCCAGAGCAGGTAGTTGCTACATTAATAACAAGAAAGCGACAAAAATAGGCCGTTTCAAAACCTTGAATTAGTTCTACTTTTTTCGTTCGTGATGATTAATGGAAATGTTCAATGTTCAATAACATATATTATCTATAATGTTGATGCAATCACGTTTCGATTCTTGAGATCCCCGCGCCGCCTATATACCTACGCATTAAACGAGATTTTTCGTCAGCTATCCCGTGCCGTTTTATCCCGGCAACGTTATTTGTCACGTCGCCCTTTGTCCTGAGGTTGTCCAATTAAGTTAGTAAGCCACGTCAACGGGGGTAGAGGGGGTGTGTTGTGAGTGTTATTGTGACGCATTAAGCCGCGACGCCCGCGACACGAGGTGTTTATTGAGAGCGGTGCTAAATCAATTTCGACGTGGTTTCCCGTGATTTGCAAACGGATTCTGTGGTTTACATGGTTTGGTTAAAATTGGCGAATGGGCATGAGGCTTAATTGTCTAGTGCTAAATAGCGCTACTTGCTTTCGGTGGTGAGTAAGTTCCTCAGGGTTCCTGAGATGCATGCCTGTGACTGTGTCGATCGTGCCTGAGACCTACATTTATCTTTTGATCTCAACACAACGAATCCTCGTCCAACATTGCACGTAGAACCGATGACCGTTGGGGCGGAAAGGTTCTCGAGTGGCGACCACGTACCGGAAAGCGCAGCGTGGGCAGGCCCCCCACAAGGTGGACCGATAACCCAATAAAGGTCGCGGGAGTCCGCTGGACGCGGGTGGCGTAGCACCGGTCATTGTAGCAATCTTTGGGCTATGTCCAACCGTGGACGTCTTTCGGCTAATATGATGATGACAACGAATCCTCAAATATAAGGGGAGGCATTGAAACAGGTGTACTTTGCTTATACTTCTTTCTTACGGCACAGCGGCACACTCATCTGGGAGAGCTCTACAGATGCTAAAGGGGTGTTAATCGTGCAAAAACGAGCAATCCGTACACTTGTTGGAGTAAAACATAGGCACCCTTGTAGAGAACTCTTAAAATCTCAACGCATTATGACGCACTACTCACAATACTTATTTGACTGTTTGTTATTTGTAAGAAACAATATTTCACAGTTTTTGCGTGTTGATTTGCCGGGGAAACAACTTCGTTCTACTGGGCGCTTAAGAACGGTTCCTCGTCGCATGGCGCTTTCAACAAAGAACCCCCGCGTCATCGTACCTACTTATTATGAACACTTACCGGCCAATCTAAAGAATGAACCATATGACGAAACATTCCGGCGCAAACTGAGAAATGTTTCGTTGGAAAACCCTCTGTACTCCGTCAATGAGTACATGGAAATGACTTTTTAATTGTTTGTTTTGTGTTCATAAATTGACATTTATTATTGTTAAAATTGACATTTTATCATTGTTAACTTAATATTTATCAACGTTATGAACTATTTTTAGTATTCTATTATGTACTATATATAGAGTAATATAATAATTTGTATTTGCAGTTGACTAATTAAGTTTTTATTATTAAAATGGACGAACGTGGTAGAAATTCTTGTAAACTTGACATTTTATGCAAATTTATATTGTAATTTTTATCGTATAATAAATAAATCTAATCTAATCTAATCTAAGGTCGGCAGCGCGCTTGCATCTCTTCTGGAGTACTGCTGATGACCATGAGGCAGGCCGTGTGCCGGTTTGCCACCGTAGAACAAAAAAGATATGCTAACACATACTTCTACTCGTGTTAGGCTACAGCGGAATGTTATCTCGTTTATCAAGCTTATAGTTCAAGTTACCAGAAGTGCCTTAATGTTATGGAAAAGTACTGCCAGAGTAATATTACTACTAACTGCTCCTAATGACGGGTAAATACTCGTAGTGTTGAATTTAAGGTTGTGGAAATCCAGAGCCCCCGTCGAATGTGCTGTTAATAATGACGGCCTGCATTGGTCCCATAAGCGGTCAACATACTTATTATGTATCTACTTATACCTACTGCTTATTGTCAGATAGGCTATAAGACAGATGGTGGTATAAAACAGTTTTAAGACTCAATAGTTATGGCTCCATTGTACTCGGACTGAATATTGATTAAGCGAAACACCATCAATTAATGAATCGGCATTATTCAGTATGTACGTAATTAATAGAATTGCCTGACCGTCACGAACGTGTACCTTGTGTCTCATCACGGCCTCATCTCAACTCGCCACTCAACAATACGTAACGTAAGTAACGTAACTATAGACCAGACTTATACCTTGTACTATTATCTATTCTGTGCTTATACTGGGCCGGCAAAGACAAATTGACGAAGCTTTGTGAATATTAAGCCAGGATTAACTCGATTAATCGTTTTGTACTTATGTTGTTTCATTTCATTACATTGTTTACAGACTAATTGGACTGTCAATGTAATCAATAGACCTTATTGGTTTTTAGACGAAGGTAATGAGGTGGTTATGAGTTATACTTATACTGGTATATATAAGAGATTTTGTACGCAGACTGTAGACTGTATGATACGGTACGGAACCCTCGGTGCGCGAGAAAGACTCGCACGCGACCGCCGGTTTTTGCGTTTTATTGTCTACGCGCTAAAAACAGTTATAAAGAGGTATTAGGCATAAAGTATTGGGCATGTGCTTGTTGAAATTATGCAAGGTATACTATTTTCGGTTCTCTATTGGATCGCATAAAATCATTTGGAATAATAGAATAACGCATATTTTTTATAAGCCGAATTAGCGCTAAGATTAAAATTAAAAAGCATAAACGTACATAGCATAATCACCACAAAGACTTACATCAGATAGCATAAATACAAAAAGTCATAATAATTACTTGGCATCATTACAAAACGCATAAAAATGTATTGTCCGAATGTTTATTGTGTCGAAGTTTTTTTTTAGAATGATTGATGTGCATAACTTTGATGTTTCTAAATGCAGGTTGGATCTGGTCAGAATTGCCTATTACTTAAATTACTTATGACCCGCCCTCATGTCGACGGAGCCCCGCTTCGCGGGGCCCCTATTTCTGCTCTGAGGGACAAAAGGCAACTAACGAACCTATTCTAAATGAAGGTTTGCTCTCCTGAGAATTGCCTAATACTTGAATAACCTATGACCCGCCCTCATGTCGACGGAGCCCCAACCGCTTCGCGCGGCCCCTATTTCTGCTCTGAGGGATAAAAGGCAACTAACGAACTTATCTTATTTATCTAGATGTAGGTCGGGTCTGCTCAGAGTTTAAAAATAGTATAGGTGGTTTAGCTAATTTAATAATAGGCAAAATAATCACTATGACAATGAAAATTAGGACTATTACTTTTTAGGTAATTCGATGTTTGAGTAATCAATATTAGGATAAACATACTTTAAGTATACACTATATTAAATGATTTAAAATAAATAATAAATGCTTGCTAGCAACGAAACTGTGTTTTATTAATTTATAAAACAGAAATTATGCTTTTCAAAAGATATGATAAATAATAATTGGCCCATACAATAGTATGGGCTAATAATTATTGAATGAATACAAATTAGTCCAAGTAAAAATATTCTAAAACCGTAGTATGCCAAACAAAGTATTAGGCCAAAGTATTATTATGCGACAGTATTATTATGCCAATAGAAATTATGCCAAATCAATTATGCGAAACTATATTAGTTGAAATAAAATTATGCCAATTGAGGGGATCCCACTATTTTCGTACAGGAGTTTCCGGATATTCCTTCTTATGACGCCAATAAGTGCTGCTCGAAGGTCACGAGAAGAGACGTATACCACGGGGCACGTGCGAACCAGCCCCCTTATTCTGTAACTTGTTTTAAGCTCACCTCAACGCTCACCCACAAATATATGACACCGCGATGCGTAGTAACTAAGCATAGGCAGAGGTCTAGTTTCGAGACGGGTTAACGGCGGGGTGAGGTGAGCCGCATTAGCGTGTAGCGAATAACAGCCACTGCATCGAGCGTTGCTGTGGTACAATAATATCGTTGATGGTGTTTGACGCCAACCGTTTTTTAGTGTCATAGATAATTTTATCCCGAGTGCTCTCAGTCATGTTTAGCCGTTTTTGAAATGTTAGACTTTGAAATGAAAATTTCGGGGGTTTTTCAACATTTCTTAGTTGTAGTTATACAAAATATTGCGATGCGTGCTTCTGTTAAGTGATGCATCAGATGTTAAAGATTACTACGCGGATGATCATAATTTTGGCTCCTTGCCTGGAATCTCTGGAGCAAGCAGTCATATTTAATTGATGAGAGGCAGAACAATGCAAAATAGTCTAATAATTTGTTGACGTACTCAATAAGTACAAAGTATTCTAGAAATAATGCTCAGATTATACTGCCTCAGCTGAGGCGAGCTGTGCGTATACAGCGAATGTCAGCGTCAAAAAACATCGTCCGTTATATCACCGGACATTATTAGTGTCACAGTATAGAAGACAGTAAATAAACATCGAACAAAGGTACATGGTACATCGCACGGCTGCACACATGCGCGCGTGTTCGGTACGCACGCACACATAGCCTTCGGGAATGATGAAGAATGCTTCAAATTTCAATCGGGGACGCGCCGTTGCCGTGTTCGCTCGCTCTCACTCGCTAACATGTCGTCGTCGACGTCGTCCTTTCGGAAACGTGTGTACAGAGGGGCTACCAGGAAGTGAAAACGAAATTCGTTCGTGTATCTCTCTCTCTGTCGCATTTGCTAGTTCGAGCGACAGGGAGGGAGATACTCGAACGAAGTTCGTTTTCACTTCCCGCTAGCCCCACCTCTGTGAACCTGGCCCCCCACCTTGGCCGATTTTTTTTTCTTTTTTTTTTCTGGAAGAATTTTGTTTGTAGTTGATTGTAGTGAAAAGCATTTCGTTTGTAGTTGCACGAAAAAAAAATGGGGGGCCCTGAAAAAATACCCAGCCCCCCACTTTAAAAAACCTTTATTTTGGTGATTGAATCTTGTTCAGAATCGTTTGTAGTTGATTGTAGTGAAAAGCATTTCGTTTGTAGTTAAACGGATAAAAAATGGGGGGGTCCCGAAAAAATACCCAGCCCCCCACTTAAAAAAACCTTTATTTTGGTGATTGAATCTTGTTCAGAATCGTTTGTAAGTGATTGTAGTGAAAATCATTTCGTTTGTAGTAACACGAATTACAAATGGGGGGGTCCCGAAAAAATACCCAGCCAGCCCCACTTTAAAAAACCTTTATTTTGGTGATTGAATCTTGTTCAGAATCGTTTGTAGTTGATTGTAGTGAAAAGCATTTCGTTTGTAGTTAAACGGATAAAAAATGGGGGGGTCCCGAAAAAATACCCAGCCCCCCACTTAAAAAAACCTTTATTTTGGTGATTGAATCTTGTTCAGAATAGTTTGTAGTTGATTGTAGTAAATATCATTTCGTTTGTAGTAACACGGATTACAAATGGGGGGTCCCGAAAAAATACCCAGCCCCCCACTTCAAAAAACCTTTATTTTGGTGATTGAATCTTGTTCAGAATCGTTTGTAAGTGATTGTAGTGAAAATCATTTCGTTTGTAGTAACACGAATTACAAATGGGGGGGTCCCGAAAAAATACCCAGCCAGCCCCACTTTAAAAAACCTTTATTTTGGTGATTGAATCTTGTTCAGAATCGTTTGTAGTTGATTGTAGTGAAAAGCATTTCGTTTGTAGTTAAACGGATAAAAAATGGGGGGGTCCCGAAAAAATACCCAGCCCCCCACTTAAAAAAACCTTTATTTTGGTGATTGAATCTTGTTCAGAATAGTTTGTAGTTGATTGTAGTAAATATCATTTCGTTTGTAGTAACACGGATTACAAATGGGGGGTCCCGAAAAAATACCCAGCCCCCCACTTTAAAAAACCTTTATTTTGGTGATTGAATCTTGTTCAGAATCGTTTGTAGTTGATTGTAGTGAAAAGCATTTCGTTTGTAGTTAAACGGATAAAAAATGGGGGGGTCCCGAAAAAAATCTTAGCCCCCCACTTTGAAAAAAAAATACTTTGGGGATTGAATCTTGTTTAGAATCGTTTGTAGTTGATTGTAGTGAAAATCATTTCGTTTGTAGTAACACGGATAACAAATGGGGGGGTCCCGAAAAAATACCCAGCTCCCCACTTTAAAAAACCTTTATTTTGGTGATTGAATCTTGTTCAGAATCGTTTGTAGTTGATTGTAGTGAAAAGCATTTCGTTTGTAGTTAAACGGATAAAAAATGGGGGGTCCCGAAAAAAACCTCAGCCCCCCACTTTAAAAAATGAATACTTTGGGGATTGAATCTTGTTCAGAATCGTTTGTAGTTGATTGTAGTGAAAATCATTTCGTTTGTAGTAAAACGGATTACAAATGGGGGGGTCCCGAAAAAAACCTCAGCCCCCCACTTTGAAAAAAAAATACTTTGGTGATTGAATCTTGTTCACAATCGTTTGTAGTTGATTGTAGTGAATATCATTTCGTTTGTAGTAACACGGATTACAAATGGGGGGGTCCCGAAAAAAACCTCAGCCCCCCACTTTAAAAAAGGATTACGAATGGGGGGGTCCCAAAAAAAACCTCAGCCCCCGATAAAAAAAAAAAAAAATGGCGGTTAAACCTTGTTCAGAATCGTTTGTAGATGATTGTAGTGACAAGCATTTTGTTTGTAGTTGCACCAAAAACAAATGGGGAGCCCTAAAAAAATTCAAGCCCCCTACTTTAAAAAACGTAATTATGGTGATTGAATCTTGTTCAAAATCGTTTGTAGCTGATTGTAGTGAAAAGTATTTCGTTTGTAGTTGCACGAAAAAAAATTGGGAGGCCCTGAAAAAATACCCAGCCCCCCACTTAAAAAAACCTTTATTTTGGTTATTGAATCTTGTTCAGAATCGTTTGTAGTTGATTGTAGTGAATATCATTTCGTTTGTAGTAACACGGATTACAAATGGGGGGGTCCCGAAAAAATACCCAGCCCCCCACTTTAAAAAACCTTTATTTTGGTGATTGAATCTTGTTCAGAATCGTTTGTAGTTGATTGTAGTGAAAAGCATTTCGTTTGTAGTTAAACGGATAAAAAATGGGGGGGTCCCGAAAAAAATCTTAGCCCCCCACTTTGAAAAAAAAATACTTTGGGGATTGAATCTTGTTTAGAATCGTTTGTAGTTGATTGTAGTGAAAATCATTTCGTTTGTAGTAACACGGATAACAAATGGGGGGGTCCCGAAAAAATACCCAGCCCCCCACTTTAAAAAACCTTTATTTTGGTGATTGAAGCTTGTTCTGAATCGTTTGTAGTTGATTGTAGTGAAAAGCATTTCGTTTGTAGTTAAACGGATAAAAAATGGGGGGTCCCGAAAAAAACCTCAGCCCCCCACTTTAAAAAATGAATACTTTGGGGATTGAATCTTGTTCAGAATCGTTTGTAGTTGATTGTAGTGAAAATCATTTCGTTTGTAGTAAAACGGATTACAAATGGGGGGGTCCCGAAAAAAACCTCAGCCCCCCACTTTGAAAAAAAAATACTTTGGTGATTGAATCTTGTTCACAATCGTTTGTAGTTGATTGTAGTGAAAATCATTTCGTTTGTAGTAACACGGATTACAAATGGGGGGGTCCCGAAAAAAACCTCAGCCCCCCACTTTAAAAAAGGATTACGAATGGGGGGGTCCCAAAAAAAACCTCAGCCCCCGATAAAAAAAATAAAAAATGGCGGTTAAACCTTGTTCAGAATCGTTTGTAGATGATTGTAGTGACAAGCATTTTGTTTGTAGTTGCACCAAAAACAAATGGGGAGCCCTAAAAAAATTCAAGCCCCCTACTTTAAAAAACGTAATTATGGTGATTGAATCTTGTTCAAAATCGTTTGTAGCTGATTGTAGTGAAAAGTATTTCGTTTGTAGTTGCACGAAAAAAAATTGGGAGGCCCTGAAAAAATACCCAGCCCCCCACTTTCAAAACCCTTTATTTTGGTGATTGAATCTTCTTCCAAATCGTTTGTAGTTGATTGTAGTGAAAAGCATTTCGTTTGTAGTTACACGGAAAAGAAATGGGGTTTCCAGAAATTATTCAGATATAGAGTCTCGCTTATTTTCGATTATATTCACTTGATTTTGTTTGTAGTGGCAGTAGTTTCGTTTTTCGCTGTTACACGGAAAAATAATGGGTGGGTCACGAAGAAAACCTCAGCCCCCCACGTTAAAAAAAATCTTTGATGATTGAATCTTGTTCCAAATCGTTTGTAGTTGATTGTAGTGAAAAGCATTTCGTTTGTAGTTGCACGAAAAAAAATTGGGGGGCCCTGAAAAAATACCCAGCCCCCCACTTTCAAAACCCTTTATTTTGGTGATTGAATCTTCTTCCAAATCGTTTGTAGTTGATTGTAGTGAAAAGCATTTCGTTTGTAGTTACACGGAAAAGAAATGGGGTTTCCAGAAATTATTCAGATATAGAGTCTCGCTTATTTTCGATTATATTCACTTGATTTTGTTTGTAGTGGCAGTAGTTTCGTTTTTCGTTGTCTACATATTTTCGTTTGTAGTAATTTAACTTTGTGAATAGTAAGATGGTTCGTTTTTAGTTAGGTACCTATCTACGAAAGTGTTAGAGACATATTTGTGTTTGTAGTACTCACTTTTTTTGTACTGGCAAAGGTGCGTTTGTAGCTTTCCATTTACGTACTTCAGAGATAGAGATCTGATCTATATTCGTTTGTAGTGACTTCATTTTGTTTGAAGTGGCGATGGTTCATTTCTTTTTTAAGTTTTCGAGTCTTAATTATTTTCGTTTGTAGTGAATTTATTTTGTTAGCAATGGCGAAAGTTTGTTTGTAGGGGCCCATTTACGTACTTTAGAGATGGAGTCTTACCTATTTTAATTGTATTAACTTGAATTTGTTAGAACATGCAAATATTTGTTTAACATTGGGCATAAACGTACTTCGGATATAGAGTCTTAATATCTTCGGATATAAAATTTGATTCAAAATGTTTTGTAGTTGACTGCAGGGAAAAGCATTGCGTTTGTAGTTATATGGAAAAGAAATGGGGTGTTCATAAATTATTCAGATATAGAGTCTCATTTATTTTCGATTATACTGACTTGATTTTGTTTGTAGTGGCAGTAGTTTCGTTTTTCGCCGTCTGCATATATTCGTTTGTAGTAATTTAACTTTGTGAATAGTAAGATGGCTCGTTTTTGGTTAGGTACCTATCTACGAAAGTGTTAGACATATTTGTGATTGTAGTAACTTACTTTTGTTTGTACTGGCAAAGGTGCGTTTGTAGTTTTCCATTTACGTATTTCAGAGATAGAGTCTGATCTATATTCATTTGTAGTGACTTCATTTTGTTTGAAGTGGCGATGGTTCATTTCTTTTTTAAGTTTCTGAGACAAAGTCTTAATTTTTTTTCCTTTTTAGTGACTATATTTTTTAAGCAATGGCGAAGGTTTGTTTGTGGGGGCCCATTTACGTACTTTAGAGATGGAGTCTTACTTATTTTGTTTGATGTAACTTAAATTTGTTAGAACATGCGAATATTCGTTTAACTACTTCGGATACAGAGTCTTAATAGCTTCGGATATAAAATTTGATTCAGAATGTTTTGTAGTTGATTGTAGGGAAAAGCATTGCGTTTGTAGTAACACGGAAAAGTAATGGGGTGTCCAGAAATTATTCAGATATAGAGTCTCGCTTATATTCGATTATATTGACTTGATTTTGTTTGTAGTGGCAGTGGTTTCGTTTTACGCTGTCTACATATTTTCGTTTGTAGTAACTTACTTTTGTTTGTACTGGCGTAGGTGCGTTTGTAGTTTTCCATTTACGTAGTTCAAATCAGAGATAGAGTCTGACTTATATTCATTTGTAGTGACTTCATTTTGTTTGAAGTGGCGATGGTTCAGTTCTTTTTTAAGTTTCTGAGACATAGTCTTAATTTTTTAGTGAAAAGCATTTCGTTTGTAGGTAAACGGATAAAAAATGGGGGGGTCCCGAAAAAAATCTTAGCCCCCCACTTTGAAAAAAAATATATTTGGGGATTGAATCTTAATCAGAATCGTTTGTAGTTGATTGGAATGAAAAGCATTTCGCATGGGCGGGTCCCGAAAAAAATCTTACCCCCCCACTTTAAAAAAAGAATATTTTGGGGATTGAATCTTATTCAGAATCGTTTGTTGTTGATTGTAGTGAAAATCATTTCGTTTGTAGTAACACGGATTACAAATGGGGGGGTCCCGAAAAAATACCCAGCCCCCACTTTAAAAAACCTTTATTTTGGTGATTGAATCTTGTTCAGAATCGTTTGTAGTTGATTGTTATGAAAAGCATTTCGTTTGTAGTTAAACGGATAAAAAATGGGGGGTCCCGAAAAAAATCTTAGCCCCCACTTTGAAAAAAAAAATACTTTGGGGATTGAATCTTGTTCAGAATCGTTTGTAGTTGATTGTAGTGAAAGTCATTTCGTTTGTAGTAGCACGGATTACAAATGGGGGGTCCCGAAAAAAACCTCAGCCCCCCACTTTGAAAAAAAAAATACTTTGGTGATTGAATCTTGTTCAGAATCGTTTGTAGTTGATTGTAGTGAAAATGATTTCGTTCGTAGTAACACGGATTACAAATGGGGGGGTCCCGAAAAAAACCTCAGCCCCCCACTTTAAAAAAAGAATACTTTGGGGATTGAATCTTGTTCAGAATCGTTTGTAGTTGATTGTAGTGAAAGTCATTTCGTTTGTAGTAGCACGGATTACAAATGGGGGGTCCCGAAAAAAACCTCAGCCCCCCACTTTGAAAAAAAAATACTTTGGGGATTGAATCTTGTTCAGAATCGTTTGTTGTTGATTGTAGTGAAAATCATTTCGTTTGTAGTAACACGGATTACAAATGGGGGGGGTCCCGAAAAAAACCTCAGCCCCCCACTTTGAAAAAAAAATACTTTGGGGATTGAATCTTGTTCAGAATCGTTTGTTGTTGATTGTAGTGAAAATCATTTCGTTTGTAGTAACACGGATTACAAATGGGGGGGGGTCCCGAAAAAAACCTCAGCCCCCCACTTTGAAAAAAAAATACTTTGGTGATTGAATCTTGTTCAGAATCGTTTGTAGTTGATTGTAGTGAAAATGATTTCGTTTGTAGTAGCACGGATTACAAATGGGGGGTCCCGAAAAAAACCTCAGCCCCCCACTTTGAAAAAAAAAATACTTTGGTGATTGAATCTTGTTCAGAATCGTTTGTAGTTGATTGTAGTGAAAATGATTTCGTTCGTAGTAACACGGATTACAAATGGGGGGGTCCCGAAAAAAACCTCAGCCCCCCACTTTAAAAAAAGAATACTTTGGGGATTGAATCTTATTCAGAATCGTTTTTTGTTGATTGAAGTGAAAATCATTTCGTTTATAATAACACGGATTACGAATGGGGGGGGGTCCAAAAAAAAACCTCAGCCCCCGATTAAAATTAAAATGGCGGTTAAACCTTGTTCAGAATCGTTTGTAGTTGATTGTAGTGACAAGCATTTTGTTTGTAGTTGCACCAAAAACAAATGGGGGGCCCTAAAAAAATTCAAGCCCCCTTTAAAAAACGTAATTTTGGTGATTGAATCTTGTTCAAAATCGTTTGTAGTTGCTTGTAGTTAAAAGCATTTCGTTTGTAGTTACACGGAAAAAAATGGGTGGGTCCCGAAGAAAACCTCAGCCCCCCACGTTAAAAAAAAATACTTTGATGATTGAATCTTGTTGCAAATCGTTTGTAGTTGATTGTAGTGAAAAGCATTTCGTTTGTAGTTGCACGAAAAAAAAATGGGGGGCCCTGAAAAAATACCCAGCCCCCCACTTTAAAAACCCTTTATTTTGGTGATTGAATCTTGTTCCAAATCGTTTGTAGTTGATTGTAGTGAAAAGCATGTCGTTTGTAGTTACACGGAAAAGAAATGGGGTTTCCAGAAATTATTCAGATATAGTCTCGCTTATTTTAGATTATATTCACTTGATTTTGTTTGTAGTGGCAGTAGTTTCGTTTTTCGCTGTCTACATATTTTCGTTTGTAGTAATTTAACTTTGTGAATAGTAAGATGGTTCGTTTTTAGTTAGGTACCTATCTACGAAAGTGTTAGAGACATATTTGTGTTTGTAGTAACTTACTTTTTTTTGTACTGGCAAAGATGCGTTTGTAGTTTTCCATTTACGTACTTCAGAGATAGAGATCTGATCTATATTCGTTTGTAGTGACTTCATTTTGTTTGAAGTGGCGATGGTTCATTTCTTTTTTAAGTTTTCGAGTCTTAATTATTTTCGTTTGTAGTGACTTTATTTTGTTAATGGCGAAGGTTTGTTTGTAGGGGTCCATTTACATACTTTAGAGATGGAGTCTTACCTATTTTGTTTGTATTAACTTGAATTTGTTAGAACATGCGAATATTTGTTTAACATTGGGCATAAACGTACTTCGGATATAGAGTCTTAATATGTACGGATATAAAATTTGATTGAAAATGTTTTGTAGATGATTGTAGGGAAAAGCATTGCGTTTTTAGTTACACGGAAAAGAAATGGGGTGTCCAGAAATTATTCAGATATAGAGTCTCATTTATTTTCGATTATATTGACTAGATTTTGTTTGTAGTGGCACTAGTTTCGTTTTTCGCCGTCTACATATTTTCGTTTGTCTTCTCGTTTTTCGTTTTTCTTTGTCAGGGATTTCATCTAAGGCAAACATCTTTTGGCAATCAGGATGACCGCTTCGGGTACACAATGCCTGGTTTCCGGCATCCTCTATGTCCAGATTGAGGTGACGTCCTGCGGACATGGTTTTTATAATGTCCTCACTTTTACATTGAAAGGACGTGGTAGACTGCTGCGTAATGTGGCCGTCGCATTCACTGCTTCTAACAAACCGGCCATTCCACTCTGATAAATGAGAATGGGGTTTATATATAGAGCAAGGGAACGCACTTGGTTACCTTTAAGCCAAAAGTCAGGCATTTTATGACCTTCTCGATGGACGGTACGGTACGCCGTGTAAAATTTAATTCTGCAGCAATTGAGATATGTTAATTGTGCAATCGAGAGTATCATTTTGTATTGGCTGAGTAGCAATCAGGATCGAACCTCGCGTTTCGTATAATTTCGCTGTCACACCCGTTTTTGGGAGCGTTTGCAGAAATTGACCGACAGAGGGGTGTCATTTAATGAATACTTAATAATAATTTATTGCTCTGCATGGTTGCATCGAAATGAACAGTAATTTCGAATATTGATTATTTTATTGGTAATCGCTAATGGCAACATTTTGAAACATATGAAGGTATTTTTCAAAATATTGCCATTAGCGATCAGATGCAAAGTTGTGAATTTTAAGAGTTTAAAATGAGTTATTTCCATGTCAGGACCATACTTGCCAGATTAAAGAGAGAGGCAATAGCCGGACACACCTTAGCTAGCCGCGTTTCCATGTCTTGACTGACTTCGTGATTATACTGTAAGTATTCAACAACAACATGACAAAATTTTCTTTTTTGTACCTACTCAATTGTCAGATCAAATCAGTATTAATAATATCAAATAACACAAGATAATCGAGAAGGAGTTATTATAATATTTAAGTGGCATTACTTATAATCAACTAATTGATTGTACTGATTGATTAATTGGTAAGTATTTTTTGGTTTCGTGTTTTTTTTTGTTAATTGTTAATGTTAGTGATTAGTTACATTATATATATTATTCAAATTAATACAAAGCAATCGATAAGTGATTCATTTCTATCGAACAAAGCTCTACGAAATCACGGCGTGCAGAGAAAATTCTTATTGTTTTAACCGTGTTCACGCGTTTAAATGAATTGATGATTTTATTGGTGGATTCATTGAGTTCCTTTTTTTTTCATTTTTTGTTCGTTATAGATCAAACTAGTATTCTGGACTACTAGTAGAGGCATCATGCGAGGCTGTGGGTTTGATTGAATCTGGACATACAATAGCACATGCAAGCTTTGTTGATGCCGAAGCGTTCTTGATGAGGCCGGCAGAACTTTTGCTTTCAGAACATTTTGCTGATTTATAAGTTAGCCCCTCGTAAAACAATTTGCCAGGAATTACATCAAAGGCAAACTGCTTTTGACAATCAGGATGACCGCTTCGGGTATACAATGCTTCGTTTCCGGCATCCCTAAAAGCAACGGATCGGGCATTAATTGACCTTCTCAAGGGACGTTACGCCGTTTCAAACATAATTCTGTAGCAAGTGTGATATATTAATTGTACAATCGAGAGTACCTACTCTACCTACCTATACCTATATTGTTTTTATGGCTGAGTAGTAGTGAGGATAGAACCTCGCGTTTCGTATAATTTGGCTGTCACACCCTTTTTCGAGAGCGTTTGCAGAAATTGACCGGAAGAGGGGTTAAGTTTGGTCGAAAGATATTCGGCAATGTTATGCATGTTGATAATTTTATTGGTAACCTTCATAGGTTTTAAAATGTTGCCATTAACAAGCAATGGCAAATTTGTTATTCATGAATTTCGGGCGTTGATGAATGATTTCAAATGAAATGAAAATGAAAATGAAATGAAATGAAAATGAAAATGAAAAATATTTATTTGCATAGACACAGTGCAGGGATGTTTAAATATATTATGGTCATGTGTATCTAGCTTGCATGCAAGCGTGCAAATATGTGAATGTCAATTAAATTATCAAAAAGTCCAACGAGAATTAAAATAACTATACAATGTCAAATTGAATTAATATACATTATTTACATAATAGGCATAATCATAAAATCAATCAATGTCAGGACATGCTGTCAGATAGAGCGCTTTGCGCTCCGCAGAACTTTGTTTTTTTTTACATAATCTGTTCGTTATAGATGCTAATTGTGCAATCGAGGATTTTGTATCGGCTGCGTAGCAATCAGGATCGAACCTCGCGTTCCGTATAATTTGGCTGTCACACCCGTTTTTGGGAGCGTTTGCAGAAATTGACCGACAGAGGGGTGTCATTTAATAATAGTTTATTGCTCTGCATGGTTGCATCGAAATGAACAGTAATTTCGAATATTGATTATTTTATTGGTAATCGCTAATGGCAACATTTTGAAACATATGAAGGTATGTTTCAAAATATTGCCATTAACGATCAGATGCAAAGTTGTGAATTTTAAGAGTTTAATAGTAGATTGTATGACAAGGGTCTAAAGTAAGCCATATTACCACGAGATGGATATTTTCCCGAACGAAGTGAGGGGAAATAGTTCGAGGGGTAGTATGGCTTTTAGACCAGAGTTATACACTCTACTTTTCACTTCGACTACGAGAAAATAGTAAAAACAAAGATTATCCATCCACAATCAACAATTCTACCAAGGCGAAAAAATTGTTCAATTTGGCGCCATTCTTTTTAATAAACTGTTTTGACACAGATACAAAATATTCACAAGACGAATAAACGCCTCTGACCGTCTAATAGCGGCGTAAGGTAACGGCACCTATTACCGTGGTACGCGAGGTAGTTTTCAAATGATTATAAAAAATGATGGGTATGAAAGCTCCTTAACGTCCTAGATGATTTTTTTATTGAAGAGTGGTTATTTAACTTTCAGAGTCGTAACTTTTTGAACCAATTTTAGTTTATTATATTTGATAAAATAATTATTGAAACCACGAAAGGAGAATCTTCTATTACCGTGGTAATGGATGGGATGTGATTCTATTACCGCGAAATTAGCTTTTATTACCGAGGGTACAAAAAGCAGCAATTTTCTACCATCGGTAATAGTAACCTGATACACAATTCGGCACCCAATATCGAGGGTTAAATCATATTCATGACTTTGGTTCCGTACTATATAAAAATAAAGAAAACCGTAAAACGTGCCTACTTTGCACCAAAATTTGCTCCAAATTTCGGAAATTTCGTTTTTTTCGGAAAATTATTATAAAATGATATGTCGTTATGTACATCATTTAAAAGTAGATTATCCCTACTATCGTATTACAATGCTCTTATAAAGCCGCAATCACGTTATATATATATATATAAAAACATACATTTAGGAGCAATGTTATCCAGTGTTTGGGTAACTTTGCCTCTGAATTTAACTTGTCCCAAAATTAATACTTTTAAGTGTTTGGCGCAGTTTTACACAGTCGTCAATCAAACAATGCACAATTTATAATCATACCTGCCCATTTTTGTGTAAATTTGAAGAAAAACTAAAAAACTAAAAAATATTAGGAACAAAGAAAAACGGACATTTAGTTGAAGTGTTTAATTTTTATTATAATTACGAAATTGTTCAGTATTGGTATTGTTTCACTCAGACAAAAACCAACAAGAACCAAAAACAGTTTTCTAAAATATAGAACTAGGATATATAACAATCATTTTTTTTTTAACGATGATTATGAGGTTTTTTTGGTTAGAGTATTCCAGGTACTAGTTTCCGGTTCATTATCTATAGTCGCCCAGTGAAGCCAGATCAGAAGAGGAGTGGTGAGTAGACATGTTAACACCTTCCGCATAGGAACTCTCTCACCTATCACTATATCAATTCTGCGACGAACACGTTTTGAAGTGGCTGTGGAAAAAGAAATTCTACCATTTTCGTAATTTTTTATAATAAAAACTTTATGAGTCAACTGTAAATACAAAATATGATATTATTCTAATACTATTTAGTTAAAAATGCCACAATCTTTTACTATTTATAAACATAATTAACTTCATGAGGTAACTATGTCCAGGATCAAAGTTACCCCAACACGTGGTGCAAAGTAGGTACTTGAAAAATAATTTGAGATTAAGCCTCGAAAGAATTGGAAACTACTAGAAATACTGTATACAATGAGTAGCCTATTAAATACAAGAACACTTCAAAACATATTTATCGCCAATCGATGACAACTTGCTGAGATGGAAGTAGCTTTTTCCCGTATTTTTTTTAACAAATTTTCGTAGCGGCACTGTGCGTCGTCTGACAGAAAGAGGAAATAGCGGAACGAAACTTTGACTTTCAGTGTTGCCACTTGATTGCCCAGTGTAACAAATGCGTTTAGAAATGTTGCTGTATTAACCATAGACATCGACTTATAAGGGCATGAAACTAAATATAAAATTGGAGCACATTTACCTCGTGGGGAGCAAAGTAGGCACGTTTTACGGAACATAAAACATACTTAAATCAACAAAATGATGTCCACTGGTTATAAGAATAACTACTACTTGCATAAATAGCAGGTAAAGACTACCTTTTATTAAATCACACTTACATTACATTATACTATGGGTTCGGTATTTTGTATTCGAAGATTAAATAAATAAATTACGGGGTATTATAAAAAACCTAATAAGTACAATACTGAGCATACTAACAGGCTAAATGACTCAAAAACAATATTTTGCGTTTTGTGTAGGTAAGTATAACACCTTTATCTATACTTATGTGTCGTTTCCGGGTTGTTTGAATGTTTTAGGACTTTATTTAATTTACAAATTTTGCTGGGATATGTTATTATCTCCGTTCACCACACGTCTTAATAATACGAACCAGAGAAATCAATTTTATCAAATGAAATTGTACGAACGGAACCCTATATGATTTATTTTAAGAGAAAACTTAAATGTCACTCGGTAATAGATACTTCTTTTTAACCTATTACCGACCCAAACAAATATTAAATGGGTCGGTAAAAAATTCCCATAGTTACTATTACCGATTGTTGTGGGATCTTACCATCGGTGATAGACTTAATTTGGAATTTTTTAAAATCTAATTCCGATCCATAAAAACTTTTGGATACCATTGTATTTTCATTACAAATCAAACATACATATTACAAGCTTGATATTAAACCAAAATCACATAACTGGTAAGTAAATACAGTTAATTTGTACGATATTTAAACGACATGACAAAATAAGGGTTTCCATAGAAACTGCAGATTCAGTACTAAAGTTTTGGTTAAAAATTAAGGGTTTGTTGGATACTTTCCATACCACGGAAATAGTTCTTTAATAGCGTCAATAGATCAAGATTCGAATAGTTATAAGAGATTTTATAATCGATGACATATAAAAAAGATAAAGCACAAAGAAGCAGATCGCCGACTTAACTATTACCGTGGTATGCCACGGTATTAGTTTCCCCAACTAAAAATGGCGTCTATCACCGCTGTATTTTATATTCCATTTTAAATGAATTTCCAGGCCAAAAAATATATAACGAGTACGCAAAAGTTGTGCAGAAAACTATAGATGACCATTTAAAATCCATAGCATTTGTTCAATTGTCATAGGTATTGCGTGAAATAATAAATAAGATTCGGGTATACTTACCAGTGACGCCATGCGTTTGTATGACACAACCTCTTCCTACGCCACCGTCGCAGAAACTGACGGATTGCGTGCCTGTTATTTCATTCACGTATAAAATTTGAAAATACGTTATGATCTACTGTGTGTATGCTGAAATTCGGCGAAATTTTAAAGCAGGGGAGTATTGTTTTACATTATCTATTGCCTTAAGTTAAGTATAAGTGAATAATTAGCCATATAATATAACCTCTTTGTTGATTATATACCAACCAAATTTAGAAAATCAATTAAGATTTATAACACCAGCTTTACAAAGTAACACTAGACCAAATTAGTGCATTTGTTCAATTTACATACATATATATATATATACAGATACAGTAATTTTAGTGTGCTTGTTGTATATTTAATTTAAGGATTTAGTTAGATTTTAACTGTTGACACAATTTTACAATTGTAAAGTTTATTAGTCCTTAGTACAATCTTCGACATAAAGGTCTAGTCCAGATATCAAACATTTTCAATATGTTTTCAGCCAACGCCTCCAAACCGTTTACACGCAGAGATGCTTTAATCAGCAAGTTGCAGCAAACTCAAAAAGATTTCAAATCGGCCACACAGCTTAATGAAAAGCTCCTACAGGAACGGGATGAGAGTGAAGAGGAGGTCTTGCGGGTCGTCAGGATGAACACAACTCTCAAAACTGAGCTCGCTAAGCAAGATCTTGTGTGCAAGGACCTGATGGCTGAGCGGGATGAACTTCAACTCTCCGTGGACCGGTTTCAGCAGTGCCAGGATATACACGAACAGGCATTACAACATATCCGGGACCTGGAGCAGCAGCTGGGGGAAATTGAGGCAAAACAGACAGACAATTGCAAGTATTGTTCCGGGCTGGCTGATAACAATTTAAGTATATTTGCTGAATTAAATAGTTGTGAGATAGACATAATGCACGATAGTATTATAAGTCCCCCTTTAGTTGAAACTATTGATCTGACCAATTCTGTTTGTATAGGGAGTAGAATTGATCAAAATATTATGATGAGAGGATCAAAGAAAGTAAAAAAATATTTGAGATTAAGTAGATTCATTAAGAAATCTAAGATTTTATTGAAACGCCACAAATCATGTTTCAAAGCAGTTTCATCTAGATATAATTATGCAGAATTGAATGAGCAGCTCTTAAACTGTCAAAGAGAACTAGACCGGGCAGTTATAGAATTAAGTAATCGCTCCGAAGAACTTACATCATTAGAAAAAAAGCTGGAGGACATTAGCGGCAAGCATGAACACTCAAATAAAGCCTTACATGAGTACATACGCTTTATGAATTGTGTTCTAGAACCGGGGAGCGGCATACCAGTGCACTTCGAGTCTCGTCGGGCACCGGGCCGTCCTTCCGGGTCATACCACGCCACCGCACCTGTCACCCCCGGGTCTGCACCGCGTGCGGCGCGATGGCCGCCGCTGTCGGGCCGAACCGAGCCCACACCGCCGCCACCGCAGAGCCACGCCGAGCTGGAGCCGCCGACGACGAGCGACGCCGACCTGGAGCCGCCGTCGACGAGCCACGCCGAGCTGGAGCCGCCGACGACGAGCCACGCTGAGCTGGAGCCGCCGACGACGAGCCACACCGAACCGAAGACGCCAGCGACGAGCCATGAGGAGCAAGGGCCGCCCACGTCGAGCCCCACCGCACCGCCCTCTCCCGCCGCGGCCGCCCGGCCGCGCCGCACCGTGCTGTACACGGACCAGGTGGGCGCCGGCCTCGGTGCGCTGCTGGCGGGCCACTTGGCGCAGAAGGTGACCAACAACTGTCTTCCAGGGGCCTCGGTCGATCGTTTGGCATCATGTATTGCCGCTGACGACTTCGATTGCCTCTCTACATTGGTAGTGTTCATCGGAGATACCTTAGGATGCACCGAGCGGGACGTCACCAAACTATGCGAGACTTAAATTGAAATTGACCAACTAGGAGTAAGCAAAATTATTTTTTGCGCACTGCCCTTTTCAGGGACCATGTCGGAAAAGCAATGTAAAAAAGTAGATTATTTCAATTCCATATTCTTTAGACTATCCATTTACAGCCGTACGATTTCGTATTTTGACACGAATAAATTTATAAAACATTTCGTCCTGACTCGTAAACGTACCTATCTACCAAGGAGGTACTTGCGCGATTGTGCTAAGCTGTTAGCATACAATATTGTAGACTCCGTCGTGATTAGCACGATGACTGATAGTTGTAAGGCGGACCCCGTGTTACGTTTTAGTAGCGTGGGATCTGGAAGGGAGCCGGAGCCGGCGGGTAATTTAAACTGACCACTCCGACAACGCGTGCTTGTGCTTCCACCGGCTCCCAACCCCTTGATAGCTGTAACACTAGTATTCATAAAGACAGTAATGTTATTAATATGGTACACCAAAATATACAGGGATTCCCTAGTAAGGAACTTGAAATTGACTTGTTTATACAATGCTCAGATATCCATATTCTTTGTATAACCGAGCACTGGCTTAAGGGTCATGAATTAATGTTTAATTTTAGCAATCATAGCATAGTAAGTTCATTTTCTAGAAAGTCATGTAGGCGTGGAGGTTCGTTGATAATGGTAAAACACAATTTGAAAAGTAAAGAACGTAAAGATATTGTTGACAAATCCATCGAGCGCCAAATAGAACTATCTTGTGTTGAGTTGGATCAATTCATAATTGTATGCGTATACAGACCCCCATCAGCGGATTACAGACTATTCGAGTCAGTTATGGATGAAGTGCTCAGTAGTATTTTCTTAAGTACTAAATGTGTTATTGTGTGTGGTGATTTCAATGTTAACTTACTCGAGAAATCGCCCCTGTGTGTGAGTTTAGTGAATACTTTTAAATCGTTCAACTTAGTGAACCTGTTTTGTGAACCTACTCGAATTACAGCAACCAGTGCAACATGTATAGATAACGTTTTCAGTAATGAGGATGCAATTAATAAATGTATTATAAACAAATTAAGTTCTGACCACTGCGGACAACAAGTCTCCTTCAGCGGGAAAACGGACGAAGTTTCACGAGACACCATGTGCAGACCTATTTCCGAAAAGAGATTAGATTTATTCAATCGTAATATTGTGAAACGATTACGTTATCTTCCATTTACACAGGAAAGTCCTAACCGTTTGTGTGATCATTTGTTTAACTGTATCAAAATGGAATTTGATGCCTGTTTTAATTTAAGGAAAATTCAAAGCAAGGTCAAGACTAAATTTAGCGACTGGGCTACCCCGGATATTCACGAGAAAAGACGCCGTCTCTACGACTTGTACGATTCGAGAACTATTGATAAGAGGCCGGAATTTCTAGAGTATGTTAAGAACTACTCGAAATCTTTTAAGTTAATGTGTGTCGCCGCTAAAGCCGATTACTTGTCAAGAAAGATTCAGAACTCCAAGGATAAGGTTAAAACTGTATGGCAAGTTATCAACACTGAAACTGGGAAACGCAAGATAAGAGATCCGCACTACAGCCTACGAATTGATGATACTTTAGTAAGTTCTGACCACGAAGTAGCGGATCATTTTGAGCGGTTCTTTTCTAACGTACCCGTTGAGACCACGAAGTCTTTAAACTCATCACCAGATGTCGCTGAATCGTTATTGATAGCAAATGTAACGGAATGTACAGAAATCTTTAGATTCAGTCACGTGACCCCACTTATTCTTATAAAAGCGTTTAAATTGTTGAACTTAAAGAAAACTGAAGATCTTTGGGGCCTTTCAGTCAAAGTATTACATTCCATTGTAGAATCAATTGCACCTTTCTTAGCTAATATTTTCAATAAATGTATTGATACTGGAGTATTTCCTGACCTCATGAAACACAGTAAAATTATCCCGTTGTTTAATCAGGAACGAAAACTGACCCTACCAACTTCAGGCCAATATCAATACTACCGGCACTAAGCAAAGTTTTTGAGAAGCTTATTCTCCATCAGCTTATGTCCCACTTTAGTTGCAATAAACTGCTCAATACCAACCAGTTCGGATTCACTAAGGGTCGCTCTACCACTGATGCCGGTGTGGTACTAATTAAACATATTTTTGATGCCTGGGAAGAGGCTCAAGATGCTATTGGAGTGTTCTGTGATTTATCAAAGGCATTTGATTGCGTTGATCACGAGAACTTAATCAGAAAGTTGAAACATTATGGAATTAAAAACGGTGCTCTTGATCTTGTGACATCGTATCTCTCGGAGAGAACACAACGAGTAGTCATCAATGGGACCCAATCAGCAGGGACAACTGTTGCTCTTGGTGTTCCCCAAGGCTCGATTCTGGGTCCGTTTCTGTTTCTGATTTACATCAATGACCTACCAAATATGTTGCAAGATAAACATGATATAGTGTTATTCGCAGACGACACGTCGCTTATCTTCAAGGTAGACAGGAAAGAGGAAAACTTCGATGATATTAATGATGCACTCAACACTGTTGTGAAATGGTTTACAGCAAATAATTTACTGCTAAATTCCAAGAAAACAAAGTGTATCAGATTCACTTTACCTAATGTCAAGCAGGTAAACAATACCAAGATCAAATTAAAGGGTGATGAACTGGAAATTGAAGATAGAACAGTGTTTTTAGGTATCACCTTGGACTCAAAACTACAATGGCAGGCACATATCACCGCCCTAGCCGGAAAACTTAGTTCGGCAGCCTATGCAGTAAGACGCATAAGACAGTTAACAAACGTTGAGACCGCCAGGCTGGTGTACTACAGTTACTTCCACAGTGTTATGTCCTACGGAATCCTGTTGTGGGGGAAAGCAGCTGATATCCAGACCATATTCGTGCTACAGAAACGCGCTGTACGTTCCATATACGAACTAAAAGCTCGAGAATCTCTCAGGTACAAATTTAAGGAGGCAAACATTCTTACTGTAGCATGCCAATACATTCTTGAGAATATCATGTATGTGCGAAAAAACCTTCACGAGTTCAAACTCAACAGCGATATCCACGACTACAACACCAGAAGTAAAAACAAGATCGCAGTGAAGGCCAGTCGTCTCCGCAAGGTTAGCACGTCGTTCGTGGGGAACTGCATACGTTTTCATAATAAAATACCCACCGAAATTGTTAATTTACCGTTCAGTCAATTTAAGTCTCATGTTAAAAGTAATTTGCTAAGCAAGGCGTATTATACTGTCAACGATTTCTTAAACGACAAAAATGCCTTTAAGCCAGTAGTAGGCAAATTCTATTAGGAATATACCTAAATACACATTATAAGTATCTACCTGAAATAATTGGTCCATTTTATGTAAGAAGAGAGCACGTAATGCTGTTTCTCGCCGAGCAAGTCGCTTATTAATCTTTGCTTTTTAACATTGTCCGGTGGCTTGAATATGTCATGCTCGCTTAAAGGGCTTTGCTTACGGTGGCGTCGTTGATCGGGTCGCCACCTTCCCTAACATATGGTTGAGGGAGGCGATGGCTGAGATATGCGTCATACTCGTGATCGGGTGCTGTTTGTGGAGTCCGGACTGTTCATGCTTGCAAGGGCATAGTACCCAACTTCTTAAATACTACTTAGTGTTATTTTATTATTATCGTATTGACGAGAGACATCATTCCGATCTTGACACGTTTTATTGTTATTGACCATGTACATCACTGACAATATTACATTAATATTCCTTTTTTTTATTGTTTTGTTTTGACGCTTAGAGACCGTATACATCTCTACGAACATTGAATAATTATTGATTGTATTTGGACGCTCAGAGACCTTATACATCTCTGGAATACTGAATTAATATCATTAACTTTCTGTTAATGCACAGACCTTATTCTAATCGAATGTAATGGTCGTATTTTGTTTTGTTTTCATTTACTTTGTGACATTTAGTGTGTTGTTATATCAGTCGTTAATGTGCAAATTTTAAATTATTATTGTGTTAGATTATAATCTTTTATTGTATGATTATTATTTTTATTGTAAACTACCGTTTGACATGTAAAAGTGCCCTTGTGGCCTATTTGCAGAATAAATAATTTGTATTTGTATTTGTATTTGTATCACACACATTTGCGTAAACAGGACCGTTAGTCAACTAAATTAGGCTTCATTTGTGTAAAGTATGTTCTATTGTAAATCAGACGGTTTGCTTTAAAAATGCGTATTTGAAAATGCCACGGTAATGGTAGCCGAATTTGATACCCCCGGTAATAGGCGCCGTTACCTTAGTCTTTCCCGCGCAATCTTCATAGCTTTTGTCATGTAATTACATCCACCAATCACAACTCTTTAAAATAACATTAGTATTTGCTGTCTACTAACCAGAATACAGTTAGACATTAAAATCGACCAATCAGGAAACAGAATTCAATTCAAACATTAGGAGTTTTTCCTTCCCTAATTTACAATCATTACAAAAATAAACGCCTCTGACCGACTTTAGCTCCATCCAAACATTCAAGCGTGGTTAACTGCATACATGACTCATGTATGTTAAGTTAACCACGCTTGAAAAACACCCAATGTTTGAATTGAATTCTGTTTCCTGATTGGTCGATTTTAATGTCTAGCTGTATTCTGGTTCGTAGATAGCAAATACTAATGTATTTTTAAAGAGTTGTGATTGGTGGATGTAATATTGAACTGTTGTGACTGGTCAAATTAAAATGTTTTTTAAATCATAAATATGTATACATATTTTCCCTAGGGGCTAAATGTACTACTTTAGCCCCGCTTGCCAAGTCTAATATGATGCACTTTTTGAGCATGAGAAGTGAAAAATGAGTTATTTCCATGTCAGGACCATACTTGCCAGATTAAAGAGAGAGGCAATAGCTGGACACACCTTAACTAGCCGCGTTTCCATGTCTTGACTGACTTCGTGATTATACTGTTAGTATTCAAAAACAACATAACAAAATTTGTACCTACTCAATTGTCAGATCAAATTAGTATTAATAATATCAAATACCACAAGATAATCGAAAAGGAGTTATTATAATATTTAAGTGGCATTACTAATAATCAACTAATTGATTGTACTGATTGATTAATTGGTAAGTTTTTTTTTTGGTTTCGTGTTTTTTTTTTTGTTAATTGTTAATGTTAGTGATTAGTTACATAATATATATTATTCCAATTAATACAAAGCAATCGATAAGTGATTCATTTCTATTGAACAAGGCTCTACGAAATCACGGCGTGCAGAGAAAATTCTTATTGTTTTAACCGTGTTCACGCGTTTAAATGAATTGATGATTTTATTGGTGGATTCATTGAGTTCCTTTTTTTTTCATTTTTTGTTCGTTATAGATCAAACTAGTATTCTGGACTACTAGTAGAGGCATCATGCGAGGCTGTGGGTTTGATTGAATCTGGACATACAATAGCACATGCAAGCTTTGTTGATGCCGAAGCGTTCTTGATGAGGCCGGCAGAACTTTTGCTTTCAGATCATTTTGCCGATTTATAAGTTAGCCCCTCGTAAAACAATTTGCCAGGAATTACATCAAAGGCAAACTGCTTTTGAGAATCAGGATGACCGCTTCGGGTATACAATGCTTCGTTTCCGGCATCCCTAAAAGCAACGGATCGGGCATTAATTGACCTTCTCAAGGGACGTTACGCCGTTTCAAACATAATTCTGTAGCAAAAGTGATATATTAATTGTACAATAGAGAGTATTTACTCTACCTACCTATACCTATATTGTTTTTATGGCTGAGTAGTAGTGAGGATAGAACCTCGCGTTTCGTATAATTTGGCTGTCACACCCTTTTTCGAGAGCGTTTGCAGAAATTGACCGGAAGAGGGTTAAGTTTGGTTTAAAGATATTCGGCAATGCTATGCATGGTTGCATCGAATGCAAAAGTGTTACGAATATTGATAATTTTATTTGTAACCTTCATAGGTTTTAAAATGTTTCCATTAGCAAGCAATTTAATTGTGCAAACGAGAATACCTATATCTTGTTATTGGTTGAGTAGCAGTGAGTATAGCACCTCGCGTTTCGTATAACTTGGCTGTCACACCCGTTTTTGAGAGTGTGTTTAGTAAATAATAACAATTTAATGCTCCGAATGGTTGATTGGTTGCATCGAAATGCACAATCATTTCGAATATTGATTATTTTATTGGTAATCGCTAATGGCAACATTTTGAAACATTACGAAGGTATGTTTCAAATTAAGTATTGCCATTAGCGATCAGATGCAAATTTGTTGTGAATTTTGAGAGTTTAAAATGAGTTATTTCCATGTCAGGACCATACTTCCCAGATTAAAGAGAGAGGCAATAGCCGGACACACCTTAACTAGGCCCGTTCCCATGTCTCGACTGAATTAGTGGTTATACTGTATTCAATATTTCATTGACAATTAACAAAACGACACACGCACCTACACTATTTCATTGATGTGTATGCGAAACTCTCGTCGATTTCGTAATCTTCTTTTTTGTAGGTAAGTACCTACTCAATTGTCAGATCAAATCATTATTAATAATATCAAATAACCCAAGATAATCGAGAAGGAGATTTTATAAATATTTAAGTAGCATTACTAATAATCCACTGATTTTGCTAAGATTTTTTTTTTGGTTTCATGGTTTTTTTGTTAATTGTTATCTACCTAATGTTAGTGATTAGTTACATAATATATATTATTTAAATTAATACAAAGCAATCGATAAGTGATTCAATTCCGGCGAACAAAGCTCTACTAAATCACGGTATGCAGAGAAAATTCTTATTGTTTTAACCGTGTTCACGCATTCAAATGAATTGATGATTGTATTGATTGATAGAGTTCCTTTTTTTTTGTTTTTTTTTTTACACGTATAGATCAAACTAGTATTCTGGACTACTAGTAGATGCAACTTGCGGGGCTGGATTTGATTGAATCTGGACATACAATAACACATGTAAGCTATGTTGCTGCCGAAGCGTTCTTGGTGAGACCGGCATAACTTTTGCTTTCAGATCGTTGTGCTTCTCCCACTTGCCCGTAACTCTTCTGATTATTGCAAAATAATGATTGGCGGAATAAATGATAGCCGATAAAATATTATAAGTTAGCCCCTCGTAAAACAATTGGTCAGGGATTTCATCTAAGGCAAACTGCTTTTGGCAATCAGGATGACCGCTTCGGGTACACAATGCCTCGTTTCCGGCATCCTCTATGTCCAAAATGAGGTGACGTCCTGCGGACATGGTTTTTATAATGTCCTCACTTTTACATTGAAAGCACGTGGTACTGCTGCGTAATGTGGCCGTCGCATTCACTGCTTCTTGCAAACCCGCCATTCCTCTCTGATTAATGAGAATGGGGTTTATGTAGAGCAAGGGAACGCACTTGTTTACCTCAAAGCCACAAGTCAGGCATTTTATGACCTTCTCGATGGACGGTACGCCGTTTAAAATATAATTCTGCAGCAAGTGAGAAATGTTAACTGTGCAATCGAGAGTATCATTTTGTATTGACTGAGTAGCAATCAGGATCGAACCTCGCGTTTCGTATAATTTCGCTGTCACACCCGTTTTCGAGAGCGTTTGCAGAAATTGACCGACAGAGGGGTTAAGTTTGGTCGAAAGATATTCGGCATACGAATCATAATCGTGACACGCAGCGAGAATGCTTTGCATGGTTGCATCGAATGCACAGGTGTTACGAATATTGATAATTTTATTGGTGACCTTCATAGGTTTTAAAATGTTGCCATTAGCGAGCAACGGCAAATTTGTTATGAATTTCGGGCGTTTATGAATGATTTCAATGTCAGGACATGCTGTCAGATATGTTCCTCTTTTTTTCCCTTCTTTTGTCTTGCCATTGATTTCTTCTGTTTTATTCAGGCCTCTCCAGTTTTCCTGTTCATTTAGACAGAGCGCTTTGCCCTCCGCAGAACTAAACAGATTAGTTAGTAAACAAACGATGCGTGTGGTGTATTATGCGTTAGCGGACTCAGTTATTGCTTATGGCCTTAGTATATGGGCGCACCTTCTAAACATATTTGGACGAAATAAAAAAGTTACAAGTAAGATCTATAAAGTACTTAGTAAATAAGAAAACAAAAAATAATGTAAGAGGCAAGTACGACAAACTGTTCAAGTTATGTAAAATATTGCCTATACATCATAGTGTGCAGTATTTGATAGCCGTCGAAAATTATTACAGTAATAAATATAAGGTGTTGAAGCAAAGTAAATATAGAATAAAGAACATTAGGAAAAAAATATAAACAAACCACTGTTAAAAATTATTTCGGTAGAAGAACAAATGAATTTATAGTACCAAAAATATTTAATGATCATGATTGGCTAAGGGAGGAAAAGAAGGGTAGCTTAACTGAATTAAAAAGTAGATTAAAAAAGGAATTGTTAGAAAAGTTACCCTAGTCTTAGCTCCTTGTTAAAACCTAAAAGTTAAATATATATTTGTAATTCTCCTATTTATATACTCCTCACAAAGTTCAGATAGCATATCAGTAGTAGTTAGGTATATTTTAGCAATTAGTAACACTTGTTTGCATGTAACTCTAGAATAGGTAGTCTACAGTATATATAGGCGCATAGCATAGAACAATATTAATGTAAACATAAAATGAGCGCAGTCTCGCCAACAAAATGTTCTTACAGTTTGGCGGGTAATTTAATATGTGTTAATGCTATATACTTCTTTGGAAATAAATAAAAAAAAAAAAAACTATCTTTTGACCGACGTGAGTCGTAAACCAAATCTGTCAACTCCTCAGTGACAGTAGTGTTGTCGAAAGGCGAAACATTATATTCTTCCTTTTCCGGTGCGTTTAAAAGGTTGCTGGTGCCCTCCAGGGATCGAAGATGTGTGACTAAAAATTTGTCAACCCTTAAAGTTTTCCCTTTATTGAAAACAAGAGTTTTCAACTCTCTGAAATATTCTTCGCTCCTGGCCGAGGTGGCAACAATGTCCTGCAAAGTACATTTTGGCCCTCGTGTTAGTACAGCCGTCCACAAAACAAAATGTTTACATAATTTTAACAATCGAGATCCGAAATCGGGGCAGTGGTAGGGATTCAATCTTCCCTGTTTGAGATTCTCAGCGCGGAGGCTGCGAGTGTCGATCTTTTTAATTATTGAAGCAATTACACCGTTCGTCCACAGACTAGCCTCGCTGTTGCCTAATTCCGGCAAATATGTATCATCGGCGTTATTGGAGCAGTCGCCAATGTCTTGGCAAAGATTTAAATGCTTCAATCGATTTACAAGCCTGGTACTGGCAGCAAAACAGTGGCTTTTTTTGTCATCAATATCCTCGTGCGTGGCGCGAGCCACGGTCATGACGTCCGTACACGTTTTAATGACGTCTTCTACATCAGTGAGCGTACTCATAAGACCAACACACCGTACGAAAAAGTCTTTTTTCAGGGATTCGTTTTAGAGACACTTCCAATGTCTATTCGAATAATACACCGCGGATATTTCACAAGCATAGTGGGTGAGCCCTCTTCGACTAGGATACATTCTTCGATGTATGTTTCTAGGTCTTTATTATTGAAAGCCAAAGAAACCGCATTCAACAATGCCAACGAGTAGTCCGTCACAACTTGTCTAGGAAACGTACCACCAGAACGTAGCCACTCTCGCATCCAATACGTCAAATTATTCGTGTCGTGTTTCTCGGAAATCATTTGAAATAACGGCAGAATTTTTTTATGATATCCACAGACAGCCTGATATAGGAAAATGACTCTTTTCGAATCCTCTGGATTCTGAATTTGCTTTACCAAATTGCCTGTTGCATCGATACTGACGCTGCCCACATCGTCTCCTTTCAAAAACTTTTTCCACAAAAACAACGGATTTTTGTCCATCACATAAAATTGAAGCGCTCATAGCCCAGCGGCGCCTGCGAGTCGGAAACGATAACGCAGGTTAAGCAAAGATGGCAGCGGTCAGTCTTTGGATGGGTGACCGCCTGATGTTTGAGTGGTTAATGTAAATGAGCGCTTCCGTGCTTTGGAAGGCACGCTGAAAGGATTGTGTTTTTTAATTCATAATATAGCCCACAATAAAAAGCGTCAGGTTCGAGGTGTAAAGCGTTTGCGCATTGGAAAAGAACTACAGGGCAAATCCACGTATGCTTGGCGCCGCGAGGAGGCTCGTAAAGTCATGAGTTTCGGGGATGTTGTCCCTGCCAGTCTACCCACTGAAGAAGTAGCCCGTAAAGCTAAACAAGAAGTACGTGACAAAGAATTAGGGCTATTTAAAGTTCGTTCGGTTCTTGCCTCTCTTTGGGACTTAAAGTATGGACAAGAGTTCAGTGGGTCCATACACGAAATCGGACTTGATAAATTTTATGTGATGTACTGGACGAAAACTCAGTTGTTTTTGTGGAAAAAGTTTTTGAAAGGAGACGATGTGGGCAGCGTCAGTATGGATGCAACAGGCAATTTGGTAAAGCAAATTCAGAATCCAGAGGATTCGAAAAGAGTCATTTTCCTATATCAGGCTGTCTGTGGATATCATAAAAAAATTCTGCCGTTATTTCAAATGATTTCCGAGAAACACGACACGAATACTTTGACGTATTGGATGCGAGAGTGGCTACGTTCTGGTGGTACGTTTCCTAGACAAGTTGTGACGGACTACTCGTTGGCATTGTTGAATGCGGTTTCTTTGGCTTTCAATAATAAAGACCTAGAAACATACATCGAAGAATGTATCCTAGTCGAAGAGGGCTCACCCACTATGCTTGTGAAATATCCGCGGTGTATTATTCGAATAGACATTGGAAGTGTCTCTAAAACGAATCCCTGAAAAAAGACTTTTTCGTACGGTGTGTTGGTCTTATGAGTACGCTCACTGATGTAGAAGACGTCATTAAAACGTGTACGGACGTCATGACCGTGGCTCGCGCCACGCACGAGGATATTGATGACAAAAAAAGCCACTGTTTTGCTGCCAGTACCAGGCTTGTAAATCGATTGAAGCATTTAAATCTTTGCCAAGACATTGGCGACTGCTCCAATAACTCCGATGATACATATTTGCCGGAATTAGGCAACAGCGAGGCTAGTCTGCGGTCGAACGGTGTAATTGCTTCAATAATTAAAAAGATCGACACTCGCAGCCTCCGCGCTGAGAATCTCAAACAGGGAAGATTGAATCCCTACCACTGCCCCGATTTCGGATCTCGATTGTTAAAATTATGTAAACATTTTGTTTTGTGGACGGCTGTACTAACACGAGGGCCAAAATGTACTTTGCAGGACATTGTTGCCACCTCGGCCAGGAGCGAAGAATATTTCAGAGAGTTGAAAACTCTTGTTTTCAATAAAGGGAAAACTTTAAGGGTTGACAAATTTTTAGTCACACATCTTCGATCCCTGGAGGGCACCAGCAACCTTTTAAACGCACCGGAAAAGGAAGAAAATAATGTTTCGCCTTTCGACAATACTACTGTCACTGAGGAGTTGACAGATTTGGTTTACGACTCACGTCGGTCAAAAGATAGTTTTTTTTTTTTTTAATTTATTTCCAAAGAAGTACATAGCATTAACATTGTTCTATGCTATGCGCCTATATATACTGTAGACTACCTATTCTAGAGTTACATGCAAATAAGTGTTACTAATTGCTAAAATATACCTAACTACTACTGATATGCTATCTGAACTTTGTGAGGAGTATATAAATAGGAGAATTACAAATATATATTTAACTTTTAGGTTTTAACAAGGAGCTAAGACTAGGGTAACTTTTCTAACAATTCCTTTTTTAATCTACTTTTTAATTCAGTTAAGCTACACTTCTTTTCCTCCCTTAGCCAATCATGATCATTAAATATTTTTGGTACTATAAATTCATTTGTTCTTCTACCGAAATAATTTTTAACAGTGGTTTGTTTATATTTTTTTCCTAATGTTCTTAATTCTATATTTACTTTGCTTCAACACCTTATATTTATTACTGTAATAATTTTCGACGGCTATCAAATACTGCACCCTATGATGTATAGGCAATATTTTACATAACTTGAACAGTTTGTCGTACTTGCCTCTTACATTATTTTTTGTTTTCTTATTTACTAAGTACTTTATAGATCTTACTTGTAACTTTTTTATTTCGTCCAAATATGTTTAGAAGGTGCGCCCATATACTAAGGCCATAAGCAATAACTGAGTCCGCTAACGCATAATACACCACACGCATCGTTTGTTTACTAACTAATCTGTTTAGTTCTGCGGAGGGCAAAGCGCTCTGTCTAAATGAACAGGAAAACTGGAGAGGCCTGAATAAAACAGAAGAAATCAATGGCAAGACAAAAGAAGGGAAAAAAGAGGAACATATCTGACAGCATGTCCTGACATTGAAATCATTCATAAACGCCCGAAATTCATAACAAATTTGCCGTTGCTCGCTAATGGCAACATTTTAAAACCTATGAAGGTCACCAATAAAATTATCAATATTCGTAACACCTGTGCATTCGATGCAACCATGCAAAGCATTCTCGCTGCGTGTCACGATTATGATTCGTATGCCGAATATCTTTCGACCAAACTTAACCCCTCTGTCGGTCAATTTCTGCAAACGCTCTCGAAAACGGGTGTGACAGCGAAATTATACGAAACGCGAGGTTCGATCCTGATTGCTACTCAGTCAATACAAAATGATACTCTCGATTGCACAGTTAACATTTCTCACTTGCTGCAGAATTATATTTTAAACGGCGTACCGTCCATCGAGAAGGTCATAAAATGCCTGACTTGTGGCTTTGAGGTAAACAAGTGCGTTCCCTTGCTCTACATAAACCCCATTCTCATTAATCAGAGAGGAATGGCGGGTTTGCAAGAAGCAGTGAATGCGACGGCCACATTACGCAGCAGTACCACGTGCTTTCAATGTAAAAGTAAGGACATTATAAAAACCATGTCCGCAGGACGTCACCTCATTTTGGACATAGAGGATGCCGGATACCAGGCATTGTGTACCCGAAGCGGTCATCCTGATTGCCAAAAGGTGTTTGCCTTAGATGAAATCCCTGACAAAGAAAAACGAGAAGACAAACGAAAATATGTAGACGGCGAAAAACGAAACTAGTGCCACTACAAACAAAATCTAGTCAATATAATCGAAAATAAATGAGACTCTATATCTGAATAATTTCTGGACACCCCATTTCTTTTCCGTGTAACTAAAAACGCAATGCTTTTCCCTACAATCATCTACAAAACATTTTCAATCAAATTTTATATCCGTACATATTAAGACTCTATATCCGAAGTACGTTTATGCCCAATGTTAAACAAATATTCGCATGTTCTAACAAATTCAAGTTAATACAAACAAAATAGGTAAGACTCCATCTCTAAAGTATGTAAATGGACCCCTACAAACAAACCTTCGCCATTGCTAACAAAATAAAGTCACTACAAACGAAAAAAATTAAGACTCTATGTCTCAAAAACTTAAAAAAGAAATGAACCATCGCCACTTCAAACAAAATGAAGTCACTACAAACGAATATAGATCAGATCTCTATCTCTGAAGTACGTAAATGGAAAACTACAAACGCATCTTTGCCAGTACAAAAAAAAGTAAGTTACTACAAACACAAATATGTCTCTAACACTTTCGTAGATAGGTACCTAACTAAAAACGAACCATCTTACTATTCACAAAGTTAAATTACTACAAACGAAAATATGTAGACAGCGAAAAACGAAACTACTGCCACTACAAACAAAATCAAGTGAATATAATCTAAAATAAGCGAGACTATATCTGAATAATTTCTGGAAACCCCATTTCTTTTCCGTGTAACTACAAACGACATGCTTTTCACTACAATCAACTACAAACGATTTGGAACAAGATTCAATCACCAAAATAAAGGGTTTTTAAAGTGGGGGGCTGGGTATTTTTTCAGGGCCCCCCATTTTTTTTTCGTGCAACTACAAACGAAATGCTTTTCACTACAATCAACTACAAACGATTTGCAACAAGATTCAATCATCAAAGTATTTTTTTTTAACGTGGGGGGCTGAGGTTTTCTTCGGGACCCACCCATTTTTTTCCGTGTAACTACAAACGAAATGCTTTTAACTACAAGCAACTACAAACGATTTTGAACAAGATTCAATCACCAAAATTACGTTTTTTAAAGGGGGCTTGAATTTTTTTAGGGCCCCCATTTGTTTTTGGTGCAACTACAAACAAAATGCTTGTCACTACAATCAACTACAAACGATTCTGAACAATGTTTAACCGCCATTTTTTTTTTAATCGGGGGCTGAGGTTTTTTTTGGGACCCCTCCCCCATTCGTAATCCGTGTTATTACAAACGAAATGATTTTCACTACAATCAACTACAAACGATTCTGAATAAGATTCAATCACCAAAGTATTTTTTTTTCAAAGTGGGGGGCTGAGGTTTTTTTCGGGACCCCCCTATTTGTAATCCGTGTTACTACAAACGAAATGATTTTCACTACAATCAACTACAAACGATTCTGAACAAGATTCAATCCCCAAAGTATTTTTTTTTCAAAGTGGGGGGCTGAGGTTTTTTTTGGGACCCCCCATTTGTAATCCGTGCTACTACAAACGAAATGACTTTCACTTCAATCAACTACAAACGATTCTGAATAAGATTCAATCCCCAAAGTATTCATTTTTTAAAGTGGGGGGCTGAGGTTTTTTTCGGGACCCTCCCATTTGTAATCCGTGTTACTACAAACAAAATGATTTTCACTACAATCATCTACAAACGATTCTGAACAAGATTCAATCCCCAAAGTATTTTTTTTTCAAAGTGGGGGCTAAGATTTTTTTCGGGACCCCCCATTTTTTATCCGTTTAACTACAAACGAAATCCTTTTCATAACAATCAACTACAAACGATTCTGAACAAAATTCAATCACCAAAATAAAGGTTTTTTAAAGTGGGGGGCTGGGTATTTTTTCGGGACCCCCCCATTTGTAATCCGTGTTACTACAAACGAAATGATTTTCACTACAATCAACAACAAACGATTCTGAATAAGATTCAATCCCCAAAGTATTCTTTTTTTAAAGTGGGGGCTAAGATTTTTTTCGGGACCCCCCCATTTTTTATCCGTTTAACTACAAACGAAATGCTTTTCACTACAAGCAACTACAAACGATTCTGAACAAGATTCAATCACCAAAATAAAGGTTTTTTTAAAGTGGGAGGCTGGGTATTTTTTCGGGACCCCCCCATTTGTAATCCGTGTTACTACAAACGAAATGATTTTCACTACAATCAACAACAAACGATTCTGAATAAGATTCAATCCCCAAAGTATTTTTTTTTCAAAGTGGGGGGGCTGAGGTTTTTTTCGGGACCCCCCCATTTGTAATCCGTGTTACTACAAACGAAATGCTTTTCACTCCAATCAACTACAAACGATTCTGAACAAGATTCAATCACCAAAGTAAAGGCTTTTTAAAGTGGGGGGGCTGGGTATTTTTTCAGGACCCCCCCATTTGTAATCCGTGCTACTACAAACGAAATGCTTTTCACTACAAGAAACTACAAACGATTTGGAACAAGATTCAATCACCAAAATTAAGGGTTTTTAAAGTGGGGGGCTGGGTATTTTTTCAGGGCCCCCCATTTTTTTTTCGTGCAACTACAAACGAAATGCTTTTCACTACAATCAACTACAAACGATTTTGAACAAGATTCAATCACCAAAATTACGTTTTTTAAAGCAGGGGGCTTGAATTTTTTTCAGGGCCCCCCATTTGTTTTTGGTGCAACTACAAACAAAATGCTTGTCACTACAATCAACTACAAACGATTCTGAACAAGGTTTAACCGCCATTTTTTTTTATCGGGTGCTGAGGTTTTTTTTGGGACCCCCCCATTCGTAATCCGTGTTATTACAAACGAAATGATTTTCAAAACAATCAACAACAAACGATTCTGAATAAGATTCAATCCCCAAAGTATTCTTTTTTTAAAGTGGGGGGCTGAGGTTTTTTTCGGGACCCCCCCATTCGTGATCCGTGTTATTACAAACGAAATTATTTTCACAACAATCAACAACAAACGATTCTGAATAAGATTCAATCCCCAAATTATTCTTTTATTAAAGTGGGGGGCTGAGGTTTTTTTCGGGACCCCCCCATTTGTAATCCGTGTTACTACAAACGAAATGATTTTCACTACAATCAACTACAAACGATTCTGAACAAGATTCAATCACCAAAGTATTCAATTTTTAAAGTGGGGGGCTGAGGTTTTTTTCGGGACTCCCCATTTTTTATCCGTTTAACTACAAACGAAATGCTTTTCACTACAATCAACTACAAACGGTTCTGAACAAGATTCAATCACCAAAATAAAGGTTTTTTAAAGTGGGGGGCTGGGTATTTTTTCGGGACCCCCCCATTTGTAATCCGTGTTACTACAAACGAAATGATTTTCACTACAATCAACTACAAACGATTCTGAACAAGATTCAATCACCAAAATAAAGGTTTTTTTAAGTGGGGGGCTGGGTATTTTTTCGGGACCCCCCCATTTGTAATCCGTGTTACTACAAACGAAATGATTTTCACTACAATCAACTACAAACGATTCTGAACAAGATTCAATCACCAAAATAAAGGTTTTTTTAAGTGGGGGGCTGGGTATTTTTTCGGGATCCCCCCATTTTTTATCCGTTTAACTACAAACGAAATGCTTTTCACTACAATCAACTACAAACGATTCTGAACAAGATTCAATAACCAAAATAAAGGTTTTTTAAAGTGGGGGGCTGGGTATTTTTTCGGGACCCCCCCATTTGTAATTCGTGTTACTACAAACGAAATGATTTTCAGTACAATCAACTTCAAACGATTCTGAACAAGATTCAATCACCAAAATAAAGGTTTTTTTAAGTGTGGGGCTGGGTATTTTTTCGGGACCCCCCCATTTTTTATCCGTTTAACTACAAACGAAATGCTTTTCACTACAATCAACTACAAACGATTCTGAACAAGATTCAATCACCAAAATAAAGGTTTTTTAAAGTGGGGGGCTGGGTATTTTTTCAGGGCCCCCCATTTTTTTTTCGTGCAACTACAAACGAAATGCTTTTCACTACAAGCAACTACAAACAAAATACTTCCAGAAAAAAAAAAGAAAAAAAAATCGGCCAAGGTGGGGGGCCAGGTTCACAGAGGTGCTAGCCCCTCTGTTGTAAGTAAGCACCTACCAACCTAGTGCAGTTTAGCAACTATTATAAGTACTTACAAGGAAATATTTTAGGTATAGTATTAGTGGTATTAAAATACTCGAGGAAGTGGGAAACTAAAAACACATTCCTAACTTTCTATAATATTATTACTTTGTGTATACAATATTGTCTAACAGAAAAAAACAGTGTATCAGAAATACTTTGCATACTTAAAAGAAAAATTAGTATTATATGTATGCCAAGCCACAAACGTGACACAGCCCTGCGCATCGAGCGAAAGTAGGCAACGAACGCTCCTAAACGGCCTCAGATTACCTACTGTATTAATGTATTATTCTTCTATACTGTGTTAGTGTTGTGTGTCGGCCACACCGCCAGGGGTGACAACCCTAGTGTACAAGTGGTTAATAAAGACCAAATGCGGGTAGTTAACGGTAGAAAACCCGCGCAGCAAGATGTTAATGCCCGCTCAAGCCAGTTGTCCCGTGAACATGGATGGTGCAATAAATAAGTTATACGCGATTAAGTCCCGTTTAGTATAAATAATGTTAATGTGTGAGAATCGTGAAAGTTTAAATCAATATAAGATGCACCCATACATAAGTATCGTTATAATTGCATTCTGAAAGGGTGCGTGGGGATATAGATCCAACACGTAGATACACTTTTGGAGACGAAGTTTAATGTAATGTAGTAGGTATACATAGTGGTCCAAACAGCTACGTCAATATTTGTTTTTGGATTCCTTCCGCTCAGGATAATACCCTTTGTATGTTCCGCGATTTTTTGTAGTTTTCAAGTTATGATTTTTTTATGATTTCATAGGAAATTTCGGTAGTATGGCCTTTCAAAATTAAAAAGAAAATTTAAGGTTAATGATGTACAGGTAACAATCGTTTCAAGAGCCACCGTAAGATATTACGACTTAAAGAAAAATAAACCCCACCGCGAAAGCCAAATATTTAAAAAAATGGATCGTGTCATGTATAGTCTCATTATTAGAATATTAAATACCTACGTTTCGAGTCCTTTTTAGCACTCATGCTCATGGTAGGTAATTACTTACCAAATTTTACAAACATCTACAAAACATGAAATAAAAATATCTGTAAGATCCATTTTCAAAATTTAACGAGCTGATAAAAATGTAAGAGCATCGGTCATCTGTTTGAAATGCTTAACAATACGGTACAAATTAGAATGACTCGGAAATTCCTGGACAGGCCTTTTTTTAGCACTTCGTGTAAACATGTAATAATATGAAATTTTGTGTCTTAAGAATACGGTTCAAAATAGTATAGATCGCTATTATACCAAACATGTGGTGACCAGCTTGCTAGTGTTTCTTATCTTAGCTGGCTGGTATTTCCATGGATTTCATTAATTAATAACATTGTGATGTTTGTTTCATTTCACTTCATTCGACCACCCTAATTCCTAACTCTGAACAAGGGCGTCTATCCCCTTAGTGCATTCGTGCGCGGAACGTGCGCGGAACCAACAAATTTCAATAGGTTAGGCTTTATTAGACATCCACTTTTAGGTAGACATTCCACTAATGACTGTGTGTCAAAGCGCGGAACACGATTATGATAAATTAGCTTCTGCCCGCGACTCCGTCCGCGTGGAACTCGTTTACATCGCAGTTCCATACAAACTGTTAACCCCCACTTCACTCCCTTAGGGCAGTCCCTAAGGGGGTGAAATGGGGGTTAACAGTGACATAGGACAGTTTTCTTCCCCGGAATACTGAAAACATGGCACTCTCCATCCCTTCAACTATCTCCACTTAAAAAATCACGTCAATTCGTCGCTCCGTTTTGCCGTGAAAGACAGACAAACGGTATACTCTTGCTTGCCAGAATTTCATTTGCCCGAATTTTATCTGCCATAATATTCAACTGCCATAATGTTGTTTTCTATAATTTTGTATGCCATACTCATTGTTTACCATATTAATTATATGCCAGAATCCTTGTTTTCCATAATATCAATATCAATAATCTCATTTTCCATAATCATTGCAATCCATAACTATCACATGCCATAATGACATTTGCCAGCCAACTCACATCCATAATATTCATATGTAATAAAGTCGGTACGTATTGCAGTAAAAAAATTAAAAAAAAAACCTCTAACCTATTCGCGATCCGAGTTGGTTTTGCCACTAAGTAAAAATAAACTTTTCTCTGAGATTACCCAATGCCAAGATAGTGGTGTATCGTAGGCAGTAGGGAACAGGGGCTTAGTGGCAAAACCGACTCGGATCGCGGATAGGTTAGAAGACGGAAGCGGGAGCTTTGCTCCCGCTTTCGTCTTCGAGGTTATTTTTTTTATAGAAGAGCGAAAAAACTAACAAATTAACAAAGATGAATCCGAATGCATGTTATTATGGCGTTTAAATATTCTATTAAATAATATTATTGCAAACAATAATCTGGAAAACAATACGTATGGCATTTGTATCATTATGACATTCAATATTCGTGTAAACAAGAGTATGTCAATTAACTATTATGGTAAACGAAACATTCGGGCAAATGAAATTCGGGCAAGCGAAGTTCGGGCAACTGATTATTATAGTATATGAATGTCGGGCAAACAATAGACAACCCAGACAAACAAACAAACACATACACTTTCCCATTTATAATATTAGTATGGATATGGATGGATTGTATCACGGATAGGTAGTATCATTATTGGAACATTCAATTCCGACGTTTAGAGTCCTTCATAGCCCTCATGATCATGATAAGTACCTAATTACTTACAAAATTTTATGTAAAACATGGAATAAAGCCATTTCATTGAATAAAAGGTCTATTTTTAATATTTAACTAAGTAGGTAGCTAATAAAAATGTGTACGGGTATCGGTCATCTGTTTGAAATGCAACATCTGGTCATGTCCTTTAGGACCCCAGCAGGTAAACGCAGTTTAGCTCTTATTCGATGATGGCCAACGAAAAACCCCCACGGTTATGTTATGAGCGCTTATAAAGGCTTAAGGGCCGTGTAAGAGTTACGGTCGTGTTTATTGTAAATTATTTAATTACTACTACTAACACATAATTAAACTAATCCCCTAATCTATTTCTTCTCCTCCTCCTCCGATAACTGTAGGTAGTGGTCATAAATACACCAACACCAAAAACACACAACACAACACCATAACACCACACACCACACACCATAACACTACACCAAAAATAGGGTTCGTTCACTATACTTGAAACATTGTGTCCGAAACTTAAATCTACTATAAAATGTCCTAAATATTCTTGTTCTATAAATATCGACGTCGCTGTTTATATTGAAAAACCAGCAACCTTGATCTCTGCCTTCCTATATTTGCTATGAAAAAATCAGAGGTAAGTAATCTAAAGTTGTTTGATGCAAGGGAATTATCATAGTTCACCAACGTCAAGGGATGTGGGTATTCACTTTGAACAAAACGGCATTCCGCAGAGAATTGAGTATGTATGGTATCAATTTTTTTTAATGTAGAAAACTCCCGTAACTTTCTGAAATATTATTGGGAGCGCATAAGGAGCGCCCCCAAAAGGGATATTTTGGGCCTTTCATTCCTACGAAAACCTCAGCCTTCGCTTCGCTTCTTCTTCGCTTGCCTCCCCGTGTTCCTTCGGGATTTTGGTCCTCAAGTTTCGCTTTCAAGACACCGGAAGATAATGAGTGTATTTAGGGGTTATTGCTCGCATTGAGACCGTTCTCAGAAGGGTTGCCTTACAATACAACGAAAAGGCCTTGCTTGCCTCGCCAATCACCTTCCGAACTTTGGCATGGAATTTCGCTTGCAAGACACCTGGGAATAGTAAGTGTACATACCCCACGTCGCCATTAGGTTTCACTTGCAAGACACTTGATTGTCCATGGGGGTGCATTTAGAGCGCTTTATGAAGGAATGCTTCGAGTCTTTCACTTCAACGTAAAGCACGGCCTTTGGCTTCGGTTGCCTCACCACTCACCTACGGGACTTACTTCGCCCTTCGCCTCGCCACTCAACTACGGGATAGAAGTGTCCGTGAGGGCTCGCTTGCCTCGCCGCTCATCTGCGGTACTTTGGCCACAGGTTTCGCTTGCAAAGACACGTAGAGATTGTAAGTAACCTTCTGGTGTACGGGGCTTGCCTTCGGGTTTTCGGCCCTCGAGCTCGCTTAGGTAGCCTTTAATTCCTACGAAATGCTCAGCCTTCGGCTTCGCTGGGCTCCCCTTTTCCGGAGCGAGACCTGAGGCCCAAACATCTTCCGGAGTTTGGGCCTCAGGTCTCGCTTGCAAGACAACTTAGGATAGTGAGTGTCCTTCGGGCTCGCCCTAGGGTCTTCGGACCTGGGGCTCGCATAGGGAGCGGTCTCTGAAAGGATACTTTGGGCATCTGTATAATATTATTGACGACCAAGTTTATGAGGATGTTATTTATATTCGAAGAGAATTTGAACTGTTACACGCAAAATCTATGAAATCAGAAATCAGACAATTTATTTGCTTCAGACACAGGGTTGTTACAAAAATGATGCGCACAGTGTCTGCGAGCAGGTCTGCAAAGCCTTAAATAATATTTTTAATTTCAGAACTACATAATTTATATGAAATCAAATGTCAAATGTTTTGAAATTTTTGAAATAGTACGATAATAATGAAAATATGGAAATGAAATCTTTATTTTCAGTATGTAGTATGCTTAAACATAAGAATACCATATACCCCCTAGCACACTAAGTTTTATGTCGGACATAAAGCATTCGCCCCATTCTGGCAAATATGCGAGTGCAAGAGGGACAGATGCTTTATGTCCGACATAAAACTTATAGTGCTAGGGGTTCATGTAAACCATAATTAATGCGCGTACGAAGTCGCGTTCAGAAGCTAGATTAGGAAATAAATTTATGAAAAAAAGGAAAACATAGGAACATGTCAATAGTAGCCATATAGATTTATGGAAAAAAAATTGCTCTACTGCTATTATCCAGGAAGAAAACCGGGGACTACGTTTCTATGGAAAAACGGCCGTTGTTTCCTCTTAAATAATTATGCCAGGACATTATATTTTAGATTTTTGTTTTTAAGCAGTAACGCTGCTAACGAAAATTATAAATTTTAAATGAAAGGAAAAATTGAAAAATTTAATGCTCCGAGCCGGATTCGAACCGGCGACCGCAGGCATTCATGACCCGTCGCTACTACTAACTGAGCTATCGGAACAATCTGGTTCGGGCACCAAATCCCTCAATCAGTTCCTTCATACAACGCCTTAGGGAGGCGTGTAGCGACATCTACCAGAAGACTTAGGCTTCTTAACGGCACCAACGTCTCAAATCATATTGAGAAATCGTCAGTAACGACGCGCTACCCCATACCATCCCATACTAAATTAATTTTTGTTTTTAAGCAGTAACGCTGCTAACGAAAATTATAAATTTTAAATGAAAGGAAAAATTGAAAAATTTTATGCTCCGAGCCGGATTCGAACCGGCGACCACAGGCATTCATGGCCCGTCGCTACTACTAACTGAGCTATCGGAACAATCTGGTTCGGGCACCAAATCCCTCAATCAGTTCCTTCATACAACGCCTTAGGGAGGCGTGTAGCGACATCTACCAGAAGACTTAGGCTTCTTAACGGCACCAACGTCTCAAATCATATTGAGAAATCGTCAAAGCAATCGTTCTAAATGTTGCCTAAAGTAAAGGTCATTATGTTTGATTTGGAGGCTACAGGGAATTTTTTTCTGTGAAGATCTACTACACGGAGGAGATATTGCTTCTGCTGCTCGTCTTTAGTTATACTGGCATTAAATTTATGAATCAATGCAATTCCACGCTCTGCACAGTCATTCAATACTTTCATTTGCTTAGCCTTCTTTCTCATTTCCATGTAGACTTCATCCATAGGCCATTCTGAGGGATCTTTAGCCAAAAACCCTGCTGACTTTTCTCGCCCATTATTAATTAACAAATCAAATAAAGTCGCAGTCCGTTGGGTAAAAAAAGACTGTAACGGGGTTTTTGGATTAAATGTTTTTCCATCTAGTCTTTTCAGAGCCTTTCGCTTAGGTGGATTCTGCGTAATATTTTTTACCATTTCTCTTTTGGTCTCAAGGCTCACTCGGGAATCGAACAAAGATAGTCCAATCAAGTGTTCTGAAAAATACCAAAGGTGTCGACGAAATGCTTGAAAGGCAATGTTACTAACCTTTTTGTTGGGATATTTTTGTATCAGCTCAAGGAGATTAGCGTCGTTTAAGGGAGCTCTCTCGGCTAATGGGGCCTCGTTCCAATAACGCCCATAGACGAGACTTACGAACAAGCTCATTTCCGTGACTGACCGTTTTTCTGCTGCAGTGAGTTTAAACTGCTCCTGGAAAAGATACATTTTCAGGCAATAGATGGCTTTTGCCATCCACCGTGCTTGATGTAATGCACCGGGTGCCCTGAACTTCACATTTGTTGTTGAATCTGGCCTTCCAAGGAATATGTGGCACAGGCATAATAATTCAAGGTAGTCGTCTCTTGGCTGTTGAGTTTTGATTGCATCACTGTAGTAAGCCCTCATTTCTTGACGGAGTGTTTTGAGTTCTTCAGACTGAAACAAGTTGTCGTTGCCAACTACAAAGATTTGCTGCTCTATTTGCGGCCATTTCTTTTGAAAACGTTTAAATAGATTGACATCTGGCCCACTACTTGATCCAAACAACGACTTAAATACGTCAGACAGCATTACTTCAAAAACATGGTGTCGACAGGCAATCCAAACAAGATCTTTGTTTAGAGACTGTTCAATCAAAGTGCAAGCACCTATATTCATCCCAGTGTTAGAAGCAGTCGTATCGAAACAAAGTCCATACACCTGAGTAGCATGACTAGTTACTTGATATTTTATAAAAAAATCTGAATCGTTAAAATCGTCGCGACCTCTAAATATGCTTCTATCGGCCTGATTTTTGGTATACATACATTTTAAAGACATAGGAATAAAAAGAGCCATAGGGAGTGAGACATTTTAACATTTTTTTTTTCTTCATACAAATGTGGACCGCCCTAATAAAGATGTTGTAAAAATAACACGTGCACGCACATAATAAACGCCAAATACTAAAAGAGCTGTACTTATTAACAGTAAGTAGTATAAATCATAAAGATATTATATAAATAACACGCGCACATAGAGTATGTCAAATGCATCGTGTCACCACTGTCACCTAGGATGGGGCTGATTTATTATATCCATCTCTTTTTTTCGTATGGTATATTATGAGATAGATATATAATCAGCCCCATACCCGAGGGGCGCGGGCGCAACTCGCTTGACAGACTCTAACAAACTCCAAATACTAAAAGCTAAATGTTGTTGATTTTGCAATGAACAAAATGTTAATGAGATATGATTATTCAAAAATATATAACACGATGTAATTCTCAGTATGTACTTGTAATTTGGATAAGAAAATCATTTATCATAAAAAATTGGCCACGCCGATTTTACGCCGGTCAACATCATCGGCGGCGGCGGCGTGGAAAAATTGTCGGCGGCGGCGGCGCGGCGGCGCGGCGCACACCTCTACTCCCGCCCCGTTTTTCCCATAATATTTGTAAGTTTGTATCGTAATTCATTTTATGGTGCAAGTACTGTTTTCTTTGTAGCATGCTTGTTGAAATTGAGGAAAAGTAAATGTTAACCAAGGCTAAAGCTAACAATTGATTTATTAAACGACAAGCTGTCCGCGCTGCTTCTCCCGCATAATTCAAAGAAAGTAGGCAAACCCGTGGGATAAAATATAGCCTACCACCCAGAAACCCCAATCTATACGCATTCAAAGATTTTTTGAAACACACAAACTTGCAAAGCTTCAATCTCACAGACTTTGTCCTCTTTAGTTTTATATGCAAGACATATAAAATGGTCACATTTTACGTAGATGACGGTATACCATGTGAGCTCATGACGGTAAAATTTTATAAGACGGTTGTGGGCATAAAACATGTGCATAAAAGACGTCATTTTGTTAGTGTGCTAGGGCCGCCTGTGAGAGCTTTTATATTGTAAAAAGATCCACGCCCAATCCCCACTCGGCTAACGATAGTTGTTCAATAGCTGTTTCACTAAGAAAAGCCGTTTCGATAGTATACATTTCAGCGTTTTGTTCAGCGTCCCCTAACAAAAGAGGATACTCCGTATAACGCACATATAGGTAAAGATTGTGAAGTGAGTGAGTAATTATTTGATTTCTGATTGTCTCAACGTCTTTGCATAGATTGAACAAATCTTCATCGTAAAATGAGTTTTGTAAATCCATTTTGCAGTTTGTCTCTCACGGGTGTTAATAGAGATATGGTATGATATATTTTGCGTTGTCAAGCTATAGGTATTTCCGAATCATTCATGAGCGAAATCATTTTTGAGCGGAGTAAGATTATTTTGTGTTAGAAGCTAAGTCTTCCTGCACTCAAACTCTAGTATATACGCGATTTTACTTCAATATTATTAGTTCAATTGGTCGTAGTTAAGACATTAAACAAATTTACAAATATGTAAATCCGTAGTAAGTAGGACTCAGCACTTCTTGTCAACGGAAAAATAACAACTGAGCTGACTCAATAATTTCTGCCTTGATAATATGCACGTGTTTCTTTTGAAGAATTATCCCCCCATTTCGAGTATTTCGACCCGCTTTCGTTTTCTTTTCGTGATCCTAATAGCCATTGTCTATTGTACTGTGCCATTTGTAGATAATATAATGTCCCTTATTCAGGTAAGGTTGTATTGTTGTATTCTGTATTTTTTCGAAATAAACTTATTATCTTTCTTTATTTCTAAGGTTACTTATCGGGACTTATGATTTAAGTAAAATATGTACCTATAATACTTACAGAACTTTGTTTTTTTTAAGTTTTGATTTACTTTTTATTAGGGTTCTGTAAAGGTCCCAAAGGGTAAAAACGGTACCCTATTACTAAGGCACCGCTGACTGTCTGTCTGTCTGTCCATCTGTCACCAGGCTGTATCTCATGAACCATGATAGTTATAACAGAGAATTAAAATTTTCACAGACGATGTATTTCTGTGGCCGCTATAACAACAAATACTAAAAAACAGGCCTAGTGTTTTTATGTTTTAAGTTGTGTTTACTTTTTATTACTTCATATTGCTGTTACCAATTACTCAGTCAGGAAACCACAGATTAAACAAAAATGCGAATTTCAACAATAAAGTCACGCAAGGGCAAACTTACCTAAGACAAACATAGTACTGATGGTTCTTACCTCATGCAAAACGCCGCCGCCGGCTGTTCTCTAACTACTGCTGCGGCCTCTTGGTTCTCTGCGCCCTCACCCTCACGTGTCCTGAAGATTCAAACACACATATCTCATTATGAATTTGTAAAGTCACGCAAGGGGAAACGTAAGACTTAGTACTGATGGTTCTTACCTCATGCAAAACGCCACCGCCGGCTGCTCTCTAACTACTGCAGCGGCCTCCTGGTTCTCCGCGCCCTCATTTTCACGTGTCCTGAAGATTCAAACACACATATCTCATTATGAATTTGTAAAGTCACGCAAGGGGAAATGTAAGACTTAGTACTGATGGTTCTTACCTCATGCAAAACGCCGCCACCGGCTGCTCTCTAACTACTGCAGCAGCCTCCTGGTTCTCCGCGCCCTCACTCTTACGTGTCCTGAAGATTCAAACACACATATCTCATTATGAATTTGTGAAGTCACGCAGGGGGAAACGTAAGACTTAGTAATGATGGTTCTTACCTCATGCAAAACGCCGCCACCAGCTGCTCTCTAACACACACATCTCATTATAAATTTGTAAATTTAACTCGAAAACGAGTATGTACCTATAATAGTTATAGAACTTTGTTTTTAAATTTTATTTTACTTTTATTACTTTATATTGCTGTCACTCAGTCAGGAAATCACAGATTATAAAAAATGCCCTGAAACACCACCGAAAGATTGAAGCCATGTTTCGTAGCAGTCAAACTAAGAATAATGATGATGAATTGAACATTTCTTCTTGTTTGTTTCTTTGTCTTGTTTAAACAGTTTCGTCTCTGATAGTCAAGTGCCGCATGCCAGCTAAAGAGTAAGTATTTGTTAAGTGCCGCATGCCAGCTAAAGAGTAAGTATTTGTTAAGTGCCGCATGCCAGCTAAAGAGTAAGTATTTGTTAAGTGCCGCATGCCAGCTAAAGAGTAAGTATTTGTTATTATTTTAGTTCGGTTATAGTTACAGTACAGGCCGGCAAAGGGATATCATTGTATAAAGCTCGATCTCTGTATTACCAGCACAGCATTAACTTACACATTACAGTGACGGGTTTGTTATTATATTAGTTACATTTTTGCTGTAAGCCTAACAATACACTCACGTCGCGGGGGGAAATCATTACCTACTTTGTATTCTGAGTTTAGCAAGAAAATAGGTACCTATATAAGTATGTATGTATGTAAATACTTTATGGTACATAAGACACAGGTAAAAGTACAGACAAAAAAAGTTTAATCGGTACAAAGGCGATAATTATTACTTTTTAAAGCTTGTTATACACATTATACATAGTAATTGTACACTCACCTTATAGCACACGTGACATTCGTCCGGAAAATAGTGATCATAATGACACGTGTCATTGACACGTCCCGCAACCATCACTCCAAACGTCCGAAGTGTCCAATAGTAGGTACTAATTTTATATTAAAACTTGAATCTACATAAAAATGTCTTATAGGTATCTATATTAAAAAAAACTCCACACCCCGCACAATTTTCGCTGACCACGAAATGCGTTTCATCCCATGGCCAAATTAGTCCGTTATATACAGAATTGAAAAACTAGCCACGGTTCAAAAACACATCCACATCTATAAATGGGTCCATTTCGTTCAGAATCACATGAAACAATGTCACGTTGGCCCAAATGAAATCCACTTAAAGCTTGAGGTTTTAAGTTTGTTTCAAGTGTCCAAACAAACTACTTTTTGTTCAAAATCGAATTTGATGTTATACATAAATAACTGAAGATTTAAGTCTAAAGTCAAATGAAACTTCATTTTGTCTCTGCTATGAACGAGCCTTGACCACCAAGCACAATGAATACTACTAATAATTACACGGTCCAACTCACGTATTGAAAGTCACTGCGGGCGACATGTTTCGAACTCTTCGGGAGCTCTTCTTCAGGATGAGTGTTTTCGCGGCGGTGTCGCTTTAAGCACTGCCCGCGCCCGTTCCGAATCCGAACGCTGTGCGGCGCGTGACGCACGCGCCGACAGGGCGGGAGGAGGGGGGCATGGTTGCGCTGGAGTAGTTGGAGTACGACATGCACACTGAACACACTGCCCACTTCAATTTACGAAAAATAGTTTTCCTTAACAATCATCCTGAAGAAGAACTCTTGAAGAGTGCGAGACATATGTCGCCCGTAGTGACATTTAATACGTGAGTTGAACATAAAAAGTGTAAATATGAGAACTTGCGAAAGTAATTCCTCGGTGCGTATTCTTCTTCACTCACGATTCTATTTTGGAGCGTTAAATTTAAAAATGGAAACCGAAGTTAATTCTCCGATTTAAGTTTTAAATTAATATATATGCATTAGGCAGGTCAAATACGTAACGATGCACAGATTCCTGTATCAATCTCACCTGTTCGTTGCATATTGTGCACCCATCCGGTGGGTAATAATAGTATATACAAAATCCACAGTCTTCACACCATACCCTCGGATTAAAACAAAAATCGTATATTTTCAGCATTATTGAAATCTAAAATATAATAAATTTTAAATGAAAGGAAAAATTGAAAAATTTAATGCTCCGAGCCGGATTCGAACCGGCGACCACAGGCATTCATGGCCCGTCGCTACTACTAACTGAGCTATCGGAACAATCTGGTTCGGGCACCAAATCCCTCAATCAGTTCCTTCATACAACGCCTTAGGGAGGCGTGTAGCGACATCTACCAGAAGACTTAGGCTTCTTAACGGCACCAACGTCTCAAATCATATTGAGAAATCGTCACGACGCGCTACCCCATACTAAATTAATTTTTGTTTTTAAGCAGTAACGCTGCTAACGAAAATTATAATTAATAATTTATAATAGTAGTTGGTAGTAGCGACGGGCCATGAATGCCTGTGGTCGCCGGTTCGAATCCGGCTCGGAGCATTAAATTTTTCAATTTTTCCTTTCATTTAAAATTTATTATATTTTAGATTTCAATAATGCTGAAAATATACGATTTTTGTTTTAATCCGAGGGTATGGTGTGAAGACTGTGGATTTTGTATATACTATTATTACCCACCGGATGGGTGCACAATATGCAACGAACAGGTGAGATTGATACAGGAATCTGTGCATCGTTACGTATTTGACCTGCCTAATGCATATATATTAATTTAAAACTTAAATCGGAGAATTAACTTCGGTTTCCATTTTTAAATTTAACGCTCCAAAATAGAATCGTGAGTGAAGAAGAATACGCACCGAGGAATTACTTTCGCAAGTTCTCATATTTACACTTTTTATGTTCAACTCACGTATTAAATGTCACTACGGGCGACATATGTCTCGCACTCTTCAAGAGTTCTTCTTCAGGATGATTGTTAAGGAAAACTATTTTTCGTAAATTGAAGTGGGCAGTGTGTTCAGTGTGCATGTCGTACTCCAACTACTCCAGCGCAACCATGCCCTCTCCTCCCGCCCTGTCGGCGCGTGCGTCACGCGCCGCACATCGTTCGGATTCGGAACGGGCGCGGGCAGTGCTTAAAGCGACACCGCCGCGAAAACACTCATCCTGAAGAAGAGCTCCCGAAGAGTTCGAAACATGTCGCCCGCAGTGACTTTCAATACGTGAGTTGGACCGTGTAATTATTAGTAGTATTCATTGTGCTTGGTGGTCAAGGCTCGTTCATAGCAGAGACAAAATGAAGTTTCATTTGACTTTAGACTTAAATCTTCAGTTATTTATGTATAACATCAAATTCGATTTTGAACAAAAAGTAGTTTGTTTGGACACTTGAAACAAACTTAAAACCTCAAGCTTTAAGTGGATTTCATTTGGGCCAACGTGACATTGTTTCATGTGATTCTGAACGAAATGGACCCATTTATAGATGTGGATGTGTTTTTGAACCGTGGCTAGTTTTTCAATTCTGTATATAACGGACTAATTTGGCCATGGGATGAAACGCATTTCGTGGTCAGCGAAAATTGTGCGGGGTGTGGAGTTTTTTTTAATATAGATACCTATAAGACATTTTTATGTAGATTCAAGTTTTAATATAAAATTAGTACCTACTATTGGACACTTCGGACGTTTGGAGTGATGGTTGCGGGACGTGTCAATGACACGTGTCATTATGATCACTATTTTCCGGACGAATGTCACGTGTGCTATAAGGTGAGTGTACAATTACTATGTATAATGTGTATAACAAGCTTTAAAAAGTAATAATTATCGCCTTTGTACCGATTAAACTTTTTTTGTCTGTACTTTTACCTGTGTCTTATGTACCATAAAGTATTTACATACATACATACTTATATAGGTACCTATTTTCTTGCTAAACTCAGAATACAAAGTAGGTAATGATTTCCCCCCGCGACGTGAGTGTATTGTTAGGCTTACAGCAAAAATGTAACTAATATAATAACAAACCCGTCACTGTAATGTGTAAGTTAATGCTGTGCTGGTAATACAGAGATCGAGCTTTATACAATGATATCCCTTTGCCGGCCTGTACTGTAACTATAACCGAACTAAAATAATAACAAATACTTACTCTTTAGCTGGCATGCGGCACTTAACAAATACTTACTCTTTAGCTGGCATGCGGCACTTAACAAATACTTACTCTTTAGCTGGCATGCGGCACTTAACAAATACTTACTCTTTAGCTGGCATGCGGCACTTGACTATCAGAGACGAAACTGTTTAAACAAGACAAAGAAACAAACAAGAAGAAATGTTCAATTCATCATCATTATTCTTAGTTTGACTGCTACGAAACATGGCTTCAATCTTTCGGTGGTGTTTCAGGGCATTTTTTATAATCTGTGATTTCCTGACTGAGTGACAGCAATATAAAGTAATAAAAGTAAAATAAAATTTAAAAACAAAGTTCTATAACTATTATAGGTACATACTCGTTTTCGAGTTAAATTTACAAATTTATAATGAGATGTGTGTGTTAGAGAGCAGCTGGTGGCGGCGTTTTGCATGAGGTAAGAACCATCATTACTAAGTCTTACGTTTCCCCCTGCGTGACTTTACAAATTCATAATGAGATATGTGTGTTTGAATCTTCAGGACACGTAAGAGTGAGGGCGCGGAGAACCAGGAGGCTGCTGCAGTAGTTAGAGAGCAGCCGGTGGCGGCGTTTTGCATGAGGTAAGAACCATCAGTACTAAGTCTTACATTTCCCCTTGCGTGACTTTACAAATTCATAATGAGATATGTGTGTTTGAATCTTCAGGACACGTGAAAATGAGGGCGCGGAGAACCAGGAGGCCGCTGCAGTAGTTAGAGAGCAGCCGGCGGCGGCGTTTTGCATGAGGTAAGAACCATCAGTACTAAGTCTTACGTTTCCCCTTGCGTGACTTTACAAATTCATAATGAGATATGTGTGTTTGAATCTTCAGGACACGTGAGGGTGAGGGCGCAGAGAACCAAGAGTCCGCAGCAGTAGTTAGAGAACAGCCGGCGGCGGCGTTTTGCATGAGGTAAGAACCATCAGTACTATGTTTGTCTTAGGTAAGTTTGCCCTTGCGTGACTTTATTGTTCAAATTCGCATTTTTGTTTAATCTGTGGTTTCCTGACTGAGTAATTGGTAACAGCAATATGAAGTAATAAAAAGTAAACACAACTTAAAACATAAAAACACTAGGCCTGTTTTTTAGTATTTGTTGTTATAGCGGCCACAGAAATACATCGTCTGTGAAAATTTTAATTCTCTGTTATAACTATCATGGTTCATGAGATACAGCCTGGTGACAGATGGACAGACAGACAGACAGTCAGCGGTGCCTTAGTAATAGGGTACCGTTTTTACCCTTTGGGACCTTTACAGAACCCTAATAAAAAGTAAATCAAAACTTAAAAAAAAACAAAGTTCTGTAAGTATTATAGGTACATATTTTACTTAAATCATAAGTCCCGATAAGTAACCTTAGAAATAAAGAAAGATAATAAGTTTATTTCGCAAAAATACAGAATACAACAATACAACCTTACCTGAATAAGGGACATTATATTATCTACAAATGGCACAGTACAATAGACAATGGCTATTAGGATCACGAAAAGAAAACGAAAGCGGGTCGAAATACTCGAAATGGGGGGATAATTCTTCAAAAGAAACACGTGCATATTATCAAGGCAGAAATTATTGAGTCAGCTCAGTTGTTATTTTTCCGTTGACAAGAAGTGCTGAGTCCTACTTACTACGGATTTACATATTTGTAAATTTGTTTAATGTCTTAACTACGACCAATTGAACTAATAATATTGAAGTAAAATCGCGTATATACTAGAGTTTGAGTGCAGGAAGACTTAGCTTCTAACACAAAATAATCTTACTCCGCTCAAAAATGATTTCGCTCATGAATGATTCGGAAATACCTATAGCTTGACAACGCAAAATATATCATACCATATCTCTATTAACACCCGTGAGAGACAAACTGCAAAATGGATTTACAAAACTCATTTTACGATGAAGATTTGTTCAATCTATGCAAAGACGTTGAGACAATCAGAAATCAAATAATTACTCACTCACTTCACAATCTTTACCTATATGTGCGTTATACGGAGTATCCTCTTTTGTTAGGGGACGCTGAACAAAACGCTGAAATGTATACTATCGAAACGGCTTTTCTTAGTGAAACAGCTATTGAAAAACTATCGTTAGCCGAGTGGGGATTGGGCGTGGATCTTTTTACAATATAAAAGCTCTCACAGGCGGCCCTAGCACACTAACAAAATGACGTCTTTTATGCACATGTTTTATGCCCACAACCGTCTTATAAAATTTTACCGTCATGAGCTCACATGGTATACCGTCATCTACGTAAAATGTGACCATTTTATATGTCTTGCATATAAAACTAAAGAGGACAAAGTCTGTGAGATTGAAGCTTTGCAAGTTTGTGTGTTTCAAAAAATCTTTGAATGCGTATAGATTGGGGTTTCTGGGTGGTAGGCTATATTTTATCCCACGGGTTTGCCTACTTTCTTTGAATTATGCGGGAGAAGCAGCGCGGACAGCTTGTCGTTTAATAAATCAATTGTTAGCTTTAGCCTTGGTTAACATTTACTTTTCCTCAATTTCAACAAGCATGCTACAAAGAAAACAGTACTTGCACCATAAAATGAATTACGATACAAACTTACAAATATTATGGGAAAAACGGGGCGGGAGTAGAGGTGTGCGCCGCGCCGCCGCGCCGCCGCCGCCGACAATTTTTCCACGCCGCCGCCGCCGATGATGTTGACCGGCGTAAAATCGGCGTGGCCAATTTTTTATGATAAATGATTTTCTTATCCAAATTACAAGTACATACTGAGAATTACATCGTGTTATATATTTTTGAATAATCATATCTCATTAACATTTTGTTCATTGCAAAATCAACAACATTTAGCTTTTAGTATTTGGAGTTTGTTAGAGTCTGTCAAGCGAGTTGCGCCCGCGCCCCTCGGGTATGGGGCTGATTATATATCTATCTCATAATATACCATACGAAAAAAAGAGATGGATATAATAAATCAGCCCCATCCTAGGTGACAGTGGTGACACGATGCATTTGACATACTCTATGTGCGCGTGTTATTTATATAATATCTTTATGATTTATACTACTTACTGTTAATAAGTACAGCTCTTTTAGTATTTGGCGTTTATTATGTGCGTGCACGTGTTATTTTTACAACATCTTTATTAGGGCGGTCCACATTTGTATGAAGAAAAAAAAAATGTTAAAATGTCTCACTCCCTATGGCTCTTTTTATTCCTATGTCTTTAAAATGTATGTATACCAAAAATCAGGCCGATAGAAGCATATTTAGAGGTCGCGACGATTTTAACGATTCAGATTTTTTTATAAAATATCAAGTAACTAGTCATGCTACTCAGGTGTATGGACTTTGTTTCGATACGACTGCTTCTAACACTGGGATGAATATAGGTGCTTGCACTTTGATTGAACAGTCTCTAAACAAAGATCTTGTTTGGATTGCCTGTCGACACCATGTTTTTGAAGTAATGCTGTCTGACGTATTTAAGTCGTTGTTTGGATCAAGTAGTGGGCCAGATGTCAATCTATTTAAACGTTTTCAAAAGAAATGGCCGCAAATAGAGCAGCAAATCTTTGTAGTTGGCAACGACAACTTGTTTCAGTCTGAAGAACTCAAAACACTCCGTCAAGAAATGAGGGCTTACTACAGTGATGCAATCAAAACTCAACAGCCAAGAGACGACTACCTTGAATTATTATGCCTGTGCCACATATTCCTTGGAAGGCCAGATTCAACAACAAATGTGAAGTTCAGGGCACCCGGTGCATTACATCAAGCACGGTGGATGGCAAAAGCCATCTATTGCCTGAAAATGTATCTTTTCCAGGAGCAGTTTAAACTCACTGCAGCAGAAAAACGGTCAGTCACGGAAATGAGCTTGTTCGTAAGTCTCGTCTATGGGCGTTATTGGAACGAGGCCCCATTAGCCGAGAGAGCTCCCTTAAACGACGCTAATCTCCTTGAGCTGATACAAAAATATCCCAACAAAAAGGTTAGTAACATTGCCTTTCAAGCATTTCGTCGACACCTTTGGTATTTTTCAGAACACTTGATTGGACTATCTTTGTTCGATTCCCGAGTGAGCCTTGAGACCAAAAGAGAAATGGTAAAAAATATTACGCAGAATCCACCTAAGCGAAAGGCTCTGAAAAGACTAGATGGAAAAACATTTAATCCAAAAACCCCGTTACAGTCTTTTTTTACCCAACGGACTGCGACTTTATTTGATTTGTTAATTAATAATGGGCGAGAAAAGTCAGCAGGGTTTTTGGCTAAAGATCCCTCAGAATGGCCTATGGATGAAGTCTACATGGAAATGAGAAAGAAGGCTAAGCAAATGAAAGTATTGAATGACTGTGCAGAGCGTGGAATTGCATTGATTCATAAATTTAATGCCAGTATAACTAAAGACGAGCAGCAGAAGCAATATCTCCTCCGTGTAGTAGATCTTCACAGAAAAAAATTCCCTGTAGCCTCCAAATTAAACATAATGACCTTTACTTTAGGCAACATTTAGAACGATTGCTTTGACCAATAGTAAATGTGTTACATATAATTATAACTATTTGAATAAATAAAAGAATGTAAAAACTGAATTGTTGTCATTGTAATTCCCATTATTCCCCATATTCAAAAAAGTGTCAAATCGTCGCGACCCCTAAATATTATTAGATTTGGCTGAAATTTGGCACAGGAGTACCTGAGGCTATATGGAACAAGAATAGCCTTGGGGACAATCAACTATCGAAAAAAATTTTTTTGGACCGCCCTAATCTTTATGCTACTACTGTTAATGAGTGCAGTGCAGTGCAGCTGCAGCATGAGGAAAAACCCAAAGCCCAAAACTCAGGACAGGTAGCGCGCCAAAGCGTGTAAGAGCGTATGGTATTTTGCGGTGGGGGAGAGGAGATGAACCGAATTGTTCTTATTATCGGTTAGTGATAGTTCAACGGTGTAACTGTGTGCGAGTGTCGTTTGTCAGATATGGCGGACGAAAGTGACGATGTATCGGTCTAAAATCAAAAAGTTTGTGATTTTAAAATACAGACTTTGTATTGCAAATCAAAAAAAAATAGTAGTTGCTGGAAGCATTTTGGCAAACTTGTGTGGGAAAAAGATAATAAAAAGAAGCACGTGCTAACCGATCAAGTGTTTTGTGAAATTTGTTTAAACAATGCACAAAATCAAGATTCAAGCACTCTATTTGGCTTGTAAGTATTGCGTTGTTTTTAAAATAATAAATAAAACGTTTGAATGCTTAGATTATGGAAGCAATAACGAATAAAAAATTGTTACAGGGTAAAAATAAAATCATACAGTAGCAGTGTGAGCACGGGAAATTTGATTCGCCATTTAAAAGAAGAACACAATATTAGTGATGCGGAAAAGGAAAAGAAAGCCATAGCAAACATAAAAACGTTCTTCACACCAAGACCGCGCCCATCAACTAATACAGCAGCTAATCATAAGTGGTTACTTGCAAGAGATCTAGCTATATGGTTTTGTCGATCCCTGATGCCCTTTGACTCAGTTGCAGATGAAGGAATGACAGAGTTTTTCCAAGTAAGTCATCCTATTAACTTTGTAATAATATTTTCTATCGTCTGAATTATCGGTCTGTATCTGTATATGAATCAGACATTATTGCCAGTATATGATTTGGCATTATGTACAAGAAAGCATTTATACATTGTAATAATAACTTCTATTTAGTATATGATTTGTTATTATGTACAAGAATGCGTTTACATGCATACATTATAATAATCACTTCTATTTTTTTCAGAAATATGGCGTCATTGTTGCTTCAGAAGATCTACCAACAAGAACAACAATTTCTCGTGATGCATTGCAAGATGTGTACGATTCATTGCTTTACGAAGTAAAACGTGAAACATCGAAAGCAGGCCAACACGTTGCAATGACCACGGATTTGTGGAGTGACTCGTATCGTCACCGAAACTATATCACGTTTACACTGCACTATCTTGATGGTAAGTTATTAGTTAGTAGAGAGAGGGCATTATACACGTGGTGATTTTATGTACCATTACCTTTATATTTCACGTTATCGTCCACTTTTTCGATAAAAAAATAGTTTTTGCTCGCACATGTGTAAAGAAGTTTTCAGTGCCACATGCTATTTTTAGGTCACTTTTTCTGTTTGTTTAAAAAAAATAAAAACTATGTGTGGCAATAATATATTAAAACATTTATTTCTTTTCAGAAAATATGGCCTTATATCGGTTTACCCTGGATACTATCCTCATTCTTGAAAAAAAGACTGGTGAAAGAATAAAAGAGGAAATTCAAGCTGTGAGAGAGCGTTTCGGATTGATAAAAAATCAAGTATTTCTCGTAACAGACTCGGGTTCTAATGTCAAAAAAGCGGCTACTTTGATTGATGATGTCACCAGTCATTTTTGTCTTGGACATGGACTGCATAATCTTGTAATGGTGGATGGGATTGCTACTGTTGAATCTTTGCAAGCATTAATACAGATATCTAAAAAAATTGCAAAAGCTCTACGATTTCGCGCTCCTGATCTTGAACAAGAAGCCGAAAAAGAACAACGGCTAATATTGACATCACTACAAGACCCCAATATGTATGATGGTGGTGACTCTGAGTCCAACAGTGATGACGACGATACTGATGAGAATGAAGAAGAATCGCGTCGTTCAGCAACGACATATGCTAAGACTACTCAAACTATTAAAACAGAAAGCAAAACCCGTTGGCACAGCTTGCTGACAATGTTAGAGAGCTTGTCCCATCCCAACAATAAAGGACCAGTAAATAACCTTTTGGGCAAAATTTCAAAAAATCACTTGAAAGTGACCGACGCGGAATGGCATATAATGCAACAGTTAATTCAAGTTTTAAAGAAAATTCGTACTGCAGTGGAAATATTAAGCTCTGATTTGAATTGCACAATAAACGTGGCGCTAGTTCTGAGAAATGAAATCGAAGATATTTTGAGGAAGACTGAAGATCGTGAATTGATCGCTATAACAGCTCTGAAAAAGAGGATGTTAGATCGACTGGATTACAGATTTCCAATAACTGATACATTGATCGCATCGTCGTTGCTGGATCCCCGGTTTCAAAAGCTGAAAACAATCGATTTGTATCTAGAATCCCGCATCATGACAAGGCCTGATTTTATTGCAAATTATGTGGCTGTAGCTTCAAATGCAGCAGCCCTCAACGTCTCGGGCCTCAGAAGCAATGCTTCTAAGCTTAGCTAATAAATACAGTGAAGAGACTTCGACTTTCACATCACCCGTAGAGTCAGAGGCATGGAAGTATTTCTGCAGTGCATCAGCCAATGATGTCACACATGGGATCCTTCAATATTGGGAACAGCGCAAGCGCGTATATCCATGGCTGTATGCGACTGCCAGAGCCATATTGTCAATTCCTGCAACGAGCACACCCAGCGAACGTGTATTTTCTATAGCGGGATTGACTTTGAACGCGAAAAGATCCCGTCTTCACCCATCTCGTGTAAATAAAATAATATTCATACATGATAATTACTCTAAATCAAAAAAGGGTAGCTCTTAATTATTGGACAAACTGATTCGAACGAGATATATATGATTCCAATTTCATCAGAATTACCAAAAATTTGCTTGTGATGTGATTTGATTTGACTGATTAAGAATTATACTAGTCTTATTATTGTGATTTAATTATTTTTTTCTATTTAGGTATGTTAAGGATTGTTTGACTGTAAAAGTTTTAATTACATATGTTTCTTTATTAAAATGTTGTTTAAAATATTTTATATTGTTGATTTCATGTGAAACATGCTCTAATTTGATAATAAAAGTTGATTTACAAGGATATTTCGTTTTACTTTTAATCAACCTAGCAAATTTAGCTCCACGCCGATTTCACGCCGATTACGCCGCCGCCGCCGGTGAAAATTTCGCCGGACGCCGCCGCCGACAATTTTTTGATCGGCGCACACCTCTAGGCGGGAGTAAAGTAAATAAATAAAAACGGAAAACCATTATAATGCAACTTAATACAAGAGTACAACTATTTAGTAGCAGGGCAGTGCATTATTATTACTCTTTAATTAAGAAGTATTGGTCTCTAACCATAGACTGCGATTGAATGAATGAAAATAATGTAATAATTGGTAGAAATTCAGTTGTATATAATGGCAACACCACACTTCTTTTTGCTAAATATATTTTACGTTATGACTTATGGCATAAAATATATGTTGCGAGATTAGCATGTTAGCTAAGTAAAGTAAAAATGGGAACAATCCTAAAGTTATACGTCCGAACGTAAATATATGGCCGATTAGTGTGCTAGCCGGGCAGGAATCGAATTCAGTTATTGTCGTTGTGACTTTAGCGATCGAGTTAGTGTTATTTGTGTTCACGTTTTAAAAGCCTCATTATCTGTAAATTCCACAGGTACATAATATATGGTTATATGGGTTGTGGTATACGAGTCTGATTGTCTTCTTGAGGATCCTGAAATCGTGCCTTATTATTATACGCCATGCAAAGATCATATAGAAACAACACCACAAGTAGTGTCATCATCACATACTATCGATGAGATATACGGGGTTCTACCAATGCAAGCATACTTATTGTTTGCAGTGTAAAAACGATCTAAGTTAGTATTTTAAACCTAATTTATGGAACATTTATTGATTTCATTATAAAAAATGTGTTAAGTTATTTATATTTTACAGGTATTCACGAGTTGGGCGAGGAACGATACGGTCAGCGGGAAATCTGGTCCCGGGACAATCTGCTAAGAGAATTCTTCCTTCAACCAGCCGCGACAATTCAGGAATATCATCAGTGCAAGAACCGACTAATCAAATACAAAAGATAATGACAAAGTTTAATGTTCTGTGTGTCATGTATTCATATCGAAGGCATAATTGACAAATCATTTTGACACGTCTAAAAAACGTGTTTAGTTCCGATTCCGATAGTCAGTTAATTAACATTATATTCATTGAAAACGCGTTCCGAAACAGAGTTGCAACCTACAGAGTATCAAGCAATACATATAATCCCAATAACCAATAACCAATGGCTAGAAACCCCCGAAACCTTTGAAGAAAGAAAAAAGAAAAAAAAAGTACGTAATTAGATCGTTCAATTGCAAACAATAAAATTCACTTTTAGTGAACAATCACTAAAAGTGAATTTTATAATAAATGAGAATGTCACCCAAGAAACTTTTCAATTCAGTAATAATCGCGTTAACGTTAGCACAGCAGTGACAAAAAATTAACTTTTTTATCTATATTGTAAATGAAATGTCGTTGAGATCAAACTTTGAGAAAAAAGATATTGGGTGGTCTATTGTAAACGTGAGTTATATAGAATTTTGTTATTGATGTTAATGCCCATAGTTAGTTAGTTATACTGGGCGTTTCCGCAAGTCGACATCCAGTGTGCCTATTTAATACCCATAAATATAATCCATTATGTGAGTCGTCATATACTAAGTTACCCCGTGATATACATTTGAAAAAACTGTAATTAACATTCAGAATAATGATCAGTTGATCACGAATGTTTCCGCTGATGGGTCAAGGATTATTTCCACCAGGATCAAATAATCCTGCACACAATGTTAGTACATATAAAAACCATAAGGACAAATTGAACTTTGGAAATCTTACACTTCCTATAAAACTAACTGATATTCATAAATTTGAGAAACTTAATGATTTAAGTACTTACTAACGTTTTTGGGCTAGAATACAATTCCCAGAGTAAACGCCATGTTGTTGGCCCATTACCTACACTTCACAAAATGTAATTAAACAATTCATTTCAATTTGCTATGTATCACTGAAAGTATTATTGTCCGTTACATTACTACAGTATTATTTATAATTTGTCTAGATTAGTATCTTCTCAACTCACAAACACCCAACATGCTGCTCATATGCAATGGGTGCTTAACAAGTTTTACGTCAAGTGATAATATATTTAGTAACCCATAAACTATCGTTTTCATGTGTGTACTAAAACTAACTTAATTTGTGAAAGGGACAAAAAAAACAATTAGTTACAAAAAGTTCTTTCCAATGAACTTACTTTTGATAATTATGATCGAAAGTTACGACCACCGCTTCGTTATCTACGCTGATTTTGAGAGTTTTTGCAATCAGATTCAATAGTGCCTTAATAATCCAAACGCATCCTCAACAGCTAATATCCAGAAACATGAAATTTATAGCTTTGGATACTATATCAAATGTTCGTATGATGACAAGTTATCAATCTATCGAACATATAAAGGTGAATATTCTGGAGACTTTCATGGCATTTCTTACAAACAATTAACAGAATATTTACAAAAACAATACAATCGTAAAGAGTCCTTTACCCTTGACATAAATACAAATAAAACATTGCCCAGAGTAATCTTTCGTCACATCTGCATATAGATTGAAACTGAGATCAATATTTTTAGAGAATTTGGTAGCGTTTCAGCTCAAAAACGAAAGTTTTTTACAACAAAACCTCGTTTTTTGTATTTTAGATACTGATGTATAATAGGTTTCACTATAATTCCATGAAAGCTAAATACCAGAAAAATCTAAAACAACTCTTTTACAGACTATCTTGAATCATATACCTGATCTTGAATCATATTTTGATACATCAGATTACCCCATTAACAAAGTTTATGGCTTACTGCAAGTAAAACAACTGGTATTTTGTAAAAGATTAGATCAATGGGAATATTTCTAATGAATTTGTGAGTCTTCTTTTAATAATGTATGCGATTAACGATGATGACTATAAGTCAGCCTTCCCGAACGAAAGGTCCACGAATGACACGCCGACTGCTGGACATTAACTGAAGAAGGCCTCCTTGGTTTCCGTGGAGGTCATTGATATTGAAAAGTCCTTCTATAACATAGATCTCATCGCCCTCATGGCTATTGTTCTTAGTAAGATAAGAATTCCGCTCACAAACCGAATCGTTGCAGAGAGAATGAATGTTTATCTCCTGGTTTTGGACAAAGCTCAGAAACTATCAGCGAAGGCTAAGGAGTCAAAGAAGGATGTTTTCTACAGCTTAGACTTTTCACAATCCTGGAAGACGACGTTCTGAGAGCATTAATAGGCATGATGGGCCTCATCACAAATGAAAACGGAACAAAGCTTCTAATTAAAGTAGCCCTTCGGCTTCGGTTCACCTGTAACAGAACGACAACCACGAAGTAAGTTCACGAAGTAACATAACGGCCACTCACTCACGACAGGCGAGTTGCAATCAAAACCAGGTGCAATGCAACAAAGCCTTACGTAATGCGAAAATTCTGATAAGATTTATACAAAAGTATAAAAGAGAGTGGAAAATTGCCAGACTCATGTACAATATATATTGGTCATCTCGACATCTATTATTTATGGTCAAAAGGTCATGACATTTAACCATAAAACAAAAAGAAAGAGCAACACAAAGAGAAGAAAGGCAACAGGTCTCGACTAAGGAAATATGAAAGATATAAACTTAAGGAAATTCTCGGCGTCACCAACGACCTCTATAAACCAAAGATAATCTATATATCGTTATATTCTAGTCGTGAAAGACAATAACGAAATTAATTTTCAATAATTTAAGTGCGCAGGCTTAATTACTATGGTCATATATTAAGGGTCAAATACAAACCCACACCTTCTTCTAGCCGCTTGGTTGGATTTAAAGGGAGAATAGCCGCAAGATAGGCAGCCCAACTTTCACTTGGAATGATTCCACTACACAATCAAAAACCGGAAACAATGTAAATCTATGGCACAATTACATATCAAAGAAAGCTGACAGGATCTATAAACTGCCGAAAATATGTAGATGTTGAGTCATATGTTTGTATGAAGCTTTAGGGCACGGGGGCAACGGACTAACGGAGGGGGCGCGGAGGACGAGGCAGAGGCTGTAGAAATAGCAGAGCAGCCGGCATCGTTGTCGGCTCCTGAAACATGCTGGGAATGTGGTGTGACTGCGCCTTTGCCTGAGGTAAGAACCTTCAGTACAAGGATGTTCCCCCTGCGTGATTTTTCGTTGAAACTCGCATTTTGGTGCACTTTTTGTCCGACGGCCTCAGACGGGACCCTCGACGGTTTCAATACTGCCGACCCCTCCACCGACGCCGGTTGGGGTTGCGTGCCGTCTCAGACCTGTAAGGCCAGGCTCGGGGCGGACCAGGTCACGGCCGGTTATTATTCCGGGGCGTCAAGACCGACGTATGTCTCAGTGAATATGAACTAATACCGTCAAACATGGTCGTTGCCGGTGCTAAAAAGTGAAGAATGATTAATGGAGTGAGAAAAATGGTGCAACATGGAGTAAGATTTTAATTTGCCGTATCTCTATCACCGCCTGTGAAAGAAATATTGGCGGAAGCATCTACAAAACTCACTTCACGATGAAGACCTTTAGGAAAGTTGTCTTATCAAATCTCTTGGTGCAGTCGCAAAATTCTTATCGAAGAGACCTTTATACGCGAATCTAAGAAAATCATATAATTTCTCGAATATTATGGTTTGTGTCGAACCAATTGCAAATGAACAGAGAAGCATCATTTGAAATTAAAAGGGAAAAAGACTGAAAATCTGAAACCTAACTTTAAAAAAACCAACTACGTAATCCATTACAGAAATCTCAAACCATGCTTGCAGAATAGATTACGATTCGTTAAAATCCAAAGAAATATGAAGTTTGAACAGTCTCCGTGGTTAAAAAGTTGTAGAGAATTAAATACGTACTACTAGCATATTTTAAGTAATTTCGATAAGGATTTCTACAAATTAATGAATAATTCCGTTTTTGGTCTTAGCAAGGAAAATGTTTGAAAACGAGTAAATGTAAAATTATTAAACCACTGGAACAATAATGGTAAATCTCAAGGAACCTTTAATCGCAAAACTCGAATTTCATAGTCTATCAATATTTTCAGAGAATGTGGTAGCGGTTCAGCTGAAAAATCAAAAGGTTTTTACAACAACCAATTTGCCTCCGATTTTGTATTTTAGATTTATCTAAGACACTGATGAATAGATTTCACTATAATTTCATGTAAATGAATTACCAGAAAAATTTAAAACTATTGTATTCAGACACACATCCTAATATATAAGATATTTACTGAAAATTATAATGAGGACATAAAACCTAATCTTGAATCATATTTTGATACATCAGATTACCCCCTCAACAACGTTTACTGTTTACTGAGAACAGAGAACCAAAAAACCTGTTTTTTTAAAGATGAGAACAATGGGCATATTTTTAAAGAATTTGTGGGTCTTCGTTCAAAAATGTAGGTATGCGATGACGTTGAAAATCAAAATTTGGTAGCAAAAGCCAAAAGGGTTTAACAAATGTGTAACTAAAAAGCCTACCCTTGATTGTTATAAAATATACCTATCTAAACATATTCAGCGATATTACGATTTAATTTAAATCAAACTAACCTTTAATTTTCGCACTAAAATTTAACAAAATATTACTTATAAACGATTTTTGTGAGACAATTGCACTGATAGACTGATACCCTATCGTGGGATCATTATAAAATGTTAGGTATTTTATAATGATCCATGAATATATCATGAAACTTAGGGAGCAGGATTAGTCCTGCTCCCTAAGGTTCATGATCTATTTACAGAACATTCAATTATTCGATATTCTTTTTTATTTTATTATTAAAAAAGTGTTGAATTTGTATAAAAAAATAACAACTTATAATAATTAAAAAAGTAGTTGTTGTGATTTGTATGTGGTGTATTTGTAAGTGTGAGTTTATGTTCTAAATACAGTTTTTAAAACGTGTAAATATTTTATTCTATAGGCCTAATTTCGTTTTTTTGTTGATCAATTGCCCAATGACTTTAATCGGAGATAAAAAAAATACATACAACCTTCGGTGGTATAAACAGTATGGCTGACGCCTCATCTAGGTGTTAATTTACTTAAATTAAATGTCTTGTTTAACTTGCAATTACATTCCAAAACCTAAGACGTCTCAGAAAATAATCAGGACACCATTTCAAAGAAGCGCCATTCAGGTGTCCCTTTATTTGCACACCTACGAAGCATACACATCTTACGAGTCGTAAAAACAAGTGAACGATCACTTTATTTACGAAATCGCTTGGCCAGCCAAGCTAACCCTCGCTGCGACGGGAAACAAATCTGTCGAAATCTCAAGACAGGGGTTTTGCTACGTCGCATTTGTTTTTGTTATATTTATTTTCATTTGCAGTGTTAAAGGATTAGGCTTCTTGGAAGATATTTCCCCCCTGATAAAATATCAGTCGCTTAGTCTTTTTTGTTCACCAAAAAATATAAAAAAACACAAAAGGACCCTACGCTATACTAGAACAGCTGTTCCGACTGTTTACTCATAGTCATATTTGTTTGTTTTTCTACTCCTGTACTTTTATCTGTCATTTACATAGTCCCGAACACTAATATAAAGATATACAAAATAAGTCTGCAGAAAAGTCTATATACTCTATTCCCCATAACAGTACGGCACAACCGTGCTGTTTTGTCGCCAAAACGATACGCTTAGCAGCCATACGCTTCTAAACCTGGGTAGTGCTACATTGTGCCACGGCCTACTAGACACGATCGAGTAGGCCGCGTCGCGACTAATCTAGAGGGCCATGCCGAAACATAAAATACATTAGGTACTACCAACTTAACAAACCACTGAATGTATTTACTTCAAATAAATTATTGTACTAAAGGCATTGCTGCCAACTTAAGAAAAACCTTGGTCTTAATATGACAGTACTGGCAAGTTGAATTAAGAACAAAACAGACCATAAACAAGAGGTTGGTGTCAATATGTCATGTTTCCAATTTCCCACCAAAGTTCCAGTTCAAAATTAAAAGACGAAATATATCAAAAATGATAACTATTCGTTATTAATAACTTCTTAAGATTTGATTCGTGTTTGTGAAGTGAAGAAAAATGTGTACGTTCCTTTTCAAATGGACGAAGAAGAAAATAACTGCACCGCTGATGGAATTGCGTGAGTAGTAATAGAACTAACGGAAAACTTACTGCCTGAAAAGTCAAATTATGCTAAAATTTATTTAAAATAGTCGTAGAAAAAATATTGTATGTAACGGTGTATAACTTGGTCTTAAAACGCTCGTGGCGTCTCGCCAAGGCTCGCATCGCAACTCACGACACTCGCGTTTTAAGACCCTACTTATACAACAGTTGCATAAAATACTATTATCGCATATCACATGGTTTCACACGTGCCAGTTTATACAAACGTGCAGTGTTTTCACGTGTCGTATTAGCTCCTAACAGTGAGTGCAATCAGAGTCGAGCAATCTGAATCCCCGCCAACCGCGGCTACCACAGCGCCTCACGCGCCACGGCAACCGCCCGCATGCCGCAACCGTATTCCAGGTGAATCTGGTGAGACCGCTCTATTTTTGTTGAATGGGCACAAATTACAATTTCCCGGGTCCTTACTCTTAGGGCTACAAATACGAGACCTATATTAATGCCACATACCCAACTAAATAACAATTACACCTATCCCTCTCACACTCGGGAATCCCCCAGTCCGTATTACGCTTCACCACTCAAATTGCGTCGAAATTCCCCATCATAAAATCCTGTGTTCTAGGCTCGACAAAGTGACTAAAGTAAAAATAACACCCAATACGTCAAAGTTCCATTGGGCCAACATCTGGCTAGCAGTTATTCGCCCTTACAATACACTACGAAATTTAGAAATGCCGCACACTTAGCATCGGCCTACTTACAACAATAGGTCATTACCAAATAATAGTTCTGCGCGTTAACAATTGCATACGTATCCTTATCTCAAACTTAGGCTTACTGAGCCTAGACTTAAAATAAGGACATTCTAGCGTATCACAGCTAACTACGGCAGGAAAAGTTATTTTTTATAGCCTATAACTTATAGGTACAATAATTAAGATACATTCCATACATTTTTAAAACTACATACATGAAATTCCAGTTTATGCAAGTTACTTATATCATAAATAAGTAATTTTTAAAATACATTTTATTTTATACACTTGTAACAAAATCAAAGTAATCTTTGATATTGCAAAATATATTTTCCACTAGCCACGAATATAATACACTTCTAAATCTCACGACGTTTGGAGTTTCTTTAATATGCAGTGGTAGATGATTGAATATTTTGATTGATATTAGGTAGCAGTTCTTTCTAAACAAAGCAGTTTTACTTTTTGGTCCTATTATTAATCCCATAGGATCTATTACATTTTACATAGACACTTATTTCTAAAATGTACCTACATACTTCTTAAAGTTAGCAAATTAAGTTCTTTGAATAGAGGTCTGCAATAGTGTAAGCCACCACACCACATATGGCTCGGATACATTTTTTCTGGCTAATAAATACCCTTTGTATATCGGAATACATTGTTGAAAGAAAACGCCCCAGAATGTAATACAAACCTCCATTTTGAACACGTTAGTTTCTCAGATGTAGTAAAGGCGTTTAAATCGATTAATGTCAAAAAAACTAGTGACCTCTGGGGAGTTTCTGTTCATGCACTCAAATCCATTATAGAAATCATAGCGCCGAGATTCCTGATCTAATGAAACTTAGTAAAATCACTCCGTTATTCAAATCGGGTAGCACTACTGACCCCACTAACTTCAGACCAATATCTGTGCTCCCAACATTTAGCAAAATTTTTGAAAAATTAGTTTTGTCGCAATTAATATAGCATTTTAATATAAACAATTTGATGCATAACATGCAATTTGGATTTACCCGGGGTCGCTCGACAACCGACGCTGGTGTCGAGCTGATTAAACACATTTTCGATGCCTGGGAAGAATCACAAGATGCTTTAGGTATCTTCTGTGATTTATCCAAGGCCTTCGACTGCGTTTGTCATGAAACATTGATCAGGAAACTCGACTACTATGGAGTCAGAGGATCAGCACTGAATTTACTACAGTCGTACTTACATGGTAGAATACAAAGGGTCGAAGTGAATGGACAGCGATCACCGGGGTCATTGGTCTCGATGGGTGTACCGCAGGGATCAATATTGGGCCTTTCCTGTTCCTTATATACATAAATGACTTGCCATATCTCGTAAAGACCCACCATGATATAGTATTGTTTGCTGATGACACCTCACTTATTTTCAAACTTATATGACAGCAAAAAGTTGCAATGACGTAAACAATGCTATTTCTAAAGTAGTAAATTGGTTTAAAGTTAATAATTTATTGTTAAATGAGAAGAAGACTAAATATTAAATTTGTCACGAATCACGTTGAACACAAGCAAGGGAGTGTCTTTGTGAAAGATGAGGAATTGGAACTAGTTGATAGTACAGTTTTTCTTGGTTTAACAAATAAGCTTTAAAAAATTCCCCATATTGCTAATCTCTCGAATAGACTGAGTTCTGCAGCATTTGCAGTGAGTAAGATCCGTCAATTAACAGACGTGAAAACAGCTCGATTAGTATATTTTAGCTACTTCCATATCATTATGTCATATGGTATTTTATTGTGGGGCAGTGCCTCGGACATTCATTCGATTTTTGGTCTGCAGAAACGGGCTATTTGGACGATATATAGATTGAAACATAGAGACTCACTTAGGGATAAGTTTAAAAATATTAATATAATGACATTGCATTGTCAATATATCTATGAAAATATTGCATATGTACATAAAAACATTGTCAATTTTAAGAAAAACTGTGAAATACATAATATTAATTCTAGAAATATACTCGCGGTGTCCACCACTCGGCTCCAAAAAATAAAAAAATCATTCATGGGTAATTGTGTAAGGTTTTATAACAAACTTCCTGGAGACGTAACTGAGTTATCTATTAATCAATTCAAGAACGATGCGAAACGTAAACTTATTTCGAAAGCTTATTATATAGCGCACAAGACTACATAAATGATAAAACTTCTTGGGACTAATTTTGACTGGATTTATAATTTATTTATTCCTTTTGGAAAATTTAGACATTGTGTTTTTTAATTAATTATTCTCGTATTATTTATTTTTTGTCATTAGATTGTCTTTCTAGAAACATTCTAGACTAGTATTTTGTTATATAAAAAATTAAATACTTCATATAAATTTTACTTTTTATGTTAAATAAATTACTCTGCGTAATTAGCTTAAAATTATGTTTCTACTTGACGATTTGAAAGTGCTTGTTACTGGGCCTACTTGAATAAATATAATTTTGAGTTTTGGAAGCATTTCCCCAAATAATTAGACCAAATCTGAGTAACGAAGCCACGTAGTCGAGATAGGCTATCAAGTCAGTTTTTTGGTCGGATAAGCGTTTCAACCGTTTCAATGCATATGAGAATCTTTCCAGTTTGCAGCAGACGTTATCATTATCAATATGCGACTTCCAATTACAATGGCGATCTACTATTGTATTGTATTTTATTGGAAAATATTGTCATTTACAAGTCATTAAATATTTTTAAGAAAAAAAGTTTCACATTAGGTACATGTCATGATGTCAATTACATAATAAGTAATAATAAAAGGGTATAATAATTAGGTGCGCAACTGAGCCCATGTCTTGTGGCCATCGAAAAACTCGTCAATAGCATAGCAAGCCATTTCCTATAGAATGGCCTTTAGCTTGCGGACAAATATTGCATCGCTAGAAGCTTTTTTTATTTCGTCGTCCAGTGTATTGTACCTACAGTCTGATCCCCATTACATGCACAGACTTCCTAGTTTTGGCCAGGCGGCGCGCGGGCACGACCAACTGATTACGCCTGCGCCTCACGCTACCCAGGAGTTGGCTATGAGTGGGAATCTGGTGAAGATTTTGTTTTACGTATTTGCATGCTTCTATTATATACACACTGGGTAAGGTTAGTATTTTGTATTTTTGAAAAAGTTCCTTAGCCGGATAGTCGGGAGGTTTTCTAGCCATAATGCGGAGGGCACGCTTTTGTAATTTAAATAGCCTTTCACAATCCGCAGCAGTACCCTATAGGTCGACACCGTTGGTTAAGATAGAATGAATGTATCCATAATAGGCTTTTCTTAGGTTTTCCTCAGAAAGACTGTGAGTCAACCTAGAGAAGGTCTGTCTTGGACAGCCGAATAGAGCGGACGTTGCCCGCGAGCCCTTCTCGTCCTTCCCTAACGCATACAATTAAACAAAGTCCCTGAGACAATAGGCCGGTGTTCAGTGCCAAACAGAAGTGCTTGCGCTTGCGCCCTACGCTAGCACAACCATACTACGCGCGACTTATTCATTGGGTCATCCCTTCGATTTTGTGAATTTGTGCCGGGTTGATCGTGTGCGCGGTGTGTTAATATATTGTAGGTCAAAATAGTGCGTGCAAAACAGCGTGCAGCAGGTGCAACTCTTCGGCCGCTGCAGCAATAGCAACTCCGCGCGAGAGTGACACGAGAGTGCCGCCTTCGTCGCAGTGAAATAAATAATCTCGGGTGAGCCCTTTCCATTTTACACTGCCGCTATAGCCGGCGCATATTTGCGATCCTCCAGGTCTTCCCTTTGAAGGCGAGACTACTGAGGCAAACGCTGGTAAAATCTTCGTAGCGATCTCATCTCGCCAAAAAACAGTTAGATATAACCACACCAAGACAAAGTTGGCTTATGCCCTTAGGACAGAGGGCAAGCACAGCTTTTGAGATAATAAAACCTACACCCCGCAAACTCGCACCCAACCTGTCAACTCTTACCAAAACAAACGGACAAAAATGTAGCTTGCTCCCCTAATCTTAATTCGTAACGGAATATTTAGCTGCACCCCTAACCTTTAGGTATTAATTAGTCACCTAGGTAGTATCCTAGTATCTTGATACCACCTACTAATGCATGGAGCCGTCTAATAATCCATCCTACGGAAACTTTAAACTGGAAATAAACATTAGCATACCTATGGATAAAGCTCAGTCCTGAGTCTTACACCTGAAGCCTTGCGGAAGAGAATACCCGCAGGCCGTATATTATCTGCGCATTCAAAGAAGCCGACATCGACATAACCTCAGTACCTACAGGTCACGGTTATAGATACAGTATAGGACAAGAAAATCGGCGCTCGACTCTCACCCAGAGATACAGAGTATATAATTGCACCCCTAAACGTAATCCGTAACTGAATATTTAGCTGCACCCCTAATCTTAGTCAATTAGCTACCCAGATACTAGCATAGTATACTGTATCTAGATACCAATTGCTATTGCATGAAGTCGTCGAATAGCCAATCTTACGAAAACACAAACTAGAAATAAACATTAGAACTCAGTCCTGTGTGACCTGAGTCTTACACATACCTAAAGCTCGGCGGAATATAATACCCCCAGATTACCTGCACACCTACAATTAACCGACGGCCACGGTTACAAGTATACAGGTACGGGCTAGAAAATCGGCCCTCGACTCTCACTTAGGGACACAGGGTATATAATCGCGCCCCTTATTTTAATTAATTATATAGGTTGTTCTGATGGCAGTGTCACTTTTACACATTAGAAATTGTGTATAAACCTCCTAGTGGGAAGGCCAAGGCCTTGGAGATTAGATTTTAAATATCTAACTATCATTTCTTTTCCTTTGTAACTATCTGTATATCTTTTTTTAGTTTTTTCCCCTTAATATTGAAGTCTTCTAATAACCCATCCTACGGAAACATATAAACTAGAAATTATCATTAAAGACCCTAGAGTAGGTACTTGCGGACAAAGCTCAGCCCGGATTCTTACCCCTAAAGCTTTGCGGTGCACAATACCCGCACATTTTCTCCACGCTTACAACTAACCGACTCATAGAAGCCGACAAAACTCTAATACCTATAGATCACGGTTATAGGTATAGGTACGGACAAGAAGGATATAGGGAGACAGAGTATATAATTGAACCCCCAACCTTAACTCGTAACTGAATATTTAACTGCACCCCCAACCTTAATTAATTAGTTACCTAGATAGTACCTAGATACTGTTTACTATTACATGGAGTAGAGACAGTAATAAACATTAGAATACTTGTAGACAAGGTTCAGACTAGCGAGCCCAACCTTAAACCCGGCGGGATCCAATACGATCTGCACACTTATAGTTAAAGGGTTCACAGACTAAGACTCATCAGTCATCACTCAAGCCCATTAATACCTACAGGTCACGGTTATACCTAGATACAGCGTCATCTGCAACTGCATGCAGATGATATCTACGTCACATGGTTAGTTAGACAAATAAACTAGTCAAAGAGAAGCATCAAGAAAGCCCTAGGAAAGATACGGGAATTACCTAGTAAAACTTTTAAAATAAATTTAACCCATTAACAAAAAGACAATCACGCACAGCGCCTTCTTACCTGGGTCTTCCAACATCTGGCTGGCCATCAAAAACAACACTATTACGTAGTTTCTTTACAAATATTATAAAGCTGTGTAATCTTTCAAAAATAACATTCGGCAGATAATAAATAACAACGGGCTCCCATAAAAACTTTCTGCTAGGCAAGCTGACTAACATGCAATACAACACAGTTTTACAACAATAGGCTATAAACGCAGAAAGGTTTATTAACGACGTCTCCATCTGCAAAGTCATTTGCGCAATTTACCGTCCTCGGGTAATTAGGTAATACTCAACCGCCGAAGTAACAACAATAACCATACACTACAACCATATAACTCATTGTTACATTTCTTTGAACTTTGTTCTTAAAATCTCAACGTATTTGTTACGTACTGGGTCCTAAAGTTTGTGCTTCGGGTTAATAGGAATCTAACGGTAGGAAAAAAAATTGCTTTACAATGTGTTATAACTTTAACTACGCCTAATTCGCGCGTGCGGTTGTGCCAGTGCGTGGCACTAGTAGGTATCTAAAGTTACCAGGTCTCACCGGGGAGTTCCTTTAACTGGCTCGCTGTATCCCCTGTCAAAGCCCAACGTTTGAATAAAGCTGTTGCAATCAGCTGGTAACTCTAACAAGTAATTATATCGGTAATACATAGTTGCCCCGATTCCGACGCAAAACTTAACGACTGAGCCTAAGTCCAACCCCATCTCACCAGTTACGATAACCGCATTATTGCCCATCTGCTAAGACGGACTACTCCATTTTTTTAAGAATCGGATCGGGCACAGCTAGACATACCGAGGATGCGACAAACGGCTGATGCGATTTGATGAACAGATATATCTGTTCTGTGACCGAGTATAGCCCTTTTACCCAAGTAAATAACGTAATACGTCACGCAATAAAATAAATAAATAACGATAACAAATAAAGATATGATCAAAATATAAACAGTACCGTCTAAGGCCAGCCCATACTGAGAATTTCGTAACTACATCCTGGCTTCAAAAGGACCTATTTCTCACACAATCATCATAGTTAATGCCACGCACTGAGGTACCTATAAGATATGAATGAAGAGTAGTATCCGATGTAACCGGAGAACTTAAGCATACGCAGTTATTTAAACTTCGACGGCCACGGCAATCGATCATATATCATTATTAAATCATATAACGCTCTAGTGGACTCCGTGTAAAACGGTTATAGAGATACCTGCTGTAGTTTGTGTGGAAATAAGAACAAGTACGTACCGATAGGCATTTCATTGCATCAAACATTGCACTCATAAACTACTACCTGAGTCGCATAGGCAGCAAAGGCGCCAGGACGGTAAAAACAAGGAAAAGGGCCATTCGGGTGCGACTCCCGTGTAGCGCCGACAAGAAACAAAACAGCTACCAGGCAATCGGCGCTCTCCCGAGCGACCTGCGCAACAAATAAGCCTCGCGCAAGCTCAGGACAGGTCACAATGGAAATCTTTCCAATACCCAAAGACGGTAACTGCCTCTACCGAGGTATAGCGGACCAACTAAATAGGGTCCTTGGCATATATTTTGGCCATCAAACAGTAAGAGTGTTACTCGCTAGTCACTTGTCTTCGGAGAGGAATGATGATCAAATTCAACTAGCACTGAATGGTAGTGTCTCGGATTATAGAACGACGGACAATTCTATGCCCCCCTGCGCTCAACTCATAGACGAATACATCAAAAACCAATTCAAAGACGGTTTCTGGGGCGGAGAAGAAATCATACTAGTCGCCACGGGCTGTGTCATGGTAAATATACATGTGCACATGGATAAACGGCAACCTCTACTTTATAAAGCTCCGATACATGAATACCACAAGATGGGAAACCTACATATATACTACAGAAATAACCACTATGACTCGATACGGTTCAACAGTTCCAACAGCGTGGCACCATACTTACTACACTTTGAGTTCAAGCGCCAAGCTACAAAAGACTGCGACAATTTAGGGAAAAAACCAGAGATACAGGAAATACCTAATCCTTTGTCTGAAGCACCCGTGACGGTTAGCCCTGTGATCATTGCCCAGGACCCCACACCCTCCCTAAACAGCTCAGTAGACAGCGATAAAAATGTTGATTCCACCGGTCTAAGAATATTAAGGCCGATTTCCACCTCAAAAGCTCTGACTCCACAACCGTGCGATTCGATATGCGTTGCAACTTGGAACGTAAGAAGATGCGCCTCACTTCAGGCTAGAATCAACATTGACCAAGAGCTATCAGCACGCAACATTACCATTGCGGCGTTACAAGAAACGTACCTAACAGACGGCGAGCTCATAAGTAACAACTACCGCTGGCTTTTACACGGAGGCACGCACCCTAGAGAGAAACGTGGGGTCGCGATCTTAATTAAAAAACACGTTCAGTACGAAATAATAAAAACTCATAGTAAATACCACAACATAGTAGCCACACATCTCAAACTTGCAATAGTAAACAAAAACACACCGATAGAATTCTTTATAATCTGTACACACGTGCCGTCCGGAGCAGCAACGTGTCTCGCCAAAATTGGAACGTTGCTACGCTTAGCCCCTAAAAAAGCTATCCCCATAGTATTAGGCAACTTTAATGCCCATATCGGAAGAAGGGAAGTAGATAACCTAACCGGGCGCATTGGCAAGAAAAACTTGTTACACAATGAGTCGAACTTCAACGGTAGTCTCCTTATAAATTTCGTTCAGGAACACGGCTTATATGTTAAAACGACCTGGGGGCGACCCTCTTGCAAAGTTACATGGCAATCGGGCACCCGGATATCACAGATAGACCATGTACTAACGTCCCAGCGGCAACCAATATTCTTTCACTCCATTCAAGGTTACTTCCCAAAGTCAGTCAGTACTGACCACAAACTTGTATGGGGCGAGATACGAAACTAGAGCTGGGGCCAAACCACGACTCGCAGCCCACGGAGTAAACCCTCGGAAAAAGCACCTTTTAACTACAAAAACGTGAACTACGAGTCTCTTGAACGCACAGCAGTAGTTAAGGAATTCCAAAAAGAAGTGAAGCGCCTCCTCCATGCTAGATGGAGCTGCGTTAACGATGTGAAATTAACTTAGTGAATTTGATCTGTCTTGTAGATCCTATGTTATGTTGTAATTGTAACGTTTTGTTTAACATGTATTTTATTAATCTTGAAGTGCTGCCTTAGTATACAATCGTATGTTATCTCACACTATCATGGTACTATCATGGTGGGCGGTAGGAAGACCATACTGCTCTTGGTGGGCGGAATGTTCACGCAGTATTATCCATTTAATATAAATGTTTTTTTTTTGTAAGTTGGCACTACTAAAACCCCATATCGATTAGTATGAACATAGATCTTTTCTAATCTGTGAATTCACCTATCAAATCGTGTAGTTGTCAACCTTGCCTTTCTTCAGTCGAAAAATAAACGTCACAGAAAAAGCATCTTGTTTTAATTAAATCTCTCCGCGCTGAACCAATCCAATATGGCTGAACAATTTTACCGTTAGACCCAAATGTATTATCCCGTCTACGACCTAGCAATTAAGTATATTACGTTACCGCTTAGAGATATTGTAAAAGCATAAAATATTTCGCAATGTTTATTACCCTGAGTCGGGCCGAGACCGTTAAGTATCGTCTATCACCTTTGTCGGTTGTCGGCACATTCAGAACTATTGTTATCAGCCATTGTCTATTCATTATGTATAACTATTGTTTATTTATTGTTAATCTGCTTATTTTTTAAATCGTTATCCGGGAGTGCCTCTGACATAATAGAGGGCACGTTGGGATAGTGGAGAGTTAATTCAGTCAGTCAGTCACTCGCAATCAAGCAGTCACTCTGGTCTAGTCTCACCTCCTCCTAGCTACCCACTACGACTGTGTTATTGTATCCGCTATTACAATAAACGATCTTCGACCTACAACATTTTCTTAGGAAATATCCCCATAGCTATCCATAGCCTACTGTGGATACGTACCTAAAGACGGCTGCCTCACGCTAAACTGGAAACACTACAAGCAAAAAATAAAAAGCAAACACTAATAATATGGCAGCCTCAATCGAAATAGGCGACAAAATTGACTTATTCGTTGTCACAGCTCACTGGTCCTACACTACGTCAGCAGTGACAAGCGACGTAACGCGCCTGCTCCAACTAGGAGGAAGTCCACCACAATACTTTTAGGGGATTTCAATGCGCACATTGGTTACAAGGAATCGGGCAAGCGCCTCCAGAAAAACCAAATAGGGAAGAACCTTCTCCATCCAAAAACCAACTACAACAGACAAATCTTATTAGATCCGATTTCAAGAGAAAATCTTCGATTAGAATCGTAGCATGGTCGAAGAAGTTGCAAAGTTACCTGGAGAGCTGGCAACAAAAGCTCCCAGATTGACCACTTGATGACTCAAGACGAATGGCAAACCACTACTCAAATACACCAAAGGCGAACACTCAAACAACAACAAACAAAAAGGGAAGGCTGTACTTCCAGGGTACAGGTTACGCCATATTCCTAGGCCAAAAGGCACGCGATCGAGAGGTGGATTTATATTAAGCGGAATTTCAATACTCGTACCTGGCCTCATCCCATCGATCCATTGCACAACTCCGTGGAACAGATGTGGGTTACTATTTAACCCTCAACGGAAAGAAATTAGTAATTGGCACGGCGTATCGTCCCCCGTGGATGGATGTTGTTTGTTGTTGGATGATGATTTGTTTTTCGATGCGATCACCAACTCAATTAGTTGCAGTTGTAATTACGACAATTTAATTTTATTAGGTGATTTTAATATTAACTAACTGAACCCTGTTGACACGAAAACACATAAATTTACAAATTTCCTAACAAGTGTTGGATTATCGCAATTAGTATCGCAACTCACGCACTTTACTGACACCAGCCATACGCTGCTTGACGTTGTTTGCACAGACATGTAAGCCAAGTCCGTGGTCATAGAGCATGTAGGCACTCTGAATGGGCACTGCCTTGTAGTTTGCAATTTCAATGTGAAGCATGAGAAACCTAAGCCTTATCGCGTTACTTACAGACCTATAAAACATATCTGTAAAGAAAATCTAGATTTGGACTTGCAGAGTGTGAGGTGGGATTTGGTTTCCAGTCTTGGTAATGTTAACGACATGGTAAGGGCTCTCAACCTACATACAATTAATATATTCAATCTACACGCACCTTTAAAGTCAACCATAATCAAGGCCCAGTCCTAAGCTCATGATGCGGCTGCGTGATGAAGCAGCGGCAGAATACCACACCAATAAATGTCAGGTTAAAAAAAATACTATAAGTACCTCAAATCTATAGTAAACAAAACTCTTTACTTTGAAAAATCAGCATACTTTAAGCACAATATTAAGAGGGTGCAAACATTTCGTTACAACTCGACCTAGTCGCGATCGCCTGCGCGCGGCCCTGATAGCTACCCACACTACGATGTTATTGTGTGCGTGCGGTTTGAGTGCTGCCGGCCGGTTGGACCGACTCTCTTGATCATTGTTATACTTTTACTTTATAGTGAGCTAGGAAATAAAAATCAGATGAGTTTTAAATGTTTCTATTTTATTAAACTTACGCACTTATTTACATACCATAAAACTAGTGCCTATGCCAAATCTTGTTATTAGGTGTCAAAGCGGAGCCCAAGCTCCATTATGTCACAATCAGCAATAACGGTAGGGGATGATGATGGGGCACTTATTTACATACCATAAAACTAGTGCCTATGCCAAATCTTGGGAGTAGGTGTCAAAGCGGAGCCCGAGCTCCATTATGTCACAATCGGCAATAACGGTAGGGGATGACGATGACGCACTTATTTACATACCATAAAACTAGTGCCTATGCCAAATCTTGGGTTTAGGTGTCAAAGCGGAGCCCGAGCTCTATTATGGCACAATGATGACGCACTTATTTACATACCATAAAACTAGTGCCTATGCCAAATCTTGGGATTAGGTGTCAAAGCGGAGCCTGAGCTCCATTAGGGCACAACCGGGAATAACGGTAAAACAAATAAAAAAACAATTCATAGGATACAGAGGTTTTGCTACTTGGAACATTCTGTTATATACATACACTGGCCATCTCATTATCAACATAATCAATTGACCCATCCTCCATTAAATTTGTCGACTTACATTTTTTTTTCTGTCTGTGAATAAAGATCATCATTACCACAAAAAGTAATTGCCAAAAACATTGGTTTCTCTTGAAAAGTACATGTCCTAAGTTTCATAACCGGAGTTTTAAATACCTATAACGTTTTCCATGAAGCTACGGTAGCCTAGCGGTTCAGGCATGCGGCTGTCAAACAACGGTCGGTCGTGAGGCTCGTACCAATGAGTTTTGATAGTTACCGTTAGCTTTACGGTGAAGGAAAAACATCATGAGGAAACCTGCATACATCCACGAAGAAATTCAAAGGTGTATGTGAAGTCTCCAACCCGCACCGGGCCCGCGTGGAGACTACTGCGTGTTCCATCTCATCCACGAGAGGAGGCCTGTGCCCAGCAGTGGGACGTTATATAGGCTGATTTATTATTAGTAACGTGCAGTACGAGTATAAACAAATGATATGAATAATATTTGGTAACATGGTGACTTACCTTTGTCGGGCCGCGGTAGGATCGGATTTTTTAATCCCAAATTATTTTCGTTTATTCCCCATTTCTATAAAAAGTAATATCACTTTAGTGCTTGGAGAAACAACAAAATAAACAAACTTACTTAACATGTAAAATTACTTACCAACCAAGTATCAATCTGGAGCGGGCGCACTACAGCTATACGCAGGTGCATGTAGCGTACGCTCGGTCACCGACCTTTGCGCGGCGACGAGAGCGATACGTCCGTTCTCTGGGAGCGCCCGGCGCGTAATGAATTGAACGACGTTTACGCGCGCGGTTACATAGTGGTTTTTAAAAAATGGTCTAAATTAACTGGGTCACCAATAAGCATTAAAAAAATCACGTCATATTAAACAAGGCCCGTAGTTTTATAATAAAATGTTATATTTCCAAAACATCATCATATACGTCAATGAAAAAATGTTTAACCTAACCGAATTAGACATTTTGTAGTATCATTTTTTATAGGAAAAACAAATATTTCAGTACTAGTGCGTCTACTATGTACTAAAAGATTATATATCCTATTGTAAAAGGCAAAGATTAATACGTGTTTGAAAGTTTAATATGGAAATATTCTACCTAAAAGATAGCTCTGACGCGTATTTTTGGAAAACACTCTGACGAAAACCTGGTTGTTTTCAATAACCGTATATAGAATTAGAATTGCAGCTCTGCTTTTTGCTGCCTTTTTTTTACGTGGGTAATGCCTTTATGCATCCCGTCTGGCCGGGGAAGCCAGAACAGGTATGTCGGACTCCCGGGAACCGCCCGGACTACCGACTAAAACCCCACGGTGCTCCAACTCGTCACCATATTGCCGGGTTACGGGCACGCCAGTGGCACTCTTCCGCGACCCGGCGGTGACTGGCCTGGTGGAGGGCCCCAAGCTCTGTAGCAGGAGGGGAGAGGTGTTGACCCTGCCTGCGCCAACGCAGTCAGTGGCACGCGGGTAGCGCGTGCGTTGTCGGCTCGGGCCAGTTTATCTGGCCGACAGGCTTCCCCAAGCCTGCCGGCCCTGGCCACTGTTAAGGCGGAAAGTGGCGATTGTAGTCTCGCCGCCTCCGCCCTATTCGCCTTTGGCGGCTGGGATCCTCGGAGGTTACCTCCCTCTGTCTCTCGGCCACCTCCTTCTTTTCCATGACGGTCTCGCAAAAGGCGAGGACTGCCTTCCATGCCCTGTCGCTGCCGACCATGTTGTGGACCACGGTTGGCAGCGAGAGGTCATGGCCTACTATGGAGCACAGAGTTTGGCGTTCTCCGTCCCAGGCTGGGCACACCTCCAGCGTGTGCTGGGCCGTCTCCTCCAGGCAGTTGTCACAGTGGTGGCATGCTGCGGTAGGCTCTCTCCTTATACGACACAGGTAACTCCCGAAGCATCCATGACCCGAGAGGATCTGCGTCAGCCGGAACGTCATTGCCCCGTGGCGTCTGTCCAACCACTGTCGGAGAACTGGACGTACTGCCTGGATGGTTTTTAGGCCGGCACTTGGCCGCTCCAGCCTCTCCTCCCACTTTGCCACCATTTCAAGGCGCTCAGCATCTCTCCTCGCCTGTACCTCCTTAGGCGCCGGATAATCGCCACGTTCGTGTGCCTCCGCGCGCCAGCGGTATACTGCCGCGAGGGCCCCAGCGTCCAAGTCCCATGGGAAGGTACAGGCCAGGACACACGCAACGTCCGTGCTTACGGTGCGGTAACCTCTGATTACCCTCAGAGCCATCGCTCTCTGCGGTCGGCGCAGCTGGGCGATATTCTGGCTGCTGAGGGTAGCAGCCCAGACTGGGGCACCGTACAGCGCCATTGAGCGCACCACACCCGTATATAAGCGGCGGCATGACGACCTGGGCCCTCCCAGGTTTGGCAGTATACGCCCAAAGGCTGCCGCCGCGCAGCAGCTTGGGTGCCAGGCGCTCAAAGTGCGCTTTAAAGTTCCACTTGCTGTCAAGTACGACGCCAAGATAGAGCAGCGTCGGCCTGACAGCAATCGAGACCCCACCCACCACAATCTCGGCACCGGCTGGGGGTGCTCTTCGGTGACCATAGAAACATATGGCCTCGGACTTTGTTAGAGCCACCTCCAAGCCTAGCCGTCGAATTTTACCGACGCAGTGGGCAACCGCTGCCGTCGCCAGCACGGCTGCGTCGCGGTAGCTGGGTCCTTGGGCCGTCACGAGCGTGTCATCGGCGTAGCAGGTGACATTAACACCACGCAAGTATTCCCCCCGTAGAACCCAGTCGTAGCCTATGTTCCACAGACTCCTGTGGCCCTAGGACCGACCCCTGCGGAACTCCACGGGACATTTCCCTCCTACCCCATTCCTGTTGCCCTGGCCAGACGACGTACCTCTCACTGAGGTAAGCCTCTATAACTCGGAACAGGTGGGGGGGTACTTGGTGGTACCGCAGCGCCTCTTTTATTGTTTCCCAGGGCAGGGTGTTAAAGGCGTTGGCAATGTCTAATGACACAGCCAACACGACCCTACCCTGGGATACGGCCTCGTTTGCCATTTCCTTGACCCGCTGAATTGCGTCCACTGTTGAGCGGCTTTGGCGGAAGCCGAATTGGCAGTCGGATAAATCCGGTCCTTCGCACTCCATGTGCTTGATGAGGCGGGCAGCAACTATCCGCTCGAAGAGCTTGCCCACTTCATCCAGCAGTACTATGGGTCTGTAGCCGGATGCAGATTCTGCCGGGCGCCCCTCTTTCCGGAGCAGGACCAGCTTGCCAACCTTCCACTCTTTAGGGAAGCAACCCTGTTCCAAGCAGGCGGTCAGGAGTCGCAGCACTCTCGGCTCTAACGTCTCCATGGCCAGGACCCAAGCACGGCCCGGGATGCCGTCAGGTCCTGGGGCTGTGTTCTTAGCACGGAGCCGGTTGACCGCCACACGCAACTCGGCGGGGCGGATTGGTGGGATAGTCTCCTCGTCCCTGGGTCTCACCACTGGCAGCGCCATTGTAGGCGGCTGGTGGGGTCCCCTGTCCGGGAAAAGCGTCGCGACCACACGAGCCATAAACTCCGGCTGTAGTGTTTGTGTCAGTGGAGGCGCCCAGGGACGCAGCTTGTTCCTGACGAGTTTGTAGGGTCTTCCCCACGGGTCGGCGTTGAGGGTCTCCAGAAATTCGGCACGACTTGCCTCTATCGCCAGCCCTATGGCCGCTGAGAGCCCCATTTTGCAGGCCTTGTAGGCCTCGTACAGGCGGCGCTCCTCGCTCGCGTCTGTTTGCCTGCTCCTTTTTTGACGCATGTACTGGCGCCGCGCAGCTACGTAGTCCGCGCGGGTCTGTGCGAGCTCGGCGGTCCACCAGTACACTCGTCGTTTTGGCGGCAGAGACTTAGCCCGGGGCATCGCCGCGTCACAAATTTGCGACATGGCCTCCCGGAGCCGGGACGCCTCAGTCCCTACCACCAACTCTCTCACGGGTGCGGGCAACCAGGCCTGCACGATGGCCGCCTCCTGCAGGAGTTCCCGGTCGAGCTTAGTGAGGACCCACCTTGGGCCGCTCCCGACCGAGCCGTTCCGGCTTGGGTTGTTCGGAGTCTGTGTGGGTGTGGAGACTTCGAACCGGATGTATCGGTGGTCCGACAATGTCTCCACTCCCTCCATGACCTCCCAACCCTGGACACGGCGCGCCAGGGAGGCACTCGCAAACGTGATGTCCACAATGGAGCCACCCTGTGGCCGCACGCACGTGTCTGCCGTTCCCTGGTTGATGATCGCCAAGCCGGAAGCAACTGCCCACTCCTCGAGGGTTGCACCTCTCGCATTCGTCGCCGGGGAGCCCCAGGCAGTGGATTTAGCGTTGAAGTCACCAGCAACGATTACGGGGCGTGGGCGGAACTGACCGACCCGAGCCCCTATTTCGTCCAGGAACCGCTCAAAGTCGGCCAGACAGCGGTTTGGAGAGAAATAAACCGCTATGAGCCACATTTCCCCACAGAGCGCAGCCACATAGCCCCTCCCTTTTATTGCACCGGTCAGCGGCGGAACACTGGTCACCGCTCGCGCAACTAATGCAACAGACCCGTCCACATCACCTATCCAATCGTCTCGGGGAGGGATAGAGTATGGCTCTGACACCACAGCAACGCTGATCATCCACTGCGCCAAGGACTGGAACAAGAGGTCCTGGGCCCTGGCGCAGTGGTTGAGATTCGCCTGAAGTACACGGAGGGCCATCTTAATCGGTTGCCATCTGATTCTCCTCATGCGCATCTGGCCTGCTGTCAGATGGCTGGGTAGGCTGGGGTGGGGCCCAGGGGCTGGCTCCAGCCTTCTTTCTTGCTGTATTCGGGCGGGGGGTTAGGCATGGTTTCGAGCCCAATCCGTGGTCCGCTTTCTTGCCCGCATCTGCACACACCACACAGTGTGGTGGCGCGGAACACTCACCCGCTCTGTGACCAGGTTTGCCACATTGGTAGCAGACATTACTTCTGTCGACCTCGCTAGCGCACTGTGCCCTGACATGGCCCTTTTCCAGGCACTTGAAGCACCGCATGGGGCGCTTATCGAGAAGCTTCACCGCGGCACGGACCCACCCTACTTGTAGCCTCCCGCGGTCAGCTTCCACTACTTTTTTAGCTGCCGCAACTGGGCAGCGGAGCCAAATCGAACCTAGGCCGGATACGTCCTGGCGAATTACTCCTGCTTTTATGTGGCTTTCCTCGCAGCCACCAGCCTTAGCGACGGCAGCAACAACTTCGCCGGTTGACACCGAGTCATCAAGCTGCGTGAGGCGCAACTCTGCCGACATCACCGGCCTGGAGATCTTGACATCCTGCCCAAGCTTCTCGGCTAGCTCTTTGGCTAGCGAGTCGGCCTTCTCGCCACTGGCTGTTCCTGGTACTTCTAGTACTCTGGCACCTGTGGCTGCCCGCTTGAATTTTACGGCGCTGATACCAAGGCTCTCAAGGTTGATGCTCTCCTTCGCTCGGGCAAGAACCTGCCCGTATGTCACACCTTTTTCCTCAGCATCAGGCTGCAATGTCAGAACTATTGCTGCCGAGCGAGGAGGGCGGAGTTTGCGAGCCTCGGAACGAGCAGGCGGAGTGTTCTTTGCTGCTTTGGAGTTCCCGAGACTCTTTGCCCCATTTCCGACCGCCATGTTCCACGGGGATTCCATTGTCTTGGGAGCCGGTGGAAGCGGACGCGAGGTTTCAGGAACGTCTCTTCTGGAAGCGGAAGCCTCGACCGCGGCCAGAGTCGGCTTCTTCGCCTTCTTCTTGCTCGTCTTCCCTTTTCCCTTCCCTTTATCCCCTTTTCGGGGCTCCTCCGTTAGGTTCGGGGGTCCACGTTTCGGAGCCGGCTTGGGAGCGGGAGCGGGCGCGGACTCGGACGCGGACGCGGACGGGGACTCCCGGCTCTGGGAGGCCGCCCGCTCAGCTTGACGCTTCCGGTCAGAGGCCAACGAGGGCCGCGTTGGTTGGGCCGGAAGCAGCCTGCCCTCGATCTCCAAGGCTCCGAACCTAGCATCCAGCATAGCTAGAGGTTATTTGATTTGGTGGCCACCGAGACTACGGACTCTAGGTTACCCTGAACTCGCTGGGTAAGCGCGGCCAAGGAGAGGTCATCCGCCGCAGGGTCAGTTGTCAGCCTTATGCAGCCTCTCTGAAGGCGAGGCGATGGCATCCGCTGAGCGCTAGCACTTTCCAATCTTTTGGCCTCTGGATCATCCCTGGCGGCTTTGTACGCCTCTTTGGCTTTCGCCACGTCAGCAGTTGGGTGCCTCTTCCCCCTCATTACCGGAGGTGAAGTACCACTCGCCGCGGACTGGCTGGACTCGTCCTCATCCTCGTCCTCATTCTGGAGGCGACGCCTCTTTCTGGGCGTCTGCCATAGCCTTCCGCGTGGTGGCTGGGCATCCGCACTTAGAGCCTGTCTCCGCTTCGTGGGACACGTTCGCCGCCCCCGGGAAGTCCTCCGCGTCCGACTGGGGCATTGGGGAGTCGACAGACGACTCCCGCACGTCCGCTGTGGCTCCAAATTTGAAGGGAGTGGGCACGTATTTGCGCGCCCGCCTCCCCCTCAGGGCTTTAAATTTTGGAGCACTCACCTCAGTACCCGAAAGCGGCCGCTGCTCTTCCACGTCAGCACTGGCACCAGCACCAGCGGGCGAGAGGGATCGCGCTGAGAACATAGTCTCGTCCGTGTCCGCATCCCGTGCCGGATCCCCAGAAACCAAGATCCCCTCGGCCAGCCGAGATAAAAAATATAACCTAACCTAACCTAACCTAACCCAACCACTTCCTGCATTTTTAAACAGTCCAACTATTTTAAATAAACATTTTCTTAATCTTCCCGGGACAACTGACGTTACTTTAACATACACAACATACTTTGGATTCCACAGATATAGTGACTCTGTTTTCCATATAGAGACAATTACTTCAGACCAAGTAACCAAAATTATAAAAAAATTAAAATCAAATACTGAAGGATGCGATGGCATTAATCTTAATATGCAGATATTGACCCTACATCACACTTTAGAATTAATAACAAATATAATAAACACCTCCATTTTAACATGCACTTTCCCTGATATTTGGAAGTTAGCAATTGTACTTCCACTTCCCAAGAACTCTAATCCATCCGAACTAAAAGACCTCAGACCAATAAGACACACAATTAACTGCCTTTCTTGAGAATAACAATTTGTTGCCGGACGTCCAGTCAGGTTTTAGGAAGGGGAGGAGTAGTTACAGTGACAGCCTTACTAGATGTCACTGACAACATATTGTGTGCTCAGGATAGAGGTATGTGCACTATTTTAGTACTGCTCGATTTTTCCAGGGCATTTGATTGTCTCAATATTAATCTAATTACTGTCCAAACTAAGTTATTATGGTTTTGATGACAGTGCGCTTAAATGGTTTGACAGTTACCTCTATGATCGCTACCAGGTTGTAAAAGTCAGTCTCAATGATGGTTCCACATGTTACTCTGACAAGGTCCATGTCGATAGAGGAGTACCTCAGGGGTCCATTCTTGGCCCGCTTTTATTTATATTATATTCTGCTGATGTAGGGTCCCAAATCACACACTGCAGATACCATGCCTATGCAGATGACATACAGGTGTACATATCATGCAAACCCTCCGAAATTGACAGTGCCATTCAGAAACTTAATCTGGATCTCGATAGCATAGCGACCTGGGCCGCTGCAAACTCCTTGCTGTTGAACCCTAGCAAAACTAAATACTTGGTATGTGGCAGTAAGCAACAGCTGAATGGTGTCAGTTCTGTTTTAAATGTTAACTTGATGGGTAAACCTATTGAACGAGTGCATGAAGCACGTAATTTAGGACTTATGATGGACTGTGGGATCCGCTATGAAAAACACATGGTTAGTGCTGTGAGAAATTGCTTCTACAAACTCAAAGTGTTGTACAATATCAGGCAATTTCTAAGCGAAAACTTGCGAATTCGGCTGGTGGAGTCTTTAGTATTATCCAAGTTGAACTACGCAGATGCAGTGTATGGGCCACGACTTCTTGGAAAAACGAAGAGACTCATCTAACGTGTTCAAAATGCTTGTGCTCGTTTCTGTTTTAGTATTCCTTCGAGAGCTCATGTCACTCCGTTTTTAAATAAACACAGCATCCTAAATGCAGCATCGGCGTAAACTACATCTGGCCTGTTTACTTTTCGGTGTAATTAAGAACGAGGCTCCTAAGTATCTCTTCGAAAAGTAGTGCAGCTCCAGGTTGCACGGTGCACGGCGGTGTGGGATACAGTTGCTCACACCCCGACACCCATCGGCGGCTTTCCGTGGTAGTTTTCGGTACGTGGCAACTAAATGCTGGAATGTCATCCCTCCGCCGTTGCGGGACCTAGGAAATGTGCACAGCTTGAGAATTAAACTCAAAACGTTTATATTCAACCACCAAAAAAGCCAGGAAACTTGCAGGCTAGACACGAGCTGCATTTAGGAACTCGAATGATAACGTTGTCTTACCTCTGTGTTAAATGTTATGTCCCTCTAGTTTTAATGTTTGTATTGTGCTGCTTTCAGTTCGGCTTTGTCTTGGTTCTAATTTGCTTGAATATTTGTTTTGTTTCTCCTGAATAATATGGCCTGTCAAATCGGTATTGCATTATTTGCATTGCGCCCGCGTCGCGTCACATGTCTGTCTTGTTTGACGTTTTAGTTGCCTAGAGCATCCGGCTGTCATAATGGCGCTAGTTGGTCGGTTGGTGCGGTTATGTTGCCTTCGGAAATTTTATTACTTATCCTAATTGTATTGTTTTTCTTTTATATTACAATTATTATTATTTTGTGCGACTGTAAAATGTGTGTTACGCCGTGGAATCACCGGATGGTTCCGTCGGAAGACCAGCGCTGGCCACCAGGCCAGCACAACGCTGAGATGGACCCGTTTCGTGGCAATGTTCTTTTTTTATTTTATTTTATTTATGTGCATGTATGTGTTGTTGTCATGAATAAATGTTAAATGTTATTCAATCCAGCCAGATCACAAACTCGTATGGGGCAAATTAAAATCCCTCGGAACCATATCTAATAAAACTGTCCCCACTATATCAGACAAAAACAAAACAACAGACTCGTTCAACTATAAAACGCTTAACTACGAACAACTGCAAAGACAAAAAAATGCCACTACCATGGGAAACGATAACAGGTATCATGAAAACAGCGACCCACAAAGCGCTCAAGCATCAGCCCAATTACTCCAAGGAACGGAACGTACGGCCAAATTCCAACAGAAACGCCGACCGCTAGACCAATCTACTAAAAACAAGTCAAAGGTGTGCAGACGCCTTCTACACAATCTCGAATCAGGGGAGGACCAACAAGAATGCCGCGCCTTTTTCAGAGGTCTAGCAAAAACCCATCCGTCAAATGAAGAACACTTACGACTTTTACAGAAGACACAGGCAAAAGGAAAGGCGACGAGGCCGTGGGTCGATGAATTAAATGATGAGGACCTGACCACGCTAGGGCAAGCTCCTTCAATAGACGACATCAAGAAAATTACGAGTCAAATGCGTAATGGCACTGCGCCTGGAATAGACCAAGTCGTCACAGAGCTCTAGAAAGCTAACACGCAAGAATTAAAAGCCGAAATTCTTGAACATATGAAAACAGCCTGGACGAAAAATATTTCGCCAACCACCTGAACACAATCAATCTAAAGTTTCTCTGCCTAAAACGGCAAATCAGAAGGGCATCAACAATTATACAAGTAGATGCAGCACAGGTAACCGGATCTATGCCAACCAAGGAGGAGTCCTTAAGGCTTGACGAAATTACCCAAGAATTAGGACACTACCAGGGAGCATTCTTACGAATGACGGTCGACGGATGACCATGGATGAACAATGGAGAGCGCGCGAGAAAACTTATGTCCTAGCAGTGGACTTAAAAAAGCTTTTGACACGGTGGATCTAAATGCAATATCGAGATCTAATAGAGCTATGACCAATCGGATACTCAAAGCCACAATGAACGAATCCACCTGCATCAAATGGTGGGGGCAACAAACAAGGTGGATTAAAAAAGGCAAAGGAGTCAAACAGGGCTGCCCACTTTCGCCACGGCCGTTCACCATACTGATGGACAATGTCTTTCGAACCCTCGAGGACGAACTCCCGTTTGTTAAATTAAAGCAGAATGACCAAATACATTTACCACTAATTTTGATCTTTGCGGACGACGTAATACTTGTATAGTGACCAACTGCCTTCAACAGATTAACGCAATTTACTTAAAGGCCAACACCTTAAATATTCGCCACAGTAAGACTAAAAGTTAATGAAACCAAAACTAAAGTACTAGTTCGCGACCCAATACACAAGTCACAGGAACTTCATAACACTGGATAGCACATAGGTTAGCCCCACCAGCGAATTACATACCTAGGAACGTATATTACCTCCACGCTGAGCAGAAAAGACACCGTACATTCGCGTTGTAAACAGGCTTTTAAAAACGCAATATTTTTTACGAACTTTTTTAAAGAATCACGTATGCAGTGGCAAATTACAAGGTTGCTTCACAAAATGGTAATAGAACCAATTACTATGTCGTATGGGCTTAAATGCGCAGCCCTCACCAAAGCCAGCAGACGAAAACTCAGGCGGTACGAACGAATAATACTGACAGACATGATCAACAACTCGGGCACATCATCCAGCCCTGGTAAAGTACACTACTTATTGGATGGAAAAACGATTACAAATCATTTTAACAGCAACACGTATAATCAACGTGTTCAGTTCCGATAGTCAGTTAATTAACGTTCTATTAATTGAAAACAGAGTTGCAACCTACAGTGTATCATGTAATACATATAATCACCAATTTTTAGAAACTCCTGAAACGTTTTAAGAAAAATCAATTACGTTATTAGATCATTCAATTGAAAATCATTATTCATTAAAATTGAATTTTATAATAAACGCGAATATAACCCGAGTAACAAAAAAACTCAATAATGTGTGATTTTCAATTCAGTAATAATTTCTTTAACCCAAGCCAGACAAATCGTTCCCCTACTCGTAGGGCGACTCGTCTCGCTGATGCCTTAGCTCCAGGGTGACTAAGCGAGTGTAGGCTACTAAAAACTTGCTGGCGAAATTCGGGTGTCACGTAAGGTCTGAGGATTGTGGTACTGTTGTCGCAGTATAGTTCGGTGAGCGAACCAGGTATCATCATCTTCTTGAATGTTATGCTATAGGTTGTGTCACCGTCTAGTATTCGCTTCAGTTCCATGTCCGTCCTTTGTGTTTCAGCGAGTTGTACAAGATCGACAGGCTTCTGCAGTTCTTCGATCATTGACAGTGTATCAGCGACGACATTGTTTTTCCCTGATATATTTCTAATGTCCGTCGTGAATTGTGATATCAGGTCGAGGTGGCGAAACTGTCTCGCTGAGCAGTTATTCTTGTGCGATGCAAAGGCGAAACACAAAGGTTTGTGATCTGTGAAGACCGTAAATACTCTCGCTTCCAGCATATGACGGAAGTACTTGATGACGTTGTAAATCGCTAGTAACTCCCGATCATATGCTGAGTATTTTTGTTGTGCTGTGCTGAGCTTCTTTCAGTAGAATGCTATTGGCTGCCATGCATGCACGTGTCCGACGCGTCTGTGATTATTGCAAGGCTAGCGTCACTGTCTGGATGCGCCAGGAGAAATGCGTCACAGAGGCTTCTTTTGCAACTTTCAAATGCTTTCAGCGTCTCATCTTGTAGAACGATAGGGTGAGAGCCTTTTACAGAGCCAGTCAGCAAATTATGCAGTGGGGCTTGTATCTGCGCTGCTTGAGGGATGAACCGACGATAGAAGTTGATCATTCCTAAGAATCTCCGCAACTCTTTAACACTCTTAGGTACCGGGAAAGACCGCTTCTATCTTCTTGTACAGGGGCTTGGTTCCTTCCGCTGAGACGTGATAGCCGAAGAATTGCACTTCCGATACTGCGAGGATGCATTTTGAGGGGTTAATGACAATTCGGTAGCCTCTCAGTCTGCTGAGCAGTTGCCTCAGATGGTCTTTGTGCGTTTCTTCGTCCTTGGAGAAAATGAGGAAGTCGTCCAGGTACGCAAACATGAAGTCCAAGCCTCTAGTGACTTCGTCGATGAACGTTTGAAAGGTTTGTCCTGCGTTTCTGAGGTCATTAAAGGAAACTCGTATAAACCGAACGGCGTTGCCAAGGCGGTTTTCTCGATGTCCTCTGCGTTCACTGGGATCTGATTGTATGCCTTGACGAGATCGATGGTCGAGAAAATGCTACAACTAGCGAGATGATGGGCGAAGTCGTGTACATACTGAAATGGTATTAAGGCTCCTTTAGTCTTAACTCGAACAAACAATGTTTAGCCACTCGTACCCCTCTGGGTACGAGTGGCTAAACGAAGGAAATGACTCTTAATTTCCTCACGGAACGTACTTGTTTCGCTATTAACTATTTTTGTCTTCGCCGCGTGGAAGATAGTCATTCCGCAGGATTCTAGATTCTGTGTTAATATTGAATTAGTACAACTAGAAGAATCATAATGTTACTTTATTAAAAAACAACGTAGATATTTGAATTTATTAGACGATCACTTTAAATTATAAAACAAATTACAACTTGTTAGCTAATAGCAAGCATAAATGGAACCATTTTGAATGAGATTGGATTGAGCCTATAAGAGAGTTGAGATAGAAAAAAAATACACTTTATTCGAAAGATTTAAGGGGGGTATCACATGTTATTATAAACAGAGTATTACGAGAGTACGTTTGGAGACACTATTTTCTTACGCTTAACAGGAATAAGCGGAATTTTATTGATTTATCTACTAAGTGTTCTTTGAATTGCCATTTATAATTAAAATTGTAGAGATGTTTGGAAAGGGTAAGACGAGGCGAGGGTCGAAACGTGGTGAGACGGGCGTTGATCGTAGTGGGGCAGTTCAGGATAGTCAGATACATACTGAGGCGAGTAATAACTTAGGACAGGCCAATGCAGACTCTATGGTTATACAGGAACGTGAGTTTGAGATGCTTTTAGACAAATTCGAGGCACTGTCCAAGCGGTTCGAGTCGTTTGAGACACGTCCTACGAGTTCAGTAGGGACGGACACGAGCAATGGACATTGTTCGTCACAGGTAGTGAGGGCACAAGGAAGTGAGGTTTGCTCGGCTGTTACACCTAAAGTTTATATCACACAGCCAAAAGCCTAGTTTTAATGGGAGGGGTGATACAAATCCCATGAAATTTATACACAAGCTACGTGGGTATATCGATCTATGAACGCGCAAGACAGGGCCGTAGAAATAGCTATAGAATGTTTGACGGGTTCTGCTCTTGTGGTGTTAGGCTTAAAGAGTAAGAAGTGGCAGACTTTAGATGATTTCGAGGCGGATTTTGAACACAAGTATTGGACGGAGGAACGGCAAGAGAGGGCTAAATACAAAGTGATGCACGGGGCATATGACAGCCACAGTAAAGTCCCCATGAGTGAGCACTTTGCAGAGCAGGTAGACGCCGTAAGTTTGTTGACGAAGCCTTTTGAAGAAAGGTTTTTAGTAAATAGTATTATGCGACACTTCCCTAAAGACGTCCAGCAGATGTGGTTTACATACACTCGGGTAGGTGATATCACGATAGATATAGCCTTAGATTTTCTTTCAAATTGTGAGGAGAGTGTTAGTGGTAGGGGCCCAGGTATGACCGACAGTAACGAAGGTAATTACAATAGCGTAGGACGTGGTCTAGCACATAGGCGGGGCATAAGGTACGCACGAGGTAACGCAGTACATAGGTACTGCACCGCAGCCATAGGGCTGCGGTGCTTCAGGGTAGTTATTGGCCTAGAAGGGGACGCGGACGCGGACGTGGAGGATACTCGGGAGTTAATAGGGGTAGATTCCCGGCCATCAGTTGGGAAGCGGCGTCTACGTCGCAGAACACACGACCGAGTTTTGCTTTGGGGTCCCCGACTCAAGATAATAATAATGGGGGCACGAACAGTAACGCGAACCAGGGAAACGACAAACGGTCGAACAAGTAGATCCCACTTGTGAGACTGATAAACTAGACAGGGATTCAGGTATTAGGATGATAGGGACTGCATATACTATGATGACTAAATGGGGTTGGAGAGCAGGACAAGGGTTAGGTAAAATAGGTGACAGAGTTATTAGATAAAGCAGGTAGGCTTTTAGGTGATAGGAACGAGTATGTTAGAATATGTGATGGAGAGGGGTGGACCGTGTGTTTCGTGCGAAAGTAGGAGAAGGGAACTTTGCACTATCTTTGACAATACAGAGGAAAATGTTGACGAGCAGGACGTAGGCCCAGCATTGCCTAAGTTACCCGAGGTAACAGTCAAGGTCGGAGACCGTATAATACAGGCATTGATAGATACAGGTAGCCAGGTAACAGCTATTTCAAGTGAGTTATTTCAGGCAATAAAGGCGCAAGTAGGAACGTTACTTGAGATTCCTATTCCGACGGTACAAATACAAGGTGCGTTTGGGTCGAAGAGTGAAAGTGTGAAAAGTATGGTCTTAATTAACATAGAATTAGGAGATACGCAAATCGATACACCGGTTTTAGTCGTGCGTAAGCTGCCTAGGTCAATTATTTTAGGGTTTGATTGGTTGGAGAGAATGAAAGGAGTGATTAGATGTGGACCGGAATGAACTCTGACTATCGAACATTTAGGAATGATTACAAACGCAAGGATTGGAACACAGAGCGTGATTGAAAGTTTATCTAGAGTCATAAACTCGATTCAGATTCAGAACAACACCCAGGGGCTTAGTAAAAACCGTGAGATTAGTAGGGCAAGTTCTGTTAATGGACCTGGTACTTTAGGACCAGATAAGGACTCAGATTTACAGTCGATTAATAGCCATATAGAGACTTTGAATATAGAGGAGTGTCATAAGACTTTACTGTTACAAACATTACAGAAACACGCAGAAGTGTTTTCACAGAAATTAGAACTTACAAATGATATGTTCATGAAATTAAAATGAAAGATGAAACACCGTTTTCAAAACGTAGTTACCCTATACCATTCGCTCACAGAGACTTAGTTAAGGCCAAGATTGATGAGTTAGAGAGTTTGGGAGCCTTAAAACGAGAGGCCACGGCTTACAGCAGCCCATTGACTTATACGAAGAAAAAGGATGGTTCCGTTAGACTATTACTAGATGCGCGCGAATTAAATAAAAAAATGTTAGAGGACTCCGAAGCTCCACCTATTACATCCGAGATACTTCAGTCGTTTCACGGGGTAAATTACATTAGTTTAAGTGACTTAAATAATGCCTATTTTCAGATACCGATCCATAGAAATTCCACAAAGTACACAGGTTTTACATTCATGGGTAAAAGCTATACATATGCCGTATTGCCACAAGGCTTGAAGACTTCAGTAGCTAGCTTTTCTCGCGCGATGGATGTGATATTAGGCGGCGTTAGAGCATTTTGCGTAAATTACCTAGATGATTTAATTGTGTATACCAAAGGAGATCTCGAGTTACACTTATCACATGTAGACCAAGTTTTAGAAAAGTCACACGAAGCGAATTTGACATGTAACATAGAAAAATGTAAATTCTTGCGGGTAGAGGTTCAGCTGCTAGGCCACATAGTGAACACTGAGGGTATTCGAATGGATCCAGATAAGACAAAGGCTATCCGGGATTTTCCCATACCAAGAAACGTAAAACAAGTTAGAGCATTTTTAGGTCTCTTAAACTATTTTAGGAAATTTATAGAAAAATACGGAGAAGAGACTAGACCATTGTGCGAACTTTTGAAAACGGACATTAAGTGGAAATTGACGCAAGTGGAGGATGATTGTTTTGAGCGAATGAAGTTATTATTCTTAGATACTATAATGTTAGCCCACCCAGATGTTAACAAAACATATTATTTGCAAACAGATAGCAGTGCGATAGGTATCTCAGGTTGCGTGTACCAGTAGTAGTTAGAGATTACTGCTTCTGCGGCACAGCGGGGCACCTCCGCGGAGCGGTTTTTTTTTTTTTAACGTTTTTTTTTTACCCTTGTAAATATTAGCTTACTGTTTCCGCGGCGGGCGGCACTTGTGCGTGTATTTTTTTGTTATGTGACCCGTGTGAGTGGTATGCGTTTTTTTTTTTGGGGTTGGGTGGTGACTGTTTTTTTGCTCTATTCGCGTCCCACGCAAAAAGCAATTACATTTAGGGATTTATTATACAGGTGGAAACCGATATCTTGTAAATTTATGTAGACATGGTATCGTGAGAATTAAAATTTTACAATAATACTTCGAAAAACGATAAAGTATCCAGTAAATTACTGGTTTTTGCTCTACTCTCATGCAAAGGCAATAACATTTGGCTATTTATTGCATGCAGGTGGGGATCGTGAGAATTAACATTCTATAATATTTCGAGGAACGATAAGCATCATTATTTATTACGAAATGGTTTTGGTATTTTATTGGTTATCGAAATAAAAAAAATATTTAATACTATGCAAGTTCTAACGCGTTGCATTTCTATTAAGCATCGCAGGAGGTAAACTAGCTAGGACAAGTTTCAAGCAACGAACAGGTGTCGGTTTGATTCTATACATGACATGTGTGTGCGTGTGTGTGTGTTTTTTGATCAATAAAAGGAGAACTCAAATCGATAGGACCGTCATTCATTCAGATGAGCTTGTCTGAAAGCAGTTTCAAGTGTTAAGTGTATTTCAAGTAGTTGAAAGTACTGAGAGGTATATCGTTCGTTTTAATATTGAAACAACAGTATCTGCGTCTTGTTACGACTAAAATGGAGGTAAGTACACCATTAATTTACTATTATATGGGTTACAGATGGAGCCCCTAATTTTGTGTGCTATAAATATTGAGTCATTTCTTAGAAACTGTAAACTTTTCATAATTGTTATAAAAACTAACCTAACCTAACCTACAAGGTTCTATAAAAACTTTATTATATTGTCATGAAAATGTTACGGTTAGAGAGAATCACTTTTACGACAAACGCTAGCGTTTATGTATGTCTAATGAAATTATGAATATTAGATATAGTATCCGACTGACTTTTTTATATAAGCTTCTAACGTATATTTTTTATTGTTTTAGATACCTAACGAAAATTCTCTAGAGTATACCATGAAAAGTTATTATTATGGTAATTCAACTGATGATGAAATCCAGGGTCCACCAAAACCACTCAAAATTCGAACTCAGAAACGCGTCAACAACATTGATCTATTTTTTGATAAGCCTAAAAAGAAGCAGACTACGGAATATTCATCAACTGTGGCCCAGTCTACAAACGGCGGGACTAACTATATATCTTCTCGCGCAGATGATGTAACAAAGATAACTCATCTCGTTAAAATTGATATCTACGACATAAAAAAGTTACGTGGTGTGCCAAGCGATCAACACTGGAAAAACGCGGATACTAGAATAAAATTCTACACACAGACCGAAGACGACGAGCATTATTTGAATACAAAAGAATTAGTTTACAATATAACGAAACATATTGCGACAAAAAACGAATGCAAGAAATATTTTATCGACACCAAGCCATAAATTATTCGTCCGATCGCCGCCTACAAAAAAATTAAACCCTCCCCCACCAGCGAACCAATGATTTTTGAGACTATATATAGTTACACAACGCAAAGAAGCCATACCTTTCAACACCCGTCAAAGTCACACTGCAACTATGGATTTACAAAGCTCATTATACGATAACGACCTTTTTGAACGCTGTGAAGACGTATCGGATCTAAATAAATCCCTTTTTGATAATGAACTCTATCAACAATGTGGAGAAGTCGAGAACCAGATGCAAAATTTGTGAGTATTCATATTTAAAACATGTTTTAACCAGTTTTTATTTGATTGTTGATAAGCGGTGGGGGAGTTGAATCCAATATAAGTAAAATTCTCATCGAAATGTATCATATTCACGATCAAGATGGAGCTTGCTAGTGAGGATATCAAATTGTTTTCCAAAACAGTGTTAATAAAAAGTTTTCATAAATATTTAAGATTATGGTTTATAAGTGGAAATCTCGATACACATATAGCTTGTGATCCAGATATTAAACCATATATCACGCCTTGCAGTGGACACGTAACCCATCCTCAATCATTGATTTCGCATTACGATGAGATTGATGGCGTATTATCGATGGAAGCGTATTGTTCTCTCTGTCAGTCAAGTAAATTAGGTATAACGGTGTTTCTTGTTATATTTAGTACTTTAGTATTTATTCAGTGCATTCTAACATATTTTCATTCATTATTCTTACGCATTTTAGATCAGTAACACGTGGAGTCAAAAGAAAACGCGAATCGGAAGAAGCCATCCAATCATGTGATTCGCATACATCAGCAGCTGGCATCAAGTCACAGCCAGACCTAGGATCCCAGCAGCCTTCAACTTCGCGATCCACAGCTGAACCATCGTGTTCTCCTACTACCGGTGACGTCGTTGAGTGTAAAACCTGTAAACGGAACGTTACCAGAAGGTATTACGCCCAACATTTAAGGAGTAACATCCATAAAAATAACTGTTTGAAATTTCAGCATTCATATCCTAATGTCGAACTAATTGAAGCTGCTTTTGGCAATAGGTTACTAACTTATAGGATAGTATCGGACCAGGAAAAAACTAACCTTGAGTTTGAGACACCCGAACTTTTTTTTGATAGTATTAAAACATCCCTAAATAAGTTAATAGACGATACCCTTAATCAATTAACAATTTTCAAGGTTAGTTTTATACTCCATGCTGAATTCGTACAAGAATCTAAGGGAATCAACAATTTTTTCGATTTTAATGTTTTGAGTTGGACTATTTGTAAAGGTGATGACAGAGATACATTTTTTGAACATTTAAAGAACTCACTAGTTAATAAAATTTCAAACTTTGAAAAAAAGGACAGCGGATGGAGCCTTAAACATATAAAATTCTTAGATATGAACATAAATCAATTTAATCCATTACGAGGCTCTTCATACATTGACTTACCACACGATATAAAAGCAAAATAAGCAATAATAAACGTCCAAAACTATGACCACGAGTGTTTAAAATGGGCAATACTTTCAGCGTTATATCCTGTTAAGGATAGTTCACAGAGAGTATCGTCCTACATTAAACACCAAAACAAATTGAAATTTTCAGATATACCATTCCCTGTAAAAGTAACGGATATCCATAAAGTTGAAAAATTAAATGAAATGAGTATCAATGTTTTCGGGTTACATTACAATGAAAATTCGAAGACACATGAAGTAAACGGTCCACTCTACTTTACTAAATGCCGTAAACCAACCCACATAAATTTACTTTATATATCTAGGGGTAGTCAGGGCCATTACTGCTATATAAAGAATTTATCTCGATTAGTAAGTCGACAAATATCATCAACCAATTATAGCTTTCACATTTGTGATGGTTGTTTACTGGCTTTTTATTCAAATGAACAATTAATAAATCATCAAAAAAATGATTGCGGTCACATTGTAGTTGAACTCCCAAACCGTGATAAGGCAAAAAAAGATTGGCTTGGTAATGAAATTTCAGGTCATAATATTATTTTTGATAAATATCAAAGAAAACTTAAGTTACCGTTTGTTGTGTATGCAGATTTCGAGGCATTTTTAAATCCAATATCATCTTGCGATCCAGATGCCTCAAAATCTTACACGAAAAACATTCAGCAACATGAAATGTACAGTTTTGGTTATTTCATTAAGTGTTCATTTGATGATAGTCTTTCACGGTATTATTCATATACGGGCTCTGATTGTGCAAAAGTATTCATGGATACTCTTTATAATGATTTAACGCAACTAAATAAATTCATTCACTTTCGGAAAAAACCAATCCCATTAAATCAAAGTGATTTAAATAGAATTGAAGCGAATAATAAGTGTTTTATATGTGATAAAGAGCTAAGATCCCAAAGCGTCTTCAGTTATGATTGGACCACAGGAAAATTCCAAGGAGTGGCACATAAATTATGTGATCAGAAATTCACACCTCCTTCATACATACCAGTATTTTTCCACAATCTGAGTAATTACGACGCGCATTTTATTGTACAAGCCCTGAATTTCCGTGAAGGACCTATCGATATTATCCCTCAAAATAAAGAAAAGTATATATCGTTCAGCAAACAACTGAAATTTGATAAGAGATACCTATCACTGAGATTTGTTGATTCCTTTAGGTTCATGTCGAGTAGCTTAGATAGTTTAGCCAAAAACCTTCAAGAACATCAATTTCATGAATTAAGAAAGCAGTATCCTAGATACGATGATTTTAAACTTCTGAAACAAAAGGGAATATTTCCTTATGAGTTCATGAAATCGACTAAATCTCTTGAAGCAACATCGCTGCCTGTAATAAGTGATTTTTACAGTTGCCTAACAGATACCTGTATAACAAATGTAGATTATCAACATGCCCAAAACGTTTGGAACCATTTCAATTGTAAAACAATGTCGGATTATTCTGACTTGTATTTAAAAACAGATGTACTTTTATTAACGGATATCTTTGAAAATTTTCGCTCCGTGTGCGGTGAAACATATAACCTGGACCCCGCTCATTATTTTACAGCTCCTGGTCTCAGTTGGGATGCTATGTTAAAAATGACTGGGGTTCAACTTGAACTTTTAACCGAGTTTGATAAAGTTGCATTTATAAAAAAAGGGCTTCGAGGGGGTATATCACAATGCAGCAAACGATATGCAAAATCAAATAATTACTATATGTCAGAGTTTGATCCCAATGAATCGTCGTCATATCTGATTTACCTCGATGCAAATAATTTGTATGGATGGGCGATGTCGCAGCATCTTCCCGTTGGCGAATTTGAATGGGTTGACCCTGCTACAGATTTTAACATTTCAAATGATGCCAATAATGGATATATTTTAGAAGTAGACCTAGATTATCCCGATTCACTACATAATACCCATTCAGATCTGCCATTTTGTGCTGAGCACATAACTGATGAAAGTAGGCAAAAAAGATTGATTCCAAATTTGAATAATAAAATAAAATACATTATTCATTATAGAAATCTCATACAATGTTTGAAAAATGGTTTAAAATTAAAAAAAATCCACAGAATCTTAAAGTTTAAACAAACCGACTGGCTTAAAAAATATATCGATTTAAACACAACATTAAGAATGGCTTCTAAAACCGATTTTGAAAAAGACTTTTACAAATTAATGAATAATGCAGTGTTTGGAAAAACGATGGAAAATATTGAGAAACGGGTTGATGTTAAGTTATTAACGCACTGGTCGAACCATGGCCATATTAAAGGCATTGAAAGTTACATAGCTCGTCCTGAATTCCACAGTATTTCGATTTTTTCAGAAAGTTTAGCAGCGGTCCAATTAAAAAAAACAAAATTAGTTTACAACAAACCCATCTACTTAGGTTTCTGTATATTAGACTTGTCCAAAACTTTAATGTATGACTTCCATTACGGGTACATGCAACCAAAATTTCAACAAAACGTTAAACTACTATATTGTGATACCGACTCGTTCATTTATAAAATTTTTACGGATGATTTCTACAATGATATAAAACAAGATATAAAAAAACATTTCGACACGTCCGACTATGCGTCTAATAATATTTATGGTTTTCCATGTGTAAATAAAAAAAAATTAGGATACTTTAAAGATGAAAATAAAGGAAAAATTTTAAAAGAATTTGTAGGTTTAAGATCTAAAATGTACGCCTTAAATGTTGAAGATAGTATAGTGACTAAGGCCAAAGGTGTTAATAAGTGTGTCACTAAAAAGTTTCAGATCCATGATTATATAAATTGTCTAAAAGAAAAAAAAAATGTATTGTCGGAAATGTACCGATTTCGTTCCATTAAGCATGTAATCTTTACCCAAAAAATAAACAAAATCTCACTTTCATACTCTGATACAAAAAGATATCTCTGCAAAGATTCGTTTGACACACTTGCTTGGGGTCATTATAAATTAAGATAAGAGAAGTGTAAGGAATATAAGTAATATACATAAAAAAAAAAATAGTGTTAAGTCTGTGTTTAGAATTAATTACTTAAAGTATTGTTTTGTTTTCATTGTTGCATGGGATTGATGGTCTTATTAAGATATTATAATCAATAGGTGTATTAGTCTTAAAAAAAGTTAGAATAAAAAAATCGTGTTTAGAATTAAAAAGAAATACATTATTTTGTTTTGTTCGCTGCATAGGGGTTTATGGTTTTATTTGTAAATATAGTAGTTATAAGTTTTACATCGATACGTTTTATAATCAGTTATAAATATACATTTTTAAAAAATATATTAGGTTTTTGTTTTTCCTTGTATTACAACTTATATATATTGTACAATCGCATAATTGTGTTCTATTTCCTTGACAGTCTTTAAAGGGGAAAGACAGTTGCTGTGATGTATCATTTTATCCATCCATTTACGGCTATTATTGCTGGTCCAAGTGGTTGTGGAAAATCAAATTTTGTTACAAGCTTTTTAAAACATGTGGGAAAAATGTGTAATACGGAATTTAATCAAATACTCTGGTGCTATGATGAAATGCAACCACTTTATAATTTGAATGGTATTGATTATGTTCAAGGTATTCCTGATTTAAGTATGTTTGATGGAAATCAACCTAAACTTCTTATTATCGATGATTTGATGAGAGAATCAGATGGTCGTATCGTTGATATTTTTACTAAAGGCAGCCATCACAGAAACTTAAGTGTTTTTTATATAACTCAAAATTTATTTCACCAAGGCAGAGGACAACGTGACATATCTTTAAACACGACTTATATTGTTTATTTCAAAAATCCTAGAGATAAAACTCAAATACGCTACTTGGCCCGCCAAGTTTATCCAGAAAATATAAAATTTGTTGAAGATGCGTACAAAGATGCAACTACACCGGCACATGGATACCTGATGATTGATTTGAAGCAAAGCACTGATGATATATGTCGTTTTAAAACTAAGTTATTTCCATTTGATAATTCTTGTACAGTGTACATCCCAAAAAAAGGGTTTAAATATGTGAGTAATCATTCTGTTATGGTTAGTTCTAAATGATGTCTGATAGAGTAACCACATACCAACATTTACTTAAAGCTCTACATGCGCTTAAACCAAAATATCGAAAGGCCTTGCTTAAAGCATGTGATGAAGATGAAATAAATATTATTTGTGAGTGTATTTACAACGTTCTCAAAGGGAAAGTTCCATTAGACAACATAGAAAAAAACAAGTTAAATAAACATAAGAATATATTACGCAAATTAGTTTCTAAGGGGAAACAAAAATTAAGGAAGACTATTATAGTTCAAAAGGGTGGTGCGTTTTTACCAATTATACTGGGAGCTGTTTTAAGTAGTTTATTAGGCTCAGTAATATATTAAAAATGGAGAATGCCAAGAAAATGATTTTAGTAGAACCAGATTTTATTGAGAAACTCAAACAGAATGAAAATACGCCTTTGAATTCTCTATCTCGCTTAGACGGGGAAATGCAGAAAATACTGAAAAGTAAAATAGAAGATCGTGAAAAATGGGCATTATATTCTCAGGCATTGCAACGGTTTCTGCATTTTACTGAAACAGATCGAAAACCGTTCAAGCTACCAATAATTGACGATGGTGTAAGTAATGTCCATGAAGACTATGATAAATCGATGTTTAAAAAGGAGGAAGCTGAACATAAAGCGACATTACCCAATCCAAAACCAATCGAAGGTGACGCTACTGGTACTCCTCCAAATCATACGTACCCATTACAGTTTACTCCGTCTCATATAATAAAATTTATACCTAAAAGTTATGTAAAAAGAAGTCAATCACTGCTTGATAATATTATACAAAACAAACATAAGCTTTGGTGGAAAGAAGGAGGGGAAATCGTAGTGAATAATGAAGTTATACCAGAAAGTAATATAATTGATTTGATAAGCGACACGGTGAGGCCCCTCAAACGTGCAAAGCCCATTGGCTGGAAACAATTTGCTTCAGTTTTAAAAGATATTGGAGTTCCTACATCTTGTATTGGTAACCCATCTAACCTGGAATATATAAACGGTCTTCAGATCGATGAGGATCAGGAATCTCCAATATATAAAAACACCAGATCAACATCGATTCAAGTAAGAGGACAATCAACACCAATTTCCAACAAATCTCTTGAATTATCAAAGAAGAAAATAGATTGGCAGAGATGGAGCCCCTATTAGATATCAATAGAATTTACTATGATGTTTCTAACCCCGCTGGTTACAGTAGTATTGATAAGTTAGTTAAAGCAATGCATGGTCAAATGAACAAAGATGAGGTTGCAACCTGGTTACGGTCTCAGGAAACATATACATTACATAAACCAGTTCAAAGACGTTTTACACGAAACAAATACATTCTATCCAACTACAATGAACTTTGGCAAGTAGATTTAAGTGATATGCGTACATATAGTAAGTATAATGATGGTTTTAAATACATAATATGTGTAATTGATGTTTTTAGTAAGTTTGCTTTTGCTAGACCTATGAAAAAGAAGGATTCCGAAACAGTTAAACAATGCTTTGAGGATATATTTAATGAAGCTAAAGCAACTCCGCGTCATATTCAATCAGATAAAGGTACTGAATTTGTTTCCAAAGAGGTAAGAAACTATTTCAAAAGTAAAAATATAAACTATTATACAACGAATAATCCTGACATTAAGGCGAGTATTGTAGAACGATTTCAGAGAACATTAAAAATGAAAATGTGGCGCTATTTTACGCACAGAAATACTTATAAATACATTAACATTTTACAAGACCTCCTTTATTCATATAATCACAGTTACCATTCAAGTATTAAAATGTGTCCAACGGATGTAAATTTTAACAATATTATGACTGTTTGGACTAATTTATATGATACACCAAGAAACGGACAAAAAATATATAGTAATACAACTTTAAATGTTGGTGATCATGTTAGAATAACGAAATATAAACACATATTTCAGAAAGGTTACGAAACCAATTGGAGCGATGAAATCTTTATAATTGAATCAATTATTAATAGATCACCTCATCTTGTTTATAGTTTAAAGGACTTACAGGGGGAACCAATCATAGGAACTTTCTATTCTAAAGAATTACAGAAAGTTACTTATAACCCCACCATGACATACAAATTAGATAAAATAATACGTTCGAGACGAGTTGGTAACAGAAAGGAGTTGTTTGTGAAGTGGAAAGGTTATCCGAATAAGTTTAATAGTTGGATAGCTGCATCCAGTTTAGAAGAAACATGAGTGATGATAGTTTTTATTTAACTTTGTTAAGCAATAGTTCTATGCAATACTACCCCGAAAATACAACAGCAAACTTTCTTACCAAGCTCCCAAAGACTATAAAATTAGAAGGAGAATGGGTTGTTGGATTAGTGGAGTTTCATTACCCATGTTCTCTATACAACGTTCAAGAACATGAAAACGTAGTCTATGTAAAAAAGAAGGCGATATTCAATAGTGAAAAGTTACCCGTTACCGTTGAATATAAGTCACATATACCGGCAACGACCTATGACGACATGGATCAATTTCTAGCTGCTTTTAATGAAAATTCATTATTGAAGAACAAGGTGAAATTCAGCTATGATGGCATATCAAAAGTTATAAAGGTCACTTCTTCGCATAAAGACATAATATCAGTACAAGCAACACCAATTCTAAACCTTCAACTAGGTTTTAAACCGAATACTAACCTTATTCAATGTCAACTCGGAAAGTTTCCTGCTAATTTATATTTAGGCTTGCCATCACAATTGTTTATATATTCAGATATCATTCAACCTCAAGTTGTGGGAGATGTTATGACATCGTTAGTTAGAATAATACCACTCGATCCAACAAAATACATTTATGGAGCATATAAAATGCATAGCTTTTCTCCTGCACATTACGTATCTGTTTTGCGTAGAGAGTTTGATACTATTGAAATTGATATAAGAATGCATACTGGTGGAAAGGTACCATTCCAGTTTGGAACTTCATGCGTGAAACTACATTTTCAACGAATAAAATAATGAATCATAGACGAGCAAGTATTCCCTGTCCATATGAACATTATTATTCTCATCAAGCTGGTTCAGGAGTAGGAATAGTTTATAAAGGTGTTCCTCACCAGCGAGGACATGGTATAGGAAGCTTTTTAGGAGGACTGTTCAGATCTGTATTTCCTCTGTTGTCCAGCGGTTTTAGAACGGTTGGCAAAGAAGCATTGAATGCTGGTGTTGGAATGTTATCCGACATGATGAATTCGCACCCTATCGACGAATCATTAAAGTCTCGTTTTAAGAATGCAAGCAGTAACTTAAAAAGAAAGGCTGATGAAAAAATCGACTCTTTAATGTCGGGGTCTGGGTATAAAATGACGCGAAAAAGACGAGAACGCGCCATTGCCTCCAAAGCATCGCGGGGAAGAGGTACGAAAAAAAGTCAAAAAAATATAAACGACATTTTTTCTAATTGAATCATGTCATTTTTACATAATCATTCATGCGAATGCGCTAAGTCAGAGTTAGATTTGTTTGCTCTTCCATCAACGCAGACAAGTATAGAAAATGGACAGTGGATACATTATAAACCTATTTCGTCTCTTAGTGACGATGGTCCTATTGAATTTCAAGTTCCAGGATCAGGCGATGATTATATTGATCTGTCTCACACTTTACTACATATCAAAGCCAAGGTATTGAATCAAGATGGTACTAACATTAAATCGACCGAAACTTTTGTTGCTCCAGTGAATAATTGGCTACATTCACTGTTTAATCAATTGGATATATATTTAAATCAAAAACTAGTATCTCCACCTAATAATACGTATGCATACCGTGCATATATGGAAACTCTATTAAATTATGGACCGGCAGCAAAACAGTCCCATCTTACGTGTGGGTTATGGTACGAGGACACTACAAATCAAATGGATAAAACTGATGGAGCTAATAAAGGGTGGAGTCAAAGACAGGAATTTATTAAAGATAGTATGGAAGTTGAAATGATGGGCCACTTACATGGAGATATTTTTAATCAAGAAAAGTTTTTAATAAACGGTGTTGAAGTTCGTGTTAAATTAGTACGATCAAAAGAGTCATTTAATCTCATGTGTATCCAAGATAAAAAGCTTAAAGTATGCATAACGGATGCTAGTTTAATAATCAGAAGAACAAAAATCAATCCAAGTGTTCTGCTTGCACATCAAAAGGTCTTGGCCTCAACAACTGCAAAATACCCCATCACAAGGGCTGAAGTTAAAGTACTCACAATACCATCAGGGGTACAAGGGAAATCACTTGACAACATATTCCTTGGTCAAGTTCCAAAAAGGTGTATTATAGGTTTTGTTGATAATACAGCATTTAATGGTAATTTGAAACATAACCCTTTCAACTTCCACCACCATAATATGAACTTATTTAGTTTGTATGTAGATGGTCAACAAATTCCTTCAAAGACATTGCAACCATCTTCCAGTACCGGTTTAATGGTTTCAACATATCACACCTTATTTTCTGGAACGGGTATTCATTTCCTTAATGAAGGGAACTCAATAAGTAGACGAGACTATGGAAATGGTTACTGTTTGATGTGTTTCGATTTGACACCTGATTTATCGGCTAGTTCTACTTCTCATTGGAATCTTGTTAGACATGGGAGTGTTCGGTTAGAAGTTCGATTTGAAAGCGCTCTTACCACAACCATTAATTGCGTCGTTTATGCAGAGTTTGATAATATTATTGAAATAAACAAACATCGTGATGTAACTGTAGATTATAACAGTTAATTAGAACATGCACATATATAAACATAGGTTTGTGAGACATTGTATCATAGACTCCTAAACCTCTGTGAAGAATTCATCAGTAAACGTAACACTTTGTAATGGATACCAAGGAATTGCAATTATGTATGAAACAAATTTATCCTGGGATTGAATCAAATGTTTTTCCAGCAAATAGAATCCCTGTTTTTATGGATCTTCCGGTTTTTATTATTAGCAATTTAGACCCTGACTCAAAACCCGGTTCTCACTGGGTAGCAATTCATATTGATATTAATGGTAATGGTGAATATTTCGATTCCTTTGGTAGAAAGCCTTCTGGTTATCATAAGTTATTTTTAATAAGAAATGCAAAAAAATGGTTTTATAACCATATGACAATTCAAAACCATTATACATCCGTTTGTGGTGAATATTGTTTAGTTTATATATATTATAAGTTTAAAGGTAAAAAGATGTTTGATTTTCTAAACTTGTTTTTAGAAAATACTATGTATAATGATTTGATTATAAAAAAAATTTATAATACAATATTTTTTACGAAATAAATATTTTCTATTATAAACTGTCTTTACTTTCACTACACAGGATAAAACATCAATAAAAATGCAATAGGACCATTCAAATGATTTATTGACCACATTTTTGAATATTAGAAAATAATGTACACACACAAGTATTTCCTGGATAAAAACAATAGTTTCACATATAAAAATATTCTAAAGAGAGTTTTAATGTCAAAATATCAAAACACTTGTATTACACATTTTTATATCATTCCATTTGTCTCCATTCCATTCCATTGAACACTCATCACTATTTAACACGTGAGACCAACATGAATCACAATGGATAGTGGGTTCATAAATATCTTCACTGAAGCCAAGAATACTGTTGTCCAGGAAAGCCGTCTTGACCTCGATATCGTCCATTTCGGTATCTTGATCTTCTTCAAACTCAAACAAAAGAGGGTTTGCGATCCAACCCAACTTTATAGGTTGCGAAGCTGGTGAATAACCATTGGACTTCTGATTTAATGATTCAACTTCTTCACACAGTTTGATTAAATCTTCATCGTAGAATGAGCTTTCTAAATCCATAGTTGCAGTGTGACTTTGACGGGTGTTGAAAGGTATGGCTTCTTTGCGTTGTGTAACTATATATAGTCTCAAAAATCATTGGTTCGCTGGTGGGGGAGGGTTTAATTTTTTTGTAGGCGGCGATCGGACGAATAATTTATGGCTTGGTGTCGATAAAATATTTCTTGCATTCGTTTTTTGTCGCAATATGTTTCGTTATATTGTAAACTAATTCTTTTGTATTCAAATAATGCTCGTCGTCTTCGGTCTGTGTGTAGAATTTTATTCTAGTATCCGCGTTTTTCCAGTGTTGATCGCTTGGCACACCACGTAACTTTTTTATGTCGTAGATATCAATTTTAACGAGATGAGTTATCTTTGTTACATCATCTGCGCGAGAAGATATATAGTTAGTCCCGCCGTTTGTAGACTGGGCCACAGTTGATGAATATTCCGTAGTCTGCTTCTTTTTAGGCTTATCAAAAAATAGATCAATGTTGTTGACGCGTTTCTGAGTTCGAATTTTGAGTGGTTTTGGTGGACCCTGGATTTCATCATCAGTTGAATTACCATAATAATAACTTTTCATGGTATACTCTAGAGAATTTTCGTTAGGTATCTAAAACAATAAAAAATATACGTTAGAAGCTTATATAAAAAAGTCAGTCGGATACTATATCTAATATTCATAATTTCATTAGACATACATAAACGCTAGCGTTTGTCGTAAAAGTGATTCTCTCTAACCGTAACATTTTCATGACAATATAATAAAGTTTTTATAGAACCTTGTAGGTTAGGTTAGGTTAGTTTTTATAACAATTATGAAAAGTTTACAGTTTCTAAGAAATGACTCAATATTTATAGCACACAAAATTAGGGGCTCCATCTGTAACCCATATAATAGTAAATTAATGGTGTACTTACCTCCATTTTAGTCGTAACAAGACGCAGATACTGTTGTTTCAATATTAAAACGAACGATATACCTCTCAGTACTTTCAACTACTTGAAATACACTTAACACTTGAAACTGCTTTCAGACAAGCTCATCTGAATGAATGACGGTCCTATCGATTTGAGTTCTCCTTTTATTGATCAAAAAACACACACACACGCACACACATGTCATGTATAGAATCAAACCGACACCTGTTCGTTGCTTGAAACTTGTCCTAGCTAGTTTACCTCCTGCGATGCTTAATAGAAATGCAACGCGTTAGAACTTGCATAGTATTAAATATTTTTTTTATTTCGATAACCAATAAAATACCAAAACCATTTCGTAATAAATAATGATGCTTATCGTTCCTCGAAATATTATAGAATGTTAATTCTCACGATCCCCACCTGCATGCAATAAATAGCCAAATGTTATTGCCTTTGCATGAGAGTAGAGCAAAAACCAGTAATTTACTGGATACTTTATCGTTTTTCGAAGTATTATTGTAAAATTTTAATTCTCACGATACCATGTCTACATAAATTTACAAGATATCGGTTTCCACCTGTATAATAAATCCCTAAATGTAATTGCTTTTTGCGTGGGACGCGAATAGAGCAAAAAAACAGTCACCACCCAACCCCAAAAAAAAAAACGCATACCACTCACACGGGTCACATAACAAAAAAATACACGCACAAGTGCCGCCCGCCGCGGAAACAGTAAGCTAATATTTACAAGGGTAAAAAAAAAACGTTAAAAAAAAAAAAACCGCTCCGCGGAGGTGCCCCGCTGTGCCGCAGAAGCAGTAATCTCTAACTACTACCAGTTGTCTGATACGGGAGATAAACAAGTCATAGGTTTCTGTAGCAAAGGTTTAACAGAGGCAGAAATGAGATGGACGGTCACAGAACAAGAGCTTTGGGCCATTATATACAGTTTGTCGAAATTTGAGACATAGTTAAGAGGAGCGAGATTAGTAATACGTACAAATCACAAAAGCTTTACATTTTTGAATTCGTGTAGGCTTTTAAGTGCTCGCATGATTCGTTGGGTAAACTACATAGGGCGATTCGATCACCATATAGAATATGTAAAGGGTAGCGACAATGTTATAGCCGACGTTCTATCACGACACATACAGGGGGTTACAGAATAAAAAAAACTACAAAGACTCAAAACCCACAGATAAATTTATTTAAGGCCACAAATTCAAATCTTGTTAAGGAACAATTATCAGCCTCAGAAAAACATCAATTGGAAGATGAGGGTTTGAATGGAATATTCGAAAATCTAATGAATAGTGAGCCAACAACTCAAGTGCGGGTGGCAAATTACTATAGATTGGTAGATAATGTATTGTATTACGAGAATCCTAAGTCGGCTTGTCACGCATTAGTCGTTCCGAAAGCGATACAAAGAGACTTAATTATTAGTATTCACGAGGAAATAGGTCATTACGGTAGATTTAAAGTTTTAGCATTCATGAAGAAAAGATATTATTTCCCTTATATGTCTCAGACAATAGCAAACGTATTGCGAGAATGTGGAACCTGCCAAGTATCAAAACATGTGTTTAGTAACCATGCCGGTCCTAGTAAACCAGTGGTAGTTAGAGAGGTAGGAGGGATTGTTTTCGGCGATTTTTATGGGCCATTACCAACGAGGAAGTTCGGAAACAATTATATCTTTGTATTGCAAGACGCCTTCAGTAAATTTATACAGTTATATCCATTAAAAAGGGCAACAGGCCAGGGTGCTTTGGGTTGTGTCAAGAAATTCCACAAGCTAGTGAAGATCAAGCGTATAATAACGGATAATGCAGCTCAGTTTATTTCAAGTACTTGGGAAAATGGGTTAGCACAGTTAGGCATTGATTTAGGGCATACATCAGTACGCTGCCCAAAGGCTAATTCTACGGAGCGGGTGAACAAAGAGATTGGCAGAATGTTTAGGACATATGGTGATAAGTCTCATAAATCATGGGTTGATTTCGTTACAAAAATAGTAGATTGCTATAACCACGTTAAAAAGATCTCGACAAGTTTCACACCATTAGAAGTTCTGCGGGGAGAGAGTACAGAGCTTTCTAGTGACTTAACAATTAGTAAATTTAATATTGCTGTATCGAATAGAACAGTGAGTGAGATTCGCGAAAAGGCTAGAGAAAACATAGTAAAGGCAGGGGAAGATAGAAAAGTGGCATATGATAAATCCCATAGATTAATTCGATTCAATATTGGAGACCTCGTCAAACTTAAGACGTTACCTAGATCAGACGCCGATAAAAAGTAGACCAAGAAATTCTCGCGGTTATATGTTCGCGGTTCAGAATTGGGGCCATACCATACGATAATGTTTATACACTAGTTTGCACAACAACAGGGGCAATTAAAGGCAACTACAATGCTATTCATCTGTTTCGTTATTATTCAAGTGTCAGGACAGATCCTAAGCAAATGCAAGTAGAGCGGATCGAGCAGGTAGACGCAATACAAAAGGTAGCACCGGCGCCTAACCACTGATTTTATTGACCGCTTAAGACGCTATATTTAACCCGATCTATAGTTAAAATTGTGGGGTAGAGAGCCAAAATTCATTTTACCTATCTACAAAGGGGGGGGGGGGGGGGGTGTAATGGGAACCCAGATCTGTTAAATATACCGTGAAATTCTACGAATATTTATTTATGTAAACAATAATACTCGCCCAGCAGTCTCATAAAGACGGCATCTTACAATTAACCATAGGAAGTCATAAACTAGGGTCCCAAAAAGAATAGGACCTAAAGAAATATTGAGCACTTATAATGCTTAACTATAGGTTCACTTCAAGGAACATGGGTACTAAATTGAATGTCCAGGTTTGCACACGGTACAATCAAATGACGACTTTGCTACCATTGGCATAATGTTCATTGTAGCATATCCTATTATACAGATATTACGCAAACCATTGTTTTACTTACAGTAATAAATGGACACGTGTACGGCAGATGACAGAGCAAATTCCGTTAGCGTGGTGAAAGCGACACGAGAGAAGGAGTGTGATCCTGCATGAATTAATGGGCGAAATCACTTATATATATACCTTTCCTTTAATTACCGTTGTAACATAGAGTTGCTAGCCTGTGCTCTGTAGGAGTGTTACCTACTTCTAGATAAAACAGCCACATCTGTTCATTTATTTACCTTATTGTATAATTGTGTAATTATCTATTGATTAATTGTGGAACGATTTTAAATAGTGTTCTGTACAAGTTGGGTTCGATCCCCACTCGTGTGTCATTGCTTATACATAGATGGTTGTCTGAATTGGCCAAAGAACAGTATAAACGCTCTTAATATATTAGCGCATACTTTAACGTAATAATTGTAACACGCATTATATAATACTCCACACTATAAGGGTAACAAGAGGCGGACCAACACTGGTGGTTATAAATTGCGTCAAAGCCTAACACTGCTAAGGTCATCTCAGTCAATATTGTTTATGATATATGCAAGTGTATTTGATCTAGATATATTGTTTTGTGTCCAAACGTGAACTCGTGTATTTGTTAAATTAGTGAACATAGGAAGTAGAATATTGGGTAGTTACTTTGTAGCTCATAGATCATAGTTAGCTAAAGTGTGTCATAATTAACTATTAGCGCATAATATTTGTTTCTTGTATACATATAGAGTTAATAAAAGGCAAGAAGTTTTTTTGTTGAGATTGCTAGATTTTTCCTCTTCAGGTTTGGCCTAGGTTAATCGAAGCAATCACCAAATAAGACTACAATTAGTTTTATTTGTATAATAGTCAAGAGTTTTGGTTCACAAACAATAAATTCCTTTTCTTTTTTCTACTTTCAACTGGTTTTTTAATCCATTACCTGCAGATTCCCAGTATAAGGATACCTTTTAGTTTAATTACATAATTAGGGGAAACGTAGATAAGATCATTACATAACAATAGTAATTCTCTATACTATTATACTCGAACAGATAGTGTCTAACTTTTGAAGTATTAATAGTTCAAGCAAGACCTACTTAATAGGCGACTAGGGCCAGATTTAGACAAAGCATCGTTGTTCTTTCAGCAGTTTTGACGTGGTCAAAGAGAAGACTCCACCTGGCTGGGGGGTACAATCTGAGGTCATAGACTTGTCCATTCTATAGTATTCGCAATAGGGTAATTTGACCCTAATTAACCTGATTGAACTTGCTATCGATATTTAGATACAATACATTAAATAACTAGATGTTATTTAATCTTTATTATAAATTAGGGAACTGATTAATTGCCAAAGAGAACGAGTGTTTATATGGCTTGCAGTGGGATTGGTATCCACCGATTTAAAGTGCACGAGGGTTGACAATTGAGTGGCCACTCATAATCATAGCTACAGAGGTAGCAAGATCTGACTTAAGGTACCTTAACCCACAACAATCTGGTGTAATCACCTACGATCAATTCAATCACATATTGCATTAGCATATGCACATGGTTCAACCCCCCCAAGACTCAGGCGATCTCAGCGCTAGGCTGCAGATAGGACCAGCTACGTAGCTAACTCATATACTGGATACCTCTTCCCCCGTGCGTGGGTAGCAAACGAAACTGACCCTAGAAGCTTTGAAGAACCAGAGATAGGCTCGCCCTATATCAATATCATTTACACTTAGGAAGTATTGTTTTACGCCTTCACCTAAACTGGACGCAGTCTAGGTCAAGAATTGATGTCTCTATCTTCCACGCGGCGAAGAAAAAGATAGTTAATAGCGAAACAAGTACGTTCCGTGAGGAAATGACTCTGGGTACGAGTGGCTAAACGTTGTTTGTTCGAGTTAAGACTAAAGGAGCCTTAATACCATTTCACCACACGACTTCGCGCGCACTATCCCAGACCGTTATCCGGTCTGGGATAGTGCGCGCGTTGAGCTGACAATAGTCACCGCAGGGTGTCCAGGCGTTATCCTTTTTTGGTGCGAGATGAAGTGGCGAAGACTAGGGGCTTGATGATGGCCTTGCTGTCCCGTTCTTAAGCATCGCTTCAAATTCAAGCTTAGCTATTTTCAGCTTGTTTGGTGCTAGTCTTCTCGGGGTGCATGTTGGTGGCCCGTCTGTGGTAGTTATAGTGCACCGTGTTGTGCATTATATCGCGGTGAATACCGGGAGGCCGTGTTATCTCGGGATAATCTCTAAGGATATCGTGATACTTGGACTCACCGTAGAGGGTCTTAATTGAGAACACGGTGTCCGTTGAATCTGCTGTTAAAGCCGCTGTTGACAGCGATTTCGTGTTGTCTAGAAGGCGTTTGTTTCGGCAGTCGACGGCTAAGTTATAAAAAGATAGAAAGTCGACACCGATGATCGCTTTGGTGACATCTGCTACCACCAACTGCCAACTGTACTCACGGCGGTGACCCAGATTCAGCTTTAACTGCTGCCATAGGTGCTGGATCCATTTCATAAGATGATGGATCCATTAGCAGCGAAAAGTTGATATCGTGTTTTAAGACGCTGCTCGCGCAATGCAGATCGAGGAAAGACGCAAAGATCGCTTCCGGTATCCACGAGAAATTGCATCTTTGACTGTCGATCTGTGACGAACAAGCGACCGGAACTCAGGCAATCGTCGGCCGCCATTATAGACTGCCCGGGTCGTTTCCCGCGGCAAAGTCACATGGTTTGACACACCTGGTCGCCTGCGACTGGAATTTGTAATGATAGCAGCACACTGGAAACTTCCGGTGATTTGACTGTGAACGCTGGTGACTATTATCGCGTCGCTGACTGCTGCTGCGCCCACGGTGTTGCTGCCTACCTCCGGCCCTGTGGTTGGGACGAGAACGGGATCGCATCTCGGTTGAGAGCTGCTGCACCTGCCTCGAAAGCGCTGCGATCTGATTAGCCATATGCTCTATAACTTCACTGCCGAGTTGGTTAGCGGTGCTAGCTACCTGCGGAGTACCTGGAGATATGTCCCATACACGGTCTGCTAGATCAGCCAAAGAGTCAAGAGTAGACAGGGGCTGGGTCGCTATAGCTCCTTGGATATTATGCGGCAAGCGGCTCGTCCAAATGGTCCTCAAAACATCCTCAGGTACCTGCGGGCCAGCGATGTGCTGTAGATGCCTCAAGAACTGAGATGGCTTTCTGTCACCTAATTCCTCGTGGAGTAAGAGATCCTTCATCTTTTTTTCAATAGAAGCTGATAGTCTTATAATAAGCTCGCATTTCAACTTCTCGTACTTATTTATTAAAGGCGGCGAGATGATGATATCTTTGACCTCGGCTGCGTACTGGTGGTGGTCAAGCTGCGACAACACGTAATAAAATTTTGTCGCGTCAGAAGTAATATTCGACAGTACAAATTGGCTTTCTATCTGCGCGAACCAGACGGCAGGCTCCTGCGGCCAAAATGGTGGTATCACTCCGACACGGAACGTGTCGGCACCAGTGGCAAGGCGCATAGTACCGTTATCTCTCGACGCAGTCCCGGCCGGCGCGTCGCTATATGTATCTTTATCATCTTCGTGATCAGACATATTTAATACTTCGACTTACGGTTCCTTGGTGTTTGTGAATGATAATTCCAGGAGAAAGCTGCGATCTTCATCCAATGTGGTCACCAGTTTAGGGCGTTGGGGTTGATAGTCCTTGAAAACGACCCATCACATTCACATGTATATTACAGCGAAGCGGTACAAAAGCACAACCATGAGTATCAAGTAAGATAGACAGATAAGCGACATGCGTTCGGCGTCGAGATAGGTTTATGACCAAAGAGTAAAGTAAGTTTTAAGGAGAAGAGTGGCAACTCTGACTTTTTACTAGCATGTATGGAAGGTGCTGCTGCCAGTGTCAAGGAAATGAACTAACACAGTTTACTCGCATAGCTATATATAGGTATAGAAGTATACATGTATAGATACCTGTGCGTGTGTATATCTAATATTTATGTTGATATACGTATGCATACCAGTGATATGTGTGTATAGATTACGTATGACTATTTTAAGAACTGAACGCAATGATGTACTATTTTTTATATTACATCATTGACTGAATTCAAAGTTTTTTTACAATAACAATAACAAGAGAAAACCAAGAGCGTATCAACATCCGATCCCAGAACGCAAGCCAGAGTTTATTATTTATTTATTAGAGAAATGGCAGCCTCTAGGGCCTTTGCCAAAGACAAGTACAGCATAAGAAAAACATTTCACAATACACAGTATTATTAGCATGAAGGGCTTCACGATTCACTGGGTGATAGCTGGAGCAGTACAAAGCACAATGGCGGCCCCGACCACGAACCGCTGAATGATGCCCAAGACTTGGTTATTCGCATTTCCAGGAAAATTCTTCATTAACTGTAGCCGTCACGTTTGCTATTCACTGCATAATACGCTATCCAATTATACATTAAACAGCAGGATGCAGAAAATAAAAATAAAATGTCTGGAGCACGATCCGCCATGTTCCATGGACAGAGTTGACATTGAATTGACAATGGGGACCGTTGGCGCCTTGGCGGTTGACAGCTAGTCTTTTTTTTTTAATTCTTCACCCGGCCGCGAAGAGGCGCTGCTAACTGTCAAAATGTAGGCGCTGTTTATGACTGGCGGGCGCTGCGGGCGCGCGGCCGCTGAAGCCGGTCCGCTAGTGTGACGTCACACGGGCTTGTCGACGGCGCTCGGCGTTGCATCTTCGACATTTGGGTTCCGACACGGCTGCTATGGTAAGTGTTTTCGATAGTTTGATGAATTTATTTATTCACGTATTTCTCTTATTATTAATAAGTTATTATATATTGGGTATGTGTATAAGTAAATATTATATGAATATAAGTAAACATTGTTTTTAATATTTATCATTATATACGTGTATGTACTATATACGTAGTGGCACAGCCACAAACCGATCTTGAAATACCCTGACTTCGAACAGCCGTTTATCTTAACGACGGATGCTAGCGACTTTGCCCTAGGTGCAGTTTTATCACAAAAAGAAGATAACGTCGAGAAACCAATCGCATATGCATCTCGAACTTTATCTGACACAGAAATCAAGTACTCTACAACGGAAAAAGAACTCCATGCAATTGTGCTTATGTGCTAAATATGAGGTAATGACTTCGTTTCTTCACGTTTTTGATGCCCGTCGTTCATAACTAGAAACTCAAGAAAGCTCCCAACTACAAAAAACAAGCAAACGTATTTTGTACGTGCCGTAAAAAGTATATGCGCGATGTAAAAGCTCCCAAAATATACTTAGACAATGGAGGAAAAAGAAGTGTAGCAAATAAATTGAGGCCTGTTATTGTTACAGGTACCTCCAGGTCAAGGGTAATCAAACCTACCACCTAAAGAAGCTGTAAAATCCGAACGGAATATATTTTGAAAAGATAGGCCAAAAGCAGAGATTGAAGGATATAAATATGTAACAAAACGTTGTAATTTCACGGACATTTTAGATTCTCTTGATAAAATTATTTCTCCCAGACCCAAAACTGATGACAGTTATATGAATAATCTCTATTTGCATTTAACGGGTAGATTAAGTAGGTAGTTTAATGAACCCGAATATTGGTCACATGTGGAACTTAAACGAAAAGATAGGAAAAATAGAAATAAGATTAAATAGCATAAGCTCATAAAGAAAGATATTGAAATCCTTTATAATATGAACTCCTATAATAAGGGAAGCACAGATATATTAACAAACTTCATACTTATAGAAGATATCATTAATATCCTAGATTGAGGTATAACTTTAGCTAAACCTGGTATAGCTTGTAGATATATTTTTGAGGAGACAGATAACGTAGAGATAGATCACATAATGGTATATAATATAAGAAATGTCATACACTTTGTAGCCAAAATTGCAGAAGTAAAAGTCAAAGGCGGTAACCCGGCGACCGGATAAACTACACTTAGACCCCAATTGTGAACTACAAATAGGTAACTCATATACTAAAGTCATCACCAACAGCAGCGAGATGTTCAAAGAAGAAGTCTAGCAAGTCAAAATGAACTTGGAACAAAAGACAGAAGGGAAACGAGCTACAGAAGAAGACGTACACCCTCACATGAAACCACTCGAAACAGCAACTCAACTGGATGTTAGAAACTCTAACATCCAGCAACATAATTATATGGATACCCAGCGTCTGGACCATCATCTCGATATGCACATTTCTGTGCCTCTTTGGGTGCGCCATCTATCGTAAGTGCACCAAACGCTCTAACGGAAATGAGAACACGGGCATAACCAATTATACCCTTAGTTCTCTCTTAAGGGGGGAGGAGTTAAGGAATGCCACTCCAACTCCTGACGCCACGTCATAACGTTATCTCTGGCGCCAACCTAAAGAATCCAGGCGCACTCATCATGGATAAGCGACGGATCTGCATTCCCAAGTTTGGAAGTCATCAAGATAACAGCAAGCTCAAAGAAAAAACAAAACACTTGGCAACTGATGATAGATGTTTCCCAAAGATCCTGGCGTCACCCCTTATCTAGAGATGACCTCAACGACAGACAAGTTCCAGAAACACCAATGGCTTACGTGACTCGCAAGCACGCACCCCCAACGCATTCCCACGCTATCAGGGGTGGATATAAGGTCCAACCCCGACAGGAGGAAAGCAGTTCACCACTGGCACTCAAGATATCTAGTGGTACTTGTTGTAATTAATTAATCCAAATAAACGTACTACCTCCTCGACGGCGTATTAAATCAAGACCAGCGGCCTCCCGACAACTTAACTATAAATTCAGAATGGAAGATGATTACGTTGTCTCCTATCGTAGAGGGGGGCGGAGGGTGGTGCACCGGCACGGGCACAAATTGTACGTGAGATACGAACACGGGCAATGGCTTAGAGCATATTGCCCCAAGCCGGGGTGTCGAGGAGCCCTAACAGTAAATGTGAGTTATTTTATTTATTTATTTATACAAGGAATTCCAACATGTTAGAAATATTCACTAAACTTTATAAATAGCAATACAAAGCCAATTATAGGAACTCGCAAATAGAAACTGAATATAAAAATATGTTACACAGTACACGCTATAATGATAACATTGCACAGTATGTGATACAAAATATTACAGTATAGAATACTTTTACGGTATGTTCGCCTGTCATACCAATCTTCGCTTAAAAATAAAATGTTGAAATTTCTCCTAAAATATGTACCGAACGTGGCCTATAAAACTACCATATCTGTTAGGAAATTTAGCTGTGGCTGGTCCTAACAACATATCAAAAAATCAGAACTAGCCGTTAGCTTTCGATTTTAGCCATTTTTCTGGTCAAATATGACTGGCCTATTCCGCGTACAGTGACATCTATCGGCAAATTAAGTAAACTATTGCGCGCGAGCTTAAAGTATGGAAGATGATTTTTATGGGATAATTATTTATTGCGTGATTTTCACCGTTTTTACTTTATTTGAAAGCACGTCATTTCATTGTGATTTTGTAGAAATAACAGGTACAATAAACACCAGCTTACACGGTTAAATTACAAACTTAGTTCAGAAATTATTTTGTATTTTTTTTTTCAAAAACTATTCAACCTATCAAGTTCAAAACAATTTTCCTGGAAAGTTTTTATAAAGTTCTAGTTTTGAGATTTTTTCATATTTTTAAAACTTACGGTTCTAAAGTTAGAGGGGGGGGGGGGGGGGGGACACATTTTTTTTAACTTCTGGAGCGATTATCTCCGAAAATATTTACATTAGCAAACAATGATGAAATAAATAAAAAACACTCCCCACTTTACGTATAGGGGAGGTATCCTGATAAAACATTTTTTCCAGTTTTTATTTTAGCACTTTGTCGGCGTGATTGATATTACATACTAGTACCAAATTTCAGCTTTCTAGTGCTAACGGTTACTGAGATTATCCGGGGACGGACGGACAGACATGGTGAAACTATAATTCCTAGTCGACTACGGAACTCTGAAAAACGAAATCGACATCTTTTAAACCTTTTTAGTAAACTTTTTAATACTGGCCGGTAAGTGTCATTCATTAACAGTACAACAAAAGTAAAATTCAAACGGCGATGTTCTTTTGTTTTTCTGCAACTGCCGAACAAACGTGATCACAATGAGCGATTGTTCAATGTTAATTAAATTAGAGCACCGAGCGGTAGTACAATTCTTGACCAAACAAGGAAAGAATCAAAAAGCTATAAAAGAAGAAATGGATTATGTCCTTCTTTATCAACAATTCAAAAGTGGTCAAGTGAATTTAAGCGTGAGAGAGAGAGTATCGAAGACGACCCTAGACCTGGTCGGCCCGTCGAAGCTTCTTCACAAGAAAACATTTAAAAAGTGGAGAAAATGATATTGGAAGATGCTCGAGTGAAGGTGATAGCAATAGCTCAAATAACCAAGCTTTCTACTGGCACGATACTCAATATAATCAATGACAATCTTAATATGTCAAAAGTCAGTGCGAGATGGCTACAGCGAATGCTGACACCGCTTCAGAAAAATACGCGCGTTGCTTGTTGTTCCGAATTTATTGAGCTGTGTGGTGAAAATCCTGATGAGATACTGCAAAAGATCGTTACCGGAGATGAAACCTGGGTTCATCGTTATGACCCTGAGAGCAAACAAGAGTCCATGCAGTGACACATTAAAGGAACTCCTCATCCTAAGAAGTTCAAGGTCATGGCCACAATATTCTAGGATCGTGATGGAATATTGCTGATCGATTATAAAGAAAAGGGTGTAAATATCACAGGAGGGTACTACGCTAATATTCTACGCCAATTAAGAGCAACAATCAAAGAGAAAAGAAGGGGAAAATTAGCCAAGGGAGTTCTGCTTCTGCACGACAACGCCCCTGTGCATACTGCTCGTATTGCCAAGGCTGCTATTTGGGAATCTGGGTTCAATACTATTACACACCCACCGTATAGTCCAGACTTAGCCCCGAGTGACTTCATTTTGTTTCCCAACCTCAAAAAGGACCTACGAGGAAATCGATTTTCTGACGATGAAGCTTTGAAGACTGCAGCATTTTGACACTAAAGATAAAAAATATTTTTATGAGGGGTTAAAAAAACTAACTAACCGATCTTAGTATAAGTGCATAAACATAGGGGGGGAGTATATTGAAAAATAAAAATAAAACACCTATCGTAGTTTAGAGCAGCTGATCGAGGGCTGCCATCGGGTGGACCGTCTGGATTTCTATTCCGGGTCACACCGGCAGTAACGGACGCTCACAGAACACGTGAGGGCGGGGCCATCCTGTCGTCGACGCGTGTCTCGGGCATCCCGACTTCTTAGGGGACTGTAGGGTCGCGAGCGCCGCTGCTCTAGGCGTTGTCGCAGTCATTCGCCCGGTCGACGCCGCTGAAGGCGGACGTCATACACAGACATAGTTAAAAGTGAAATGTAACCAGTGACATGTAATTGTGTATAATGCATAATATGAACAATTAGCACGTAAGGTTTATTAAGTCTTAGTGCTGATTTTATATAATAACAAACAAACAAACAATAAATAAAAAAACCATAAAGACAAATTGAACGTTGGAAATCTTCCATTTCCTATAAAACTAACTGATATTATAATTTATTGAATCAGGCGTTACTTTGCGGAAGTCCATGATATATTAGGAGAACAATATTTCTTTGCTATTCCGCTAAAAAACGTGCTGGTCTATTAGTGAAGATAAGATGCAACTATTTGCGTAAAAACATGCAAAAAATTACAGCAAACCACCACCAATAATGACAAAAACCTCGACACGTGTTTCGCCTCTCTACGAGGCATCATCAGGAGATGCTGGCAGGAGATGTTGCTTGCGCCATTCATTGGGTCATTTGCTCAGTGGACGTGGCGCAAGCAACATCTCCTGCCAGACTTTGCGCAGACTGCGAGCCTGTTTGATTTCTATGTCGTGATCGCAGTTTGTGGGATATTTTTCTTCATAAATAAGGCCGTTTGCAGTCTGACAAGAGCCAGCCGGCTTTCACGCAAGCAGGCTGTAGGCTAAAGCGGATTTTTTTTCCATACCTAGTCTGAGGATATCGTTAAGATTACCCCTCTTGGCGGGTGCGTTGCATTCATGTAGGTCCTGTGATGTGTCGATTGTGGCATAGAGAAGGTGCTCCACTTCTTTCGGGAATTCTTTAACTACTGCCGTGCTTTCGAGCGTTGAGAGATAGGACTTTTTGCGTTGTATATCTTTTTATCTGTGCTCTTGTTTAACAAATTCTTTTTAATGCGTAGGTATATTGATAGCATAATCGTCATTCAAAGATCGTGACAACACTTTCACCATATTATCTACCTCAACCGGAACGTTGGTCACTTGGCCGTATAATTTCTTCGAGCCCCGAGGAATCTTACGTATCTGATCGACATAAACGGCAATCGAGGTGATATAAGGCGTTCACTGATCGGACACCACAGTGGTAAATTGGCTTTCTTCATGATACACGCATCAGAGGGGCTACCGCGAAACGAAAACGAACTTCGTTTGTGTATCTCCGTCTTTGTCGCACTTGCTAGTTTGAGCGACAGAGAGGGAGATATTCGAACGAAGTTCGTTTTCACTTCGCGGTAGCCCCTCTGTTCACGGTCGACAATAATGAAGTACGTTGATATTTAAAATCGTTCATGCAATTTCCGCACACCTTGACTCCAAACGAATGAATGGAATGAAACATTTCATTAAAAGTTCATTTTTTTAATATTGAACGAGCTTTTTAAGATGTGTATGGGTATCGGTCATCTGTTTGAAATGGAAATGCAACATCTCGTCATGTCCTTAAGGACCCCAGCAGGTAAACGCAGTTCCCTTATTCGATGCTTGACAGGCCAACGAAATACAAGGCGAAGACCACACACACATTTCCCACTCCTCCGGTAGGTAGTGGTCATAAATACATTTATGACAAACACTGCACCAAACATAGGCTTCGTTCACTACAATGAAACATAGTGTCCGGAACTTAAATGTAAAATAAAATGTTCTAAAAGACCTTGTTCTGTAATTTCCACTCCACAATAACAATTTTGCCTCAAAACAAAACGTGTCAGGTCTCACGGCTAAATTATTAGTCCACTACCTATCATAGAAATATCACCATTTTAAAACTAAAACGTCACTATCAAAATTAACTACTCATTGCACCTGGTTTTGATTGCAGCTCGTCTGTCGTGAGTGGCCGTTATGTTACGTACGTACTTACAAGTACGCCACCAATAAGAACTTACTTCGTGGTTGTTGTTCTGTTACAGGTGAACCGAAGGGCTACTTTAATTAGAAGCTTTGTTTTGTTTTCATTTGTGATGAGGCCCATCATGCTTATTGAGGCTCTCAGGACGTCGCCTTTCAGGATTGTGAAAAGTCTAGGCTGATAGTTTTCCAAAACCAGGAGATAAACATTCGTTCTCTCTGCAACGATTCGGTTTGTGAGCGGAATTCTTATCTTACTAAGAACAATATCCATGAGGGCGATGAGATCTACGTTATAGAAGGACTTTTCAATATCAATGATCTCCACTCCACAGAAACCAAGGAGGCCTTCTCCAGTTAATGTCCAGCAGTCGGCGTGTCATTCGTGGACCTCGTTCGGGAAGGCTGACTTATAGGCATCATCGTTAATCGCATACATTTTTTAAAAGAAGATTCACAAATCCATTAGAAATATTCCCATTGTTCTAGTCTTTTACAAAATACCAGTTGTTTTTTGTTTACTTGCAGTTAACCATAAACGTTGTTAATGGGGTAATCTGATGTATCAAAATATGATTCAAGATCAGGTTAACTATATGTCCTCATAATAATTTTCAGTAAATATCTGATAAATAAAGCTGTGTTTTAGATTTTTCTGGTATCTAGCATTCATGAAATAATACATCTAAAATACAAAAAACGAGATTTTGTTGCAAAAACTTTCGTTTTTGAGCTGAAACGCTACTGGTTTCTCTGAAAATATTGAAAGCTAATGCGAAATAGAGATACTTATCTCAGTTTCAATCTTTATCGAGATGTGACAAAGATTACTCTGTGCAATGTGTTCTTTGTATTCATGTCAATGGTAAAGGAGTCTTTACCATTATATTGTTTTTGCAAATATTCTGTTAATTGTTTGTAAGAAATTCCATGAAAGTTTTTCCACAATTTTTACCTTTGTGTTCGATAGATTGATAACTTGTCATCATACGAACATTTGATATACATAGTATCCAAAACTATAAACTTTTTGTTTTTGTTGCTGTTGAGGATGCGTTTGGATTATTCACTCACAATTGAATTAGAATTCAAAAACTCAAAATCAGCGTAGACAATAAGGGGTGGTCGTAACTTTACGATCATAATTATCAAAAGTAAGTTTATTGGAAGGATTTTTTTTATTAACTTTATTGTTCCTATTGCCCCTTTCAGAAAGTAAGTTAGTACACACATGAAAAGTTTTGTTGATGGGTTACTAGATTACCACTTGACGTAAAACTTGTTAAGCACCCATCGCATATGAGCAGCATCTTGGGTGTTTGTGAGTTGAGAAGATACAGTAGTAATGTAAGGGACAATAATACCTTCAGTGAATAATAGCAAATTCAAATGAATTGTTTTATTACATTTTGTGAAGTGTAGGTAATGGATTAACAACACTATGGTGTTTACTCTGGGAATTGTATTCTAGACCAAAAACGTTAATAAGTACTTAAATCATGAAGTTTCTCAAATTTATGAATATCAGTTATATTAGGAGAACAATATTTCTTTGCTATTCCGCTAAAAAACGTGCTGGTCTATTAGTGAAGATAAGATGCAACTATTTGCGTAAAAACATGCAAAAAATTACAGCAAACCACCACCAATAATGACAAAAACCTCGACACGTGTTTCGCCTCTCTACGAGGCATCATCAGGAGATGCTGGCAGGAGATGTTGCTTGCGCCATTCATTGGGTCATTTGCTCAGTGGACGTGACCTACACTTCACAAAATGTAATAAAACAATTCATTTGAATTTGCTATTATTCACTGAAGGTATTATTGTCCCTTACATTACTACTGTATCTTCTCAACTCACAAACACCCAAGATGCTGCTCATATGCGATGGGTGCTTAACAAGTTTTACGTCAAGTGGTAATCTAGTAACCCATCAACAAAACTTTTCATGTGTGTACTAACTTACTTTCTGAAAGGGGCAATAGGAACAATAAAGTTAATAAAAAAAATCCTTCCAATAAACTTACTTTTGATAATTATGATCGTAAAGTTACGACCACCCCTTATTGTCTACGCTGATTTTGAGTTTTTGAATTCTAATTCAATTGTGAGTGAATAATCCAAACGCATCCTCAACAGCAACAAAAACAAAAAGTTTATAGTTTTGGATACTATGTATATCAAATGTTCGTATGATGACAAGTTATCAATCTATCGAACACAAAGGTAAAAATTGTGGAAAAACTTTCATGGAATTTCTTACAAACAATTAACAGAATATTTGCAAAAACAATATAATGGTAAAGACTCCTTTACCATTGACATGAATACAAAGAACACATTGCACAGAGTAATCTTTGTCACATCTCGATAAAGATTGAAACTGAGATAAGTATCTCTATTTCGCATTAGCTTTCAATATTTTCAGAGAAACCAGTAGCGTTTCAGCTCAAAAACGAAAGTTTTTGCAACAAAATCTCGTTTTTTGTATTTTAGATGTATTATTTCATGAATGCTAGATACCAGAAAAATCTAAAACACAGCTTTATTTATCAGATATTTACTGAAAATTATTATGAGGACATATAGTTAACCTGATCTTGAATCATATTTTGATACATCAGATTACCCCATTAACAACGTTTATGGTTAACTGCAAGTAAACAAAAAACAACTGGTATTTTGTAAAAGACTAGAACAATGGGAATATTTCTAATGGATTTGTGAATCTTCTTTTAAAAAATGTATGCGATTAACGATGATGCCTATAAGTCAGCCTTCCCGAACGAGGTCCACGAATGACACGCCGACTGCTGGACATTAACTGGAGAAGGCCTCCTTGGTTTCTGTGGAGTGGAGATCATTGATATTGAAAAGTCCTTCTATAACGTAGATCTCATCGCCCTCATGGATATTGTTCTTAGTAAGATAAGAATTCCGCTCACAAACCGAATCGTTGCAGAGAGAACGAATGTTTATCTCCTGGTTTTGGAAAACTATCAGCCTAGACTTTTCACAATCCTGAAAGGCGACGTCCTGAGAGCCTCAATAAGCATGATGGGCCTCATCACAAATGAAAACAAAACAAAGCTTCTAATTAAAGTAGCCCTTCGGTTCACCTGTAACAGAACAACAACCACGAAGTAAGTTCTTATTGGTGGCGTACTTGTAAGTACGTACGTAACATAACGGCCACTCACGACAGACGAGCTGCAATCAAAACCAGGTGCAATGAGTAGTTAATTTTGATAGTGACGTTTTAGTTTTAAAATGGTGATATTTCTATGATAGGTAGTGGACTAATAATTTAGCCGTGAGACCTGACACGTTTTGTTTTGAGGCAAAATTGTTATTGTGGAGTGGAAATTACAGAACAAGGTCTTTTAGAACATTTTATTTTACATTTAAGTTCCGGACACTATGTTTCATTGTAGTGAACGAAGCCTATGTTTGGTGCAGTGTTTGTCATAAATGTATTTATGACCACTACCTACCGGAGGAGTGGGAAATGTGTGTGTGGTCTTCGCCTTGTATTTCGTTGGCCTGTCAAGCATCGAATAAGGGAACTGCGTTTACCTGCTGGGGTCCTTAAGGACATGACGAGATGTTGCATTTCCATTTCAAACAGATGACCGATACCCATACACATCTTAAAAAGCTCGTTCAATATTAAAAAAATGAACTTTTAATGAAATGTTTCATTCCATTCATTCGTTTGGAGTCAAGGTGTGCGGAAATTGCATGAACGATTTTAAATATCAACGTACTTCATTATTGTCGACCGTGAACAGAGGGGCTACCGCGAAGTGAAAACGAACTTCGTTCGAATATCTCCCTCTCTGTCGCTCAAACTAGCAAGTGCGACAAAGACGGAGATACACAAACGAAGTTCGTTTTCGTTTCGCGGTAGCCCCTCTGATGCGTGTATCATGAAGAAAGCCAATTTACCACTGTGGTGTCCGATCAGTGAACGCCTTATATCACCTCGATTGCCGTTTATGTCGATCAGATACGTAAGGTTCCTCGGGGCTCGAAGAAATTATACGGCCAAGTGACCAACGTTCCGGTTGAGGTAGATAATATGGTGAAAGTGTTGTCACGATCTTTGAATGACGATTATGCTATCAATATACCTACGCATTAAAAAGAATTTGTTAAACAAGAGCACAGATAAAAAGATATACAACGCAAAAAGTCCTATCTCTCAACGCTCAAAAGCACGGCAGTAGTTAAAGAATTCCCGAAAGAAGTGGAGCACCTTCTCTATGCCACAATCGACACATCACAGGACCTACATGAATGCAACGCACCCGCCAAGAGGGGTAATCTTAACGATATCCTCAGACTAGGTATGGAAAAAAAATCCGCTTTAGCCTACAGCCTGCTTGCGTGAAAGCCGGCTGGCTCTTGTCAGACTGCAAACGGCCTTATTTATGAAGAAAAATATCCCACAAACTGCGATCACGACATAGAAATCAAACAGGCTCGCAGTCTGCGCAAAGCCCAGGAAAATAACTTTAGCGATGAATGCATGCTTTATTTTTGTAACCTACGAGTAGATAACCTACGAGTACACACAAATTTAAAAACATCAGTTTAAGAAAATAAACCTTACCAATAACTTTATTTCAATGTCGAATTGGTTATCGGAGCTAAAAATAGCGAGGGTGAACCAATCAGTACAGACCATGCAAAAACGACCGACCTCCTAGCAATGAAGGTTCCAACAAATGAAGGCGCAACAAATTATTTATTATATATTTATCGTCCGGGTGTCAACTTTTATGCAAGAAGCTTGACGAATAAAAAAGTACCGGAAGAATAACTCAGGTACAAACGAGTACCAATTCCATAATTTACTTTAAAAACAAAGTTTTAACCGACTTCAATTTAGTACTCCGCCAAGCCACGAGCACTGCATATCCTATTTTTTACAATTTACCACATGAACTGATTTCCGATAGCAAATGCGTTGATTACTATAGAAAAAAACCGAATCGCTGTATGTGGGCCGATAATATTTGAGGACTTCCATCGATTCCCCAAGATCATCACCAATGGCACTTCATTAGTTCCTATTTCAACGGACGCACTTTTAAGTACATAATTGAGGAATTCGATAAGTCATCTGTGGTCTTCATCATCAATTCCTCGCCACCAAATTTATGATTCCGAATGTAAATACACGAGTTATAACAGAAAATACCAAAATCACTACACGCGTGCCTGATAAAATTGAGGAGTCCCCTCAATTCCTCATGGATCCCATCATCTAACTGAATTTTGAAAAAAATGGGACCCACCTGGAAGTATATACATACGAACAAAAAAAAAATTTCCGAATCGGTTCATCAATGACGGAGTTCTGAGGTAACAAACATTTAAAAAAAAAATAATAATAAAAAAAAAATACAACCGAATTGAGACGAACCTCCTTTTTTTTGAAGTCGGTTAAAAAACAGACTGATTCTGGAAACGACAATGAGTTTAGGAGAATATCCATTTGCAATGCTCCTTATCGAATACACGCAAAGTTACTACTCGAAAAACTTGATCAGGAGATAAAGGCTTTAGGTAATAGGTAGCTATAAGGCAGCCTACCCGAACGAAAGGTCCACGAATGACACGCCGACTGCTGGCATTAACTAGAGAAAGCCTCCTTGGTTTCCCTCTACGGAAGTAGTCATTGCTATTGAAAAGTCCTATAACGTAGATCTCATCGCCCTCATACTATATTATTATTATATATTCTTCTTAGTGACATAAGAATGCCGCTCACAAACCGAATCGTTGCCGAAAGAACGAATGTTTATCTCCTGGTTTTGGACAATGCTTAGATACTATCAGCGAAGGCTAAGGAGTCAAACAAGGAGGTTCACTATAGCCTCGATTTTTCACAATCCTTGAAGACGACGTTCTGAGAGCCTTCTTAATAAGCATGATGGGCCGGCCTCATCACAAATGAAAACAAAACATAGTTCCTAATCAAAGTAGCCCTTCGGTTTACCTGTAACAGAACAACAACCACTAAGTTAGTTCTTATTGGAGGCGTACTCGTAAGTACGTACTATCGCCCAAGGGTACGGGTTCACACTTTAACGAAATCGTCTGCAGCAGTGTTGGGCGTAATTAATTACTTTTTGTAATTTAATTACAAATTACACAATTATTAATTCAATTACGTTAATTCAATTGAATGTAATTAGAATTTCATGTAATTGAAATTACTTGTAATTGGTAATTGCAATTACATGTAATTTGTAATTGCAATTACTTTTTGCTCAATTACTTTTAACTGGAACTTCTATATCTCTCTAACGACACATGTTAGAAAAAAGTTTACTTGACAGTTTGTGCTTATTTTTGCGCGTTTTTTATAGTGAACTAAAAAAAAATATTGTTTCGTCCAAAATTATCGAAGTCCTTAAATAGATTCGTTCGACCATTGTGGTTGAGCATAACGCTGAAAAGAGCAATTATGGGAAAAAAAATATGTAACGTTTTGTGCTTGTTTTTAAGCATTGTTTTCGATAGAAAAAAACAAAAACCAAAAACTAAGAAAAAAATTTTTATGGTAATTTCACTAAGTCCTAGATAGCACCGCCGTCTAACACATCGAGTATATCGTTGAAAGAAGCGATTTTGGGGAAAACTTTATATGACATTTTGTGATGCTTATTAAGCATTGCTTTCGATAGAATAATAATAAAACCATTAACTATGAAAAACATTTTTGATGGAAATTTCTCGTCCTTGAGAACTTCGCTTCTGATCCATCGAAGTTAAGTAATCATCGAAAAGAGCCATTTTGGGAAAAAGTTTATAAAACGTAATATACTTTATTTTAGGCATACTTTAAGACGCAATTGAAAAAAACAGCAAAACGTCAAAAAAAATTATTGACAGAAATTTTCTGTCCTAAAAACCGTGTGCCGATACTGCCGATGGCAGTTGATAGTTTAAGAGTTGGTATTGCATATTTCTGAAAAGGGAGATTTGTTTAAAATATATTTTTACAATTTTGTGATTCTTTTGATGCGCACTTAAAATAAAAATTAAGATAAAGAAATTTGTAATTGACTAGGTATGCCGATTGCTTAGTTATATAATTTGTAATTGCAACTTTCTGCTCAATTACTTTTCACTAAAACTTCGATATCTCTGTAAGTATACAGCGTAGAAAGAAGTTTATTTGACGTTTTGTCTTTATTTTTGTGTGTGTTCTACGATTGAACTGGAAACCAATAATAAAATTAAAAATATTTTTTTTGCTCGTAAATTCTTCGTAAGTCCTGGAATCGATTCCTTTTAACATTGTGACTGAGTATATCTTTGAAAATAGCGATTTAGGTAAAAAGTTTATGTGACGTTTTGCGCTTGTCCTTAAGTATTGTTTCAACAGAACGAAAACCAAAAAGTAAAAAATTTTTTTTTATGGCAATTTCTCTTAAGTCCTTGATAGCACCTGCACCGCCGTCTAAAACACATCGAGTATATCGTTGAAAGGAGCGATTTTGGGGAAAACTTTATATGATATTTTGTGATTGTTTTAAGCATTGCTATCAATGGAATAAAAATAAAAACCGAAAACTAACAAAAACATTTTTGATGGAAATTTCTCTAAGTCCTTTGATCCATCGAAGTTAAGTAGGTACATCGTTGAAAAGAGCTATTTTGAGAAAAAGTTTATATGACATAACCGCGCCGTCTAACACATCGAGTTGAAGTATATCGTTGAAAGAAGTGATTTTGGGGAAAACTTTATATGACATTTTGTGATTATTTTTAAGCATTTTGTACGACCGAATTAAAAAAAAACACTAAAATGTGAGGAAATATTTTTATGAAAAATCTCCAAGTCCAAAATATACTCGAACATTGTGTTAGAAAAAAGTAATTTGTAATTGAAAAAGTAATTAATTACCAATTTTAATTACAAAATGTAATTGGTAATTGAAATTACAAATTACATTTTGTAATTCCAATTTGTAATTGAGGCTTCAATTACTTTTTCCATGTAATTGTAATTTGTAATTGCAATTACATTTTGTAATTGCAATTAGTAATTTGTAATTCAATTACGTTTTGCCCAACACTGGTCTGCAGGCACCATTTTTTGTATTCGCGCTTTCTTTCATGACAACCAATTAGGCTCGTGCAATAAGTTACATAGGCCTTTTTTTGTTTGACCTAAGACCCAAGACGCAGACCCAACCATCCCAACATCTGTTGACCATCGACGTCAGTCTATTAGTTGAGTTGCATCACTTGCATCTGAAGCGGCTTCGTGAAACAACCCTATCATGCTAAGTGCTAACTGCCTACCCATTTTAATTTTTATTTTGTGTTGCGTTTTTTTCTGCAAATATGAAGTTGGAGAGGGGCAAAATTGTGTTAATGTGGGAACAAGGCCATGCCAAGGAGGAAATTGAAGGAGAATTAAATGTGTCGGTAAGTTAATAATAATAACCCTTTTACACTAATATGTTTACAATATTTTATTTCAATCTAATGCCATTTTTTATCTTTGTAGAGACGCACTGTGGGTTCGTCTCTACAAAGATAAAAAATGGCAGAGATCAAGTGGGTTCGCCGGTACGAGCAAAAGGGAAACGTGGGGACCAGAGGGTGGCCTCCCAAACGTCAACTCATCAATGTGGACCGTTTGGAGGTAATGAGGGCTGCCTACGCAAACAACCCGTTTACCTCGACGCGACATTTCGCAAATCAATTTGATTGCTCCATGGAGACCGTGAGGAAAGCCCTCCATAGAGCCCGAATACACCATCTTATTCCGGCCAAAACAATAAGCCTCTCCGGGAATCACAAAACAGCACGTGTCAGGTTCGCAACTGATCATCAACATTATGATTTCTCGCGCGTCATTTTTACCGACGCGAAGACTTTTAAGTCCAGCCAGCACGGTCGTCGGCATTTATGGCGCGTAGATAATTCCATATACGAACCTGAAAACGTGCTGTCCAATACAGAGTCGGGGAGAGTGACGGTCACCATGTGGGCATGGATGAGTGCTGACGGTCCTGGTGAGCTGTTATTCTTACCTGAGAGGGCCAACGGAGAGACCTATCTCCAGGTGCTGCGGGATGTAATGCTGCCGTCGGTGAGAATTCTTTATTCGGCGGCAGAAATGCCAGAAATCAAGTTAGTACACGACAACTGTCCGATACACACGTGACTCGGATCAACCGGCTCACCGGATCTCAATCCCATCGAACATCTATGGGCCATAATCCAACGATGGGATATGAGAGCCGAAAGGACTAAAGAAGCACTTGTCCAACATGTCAATGAGGTTAGGGAATCGCTAAGAGCTACTAATATCTGTGATGATACAATACATTTATCAGACTCGTGTTCCGCGCTTTGACACACACTCACACACACAGTCATTAGTGGAATGCTCTAAAAGAGAATATCCGCGGAAGTCGATTATCCACTTGAGTGCCCGCGATTCAAAAAAAGGTTACGTAACATAACGGCCACTCACGACAAACGAGCTGCAATCACAACCAGGTGCAATGCGTAGTTAATTCGGATAGTGACGTTTTAGTTTTAAAATGGTGATATTTCTATGATAGGTAGTGGACTAATAATTTAGCCGTGAGACCTGAAACGTTTTGTTTTGAGGCAAAATTGTTATTGTGGAGTGGAAATTACAGTACAAGGTCATTTAGAACATTTTATTTTAGATTTAAGTTCCGGACACTATGTTTCATTGTAGTGAATGAACCCTATGTTTGGTGCAGTGTTTGTCATAAGTGTATTTATGACCACTACCTACCGGAGAAGTGGGAAATGTGTGTGTGGCCTTCGCCTTGTATTTCGTTGGCCTGTCAAGCATCGAATAAGGGAACTACGTTTACCTGTTGGGGTCCTCAAAGACATGACGAGATGTTGCATTTCCATTTCAAACAGATGACCGATACCCATACACATTTTTAATGAAGGCGCAACAAATTATTTATTATATATTTATCGTCCGGGTGTCAACTGTTATGCAAGAAGCTTGACGAATAAAAAAGTACCGGAAGAATAACTCGGGTACAAACGAGTAACAATTCCAAAAACAGACTGATTCTGGAAACGACAATGAGTTTAGGAGAATATCCATTTGCAATGCTCCTTATCGAATACACGCAAAGTTCCTACTCGAAAAGCTTGATCAGGAGATAAAGGCTTTAGGTAATAGGTAGCTATAAGGCAGCCTACCCGAACGAAAGGTCCACGAATGACACGCCGACTGCTGGCATTAACTGGAGAAAGCCTCCTTGGTTTCCCTCTACGGAAGTAGTCATTGCTATTGAAAAGTCCTATAACGTAGATCTCATCGCCCTCATGTATATTCTTCTTAGTGACATAAGAATACCGCTCACAAACCGAATCGTTGCCGAAAGAACGAATGTTTATCTCCTGGTTTTGGACAATGCTTAGATACTATCAGCGAAGGCTAAGGAGTCAAACAAGGAGGTTCGCTATAGCCTAGATTTTTCACAATCCTTGAAGACGACGTTCTGAGAGCCTTCTTAATAAGCATGATGGGCCTCATCACAAATGAAAACAAAACATAGTTCCTAATCAAAGTAGCCCTTCGGTTTACCTGTAACAGAACAACAACCACTAAGTTAGTTCTTATTGGAGGCGTACTCGTAAGTACGTACTATCGCCCAAGGGTACGGGTTCACACTTTAACGAAATCGTCTGCAGGCACCATTTTTTGTATTCGCGCTTTCTTTCATGACAACCAATTAGGCTCGTGCAATAAGTTACATAGGCCTTTTTTTGTTTGACCTAAGACCCAAGACGCAGACCCAACCATCCCAACATCTGTTGATCATCGACGTCAGTCTATTAGTTGAGTTGCATCACTTGCATCTGAAGCGGCTTCGTGAAACAACCCTATCATGCTAAGTGCTAACTGCCTACCCATTTTAATTTTTATTTAGTGTTGCGTTTTTTTCTGCAAATATGAAGTTGGAGAGGGGCAAAATTGTGTTAATGTGGGAACAAGGCCATGCCAAGGAGGAAATTGCAAGAGAATTAAATGTGTCGGTAAGTTAATAATAATAACCCTATTACACTAATATGTTTACAATATTTTATTTCAACCTAATGCCATTTTTTATCTTTGTAGAGACGCACTGTCTTCAAGTGGGTTCGCCGGTACGAGCAAGAGGGAAACGTGGGGACCAGAGGGCGCCCTCCCAAACGTCAACTAATCAATGCGGACCGTTTGGAGGTAATGAGGGCTGCCTACGCAAACAACCCGTTTACCTCGACGCGACATTTCGCAAATCAATTTGATCGCTCCATGGAGACCGTGAGGAAAGCCCTCCATAGAGCCCGAATACACCATCGTATTCCGGCCAAAACAATAAGCCTCTCCGGGAATCACAAAACAGCACGTGTCAGGTTCGCAACTGATCATCAACATTATGATTTCTCGCGCGTCATTTTTACCGACGCGAAGACTTTTAAGTCCAGCCAGCACGGTCGTCGGCATTTATGGCGCGTAGATAATTCCAGATACGAACCTGAAAACGTGCTGTCCAATACAGAGTCGGGGAGAGTGACGGTCAACATAAGGGCATGGATGAGTGCTGACGGTCCTGGTGAGCTGTTATTCTTACCTGAGAGGGCCAACGGAGAGACCTATCTCCAGGTGCTGCGGGATGTAATGCTGCCGTCGGTGAGAATTCTTTATCCGGCGGCAGAAATGCCAGAAAGCAAGTTAGTACATGACAACTGTCCGATACACACGTGACTCGGATCAACCGGCTCACCGGATCTCAATCCCATCGAACATCTATGGGCCATAATCCAACGATGGGATATGAGAGCCGAAAGGACTAAAGAAGCACTTGTCCAACATGTCAATGAGGTTAGGGAATCGCTAAGAGCTACTAATATCTGTGATGATACAATACATTTATCAGACTCGTGTTCCGCGCTTTGACACACACTCACACACACAGTCATTAGTGGAATGCCCTAAAAGTGCATATCCGCGGAAGTCGATTATCCACTTGAGTGCCCGCGATTCAAAAAAGGTGCTGTACGTAACATAACGGCCACTCACGACAGACGAGCTGCAATCAAAACCAGGTGCAATGAGTAGTTCATTCGGATAGTGACGTTTTAGTTTTAAAATGGTGATATTTCTATGATAGGTAGTGGACTAATATACGAATACCCCGATGCGAATACCTCGACGCGACATTTCACAAATCAATTTGATTGCTCCATGGAGACCGTGAGGAAAGCCCTCCATAGAGCCCGAATACACCATCGTATTCCGGCCAAAACAATAAGCCTCTCCTGGAATCACAATACAGCACGTGTCAGGTTCGTAACTGATCATCAACATTTTGATTTCTCGCGCGTCATTTTTACCGACGCGAAGACTTTTAAGTCCAGCCAGCACGGTCGTCGGCATTTATGGCGCGTAGATAATTCCAGATACGAACCTGAAAACGTGCTGTCCAATACAGAGTCGGGGAGAGTGACGGTCAACATGTGGGCATGGATGAGTGCTGACGGTCCTGGTGAGCAGTTATTCTTACCTGAGAGGGCCAACGGAGAGACCTATCTCCAGGTGCTGCGGGATGTAATGCTGCCGTCGGTGAGAATTCTTTATCCGGCGGCAGAAATGCCAGAAATCAAGTTAGTACACGACAACTGTCCGATACACACGTGACACTGATCAACCGGCAGCCTGGGTTAACAGCTTTACCGTGGCCCTCCCGCTCACCGGATCTCAATCCCATCGAACATATATGGGCCATAATGGTCCAACGATGGGATATGAAAGCCGAAAGGACTAAAGAAGCACTTGTCCAACATGTCAATGAGGTTAGGGAATCGCTAAGAGCTACTAATATCTGTGGTGATACAATACATTTATCAGACTCGTGTTCCTGTTATATAATATAACCACGTATTGCTAACTTTTGTACTTAGGTATTCCAAACTCCGCCATTGTTTACCTTTCCCAATAGTTTAGGATATTGATATTGTCTAGTTCTTAATTAGCTTGTTTACACTTCTCATGATGCGATTTGTTGTTTTATATCTCATAAGAAAATTAGTGTTTACTTATGTTTCTGAACGAAACCATTATTATATTTTTGAACGAGTGACACGAATGGGTTATACATATGAATGATAATTGTTGAATTACATTCCGGTCACTCGGTCACCATTTTGTCATTTTCTCTTCGCTTCCAACTCTCCTACCGAAAGGACAGCTCTGTGTTTTAAACGATAAATTCAAACTAAATAAACGCTCATTTAATAATTGAAAGCGTTTTTAATCATCCACCAACAAGTTATCCCAAGCGGTCCTAAGACCCTAATGTGTTTATTATTCTCATATTTGTTACTCATTTCCTAATTAGATGTCTCACCTATATAAGCATTACCACTTTGTCGAATAAATTAGTCTAGATCTTAACGTCAAACCGTGTTTTACTCCACGCCACATAACAATTTTGGCGCAGTCGGTAGGATAATTAACCGCGTCACACCGCCGCTGTTAGAAGACGAGCTCAACGCTTAGGTTGAGGACAAAAATCGCCGCCAGCCTAGACGGTGCCTGCAGGGCTTCAATCCAGCTCGCCGAACGAAACGCTCCGTGATGCAAATTTTGATCCTGTTACTGTGGTAAGTGGCCAAACACGTTTGCTCTATTTCCATTCCATTCCATAACCTACATTCCTAAAAATTCTAAGTCTCTTAAATCCCAAATTATTCTAACTCTATTATTTCTATTTCAAACCCTTAAATCAAAACACCATGTCCCCAATCACTGATAGTGAAGCCGCACAAGCCATCAAAAACGCAATGAAATTAGAAGTAAAACCTACAACATCACATGAGAAAAAATCTGACGAGATTCCTTTAAACACACTCTTGCGATTGATACCCAAATTCGACACAGCACAGCCCGCGCAAGTCTATAGATTCGTACGCTCATGCGATTCCGCGTTTGAACTAGCAAATGCTTCTCAACAACCCGTAATCCTTACATACGCATTAAATAAAATCTCCGGACAAAAAATTGGCAGATGATTTTGCGAAAAGGTACTTTAGTTGGTCAGAACTCAAAACATTCTTAATTCAAAAAAATTCACAAACTAAAACGTTGACACATCTTAACTTAGAGCTGCAATCACTATTTCAAAAACCAAACGAGTCGGTAACCGATTATTTTCACAGAGTCGATTTATGCCGCAATAAAATCCTTGACAAACTAACCGCTGAAATCACCGATTTATCATTGGTAGGTCGAAAAACTAGCACAGAAGAAACCGCCCTGAGTGTATTTGTGAACGGTGTCAGCTCTAATCTGGGGTCTATGTTGCGAACAAAGGGTTTCACAACCCTGTCTGAAGCCGGTACTTTCGCGATTCAGGAAGAAAAAATTCAAAATATGAATCAAGCACATCCAATTCTTTTTAGAAATAACAGAGTCCCAGCTTATAGCAACACCACCCGCAGACCAACACAATCGAATAATCAAACATCGTCGTTTCCCACAACCACACAGTCCAACACATTTAGGCAAACAAAAACTTGCAATTGCTGCAAGATACCAGGGCACGTTATGTGCCCGGGTATCTGTAGTATGCGAGTGCAGAAAGAGGGCTTATAACAATAGCATCAAAAATCAACAAGTAGAACGCACTACTACTACTACTACCCCTGTCCGGATATGGGCTCGAACTCGGGAACCGCTTCGCAATATTGCCCGAATGCCCTGACACATATGTCGAGACAAGACCTGGAAATTCAAGAAGCTATGCAAAGCCTACAATTCCAGTAAGTACTGTTACGTATATGACTCAGCACATGCGATCTAAAGTTATCCCGAATGCTTTGTCGTGCGAAGTTATGCGACCGCAACCAAACCCAGTCTATCGGAGACACTTGCGCGACGCATCCACACAAACTCTAGAACCTCCTAAATCCATTGAATCGCAAAATCAAATGTCAGAACCTCCTAAATCCATTAAATCACGAAATCAAACTTCAGAACGATCTAAATCTATGACATCACTAAATCAACCTTCTAAATCCATTGAATCACCAAATCAAGTTTCAGAACCTCCGGAATCCATTCAATTACTTAGTCGAATACCAGATCTGACTAACTCTACGGAATTTCAATTTCAAGTATCAGAATCTCTCAAACCCATCGAACTCATGCTAACTCAACTCATAAAAGCAACAGAATCTCTTTCAAAATGTGCTGACTTTACAACAACAAATTTCAAACCCAAACAAGCCTATTCTGTCTTCCAACTACGTCTAACATTCCTAACTCTGAGACCATAGAAGAAACACCCCAAATCTCTGAATCCCTTACAAACCAAAACAAGTCTGATCAAATCATGAAAACGAAGCCTCAAACTCATAAATCTGTTAAATCAAAACACAATTTAAAATCAAAACAAAAGTCAAGTCCTAAGAAAAAGCCAAAAATTCCTCAGGAAGTGTACACTATCTCCTCGCTAAACAACATACCTCCAGAAAATTTAAAACATTGCAAATTTCATGTGAATGGCGAACCGGTCACCTTGTTAGTAGACACCGGAGCAGCTATATCGGTTATAAATAAAAGAACCAGACACCTCAAGAATTGCCTCTATAATAGGTGTATCTAGCGAAAACTCCTCTGTCCAGACTTGTAGCGTCTGTAATATATCTCTAGATCAGTTTCCAAAATTCAAATTTCACGTAGCCAATCTCAATATTCATGCCGACGGCATATTAGGAGACGACTTCATGTCCAAATTCAATGTTGATATCTTATACGAATCTAGAACTCTGCGAATACGTGACAGAACTTACAAACTATTTACTCTAAACGATTCTATGAACACCCCTATCGATAATGATAAACAAACCCTAAGACAAAGATCAGAAACTGTTATTTCATGCCTCACAAACGACATCTCGAACGGAACCGCAATCGTAGATAGACAATTCATAGACAAAGACCTAACTATTCCAAATGCACTAGTAGTTGTCGAAAACGATAAATTCCTTATAACCTGCGTTAATTCCAGTAATGAAGACAAACACATCTCTACCCCTATTCTTAATGTAAATTCAATCAATGAACCAGAATTCAATCAATATCAACTTCTTAAGTTTAACTTCGGTAATAACATAAATACTCGACCCCAAAAAGATATAAATGAATTAATTAGACGCGATCACCTTAATAACGAAGAAAATGAATCTTTGAATAAAATCGTAACGGAATTTTCCGACATTTTCTATATGGAAGGCGAACCCTTAACGTTTACCAATCATACGAAACACGCTATTCCTACTACTTCTGAAATACCTATAAATATCAAATTTATAGATTCCCGCAAATTCATCAAGAAGAAGTCAAGACTCAAGTAGACAAAATGCTCAAACAAAACATTATAAGACCGAGTACTTCGCCTTGGAGCAGCCCTATCTGGGTGGTGCCTAAGAAACTAGACGCCTCCGGTAAACAAAAATGGCGCGTAGTCATAGACTATAAAAAGTTAAACGACGTCACCATAGGAGATAGTTACCCTTTACCTAACATCACTGATATATTAGATAAATTGGGTAATTCAGTTTATTTCACGACATTAGATCTTGCCTCTGGATTTCACCAAATAGAACTAGACCCGAAAGATATACCTAAAACTGCTTTTAATAAACCATATGGTCATTACGAATTCTTAGGAATGCCTTTTGGTCTCAAAAATGCACCCGCTACTTTCCAACGCGCAATGGACAGCGTCCTTTATGGTCTACAAGGAGAAAGATGCTTCGTTTACCTCGACGATATCGTAGTTTTTGCGTCTAGTCTTCAGGAACACGAAGATAAACTCACTGAAGTCTTTAGTCGTTTGAGAAAACACGGCTTTAAAATTCAACCTGACAAATGCGAGTTTTAGAAGAAATTATGTGACCTAAGTAAGCTACTTCCAGCTTACTTAGGTCACATAAGTTCTAACGAAGGTGACAAACCAAACCCTAAAAAGGTAAAGTCCGTCCAAGACTTCCCAACTCCTAAATCTTGTAGAGATATTAAATCATTTTTAGGTCTAGCAGGCTATTACCGTAGGTTCATAGCTAATTTCAGCAAACTTACAAAACCCATGACCAGTCTTCTGAAAAAGGACGTGCCTTTTACTTGGGGACCTGAACAACAGAAAGCATTCGACTCTTGTAAGGAAATCTTAACGACTACTCCTATATTACAATATCCAGATTTCAGCAAGGAATTCATACTCACGACAGACGCTTCCATTCATGCTGTCGGAGCAATCTTGTCTCAAGGAGAAATAGGTAAAGATCTGCCTATAGCATACGCTTCCCGAACCCTTAGCAAAGAAGAAACAAACTACTCAACCATAGAGCGTGAGCTGCTAGCAATAGTGTGGGCAGTGAAACATTTTCGACCATATCTCTTTGGTAGAAAATTTCAAATAGTCACAGACCATAAATCTCTCACTTGGCTATTTACAATAAAAGATCCAGGATCCCGCCTCGTTCACTGGAGATTGAAACTTGAAGAATTCGATTATGAAATCATAAAGCCGGTAAAATTAATACTAATGCAGATGCACTTTCTCGCCCACCAATAAATAGTATAGGTATTAACGACCTTAAAACTGTCTCAGACGACTACCTACAAACGTACTACGAACAATACATATCTCAAGGTAGCACTTCGAATTCCCAATTGCTAAAAGTATCCCCTGATAAGTCTATCAGGGCGACATAAAAATGTATTGTATGCTCGATAATAAAACTAATCCTATATTTAATTCTTTATATAAGAAAATCAAGAAAATCATCAAAACGCGTTCCAATTCTAACGAGACCAATATGTCTCTTTCAGGGCCTTCGCCTCGGCGAATAGAGACACAAGACAACTTACTGACCCACTACCTTCCTATTCTGGATTGTTCTTCAAGAACGAAGGAACAATCTTCCTTAGTGACGAATCCTCTAAGCTTATTATCTACAGAGACCTTAGACCCCTCTTTATTGCAAGAGACGCTTACAAGACTAGCTACTAAATTTGACATCATCTCGACCCAATACCATAATTTTACCCACGTAGAGTCAACCAAATCTTTCCTGAAAAATTGAAAATGAACCTTGATAAAATTGAAAACCGTCTTTCAGAATTAAATATGTATTTAGGCAAAAACTCGAGACAAAAACGTGAATTGTTCGATGCTCTTAGCCCAATCCTCAAATGGCTCATTGGCACACCTGACGCCAAAGACGCCAAACGTTACGATGATTGCATAAATCAACTTGAAAAACGAGAATCCGATCTTTCTTCGCTCATGCTTGAGCAAACTCAAATCATTTCATCTACAGTTAAAACCTTTAATGAAACAATTCTTAAAATCACCTACGATGAATTCATTATTTACGAAAATAAAGAACGTTTAAACAACTATCTCAACTCGTCCCAATCACTCTTATTTAGTCTCAAAGCCAGTCAAGATGTCTCAACTATCTCTCTTCAAATTTTTGTCAATTGTAAACCTCGAAAATGAAATTAATGATTGCCTGACTAGGAATCCTTCATCCATCATGCATCCTTTTCGCAAAATCCAACACGATCCCTCCGTCAATTATATCTTTGAAAAAACTGTATCAAGAACTCCTTCTCTCTAACCATATTCGCGCAAGTAAACACCTAGTTGCCACCGTTACTCCCCCAAACATACACATAATTTTAGACTCTTCTTCTTTATCAGCGTACGTCTACTCAGATAAACTTGTATATATACTAACATTTCCCTTAATCCAAAACGACCCGCTTGACTTATATCATGTATATTCAATCCCCATAAAACACCCAAACTCCTCTCTCCATACCACCATCCTTCCTGAGCACGTGTACCTGGCTACGAACCCCAACGGTCAAACCTACGTGTCAACGAGCAGTCTGGAAACCTGCAGAACCTACACCGCCGATAAGAAGATTTGCACTGATCTTGTCGCCTACGATGCTACAGATCGTCCCCTTTGCGAACTTTAAGTACTTCACAGCATCTCCAAATCTCTCCCGAAAATCTGCATCACTTCTACCTTCGAAGCCGACATCAACACATTCCAGTATATCGACAACAACAAGTGGCTCTACATATTATCCGAAGAAACCAACTGTGTCCTTCAATGCATCAAAGAAGTCACACACCACAAAATACAAGGCACAGGCATCCTATCTTTACCGAAAAACTGCAAACTTCACACCGGATACAACACGCTGTCAGCATTTCGAGATTCCGAAGAAAACATCACTTACCCCATAATAATACCCGACATAAGAACCGACGACTGCTTCGAAGAATATAAGAATATTGAAAAACCGGACCTCATGCCAATTAGAATTAACGAACTGCCTCTGGACTCTTTAGTACAGATCAAAAGTCACATAGATAAATATGGAGACGAGATAAAGAAAATAAAATCCGTAACCTTTACCCAAAGAAACATCTACCTTCTCTTGGGTTTATTTCACACTGGGCATGATAATGATAGCGTACCTACCTAGCGTACATCAAATACTCCAAGCCGAGATTCTAATGGATGTATCCAAATCTTCAACAACTGCTTCGCAAGCTCATCTCGATGACAGAGAACTCATGTCGCAATACCTATGTCTACAATATCTACTAGCTGCGTCACAGAAGATGAAGACGAAGACATCACACCACAACAGATATCACTTACTTCTAAAACGAGTAAAAACTCCACGAACTCTAAAAGATCAGGCGCTAACGCCCAATCTTTATTCTAAGGGGGGAGGTGTTATATAATATAACCACGTATTGCTAACTTTTGTACTTAGGTATTCCAAACTCCGCCATTGTTTACCTTTCCCAATAGTTTAGGATATTGATATTATGTCTAGTTCTTAATTACCTTGTTTACACTTCTCATGATGCGATTTGTTGTTTTGTATCTCATAAGTTAATTAGTGTTTACTTATCCCAAGCGGTCCTAAGACCCTAATGTGTTTATTATTCTCATATTTGTTACTCATTTCCTAATTAGATGTCTCGCCTATATAAGCATTACCACTTTGTCGAATAAATTAGTCTAGATCGAAACGTCAAACCGTGTTTAACTCCACGCCACATACCAAAGGGTATCTCAATGCAGCAATCGATATGCCAAGGCCAAAACGAGTACATAAAAGAATATGAACCTGATGAGCCAAAATCATATTTAGCTTATTTTGATGCTAATAATTTATATGGATGGGCAATGTCGCAATATTTACCAATTGGAGATTTTGAGTGGGTAAACACAGATATTGATTTCAATATACCAGACACGTGTAGTTATGGTTACATACTCGAAGTCGACCTTGATTATCCTGATTGCTTGCATGACTCACACTCAGATTTACCTCTTTGCAAAATTATTTAAGATGTATATATTTAATATAAATCTTTAATTATAAATATTTAATTATAGATTTATTTTATTTTTTAAGATTTATCAAAATTAGGAAATTATAAGGATAAATTACGAAAATTAGTTTCAAAGGGAAAACAGAAGCTTAGGCAAACCGTTATAATCCAGAAGGGTGGAGCATTTCTACCTATTATATTATAATGGGGGCAGTTTTAAGTGCTATAGTAAACTCTTTATCATAAGCATAATGGAGAACGCGAAGAAAATGCTATTAGTAGAACCAGATTTTATTGAGAGACTCAGACACAGTGATAATCTACCAGAAAATTCATTATCCCGTATATAGTGCGTTTTTTTAGCATTAGAAAGAAGGCTAAAGCACGAAGCACGAGGTCTTTTATATAAGACACTTTATGCCACACAACTGTCAAAGGATCTCAAACAGCCACTAAAAAAGACTTACGTTATTGCTGTGTACCCTAAAATGATAGAAGTATTTTCATTAGTTATATCTTAATAATACTTACAACAATATATTTAGATTATTTTATTTGATGAGTCAAGTTTTAGAAGAATGGGAATTTTTAACATCCATAACTACCTACTACTCCAGAACGAACCCACATATCATCAGAAATGATCGATTCCAGCATCAGTTTGGTATTGACATGTAGGCTGGTATCATTGACCAGAAGCTGGTGCTACACGAAATGCCACCAAGGCTAAACGGTGCTGCGTATTTTTACAAAATGATTTGAACGGGAACACCCAAATACTGAGAAATATTTAATTCCGAATTTGCTAATTCCGATTTTCAAAACTCCGAAATTCATAATTCCTAAGACTTATAATTACGATTATTAAAAAACACGAATTTCATTTTACCGAATTTCAAAATGTCGATAGTTTGTTTTTCCGATTTTTATAACTCCGAACAATCAGAAGCGCGAAGTATTATTAGCACGAAAAACAGTACTCCGATTATCAAATTTCCGAAATTTCATTACTAATTCGGATATCTGATATTCGGGATAATGAACTTCGTGTTTTCAATATTCGGAATTTTATTTCTTAGGAATTATGAAATTCGGATTTTTGAAACTACAATACAATACAAATATTCTTATTTGTTCACCAAACATAGTAAAAATAAAATATAAAAATAGAGGTAAATTAAACATAAACAATGGTAGACAACAGGCGGTCTTATCGCGTGTAACTACACGGGAAATAAAAAAATCCGAAAATATGATTTTTATTTCCCGTAGAGAATAGGGTTCTGCCTTTTCTCCGAAACCCCTCGCAGTAAAAAAAACAACAAATAGTCGTAACAATGGTATTATTAGTAGGTTAGGTTAGGGTTAGCTTGTGTCCCTTAGAGCGGAAATAGGCACCCCGCGAAGCGGGGTGACGTCGACCCGCTGGCGGTTAGGTTAGGTTAAAATAATTGGCGTGTAAGTCTGCCTTTATACGCCAAACATTCAATTTTTTTATAATGTTCTTATTCTTAATCTTCTTTTTATTATATATTTACGAGGATAATACACATGATGTTGTACACAATTTGCTCACAATATTCTGTATAGGAACTGCTTGTAATTCGTTTTCCATCTACCCATAAATGGTTAACTTGTTCCTTGTGAATAATGTCGATTAATGTGTATTCATGTGATTTGCTTTTCAGTTTCTCCACTCCAGCCGTTTAAAATGCGGATCTTAGGTACTTAATTCGTGTGTGTTAGCTGCGGGAGTAATCTTAGACGTTGGGCGTTGTTTTAATGATTAATTTGATAATTATCAGTAACAGGAATTCGTAAGTCAGATTTTTCGGATTTTTGTTTATTCGGGTTTATAATTGGTCGGTGTAATAATATTCGGATTTTTGATATTTTGGATTATTATTCCGTCGGACTTCTATTATTCGGGGTCTTGAAATTCGGAATTTTGATAATCGGAGTTGTAACCGTTAGACTTTTTGAAATTTCGGATTTATGAAATTCGGATTTATGAAGAATCGGAATACTTATATTAGGAGTTTTAAAACATTCGGATTTATGAAAATCGGTATTATGAAATTCGTGATTTCGACTATCGGAATTTAGTTTTTCGTATTTATGTAGTGTACCCGATTTGAACCCAATACTCAACGAAGCTGAAGTTCCAGAAGAAATAAGAGAAGAAATGTGGCTGCAACAGGACGGTGCCCCGCCTCATTACGCTCGAGCAGTCGCTTACCATGAGTTTGACAATGACGGCTTACGCTGACGAGTATCGAGTTTTCTATCTGTGCATCTCTATTGCACTTTGACAGTACGAACGGGATGCACAGATAGAAAACTCGATACTCGTTAGCGTAAGCCGTCATTGTCAAACTCATGGTAAGCGACTGCTCGAGCGTAATGAGGCGGGGCACCGTCCTGTTGCAGCCACATTTCTTATAAGCGTACAGTTCGACAACACTTGAATGAGCGCTTCTGCGACCTGTGGATTGGTCGAGGCGGAGCTATTGCATGGCCACCCCGGTCGCCCGACCTTTTTTTTTGATTTGGGGCTATTTTAAAGAAGTGGTATATCAAAGAGAGAACAACCCTGAACAAGACAAAAGCTCGGGTCTGCTAAAGTACAAATTATGAATAACAGACGTGCCTTTCGGCGATTGATTACGTACCAATTTTATTAATTATTAGGCGGTGCAGATTGTGCATAATGGTTAGAGGCAGGGATGTTGAACATTTAATGTTAAAAAAATAATTTAATAAAATTATCAACTCATAATTCTTGTTCTTTTATTTCAAGATGGTTTTTTAATTACTACATATATTTTATTCAAATTTTCCTTTCTAACAAATTTGCTCCTTGACACGAAAAAAACTGACATAAAACCTGAACTAAAAGTCTGACACTAAAGTGTTATACCTCATTTAAATCAGCAAGTTTTTTTAATACAGGGTCACTTTCCGTAGTACTTTTTTTTCACAGGGTGCTCTCAAAGTGAGTAGTAATTTTTTGTAATGCTTCAAAATTGACGGGAAAAATGAATTGTTTTTTAAATTTGGTATCCAGAGCTGCAATACTTTTTTTTGTAATGATACATTATCTAGTCTAATCGTTGTTTTGTTGTTTCTTATCAACTTTTTTCTGTATTAATGAAATTGTAAAAAAATCGGTACCTAGGTAGATTATTTGAAAAAAAAATGATCATCACTTTTTATGCAATTAAGTTACGACCATGCTGTAGAAAGATTTATTGTTGGAAAACACCTCCTCTATCACCCTGGTTCGTTTGATCCACGATATTTGGGCCACCCTGTATAACTAATGTAGTTATTTTGATTTATTTATTGTGTAAAGTATAAACAGTTTTGTAATTTAGCTTTCAATATGGTTTCAGTTCGCCGCGAATACATTCAAACAAGTCGAATAAATTTATAACGAGTATGTAGGTATTTATGTTTTAGAACTCCTCGTCAAATGTTCTCGACGATCAAGACTACACGTTTAAACACTATTACTATCCCGTCTCGCATGCAAGCGCTGTCCCAACGGACTCCTCCGTCGACGCACACTAAATACGAACAATCAAGATTCTTCCGGATGTATCTAGATCTTTAATAACTGCTTCGCAAGTTCATCGCGACGTTAGAGAACCCAAGTCGCAATCCCCATTTCTACGATTCCAACGAGCTGTCATGTCGCAGAAGATGAAGATATTGAGCCACAACAAGTCTGATTCGCTTCCATTACTTCCACGGCATCTGTGAAATCACAAAGATCGGGCGCTAACACCCTATCTTTATTCTAAGGGGGGAGGTGTTTTATAAAATAATAACGCCATTTGTAGGTATGTTTTAGTTACTAGATATATTGATAACCATTGTACTTGTTTACCTCTCCCGATAGTTTAGGATATTTATTCATTAATGACTTTATTTAATCTTCCCTTTATTCGTTGTAAACATCCTCGTTGACTAATGAACTAATCACTATTTGTTTCTCCCAGACGGCCACAGGAACCTAATGTGTTTACAGTTCACATCTTTTGTTAATGACAATTGTTACTATACAGGGTGTTTTTTAACCGTCTTAGGGCCAAAGCCCAGTTAATGTATACATTAAAACAAACTTAAAAAGTTTTTGTTCATTTTTTATGTATTAATAGGTATTCTGTTTTTTTAAAAAGGCCTTTTCTAAAGTACGCATGATCCATTTTATGAAGGTTAAGTTTACTCAATAGCTATAGGTACCCATAACCCGAAGAAACATGAAATTAACAACCAACAATTCACACAATATTCCCAGTCATTTTAGTACATTTTTTTCGTTACCTCAACTCAAGTAGAAACATGCATTCATTGATTGTGCAACGTGTATCATTTAAAGTTCAGTTTCAGACAGAAATCGACTTTCTAGCCCTCTGTCCTCACTAAAGACAACTTTAGAATTGTTGTATTATAAAAAGAAATAAATAATCCTTAATCCTCGACAACATGAGAAATGAGGCCAAATATTTGTTTAGAGGATGATACAAATCAGCAGCCTACCTACTGAAATATAGTGTCAAATGCAAAAAAAAATATTACTCATTGCTCTTTCCTGAAAAAAGCTTGTTTTTGTTTCATTTCTTTGAAATTCCTTGAACTAATTTTTCTTCGCAGAATTTATGTAACAAAAAATAGAAATTACGTTATTTTGTTTTTTTGTCATATAAATCTAAAAAGATGTATTAATAAAACCAATGAACTTTATCAAAATACAAATTTAACAATTTTCTCTTAGCAATTTGAAAACAATTATACAGCTAATCGATCAATCATTTGAAACAATTGACTTATTTTTCGATAGAAGTTAAAAAAGGAGTCGTCTACAATTTAGGGTATTTTTTTCATCCGAGTCAAAATTGATTTAAATTAATTTGATAACCATCTCATTCGTTTTTGGAACACCAATATTAGACTTCCTTAAAAGCAATTATAAAATAACAACTTTGTGAAATTGAACGATAATATTCTATTGTACACTTAAGAATTGCAGTTACAACTCAGCTGCAAGAAAAACTACCCAGTTCGAATCAGCAATTTTAACACCAAATGTGTATGAAACACTTTTATCCAACAGATATGTATGAAACAGTAAAGTAAATGGTGTCTGCATAGAAATATAATACCAACAAACGTGTATGAAACATTTTTTTCCGATTAATGTTGGGATAGCAACACAGTGACATACTCGGCGATTTGAATATAACAAATCGGCGACATAGCATACTTATTTTTTGACAATAACCCGCAAACAAGTAAAACAGAAAAAACAAGAGACCGACCTCTCCTCACTCATGCTTGAACAGACACTAATAATTCTTCCACGGTTAAAACCTTCAACGAGAGCATTTTTAAAATAAAATACGATGTATTCATTAGTAACGAATATATCTGTCACCTAAATAATTACCTCAAGAGAAAAAATATATATGCAATAGATTTCCTAGACAAACATAGCAAAGAACAACCAGAGATGTAGTATTAAGTGTTGCAACATAGATACGAGTATAGTGAGAGAAAATAAATAAATCAATAACTTTTGCGTTTTTGACAATTTGGCGCATGAAGCAGGCCAAAAAGTGATATAACTCTCATCTCATAATTATCTCCCTATTGTTAAATTTTCGATCCAATTATACAATATGGAGTTTTTTTGAAGCATTTTTCCTGTTCATGCTTGTTTAAGCTCGAAGAACGAAACTTTACACCTACGTTGAGCGAAGGTGTCATTTCAAGTGTAAGGAATATTGTCAATTTTACTAAAACAGAATATTATAGAGTATATTGTTATAGAATATTACCCATCGTTAGTAAATTTACTAATGAAAGTTTTTTGAGACATGTAATTTATTTACTTAATCAAATCAGTAAAAAATAAATAAAAGTCTCCACAACATAAGTTGGCCAAAATAGATAGTTTTCCTTTTAAATTCATGAAATGTACTACTGCCACGAATTTTTTCACGTCCCCAGTAGTAGCCATTTATCCGGCAGGGGAGGGGGGGGGGGGGGGGGGCATGACTCGAACAAAAATTAGGGCTTTAAATCCCATTATCTCGCAAACGCATAACTGAGTTGAAAAATAGTTTTAGAAAACCATAATATTTTTGTTCAAGCTATCCAACGATACCCCACACTATAGGTTTATCGAGAAAAAAAAATACATCACCAATTTACATGTCGGGGACCTCCCCTTCATGTAAATGTACCTACCTATAGTGCGTTTTTTTAGCATTAGAAAGAAGGCTAAAGCACGAAACACGAGGTCTTTTATATAAGACACTTTATGCCACACAACTGTCAAAGGATCTCAAACAGCCAATAAAAAAGACTTACGTTATTGTTGTCTACCCTAAAATGATAAAAGTGTTTTCATTACTCATATCTAAATAATACTTACAACAATATATTTATTTTTAATGTATTAATTTTTTGACTCTGTTATTTTGAATTTCGTTATTCAGTTCTGGAAAGGTTGACAATAAAAAACCTAAAGAAGAAGAGGTTTGAAACGATCGGTTCGTTTTTTTTCGCTGTCAACATTGACATAATTGTCAATCGTAGGTATCCTACGTTATTTTTCTTTTTCTTGGTAATCTACAAATTTTTGAAGATTACGAGATTATTATACGAGTATCTATTTGTTAATTAATATTAAGATTTAATTTTTCGCTGTGTGTGGTGGCGTGCGGACTGCGATGGACCAACCAGAACTTCATCACAAGCAAAGATACAGAAACAGAGTCCATTAACAATAAATGAGAAACATGCAAAACAGTGGTGAACATTTTCAAGTTGGTGTACAAGGATGAATTTACAGCTAATATTTGTCCCAAGCAGAAAAGGTTGACCGTCGTCTTTACTCCTTCTTTGTTTACCGTGTTCCTAATCCTAAAAAAACGGACTATAGTTAAAAACTACTAAAAAGTAGTATCGGTCGAAATCGAAGAAGGAAGGTTTACGACCACTGCTTCTTTGTTTACCCGTTTGACAGATAATTCTAATCTTAAAAAAACGAATAAGTACCCTAAAAAAAATTTTTTCAGGATTTTATTCTGTTTTGTCGGCGTGATTGGTTTATATTCCCACGCCGAATTGCAGTTTTCCAGATGTAAGGGTTACTGAGCTAAGCTGAAGACGGACGGACAGACAGACAGATGGACGGACATGGCGAAACTATAAGGGTTCCTTGTTGACTACGGAACCCTAAAAACCGATATTATCATTTTCATATGAAAATATTTGATATGTTATTGAGAAGATCAGATCAAGTAGCAGCCGACAAAAACAGAATACCAAAATAATATTTAGGTATCATTGTTTTCCTGAGACAAGCCTTTTCTCCTTTTAATTCACTGACAGAGCATTTTCTAAACCTATTAAAACGCAGGATTATCTTTAATCACTTAATTTTATAATCAGGAATTAAACTTATGTAATTGCTAGATACACATGAGGCGAAGAACCATAAAGTGATCAACGAACAATAGAATATTCCCAATTACGAGTATGCCTACAGAAATAGGGTAAAAAGTGCCTAAATAAATTTATATCATAGCTTTTTCCTGAGACAGGCTTTTTTCGTTTCATGACTCTGACATTCCTACAATATTTTTTCGCAGAATTTATATGAGAAAATCAATATAAATGTATTATTTTTTGTCATAAAAATCTAAAAAAATATACGAAACCATATTTTTTTTAAACATTCAAAATTACATTTGTATTATCAATTTGAAAACAATTTTACAGTTAATCAGTCAATCGTTTGAAACCCTTGATTTTTTTTCGAGAGATATCAAAAACTTGTCGGCCACAATATAGGGACTTAAAACGAATCAAGAAAATTTTGAATAAATTGGATAACCATTCCAGCGGGTTTTGAAACACTAATATTAGACTTGCTAAAAAGCAATTTTAAAACAACAATTTAGTGAAATTGAACGATAATATATTCGAAAACAATTTTTTGCAAGAAAAGACCCAGTTAGAATCTTCGATTTTATCAAGAAACGTGTATGAAACACTTTTTTCCAACAAATGTGCATGAAGCACCCAACAAATAAGTTTGAAACACTTATCAGATTTTTGTAAGGCCAGCAAAGCAACAAAATGACTTACTTCTGCGAATTGAAAGTAACAAACCGGTGACATAGCTAAATAGTTATATATTTGACAATAACCAGCAAATTAGTCAAACAACGCAGGATTCGTCAAAAGGCGTAAAGAGAACTTCTTTCACACAAAATGAAGTCCTTTATATTTGCTGTAGGTACAATAATTAGCAATTATATTGGCAGAAAGTCACAAAATGGCTGATTTAAGTTTTGATTGAAGGACAATATTACTATGTAACTGTGTCTTCGTGACGTAATGGTTTCTTCAAAACTATTCTGTAACATAGCAGCATCTACGTCATTCTGCGGTACTAAGGTCATTTCTTTCACTAAACAATATTCTTTCGTGGTCTTCAAATGTTCGGTAGTCTCCGCCGCTGATCTGATCGAGCCCGCCGGGTGGAACCCCGTTCGAGGAAGCCCAGCGAGCGATCACCAACCGAAGGTTTCCATGACACTTTAGGTTCCATAACTAGGTAGTTCTTCATACCTCGCGCAACCGAGATTCTTCTAAGTTCTACGCCGGCTTCGTCGAGCATCGTAGTATTGTGAAATTAAGTTCGAATCACTTTTAGCGAGGTCCTCACTGAACCAGATATGGGTTGCAACTAAATGTCGGATTAAATGAACCAAACTCGGGCACCCCCCCCGGCCAGCCGGCGTCGGGGTAGTTTTATTGCAGCGCAGGTAGAAGTGACTCATTAACTGGCACTTAGGCTGGAAGCATAGTTACTCATGCTAAACTTGTATACTTAGTTTTAATGAATTTATGGAACTACCAATGACTATTTAATTTACTACAATCGTATCATAATACTACATTTGATATGTAAAATAAAATAAAATGTCATTTTTTCCAATAAAGAGAGAGAGAGAGAGAGGAAGAGGGTTGGCTGGGCGAAGGTATTTGCAGATGGCGCCAGCATAGGTTTTTCCGTCATATACGGTGGGACTCGGATTATTGGACCGTGCATTATCACCTCGGACAAAATTGGCTTCCAATTATTGCCCCGGAACAAGTTTGCTCAGGGTGATAATGCACAGCCCAATAATGTACAGCCTGATAATCCTCATCCACTTCTAGTGGACTCGGATTATTGTGTCGTGCATTATCAGCCCGGACAAAATTGGCTTCCAATTACTGCCCCGGACCAAGTTTGCTCTGGGTTATAATGCACGGCCCAATAATGTACAGCCTGATAATCCACGTACAGTATGGATGCGGATTATCAGGCTGTACATTATTAGGCCGTGCATTATCATGGCTGTACATTAACCGGCACCACAAAAAGTGGACGCGGATTATCAGGCTGTACATTATTGGGCCGTGCATTATTGGCTCCCAAAGGCTAAACCTAAGGCTAATCCTTTCGCCGCCGTGGCCTTTATTGTTGATTTTGGAAGGATAATCATTGTTTTTACTATTTTCTCATAGTCTAAGTGAAATTTAGAGTGTATAACTCTGGTCTAAAAGCGATATTACCCCTCGTACACTTTAAAATAACCATCTCGTGGTATCATCATTGACAATCAATCTACTACCTATAAATTTGAAACAACCTTCCCATTCCATTCAACGACACAGAGGGGCTACCGTGAAATGAAAACGAACTTCGTTCGTGAATCTCCGTCTTTGTCGCTCGAACTGGCAGGTGTGACAGAGAGGGAGATACTCGAACGAAGTTCGTTTTCACTTCGCGGTAGCCCCTCAGTCCTTGAAAATTATGTAGGTTGGTTGTATGCCTGTTCTGACTGGTCCTGCGGCGCTACCACGAACTTCGAAAGTCGAAGTTCGTAATTCGTGATACATGCATGCCTGTCACTCGAGTAACGGAGTGCGATAGGGATGGAAATACCCCAACTTCGACTTTCGAAGTTCGTGGTAGCGCCGCAGGTGTCGTATCAATTAAAACAGTTTTATTTCTATGAATCTATTTTTCCTTGCCGAAAAACCCGGTAAGAACATAAGTATAATTTATGAGCATCCGGGCGATTCCACGGAGCGCTCATTATTTTGGTGACATGAGATAACTTTTTAATGACAACATTTTTCAATCGCATAAGTACGATTTCTTGTGCAAAACTAAATAACGCAAATGCTATCCTAGCCTTTTTATGTTATACCTACGATTTAAAATGTTATTGGCGAATATCACGCAAAAAGAGCTGTTTTTTACTTGGGTAAATATACCATCTACTCGCCTGGTATTTTGATTAAACCGTAAACTATTAGGTTTTCCAGAATAAAACTAACACACAATAATAAAAAGGCACAAGATTGGCTTTCCTATAGTTAAAAAAATATTATTGTAAAATAACTACAAGTTTGTGAAATTTTAAATCAAAAAGTGTGTCAAGAAATATCGTCCTTGTGCGCGCACGACATGGTTTTTAGTTTTGTGTAAAAATGAAACGCATGCCTCCACGCCCATGCGTAGTCATGAACCTAGAATACTATGGACGGCTTGAACGCAGAATAATCTGGACAGGCTATGGTAATAATAATACCACGTGCAAGCGAGCTGGTAGCATACAAATCTCGATTACTGAACCTATAGAAAGGTACGCTATGCAAGTGATATCGCCTACCTTGTGAGAAGCAGCGTAGCGAGCAGGTAGAAGACGGACGGATGCACGCCGCACTCGCACTCCTGAAATAGATTTTATTTAAAATTCCAAGATAATCGAATAGGACGGAAGGATGGATTCAATATCGGATGATTTGAAATCCTATATTGGACCTACCGATACCGGTAGGTACCGGAATTTCGATATTACTATCGAAGTTTTGGTTGCACATTAAAATTCATTTTCTTGTAGGTAATTTAATTTAAGTCCGATAATACAAGAAGTGTTCACCCATAAAATGTAAACAATTTAATTAAGATAATTATTTGTGGTAACTGCTACGGTAGCCCAGTGGTCCAGGCGCGCTGGCTGTCAAACGGCGGTCGTGGGTTCGAATCCCGGATCGTACCAATGAGTTTTTCGGAACTTATATACGGAATATGATTTCACATTTACCGTTAGCTTTTCGGTGAAGGAAAAACATCTTGCGGAAACCTGCATACATCTGCGAAGAAATTCAAAGGTGTATGTGAAGTCCCCAATCCGCACTGGGCCAGCGTGGGGACTACTGCCCGTTCCCTCTCATACATGAGTGGAGGCCTGTGCCCAGCAGTGGGACGTATATAGGCTGATTTATTATTATTATTATTATTATATATGTATTTCCCGTTCACGGGACACTGACGTCCCGGACCTTTGGGAGGCGTGCGTGGAGCTAGGTACCTACAAAGTACCAACTGAGCCAACACGTAGAGGCCCTTTTGACAATTTAATGAAATGCAAGGAGTACAGCGAGCGGATGCTGTCCCTGCCCGTGTCATGGGACGCACACAGAGACAGCACCCGCTGGGGTATATAGGGACTATTTATTGATGGTTGATGGAATCGAAATAAAACGGGTTATTGGGTTGAAATGATGGACTAAGTGGCTGGGCTATTGGGTGAAACATCGGACGCCTGCCTAATAAAACTGTTTCAATTTTTATCTCTGGCAGACGGTGACTCGCTAACTGCTAGATGGGCCCCTATTAATAGCGACATTAAAAAATGGCCTAAGGGCAACACCGGTCAGAGAGCTGGGGGGTAGAGAGGTGGCACTGGACTTTAAATGTATAGCCAACTCGCCACTTAGGTGTCCACATCTACCCTCGAGCAACAGCTCTTGCGGCTCCACTCTGGACGGCCAGTAAAGGCAAGCCAGAGGCGGAGGGCCTGTCCAACCAACCACCCGATCGGCTCATCCTGACCACAGAACACCCCCATGAGCACTCAGGTACGTAGGGTCGCTACTCCCTAACAGCCCGCCACAAGCTGCCTTATGTTGACTGATTGCACCAGTAATCTGGTGGGCGATGGGGCCGTCACATCCCTACGCCTCCTTATTATATAATTATTAACCCGTGTGGTGTCGGGTGTCGTAAAAGTCGACTAAGGGACCAGGGTTGAAGTGTGTTGTGGGCGATGGGCTAGCAACCTATCACTGCAATATCACATTTTGTCTATATTTTACCCATATTTATGCTAAAAGTGGCGCTGGAACATACGTTTCATGTGCTCTGTCTACCCCTTTTGGGAATAAAGGCGTGAATGTATGTATGTATGTATAATTATTTGTGGACCAAGCAAAGAGAAAGTTAATGTAATGTCGCCGAGACAAGAACAGAGTGGCGATTACTCCACCGACAAGGGTCCGGATCTTAAGTTTATGATGATTTGTATCACTTGGATTTCGATTATTTAACAGAACTTATTGCCACATACACTTATCTCCAAAAGATATTCATCTATCTAGTTATGGCTACTCAGCCCTTACTGTCTTAACGGAATTTACTATTTATGCAAGAAGGTTCAAAATGTTATTAATGTTATTATGATCACTCGATAAAACACTTATTAATATTCCCTTCGGTTCCCGGGAATATTACTTAATAAATAAAACGTTTTAATCGGCTTTTATTGCAACCACGAGTGCTGCAAAGGGAAACCGTTTTATTAAAAAAAAACTTTGTGGCTTTTTATAATCTGGCACATTATGAATTTTAGTTCAATTCAGTTCGTATTTGATCATAAGTTATAGACTATAGATAGTCATGCAAATACAGTGAGCACTGTGAACAAGAGCTAAATATTAAGTATTTTTTTGCCGGTGTTTACAACAAAATATACAAGAATAATTAAGAAACAGAGAACAAAGAATTGAAACAGCAGAGAGGTTAACGCAGCCAGCGTATCAACACACGTAAAAAGAGCCCTGGCGGCCATATAAAAAGTATGGCCGCCACGGTTCTTTTTACATGAGTCGACCTGTACATGATCTGTTACATGATCGAGATGATAAGACGGGAATTCGTCGATGGAAACACGTGCCTATACTTATCGCCTGGAGCGGGCACGCGGGAACTCTTTGATGGTCTACTGAACAAGATTAAGGACTTCACACTAAATGATTTCTGCATAATTTGTATAGGTGACAAAGACTTTAAAATTGGTGCAGATTATAATACTCTTGTTAAAATTATTCACGAACAGTTGAATGTAGTACAATATACTAATATTATTATCTGCTCACCAACCTTCAAATGTGGTCAATATTTTAATATGTTTAATAATCGTGTTGAAATATTTAATAACTTATTGTGTAAAGCTAATTTGGAACATGAATTTTGTTACGTAGTAGACTCTAATTTACACCTATCTTATGATACGGAAATGTTTTCTCGTTTTGGAAACGTAAACAGACATGGATTTTCGAAGATTTTTCGTGATTTGATTAATCTTTTGTCATTATTCCCTCTAGATTTTAACGAGCTTCAGACAGTTGAGGGTGACTCTAAAGTTTTTGAAAGGTCTATAGATGAAAACAACGAGGCTTTTTTAGACATAGCTCAGGAATGAGTGTTTCTCATTCCTTAATTGGGACATGCCACTCGACTAATGGTAATATGAATTGTTTATCTGTGTTACACCTTAACATTAATCGCATACGAAATAAAATACTACATTTGGAAACCCTCCTAGAAGTTGAGCTTACGATTAAACCGTCTTTAATATGTATAACTGAATCGTGGTTAAGAAAGAATGAAGAGAAGAGTATAAAGTTGTCTGGCTACCAAACTATAGCGAGTTGCTCTAGGCCAATTAGTCGAGGCGGTGGAGTCATTATTTTCGCAAGAGACGATATTTCTAAGGCCTGTCAGGTCTATAATGTTGAATGTTACTATATAGAAAAATTGTTTAAGATATGTTGTGTAACATTACAAGTCGATAAAACACGCAAGATTTTTATAAGCACGGTTTATAGAAGTCCCGGTAGTGACATTAAAAGTTTTTTAAAGCAGCTGGAGATATTCTTGATTAGTAATAACAAACATGGGTATATTATGTGTGGAGACTTCAACATTGATTTAAAAAGTGAAACAAATGTGGCTCAAGATTTTTTGCATTTATTAAGAGAGCACAACATGAAACCTACGATAAAGGACTATACCCGCATAACGGAAACATCGAAAAGCTTGGTAGACAACATATTTTCAGATATGTATGAGAACTATAATGCAAATGTTATTCCCTGTAATTTCTCGGATCACGATGTTCAATTAGTATTTTTTCTCGATTTATTAATAATGCCTGTAAAGCAAGTGAAATCACAGCTCAAAAGAATGTACACTCAAGCTGCTTTAAATAATTTTAAAGGTGACTTAAAAACGATCTGCTGGAATAACGTATATGAAGAAAAATCATGTGAAGGAAAATTACAGTTGTTTTACAGTGTAATATATAATATTATTGATAAACGATTGCCTTTGAAAAAAGTGACATTTTGTAACTGTAATAAACATAAAACATGGATAACTCGTGGAATTAGAGTATCATGTATCAAAAAAAGATTCATTCTATCTGAAACTCGTAGATTCGAACATGATAAAAATCTTAAAGCATACTATAAAAAATATAACACTATTCTCAAGAAACTAATATTTACAGCGAAAAACATATACGTTAAAAAAACAATACAAATGGCAAAATCAAAAAGTAAAGCTATATGGGGCATCGTGAATGAGAACACTGGCAAAAATACTATGTTAGGTAAAGGAACAATCAAACTTGAGGTTGATAATAAAGTAATAGATGACCCTGTACGAATTAGCAACACTTTTAATGACTATTTTATTAATGCGAGCAAACTTACACTGATAGACTCTGAACATAGTGAAGAATATATGTATCTATTAAAAAAATATCGCATTAATAACGCAAAATCGATGTTCATGTCACCCATAGATGAAACAGAGATTATAAGTATTGTTAAATCTTTGAAAAGTACTAGTTCATGTGGCCCAGATGATCTAAGTACAATCTTAATCAAGGAGTGCATTGATGTGTTGCATGTTCCACTCTGCCATATTTACAATGCATGCATATGTAATGGAATTTTCCCTGTCCAATTTAAAACGGCTAAAATAATTCCTGTACATAAAAAACACTCCAAAACAGACGTAAACAACTACCGCCCAATTTCACTGTTAACTGTTCTGTCAAAGATATTCGAAAAAGCCATTGCAACCAGAATTACTAATCACTTTGAAAAACATAACTATTTTTGTTCGCAACAATTTGGATTTAGGAAAAATAGAAACACTATAACAGCTATTACTAAATTGGTCCGGTACGTTCTGGCCAATCTGAACCGAAACCATAAATGTGCTGGCTTATTCTGCGATCTTAGTAAGGCGTTTGATTGTGTAAATCATAAAATACTAATAGATAAACTGCAGTATTATGGAATAAGGGGATCTATACTTGAACTTCTTACATCTTATCTAACCGGCAGAACCCAGTATGTTCAAATAACTGACATAGATAAGTCTGGGTGTATTGAATCTGTTAATTCTGACAAAAAGGAAATTAACTGCGGAGTCCCCCAAGGTTCTGTCCTTGGGCCTTTGTTGTTTATAATCTTTACTAATGATTTACAGTATAACATAACCCATGGAACTGTTTACCTCTATGCAGATGATACAAGTATTATAGTGGAAAATCAAAATGATTTAGTATTTGAGGAACAAGTTGGCAAGACTTGGGAGGAACTCACGCATTGGTTTAAATCAAATGGTCTCAAATTGAATGTGGATAAAACACTGTATTTCCCTTTTCTAAGACATACTAATAGTATGTCATACGACTTGCCTCTGCCCATAAACAAAGCTGATAGAGTCAGGTTTCTAGGTGTAGAATTAGATACACAGTTACGGTGGGCAAGCCATATAAGCCTCCTTAGCAAAAGATTGGCCAGTGCCTGTTACACCCTAAAAAGTTTATCCAGAATGTTGAACTCTTCAGTGCTGAAAACAGTTTACTTTGCATATTTTGAAAGTTTGATAAGATATGGCCTGGAGGTTTGGGGTAATAGTGTCCATGTTAAAAGTGTTCTCATATTGCAAAAGAAAGCTCTTAGGTATATCGAAAAGGCTAAGCCATTAGAACACTGTCGCCCACTATTTATAAAACATGAGATACTAACCGTGATATCACTACACATATATTTAGTATGCATTTTTATATATAAAAATAGGTCCAGCTTTAAGAACAATATAAATAAGAGACCACAGAGATTATGTAGATATAATTTTGACATTTTATTACCAATATCGACATTTATGAATTTTAAGAATGGTTTAGAATATAATGGTATAAAAATTTATAATTTCTTAAATGAGGACATTCGAGAATGTAGTAATATAAATGAGTTCTCAATAAAATTAAAGTCTTACTTGATTACTCGACCATTTTATAATTTGCATGAATATTTTAATAGATTGTATGAATGAATCAATAACAGTAGTATTAATTTTATTTCAAGTTAGATTAAGATTTGCATGCCAAATTGTGGCAGAACATACCTGCATGTAATCCCTACTGACATGTCTGTATAACTGTTTGACACCTGTGTATGTTCTTGCAAATAAATGAATTGAATTGAATGAATTGTACTCGTATAGTCAAGGTACCTATACTATATATACGAATCCTAATAATGTGCTGTGATATTGTTTCCTGTTCATTCCCGATACTTTTCCCTACCAACAGTTTAAATAGTGCGCTTACCACCAGCACCATTGGAGTGGAAAAGTGATTCTAGGTAGGAAAATAATGTCGGACAGACAAACAACTAAAAAGATTGTAATAAATGTAGATACCAACTTGATTATCGATTCCTTTTTTTACGATAACATGCAATTTTTTCAATTTTCTATTTACATTTTTTTTTCAATACTGGTAAATATTTCGATATTGGTTCTTTTAAATCCCGGTATTAGAATATCGGAAAATTCGGTTCGGGACTCCGGGTTCCCGGTTTGCATGCCCTGAGACCGGTCGGGGCATGATGTACAAGTGTACAACGTGTACCCAATTGACTGTGTATCTGCAGTGTGGTGATGTGGTCTGCGTGTTCACGGCTTCGCCAAGCTTGTTGAGGCATATTATACATAGGGTACCTACCCGTTTTTCTGTACCCGCGGCGCGGTCTGCGTGACCATGGCGGCCTCGCCGAGCTTGTGGTAGCCTGGTAGGCCGTGGTTGCAGTTATATAAAGTGTACCCGTTTTTCTGTACCTGCGGTGCGGTCTGCGTGGCCGTGGCGGCCCCGCCGAGCTTGTGTAGGCCGTGATGCACGTTATAAAGAGTGTACCCGTTTTTCTGTACCTGCGGCGCGGTCTGCGTGCCCACGGCGGCGCCGCCGAGCTTGTGGTAGGCCGTGGTTGCATGTTATACAAAGTGTACCCGATTTTCTGTACCTGCGGCGCGGTCTGTGTGTCCATGGCGGCGCCGCCGAGCGTATGGTAGGCCGTGGTTGCATGTTATACAAAGTGTACCCGATTTTCTGTACCTGCGGCGTGGTCTGTGTGTCCATGCCGGCGCCGCCGAGCTTGTGGTAGGCGATGTACGCGCGCGCCGGACTGCCGTGGGGAGCAATTTTCGTGGCCTTGCTGAGCTGCCGGGTGAACTGAGCATCTGGTCGCCGAGGACCTTACCCCTCACCTGCGACAAACAAATTAAAAATACCTGTAGTCTAGCAAGGGGAACTCTTCGTGTCGCTTTCCATTACAAATATATTATTCGGACGTTGATGGGTAGGTACCTCAGGGGTATTGATTGATATACGTATGTTACACACGTATGCATTGCCTATATGACATTAAATGACATTAACAATAGAGTCCTGTACGGATATTTATGTCCTTATTTATGTACGTACCTATATAATATCTATTCTATGCCTATATTAACAACCCTGAATGTACTTACAAAACAAATTCACATGTTTTGTTCAGTTAACGTTGAGCAAAACATCTAATTACGTAATTACCTAGGTACCGCATTTACCGCGAATTGATTTGCGGCACCTTTGCACGAATATCACGATTAGATATATCCCGTCATGTTATTCCTGATTAGGTTTTCGTTGTCAGCGGAATGGAAAGATACAAAGTTATCCAACAAATAGTTTATTTTTAGGGTTCCGTACCCAAAGGGTAAAAACGGGACCCTATTACTAAGACTTCGCTGTCCGTCTGTCTGTCTGTCACCAGGCTGTAACTCAACAACTGTGATAGCTAGACAGTTGAAATTTTCACAGATTATGTATTTCTATTGCCGCTATAATAACAAATAATAAAAACAAAATAAAATAAATATTTAAGGGGGGGCTCCCATACAACAAACTTTTTGTTTTACTGTTTTTATAGATAATGACACGGAACCCTTCGTGCGCGACTCCGACTCGCACTTGGCCGGTTTATTTAACACTGTTAGGCAATTGTTCCTACTGAACTACTTACCTACCTAAATATTACCTGACGACTTGAACATTTCTAATGTGGGATAGGTACCATACGGTGAGGACTTTATGCAAAACAATAAATAGATTGAGATACCCCGTCAAAATCTTGGTGCGTCCTTTGTAGTTTAAAGTACCTACCTACCTAAACGGTTTAAGTATTTATAGCAGGTACAAGTTAAGATATAGATAAGAGATTTTTTCACTACGATTCCTGTTGACTTAACGTTCTTATTCCGTGGTCTTTTGGAAAGTAGGTAAGTATTAAGTATAAGTAAGTACAAAGGAATTTTAAATATATTCGGTACCTGAAACCCAAACACATTTGCCCTAATACCGTTGCCTTTTCAGAGGAATTTCCTCCCTCTAGTTGTCAAAAACTGTTGTGGAGATTTCTGCAAGACTCCCAAGAGAATATTCTGCGTACGTACATATTCACGAAACACTTTGTTTTCGCTATGAGCTCGTCCAGTGTCAATAGCCTCGAACATTCGGAAAAATAAAGAAAATCTTCGTAGGTCAGACTTATTTATGGTTCCACGGCTTTATGTATAGTCGGTAATTTTTCTTTACACCCACGCCAGCTCCTCGCGGTCACCAGTCATGTAAGTACCCGCTACATAGTTTTGTAATTAAGTTACTAAAAAAAAATTTTTGGGGTTGCACTCCATACATGTAACTGAAACTTAGTTTTGAAGATATTATAAATGTTCATGTAAACTAATTATTGTAATTACTAAAGTGCATTTAGCTCTTTTGATTGCGATGTTGCTACCGATGTTGGCCAGTTTCGCGTCCTTATGGACAGATATCAAAGTGCCAGCTACCACTCACTTGAAAAAATAATCGTTACCGTTTTATTAAAGAGGATAATTTTCATAGAGAAGCGATAGTTATCCAAGTTTTATTTACAAAACCGACATCGACAAAATAAGAAAAAATAATATTTTTTTTGCTGAATTTGTGTTGGTTTCGTATAATATTTTTTTACTCCTAATGAACTAAGAAAGGCGAGGTTAAAATCATTCGGGTTACTCGGGCCCACGGTGTGTGTTTAGATTCTTCATAAAATCATTCGGGTTACTCGGGCCCACGGTGTGTGTTTAGATTCTTCATAAAATCATTCGGGTTACTCGGGCCCACGGTGTGTGTTTAGATTCTTCATAAAATCATTCGGGTTACTCGGGCCCACGGTGTGTGTTTAGATTCTTCATAAAATCATTCGGGTTACTCGGGCCCACGGTGTGTGTTTAGATTCTTCATAAAATCATTCGGGTTACTCGGGCCCACGGTGTGTGTTTAGATTCTTCATAAAATTTTCCATGAAATAGCTTATATAAAGTCATACATATTTTGTAAAAATATTTGATTGATCTTAGCGTAAAGTTAGGAAAGTGAAAAAATAGGTAAAGTTGTGTAATATCAGGCGTTGTTTTAAAATAAAACTGTTGCTATACATACTTTTTATTTTATATAAATTTTAGAGGTAAGTATTATTTAAAACTCACAATAATAAAAAATATACCCCCATACACATTTCGTTCCATATGTCTGCTTAAAAACACAGCACAATATCTCACGCGGCGGCGGCGCATGCACAAAAAACTTCGAATTTATTAGGTAGGTAGTTGCAGTTGTTACGTCTGTACGCTACACCCAATTCTGACTTCGACATGTTGTCCTGACAAATTGGGGTAAAATCACTTAATGTGGATTGCCCATTACACTAAATTAAAAAAAAAACTTCTTAAGACATACCTAATTGTTCGCATACCGAGTTTTCAATGCTAATTTCTGCATAAATAAGCAGTAAAAAATATCACAATCATTTTTATACTCGAAGTGCTAAAAAGAGCGTGCATGGAGATTCAACTTTGTTTCGTAACTCGTAAGCTAGTGAAACTTTTTTTATTATTTCGATGAGCAGTGCCAATTTACGTTCTATGGGTTTCTCGTAAACTGTAAAGTTACGGTACATATTTCTGAGATTAAATCGATGCATAATAATGTACCTATCTTTCTTTCTTTCTTACGAGTATCTAGTAGCTAAAGCTATGTATCTCTAACTGTTTATCCTAGGTCCATGTCTCTAAAGGCATCACTATCGTCTTCGTGGTAATAATATGGGAAAAAAAACGTACGTCCACGGACAATCTATGGACCATAGGGTTTTCCAAAGGACGGACAAAGAAAATAATAAATTTACTCTATCGCAAAGGGGGTTGATACCAGTACGCTTACCATGAGTTTGACAATGACGGCTTACGCTAACGAGTATCGAGTTTTCTATCTGTGCATCTCTATTGCACTTTGACAGTACGAGCGGGATGCACAGATAGTAAACTCGATACTCGTTAGCGTAAGCCGTCATTGTCAAACTCATGGTAAGCGTACTGCTACGAGTGTAGCACAATGCCTCGAAGTGTTTAGTTGGCCACATGGCGAACAGTTGCTTCTCCGAACCAGCCATTCATTGTTTCTACTAGGAAGGACGACCCTTGCCATTTTTTAAGACGTGTAAGGTATTTTCGTGAATAAGTAGGTACCAACAATTTCTTTAGAATGTAACATTTGAATACATTTCAATATCCGGTTTAAATTCAATAAGGCCGGGATTTTAAGTATATACTATGCCATTAATGATTAAAGTATACCGTTCTGTCACGTTGACATTTATTGTGAAAAGGGACAAAAAAAATAGCACAGGCATGCTAAGTTTTCTCGTTTTTATGAATAAGGACAGTAATCTTTCAACTGATTAAAAAATCTTTCGGCCGGACACTGATTCGACAACTTATTTACACTGGACTGAGTCATCAGGTGAATTTCGTGGTATTTTCTTACGGGGTTACCTAAGCTTTATAATAACTTGCCCTGTTAGTGTGTATGGGACAAATCTTGCAAGTTAAATTTGACCCACTCCCCGTAACCGATTGAGCTGAAAGGGCATTGGGTAATCGTAACCGTGTATGAGAAAAAAATCGTTTTTATTTTTTGCAGCGGCCAAGGATTTTTTTTAAATAATCGTTTAGAGGACCTTTTAATACTATCTATGCGTATTAAAAGGTCATTAAACAATATCGGAGGCGAAACATTTAAGTTTGAAGTTTTGTTTATAAGTTATAACTTTTCAATATGACCTGTGAAAATATGTATCGCAAATATCTCGGCTCCGATGCATCTACATATCATAACAAAATATGTTTGATTTGAGTAGATCTATCATAATCTACCACTTTAACGAATGGCCGCTCATCTAAAAAAATGACAACATTTGTACCCAAACCCCTTTTTAACCGACTTCAAAAAAAGGAGGAGCCGAATGTGCTGAAATTTTGGGTATAAGTATAGTTTGGATGATAATTCAATGTTATGGTACCATCGAGCTGATCTGATGATGGAGACAGAAGGTGGAGATGGGGAATTCAGTACTTAACCGACGTAACGTAACTCCGTTGAGTTTGGGTTCGTTAGAATCGTCTCAATGAGTAGTTGATGATGGTATTCAGAAAAGTACAGTCTGCAATAAAAGCTTGTACCAAAAATGAAATATTGGACAGAAACTTATTTTACCTGTATTCAGTCGACATCGACAGGCAAAACAGTGGGTAAGTAATGTCAATGGAAAACAGAATCTTACGTTTAAAGTATCGGGTCGCTTCACTTCACAAGCATGGTCGGTTCGGGGGGGGAAGGGGGAGTTCATAACAACTGCGAACTTTACCCTTGCAGCTATGTATCTATCCCGTATCTATCTATCTATACCTACCCACAGATTATCCCAAAAGTCAACGGGAAGTAGAGAGAACTAGTGTCTCCAAAGTGGCTCTGAGACAGAAAAAACTATATAACTAACGAACGTGCTCCCAAAGTTTCACGAGAATCGGTTAAGAAATGCGACCCCAGAACAGCCGGACAATCGACGAAGCGTGCAGCGGAATATCCGGGCATACGAAAGAATTCTCCGGACACGGAAAACTTAGTCTCTCGTTAAAAAAATATCCAAGGCAAGTTAAAAAAAACCTTGCTCAATGGAAATTGAGCTTTGAATTTCCTATGCCGTATTGCACAATGGACACAACGTATTAAAAAAATGTATTAGGCTTACTTTTCAATAATCTATTCAATCTATCTTCTTTTTCTAGCAAGTTATACTGTGTTGAAATTCGGACTAATTAGGCCATCTTTTGAAGGTACGTACAGTTTTTCACTAAGTACCTAGGTACTAGGGTAGACCGGGGACAATAGAAACACGTTATGATTGAAACAAGTCAAATTTCTCGAAAACTATAATACCTACGCGCCTGACGTAACACTCAGATCACGCGTTCTGCCATGTTTGAATCCTTTGTCAATAGCGGTCCGCTGCAAACTCTCCTGATTTATCAGGAGATTACATGATTTTGGGCCTAATCTCCTTCTCTTCTGTTTTTTTTTAATATAGAGAAAATCTCCTGATTTTTGGGAATTCGCGTACATTTCACGCTATGCAAGCCGTCATCCATCATAATTTTGACAGCTTTGTATGATTGTCTTATGTTGGCAAACGATTATTTTTAATATCACATCGAACAGAACGGAACGTTTCAGTTTACTTGTCTAGTGAGGTGAGGTGAGTTTGACATCATGTTCATGTGTTATGGGCCATCCACATTAAGTGATTTTACCCCAATTTGTCAGGACAACATGTCGAAGTCAGAATTGGGTGTAGCGTACAGAGGTACACGGAATGGTAATGATTGAAACATTGTTATAGTTGAAACAAACACTTTTGTATGAAACAAGATTATGCTTATTTTCTGCATATCTATATCGTTACATATTATAATTGCATTAAAACTACTTTGGTTAAGCTAAATGTATATTAAGGTAGCAGCCACAAAGAAAACTAAAGGTCGTATACTTTTTTTTTACACGCGCGTTTTTATCGGGATGTTCAGATCAGCTCATAAATTGAGTAATGTTTATGATATGCTCGCGAACTTTTGATGAGCTCATAGTATGCCATGGTAAATATATTATTACTTTCATTGTGCCGAAGATATTAGAGTGTTTCAATTGAACTCACATAGTGTTTTAATTGACAGTCATTTGAGGTCAATTGAAGCAGACTGCCCCATTCTCTTTATGAAATTATTATCACAAAACTATGGATTATAGACCAACTAAATACATTTAATTTAGGAACCAGATAACTAACCGTGAAATATTTTGGGCGTTCATATTTCTATTCCTAAACATATAACGGTTACAGGCGGTTAAAGGCAAATTGTTTCAAGTGTCCCCTGTCTACCCTATCAGTTCAAAGTTTGTTGGTCTATCGATTTAAAGTAAAACGTTTTAAGTAAGTAGGTATGTTTGGGGAAAAAAGTGTAAAATAAAATATTATTCAAAATGCAAGCACTCGAAGTGTGTTACTCTGGTAGGTATTTCATTTACAAAAGGGTTACGTTTCACGGTTTCATTCCAATAAAAAGATGGAATAAAGGTAAAGATGTTTAGGTAGCCACAGTACCTTTAATGCCTGAATAAATATTGAAAACATTACAAGTGTCATTTCTTTCTAAATGCCTGTAATTTTTTAACCCCCGACGAAAAAGAGGGGTGTTATAACTTATAAGTTTAACGTGTCTGTCTGTGTATCTTTGTATCTGTCTGTGGTATCGTATGTCCCAAACGGATAAACCAATTTGAATGCAGTTTTTTTGTGTCATAGATAATTTTATCCCGAGTGTTCGAGCCATGTTTAATCAAAATCTGTTCAGCCGTTTTTGAGATACTGGACTTTAGAATGAAAATGTCTGGTGCTTTTCCACTTTTCTAAGTTGTAGTTATTTAATCGGTAACTTGGTTGTTTTAGGGTTCCGTAGCCAAATGGCAAAAAACGAAACCCTTATGGATTCGTCATGTCTGTCTGTGTGTCTGTCCGTCCGTATGTCGATCACAGCCACTTTTTTCCGAAACTATAAGAACTATACTGTTTAAACTTGGTAACTAGATATATTCTGTGAACCGCATTAAGATTTTCACACAAATATTGAAAAAAAAAAAAACAAAAAAAAATGGGGTTCCCCGTACTTAAATTCATTTTTTTTAATCAAACCTATACGTGTGGGTATCTATGGATTGGTCTTCAAAAATGATATTGAGGTTTGTACTATATTTTTTTTATATAATAGTAATAATAGAAATTTACCTTTTATTCAACGGATAATGATACGCAACCCTTTGTGCGCGAGTCCGACTCGCACTTGGCTGGTTTTATTTTTTCCTTTTGACTTTTGTTTGGGACACCATGATAACCCGTAACACAAAACACAAGCCTTATTGTCCTCTAATACATATAAAATTATTTATTTACCGTCTCTATCTTAACGTTATCTCGGTTGCATCCTAAAAGACCCCAGGGTCCCGTCTGCCACCTAATCTCAAGTATTGGTGTAGGTACTATTTTTATGAGGAAGTGACTACCGCCCGATCTTCCAACTGTTCCAAGACATGTTAGCTAGGCCGGGGGTGGTCTATTTAAATGCAATGGTTAATAATCTGACAATGGTGAATAATAGGTAGGTACCCGAATAATTTGTAAAGAAAGTTTGCCGTAATTTATTTAAAAAATCGATGAATGACGGTGTTCTAAGAACAAAATTGGTCGTCAATATGACCGAAATAAGTCTAACAACTTGCCGCGCTAACTTACGCCAATAATCGCATACTTAATACTTACTTTTATATTGGCATTCGAGCCGGTATTATAAAACTAGATCCGAAATAGTCATCACATGTTAATTTTTTGTAAAGAATGGTTCGATAGGATTGATATCGCGTGACTAGTGTAAGGAAAATTGCAATTTCCTCGCAACTGGGTAGAGTTCGCGCGGCGAGCGTCCCTCCCCACGCTAAAACAGAACTGAAGAAAATGAAGCGATTCCTAGGGACGAGGGAGGAAAAGTCTCGACAGTCGATGGATTGTTTGGAAACTCTTGCTGAAACTTGCGCAATTTACGAAGGGTGAGTTTCGAACTCTTTGGGAGGGCAGACTGGCGCGGTCTGCGGTGGCGGTGAATAGTAAAGACAGCTAATGTCAAGTTTATTATTGACCACCACCGCAGGCCGCACCAGTGATTCAGGCGTTAATATGTCCAATCTATATTAAAGTCACGTCACACAGGGTACAATTAACATGGTACAACTGTTGCAGGCCGTTATACGCATATTCATAAAACTTAAAATGCGTTTGATAAATAAAATGTGTTTTGTCCCATTTTTACGAACTCAAATGTCAAAGACAGACAAAGACAAACAAGTTAGAACAAATTGGAGACATGTGAAAAACGTACCTACTCGGCGTGTCATAGGCATATTCCCAATTTCATGTCTTTGCCTTTCAAAATCGACATGACTGTTAGTAAAGTAGGTACACAAGAATAGCGATACAAGTATACTAGTATTTTTTAAAGATAAATTAAAATTAACTTATACCTAATACATAATAATATATACCTAATAAAAATAAATCAGCCTATATACGCCCCACTGCTGGGTACAGGTCTCCTCTCATGGACCTAATACATATACAATACAAAATAGATAAGTACCTACGTAAAAAGTTTGAAAGTTATCTTTTAGGCAGATATAGTTATGGAAAATTATTCTAAGAAGGCGCATACTTATTAAATCATTATGAATAACTGGAAAAAGGTATAAGTGATACCTACACTTATAAGGAAACGCTAAATGGTCAGAGATTTTCAACATGGATATCGATAGAAACTCGTGACCTCACTAGCGGCACTGGGCGGGCAGCTACGACTGGGCGGGGAAAGGTCGATAGCTAGCTCGTGGTTACGCGATGCACGATGCACCAGTATTATATACATACCTATGCTAGTGCAAAATTAAAAAAAAACTAAGATTGGGTAATCGTACGCCACTGTAATTGTAAGCGATGTTCGTCAAAATCTGAATGTATCGAAAGTTTGACAAGTTTCTATGGGATGACAGCTGCCGGCGACATATTTAACGTTGATCGGTCTGTTTTTGAGACCACGTCTTTGCTATTCATACGTCACCACGGGGCAACATGAGATAATATACCATCCTTGGCGTCTCTAGCCCATGTCGCGCCTGGGTGCAATCATTACTGTAGCGCCCTCTAGCGCCTGAGTCAGAGTCGAGGCGAGTTGCGCCCTGTGAGTGGCGCTCGGCGCCCTCTAGGACCGTGCGCCCGAATGCAACGCACCCCCTGCACTATAGGTAAAGCCGCCCCTGCAATCCTTTTAATTTACACAATGCCAGTGAAAGCAGTCGCCCGAAGAGTAATCAGATCACGTTTGAACGCGCGTTAGGACAATTTAGCTGTAATTTTTCCATATAAAAAGTGACATTTAGATCTACCTGACGCGCGTACAATGCGTTACTTTATTGACGCAGGTCACGCGCGACTTGGCAGCAAGTTGTGCTGGGCTGCACGGCTATCACAAGACAGCACGCGAGCTCTCTTGATTTTTCTCGCACTATCCGTCTCTCTCTTATTAGAACACTTAGAACAAGAGGTATAGAGCGAGAAAAAACGTGACTATGTCGCGGCCGTCTCATGATAGACGTGCTGTTAGGTATTCTTTATACGCGCTCATGCGCCTCATCCGACCCGTCACGCCTAACGAAACTAGATCTCTACCTACGCTTAGTTACCACGAATCGCGGCATCAAGATATTTGTGGGTGAGCGTTGAGGTGAGCTTTTAAAAAGCAAAATTAAATTTTTTGAAAAACCCACGACCATAGATATATATATTACTTCGTAAAGATAGGCCCAACCCGCACGAGTAATTCGTCTAATGCGTTGGCCCGACACAGGCAATTGCGGGCCACCGTACCTTAGTCTTCAGCTGTCAGTGTGTTAGTACCTATGTCAAGCGAATATTGTTCGGCCAGGCGTATCTTTACTTTCGATATCATTGCCCACGACGGATTTAATTGTTAAATAATTAAATAAAATTTTGAAAATCCCCCGACCATAATATAAATAAGCACAATAAGGTAAAATATAAACCAGGTTTTAAAAACAGTTAAAACTATGCAATATTATAATTCTACATTTCTGATTGATTGAAATTGCTACCGTGATATAAATTAATGTACGTAGGTGTAGGTACAGTCGAGGTCAAAGATATGTTTACACTTTTGCACCTTATTGCCTTGTATACCCTGACCAATTTTATATTAGCCCTACGTAGGACCTTATCATAACAAGCCGACGTATTTACGTCACTGTATGATCGAATTCATATGTCATTATGACAAGGTTCTAATATAAAATTAAATACAGGGTGGAATTTCATAAAGTGTGCATAATAAAAGGAAAAAAAAATCAGACATTTTTATCGGTGAAAACGTGTAATTTTTTTTTCTGTTCATTCGTTTTTTTTTTACAGAATTTTTAACATTTTAGTGAACACCCGGGTAGCACACCTAATTCAGATATATTTTAGATATACTTTATTTTTATTTTAGGACCATTGGATCAAAAGTTATACCGATAACTTTTGATCCAATGGTCCTAAAATAAAAAAAAAAATGCAGAGTATTACCAAGGGGCAGGTTAATTAATAATAATAATTATTATTAATAACAATTGAAAAACAAGCAGAAGAAAAAATCCGCAAAATAAAATATTGTTTTTGAAAAATGGCTAAAAAAATTACGAATTTTTAAAGAAAAACACAATTTACTGAAAAAAAACGCAGATTACTTACCGTTTTTTTTACTTAGTATTAATCCTCACTTAATGTCGATTCTAAAACCATTTTTAAACTGTCTCAGACTTTGAAAAATACCACGCAAATGGGTACGTAAATCAAACCATAATTTTATTAATTTTTATCCTCTTAAAATACTTAATGACCCCTTGTTCTCAGGTAGTTGAAGGGTGTTATCGGATTTCAGGTGGAGATTACAAATTACGTGCTTAGTATTAATCCTCACTTAATTTCAATTCCAAAACCGTTATTATCAAACCGTCTCAAACTTTGAAAAATACCATGATTTTGTCAATTTTAACCCTCTTAAGCTAGGGCTAATATAAAATTGGTCAGGTTTTAATTGCCCGCCTTGCCATGTTTTCGTGGTTATTAAATATCAGTCATGTTTTTCTAACAAAATTTTAATTGCCGCAAGAGTCAAGACTGTGGTCAAGACTGACGGATAATGGGGAATCCACATTATAGCAATATGTCATGCGCTATCCACATTATGTGATTAAACCCCAATTTGTCAGTACAACATGTCGAAGTCAGAATTGGGTGTAGCCACTGACCTATAAATCTATGGACTAGAAGTACCTACGAATTGAGCGTGCCTACCTAAAGTTTTTTGTCAGATAAAATGGCGTTCTTCCGGTAGGGTTGCATTACTCCTCTTAAAAAAAATCGATATCGATAAATATTTTATCTGACTCTCTATCGCTCGGATATTCAAGGCAGATAAAGAAATTTAGAATTCGATTAAAATTAAATAATTAAATGTATGGGAGCGCTAATTTTGATATGAAAATGATCAAAATCGGAGTCTAGTAACAACAGGGATTAAATTAAGTGTTAAGCGCCATATTGGGCTGGATGGAGTCCTTCTAAGTGCCGGTACCTACATACGGACTGCAAACCGACTGTAATTTGTATGGACACTGTGCAGTCAGCGTGCAGTTCCCATATAAATTGCAAGCGGGTTGCAGTCTGTCTGTATGGGCCGTATCTGACAGTTCCTTCAAGTCTGCTGCCTGGTCTTAGTTTTAAAAATAATTGAATATGTTATCATCATATTTAATTACTTAATGTTAAATTTCTAAATAAATTTATGTGCTCAACTTCCAGAAATATGTCTACATAAATTTTTCGTGATAGCTACGCCATATTAAAATGAAATGTCATTGTCATAGGGACCATCATTCGTACAGACCTAGTTATCCCTTTTATGTTGAAAGGTAATGGTAATAGCAGTAACTTTCGCAGGGTTTACAAAAAAACAATACTATTTACAAAAGTAATTTATTCATTTCGGAATAATACCAATTTATTAAAATAATTTCTGTACGACACCTTTTATGTTGCTTTTTTTCCGTAATACCGGTACCTAATATCGATATACGTCTTAATAATGCTTTTTATTAAAAGCACTCTGTGGTTCGTGTCGTGTTCCACGTTTCCGACTGACAAAACTTTTTGGTTATCAAAACCATAAAATTCAACAAAGAATTTAAATATGTATAGATAATATTCTTCTGGCTTCTTATTACTTCCAAGATGTTTTTTTATGACGTTCTCGGCTTTTTTTATTATATTTATTACGTCTGCCGACGCGTATTTCAGGCCTCCCCTTGATTTTAAATAAATGAGGCTCTTTTTATTTTCCTCGCCACTTAATAATTGTACACAAATGTCGCACTTTAAATTGTTTGACAATTTCCTGGATACGAAACCGGCTATGTATTCCACCACACTCTCTTGGTATTTGTTCGTGTCACTCGCCAATGACTCTAAATACGTTCCGTATAGTTCGCTGTGGTCCTCTTCTATCTCGACGAACATGTTTTTCTCCGTCAAGTTATTAATATTTTCGATTGGATTGGCGCTTGAGCAAGTTAGGATATTTATTTGCTCGAGGGCGATGCAGTTACCTATGCCGCCGTCTCGGATTTCAGCTCTCACCAGCAATTTCTTGTAAGCAGCACGAAACTGTACAGCATTCGGGTTATTGTTGAACCCTCCTCTTGCTCGTATGGAGGAAAAAAACAGGTCCAGATGGTCCTGGCTTATTTTGTACATTGGTACGTATTTTAATATTCCTTTGTCCACCACGTCTTCGTAAAGGTTCAATGCGCTCGTCATGTCGATAATGAGGCCAATGAAGCCGGTTTTCCTTCGGGACTGTATTAAAAGCTCTCCCGAAGGAAGCTTTAATGTGCGCAAGTAGTCGATGGCACCTTCGAAAAACGCCCGTACAAAGCCTATATTGGCCGGACACATTGCCTTTTTTAAACCAGGTGGCCGCATAGAGTGGCTGTTGAGAACATCAAACACGTTGTTGATTGTATTTATAAAATTTACAGTGCCTTCACACTCTTCAAATTCTTGTAATTTTAGTTCCTCTCTACAAAACCTTAATGCGTCAGCGACGGAGTTGCTAAACAACTGTGTGGCCAATCGCACCTTCATTTTTTGTTTTTCATAGAGGATGTGAGCCTTTGATATTTTTGTTCCGAGATGCAGCCCTTGCTGCTCTTCTAAGCTCAACAAAAGTTCCAGATATTTGAATTCGATTTTTCTTCCGAGGCCATCGATCAGCACTCTCAAGTCACCTAAGGTGTTTCGGATCAGTTTAATAGCGTGGCATGGGTCTATAAATGCGTGAACTCTGTTCTCATTATCTGTTTGAAAGGATGTGTTTTCCTGAGTTTTATTTAGTGCACAACCCAATGCAGAAAACATGCTGAAATTGGAAGCCGGACCATCGCAAGTAACGGACACTACTTGCGTGCCTGTATTTTCTGTCATTTGAATGGCAGTTTCTACTAGAAGACACTTTTGTTCGCCGCTTAAGGAAGTTATGAAAAAATAGCCGATTGGCAGTTTCCAAGCGCCATTAATGCATGTTAACATTAACACCAAGCACTGATTGGCTTCTTCAGCTGAATCACGATCGATGTGGTGACCATAATCTACACGACCGTGATATTTTTGGGCTTTTGGGTCCCATGTTAAGCCTTTTCTGATGGCTATCTCATCTAGCACCAGAGCGCACAAAATTTTTTGTGGCTTACTTTGCTCTACCATCTTCTTTAAAGTATCAAATGATTCTTTTGTAAAGCCAGCTTCTGCATTTACATTCTGGTACCACTTTGATAGAGTGCGGGGGTGTGGCAAACACGTGTTGTATACTCTTCTGATGTAATCATAAGCCTTTGGTGACAAAAAGTGTAATGTCAAGGCAAATTTCCGAATTTCTTCAGAATATTTTTTTTCTAACGGCAACCCTTTAGATTTAGCAATCTGTCGCTTTAAAAAATCCTGAGACCCACCGCATTCCTCCAGAAGTATAGATTGTTCACTATTTATAATCAATTTTTGTTTTAAGTCTTTGAGAATGTCTTCCAAATTCCCGATTTTTTTTCCTTGCCTCCGCACCTTCTCTCGCAATCTTTTAATCTTCTTTTTCTGCTCTTGACAGATTTTTTCCAGTTTTTTGACCTTACTGAACTCCTGGCTGACCTACAAACAATATATTTATAATATTAGCAATTTATTTCATATTTTGAGCAAATTTAACATGTTTAATTACTACAGATTGTCGATCATGAAAACAGATTAACCCTGTTCAAATATTTTTGTAATAAAAAAAATCCTCATCATCATCATCATTATTTATGTACCTAAATAATAATTTAACGTTACTTTTTTAAGGTCATTCTATAGTTACCTGTACAGTTATAGTTCAATCAAAGAGAAAAGATAGTATAGAGGGTTGCCTACTGTCATAGTAAATTTTGTAGTCACAGTTAATTTACTGCCATCTATCGACACACGATTAAAACAAAAAAATTAAATGTATAAAAATATCAAAAATGTTATGTATGTATCATCTTCATATCAGGTTCTGCATCACCCGCATCCAGCGAACGCCAGCAACCTTTACCAGGTCATCAATCCACCTAGTGGGGGCCTACCTATGCCGCCACGTATATATGTATATGGATAAAAAAAAAGATTTTGACCCATGTTCTTTCATTGATATGTGTTAAACTTCTTAAATATCAAACGTTGTCGTCATCCATTCGCCGTCTAGCCGAGCATTGGCCAAAGGTATGGACCTTTAAACGATGATGGCGCCATCTATCCGAGAATGACTTTTCTTGGTTTCCGAGGCAAATTTTTTTCTGGGCTTTATATCTTATACGGAGCTACATAGGTCTTTGGTTCAATGGTACAGTAAAAAATGTTTCCTAGAGGTTCGTTTTAAGTATTAACAAGCTGAGAGTTATAATTTTAAAGTTAAATGCGGCAAAACTGACCAAAATGCCACTCGCCATTGGTCGCCCATATAGGGCTCTTAACATTTTCACCGCCAAACACGTGAAATCACGTCATCGACGATTCGTGACACCGACGCCAAAGACGGCATTTGCCGACATTTTTTTGTTTATTTTTATTTATGAAAACCTACTCTGAAATAGCCCAATTTCATGTTGGCATTATTTCTTTATCCATTATTTTTTTACCCTTGTGGCGTGAGGTAGCACGGCAAGTTGCTTTACCATCTAGCGGTTAAAAGGTAAAAAAAATTAAAAATTACATATATTACCTGGTTCGCAGCAGTAACCAAAATTTGTTTATTCATAGCAGGCAAAGGGAGCATCTTTTTTTGTAAAATGCTAGCTTCACTTGTGGCTGATGACGACGATGGCTGAAGTAAAATAATGAATAACATAAGTATAGTAGAGCGAGAGAGAAGAGAATGGGAAAAATCTCAACCTATATTATGTTATTAACCTGTAATCTCTAGATCCGGCTTTTATTGGGACTTTTAATTATAAAATGTAAAAAAAAAAGTTTTTTGTTATAGTTCATTTTGCCCCTCAACAATACAATTTTATTTTAAAAATGTGTAAGAAAATATTCAAATTTATTATATTTTGTACAGTATAATATTCAATTAATAATGTACATAATTGCCAATTATAGTTATTTTCCATTGGAAATATGTATAACGATTATATAAATAACGAATATTTGTTCGTTTATGTAAATAAAAACAATCCCGTTATGTTTATAGTGAGAAATCCTAGTACACAAAGTCTCCGTTCGAAATATGATTGAGATATAATATGTCCAAATTCCAAAACCGCACTTCTTACAAAAAGTACTATTTGTATGACCAGAACAGTCTTTCATAAACTTCCTGTGAAGCTAAAAAAAATACCACCATAGCCTTTAAAAAAACAGTTGTTTGACTGGCTAGTGAAACAGTGTTTTTATAGTATAAGATTTTTTTTACAAAGCTAGTATAGTATAGTATATGATAAGATATATAATGTAAGTAAAATAATTCGTTAATGATTTGACATATTATAACGTAATTGTAAAATTTTCATAATAGACCTAAGATTATAATTGTACGCTTCTGTGAGGCAGGATGTGGAGAACATAAATCATCTATATAACAGCTCTGTAAGCCCATACCATAAGCATGCAATAAATTATTTTGATTTTGTTTTTTTTATAGGGATTAAATCAATCACAGTTTATATAGAACAAATCTGTACCATGTCATAAGCCGGAAACAAATATTTCTTTGGCTCCATCTCTCCTTGAATATTACGAGTTTCACACAAAACAGGCACATTTTTAGAAGTCGGCAGCTGAAATAAATTAAAAGATATATAAACTTGAGTAATCTAAAATATGAATTTTCACTATGTACAAATACTATAAAATGACATAAAATAATGCATGTGTTATATTATAATATGTAAATAATACCGTTTCATAAGTTAGGGCCAATTTATTTTCTTGGTGACTCATTGCAGTAACTTGTAGTTATGGAACATTTACACTGCCACATAATACCGGAACCGGTTCTGTAATTGGCGGCTGAAAATGAAATTAAGTTGGTCTGAATAGAAGTTATCAAATATTCTATTATAAATTCTTCAATCTGAAGTTATTCAAGTCGCCTAAACTAGGATAATAAAATTCATACTGATTAAAAAATATAACAAAAGAAGTGGTACCATTTTTGGTGACGGATCCAAATTTTCTTTTTGTGTGTATATCATATGTTTAGATGTCGATGGCTGTAAAAAGAATAGACAATTAATGATAAAAAAATTACAACATCTCAGATAAAAAATAAGATATGTCATAAATTGAAATTACCCTTAAAATTGTATGAAATGAACGAAGGAGCTACTCATTAGTTTAAGATTCAAAGTATATAGGTATATTTACCATATTAAACACCGTCGGTACGGCATTCTCACGCAATCTCACCACGTCTAGAGTTCTGTTAAAATGAGATTCCTCGAAATGTAGGGAACAGATATACAGTTCTTTATGTCGCGGATTTATATTCTCCAGGCCAATAGCGTTTAGCCATTTTCGACGCATAACTTCATTTTTTGGAACACTGTAAAGTTGTAAACAGACACATTAGTACTAAAGTAGCTTTTACTACGCTAAGCCAACTATCGACATAAGCACATCCTTACGCCTGATTGTCAAATGTACTATATGATTTAAAGCATGAAAATACACGGCAAATATAAAATATATGCATATATTCTTGTTAGAGACATCAAACAAGTCTAGAAAACCATAAAAACTATGCAAAAACTATAACTTAATGGTACTTATTTGATGAAAAACGGTTACTAACCTGTGAAGAGTCAAATTTGGCCGATTTTTCGATTTTCTTGCACCACACTGTTTTATTGAACACATAGGCATATTGCGATTGCATCACTTGATGTCCACACCTAAAACTGATATTATCAACGAATACCAATATTAAAACCACAAAGTTGTTGTCCACTTGACAGCCGACCTACTACAAACAACGGGTTTGATGTCTGGCGGTTAAGATGGCGGCACTGGTGTAGCGTACACACCTAACAACTGCAACTACAATTTCATTCAGTGTGGCCAGTTAACAGAAGGAAAGCGAAAATTGGCGCATTCAAACGGTCCTGCGAAGCGGACTGCAAGATTGTTACTAACCGATGAGATAGGGCAAGACAGCACGTCTAACACACAGCCGCGACATACTCTCGATTTCTCTCGCATGTCCTAATAAGAGAGAGACGGATAGTGCGAGAAAAATTGAGAGAGCTCGCGCGCCGTCGCGTAATAGCCATGCAGCACACAAAAATCGAGAGTATGTCACGGCCACCTCATGATCGACGTACTGTCTCGCCCTATCTCATCGATTAGTAACAATCTTGCAGTCCGCTTCGCAGGACCGTTTGAATGCGGCAATTTTCGCTTTCTTACTGTTAAATGGCCACACTGAATGAAATTGTAGTTGCAAAACACCGGTTTAAAAAAAAATACAAAATTACAGTGTAAAATATTAAACCAATGTTCTTTAGCATATATTTTTAAATTATCGTTTAAATTTATTTGTATGAAATTTGTGAGAAAAAAAAACTTGGCAGATCATGCAAATTCCATGGTCCAAATTGTGATTTTCATGCAATGGGGTTGGCCGGGCGAAGGTATTTGCAGATGGCGCCAGCATAGCTTTTACCTGTCAGTCCTGCAAAACTGTCAAATACTTCTTATTTTTTTCGGAATTTCCTTGTTTAGAATCAAGCCATTTAATCCAAATCCCATAGAATCCCATTAGCTAGTGATTAGGTAAAACCTATGATGGCGCCATCTAGTCAAACATTTGACAGTTGCCAACCCCATTAGTCCGTACAACTCGTTTGACGGTTGGAACATGCATCCACACTACTATAGCAATTAGTCAGATTCTGATGAATTGGGGCTGACAAATCACTTAATGTGGATGGCCCATCACAGCAACCACCTTTAAAGTGAATGAAATGAACGTTTGCTGTCTCTTTCTTTCTTATAGCTGCGTCTCTAGGTTGCTGTGACTTATTGCTTGGTGTATATTATACCCCATAACATGTTTGATGTTGACGGATAACATGTTTGTTAAGGCCCCGTAGGTTCAGCGAAGTTGAGCGAACAGAGTTTTTGAAACAATATAATGCGTCTGTTTAAAATAATATGGTTTAAAAAAAATACGAATAGTAATCTTGAGGCTTTTCTGCAGGGAAATCAGTGTTTAGAAACATGATTAAGCAATTTTCGCTCGATAGAAAAAAATCACGAACATAGGTCTAAAAGGGTCTAAAATAGACTTAATTTATTTCTTACAATCTATGCACAAAAGCTTAAAATATTAAAATGGCTTCTTAAAATCGGCAATATCATGTTTGAGAGAAATCAGTGTTTACTTTTTTATTTATTTAAACGCCAAAAAAAATAAAATTAAAAAACATGATTTCCGAGCACGCCCTTCCATCTCGCTCACGCTTAAGCTCAGTGAGAGGGAGAGAAGACCATGAACCTACGGCGCCTTAACATGCTGATGTAATAACACGAGCCGTGGGACCCCGCCTTTATTTGATGCGCAGTTCAAAATAATTTCGTTACGTAATACAATAAATATGAAATAATAACAATAATATACGTAATTTCGGGAATAAACCAACAAGTACCTTTGTTAATTAGTGGTTTGATTGTATGACTTGGTTTTTTTATATTGAATAATTATGGGTTATGTTGGCATCATTTCCCTTAACATCATTTGTCCGACATGTTCACATGTCATCCAATTGTCAATTTCGAATTTCTTATCTGTGCTGCGCATATCGGGATCGGGTCAGTCCTCAGAAACTCCTATAGTGAGAGCAAAATGTATAGCGACATCGAGAAACTTGGGTCGTTTGCCAACTTACAGGACAAATATATATTGGATGGCAACACTCATGCGTTGTCAACTTGACAATATTTTTTTCTCACGTCTAATTGTCAATTCAATTGTCATTTATGTCATTGTGTTTTCTCTTGAAAAAATATAATTATTGTTCGGTTGAAAACTGAGAAACTCTCGTGGCGACCGTTGCGTTGAGTTGAGCCAAGAGCTCCTCCGCACGCGCGCTTGTGTTTTTTTTTATATTGAGACAGGACTCCCTATTATTGAGATAGAGACTCGTAGTGTTTGTGTTTTAATATTAACTCACAATGGTTGGGAAAACCAGACGTTGTGAAGTGTGCGGCATCAGAGAAAGCCTCAGGGGAGGATTTTTTGCCAGTTTTCCCAAGGATGAGCTCCGGTAAGTCATGTACATAACCTAGTTACAGGTACACATTAACCGGTAGTTTTATAGTTTCGCCATGTCCGTCAGTCCGTCTGCGGCTTAGCTCATTGATCCTTACTACTAGAAAGCTGTATCAGTATCCTACTTATATTATAAATGCGAAAGTTTGAATGTTTGGATAGGTGGATGTTTGGATGTGTTACTCAATCACGCTCAAACTGCATAACCGAATAAGATGAAATTTTGGATGAAGAGCCAGGATTAAACTATAGAATAGTTTAATCCTGGGTCCACACAGACGAAGTCACGGGCGGAAGCTAGTAGGTTTATAAATTAATCATGTTAGTCAAGGGTACCACCGGCTAAATGGTCACTATAAATAATAAATATTAGGGGACAATCTTACACAAATCGATCTAGTCCCAAACTAAGCATGAGCTTGTACTATGGGTACTAGATGACGATAAACATACTTATATATACATAAATAAATACTTAAATATGTAGAAAACATCCATGACCCAGGAACAAATATTCGTGCTCATCACACAAATAAATGCCCTTACCGGGATTCAAACCCAGGATCTCTTGCTTCGTAGGCAGGGTCACTACCAACTAGGCTAAAGCGGTCGTCACTAGTTAACTAGTAATAGTCAACCAAATTACAAAAGAACTTGGAGAGGCCAAATTTCTTACAAATTGGACCAATTCAACAGGCAAATATGGAACCCTACAAAGTGTGTGGCCTAACATGCACTTGGTCGGTTTTGTCTTCTACCATTGCTAGTTTATCATCATACTTTGGTTAATGGATCGAATATGCACAATAATTATTTCTTCCCATCTCTCATGAGCAATATAATCTTTATCTTCATTACTTAAATTAAACTACTTGCAGGTGTAAAATGTGGGTTAAACAAGTTGGCAATGAAGATCTAGTGCATGTCCCTATTGAAAAGCTGATTGGAGAACGCCATGTTTGCGGCGACCATTTTGAGAGAAGAGATTTTGGCAAGAAAGGAAACAGATTAAAGAAGAGAGCTTATCCAAAGTTGAACCTCTCAGCACCACCTTTAGACAACCACCAGATGACTGAATTCCCTCTACATGTTGCAAGCAAACAAGGCAAAAAATGTGGTTCTAATTGCAGATATATTATATTGAATCGCTATCTGCAATTAGAACGGTCTATTTTTCGTAACATACTTATTTTCTTAGTTACGTTATATTTCAAGGTATCTTGGATACAAATGAATGTTATCCGAGCATTTCACAGTGGCTGACTGTTCAGTTCCTATTGATGTTTCTTCCCCACAGGAGTCTCTCTTCTTTAGTTAATTCATTTCATGTACTAAAAACGATAATGTCTTTTAGTTTTTGCAGCTGTACACTTGATCGCTCCTGCTATGTAGTCAACATCAGCATGTCCAAATATAGATGGTCATTCATAATTTACAGTATATTTGTTACCACCACTTACTGGGATTCCACCCCAAGACCTTCATCAGCTTCATTGACAGGGTCACTATCCACTAGGCAAACTTGGTCATCCAATGATGAATCATAGATTAATCCGCCGAAAAAAACATGCCACATGTACTAAAAATTTTAATTATCTCAATGTATTTTAGTTTCGGCAGCTGTACCTGGGATCGTTGATGCAGTGCCGTCAACATCGGCAGTTCCAAATATAGATGGTAAAGATTAATTTACAGTATTTTTTGCTCATCACTAAAATAAATTCCCTTACCGGGATTCCAACGCAAGACCTTCATCAGTTACATTGGCAGGGTCACTATCCACTAGGCAAAATCGGTCATCAAATGATGAATCGTAGATTAATCCGCCGAAATAAACATGTCTCATGTACTGAACATTTTAATCATCTCAATGTATGTTAGTTCCGGCAGCTGTACCCGGGATCGTTCCTGTTGTGCCGTCAATATCAGCATGTCCAAATATAGATGGTCATTATTAATTTAGAGCATATTTGTGATCACCACTTTCTGAGATTCCACCCCAAGACCTTCATCAGCTTCATTGGCAGGGTCACTATCCACTAGGCAAAATAGGTCATCAAATGATGACTGATGGATGAACCTGCTGAACAAATGCATGTCTCATGTACTAAAAATGTTAATTATCTCAATGTATTTTAGTTTCGGCAGCTGTACCTGGGATCGTTGATGCTGTGCCGTCAACATCGGCAGTTCCAAATATAGATGGTAATGATTATTTTCCAGTATTTTGTGCTCATCACTAAAATAACCTTACCGGGATTCCAACGCAAGATCTTCACCAGTTGCATTGGCAGGGTCACCATCCACTAGGCCAATTTACTCTTCAAGGTTACTTGGTAGGTAGGTTACTGGTTAACGGGTAAGTTTGACTCCCAGGCAAGGAGAGAGAAATCATCACCAAAGGAACATCATTCGTGGTTTTATGTGCCACTGCCAATATGTGCCTGTTCTTCGATGTCCACTGTTCGTAATCAATCATATTCTCCGTCCGTCTCCGGGTCTGTACATCTGTGTCCTGTCTATAATGCGGTTTATAACAACCCAGGACCTTCAGCTTCATTAGCAGGGTTACTATCCACTAGGCAAAATCGGTCATCAAATGATGAATCGTAGATTAATCCGCCGAAATAAACATGTCTCATGTACTGAACATTTTAATCATCTCAATGTATGTTAGTTCCGGCAGCTGTACCCGGGATCGTTCCTGCTGTGCCGTCAATATCAGCATGTCCAAATATAGATGGTCATTATTAATTTAGAGCATATTTGTGATCACCACTTTCTGAGATTCCACCCCAAGACCTTCATCAGCTTCATTGGCAGGGTCACTATCCACTAGGCAAAATAGGTCATCAAATGATGACTGATGGATGAACCTGCTGAACAAATGCATGTCTCATGTACTAAAAATGTTAATTATCTCAATGTATTTTAGTTTCGGCAGCTGTACCTGGGATCGTTGATGCTGTGCCGTCAACATCGGCAGTTCCAAATATAGATGGTAATGATTATTTTCCAGTATTTTGTGCTCATCACTAAAATAACCTTACCGGGATTCCAACGCAAGATCTTCACCAGTTGCATTGGCAGGGTCACCATCCACTAGGCCAATTTACTCTTCAAGGTTACTTTGTAGGTAGGTTACTGGTTAACGGGTAAGTTTGACTCCCAGGCAAGGAGAGAGAAATCATCACCAAAGGAACATCATTCGTGGTTTTATGTGCCACTGCCAATATGTGCCTGTTCTTCGATGTCCACTGTTCGTAATCAATCATATTCTCCGTCCGTCTCCGGGTCTGTACATCTGTGTCCTGTCTATAATGCGGTTTATAACAACCCAGGACCTTCAGCTTCATTAGCAGGGTTACTATCCACTAGGCAAAATCGGTCATCAAATGATGAATCGTAGATTAATCCGCCGAAATAAACATGTCTCATGTACTAAAAATGTTCATCATCTCAATGTATGTTAGTTCCGGCAGCTGTACCCGGGATCGTTCCTGCTGTGCCGTCAACATCAGCATGTCCAAATATAGATGGTCATTAATAATTTACAATATATATGATGTGATCACCACTAACTGGGATTCTACCCCAAGACCTTCATCAGCTTCATTGGCAGGGTCACTATCCACTAGGCAAAATCGGTCATCAAATGATGACTGATGGATGAACCTGCAGAACAAATACATGTCTTATGTACTAAAAATGTTAATTATCTCAATGTATTTTAGTTTCGGCAGCTGTACCTGGGATCGTTGATGATGTGCCGTCGACATCGACATGTGTAAATATAAATGGTAATAAATAAACTACAGTAGATTTATGCTATCACTGAAATAAATGCCCTTAGTGGAATAACAACCCAGGACCTTCAGCTTCATTAGCAGGGTCACCATCCACTAGGCCAATTTACTCGTCAAGGTTACTTGGTAGGTAGGTTACTGGTTAACGGGTAAGTATGACTCCCAGGCAAGGAGAGAGAAATCATCACCAAAGGAACATCATTCGTGGTTTTATGTGCCACTGCCAATATGTGCCTGTTCTTCGATGTCCACTGTTCGTAATCAATCATATTCTCCGTCCGTCTCCGGCTCTGTACATCTGTGTCCTGTCTATAATACGTTTTTTTTGTGTCATAGATAATTTTATCCCGAGTGTTCTTATAGCCGTTTTTGTGAATTTGGACTTTGAAATGAATTTTTTTAGGGGTGCATACATAAAATTGAAAGTAAAAAAAAAATCATTGCATGCCCATGTGTGGCACATCATTCGATAGACCTTCCAAAATAAATATAAGGTTTCTAAGAAAAAAAAATGATTAAGTGAATAGAAAGTCACTAAAATTGTGTCCCCCCCTCTAACTTTTGTATTTTAAAAATATGGAATGAAAAAATTATCAGAATGTCTTCTGAGGATTTTGAATGGTTGTTGAATACAATTGGACCATTCGTTTGTTCGGCGTCCAATCCAAACAGTGTTGCCGCCTCGCTGCGGATCGCCGGCACAGGCCAACAAACAATCTTTGGCGTTTATTAATCCGTCCAGACACAGCCAACGAAGGCCAGCGAAACCCATTTGCTGTCGTTCGTTGGCCTGGTGTGTACGCCCCTGGACAAGAACCAACGAGCGTGCGACAGCCAACACCGAAATTCGTTCGTTGGCGTTCGTTGGCTTGGTGTGTACACACCATTAAACACATTCACATCATCACACACATCATCAGCCTATATACGTCCCACTGCTGGGCACAGGCCTCCTCTCATGTATGAAAGAGAATGGGCAGTAGTCCCCACGCTGGCCCAGTGCGGATTGGGGACTTCACAACACATTAAACACATTGCCGGCCCTTTATTGAGTTTTTTTAACTTGCCGGTGGCAGACAAGCATGCGCTCTGCCCGATGGTAAGCAGTCACCGTAGCTGGTGGACGCTTGCCATTCCAGAAGAATATTAAAAGCATTGCCGACCACGAGAATCTAAAATATAAATTAATGTAGCTCCATCTCTATGGCTTTTGTTTTTTTTTTCAGATGGTTCTATGTGGAATAAGCTGGATGGCGACAGCATGGTACTGATTGACAATGATTTGGAACCTCAATGTAAAAAACGAAAACTCGATCACGGTACAGGTGCGTACACATTGCGTTTTGCATCTGTGTATTAAGCGGTTATGCTGGCGGTTATTCTCACTACCGTTGTGAATAATCACTGGTCTGGTACTATGGGTCCCGTTGGATTGAAGATTAATAGCGGCTGAAGAGACAGGCAGCCACCCACACCAAGCCAAAAGCTTCCAGTAGCACCTAGTATGAATCGTAGATACTGTTTAGATTCCATTTCCGCTACCCTAAGGTTGTCTGGAAGAGATCGCTCTGTAGCGATGAGAAAGCCGCAAGTATTTATTTATCGTTTGGATTTATCTTGGAAAAGACAGTACGGTTGCCAACTACCAAGTAGGTACATTATTACTATGGCGCGGAAAGAAATTAGTCCGGCGATCCCGGTTTCCGCCAAGGTATAAGTAGTACAAATGTGAGAAAATTATACAGAGACATTTTCAGATGGGTCTATGCGGACCAAACGAAAACTCGATGATGATTCAGGTGCGTACAATCTTTAGTATCTAGCGTCTTAGAATTTTGTATTAATCCGTTTCAGTCGTAGGTACTCTTGTATTCTTTGTATGAAATTATACTGCCAAGCATATTTATTACCTCTATTTACACATGTACATACGAGTAAGTACATAAATATAGAATTGTTCAGTCGCAGATTGTTCCCGAGACCTATCACCATTTCTTCCTGCGCTGATTCGGTTTTTAACGCCACGGTCAATATCGTTATCGTCATATCCAAAATCTTTAAGAGCGAAGATATGGAACCTTATTATGACGCCAATATCGATCGAGTTTTCACCCACGGCAGTAAACAAAATGAAATGGTTGAAGCTGCTTACGTCTAGTTGTATCCGGACAGTAAACCAAGAGGTTAAAATTACACAAAAACTGTACGGTTTAGCAGGCAGAATGTCTAGCAATCGAAATGGCCTGCAGCCCCTGCAAAAAGTGCACTCAAGACCGGCTTTAAGACGTAGTATCTTCTCCGACTCCATGCCTGCCCTTCAAGAGTTCTCCAATTCTTCAAAATTCCACCCAACAATATTATTTGTTGTAACATCCATAGACAATTACCTTTCAACGGACTCAGGTGCTCACAGGGCATGGCTATCACAAAGCATATCTCCACAGATTCAAAACTACAGCGGATAATATGTGCCCAATTGTGCCCGTGTGACAACAATACCACTCAAACAATAGACCACTTATGTACTTATGCAATGTCCCAAATATAATAAGTAATAACCAAAGACTGGATCATGAAATAACATGCAATAATCTGAATACTGACCCATATAACATAACTAAGATGGTTACAAAAGAATCATCGGTTAAATCATTCACAAAGTTAATTAACAATATAATAAATAGTCTCAAAAAGTTCAATAACACATAAAAGTTCAATGGAGCAAAGTTTGCCCGTATTACAACGGGATATTTACCTACTCTAAAAAAACCAAAGTGAAAAAAATTACATGCGACGGCTGCGGCAACAGGGACTAGAATACAGATCACATCTAACGCTTCGAAAGGCGACATTCTACTCAACTGGAATCGCCCCTCTACATCACCATTCTGGGCAGGCTTTGAGCAAGAATCAGCATCTTTGTAATACGTGCTGCCCGTATCTGGATGCTATCCACACGTTTGAAGTGGTCAGTTGGCTTGGCTGCGACGACGGCGCTGCCCTAGCACATCTAATAGTACTCTATTATGCTTTAAATTATGATACGGTACCTATACCTAATCTAAGACTCAAGGTAATGAACCAACCAATCTCGGAATGATTGGAAAATATTATTTCTTTCTAAATAGCTATGGTAATACTAATTTATGTTTTGTACTATTTAGTTTGTACATAGTATAATATCCACCAGTATCTTTCGCTCGCTGCACAACCTTTATTTTGACGTAATATTCAGACAGAAGAGGCCCTAGCACGATAGGTTTTGATGTCACTTTTTACGGCAAAAATGTACAGCCTGTTACAATTTGCATTAATGGCGGAATTGACGAAAATGTGTCTCGCCTGGTGGGACTTTATAATTTGTAGATCTATAATTTTTGAAGAGCGCTTTAAGGGTCTCCCCACACCTATCGACGCGGAATCGGCTTTCGCCGAGTTTTTTGTACCACATTCCTCGTGTTTTGTTCGTAATCCCATCGATAGACGTCGCTTCGCGTCGGCCGAGCCGATCGACGTCTTTTTCGCTTTTATTGCGTGGACATAAAGAGTTTTTTGATCGGCTAACGCCGATTCCGCGTTGATATGTGTGAGGAGACCCTAAGGTGCGTGTAGCTACGCGCCTTAAAGCGCCTAAGAACCCTTAAAACCCAAATGATCTTAGCCTTTGATTTGATTTTATATATAATTATCTCATCCAAATAGCTTAAAAAGTGCTGTAAACGGCGGTAGCCGAGTTCTTCACTTCTTCATGCGTGTGATTTTCAATCCTAAGGTCGCGTGTTCCAAACCTGGACAATGAGTTCTTCGTGGTATAAAATGGGAATGAGAATCACTAGTAATACCTACATGCTAACCTAACATACCTAAGTTTACTTTGGAAGTGCTAAACCTATGTAAAGACTAATTTAGTAGTTGTTTTACTTTATATTGAGGTATGACGTAGGTATTGTCACCAATTACCTAATGTGTTATAATATTGTATTGTAAACTGATACCGCGACGTTCCACATTTTAGTTTTTGGTTTCATTTAAATAACAATAATGCCGAATTCATACTATTCTGACGTGTTGTGTCGTAACACGAAGTAACGAGATATCATAAACGGATAAGTTTCATACATTTAGTACGGTTAGATTCACACGCAGCTGATACGTTCGCTGTGACGTGACGTGACAGCTTGTGTTGTGGGGCATCAGAAGCGATTCCCCTTATCTGTTATTTGATAATGACTAATATTATATGTTCGATAATATAGTTCTATACACAAATTATTGCTGTTACCGGTTTTTGGACTCTGGCCCTTTCGCTTCATTGGCATGGTCACTACCTACCCTCTAAGTCAATTCGGTCGTCAAATGATGAATGATGGATCAATCCACTGAATAAAGCCACCGCCAAATTGTAGGTAGCTAAATATGTATCAGATCTCTAATGATCACTCATGTCTCATGTAGGTACATACGTGCAGGTGTAGTGTATAATTATTTTCCATTGTATTTTAACGGAAACGTACGAACGTGTCTTGCTATTTCAGTCAGTCTCGGTACAAAAAGTACTGAGGGTGACTGAAGTAGCTTGAAAATATCAGAACGTTTCCGAGAAAATACGATGGAAACCAACTCTCCATTACATCTTCAATTAAATTTCAGGATCAATACCAGCAAAACGTCCTCGTCTTGAAGATGAACTTGGTTCCAGCGGCGCTCTAGTTCCCGGGCAGCAAAAAACGAAACAAGCACATCGAAAATCTGGTGAATACAACCCTTAATTTGACAAAAAGTTGCGAAAGTCCATAGTTCAACCCTCGGTGACGCAGGACAGTCCCAAGGATTCTGGAAAGGCAAAAAATACAAAAAGACGGTCAAATAGTTTATACACCCGGCGGGACACTGCCAAATTAAGGAAGCACCTACAGTGGTTTCCGTAAAGGAAAATTAGTCTTAGTACCTAGTGAGATGTCATACAACGCCGCGATAGAACATCCTAGATTTACATAACCTTTAAACAAAAATCCTGGAAAACTGGGAAATTTCAGGGTTCGGTTCGCTAAAGAAGCGAAAGTAAAAGCTAAAATGGCAAAAACGGAACTTACAGTTTGGCCCTGTCAGGCCGGTTGTGTCTCTCTGGATGTCAATGGCTTTAATGCTTCTGTGAATGAAATTTGTAATAAGTATAGATTTGCGTACGCGTTTTGCGTACTTACCTCTCTTTATAGTTATGAAATCTTTTGGACTAGGTACAATTCGAGCAGTAGATTTTGAACCAGTGCCACAATAACTGCTATATTAGTATGATAAGGTATTTATTATAAATGAGTAGATAAAAGTAATATCAAAAAGTAGAATAAAATTAAACGTGATGCTCCCCGTACAAGAAACGTGTTTTTACCCGACTACAGTCCGTATTTCACGGGCTACAGTCCAAACAGCTTGATGGATTTTGACATATGAGGTGTCGTTGGATTCCTCGTAGTCCTTGAAGTGGCATAGGCTACACGTGATCTTGTAATTACATTGGTTTTCAACCCTGCACGTGTCCCCCTGGGTGGTCTAAAGAGTGACAAACTTTAAATTGGCCAAATAATGTATGCCATAGGATTAAATGAATAACTGGTTTTTTCGATCTGTTCAACATAGGTATTCATGTTTCGTCACATTTTATTTGGAAATAGCCAATTATCCGTATGTAGGTACCCACATTAGAAAGTAAATGGAACTACAATATATTGAATTGAGAATAACCATACTATATATATTATACTTTATTATATAATATTATAAATGGGAAAGTGTACCTATGTGTGTGTTTGTTTGTTTGTCTGTCTTTCACGGCAAAACGGAGCGACGAATTAACGTGTTTTTTTTAAGTGGAGATAGTTGAATAGATAGAGAGTGACATATGATAGTTTATATCCCCGAAATCATCCCCTAAGGGGGTGAAATGGGGGGGGGGGGGTAAAAGTTTGTATAGAGCTGCGATATAAACGAGTTCCACGCCGACGGAGTCGCGGGCAGAAGCTAGTGATGAAATAAAAACGATTGTATCTATGTTCTCCACGCTTCTCAAAACTAACGAGTTCATTTTTTTTTCACAGATTGCGATATGAAAAATAATGAACTAATAAAACAATTGAAAGGATTAAAATCCTTTTTAAGATCATTAAAGAAAAAAGTAAAACATGGCGAGGTTGGAGTCGCTTTAAGAAAACAATGTAAAGAACATAATAACACATCTTCCGTTCAAAAAGAAGATTTAGCAGACAAGTACTACAAGTGCGAACAATACGAAACGGTTTGGTGAATATATGTAACACGGCGGATAGGTGCGGATCCGGAGCGGTCAGAGTCAGGAGTACGGCGCGTAGTGGCGGGCCTATTCGTCTAGCTCTCTGTGAACAACATCACCCAGGCGGCCGAGCGAGTAACGAGCGGGCGAGGCGAGTGGTGTCGTTTCATTGGGCGTAATACCTGTGTTATGTTACAAGCAGAAATCAATTTAACGAACCTACTTGTATGTATAACATACACAACTTCCACTTGAACTTCATAAAAGTTCATTGTGAATTTCACTACATACGACGACACCCAAGTGAAGAAAGGCGATGGTGCGATATGGACCCGACAAAACGCGGTAGCTTAAGAGTCCGCAGGCCGAATTTCACCTTCCCATAAAAACGGAGTTTCGTTCTCAGTTTCAAACTACGTGTTGGATTGTGACAAAATTTTGCAAATACAACGACATGAGGTATATCTATGTCTGTACAGGTCGACACACGTAAAAAGAGCCCTGGCGGCCATATAAAAAGTATGTTTTTACATGTGTCGACCTGTAATTAGTTTATATGGTTCCAGTTTATAAATCAAACGAAATACAGCAAAAACAAGTTTTGTATGAAAATTTAAAATTCGTTGTATTTATTTTACTATGGTATCTGAAGCTACATAAACTAATTACAGACCTGGATATACCTCATGTCATTGTACATGCAACGTTTCGTTACAATCCACCACGTAGTTTTAAAATTAGGCGTAACTACGTTTGTATGTATGGAAAATCGAGCTTTCTGAGGACTCTTAAGCTTCTCTCAAGCATATTTACGATCCACCATCAAGTTACTTTTTATTGGTGAGAAAATCTTAATAATTGACACTGACTATGTATAGTAGTTTTCACATTCTTTGGCAGACAAAAGTTTATGTTATGAAACATAATAATCCGGTGTCAGCAATCATTTCCATAAAAGTAGTACGCAAGCTAATAAGTACTAGGGATTAGGAAGCCTAATAGCACTTTCACTGCCAGGAACCCGACTAGCGATCGCCTACGCCGCCGCCGTAGTCGCTTTCCGCTGCATCTGGGGAAAGCCACGGGATTGGCTATGAGCGTAGTGTGTTGCGATTTTTGGCAGTAAAGGTGCTAGTGGAGCCCCCCAGCCCAGTCTCACTCAGGATGAAACCTTGATAAGACTAACATGAGGAGAAATTAATTGCTTGATTGCTAGTAAATTCCTATCAAATTCAGATGCTTGTATTATTAATGTTACAATTATTTAAGGAGTGCATTCATGTTATGTTCAGAAAGTTTAAGTAGGTATGTATCTGATCACCGAGTTAATGTAAAGCTTGTAAAAATAACCAGATCGCTTTTTATATGGCACATACTTAAATATGCCTCGTGCTGACCAGACGCTTAGCATTTATTTAATTTTATGTAGCATAAGTGACATTTTAGTTTAATATTGCATTTAAGATCCTATTTGTTAATTCCAGTCAGTGAAATTGAAAAATGGGGTGATTAATGCCGGTTGCGCAACCAGATTCAGGCCGGCCTCCTACAACGGAACTCAAAAGCAAATAAAAAGGCACACTTTATGCATCATTTCTATCAAACCCTCCTTTTTTTGCTCTCGATTGGTCCAGATACTCTGTGATCTGATCTCACTGTGTAAAGCTCTGGTTTCCTTGGGTAGCGGTGCCGTCATATAGCGGCGAGATAGACTATCTGTCTCTTTCTGATCAGACCACTTAGAAAGAGTGTAGTCTATCTCACCGCCATATGATGGCACCGCTATCCTAGGAAATCAGAGCTTTAGCCCAGCCTCAGCGAACACCTGACACAGTAAAAGGTTTTTTAATAAATATATTCACAATTTTGCAGATCTTTATTAGATCTCTATCTCTCTCTATGAAAACCTGAAAATATCCTTTCAGTTCAGGTTGTCCAAATCAGAATGGTCGTATAAACATACTAAATTTGGTGGTGGCCATTCAACCGCCTTAATCACTCTACTAAAATTTCTTTACAAGCCAGTGTAATCAATCGGGTAGTTATGCTTTACCTTTTTGGCAATCAAAATGTATGAAAGAATAAATAATAACCTTAACTCAACATTGTTTCATTTATAAGGGAAAATTATAAGCCAAATCAAAAAAAATATGCTTATAACTATTATTATTGGTTCTTGAAATCACTATTATCGGTTCTTGAAATCACTATTATCGGTTCTTGATATCACTATTATCGGTTTTCGCAGCACTAAATTTGGTAAATTAAGCGTTTTATACACGACAAATTGAGTCACAACCAACCGCCTAATAGTGAATGAATTGAACGTTTTCCGTCTCTTTCCATCTTATAGGTGTATAATGGCCCTTATGAGTAAAAAAACACAGTCGATTTTTCTTATGTATGTTGGTACGATCCCCTCTCCTAGCAAAACACTCGTACTATGAAGTTCCGTCTCTTAAACGTAGTGGTTATCTTTGGTGGATAAATTCTCTTTGGATCGGGTCGGCAATCGGCGAAAGTAGAAAAGAATAACTAACTGAATTTGAGCCTGAATTGAATTAGTATTCAATACAAAATTGCAGTAATTAAAGTTTGTGTTAATCGCGTATTTTGTCCTGTGTGTGATCTGTTTTAAATCTATTGTTATTCCAAGGTTTTAAGGCAAGTACTTAACTTTCTACCATCACGCTGGCAGTAGTACCTACATACTTAAGCGTATGTTTTACTTTGTGAAAATGTTTTATTTTCCTTTCTGATGAATAATCCTAGGATTGTTTGATAAGATTTTTATATTGAGAGGGATTGGAACTAAAAATATTGAAAAGCACTTGACACGTGTTGCTCAGAAAGGCCTTTGTCCAAGACGACCGTTACGAATATTTTCGGCTTATAATTTGTGTTTTAATAGAATTTAACACAAAGTAGCCATTTCTAAACGTTACTTACAATTAAAATTTACGTTGCATACGTACTTTTATACGTTACAGCTTTTACTTCATACCTTTATGTACAATTTTTTATGTTACCATTTTCAGATGTCAGACGTTGAAGAGCCAACTCAGACCCCTACAGAGCTCCTGGCTAGCGGGAGACGCAACCTTGCCGTGCGTGACTACAACGCTGCCACCGAGGCTCTAGCCAAAGCGTGCGAGCTCTTGGCTAAAGAATACGGGGAATCCGCAGACCAGTGTGCAGACGCATATCTATGGTAAATATGTTGTTGAGTCATAATACCATCTGACTTGCCGATCCAGTGGAGAAGACTTAGGCGGTTCTCCCAGATTTTTTACACGCGGAATCACGCGCGTTGCCGCGTCGGCAGTGTGTACTAGGCGTGTTTTCTATATAAATTGATATTCTTGCATATGCATGCATGCATGGTAAAGAGAATCGCCTTAAACTAGGATGGACCTTCATTTGCTTACCTAACTTTTTTGTAAAGGTACGGCAAGGCCCTATTGGGACTGTCAAGAGAAGAGAGTGGGGTTCTTGGTGACGGCATGCCAGGGAGTGGCAACGCTGATGGTGAAGATGATGACAATGAAGGTATGATCTGGTACTGAAATCGAATATAACACAGGTTTTTTTAAATATTACCTATATTGTTTGGGTGAAGAGTAGCTCATAATTTATTTATTTAGAAAGTATAAATAAGAGTAGCTCATAAAGTCATAAATAATTATGTAATATTACAATCTAAACATAAACAATATTGTACTTTGTTATGTTAGGAACATGGACTACTTATCGATACTCATCAGATTGAGCTTTAAATAAGGTATACTTTGGCTGGATTTACAAACTTGATCTGGGTCTAAATAGTTCAATGATTAAATTCTTTGGTAACAAATTATCTACATAGTTGGCACTCAATATTAAAGCAGAATTATGACAATATTGATGCTTACTGAAGCAACTATTGTTTTTATCAATGATTAAGATTTATTTATTTCACAATTTACAATATAAATGAATAATGTGATTACTGTGTGACTGTGTAATAGATGGCATTCGTCACCAATATGTATAAAAAATCTAGACCAACGGAGAGATCACCATGATAATATGTTTAGCCTTTATTTTAAGGCGCCATAGGTTCAGCGAAGTTAAGCGAACAGAGTTTTTGAAACAATATAATGTGTTTGTTTATAATAATATGGTTTCAAAAAAATACGAATAGTAATCTTGAGGCTTTTTGGCAGGGAGATCAGTGATTCGAAGCATGATTAAGCAATTTTCGCTCGATAAAAAAATCACGAACATTAGTCTAAAATGTTCTAAAATACACTTAAAACTTTCGTAACAAATTATGCACAAAAGCTAAAATTATTAAAATGGCTTCTAAAAATCGGCAATATCATGTTTGAGAGAAATCAGTGATTACTTTTTATTTATTTGAACAACCAAAAAATTATAATTAAAAAACATTATATCCTCGCTTCCGAGCACGCACTTCATCTCTCTCACGCTTATGCTCAATAAGAGGGAGAGAAGACCATGAACGTATGGCGCCTTAACCAAATTTTTATTTGTATTTCATTATCTCCAGAACAAGAGGAAAACGGTGAGATTGGTGAAGAGCTGAATGGCGAGACGACGGAACCTAGGACAACAGAGGCTGAGGGGGTGACGAAAAGCGAGGCGGAGTCCACTACTAAAGATGAGCCTGCCAGTAGCACTGCCGATGTCAAACCAGTAAGTGGCATAACATGATGCGTAACACTTCACCAATTATTGTTTACAATTCATCACACGGAAAAAGCTCTGGGGCCATATAAAGTGTGAGTTGACTTATAATATTATAAGTGTTATAACTTCTGACAGTCTGCTACATGATTCATTTGTGATGGCTGCTGGGTGCTTTGCTTTTTTCAATACTGGTTATAATTCAGTTTGTCACTTTGCGAGAATTGGATTGGAGCTAAAAGGGAGAAAATATACTATATGAAGAAATGTTTGGAACATTTAATCTGTACCAATTTTAAGTGTCTCTGTTCAGTCCTATAGTTGACTGGCAGAGAATTCGAGTTGGCGTTATGTTTGTGCAATAAAGTAGAAATAAACAAAATGTGACAATCAACTATTTTTGGTTGCTTGTTGCCATGGTCACGTCTCCTGGGTCACTCCTGGGAGTCCAATTTATGGTAAGTTTTCGAAGAAACCGTCACTGTTGTTCCTTAGTTTACTGGGACAGAATAACAACAAAAAAACATTGGTTGACCCAGATACATACATATGTATACATTTTTCGTTTATATCGTAGCTCCATACAAACTTTCACCCCCATTTCACTCCCATAGGAACAAATTTCCGGGATAAAAACTATAATATGGCCTTCTCCAGAAATCAACCTATCTCTATACCAAATTTCATCTAATCTTTTCATTTCCCCCTTACAAACTTTGCAACCACCCACTTAGGGGTCGGGTTTTCCATTACCCTAAAATTACTTTTCTTTTACATAAACAAAGTTTCAAGTCTCACTTAAAATTTTACTCCATCCCCAAACTTTCAACGCCTTTTGTACCCCCTTGAGGATGGAATTATCAAAAATCCCTTAGTGGGTACTTACGTTATATAAACTACCTATTGTGAAAAAATCAGCTTTCTTGGTTCAACGGTTTGGGCTGGGCGTTGATTTAAGTCAGTCAGTCAGGACTTTAACGTTTATAACGTTTTTATTTATTAACGTTTATTTTACGAGGGGCGTAAGTGGGATATTGCTAACAAGAGTCTATCAGAAGCCCGACGCCGAAGGCGGAGGGCTTTTGATGACTCGAGTTTGCAATATTCTTACGCCCGTGTTATACACAATGTTTTTCATCACATTTGCGAGGAAACGAATAAATTTTAGATGAAATTAATACAAATCGTAATAAAAATTGCAACATGTCAGTCGTCCATTTTGTTGAATTTGACGTGAGGCGCGTATGGCAAAGACCCTTCGGTATACAGCCACAGTTTGAAAACATTTAAAAACATTGTAAATTATTTGTAATAAATACTAAACATTAAATTGCAGTTAAATTTAATATAAAGATATGTTTTATACGTATTAAAAGTTGGTTGTAGCAAACCTTTGAAGATATGAATTACACCTTGGCTGATTGGAAACATCCTCAGTCCGAAGTGAAGTATGAGTGGGTTCTATATTTTAAAACTAAACTTAACACCCCGTGGGAGGTAAAACGGCTGTAACTGCTCTGTACGCTCGCAAGTAATAACGCCATTGACGAGCAAGTGTGATGAAAAAAGTGTAAACATGCTTGAAGGGGACTAGAGTGGCATGACATTTTATAATGTAATTATTTTTTAATAGGGCCCTTCGAATGGCGAGGCAGCCGACGAGTCCATGGCTGACTTGGAGAACGAAGATGACGTTGACAACCTCCAGCTAGCTTGGGAGATGTTGGGTGAGTTAAGTTATAAGTTATAATACAACATGCAATACAATTTTACCTCTTCATCTATTAATAAAAATAACCTTTATTGCTGAGATTTACAACTTGCAAAAACACTTCTTAAAAAAACTTATTACTCACTGCATTTACTTCACTTATCTCTATCAACAACCTCAACTTGTCCACTGGCAATGGCCTCTTCCAAACTTTTCCACTTTTTCTACCGTGTGTATATTTATTAAAACTCATAACTCATAATAATATGTTCCATTAGCAAATATTTGCATGTATTTGCAAATCATAATTATGTAAATTAACTGCGCTATTATTTTTTCAAAATACAAACCTTCAATGGACTAGGTGTATGACGCCGTAATAAACAAAGTACGAAGAGCTGTCAGTTACACGTACTTGTCAATTTACTTTGCTCTACATTGCCGGCAATTTCAATTTTGTTAGAAAATTCATGATTTTGGAATTATAGTTAAATATTTGAATTAAGGTCATAATTAAGTTAAAGAACTACGTTCTAATCTTCTCTGTATCGTTCCAATTTTAGTATATGTACTGCCGAAGCAAGTACTAAAGAACTACGTTAAAATACCCTATTTAAAAAAAAACCCGCTTACCTGTAACACACAGTATACTAATGGTATGGTACATGGACCATAAATTAAGAACCTGTCAGAGGAGTACGGAGCCCAGTTATAGAAAGATAGACAAGAAGGGAGCCACAGAGATGAGGAAAGTCACAGGATTGGAGGATGTAACAAAGAAAATCATGCAATTAAAGTGGAGATGGGCAGGCCACATAATAAGAGAAAAAAGAGACAGGTGGACCAAGGTTGGGACAGAGTGGACACCCAGGATTCAATAGAAGATGTGGAAAACCAAAATGCAGATGGTCAGATGACATCAAAAACAGACCTGGTTGCACTCCGGGAGTGCTGGCAGAAGTGAAAACTTGAATAATTTCAATTGGCAAAAAACACCTACTTATAAACGTATTCCACAAATCCGCATTTTCATTAAAAATCCGCGTTTTGAAGCGCAACTCTCGCTTTTTGTATTCCGGCAATTGGCAACACTAAATCCTACAGTCACGAGACCTCCTACACCTGTCGCGAGTTTAACAATTTTTCCCCATCCCAAAAAGTGCACAGCGCCGCTAAAGAAGTTTTCACTTCAAAAATTGCTGGGCCATTATGGACAAGAGTGGCAAAAGACAGACAAAAATGGGAAATGTTAGAGGAGGCCTATGTGTCTGCTGGAGATGCTGATACAGAAACAATTGAAGAATGAAAAAAAAACAATAATATCAGCATAATGGCTAAAAAATAAATAAATAAATGGTATAACGAGAATAATTCTGTGAGATTGTAGCTTTGTTTGCATGTTTTGTGTAAGTAATTAAAAAAATCTTTCACATGTGTATAATATATAATGGACTTTCTCAATGGACACAGGCTAACAGGCGAAGTTGCGCGGCCAGCGAGTAATTAATAGTGGAATTAGGATTGTTCATTTTTATAACCCCCCACTTATATTTTATTTTTCGAAAATATAGAGTAATTCAAAAAACTAATTTCAAGATTTTAGCAATTCATAGCTTCCTTTATTTTTTATAATTTATTAAAAATATGAGATACAACTTCTCGTAAATTACATGTAGCGGCTGAATCTTGTATAGCACACGCCCAATATAGAAAAAAAAGTTGTAAATGTCAGTAGATGTCTGTACTTGAATACGGTGGTTGACACTTGACCGCTAATCCTTGTTTGACTGACAGGCCCATGTCAAAGACAATGTATACTTTCTACTTTATTTCTTTTTTGACACAAGTTATATTAACTTCAATGCCAGTACCATTCTATAAGGTCAAACTAAGGTCAAACAAACATACCTAGTCGGTCCATAAGTTCTGTCACATATGTTTTGCCGCATAGTAAATAATACCAAGAATCGTTTTATTTAATGCTATATATGGTTTGATAGCTCATTAAATACTGATAAATTAGAACTATTATTGGATTTAAATGCTTAAAGCCATATTACACAAATGCTAGTTTCTTCAGAGATTTTGCACTTTTTTTGCTAATCAAAAATACGGACGTGATCCACTTTATCTTTTTCCATGACTCTTAAAACCTTTCAAACTTACGTGACTTTTTGTCAGAACTCGTTACCTCCATTTTGAAGTATAAGATAAGGAAGTCTGGGTAAAACTAATTTTCATGTTCACATTTTATGATTTCACGTATGTAGTATACCTGTTGCCCACAATATCAAATATACGCGTTTTTCTGAAAACGTAATAAGTACGTAAAGTTCTCGATGGGATCAGTTGGAATTAAAAGCTAACAGAACATCAAATGCTAGTTGCTAAGCATGGTCTAAAATCTCAGAATAATAATTTAAAAAAAACCTTGTTGGTCATCTGAAACACTGTTTTTTTATTAAATTTGTTGTAAGTGGTATTTTTGTCAGTTGTGGCGTCTTTTGGGTTCCCGATTGTCTGAATTCATTGTAAAGTAATTGTTGAAAATGTATTGTATTGCAATTTGATTCATATATAATAAGCTTTTTAATGATGTATATGTATGTAATACGAATAAGAAAAAGTTTATTGCTGGGTAACTATCAAAAACCTTTGACAGAACTTAAGGACCGACTAGGTAATAATCAGTGATCGGTTTTTTGGATTCTTCCTCGCGGGATATCAAGTAGAAAAATTAATATAGATACGACAGTTTCCAGCGATACCGAACAAATCGTACAAAAAAAAAATTTTTGGTGAGCAATAAAACCATTTGACATTGTGGACACTGTTTTTCTCAAACTACCTCTCAGTTGAAAGAAGTGTAATTCACTTTTCGATAGCGAATTCATTTATTCAAACAATGAACCCGTAGTAACCATATACCTGTAAGCTGATAGACACGCGTACTTACTCGCCGAACTTTTATCCAAACGGTACAAAATGTGCCGCTTTGGAGGCAGCAAATGAGCTGTCAGTGTAAACACTTGTGCTCATTTGTTCGATTTAGACAAAAGAACGGAGAGTAAGTACTCGTCTATCAGCTACTTAGATGCTTTAAAGTGTAATAAAATAAACACATTGTATTTTTTTGCCTTTTCTAACAACATAAAGCCGGATTCCCGGAGAATATACTAACATAATGATTGAGGTCGTTCACCCCATGTGGAATTCAAAAAACTGATCACTGGTAATAATATAATTGTGTGTTGTCCCCAGAGCTGGCGCGCTCGATCCTGCGCAAGCGGCTGGCGGCGGGCGGCGCCGCGGCGCGCGCGCAGCTCGCCGACGTGCACCTCGCGCTCGGGGAGGTCGCGCTCGAGAGCGAGACCTACGACAAGGCGGTCCTCGACATGCGTTAGTACACTCGCCACCTGTTATATCGGAGGAGCGCTCATAGCTTAGCGGCGCATGAGTTAAGGGTAGTGAACCCACCCTTTTTAGATTTATCAGCAAGCCTAAGCAGGTCACTGCTGAGTCTGCTGAATAAGCATGTATTTAGTATATAAGATAGTTATTAATTAATTTTAATTCATTATTGTCTTGATATTAAGCCGTAACGCTGTTTGTCTTAAATAAAGTATTTATTTTTAACCACAAGCCTCGGACCAGTTACTTATTTGGCGCAGCCGGAGAGGGGTTCCGTCGGTGATCTACTGTACCAGACCATCTTACGTTTCAACGTTTCAACGGGACATCGAACCAAACAAATTTAATAAGTACCAACGAGCAACGGCGCAGTGCAAGGCAGTATTCAACCTACAGGAGCAAATGGGAGTAACTACGGAGTTGTGAGTAAATCTTTTCACTTTCCTTTACATGGTTTTCCTTTATTGTCCGCTCTTGTAATATATTTACGTGTTTGTGTATTATCCTCTACGTAGGCACGATTGTGTAGGTCGATCAAATTTCGTTACTACATAAAATAAGGTAGTAAGTTTTATTAGGAATATTTTATTTCGTGTGTTGTTTTGTGTGTATACTTAAAAATGGAAAGTATTAGGCACGTGTCCGCGGAGATGATAAAGTTCATCCCGGAGTTTACGGGAAGTCCTAGGAAGCTAGGAACTTTCATTAAGAAATGCGAGTATATATTAACTAATTATGGAGAAGATAACAATATACCGCAAATGACGTATTTGTTCCATTTAGTAACTAGTAGACTAGGAGGTGAGGCCGCGGATCTAGTTGGGTCCCGAGAACATATCGAATCTTGGGAAGAGTTAAAGGAATTACTGACTCTACATTTTGGCGACCGTAGAACGGAGGATTGCCTTGCGAAGGAATTAGAAAGTTTGCGGTTAAATCGGGGGGAAAGTTATGAGGAATTCTTTAAAAGAATACAACAAACTAGGAATGATTTAATGGCGAAGGTTTCAGAAACCAACGCAAATGCTCACATGCGTTTATCAAAACGCGCTATTTACGATCACACTGCATTCAAAGTGTTTTTGTCCAATTTGCCGATGTATCTTAATAGATGGGTGCGTATGAGAAACGTGGCAACCCTGGAGCAAGCATTAGAGATAGTGTTAGAAGATCAAAATTACCAGTCTTCAACTGATTTCACTAGCTCACCAGTAATTAATAGAAACCCGAGGTCGGGCCCAGTAAATAATTATAATAATTTCAATGCTCCCAGGCAAAACACTTCTCAAAGGCAACCACATGCACAAGGACCAAGTAGTTCGAATTATAATCAAATTCCTTTTATGCCAAATAATTCAGGGCAATATAGAAATCCCAGACCGTTTAACAATTTTAATCAATCGGGTAACTACCGGGGACCACAGTTCGGTAACCCACACATGCATCGTCAGCAACAAGCGGACAATGCTCCGCGCACTTGGCAAAACAATGCGCCAGTGGCATCGGGTTCCAACACGGATGTTACTATGCGCACTGAAAGTTCGCGACGAATTAATTACACCGATAATAATTATATCACTAATTCACAACAAGGAGAGCCAGGGCCGTACTCAGGCGAACCGGGTGAAGAAACTTTGGAAAATTTTTTCTTCAGGGCCTCCAGCTTAGGGAACAGATAACATTAAATTATAATAAACGCCTAAACCTACCGCACATTAGAATACCCGAATTAAGGTCCGTATTTATGATAGATACCGGTAGTACGAGATCGTTTATTAGTCCGGAAATAGCAAACAGATACTTTAACAATTTTAAACAACAAGAACGTTTTGAAGTCATAAGTACTCACGCAACTAGTAGACATAGCGAAGTTGTAGATATAACTCTGCCGAAAATTTTTAGAACCCACGATAAACATAAATTCTATGTTTATAGTGTAGATGACAGGTACGATGGACTGATAGGTAGTGACTTATTACAGCAATTACAAGCAAAAATTGATATGAAAACACAGACATTATTCACAAAGGACACGCAGATACCGATCATTTATACGCCACCAGTTAGAGAGACATATATGTTGCCCCCTCGTTGTGAACTTAGAGTAAAAGTACCAGTAAACCTTTTAAATGGAGAAGCAATTCTGGACTACAAACAATTTGCAGACGGGATTAGAATGCCCTGTGCTTTAGTATCATGTACAAACGGGTTTGCCTATACCGTTATACAGAATACCACTGATACTGAACAAAATATGGTAGTAACAGCTCCATTTATGGTGGAAAGTTTGGAAAAACCATATGTAGAAACTAATATCAACTTTAACGAAAGTAGTAGTGATAATGTAGACAGTACACTGACGAACAATTTAAAGAAACTTAGATTCGAACACATGAACAAAGAAGAAAAAGAAGTTATGCAAAAAATTTGTGAAGAATACAAAGATATTTTCTATTGTGAAGACATCCCGCTGTCATTTACGAATCAGGTGAAACATAAAATACGCACTAAAAATGAAGACCCAATACATATTAGAGCGTACAGATTACCACCCTGTCAGACAGCGGAAATAAGGAAGCAGGTCGATAAGATGTTGAAGGATAATGTCGTACGTGAGTCTCATTCCCCATGGAGTGCCCCCGTGCACCTAGTACCCAAGAAGATGGATGCATCAGGCGAAAAGAAATGGAGAATGGTAGTTGACTATAGACGACTCAACGAGATAACAATAGATGACAAGTACCCATTACCAAATATTAACGACTTGTTTGACATGTTAGGAAAAAGCATGTACTTCACAACATTAGATTTAGCAAGCGGATATCATCAGATAGAGGTCCATGAGGAAGATAGGGAGAAAACTGGCTTTAGTACCCCTTTTGGTCATTTTGAGTTTAATAGAATGCCTTTCGGGTTAAAAACAGCTCCAGCGACGTTCCAGAGGGCCATGAACAACGTGTTGAAGGGTCTACAAGGCTTACATTGCCTCGTATACCTTGACGACGTTATTATATTTTCAAAAAGCTTGCAAGAACATTCACAAAAGCTAAAAGCAGTCTTTGACCGATTTCGAGAAACGAACCTCAAAGTACAGCTCGATAAATCGCATTTTCTTCGTAAAGAGGTCCTGTATTTAGGGCATACAATCACTAGAGACGGGTTGAAGCCAAATACCGACAAAATTGATGCTATTCTTAATTATCCTTTACCTAAAACGACCACAGAAATTAAGAGTTTTTTAGGACTATTGGAAATTTATTAGAGACTTTGCCAGAATTACGAAGCCAATGACCTTATGTCTGAAGAAAAAATCAAAGATAATAATTACAGAAGAATATAAAGAATGCTTCGAAACATGCAAAAAGCTTCTCACAAATGCACCACTGTTACAGTACCCAGATTTCAGTAAAGAATTCCTATTGACAACAGATGCATCTAGCTGTGCTATAGGGGCGGTACTGTCTCAGGGGCCGGTGGGTAGTGACAGGCCTGTTGCTTACGCTAGCCGTACACTATCGGATACGGAATGTAGGTATAGCACGATAGAACGGGAACTTTTGGCCGTGGTGTGGGCTACTAAACATTTCCGACCCTACCTTTACGGTAAAAAGTTTACAATCTATACTGACCACAGACCCTTAGCCTGGCTCGATTCTATAAAAGAACCCAATAGCAAACTCACCAACTGGAGGCTGAGCTTGGGACAGTACACTTTCGATGTAAAATACAAGAAAGGACCACAGAATACAAACGCGGATGCATTATCCCGCATAAAGTTGAACCAAGAATCAAGAGAAATAGATCTTAATATGCTAGAGGCAGATGACATATCTATGAAAGTCAACACGGATCAGGACGCGGAAGAAGAGTTTGATTTAGAAAATTTTTTAAACGACGCAGCAACCAAAGCCCTAGGGCCAAGTGAGGATAAAGACAGCGTGAGTGAAGAAGCAGGAGAAGACTCAAAATCGGAAAGCAGGCTGAGTTTATCCAGTAATGAGGACGCCCAGGAAGAAATAATGGAAATTTCTGACTCCGAGGATGGAGCCACTGCACATTCAATATCTAACAGGGAACATGAGGGTATCCCTATACTCAAAGAAGCAATTGATACGAAACCAAGGCAAATTTTAGTATTTTCATGGCTTAAGGACGAAGTTAGTGTACTAGACATTGGGAGTAAAAAGCAACATATCACGCAAGTACACATGCCCACGGGAAACGAAAAACTAGTTAAAAAATTCCTTAAGGAATATATAAACCCTAAGAATAAGTATTTCATATATTTTGAGGAGCAGATTTTCCGAAAAACATTCGCTAGAGTCGTAACTAGTTTATTTAAAAAGAACGCATTAAACATGGTGGAATGTACAGAAAGGGTAGTAAACTTATCCGAGGACGAAAGTGATCAAAGGCGAGTGATAGCACAATACCATGAAGGTAAAACTTGCCACAGAGGTATAAAAGAAACACTAGCTAAAATAAAAAGGAACTTTTTCTGGACTAATATGAAAGAGACCATATCTGCTTACATTAATAGTTGCGAACAATGTAAGAAAATGAAATATGAAAGAAAACCCATTAAGCCCCCAATCCAACTAACACAGACGCAATACGCCCCATTCCAAGAAGTTTTTATGGATTTGTTGTTCATAGAAGGCCACTATTATCTCTCAGTAGTAGATGCTTTTAGCAAATTAGGCCAAGCGATTGGCATTCCGAACAGAAGTACTTCCGAGGTAGTGAGGGCATTAATTAAATATTTCAGTATGTATGGAATACCCAGCAAAATTAATAGTGATTCAGGTGCTGAATTCAACAATGAGTTAATCAAGGAATTCATTGTACTATATAAAATCGAAATGCATATTGGTACGCCAAACAACCCGAATTCAATGGGAATCGTGGAACGATTCCATTCCACTATCATAGAAATCTACCGTCTAGCGAAGTACGACAAAAGTGACCTAGACGCAGCATCTGTAATGACATATACCATTATGGCATATAACAATACGATTCACTCAGCAACCAACTGTACACCATTCGAGATAGTTTTCGGACAAACAGACACAGGGAACGCCTTTGATATAAATAAAGAACACCACATACTACAGAAATTGCTACAAGATCACAGAAAAAGATTAACAGTCCTGTACGAGTATATAGCAGATAGGTTGGTAGAAAATAAAGTTAAAGTAAGGAACAAGAAAGGCGGAGAGGAACCTCCCGTGATAAAACAGGGCGACGAAATTTTTATGAAAAATACTAGGACTAGGAAAGCAAAGGAGCTACCGCGATATGAAAAAGCACAAGTTATAGGGGAACCAGAAAGAAACATTGTACCCGTATTACTGAAGAAAAGGAAGACCAAGGTAGCACTAAAAAACGTCAAACGGCCTCCACAGGTGGTGCCTAATGATGCTGCTGGCCCTAGCCGTCCCAGGATTCAGCCTAAGGCTCCAAAATCTCGAGCGGAATCCGGGGATAACTCCGATGAAGATAGGAGCAGCAGTGGTGAAGATTGACAAATGGACCATATTCAAGACAGTAGATTTAGGCTCTATTAGGATACAAGTAGAAAATAACCTAAGAGAATACAGTAGATTAAAAAATATAATATATAAGCATTCGGAATTAAGACGAGAACTTTTAGGAATAAACTTGCATATAGAAACATTTATTGAATTAACTGGGGATAGGCTACATCAGATTCTACCGTCAAATAGAATCAAAATGGGAATTTTAAACCCGTTAGGGTCTTTAATTAAAATAATCTCAGGAAATTTAGATAATAATGACGCCATACAGTATAACGAGGAAATAAGTAAATTAAAACATAAGGAACATTTAATTGAACGAAAAACATCTTTAATGCAGAAAGCGTTTGACAAATTAGTTAACATATCGGACACAATAAATTTCAACGTAAACCATTTACATTATAAAACATCGCAAATAGAGACATTAATACAAAACGAAAATAAGTTGTCTAACTCCGTCCCTGTATTAAATAGCATGTATCAAATTCTCAACAACTTTCGCACCATCTATAGCGTCATACAAGATTTAGAGTCAGCAATTGCATTTAGCAAACTCCACACATTACATCATTCTATTATTAACTCTACCGAGTTATTTAATATTTTAAAAACAATAAATTACCATGAGCAACTGTTATACCCGGTAACTATGGACAATTTAGTTAAGTTAGAACGTAATATTATAGTTAAATCTTTTATTAATAATTCTATATTAGTATTCATTTTAGAAATACCACTTATTGACGAAAACACGTATATGTATTACAAGATAATCCCGATCCCTATTTTTAACCCTTTAAAAAACACAACCCTTATTATCATTCCTCAATACCCGTACCTACTAGTGAATCGATTGAAATACAAATCACTCCGAAGCCCCTGCGAACAGATCGAAGGCGACCGATTCCTCTGCTATGAAGACGCCGTGGAACAGTACCCAGGGGAAACGTGTATCGAGCAACTGATGCAACTGAAAAACAACTACACCGCATGCAAACAAACAACAGTCCAGATTGAAGAAACCAGGATACTTCGGATCTTCGAAGAAACTTGGCTCCTGTACTCTCAAAAAGACACAACGATTACCGAAAGCTGCCACACCGAGATCCATAAACAAATACTACGGGGAACATTCATAATCACTCCGAGCCCAGGTTGTGAAGTGCAGCTGGGTACCCTAACTATAAAACCACCAACCAACATGACCCTCACCAAATTATCAACGCCACCAGTACCACTACCAGAACTAAAGAAGACAGACCAAGGAGAAAAGCAGCAGCAGAAGGACCTAAGAGGAGTGGACTTCAGCGAAGTAAAAGACATTCTCACCGCAAGTGCCAGTGACTACCAACCGGACCACATTAGCTACATAATCAGTTTAGGAACTTTAATACTTTACGTATGTTTAATTAAAGGAATCATAACTTTGATCAGTGTTAAAATATATAGCAAATTGCTAAAACGGAATTTTCTGAAGGCTTCATCGTCACCCTCAGATAATTCCTCTCTTGGGGAGGGAGGAGTTAAGGGTAGTGAACCCACCCTTTTTAGATTTATCAGCAAGCCTAAGCAGGTCACTGCTGAGTCTGCTGAATAAGCATGTATTTAGTATATAAGATAGTTATTAATTAATTTTAATTCATTATTGTCTTGATATTAAGCCGTAACGCTGTTTGTCTTAAATAAAGTATTTATTTTTAACCACAAGCCTCGGACCAGTTACTTATTTCATGCGAGTCCGAAACGATAACGCAGGTCAAGCAAAGATGGCAGTTGTCAGTCTTTGGATGGGTGATCGCCTGATGTTTGAGTGGTAATATAAATGAGCGCTTCCATGCTTTGAAAGGCACGCTAAGCAATTGACAGTAGTTGTTAAAAATTAAATTAAATATTCATTCATTTCGAACCCTTAAGTCCATATCGTATAAAACATTACAAACATAAGACACATTAGTTACAATTTAAATAGGATTAAAACTACAATTACAAATAAAATTTTAAAATGCCAAAGGATTTGTAGCCAGGATATGCATGGCGTTCCACCGAGTTAGAGGTCTTCGGGCGGATTAAGAACTTGTAACAGTCGAGTTGCCCACTCACTTGCTAAAAGGGGGACAACTGTTACTCGGGTCCGCAGGAGCTACCAACCACAACCCTGCACGTGTCCCCTGGGTGGTACTAAAGAGTGCCAAACTGTAAAGGCCATATGAATTAAATAAATATCGGAGCGGCCAAAGTGCTCACAAATATCGGAGTGGTGACTGTACAGCATATACTACCATATAATAAAAAGATTGATTCAATAAAAATACACTTAGGTTAATACACTTAATCAAATAACCCGCCCTATGTCATTCAGGGCGAAAAAGTGGCCCATCACACTCGCCGCGTTGAATTGCGAATTTGGAACGGGAATGACCCGGAACGGAAGTCATGCCCTCTCAGTCCATATAATTAACACATCAGTAAATTGCAAACCCCCGACATTTTCATTTCAAAGTTCAATATCTCAACTACGGCTGAACCGGTCTTGATGAAACGTAGCTAGGAACCATCTCGATTAAGTCAGCTTACGGACATAAAACCGCATTGTAATCGGTCTATTATTCGTTTGAGCTACGATGCCACTGCTATGTCGGTACTAATGGGCGGCCGACGGATGCAAATTATGTCAAACGAAATGCGTAATATGGATATGACTACAATTGGTTTAAAAAAAAGAACATAATTGCAAAATAGTTAAAATCGCCGTCAATAGAATTTGCTAACTATGTAAACAAACCGCCATAGTGAAAGATAATTTTGAATATGGCGGTCTGTTTACATAGTTAGCAAATTCTATTGACGACCACTTTATATAATTATATTGTTGTAATAAATAATCATATTTTATTCCATATTTTCAGTCCATTCCTTTTATGTTCACTATCCACTTATATAGGGAAAATGACGTTTTCACCTCACCGGCTCGAAAAGGCTTGCTTTATCGCTCAAAATCTGCGCCCAAAAGTCCATTTTATCCGCTAGCGTGGAAAGAGTTTTTGAATTTGGAACGTGACGGTGAACGGACGGAATGAGAGGTACGTTCAGTAACTGATGGTGTTATCCCAATAATTAATGGTTATTATTTTGATAAAATAAAATTAATAATACTTATTATTTCTTAATTAAGTAGGTACATACGAAATATTAATATTTAGACTGATTTATAAGCTTTATAAGATTTATAAGTTTACCCGTGAGGTGAGTATTACCAAACCATACCTTGACTTTTTTAGTGTAGGTGAGCGTGGGGTTATTTAAAGATGCAAAATTATATATGTTACATTTAATAATTAAAAAATGCTAGATCTTAATGAGATGTAAACAAACCTTTATTGAAAATGAGTATAAGGCCCAAATTACTTCCATTACATTTACCTAATACAATTTTCCTCGCGGTGGTGAGGTGAAAAGTTGTGTGTTGCGCTCGGCAGCAAAAATGTTTGGCGTCTCGTGCCTTGAAAGCCTCGCTATGCTCAGGATTGTACTTTTGAACCATTCGCTTCGCTCATGGTTCAATTTTGCAATCCTTCGCTAGCTCGGCTTTCAATACAAGCACTTGCGCCAAACAACAACTTTGCAGCCTTGCATAACAAATAACTATTTCACATATACATATTATGTAAGAGGTGCGTATTTGATAGTGGTGACTTTACATACTGCATCATTTATTGGAACATTATCACCATCACATTTTTATCAGAATTACAAATGTAACCTAATCTAATGGGTTCTAGAGAATTACATTTTAGCTGTACCTAAAAAGTTAACGGTTTCTGAGTAACAGAAGTTCGATGAAACGAAAATTCGGCGAAACCATGCATTCGGTGAAACGTTTGTCGGTGAAATAAGGGGACACCGTGTAAGCTGGGCTGTCACAATAGATCACTTGCTGGTCGAAGCGGCATACAAAGGCCCACAATACAACAATAACAATAAGACTAAGCAGTTGTATTTTTCTTGCAGAAAGCTGTTTGGAGATTCAGAAAGAACTGTACTGCAGTGACGACCGCCGCATTGCTGAAACTCATTATCAAATCGGTAAATGTTATTCTTATATATATTTTTTTTATTGCCAAATACATTTAACGTGACATTACGTTTTTATCATATCCTCTTGTGTAACTTTATCAGTAAGTAAGTGCATGTATGTAACAATTTAACCAAAGCACCCGCTTGACAGACGAGACTTTCGATTAGAAAAAGCTTCACACAAAACAGTTCTTCCGTTTGGTACATATGATGCCACAGAGATACCAGACACGCAGATGCGCGCCATATTAAATGTATGGCCGCTACAGCTCTTTTGACGTTTGTCGACCTGTACATTTTAACATAAAAAACCCTCGTTTTAGTCTGGGGTTGTTCAATAAGAGCGAGAAGGCTCTCTTCAACGGACAAAGTAAAACCCATGAGCAAACCTCCAATGCACATGGATTGCCATCAATATTACATAAGCAGCTTTAATTTTTACGCTTGCACCTTTTGGTAAGTTTAGTGGCCGAAAAACTTTCGTGAGACATGTCTAAAATACTACTAATAAATCTAAGGTTAAACTCTCGACATAAAAGAAGAAGTGTTCGCCTGTCGTGACATTTAATACTTGAGTTTAATCGTAGATTTATTATAAGTTTAGTGGCGTTCGTTTTTACGAACATTTAATAATTTATGCTTGAAAATGAAATGCTTCCAATTTAATCTTTTTGCCCACAGGCTTAGCTAATTCGTTGGCGTCGAACTTCGAAGACGCGATAACCCACTTCAAGAACGCGGCAAACATTCTAGAGACTCGCATAAAAACGCTAGAAAACCCCGCGGCCGTGAAAGATGATGCCACCGTCAAGAAATACTCTACGGCGGACCCGTTCTACTCCGTCGAAGGGGAAATCAAGGAGTTGAAGGAGCTCTTGCCAGAAATCCAGGAGAAAATACAGGATATGATGGACTACAAGACTGAGGTAAGGCCCTGCGTGTGTTTGGAGGAGACAAGGAAAATGTTGAGAGATATGATTTTGAAAGAGAAAACACGCCTTGTTGTTGACTGCCAATCTGAAGTCTAAATTGCGTTGATTGTTATATAACTTATGTAAGTTGCATTTGATAAGTTCCATGCACAATACCAATGCCTGACTTTGGTTTGTTATTGTTTTATTAAGAATCTCATTTTTATTGGCAACTTCAATTTTTTTTACTACATTCGTTAGAGAAGGTTGTCAGCTTTGTATCATCACTTTATGGTTATCCAAATTGGAATATTATTCTTAAGTATACCAGTAATATTAACATTCCATAATTATTTGTAGTATTAAAAGTTCCTGTTAGAAAGTGCCAAATTAATAGTTCGCCTGAAATTGTGATGTAATTGAGACTGCCTTATTCAGTATTATTTTTGGATACATTTTTGTTAGGATTAATTAGTGCCTTATAACAGTCAGGCCGAGGAAGAATTCATTTTCTGTTGATGCATCAGATTCATTATCGTTTATAGGTATATAATTACTTTAAATGTTTCTGGTAATGGCAGGATAGCCAGAAAGCTCTTTCGCTTGGTTGCACCACCGGCAGTGAAGTCCTATCAATCAAATTATCTGTTGAATCCAGCCCTACTAATTATTATCATTATATCGTTGACACATTATTTCCTGTTGTTCTCAAAGCGCACAGAGATACAGCATAAAATAAAGGTATCGTTTGAAAGTACGAAACATTCCTCGGTCTAACTAAAGCCCGTCACATACTTAGCTGTAAGATACCGAAATGTGTATTATACCAAGGCATCTTACGGTATATTACGATACATTTTGCGTATTATTTCACAGAGTCCCAGCAACACAAAAATATATATTAAGTAAGATATCTTGCTATACATATATGTATTTCGGTAAGTCTGTGACGGGCTTAAGTTCTAAAAATCTCAATTTGCATTTAAATACTCATAGATTGTAATCGTTTTGTACTGATTAGATTTAAGCGGAGCATTTTTACCATGTGGCCATTTTTGTATTTTATTGATGTGGTATTGAAATAAAGTTGATCAAAATTGTGAAATGTGTGTTATTTCAGCTGCATACCCAATACATTGATGGCCATGTGTGTGAAATGTTCTATTCCAGTGACAAGCATGGCCATCGATGTCGAATCTATACTTCTATACTTATATAATAAAGAGGAAAAGTCGGTCAGGTTATAGCATTAGTCAGTTTGTTTGTCGGATTGATCGGAACCACAGATTCGATAATGGTACATTGTTTTATGAGAGGCGTAAGTGGAATATTGCGAACAAGTCTATCAGAAGCCCGACGCCAATGGCGGAGGGCTTTTGATGACTCGAGTTTACAATATTGTTACGCCCGTGTCATATACAATGTTTTTCATCACATTAGCGAGGAAATACATACAATCGCACCAATCAAACACGTTCGAAATTGACAACTTCACTTCCAGATCAGTGCGAGGGGAGCGCGCAACTTAAATTGAAAAAGATCCTGTTGCAGATGCCTTTAAGTACTCACTTCAGATGTGGTCACCGTTCCACTACACTTGGTTTCTTTGTAAGCTGCACATCTCCATAGCAGTTGCTTACTTTTTTCGTGAACAGATAAGCGGTAATATTCGTGGCCGTTTTCTAACAGAACACGCCCGCGGCCACGTTTTATAATTTGAAATTTGTCCATATTTATTATAATTAATAATGGCGTTTAAACGAACTGATTTTCAATCAACCTTATCTAGGTATTAACTGACATCTTATTATTGACATTCATAATTTTGGGGATCCTGTTGTTTTATCAAATTTATTTTGGTCAAATTTCATTTCCCAAACAAATTTTAGCAACTATTTTGTTTGCCAATGCAAACTTTGGCACAATTTTAATACGAACATTTTCATTACGTCAAATTTTCATTCAGCAAAATATTATTACGAAAAATTACATTATGGCATGTGGTCTTTTAGCAAATGATTTAATAAGGCAATAAAGCATTAGACAATCAACATTTCGTCAAGTTAATGTTATGGCAAACTATAAATAGACAAACATGACAATTGTTTGGGTTATGACATTTTACCAAAATACTATTAATAAAACGGCACCGTCCCTTAAATAAAAAAAATGCATGGTTAAGTAGGTGCCTACCGACCTACTTAACCAAGGCGTTAAATTAGGTTAGGACAGCGAAAAAAGGGGGGCTCGGGGAGTGAAGCCTCCTAGCAGTAAAAAAACAAACAATCGTAACAATGATATTATTTGGTAGGTTAGGTTAGGGTTAGCTTGTGTCCCTTAGAGCGGAAATAGGCATTGGCGGGGTGCCACGTCAACACGCTGGCGGTTAGGTTAGAATTGCGACTTCTACACAAATTAATGTTCCCTACCCACATAACAAAAAAAGTTGTTATTTTATTGTGTATCTTATACACCATTGAAATAAATGCAAATAATTTGTCATTGAAGAGTTCCTCTGCTGATTAACTGACGACGATACAAATCATTTGCCATATTTTGTTTTGGTTAAAACAAATTATGCCAACTAACATATTGGACTGAATGAAATTTGGTCAAAGTACCAGTTGGTAAACGAGATATTGCCTAAACATGAATATGCCAAACGTAAGGTTTGCGTAAGAATTATTTGTCAATTGTTAATTTGGCAAACGATTATTTGGCAAATGAAATTCTACGAAAAATGTTTTGGGAAGTGATAATTTGTCAAAATTTTTTTGGTAAAACAAAGGTAACCCATAATTTTGTCATCGCTATGAAATGGCCAGTACATAGGTACTTACGTGTAAACTCTGTGGAACATTAGGCTTTGCGTTTGACAAAACAAATGGAAATTTCATCAATAGGACTAATGGGAACCGCATATCCCAGTCGTGCTGTTAACAAAACTGATAAACAGAACTCCTCATCGACAGAACTAATGGGACAAAAAATCCCAGTAGTTCGGTCAACAGAACTACTGGGAATAAAGGAATATTTCAACCAATCACAGTACAGAGTAAGAGCAGTACCTACAGTATTTATTTATTTATTTATTTATTTATTGAAAAAAACAGGTTACATAACATTACAGTGTAAGCACCAATGCGTCATGAACCGAACAATGTTTATTTAGACGGCGAAACGGCGTGGCCCCGTTGCGTCGACATCTCGGGTGTTGGATTTGGTAGGTTGCCCCGGAACCGACGAAACACGACACCTTTCGGCCAGAAATCAGCACACGCGATGGTCTCCTGGAGCGGCCGCGGCACGCGCACTACAAAAGAGCTGAAGTGCACGTAGTGCCGGGACCGCAGCTGGTGCACCCTCAGCGAGTAGCCGGTTTTCTGGCGAACATACTGCGTCACTTCTTCAGCGGTGGCAGTGTGATGCAGGCGCGACACGTACAGCGCCTTGCTCGGTGTGGAGACCCGCAGACCACAACAAACCGGGTCTGCAGTACCACACTGACTCTTACGTGTCTTACGCTTTCTTGACACCGTTGTGAAACCCTCCTTGTCCACATTGGTGCGAGGGGTTTCCTCTTTAGGAGGATCCCGAACTTCACGCGCTTTCGAGGGCGCAGCTTTCCGGCAGGCTGGAACAGTAGGCTCACCAGAAGAAACGACGTCAGCAAAACGACGACGTGGTTTCGATGAAGCGTTGACGGGAGGCCCCGCGAGGAGGGGGCAGGGGGGCCGCGGATCAGCATGTACAGTGACATCGCTATGCGCATTGTCAGCTACACGCGAATTGACCGAGTCGGCATTTGACGCCCGGTTACTATTCTTGAAATTTGACGCCGTCGGTGACCGCGTTTCTAGGGCACCGTCGCGCAAACGGATGATTTCTTTGCGCAATACGTCAATAACGGCCTGCGATTTGTCAAATTTCTTTAGAATTTCTGCCATGCCTGCTTTAAGAGCCACAATTTCCTTCAGCAGGCAGCTCACGTCGACATGGTCTGGCGTATTGGACGGCAATCTGGAGACCTCCGTCGCCACGAACTCAGGCATGTCGTGTTCGTTCTCCCTTAGGACCTCAATGATGTCCCCGAGGGTCTTCCTTCCGGCTTCATCTTCTCTGCGATGAGGTACAAATGTGCCGACAATCCCGAGAGACTGGTACAGCACCACCTTCGCAGCGCAGATTTCGTCGACAGTAAAACGCGACGAACAGATCTGAACAGCAGTCGCCGCATCCATCTGACCTTCCAGCAGCAGCTTCTGTTGCAGAAAGGCGAGGATCCCGTTGACAATGGGCTCACTTTTATTAGGGTCACCCATTGTTTAACTAGTGGCAGCGGTCGAGCCGCGCTAATTCACAATTAAATAATTAATTAAATCATCGATGCGTCTACTTCGCTGCGCGCATCGGACACGACTCCCCCGACTGTCTCCGATGTTGTAGTATCCGATGCAGTAGAATTCTTGCGGCGCGTGGCCAAGATTTTTTTCAGCCAATAACACCAGAATTATCGTGGGGCGCGGCCAACTAGATTTGCTTAAACCAATCAAATCACACAGAAGCCCATTACTCCCTAGGGACTAAACACTCGCCATAACTCCCGGGTGCGGGGGCGCTTTGTTTCACCTATTTTTTAAAGTCCTATTATTGGAAGTCCGAAAATGTTCTTCATAAAATTTTACGCCATAATAATCGTTAGTCCTAATAATTCTTATTCCTAACGATCGTAAGTCATAACTACTCGAGGTCATAATGACAATAATAATAAATTTCTCAAATCCTAATATTGATTTTCGTAATTTTTTTCGTCATAACACTCACCTGTCCGTTTTATATAAATTCATAATGACACCAGTCATACATTTTTTAATCCTAAATTTTGTTTTCATAATATTTCTCATCATAAACGTTACTTGGCGTTATCGAAGTAAATAAACGGGTGTTTTTTTATCGCAATGTACAAGACGAGGTCACAAGACTAGCTATATAGACGCTAAGCAAGCCGCCTGTCTGTGCGGATGTAGCCTAAGGCAGGTCCGTGTAGGTACGACGACGAGCGAAGCGAGGAGGAGTGTTAGTTGTACCGCGACCCTACGCGCGCGAGCCGAGCGAGCGAAGAGAGCGTGCCGCGGCAGCGGCCGGCGAAGCGCCAGAACCGTTTTTTTATTTACTTAGCGAAAGCGTTTATTCATTAGGAAAAACAAAATTAGGAGTTGAAGTATGTTCTTAGTTGTTAGGACTAACAAAATTATGATCCATGTTCGTTATGAAGAAAATTGTTATGATTAACAAAATTATGACTTCAAGCAAGTTCTTAGTAAAGAAATTAGGAAGAAAAATTTTAGGACAACTGAAAATTATGACTTCCAATGATAGTTACAGAAAATGAGAACAAAAAAGTTAGGAGGAAAAAAAATAGTACTAGCGATGATTATGACTACAATCATCATCAGCCTATTGTATACGTCCCACTGCTGGGCACAGGCCTCCTCTCACGTATGAGGGAATTATTATTAGGTACTCCAAAAGAAAGATGGTCATAAAATATGGCTAGTGACGAAAATCCCATTCACATATCTCATAGAATGGGGTTGTCCGGGCGAAGGTATTTGCAGATGGCGCCAGCATAGGTTTTACCGTCAGTCCTACCAAAACTGTCAAATTCTTGTTTTTTTTCGGAATTTCTCTGTTTAGAGTCAAGCCGAGTCAAGCCATTTAAAAAGCCAAATCCCATAGAAAAAGGCTAGTGATTTGGTAAAACCTATGATGGCGCCATCTAGTCAAACATTGACAGTTGCCAACCCCATTACGAAGCTACAACCGTTTTAATATTGCTTGTTAGAGAGAAAACGCAAACAGTGTGTGACGTCACATTATGGGATGCTGCCGGGGTGCCGCGTCGACGGCACAGCACATTGCCGTCTATCACGTGACGTCACAATCTTCAAGCGTCATCGTTTCATATGAAGTTGCGTTTTGCGAAAAAAGGACAGAACATACCCCTTCTAGCTTTGGACACTTATAACTTCGTAATTATTTGACCTTTCGCGTTGATTTTTTCATCATTTGATTACATGTCAACGGACTACTGGAAGCTACGGTAGCCTAGCGGTTCAGGCATGCGGCTGTCAAGCGGCGGTCGAGGGTTCGAATCCCGGCTCGTACCTATGAGTTTTTCTAAACTTATGTTCGGAATATCATTTGATATTTACCGTTAGCTCTTCGGTGAAGGAAAAACATCGTGAGGAAACCTGCTTACATCCACGAAGAAATTCAAAGGTGTATGTGAAGTCCCCAACCCGCACCGGGCAAGCGTGCGGACTACTGCCAGTTCCCTCTCATCCATGAGAGGCCTGTGCCCAGCAGTGGGACGTATATAGGCTGATTTATTGATTATTATAGGCCAACAAACGTCGTCTTCACATTAGTCTGTGCGCCTACTACTAAGCGTTGGCAGCTCTCGACCGCCGACTGCGGCTGACTAACGTGTTCTTTACACAGACTTTACAGAAGTGTAATTGCCGCTTTAGCTAGCTTGCAGACGCCATATCAAATATAACGGGTGTCTCAATAAGTGTGCACTAATAATACTTAATTTAAGGGTGGAGTGTTAGGAAGAACTGCGGCCTCACAGCGCGTGAGGCAAACGAGCGTAGCGCCACAAACGATTCGCCGGCCGCTGCCGCGGCACGTTCGCTTCGCTTTGCACGCTCGCCTCGCGCGCTATTAGTGCGTCGTGCCTACTGGATGCTTTCACTATAGTAGCAAACCAAGTATAAGCAAACCTTGTTTCAGTAAGATTCTATACTGAACTAGATGTTGTCAAGGAATTTGCAACACCGAAAGCTCATCTCATACAATGGGCGTCATGGCTAAAATTCTGTTACTTTATAGACCCGAAGATTTGCATTTGTTGCTGCAATACCAGTATGAGTTAAGTTAACAAAGTCTATACGCTACGCGATTTCAGTCGATTTCTGTACTCATAGATTAGGATTTTGTAAAGGTTTTGCATAAACAAAACCTAATCGAGTTCAGTTCTTACTTTGACAGTAAATATAGGCTTTTCAAAGTCGCGCCCCGTCCATTGCCACTTAGTTCAGCGATGCGGAGAGCTGTATCGGTTACCTTGGTTCTGTTCCGGATAGTCTCATTTCTGATGCGATCACGCAGACCAACCTCCGGCAATGCCCTCTCCATTGCCATTTCAAACAATTTTACAAGGCACTGACTACATTTCATTTTTGCAATTTGCAGACTAACGCTAGGTATTTTTTTTTGAAGTGATAAGCGGCGCTGTGTAGTTTTGTGATGGGGAAAAAATATTAAACTCGTAACAGGTCACATGACGGTAAAATGTCGTGACCTGATCGACAGATTGAAAATTCGTAGGGGACAGATTTTTGACTTTCGAGCGCTCGAATCTTGCACTCGAAAACTGACAAAAATTATGAAATGCTATTTTAAAATATCGATAGAAAATTGAAAAACGATTGGTATTGACCACTCGTATTCAATTCTACTGGTAGAAATAGGTGAAATAGGCAGGGTGCCGGAGTGGAAGGGTTGATTCACCAAACACAGTATACAGGTTAACAGATGTAATGTCTCCCAGCTTATACACTCTCATCTCCCCTTGCTGATATGAGTGTCTGCCTATCGCAGTACGTGCTTGCCATTTTGACACTAAAAACGTATTTACTTTCGTTGGATTTTCGAGCGCTCGAAAGTCAAAAATCGGTCCCCTGATCGAAAAACTGTTACAATGTCATTGAATTTTCACTTCTGCCGGCACTCCCGGAGTGCAACCCGGTCTTTTTTAAATAATTATTTACTTTTGCTGTTGTCAACTAACGATTTCACTTGCACATATTGTTTCACAGACCAAAAAGCGGCTCACGGAAACGCTGTTCTCCTCAAACGGCGCGGGTTCCCAGACCAACGGGAACGGGGCGGGCTCCAGCTCCGACGCCAAGCCGAAGGCCGCGTCAGACATCTCGCATCTCATCAAGAGGAAGAGAAAGTCCAGCGAGGGCGACGAGGCATCGTCCGCTAAAAGGGTCAACACGTAGACGGCATGGCTGAATTCTCACATTTTCTACTCTAAATTCGTGTGGGAATTTGTTATAGCCCCTTTGTAAGCGTGGCAGTCCAAATCAAAAGAGGCCTTATTGCTTCGCCGCAGATTCGCTTTTGTTTTTGCAACGTCAATCATTGTGAGTTCTGGAACTAAGACTGATGCCCGTGTCGAAACCTCAGAAATAAAGGTACCTAAATTAATATCGCCGTAGACTTGTCAAAATGATAATTTAAACGTCAATTATGACGCAAGTACCGCCTTAAAGTCCCTTTTGATATGGATATCCACTAGGGTTGGGTATGTAAAAACGCGTTTCAAAATATGTCCATCAGCTACATTCTAATATAGTGGGCCAACGAACGGCTACATGTCATGGCTCCACTTTACAATGGGCAATGTACGGTTAAAAAGACATTGTCGCGATCATGGCTTGCTGTCTGCACAATCGTGAATATCCATTTATTCTTCCTCGTCGCTAACTGCCGAAAATCGCGACCACACAAGCTGGGAACAAACTATCGGACGCGGCAGATAAATGTGCACATTCGAACGGGATCTAGCGCGCCCAATTTCTGTCGGACGTCGGAACGCTCAAGGTTACATCCACGGCTACGTCCGATAGTTCACAATTCAGTGTATATTCATTACTAGTGTTCGGAGTTTCGGTGGCTAATTTCACACAGTGGATAATGGAGTCGTTTTTATGATTAACTTTTTAAGATTTGAATAAATAAACCATCCATTTACCGAAATGTATAATCGGCGGCAGGTACAAACATTATACTGTCCCGACTGTTTAGGTGACATGTTTGTACGTGTGTAATAAGTAAAAATAAATAACTTTATTAAACAATGTTTGCCTACATATTTGTGTTATTAGTGGTCCTGTGTGTGCATAGCATTACCTAATTATACGTAGGTAATGCTCGCAAGATAATTTATAAGTAGTAGTATGCAAAATTAATCATTTAATCGTTATTCGTTTAGTCAAAAAATGTTAGGCGACTCCATTTACCTCTGTGAAATTTGCCACCGAAACTCCGAACACTATTCATTATGTAGATACTATAAGTCGCGGCCGTGAGCCGCGTCCGTCAGCCGCGTCCGATAATTTTCATCACACTTGCTCGTCAACGGCGTTTTTACTTGCGTGCGTACAGAGCAGTTATAGCCGTTTTACCTCCCACGGGATGTTAATAAGTTTAGTTTTAAAATATAGAACCCACTCATACTTCACTTCGGACTGAGGATGTTTCCAATCAGCCAAGGTGTATTTCATATCTTCAAAAGTTTGCTACAACCAACTTTTAATATGTATAAAACATATCTTTATATTAAATTTGACTGCAATTTAATGTTTAATATGTAGTTAAGTGTCTATGTAAAACGTTTTAAGTGTTTTTAAATCGTGGCTGTATACCGAAGGGTCTTTGCCATACGCGCCTCACGTCAAATTCAACAAAATGGACGACTGACATGTTGCAGTTTTTGTTACGATTTGCATTAATTTCTTCTAAAATGTATTTGTTTCTTCGCAAATGTGATGAAAAACATTGTGTATAACACGGGGGCGTAAGAATATTGCAAACTCGAGTCATCAAAAGCCCTGATAGACTCCTGTTCGCAATATTCCACTTACGCCCCTCGTTAAACAATCTACTATTGTTGCCAGCTTTACGGTCTGTCTCCAAAGGGCCATGTCTAATAGGCCGTCTGGACCGCAAGTTGTACAGTCAGCGCCATATAGTTAGTAGCAGCCTAGGTAGCCAAATATTTCGGTACACGTCCTTATTACTGTAAGAGTAAGGATGTGTTACGAAATATTTGGCTACTCTGGCTGCTAATACTAACTATATGACGCTGACTAAACTGCCGCCTTCTTTGACGGTGTCCGACCAGCAAGTCGGTGCCCTACCCCGGGCTCTCCTACCATCTATTTGGCCTAGAATTATTAACTTCTCCAGACCCCGTATCATTCTCGGCCTTATCACTCGATAAGCGACAAGATAGGAGCGTCGTCTCGTTCTATCGAACGTTGTCACGGACGCTCTATCCTGTCACTTATCGTGTGATAAGGCCGACCATGAGACGGGGTCAGATCATGCTTTGTTGACCGCATAAATGTACGAAGAAGCTGAAGCTTTTATGCATTAGGTACTCATTTAAGAATATTCAGGCGATATTTGCGCACCATCAACGGCATGCATTCCTTTGACGTGACGCACAATTACAGGCAATGATGGCCTCTCATAGACAATTACATTCTACACACAATCGTGCGTCTGTAATCGACCATCATGGCCTATTGTGATGTGGAGCCCTCACGGTGTGAAATGGGTAGCTATCACATAAATGCCTCGAGTTTGTCGGCCGCCTGTACACTTTACGGCGTGAATCTAGATAGCGTTTAATGTTCCTTTTAGAGTTTACGCATATCTACTTTTTGCGGCGATACAAAACTGTATCGCAACACTAGCCATAGAAGACCCGTTATAGGGCAGACAGTAGGTACGTCTAGCACAACTTGCTGACAAGTCGCTTCGCGCGCGACTGAGCGTCTCCTGTCTCACTCGCACTGTGCAAATTAGAAAGAGGAGGGTAGATCTTTCTCGACTCGCGTCGCGGCGCGGCGTCTGTTGTGCTAGACTCACAGTATCACGTTTCTGTCGCTTCAATAGGTCTCCGTGTGTAATCCCTTACTATCTGATTATCCGATAGTCAGATATTTTGTTATCCGTATCTGACAGTATCTGTGAACCAGTGCCGTAGCAATCAACTTAGCATTTTTAACGCCGTACACGGATATATTGAAGGCAAATGTTTCAAAAAAATAATATTAACTTGCCTCGAAAATGCTCGCGATAAAGACCTCGATTACTTTCTATTGAATTATTGCTGTTATCAATGATTGAATTTGATTGAAATAAATGTTTGTTTGTAAACTTTAATTATTAAAAAAAACCGCTGAATAAATTGTAGGTTATATTATTAGGAAGTAGAATAAAGCCAATATTTGGTTACTTAATAACTAGCTTATTTAGATTATTAGTAGATATATGTTATACAAACTAAGCTGTTACGAGGTGTTTTGTAAGATGTCATTCGTAGCTAACTGCTTTTCATCCGATTTAAATCTTAAACCCGCACTAGACCAGCGTGGGGACTACTGCCACCCATGAGAGATCTGTGCCCAGCAGTGGGAGGTATATAGGCTGTTTTTTTTTAAATCCTTAATCGTAACAATAGTGTAATTGTTCGCATGATTATTGCCCTCGCCTTCGACTCGTGTGACAAATCCCTATGTTCTGCGGCCCTCTTGTACTTGATCTACTATTTGTTGCGGTTATGAAATCAGAAATAATGTTTCGAAAAAAAAACAAAGTAGGTAGTATCGAATTTTTTTCAATGTTAAAGCCGTAAGTTGACAAAAATTTCGATAAAAATCGTTTGAATAATTTTCGTTCATTGTAACTTGTAGATTATCAGTATCACATTTCCTAGGTTATGTTTTATGTTGAAAACTTAACTTTAAGATCGATTTTTAATAAACTAGACTTTGAAAACTTCGTTGTTTTATCTACCTGACGTTTTTGCGACCATTATAAAATAAAAATGAATAATTAAATGCTCGAATGTACTATTAAAATTTACTAACATTTCTAAATTAAGACGATTTTATATGTCGGTTAAGACTGTTTCTCAATACTCCATGATTGATTACAGATACTGTACAACAGTTTCAATGCAGAAAACGTTCTCGTATGTCCTCTAAAGCACAGAATAAATAATAGTACTACGTACTTACACAAGGTTCTCTGTTAACAAAACCTGTGTATAGGTATGCCGAACGAGCCTAAACGTAGCCATCCCTTTCTATCACATGCAACGAGCTAAGATAGAACGCGGGCGTGTCGTAACAGCGCTAACATACCGGCTGGGCGGTAGGCAAGTGGAACTTGAACCCTGCAAAGTAGGTAATAAAACTCGCTAACCATTTGTTGTACCATGTAAGCACAATGTAAGGGCCAGCGCTCACTGATGGCGTGGCACGGCATGTCACGGCGTTCCGTGGCATCCTGCTTGAAACTCTTGAAAGCCCAGCCTCTCTGCAGCTGCACCCATTAACCAAAATGACCGCTGCACAAGTTTCGACCTTATTTCAACAATCTTACCAATCATAATTCCTCAACACAAAGTGACCCATACGTGACGTGCAATGGCGCGCTGCGGCAACCCGTGGAATGAAACGGCATGACACGTCATGCCGCAGCATCCTGCGGCGCATCGCATCATGCCGCAACATCCCGCGGCACGTCGCGTCATTTCGCGGCATCGTGGTATCGAAATAAAGTAACATAAGTTCTAATCTCATTGAAATAAGATTCAAAATAACTTGATTTGTAATAAAATCGTTTGCCATGACACGCCGTGCCCTGCGGGCCCTAAATGGCCCTTAACTTTTCGTTTGCCTTGTTCCGGTCTGGATCCGTCCAGAACGGTTCGAACTGACAACTGAAACCTCAAGGTCATGATTTAATCGATTTTTTTGGACATTGGCATAAGTACGAGATGTTAAGGCGCCGTAGGTTCAGCGAAGTTAAGCGAACAGTGTTTTTGATACAATATAATGCGTCTGTTTATATTAATATGGTTTAAAAAAAATATGGATAGTAATTTTGAGGCTTTTCTGCAGGGAAATCAGTGTTTAGAAACATGATTAAGCATTTTTCGCTCGATAGAAAAAAATCACGAACATAGGTCTAAAAGGGTCTAAAATACACTTAAAATATTTGTTACAAATTACGAACAAAAGCTAAAAATAGGGAAATCAGTGTTTACCGTAAAACGTGCCTACTTTGCTCCCCACTAGGTAAATGTGCTCCAATTTTGTATTTAGTTTCATGCCCTTATAAGTCGATGTCTATGGTTAATACAGCAACATTTCCAAACGTATTTGTTATACTGGGCAATCAAGTGGCAACAGTGAAAGTCAAAGTTTCGTTCCGCTATTTCCTCTTTCTGTCAGACGACGCACAGTGCCGCTACGAAAATTTGTTAAAAAAAATACGGGAAAAAGCTACTTCCATTCCATCTCAGCAAGTTGTCATCGATTGGCGATAAATATGTTTTGAAGTGTTCTTGTATTTAATAGGCTACTCATTGTTTACAGTATTTCTAGTAGTTTCAAATTCTTTCGAGGCTTAACCTCAAATTCTTTTTCAAGTACCTACTTTGCACCACGTGTTGGGGTAACTTTGATCCTGGACATAGTTACCTCATGAAGTTAATTATGTTTATAAATAGTAAAAGATTGTGGCATTTTTAACTAAATAGTATTAGAATAATATCATATTTTGTATTTACAGTTGACTCATAAAGTTTTCATTATAAAAATTTACGAAAATGGTAGTTTTTTTTTCCACAGCCACTTCAAAACGTGTTCGTCGCAGAATTAATATAGTGATAGGAGATAGAGTTCCTATGCGGAAGGTGTTAACATGTCTACTCACCACTCCTCTTCTGATCTGGCTTCACTGGGCGACTATAGATAATGAACCGGAAACTAGTACCTGGAACGCTCTAGCCAAAAAACCTCATAATCATCGTTAAAAAAAATTGATTGTTTTATATATATCCTAGTTCTGTATTTTAGAAGACTGTTTTGGGTTCTTGTTGGTTTTTGTCTGAGTGAAACAATACCAATACTGAACAATTTCGTAATTATAATAAAAATAAAACACTTCAACTAAATGTCCGTTTTTTTTTGTTCCTAATATTTTTTAGTTTTTTTGTTTTTCTTCAAATTTACACAAAAATGGGCAGGTATGATTATAAATTGTGCATTGTTTGATTGACGACGGTGTAAAACTGCGCCAAACACTTAAAAGTATTAATTTTGGGACAAGTTAAATTCAGAGGCAAAGTTACCCAAACACTGTATAACATTGCTCCTAAATGTATGTTTTTATATATATATGTAACGTGAATGCGGCTTTATAAGAGCATTCTAATACGATAGTAGGGATAATCTACTTTTAAATTATGTATATAACGACATATCATTTTATAATAATTTTCCGAAAAAAACGAAATTTCCGAAATTTGGAGCAAATTTTGGTGCAAAGTAGGCACGTTTTACGGTACTTTTTTATTTATTTAAACGGTCAAAAAATTAAAATTAAAAAACATGATTTCCGCACTTCCGAGCACGCACTTCCATCTCGCTCACGCTTATGCTCAGTGAGAGGGAGAGAAGACCATGAACCTACGGCGCCTTAAGGAAGAAGTTCTTTCATATTTGACGTAGATACATATAGTAAGTATATGTATATATGCCACCTGAATATGAGTTGTTGTAAACTTTCTGCGTTGCCCTACTGTTCTTCAACTTGGTTTAGCATTAGCACCTAATACTCAACAATTTCTATGGAACTACACCCTACCTTAGTCTTGGCTTGTTGGAATAAAGAAGACGATATTTGATTTAGGTATATTTTTTTAATATTAAACTTTTACTACAGCCTTACCAGTATTCTCGCCCGCTAACATTCCTACAAAAGCATCGTAGATGTTGTCGAAGCCCTCAGTGATGTGCTCTCCGCTCTTCAGTTGGCCTGATTTCGACCACTTTATCAGTTCCGCGAATGCTTCTGACCAACGGCTGCTCCATCGCCATACGATTAAACCTTCTACTCTCAGCTGACGGCTTACAATACTCGGTTGAACAATTGATGCTTTAGGATATTCAGTCTCGTTATACGCACTTATGCTTCCACAGATGGCAACTCTTCCGAATACATTCATTTGAGCCATGATTTTGCTACTAATTTCGCCGCCTACGTTATCGAAATAACAATCCACTCCGTTCGGCGCAGCTTCCTTTAGAGCGGCGGCGACGTCCACCGTTTTATAATTCAAAGCTTTATCAAAACCCAACTCTTTCTCGAGCCATTGGCACTTGTTGTCGGAGCCTGCGAAGCCGATAACTTTGCAGCCTTTGATCTTGGCGATCTGCCCCACGATGGAGCCCACAGCTCCGGCAGCGCCAGTAACCACCACCGTCTCGCCGGATTTAGGCTGGCACAGCTCCAGGAATCCGAAGTACGCCGTCGCTCCCGGCATGCCAATAGTTCCAACCCCTAAAGAATTTGGCAGGCCTTTTAAGTCGGGAAGTTTATAGGGTTTGTTGTTGGGTGGTGCCTCTTCGTTTTTTGCTGCACTTATGATGCTGTAGTCGCACCAGCCGTTGTGAGTAACAACTCTAGATCCTTCTGGGAATCTTGGGTCTTTGGATTCAATCACTAAACCAACTTGGAATCCGAAGGTGTCGTAGGGTGCTTTACAGTTGACGTCATAGGCACGCTGGTATGGGTCGACGCTGACCCACTCGGTCTTCAAGAGGGCTTCTCCGTTTTTGATGGGTGGCAACTCAGTCTCCACGATATCGTAGTCATCTCGTTTGGGGACTCCATGGAAGTTTCTCTTCACGACATATTTCCTTTGCTTCACCATTTCGAACACCTGTCTATAACTCACCAAATTCAACTGATGTGGTATCAAATAACGCTATGACATAAATACTAAAAGGACAGATAAGGTAGTAGATATCGAAGTACGATACTTACACAGTATCTACTTAATCTAATTGCCGATTCATGGTATAATGTTCAACGATAATCCGATTTTTCCTGGTGAAATCATAATGTTCATCAATCATGATCATAACCATTACATTACAACATTATAATAAAGGCGATTCCAGGAACGACTAGGTCGATGGCTAAATAAAATAATGAAGTAAAATTCGATGACTTGATTGATGCTGTAAAAGGGAAAGGGGCACATAGATTCAATGGAATTTAAAATTGATCGAAACATATATGAAGGTTCCTTAATACACACAGACAAGGTGCTTACGCAACCGTCGACGCTGTCTATAATATCTTCTACGTGCTCCACATTAAAGTCTGTCCAGTTGTCAGGTGCTTCGGCTACTTCCTCCCAATTTTGGTCGTGACGCTGGTGGTAGTCCCCGGAGAAATGTATAATTTATATTTACACAACAGTCTTGCTTTAAGTAAATTTGGTATTTTTTGTGGAGTGAGCGGACATCCCCCAAAAACACAAGTGTTCATTTTCAGGCGTTCTTACTAATACACTGTTCATTTTACTTGTTCTTTTTTAACTTTCTTCTGAATGAATAGATACTGGCACTTTACAATAAATAGTATTTGAAAAAGAAAACCGCTGTCGCGAAAGTATCGTTGCGTTAAAAATCAAAATTCAAATTCATAATTCGAATGCGTTGCCATGCTCCACGTTAACGAATGACAATACTTTGACAATATAAATAATCTGGCATGGCATTGTCTGCGAACTGACAATCTTTGCTGACAATGACTGTTGCATCAACGTAGGTACATTAAAAAGTTTTAATATGAACTATTAAGTGATATTTGTTGTTTTTTTTTTCTACCTATTCAACGTTTGATATAGGGTGTGGACATTTGTTCCAAATACGTGAAATAATTCACAGTTTGACCACTAGGAAACTTAATTCCTCGTAGCCAAACCAGTTTGCCAAACCAGTTTGGCAAATCAGTTTGGCCAGGAGGAAAAAGGGGATTTTTTTGGACATTGGCATAAGTACGAGATGTTAAGGAAGAAGTTCTTTCATATTTGACGTAGATACATATACTATGTATTTGACGACCTCTGTGGCCTAGTTGGTAGTGACCCTGCCTACGAAACCGGAGGTCCCCATGTTCGAATCCCGGTAAGGGCATTTATTTGTGTGATGAGCATGAATATTTGTTCCTGAGTCATGGATGTTTTCTATGTATTTAAGTATTTATTTATTTATTTAAGTATGTATATCGTCGACTAGTACCCATAGTACAAGCTTCGCTTAGTTTGGGACTAGATCGATTTGAAGATTGTCCCCAAATATTTATTTATTATTTGTTTATATATGCCACCTGAATATGAGTTGTTGTAAACCTTCTGCGTTACCCTACTGTTCTTCAACTTGGTTTAGCGTTAGTGAGCATTAGCACCTAATACTCAACAATTTCTATGGAACTACACCCTACCTTAGTCTTGGCTTGGTTGAATAAAGAAGACGATATTTGATTTAGGTATATTTTTTTAATATTAAACTTTAACTATAGCCTTACCAGTATTCTCGCTCGCTAACATATCTACAAAAGCATCGTAGATGCAGTCGAAGCCCTCAGTGATGTGCTCTCCGCTCTTCAGTTTGGCTGATTTCGACCACTTTATCAGTTCCGCGAATGCTTCTGACCAAACGGCTGCTCCATCGCCCTGTGATGAATCCTTCTACTCTCAGCTGATGACCTACAATACTCGGTTAAACAATTGATGCTTTAGGATATTCAGTCTCGTTATACGCACTTACGCTTCCACAGATGGCAACTCTTCCGGATACATATTCATTTGAGCCATGATTTTGCTACTAATTTCGCCGCCTACGTTATCGAAATAACAGTCCACTCCGTTTGGTGCAGCTTCCTTTAGAGCGGCAACGACGTCCACCGTTTTATAATTCAAAGCTTTATCATAAGTATCATAACCCAACTCTTTCTCGAGCCATTGACACTTGTCGTCGGAGCCTGCGAAGCCGATAACTTTGCAGCCTTTGATCTTGGCGATCTGCCCCACGATGGAGCCTACAGCTCCGGCAGCGCCAGTCACTACCATCGTCTCGCCGGATTTAGGCTGACACAGCTCCAGGAATCCGAAGTACGCTGTCGCTCCCGGGAACCAACGTGCATACATGGCAGGTAAATCGACGGAGACCGCCCTGCACAACCTAGCGGTCGGGGTGGAAAGAGCGCTAGATACAAAGCAGTATGCACTAGGCTGCTTCTTCGACGTAGAGGGAGCCTTTGACAAGGCAACCTTTGCGGCTGTGGAGAACAGTCTAGATAGAGAAGGGATCGATCGAGCAGTAGCGAGATGGATAGGGAGAATGCTAAAAGATCGAGACATAACAGCGGAACTGGGAGGAGTCACAAAAAGAATAAGTCCAAGATGAGGATTCCCGCAGGGTGGTTGCCTATCCCCCCTGATGTGGTGCCTACTACTGGACTCATTAGTGAAGACGGTCAACAGGGGAGGTGTGTACATGTGGGCCTATTCTGATGACGGAGTGCCCAGGTGTCACGGTGGCGTGGGTGCCGGGGCATCAGGGGATTGCGGGAAATGAGAGGGCAGATGAGCTGGCTAGGGAGGGAGCGGGAAGAGAGTTTATAGGCCCAGAACCGGTCCTTCCCTTCTCGGCTCAAGTCACAAAGGGGGTCATAGAAAGGCTAAGAGAGCAGGAAGGAGAAAGAGAATGGAGGGAAGCATCTGGATGTAGACAGACAAAGATGATGATAGGAGGTATGGATCACAGAAGAACCAGGTATCTGCTGAAACTGGGTAAAAGTAATCTGAGAATGTTGACAGGTATTATAACTGGTCATAACACTCTAAATAGACACTTAAGGATACTAGGTTTGTTTTTTTGAGGGTTAATAAGGGGTTTCGCAAATTTTTTTTGGATTGTATGGAACGTGTGGAGTATCATTCGAAAGCTCGTAAAATTTTGAGACGGTATACAAATTTTGAGTTCTTTTTACGATAGCTCTTACGAGGTAGTGTAAAATATGACCAAAGTAACTTTTTTTCATACAGTGCTGTCCCCAGCTCTACTTCAAAAACTATAGCCAACTAGGACTTGGAAATATTGGAGAATTCTTGCATTCTTTAACCCTTATAGTTTCGCCATGTCCACGCCATGTCAGTCTGTCCGTCCGTCTGTCCGTCCTCGGCTTAGCTCAGTAACCATTAACCGGTAAATCAGTAGGAAGGTAAATAGTTCATCCACTACCAAAATTAACCAAAGTACTTTTAAAATTTATGAAACAGTTGACATTTAATTTCGGAAACAAAAATACAGGCTTCACCATGCACATGAAATTGTATCAAAAATAACAAATAAAAAAATGTGTGATTAGGTGATTTTATTTCAAAAACCTACACGTGGTCTGAAACATTTTTGCGTCTATCCCATGGTTGTTGTTGTCACACAAGAGATCAATGTGGCTTGACATTTCGTATTTCATGGCAGTGACCCAGGACGAGTGCGCGCAAGTCGCTTAACAAAATGATACGTATCATACGATATTCAAAAGTGATGCAAAATATCAAGCCTTAGCCCCTGCTGGTCTGGAGGTCGGCCGACCTCCAGGCCAGCTGGGAGCTTCAGATACAGACGCGTGCAGTTTTTGTGGTTTTATACTTCAGTATCCCTCGACGGCTTAATAGACGAAGTTGCGCATTTCAACGCTGCGCACATCGTCTTCCTCGCTGCTCCAGATAGTCTCGACCTGAAACCAAATAGAACACAATTTTTAGGGTTCCCTAGCCTACCCTAAAACCTAAACCTTATAGTTTCGCCATGTCCGTCTGTCCGTCGCAAAGATTTTTGAGGAGTTTCACGACGTATCTACTGCTGGCCATCAAGGAGTAGAGAGGACGATTTGCCGAATCCAGAACAGATAGGTACTGTTTTACAGGTTTACGGAAAACCGTTACCAGAAACATTGAGTCGAGTGCCAAAAGTTGAAAATATCCACTCAGAAACCGGCCGGACTCTTACAAACTCCCGTATTGCAGCAAAGAGGTGAAGTAATCTCTATTCGGCCCCTTGCCAAAAGTTGCCAACGGAGAGACGTGGATTCTAATTCCGGCTGACGAAGACACCGCTACTAGGTGGATAGAACTGTACCCCCTTCAGGACGCAATTGTGGAGGTGTGAGCGTCATGTCTCATCATCACATCAACGACTATTTCCTCAGGTATGGGCTCCCTCGCCGTGTTATTTCTGATCACGGTCCAGTTTGTAGCCTTGCTCCGTATTTAAGAAATTTAATTGACAAGATCGTTGTTATTTATGATAGGACGGAAAACGCACAACTGATCTAAACACGTCACTGACGAAAAATTCTAACCAGCTCCTTAGTATAAAGTAGATGATCTAGTTCTAGTGAACTGAGGCCCTACAAAAAAGTTAATGCCTAAAAGGGATGGGCCGTACCTACTGCATTTCTGAGCAATTGTCTCTAACTACATATTCCTATAAGATGTCACACGTGGGTGATGCTGATGGCACAAGTGTTGGAACAGTCCACATATCATTTTTAATCCGTTTTGTCAGGCTTTGTGCAGGGTCAAACTCCTCTACCCGTTCAACTTCGACGCCCTCGAGGACGTCCACCTACAGTTCACAAGGTTAATACTGCCGATGCCAAGCCACATACGGGACGTTCATCTAGCTTGGAGGGGGGGGGGATGTATAATAGAGCGTTAGAGGAATAAGCTAAAGACTTGCATCATACCGCTGTGTTCTATTTTAATTATTTAAGTACGTTCTCCTTCTCATGCTGTGAAAAGTTTTAAAGTTAATTAAAGTGTATATATATATATATATAGAATCCGATGCTGTGTTTCAATTAAAGACTATCGAAAATAATAACAGGTAGGTACGCGCCCGTTTCATAATGTAATTTTTGTCCAGAACGAATCCATACGCTGAAAGCATCCCTGTTTAGACTGTACATTCATGTCGTTCTAGATACTTTATTGTCGTTGGGGTTTGTGGCATTATTACGCCGTGAATCCATCGCATTTGGATTACCGGACCGTTATAAAAGTGATTTTCTTCCAGAAGCATACGCTGAAAGCGTCACTGTTTAGACGCTCCAAGCCGACGGGGCCTATATCCTATATTATGTTGTTCTCATCGAAAATAAAGCTTATGGCATTATTACGCTCGTTACCTGAAAACGCCTACGCTCGTCTCCCGCGAACTCGCGCCGCTCCCAGCGCGCGCGCACCTCACGCACGATCTCCAGACAGATGCGTGCTTCCATCACTGACAACATACAAAGCAAATGAAGGGCTGTATAGACAGCTTAGTCACGCTTAGTGTTTATATTCGTGTTTATGTTGGACATAATGCATATGTATGGGCGACGCCAGCCGTCCGATCGCGATTTCAGCTCGTCTCCTGAGGGGCTACCGCGAAGTGAAAACGAACTTCGTTCGTGTATCTCCGTCTCTGCCGCGCGAACTAGCAAGTGTAACAGAGAGGGAGATACACGAACAAAATTAGTTTTCGATTCGCGGTAGGGCCTCTGCATAGTTCTATCCCTGTCTCGCTCTATCTTATAACTTCGTACTGCTCATGCCGTCTGCCGCGCTATCGCTAGCACATATGGCTAGAGTAAGCTTATATTACTTTATGATCGTCCAAAAAAATAGATGAAAACGTGGTTTTGAATAGTAGCACGCGCGCCTTTCCTCATTGCGTCGGTACGGTACACATTGAGACACTACCTAGGTGCCGGTGTAGGTACATTACGCTGATGTAGCCTAGCTTTACAAAATTCAAATTGGTATGACGTCTCTTCCTGTAACCTACGCTTCTCACCAACCGGGCCTGACCGGGGCATGCCTGAGCTTACAAGATGCCAAAGGATTTTAAACCATCAATACAGACGTTACATTCCATATTTGAATTGACTTGTGACCGCAGTTGCGAACTCGTCGTTGACCGGTGTGCTCGGCAGCACATTTGAACGGCTCCGTTCAATTATTCTTACACGATCTGCTGCCGCCGGGTGCCCGAACATACGTTGCGATACGCGTAGCGACTCGGTCCGGCCCAATCCGTGAGTAAATAAACAATTTACTAACAAAACAAGAATGAGAAGCCAGTAATGAACAGGAGGCTGACGTGCTGGCTATCGATGATCGCCATAGTGTACACGAGGGCCGTAACAGTGGGGAGTTGACGCAGCACCAGCCCCCGCATCGTCACCCCCAGCCATGGCAGGAACAGGTATTCGCTCAGCGGTGAACTCTGTAAACAACCACAGAAACTTGAGCCTAGCATTCACAGGCGCGAACATTCGCTATGAAGATTCCATTGACAAATCCACGTGTGCATGCGCTATGGCAACGGGTTTTCGAAGAGCCTATGACGAGCCGTGAATACTTAAAAGGGCTCGTGATAGCCGTGTAGTGTCTGGGTTAGGATGGCGGCGCGACACACGGCTCGAGATCTGTCGTGACTATGATTTAGAAGGTTAGGAGCAGATTGACGTATTGCTAGATGACCGTCATAGTGTATGTAGTGTTTACAGTGCCAGCCGCATCGTCAAAGCGGTGAACTCTGAAACTGACCACGGGAACTAAGGTCAGGAGCTTGAATTATAGATCATTAGCCGCAACAGAAGTATTTACATTACATGCTACCTATTTACATAAGTTTGTGTCTCTAAAATTAGCTTCGCCTCCCCCGTCGTTCGAAGTTAAAGTGTTTCACTATTAGGTCAGTCAGCAGGTATTTTTGCCCTACAAAAGGTGGTGTAGAGAATGTTTTAATTTATATTGCTTTAGTATATGCTAGTCATAAAAAAATTAAGTTTTCGACCTCGAGGGGTCACAGCGTTTGCCGCCATCTTAAATTGAAGGGGCCAAAATTGGTTCTTTTTTACATAATGCTTTAAGAGTTTACTTTATGACAAAAATGTCTATGAGAAGTATAAAGACAATAAAATTTAAATAAGTTTTTGTCTTTGTATTTATTTTGTACCTAGTTACGTTTAATAGATACAAAGTTACACGAGGTAGAAAATTTTATATTTTCGGAAAATTATCTGTATTGTTGTGATTGATTTTTTTAAAACGAATTGTTTTTAAATTAAACCGTTTTGAGGTTCCCGGTAGGTTAACGGCGGCGATAACTTCATTATCCACGTGAGTGAGTTAAGCTGTGGCCCAGTATTTGGTCCTTACCTCTTACCCATTTGTGATGACTCATCATATCAGCCGAAAGACGTCCACTGCTGGACATAGGCCTCCCCCAAAGAGTGCTAATGTGACCGGTCCTGCGCCACCCGCATCCAGTGGACTCCCGCAACCTTTAAATTACCAGTGAGGCTATCACAACTGACGCCGCGCCGCAACGCGAGTCGAGAAAGATCTACCCTCCTCTTTCTAATTTGCAAAGTGCGAGTGAGACACGCGTCGCGAGCGAGACTTGTCAAAAAGTTGTGCTAGACGTACAGGTCATCAGTCCACCTTGTGGGGGGCCTACCTACGCCGCGCCTTCCGGTACGCGGTCGCCACTCGAGAACCTTTCCGCTCCAACGGCCATCGGTTCTACGTGCTATGTGCCCTGCCCACTGCCACTTAAGTTTAGGGATTCGGAGGGCTATATCGGTTACCTTGGTTCTGCTGCGGCCTCATATCTGATGCGATCACGCAGAGAAACTCCCAACATGGCCCTCTCCATTGCCCTTTGGGTGACTTTGAGCCTTTTTATGAGGCCCATAGTAAGCGACCACGTTTCACTGCCATATGACATCACTGGCAACACCGACTGGTCAAAGAATCTCGTCTTGAGTGAGACACTGCGGAATATTGGACGAAAAGATGTGCCTTAGCTTCCCGAAAATCCCGAACGCTGCCCAGCCGAGTCGGATTCGACGATTGACCTCTTTCTCGAAGTTGGACCTACCTAACTGGATCGTCTGTCCTAGGTATACATAATCGTCTACAACTTCGAGCGTAAAGTGTCCGATTGTAATGGGAGTTGGTACGACATGAGCATTTGACATGATCTACGTCTTATCCATGTTCATTCTTAGACCAACTCGCTCGGATGCTTTACTGAGGTCATCGAGCATCGTACTTAAGTCCTCCATGGTCTCAGCCAAGACTACTATATCGTCAGCAAACCGAAGGTGAGTGAGGACTAACTTCTATAAATACCTATACTCACAAACGGATGTCACAGAAAGATGAAATTTGGTAGGTTTCAATATTAAAATTGTTGCATAAATGCCATAATACGAATATCCTGCTACGATTCCCTATGGCGGAGCACACGTAACATTGCTTGGCCTAGAATGTGTTGAGGTAAATTTAACTGCAGTTATTCATAACTTTTCGACAAATCATTACATTATTTAAAAAAAACAAAGATGAAAATTCCATGTACAAGGGATTCGTTGTAAAGTTTCGAGCAAGAATAATAAAAAATAAACAATTGTTACTAAAAACAACTGTTGTTACTAAAAAGTCTAAAATCCATTTATAATATTTTTTCTCAAAAATCATCGGCAAAGTTGACTTTATTGGTAAAAAATCAGGGCGTGAAGTGCATAGTTTATGGTTAATCAAAATTTTAAAAATAAAAAACCTTGCCGACTCGATTTTGCTCGACTACAATGTTGCATACAAATTCCATTATTTGTCGTGGTATAAACTTAAAAAAAAGTTAAAACTGCCATATAAATAAAAGGCATAGGTCCTAAACAGCCAAAACGGACGATCAGAAGCTGTGACTTATCGCGTCTTTTTAGTTGTCTCAAATAGCTTATGGCGTTTTCGGAACAAAAATACACTTCCAGTTGTATTTTTTATTCATGAAAAAGGCGGCAATGCAAGAATTATTCAGTTTTCACAAATATCTAGTTGTTCTTTCGGAAAATATTGAATATTGACGTTAAAATAAGTTCTAGTTCGAGTGAAGAGGATATGGAATATACGCATCCAGAGTTAAAAGAAGCTGCAAGTTCAGTTATTGAGAATTTGTTCCCGGCAAAGTCAAAAGACAAACAATTTTATGAAGTGGCGAGATGAAAAGCATGCCTCATCATTTTCTGAAAGTATATTTTTGGCATACTTTAATGAACTTTCCAAGAATAAAATGCCATCCACTCTGTGGGCAATATATTCTATGATAAAATTCACATTCAATATAAAACATAACATCAATATAAAACATTACTCAAATCTAACTGCTTTGCTGAAACGGCTGTCTGACGGTTTTAAGAGCAAGAAATCTCCAGTCTTTACACCAGAAAATATTACTCAGTTGTTGAATGATGCTCCGGACGACAGATATTTAGTTACAAAGGTATGTATACGATACTTTCTAACTAATAACATGCATATGTACCTAGTTACTTTATAACTGCAAATAGTGCGTTGTACTTTATTTTAGTTAACTTTATGTATTTTTGTTGCAGGTGGCACTTGTTTTAGGTGTAAACGGTGTTTGCCGTACCTACTATTGAGTTGTACAATATAACAATAAAAGATATAAACCGCCATGAAAACGAGTTATGGGTTAAACTGCGCGATACCAAAACGAAGATAGACAGTCTTTGTTGTGAAGGACGAATACCGCCCCATTATTCAAAAATATCAAGCATTACGTCCTACTCCAACAAACTCTGGCAAATTCTTTTTGCAGTACAAACATGGAAATTGCCATAATCAAGTTATAGGGAGGCACAAAATGTCGACCTTTCCCAAAGAAATAGCTGAATTTCTAAATTTTGCAAACAGCAATAGCTTAGCTACACAGGCCACTGCTTCCGTCGCACATCCGCCACATTATTAGCTGATTCTGGTGGTAGTCTATTGTCACTGAAACGCCATGGAGGCTGGAAATCCGATAGAGTTGCCGAAGGATACATTGACAAATCGAAATCGTAAAAGAAATATAAAATATCTCATAAACAAAAATATCCAATACACAGATGTCAACAACCAGCCATCCACCTCCAATCATGACAATTCATATCCAAACAGTAGTCGTTAAGCCGAGTTAGAGGCCTTCGGGCGGCTTAAGAACCTCTAACAGTCGAGTTGCCCACTCACTTGACAAAGGGGGGACAACTGTTACTCGCGTCCGCAGGAGCTACCTACCACAACCCTGCACGTGTCCCCTGGGTGGTACTAAAGAGTGACAAACTTTAAAGGCCAAAATAATGTATGCCATATGATTAAAATAAATATCCAAACACGTCTAAGCCCTTTGAGCAGCAATCCACATCCAGCTCCAACTTTCCTATGCCAAATCAACCTCCCTGCCACCAGGATTCTCCAATAATTGATACGAATCTACCACCCCAAACGTCTGTAACAAATACTCAAGCAGAAATTCAAACAACGACTACCTTCAATAATTGTACTAATATAACATTTAATTTGAAATGAGTTAATAATTTGTCTTCTGTGTAAGAAATTGTTGATTTCAATAAAACTTACCTGTATTTATTTTGTTTTCTTGCACCATTTTTAAGAAAAGCACTATATTTGTCTCAGCAGGAAGGGCAATTTGGCTTCGTATTAAATTAAACGGACTCCCAAGGTCGTCCGTTTAAAATGAATACTCAGCCAGCAATTGCCTACTTCCCTTGCTTCGACAATAATGTACTATTATTCCGGTTTTTCCTGTTATATTTTTGCATTTTACAATCTTATCGTAAATCGTAAGAAATGCATATTTCTTCATATCAGTCAATAAAAAACGAACCACAATAAAAATAAACTTGCAGAAGGTATAAACGTTATGATGAATTTCCATTTCATTATTATATATAAAATTCTTTTTATCAAGCAATAATAACTGCTTCGATAGTAATGAACTGTCGAACATTATTGAAAAACTGCAGCTAAATGACTTCAAGACATTCGAGGTCAAGCAAGGCTACCTGTGCTACGACGTAGCGGAGTATCCTAGTGGAAATCGCTCGTTGAGGTAAGACTCATCATTATATTTAGAAAAAAAACAAGGTAAGTTATTCCCGACGATGTATCCATGCCTATGTGACACCAATGTTGCCATTGTGCAAAGTTGGCACACAAATGTTGCCATTGACTGACATCTCTTCGATACAAACAAGGAGTTTTGATAATGATGATTAATTAAACCTAGATTAACTAAATATTTGTGGTAAAGAGACAGTTGTATACCTACAATTAAAACTGATTGAAAGCATGTATCACAATTTACACAATCGCAGCACACCGACAGTGCGCCATTTTAAAGATGCTGATTAGAGGGATGACGTAGGCAAGAAACGTTGACGTCACCATCGTGGGAATAACTTACTTAAGTACCTTGTTTTTTCTGGTGACTCATTGGTCATGAATTGGTTAATATTAACTGGGTATTTTACTATTTTGCAGCCCAGGATGAATAAAAAAACTGACAAATATAAGTACAACTTTATACAAATACCATCAGGCATCAACCAGAACACTAGCGAAGCCTTGGTATATAATATGCCCGTCCCGAAGAAAGTAAAACCCATTCTACATATGTAATTATGAAAGAATTTTCAGAATGGGATGAGTCATTTCGGAGATTTCCCGCAACAAACAATGTTACGCCCCAACAAAGGTACACACTGCCTCTCTATGACAATAGTACCTATGGAAGTATAAAAAATAGGGCATTGAGGATAAACATATATATTCGTGTAAACAACTTTATGTATCGTGCTGACACATTTTTACATCGTTTGTGTACATACTTAATGCATTTTGTCTCCCGTTTGTGACTGTTCATAAATTCTCTGATTCTGTTCGAACTCGAACGCATCACTGCAAGAAGTAGCTAGTAACAAACAGAAGTAAAAGCTGAAGCAAAAAAGTTCACTTTCTTGGTCACCCTGATGATACGGCCGTCGTATACAAGCGGGCCACCAGAGTCGCCGCCCCAACCAGCTGAGCGGCTTCGTTCGTTCGTTCCTCTATATCTATCTCTGAGGCACTTGGATGTTCAAGCGACAGAGAGGTAGATATTGTGAGTTTCGTCGTTCGATTTTCCTGCTTCTTTTTATTGGCCCATCGCGCCGAGACACACATAACTGGTCCCTCGTCTATGCCAGTATAAGGTCCAATAATACCTTCAACCACTCGTGGGGCGAATTTCAGATCGGTGAGAAATGGAATAATATTTGGTTTGACTTCATATTCCTTACTCGTTACTCCAAAACCGGCTGAACAGGGTCTTGTAATCGAGTGCCAGCAGTCTAGCGGGTGGTTTGTTGGATATCTTCTCTACCGAAGCCAGTCCGATATCGTCTCGCAAGTTAATTTTGTCTTGCTTAATAGGGTTTTCGTAAATTATACTAGAAGGCCATACACATTTGATTACATTTGAATATGATTTCGTTTGGTTCCGCGGTCATGTAAAATCTCCACATCGTATAATCAGGAAATGCTGGTCACCAGCAACGCAGTGAGCAGCCGAAATGACCCAGTTTGGAGCTATTAGGCTCCAGCTGCCGCTTCTATAGGATACGTTACACCAGTGCGATCGGCAGGACTGCCAAGCAAGGTCACAGAAAATCTAGTATGGAGTGACCTTGATTTGGTTGGCCGCCGTGCTTCCGACACGAATCCACACGAGCGGAAATCACGCGGCGGCCTGCAGTCCTGCCGATTTCGCTTGTATAGCGTCTCCTAATGGATTTGAATCGCAATTCCAACCTCACAATGAACGGGAACTCGTTGCGTGAGTCGGCTGTCCCGAGTGCGCGCGGAGGGCTGTCCCACTGCGGCGCGCGGCGCAGCCCCCGCCCAACGCCAGCAGTATCACCACTACTACACCGACGAACATCTTCCGGAGAGCTGTATATTATTTGTGGCTCATAGCAAATGATCTACCGCTGTATCACCAGCTTTAAAGAAAATTTCGTTTTTCCAAGTTCTTTTTTCCTTGATTTTAATTCGCGTTAATTTCCAATTGTTGACAATCTCACCAGAAGCTCACATTTTACTTCCTGTCCTGTACTGGAAATCTATGGACAAGTAATCTGCGATCTAGGTATATAGTTCAAAATGTAATATAATAAAACGTTTAGCAATTTATTTTGTTGTTTAATTTCCGTTTTAATATTAGATTATTTTAATGCATCAATAACCATAAAATATTCGTGTGCCAATAGTTTTTATTGCAAGTAAAATTTCTGATATATTTCTTTAGGTGGAACTTTTGCTCTTCAGAAACATTTAAATTTAAAACAGCTTTAGCCACGTATTTTACGGGGGTGTGTACTGTTTCATATAAACACAAATTGCATATTTTCATTTTACATGACAACAAATAAGTAGCAGAATATCGGCTTGTATAAGTTAATAAAACAAAATGAATAAAAACTATTTGCATAATTAAATCGATTATATTCGAGGACTTCCGTCGATTTCACAAGGATCACCTTCGGCACTTCATTAGTTGCAAATTCAACGACAAATTATCAGAACCTGTGCCGTACTTTTGTACTTTTAAGTAGGTACATAATTGAGGAGTCATTTATGGTCCTCATCATCGATTCCAATCCACCAAATTTATGATTTCCGGATTTAAATATGTAGGTACACGAGTTATACTAGAAAAAACTAAAATCACTACATGTTGCGTGCCTAATATAATTGAGGAGTTCCCTCAATTCCTCATGGATCCCATTATCCAACTGGATTTTTGAAAAAAATCGGACTAAGCTGGAAGAATATACATACAAACAAAGTCATCGATATAAGAGCGTCGTCTCGTTCTATCGAACGGTGTCAGCCAGTGACGGACGCTCTTTCTTGTCACTTATCGCGTGATAAGGCAGACCTTGATACGGGGCCTGGTAAAGGTCGCGGAAGTCCGCTGGATGCGGATGGCGCAGAACTGGTCATGGTGGCAGTCTTTGGGTGTGGCCTATGTCCTGCAGTGGACGTCTTTCGGCTGATATATCATCGATTGATGACGCATCAATCGATGAATACTTTGGATTTTGTAATTAAACGATTCAGTTGAGAACTGAAAAAACTCATAAATAAATAAATAAATAAATATAAGGGGACAATCTTACACAAATCGACCCAGTCCCATAGTAAGCTCAGTAAGGCTTGTGTTATGGGTACAAGACGACGATATATATAAATAATAGATATATAAATACTTAAATACATAGAAAATATCCATGACTCAGAAACAAATATTCATGCTCATCACATAAATATTTGCCCTGACTGGGATTCGAACCCGGGACCTTCAGCTTCGTAGGCAGCGTCACTACCCACTAGGCTAACTTGTTCAAAGTACGAGGTTCTTTATTTGATTTAAAATTAGAATACCGGGCTGTAGTGGTGAATCGTATTGTTGCCTTCGGTATACCATTCAAGTTTGAGAGCTTGCTGTGAAAATTTTGAACCCGACACCTAAAAAAAGGCGAGGACTAAAACATTGAAATGAGTCGTTTTTCGTATGTACTGGGAAATGAATAATCAGGAGATAAAGTACGAATCATTTAAAATAACTGAATGTACGGAACACTAATTGCCGAGTTCCGACTCGCACTTGGCCGATTTTTTTTTAATATCAAAATTGTTTTCTGGATGTTTGAACACAGCGGATTTTTTAAAAGGTTTTTGAAGGTTAATACATCTCTCTCTTAAGAATAAGTTTATGAAAAAAAGGAAAACATAGGAAAACATGCCTATAGTAGCCATAGATTTTTGGAAAAAAAATATTGCTCTACTGCCATTATCCAGGGAGAAAACAGGGGACTACGTATGTATTTAAAAACGGCCGTTTTGTTTCCTCTTAACGTTTTACGCATCTGATAGGTAATTAGAGTATAATTAATCTTGTGCTGCGACTATACTATCCGAAACCACCTGCACCGCACCCGTTCCTAACCTATGTTTTGACGGCTGTACAAGTAGAGTAAAACATTCCATTTCATTTTAAAAACGACAATATTCCAACTAGAAAAGTTAACCCTGTTACATAGCACTAAGGTTCATTTAAGACCATGATTCGAACAATTTACACTGGCCGGTTAGTCGGCTGCTAACATACAATGACACAATGCTAGTGATACAATTTTGTTTTTTTGTTAGGACTTGAGTCTGTTGTCAGCCAGTAGCATCCGAACCGAAGCTATATACGGACGGACGCTTACATCGCTGGTTCATAGGATCATAAGTAAGTGATAAGATAAATAAGTTCGTGACAATAGCATATTTTTGTTAGCCTATAAAGCAGAGTTTTTGCACTGTGATCAATGTTTTCAAATTAGTGAAATGGATTCCATTCCACCGTTTAGAACAGAGTCTAGTAATTAGTAAATACCCTGTGCTCGGAAATGACGCGACGGTGTAGTTGTTACGCGTAGGTGCAGTCGTCTTAGTAAATAATTAGTATAATTACATACTTAATGTGCAAGGGCGTAGTGAACAAACCTATGTGAACACGACTTTATTGTCAAGGGTGTAAGGTTGCTCAAGTTTTTTGAACATTTGGGAACGTAATACTTACATAAGTAGATACCTACTTATTTATGAACTCGGCTGCACCTAACTAAGGGATGACAGCCAATTCAAATTCGCATCATTTGTAAAATGATTATAATTGTAGTACATTTGATCCACATAATCTTATGTCAGTATGTTGAAACTCCGTTATAAAACATATATCTAACATTTTTATTAAAATGTTATCGCGGAGTTAGTACGTTTCAAGGTCATAGTACAAAGTCGAGGTCAGAGACCCGGTTCTCATATTTAGCGGCGATGTATTAACTACCTACCTATTCACATTCTGAATTTGAATAGCTACCGGCGGCGTAATATAGCAATATGACACAGGTATCTGCCTCGAAAACGAATAAACGTAGTTCGTCTTATCATCTACCTCCTTGGCTACTATCAATCGTCGTGGTTAGTGGCGTGGGTGTTATCTTATCATTCGACTGCACTCTGATAAAAAAATATTGAATTATTGTTAAGATAAAAAATATGTTTTTGGCCTTACTACTTAGTCATATATTATAATATTATGCTCGCGATATTTGAAATGGTTTGGACAACCATACCTGCGAGTTTTTAAGGAGGGCCTTATTGAATGTGAATGAATGAATTATAGGAGCTGCGCCAAGGTGCCCCTATATCTTATTCGAACTGGGTTCAGTTAAGTAGTTATTGTGTCAAGTTTATGTAAAGACCAAAATAAGTTCTTGGGAAGATATTACAAATACAAATATCCAATCCAGATATATTTACTTATATAATAAAATCTTTCAATGTTTCATTTTATTAAATGAAAATAGGTACTTAGATTAATTTATAGAATTGACCAAAGTACTTATAGTAAAAGTTATATAAAATGTAATTAACCTAAATAATGTAAACTGACATGTAAAATTCCTGATAATTTTATCAATATACGTATCATCAATCTCAATCTCTCATGTCTGTTCCCGAAACTTAGCCTAGACAGTACGTAGTTTTAATCAACTTTAAAAATCCTCTTAAATACTTCTGTAAATGATGGGTCGATCCATTTATTATGCTTTTTGAATTACTTACTATGACTTACATAAAAGCTTAATTATCAACAGATATATACACGTGTTACAAAAAACCCCGTAAAAAATTTAATAAATTATCAAAGCGAAAAATATTGTCAACCTTAGTAGGTAAGCTGTCACTGCATTGAACTGAAGTTATCATAGATTATTAAACAGAGTGTACTCTTTACCGGACTTTAAGTTTTTCACTCAAAAAGGTTTGCAAACTCAATAAGAGGAAATAATGGCTTCGAAAAACATCAAATCGAAAACAAAAACGTTTTGTTGTCAATTTCAAATCTTGTAATCGATATCTTATAATTATTTCGGTTTTAACCAACATTATTTCTAAAGAGAGAAAATGGCTATGTTATCTAACTCTGAATATTACGATATGATGTTATGCGTAGGCCAGGAAGATGGTAACGTAAATCGTGGTCGCGAACTGTATCGCCAACGATTTATTGATGGTAGACCCCCCCCCCCCCCCCCGTTGAATTTTTTGCTAAGGTTATGAAAACGTAAGTGTTAGTTTAGGTTGAAAAATACCGAACACAAAGTACCTTTGTCAGGTCCTCAGGTCAGGTCTTACTCTTACTACTACACTGTTTGACTTGTAATATCGATCTGAGCGGCTTCTGTACATTTTGTTATTGATACGTTCCGCGGATATTAGGTAAAAAATTATATTCTGTGTTATTTAGTCTTTAATTATGGTAATAGGGTTGGCACATAAATGAAAAATCTTTTTTTATTGGTTTTGGCGGTAAGTGATACTGCGATACGGTTTTCAAATATTGTAAATTGACTCTATATAAAGGACCATTTAACCCCCTTTCCGCTTTACGGGTATTTTTGTAACACCCTGCATATACATATAGGTACATATATCTTATTTAACATTTCCACCGTGCGATCTAAACATACATATTCATGAGCTAGGTACACACACGCATTATCTTTAATTACGTAACGATTCGATTTTGTTTACAGTTTCACCATGGTCAAGGCAAGAAAGTATGTGGTCAAGAGACATTTCCAAGGAAAACCCAAAAGGGATGACTACGAATTGGTTGAGTACGAACTGCCGCTGCTTAAGGACGGTGAGTTCCTCGTCAAGGCAGAGTGGATCAGCGTGGACCCGTACCTCCGAGCGTACAACACCCAGATGACGACCCCCTATGACCAGTTTAGTGGGCAAGTAGGTGTAGTTTTAGAATCCAAAGCTCCTAATTTCCCAGTCGGTGCCAGAGTAGTTACTCAAAAAGGATGGTGCGACTACAGCATCGTGAATGCTAAAGAAAAACAGGAATTAGATTTTGGACTACACAAGCTGCCTGACATTGGTGACTTGTCTCCCTCGCTCGGAGTGGGTGCCATCGGTATGCCGGGGGCAACGGCCTATTTCGGCTTCCTGGAAATCTGTAAACCAAAAGCCGGGGAGACTGTGGTCGTGACCGGTGCGGCTGGAGCCGTGGGTTCGCTGGTCGGACAAATTGCCAAGATCAAAGGATGCAGAGTCATAGGTTTCGCCGGATCCGACGAAAAAGTGAAATGGCTGGAAACCGAACTAGGTTTCGATAAAGCTATAAATTACAAGACAGCAAACGTGGTCCAAGCGCTGAAAGAAGCTGCGCCGAAAGGAGTAGATTGCTACTTTGATAACGTGGGTGGAGAAATAAGCAGTCAGATTATGGCCCAGATGAATTTATATGGAAGGGTGTCTGTGTGTGGCAGTATCAGCTCATATAACGACGACTTCAGCAGTTTGCCTAAAGCGACGATCTTGCAGCTGTCACTGGTGTTTAAGCAACTGAAAGTGGAGGGGTTCATAGTGTCACGATGGACGAATCGCTGGCCTGAGGCGTTCGCTGACATCATCCAGTGGATAAAGACTGGGAAGTTGAAGCCGAGAGAGCACGTCACAGAGGGTTTCGACAAACTATTCGATGCTTTCGTCGGTATGCTGGCTGGGGAAAATTTTGGCAAAGCTGTGGTCAAAGTTTAAGGAATTATTTTGAGCCATCTCTATTTCGGTATTTATACTGAATCATGTATCTCGAATAATGTTTGTAATAAATTATGCATAATCGAAATTAAGTCAATTATTTGAAGTGCCTAGATTTCTTTTCTTTCTGTCACCTATACGCACGCGTACACAGTAAACGCTGACTGTGACTCAATTCTGGAACGCAAACGGAGGTATTGAAATTATTCAGAAATTGTTGAGGTTTATGTGCTCGACCTCTTACTCATTTTGCTGCATTAGTTCAAGAGAGTGTGCACTAAACAATGACTGTCCAATCTTGTTAATAATACGTCAGTTGTAGAGCTCTGGTTCAAGGTATTCCTACTTGTATCTACTAATATTATTTTTTATAGTTTAGTATGTAAAGACTATCGTTAAGTATAAAGACAACTTTACTTAGCCGTTTTTTTTTGGTATTACATTTTTATATGAAAACTAGCTATACCTGCGACTTCGTTTGCATGGTAATGTGGTGGGAGTTAACGAATTTCTTATTTTGGACATAGGACACATGCAGTTCTAATTTAACATTTCAAGTAAAACGTTGAACAAACCTATTTTAGCTAAAATGCAGTTAAAATTCTTTTCTTTGAAGTTTAAATTAGTAAGAAAGGGACAAAACTCGTTTTATGGGCAGGTAATAGTTTAGTAGATGTTTGTGGCCATAGATCCAACAGGTAGGACACCGGCTGCAGCATTAAATTTTTATATATCTTCTTCTCTACATATTTATAATATAACACTGTTTTATATTAAATAATTACAAACGTGATGACTGAAATCATCTTGAGTCACTCCGACTCTTAGGTAAAGATGTGTATAGAATTAATAAATAGATTTAATAATCCTTTCGAGTACCCGGAGTAGGTAGGGGAAGACCGGGCAATGGGAATCAGCGGGCAATGGGAATCACCCACACATCTACAAAACCACAAACACTGTGACGCGTACGCGCCCACCCCACCCCGCTCTTGACCCCTTGCTATGGGTGTGAGAAGCTCGCGTCGCGCCACTCGCCAGTATACGGTAATGAGAGGAGTGTTTCGTTTTCGCGCTGCGTCGATGTAATTTTTCAACCACGCATAAAAAACGGTAAGTGCCACATTTGTTGATCTATTTGCTTGTAATTTTTATACACGTTTAGCCGGACATTCAAAAGTATGATGTGAAACCTAAATCAAGTGAGTAACTAAGGTGTATTTTTCTATTAATATGTTTCCTCATTATTGTTGTTGTGGGTAATGAGACTCGGGTGACTCCAATTGCCCGCAGCATCTAGATTAAATTACCTTAATAATTTATGCTCATTTATCTTTGTTTTTAGATGCCGAAAGTACGTGTGAGAATTACACAAAAGGCTTCCTGGTCTTCTGATTCATTAAAAATGCGATACAGCTTATTGAATAGTATGGATATTCCACACGAAAAGCTGCTAAACTACAGATATTCCATTGTCCAGTGTACGAAAAAGATATAATAAAGGGACGACCTTGGGACGACGCCTTGGTCGGCAGACTGTCTTCAGAATCAAATGATACCTCTATATCAGACGTGGATTTATGCGAGGAAGATGAGGATGATGACGTCGACGATACAGAAAATATTCGGACAAAATGGTGAAGTTTGGTACTGATGTACCTCATGTGGCTTATGCCCATAAGCCACATGAGATACAGACGCACTGCGTTCGAGTCAGTTGCGATTTGTGTTAGATTTTCTGTGGCTCTGATTGCCCTCAGGGTGACTCCAATTACCCTCACCTCGGTGCAATCGAAATCAAATCAGTTTTTTTTTAACTTTTGTATTTTCCAAAGTTGATTACCAAAGAGATTACTACTGATCTTAAATGATAGCTAATTAAGTAGATTTTGTTATGAGGCGGTTGTAATAAAGATTTAATAGCTTAATATTTTTTTATTTAAATTTCCGCTTAAGTGACTCCCAATACCGCTTTTTCCCCTACCCATTGACCGGTAAGTGTTTACGCGGAACAAAAGACCTCTTTTTTAACGTCTGAATTTATATTTTCCAAGCTATACCTAACAACTAACTAAGTTCTAGAACCATAACGCGAGTCCGAGTCCCTTTCTATTAAAGGTAATTAATGTAAATATTAAAAATATTAAAGTAATATGTTTATTTTTTCATATTGCAATGTTTCAGATCGCACTATCACATTCTGCCGATCTTCTGTATGTTCCCGCCATTGTCAACTTAAGGAATGTGTATTGCAGGCTTTATGATAAAAGTTTTATCTGTATGTTGGCCGATTCCTGTGTCTCTATATAGGCAGAATGTCAACTTGAAGGCGCGAAGTACGAAGTAAAATACCGCCTTAATACCTACTGACGCACTTTTAATTCATGTTTTTAAAAAAAGGGGCCCGTTCTTTACTGATTTAATATAGTTTTACTGTTTATTGCTGATAAATATAAATACTGACAAACCAGCACGGCTATCACAAGACGGCGCGCGAGCTCTCTCTATTTTTCTCGAACTATCCGTCTCTCTCGTAATATACAACTTAGAAAGAGACGTATAGTGCGAGAGAAATCGAGAGAGCTCCCGCGCCATCTTGTGATAGCCGTTAAGTATCGTGACAAATACTCAGCGTGTAATCTTGCAGAAACTCATAAACCTAGACGTTTTGGCTGGACGCGAGACAACGCTAGGCCATGCCATTAAAAAAAACGGAAGAGTCAGACTTTTGACGTTATTTTGTTGAAATTTGTTGATACATTTATTGAAATTACGCCTCAATACGAATTTAGCGCGTATAAGTTTCCATATCAGAATCTATTATTTTATAATGCTTTAGAATTTAATATGCGTTTTGTGAAGGTCTATCACAACACCGGATCGAAATTATTACTGTTAGTCAGATATGGCAAGTCCGCCATTTTGACGTCACTGACAGTTGACGGATATGGCGGCTATGATTTCAAGAAGAAGAACTGAATAATTTAATGAGGTCAAATGTTTCCGAAAATTAATTAACTGTCGCAGTTGGATAAAAACTATCCTAAACGGAAGCTAGAGTAATAATGTACTTATGAAAAAATCTACATGTTTTTCCGTTCATGGGAAGCCGAGATCATTCGGGACACGTAAATGCTTACTTTGATACTGGCTGATTCCATTTTCAAATTAGAGATTTATTATAAGTGAGAGATTACTCATGTGTTTAATTAATGCTTTAACAAGGTACACATTTCGTCCTGGGAGCTCGACATAAAGCATATCTTCGTCCCAGACACTGTTCGAGAACGGACGCGTTATCGTTTGAGTCTTAAAAATACCTGTGCTTGAGATCCGATTCTCGCCAGTATTACTATCATATTGATTTACATAGTCGTTTGCACATAACGAGCCTATTATTTCGTCTTATCGCGATCTGACGGTGCGAGCGCTGCAGTTAGCGGCCCCGCACTACACCTCGGGGGAAGGAGAGCACCATCATAATTTGCCTCTCGCTCACTTGGATGCAACGCCGAAGATTACCGATCTGTACCGAACATACTGCGCCGCTACATGTGCTACGTGCTACGAAATCTTGACGTCAGAGGCTACGAAACTGTGAACAATTGCGTGTTACGCCTGCGGTGAGCTACATCTGCTACGAGCCAGCCGCGGTTTGAGTAGAAGAAATAGGCTACCTTTGCGCTTTAATTAGAGTTGCTTTCTGCGTGGTCTCTGCACAATGATGAGAGCTAATAGCGCCGATCTAACATGCTGTGCGTGCATGAAGGAGTTGGATGTCGGCGAGGAATACCTGCAGTGCATGGTGAAGACTTGTGGTAAGCTCTATCACCGTCTGTGCACAAATAAAAATCTTACTATGGAGGAGATTGATTCTTGGGTTTGCCCCGAGTGCCGCAGCAGTATGAAAAAAGGAGGGCGTAACTGTGACACCCCTGTTGGCACGCCTGTCTCAGTCAAGAATATAGTGAGTCGCAGCAAGAGCATGACTCTCGTCCCGCCGCCGCAGCTCCCGAGCGATTCAACGCATATAGCATCTCCGATCCCAACGACTGTTAAGACTGTTGTCACCTCGATCCCGCCCTCGCAAGCCTCAAGTGATTTGCCGTCTCTTACACTCGAAATGCAGTTGATGCGTGACCAGATGACTCTATTGTCGGAACAATTGGTGGATGCAGTTTCTGCAATAGCTCAATATCAGAGTGCACTCACTGACTGTACGGCTAGGTTTGAGGCGGTTGATGACAGGCTAAGGAAGCTAGAAATAGGTTTGGCGTGCTCTTGCAAAGTCGGGCAGTCGGCTATGACAATACCGGACAAGGACATCAAAACCCATAAACAGAAACCCCGTCGTAAGCGGAGGCCAAAGAAGAGTGTGGACCATGAAACAAATTCTGTGGGACCTGCCGCCACCGAAAATGACGTAGAGAGTGAGGCGGAGAGAACACAATCGTCACTGCTATCAGGTATACCGGCCCTGGATCTGACTTGTAACCAGAGCTCCATACCGGAGTCCGGGCCCGTGAATGTAGAATCCCACGTTAATGCGGCTGAGGGTGAGGTCAAGGAGGTCAAGGAACGGAAAAAACTGTATACTTCAGTACGTGGTTCGGCGGGTCCTGACGCTACGCCACTAAGAGCAGTTGAATACCGTAAGTATTTTCACCTTTGGAATATGGTCTCTGGAGCTGACGAGATACGTGATTACATGCAGTCCTTATACCCGGGTTCCAACTGTACTGTCGAAGAGCTCAAACCAAAGGGCGAGTATAAGTCTTATAAAATTGGAGTCCCGCCTGCTATTTACGACAGTTGTTTGACTTCTGCTCTCTGGCCTGATAATGCGCGGGTAAAGCCGTGGTTATTTCGGAAATACCAAGGAAACGGTAATCACACATCACAACGGACACAATAATACAACGGCGCTGAGTTTAACCTACCAGAATGTCAGAGGTCTTAATACGAAACTCACTCACTTCAGATTAAACCTCCTATCTCTCAACTGCGACTTAATTGCTGCTACTGAGTCATTTCTGACGGATGCGGTCGATGATGCCGAATTAGTTTCTGGCGGTTGGAGCGTGACGCGACGAGATCGTAACTCAGGAGCCCGTGGTGGCGGTGTACTTTTAGCGGTGCGGCCGGGATTTACATTCACGCGATGTCGCGACCTTGAGTCGCCTCTTGAGGAGGACTTGTGGGTAACCTGCACCGTAAATGACGTCACTACTTATATATGTGTGGTTTATATTCCGCCTAGTACGCCGGATGACGTGTACATGCGGTGGTTTCAGGCTGTAGAGTCAACACTGTTAAATATAGATGGTCCTGTAGTTATAGTCGGAGACTTAAACTTAAATCCTTGCTATACCTCTCAAAATGTTATATATTACTATGGCTATTTTCTATCGCTATGTGGCTTGACAGAGACGAATGATGTGACTAATGCGCATGGTGGAAAACTAGATGTGGTGTTGGTGTCAGAGTTCATACGTGGCGTCAGTGTCGATGAGATAGAGGGCGGTGGCCTCGTTCCGCGGAGAGATAATTACCACCCGCCATTAGAGATCTCTATTCCACTGCAGTCAGCCGTGCGTCAATCCACTGAAAAAATTGACCCTAGTAACATTAATGCGATTCTGGACTGGAACTTCGGTAAAGGTAACTACGAATTACTCTACTCTCTTATCTCGCAAGAAAACTGGCATGATGTTCTGGAGTCCCAGAATGTTGACGTAGCAGTAGACGCGTTTTATAAAGTAATTTATAGCATTTTTGACCAATCCATTCCGAAAAAACATCGGCCTAAAAAGCCAGTGCGTCGCTATCCCGTATGGTTTACTGCCGATTTGATAGAGGACATTAAATTTAAAGCCGATCTTCACCGGGAATGGAAGGTCACGAAAAACAGTAGCATATATAGCAGCTTTTCGAAATTGAGAGCAGATGTAAAAAAAGAATTGCCGCTGCATATGATATCTACATAAGTCAAATACAGACTAGAGTTAGGAGTAATCCTCGCGCTTTTTGGCAACATGTAGACAGTCTGAAATCAAAGGGCGGATTCTTGTCGAAGGTGGCTTTCGAGGGCAATCAGTATGAAGGACCAGATACAGCAAATGCATTTGCTAGATTTTTCTCTAGCGTTTTCTTATCTGATGCCCCCCTTTTAGATTGCGATAGCAACCAGGAATCATTAGCTAATGATAGCTATATCAGTGCAATATCAACGCAAGAGGTCGAAACGGCTATCAAGTCCTTAAAATCCCATAGTGCGATAGGGCCTGATAATCTGCCTGCATATATTGTGAAAGGCTGTAGTGAGTACCTTTTGGCGCCTATTCTTTACTTATTTAATTTGTCGCTCTCTACTGGCACATATCCCAAGCAATGGAAGATTTCGCGGGTAAGGCCGATACCGAAGTCTAGGGATAGAGACAATGTTGAAAGTTATAGGCCAATAGCAGTACTTTCTACTCTTGCTAAGCTGTTCGAATCAATTCTTCACCGGACACTATCTGCGCACTTAAAACCTTTTTTGTGTGACTCTCAGCATGGGTTTAGAAAACATCGCTCGGTTGATACTAACCTGCTGATTCTGACTGACACCATCTCTGAATATCTCGACAAAGGTGTCCAGGTCGATGTCGTCTATTTCGACTTTCAAAAGGCGTTCGATCGTGTAGATAATGATGTTCTTCTCCTTAAGCTTGGCAACATTGGTCTTGGTCCAAATTTGCTCAAATTCTTTGCTAGTTATCTACGCGATCGACAACAATACGTTCAGCATGGTCACTTTGTGTCACCTCCCTATCAGACCCGATCTGGTGTTAGTCAGGGCTCGATACTCGGGCCTTTGCTATTTGGGGTCATGGTTAACGACCTTGAATCTGTGGTTGTGAACGCAAAGTGTCTTCTCTACGCCGATGATTTGAAACTAGTTTACGGAATAAAGAATGTCACTGATTGCGAGCAGCTTTAAGGGGACATTGCAGCAGTGTTCCGGTGGAGCACTGAAAACAGGTTAACTTTCAACGTGTCTAAGTGCTGTGTGTGCACTTTTAGTCGCGCACAATATTTGCTTGGTCTGGAGCAAATTAACAGGGTTTACTCTATTAAGGACTTGGGAGTAGTTTTCGATCCGCGGTTAACCTTCCACGGGCATATTAGGGCTCTGGTGGCCGATACTTACCGTAGGTTAGGTTTTGTTATGCGTAACGCGAGAGATTTTAATGACTTTGGGGCTATAAAGCTGCTATATAACGCTCTGGTGAGAAGTAAATTGGAGACATCGGCTATCATTTGGAACCCTTGCGAGGTATCTTACTGTTTGCTCTTGGAAAAAGTCCAAAAAACATTTTTGAGGTTTTTATACAAGAAAGTTTACGGATTTTATCCCTACTTATACCCCACAAAGTTTCTCCTTGGATGTCTGGGCTTCCATTCCCTAGAAGTAAGGCGCAACTTCAGTCTGCTGACTACTGTCTGCCGTGTGCTGCGGGGAGAGTCAGATTGCCTAGGACTGGTACAAAATGTAGTAAGGTTGCACGTTCCAGATGTTCCTCGAATAACCCTTAGACCCCGTACGCGCGTGTTGTTGGCTGTGCCAGCAGCTCGTACCGTGTCACACAGGAACTCTCCACTTCTCCGCGCCCTGACGCTGCTTAATGCGCTTCTGGCGTCAACACCAGAATGTGATATTTTTGCATGGCGATGGATGGCTGTGTGTTGTGCGTGCCTGAAGTATTGTGAGCTGATGGATAATAGAATGACTAGTGTCCCTACCTGATTGTTACCTTGTTTTAATTTAGTTTCACAGTGTATTAGGTTAAGTCTGTAATGCTGTGTAATATATTTACAATAAATAAATAAATAAATAAATAAATATCGTTTAGACAAAATTTACTCAATTCTCCCGAGTAACATTAACGATTGCTGACAAATACTACAACAAAATTTACAATGTGCGATCAAAACGATATTACATCAAAAAAAATCGTACTATGCGAGCCGCAATTACACACGATTCGTAAAGCGAAACATCTGGGCATAGTGTAATGATTTCTTTTAGTTAAAAAAAAGGTTTGGATCTATGCATGGCCTTTTAGAGAATATGGTATGTTACTTACGACAGTTCTGACTTTGGCATCCAATATAAATATCATGGAGCGTTTCTATCGACCCGCTCTAGTGATGGATCAACGCCATGAATTTCCGTTAGGCTTTGGTTTTTAGCTGATTCTTTTAGCTGTCTCCCTCATTTCGCTTGCATCAGAAATTTAAGGGAATCCGAAAAGTACGTGGAAAATCCGTATTTATGTAAAAAAAAACATCACATTTATTTCGCAGCTGCTCAATTGAGCAATCGTGAAGAGAGATCACTTAGATAACATGTTGAGGCAGCTTATTACACTTTTTTTTTCTTTAAATCGTACCAAGGAGTCAGTGAAATAGTCTCAAATTAAGTTCGATAGGCTTGTCCGCAATGAATTTGCTAGACGATATTGAAAGCATCATAAAGTCCCTAAAAAAAAGAAAGTAAAAACCTTATATATCGGATATGGCTTAAAAAACCCTCAGTTCAAACCCCTAGAACATAGTAATGCAAAATAATACACATATCAACAGTTAGACCAGGTTTTACTTGTCTTTATACTTAACGATACAGTCTTTACAACTTCGATCCAAAGCAATTGATAAGCAGCATGATAAGTGATAGCGTATACCTACGCTATTACCAATTAGATTGTATAACGCACAGTCATCTTCAGATAAACGTGAATCCACCTGCAAACGGACTCCTGATGCAATCATATGCGTCAATTGCGTCATGTATCCTTTAGTATAAAATATAGTCAAAGGGATGAAGTTCTCATTGTTTGAATTTGTTGTCATATCATCCTCGAAACGACAATATTCATAATCATATCACGCTATGTTCGAGGTCAACAGACGACCTTTAATTTAGCTGAATTTGGTGGCCCAACAATTGAAGGTAAAGGTTTCCTCTCTAGACGGCATTTATGGACGAAAGCCGGCCAACTAAAAACCAGGAAACACTTAAAAGAAAGAAAGAAAGAAGACATTTATTCACTACACAAAAGACACACAGAGACCAAAAATACAATACAATTGACACGTACTTAATGTGTGTCTTCGCGGCAGTGAATCGGCCGCTGTCTCAGCATTATGCCGAGGTGTCAGACAGACACCTACAGCGCTGATTTTCAGACAGCACCGTACGTGACCCACGGAACGCAACACAACATACTGCCGATACAAACATGTATACCTACACATAATAAATAAATACCTAGTTAATATAATACATTTGTTAAATAAGTAACGCAAACTAAAACGCGATACGCTTGGGATGTTTAAAAAACAAAAATAGAGGAAAATAAAATAAAATAAAGTGCTGGATGGGTTAGGGTTGGGATCTTTGGAGCGTCAACAAATAGCCCTTAAGCTGCCGCCTAAAGGTATACCTGCTAGACGCTCCTTGGATAGGTGGAGGGAGATCATTCCAACACTTGGATGCCGCGAACCTGAAGCTAAAAGCACTTCACTGAAAGCACTTCACAAACTTCGGCAACATTTACGATAGTACGGGGTAATAGAGGACGTAAGTATATCACATCTTGATGGAATGTATACGGGGGAGTCCCTTCGCGCCACGTACCACAACGGATTTTGTAATACGGCGCTGGCTGATCCTGAGTCAGCGCAAGCGAAATCATTTTTAATGCCTACAAATAATGTATTAGATAGCTATATGTCCACTAGCGGACGTATGGAGCGACATTCTCGTTTAACGACCAAGCTCCTTAAATTAAGATAAAAAAACTACGATGCCTATGTAGGAATATTAGCAGGTGAGAACACTGGAAAAGCTATTGTTAGAAATGAGGATTAAAATTATCATAGCACTCATATGTCGACAATGAGTCCATCGCTTAAACTGAGACAAGCTCGTCGCATCTCATAAGCGCTGTCTCAGTTGAGCGGTACATATATTACTGTACCTAATATCAAAATACTTTATCTTTTCCTTCATCCATGTGATTTGATATAGGTAAATAAGTCCTTGATCCTTAAAAACAGTGTGCTTACCACATTTGAAGAGTTCCATATAAGAAAACAGCTGATGAATAGGACAACGCAGTCGGAGCCTTCAAAACACCACATGACTCCTGAAAATACAAATTATAGGTATAAATTGTGTACTGTTTTCGCTCAAACTTATTATCCTAAATTGCCAGCGGAACTTTAAGGCCGTATAATCTCAGGATGACTTCATCATCTTCCTATTTATTTATTTTTTTACTTGTTCCTATTAGTCTCATCATCCTCCTAGCGTTATTCCCGGTTATGCCCTAAAGGAGCCTGAGCCCGGGGTCCGCTCAGGTCAAGACTCTTAAGCCAGGTTTAGAGGAAGCCAGTGCTGGCTCACAGGCTTGAAACATAGGGCAGCGCTCTATTCCCGCCAGTGCTGGCAGCAAGTGCTTAGCCAGCACTGGCTTCATCTAAACCTGGCTTAAATCCCAAGGTTTGGCATAGACAGTATTTACGAAAGCTGGTTTTACGATAGCGACTGCCATCTGACCTACCAACCCAGCGGGAAAACGAAACCTTTTTGGGATTAGACCGGTTGCCTCACGATGTTTTCCTTTACCGAAAAGCGAACGGTAAATAGTCCGTACATAAGCTCCGAAACGACCGCCGCTTGACAGCCACATGCCTGAACCACTAGGCTACCGTAGGCCTTATCTAGTAGGTTCTATTGGTGTAGTCCATATTACTATCAGGACTTGCCCAAATTTCGAAACACGTCAGGCCAAGAAAAATATATCTTTGTTCTTTGGTTGAGACCTAAATTCCGCCAGCCAACTTCCTATTTGTCGATTTTTTTTGTCGTAGGTACGCTGTACTCGTAGGCTAATTGATCCACATAGATGTCAACTTCCAGATTAAATGATTTCCGCTGTTGTAATACTAATAAACGAGTTGCTTCTATAGGACTATCTAGGACCCTGGAAGGGCTATAAGGTGTTTGACGATGAGGACACATAAGATATCATCAGGATATGACGTCAACGGATTTTAACTAGAAAGTTATCGTGAGTTCATTACAAGCTAAAAAATGTGTAGTTACGGGAAGGATCGATGTCGTCCACGAAAATGTTGTTCTCCTTGCTCATCAGCATGAAATGCAAGTCATAGTTCAGCGGAGTTTCGTCGAGCTTGACCACTTCGAACTTGACGTTAGCAATGAATCCGAGCAAAAGACAGATCATAGCCAGGAATGTAGGAGACAGCGAGGCCCTTGATTCCCTATATTGGAGTTTCTCAAATCTCGTAAAAGACTTGCTCCTAAATATATAGTTGAACCCGATGTCCAAGTAGTCTATAAGACTCCCAATAATGGGTACTCTAGAATTTGAAAACGTCATGTGCTTGGGTCGGCCTCTATTTGTTGTATTGGAATTAGCCATGGCGAAATAAACTTCACTTGTGTCAAATTAATACTAAATATTCAGAGTTTACTAATTGATTGAGAAACATTGGTAAAATGACAGACCCTTGAAAGATTATTTTTTCTTTTTACGTTAGTATCTCTTATGAGTCTGTGTTACAGAGGTTCACTATAATGAATTTACTTCCACCTTGATTAATGTCTTTTGAAAAACCGCTAGGACGATGAGGATTGTTTCTGGTTAGAACGGCGTTCCAAATATTTTCTAATTGACGCCCTGAACAATGGTGGGAATGGGAAAAAAGTGTCAGGCACTAATCACCTGCACTCGCACTAATCAAAGTGAATGCAGGCCTTACTAAACAGAGCCACTAAACAAGAATTGGACACTACTCGCACTAAACACCTGCACTCGCACTAATCAAAGTGAATGCAGGCCTTACTAAACAGAGCCACTAAACAAGAATTGGACACTACTCGCACTAAACACCTACACTCGCACTAATCATCTACTAATCACCTGCACTCGCACTAACCAAAGTGAATACAGGCATTGAAGGTATATGGGTACCTATAGTCAGCATCATATACTTGAGAGCAGGCAAAGTAGCCAAATATATCGCACCGTCTTTATCACTACATGAGTAATAATGTGCTACGATAAATTTGGCTACTGTGTTTGCTACTAACCATATGATGGCGACTTTACCCATAGGACTTTAGGCGTCCAAACTTAAAATCGATCGCTTAGCTTGAGGTCTATGTTTCAATCATTCAAAAATAAAACAAGAGATCCCTTGGGGTACTTTATTGATAATACATATTTTCTAAATACCTACAAACTTTATAATATACTATATCACAGTTACAGTTCTAACCTAGTGACTTACAATAATAAGAAGAATATCAACCTAAGTTACTTATTATTCCTTATTTTTACCAAGCACTCTAGTTATTGATTCATTTTACATGTAGAAGTAAAGGCCCAATATACTAAAATCATATAGGTCCCACTATACCACCCACTTCTCATCCATTTGGTTACTCATGAGGGGTACAAGAGCTCACAATAATAGAAGTAAGTAAATGATTTTAGCTTATTGGTTGATCTTGGGTTAGGTTATGGTTTTCTTCTATATATGTATACATACAAATTTCATTCTCTTTCTCTACTCGGTATTCAAATCAGGCGGTGGTTTATATTGAACGATTGAACTTTTAAATTAACCAATTGCGTAAATAAGTATAATTATCTATAATCACAACAAAATTATATTTGCAAGTCGCAAGGGAAGATCTTACAAAAGAAGTCTCAGTTCTACTCTAACTAGATTTTCTAGCAATTATATTGCTAGGGCCCTGTTGTGATATGACGGGCCTATTACCACACTGTGCACTTTTCCTCTGGGTTCATAGGTGAGCCAGGCGGACACTTGAACTCCCTGGCGAAGTCATTTGAATTAGACAGGGTACCAATGACTCGAAATCGGCCTGGAGAATGCACTGCTGTCTTCAATTTGTTCCGCATTGCTTCCGCACGCATTGCGCCGCACCACACCTTTAACAGTAAGTTTGAGATATTAAGCGCCTTGTTTTGTCATCTGATAAATCTTTGAATGTGACTTATATCCGACTTAAATTCTGATGAGTTGATGACATACTGCTTTAGTCACGGTCGAAATGCTTTATGTCTTACAGCCCGTTCGCACAGAGTCTCCGTATTTACGGTACCCGTTTCAACGGATACAATTAGATACAATTAATTTATACTGAATACTGTGTCATATGTGAAGTCGCTCATACAACTCCATACGCCATCAATGAAAAAAACGTATACGATAAAACGGAACAGTAAAACGGGGACCCTGAGTGAACGGGCTGTAAGATATGACTATCTGGGGACACGGCAGTGCCCCTCAAGTCGAGCATAACTATTATGTCCTATAAGCAGAACGGTCGGGTCATAGTTAAACAAGAGGAGCCAAAAAGTCTTTGGGCGCCCCGCGCCACGAGGATATGACGTTCGGCGGTTAAAATTTTAAAATATGATTTTTGATAATTAGTTAAGATTAGATATAAGTGAAAAAACCAAACTATAATAATTTATTTTCCTGTTAGCAGTAAGTCGCTGCGCTAGCATCGAGATAAACCAGACGGTTTAACGATGGTATTTTAATTAATTTACAAAATAATTGTGTTAGTTTCGAAATAAAAAAAACGCGATCATGCCAGTTGGAATAGGGCTGCAAGTAGGTAGGTACATACAGATGTGCAAGTTGGGGAATGTTTCCAAAAATACGAGCCAACTTCTCAGAAATATCAGAAAACTTTCACAAGAATTTAAGAAAGTTTCCAGTTTAGAAAAAAACCAAGGCCAAGGTAGCCAAATATAAGGGTGTGTTACGATATATATGGCTACTCTGGCTGCTACTAACTATGTGACGCTGACTCTACGTCAGTAGCTACAAGCATCGTAAACTACGACCTAGACCTATTCATTACGGCGTGCCTCAGGGGAGCGTTTTAGGACCATTATTATTTATTATTTATATAAATGATTTGCAAAAAGCATTCGAGTATCCCATGCATGGTTCTCTTTGCGGACGACAGCACCATACTTTTCGCTTTTAAAGACCCAGAAACTTGTGAAAATTATAAATGCAATACATTAGAAACAGTAATTCATTGGTTATCTAGCAATAATTTAAAAATAAATTTGGACAAAACTAAGATCATGACATTCAAAAATAGACGAAATGACACATATAAATATAACTTAAATATATCATATAAGGGACAACAAATTGAAGAAACAGATGTGAAAAAGATTTTAGGAATAAGCATAGATCATAAGGGTACATGGAGGAATGAAATTGACATTATATGTAAAAAACTGAATCAATTTTCATATGTGCTATATAATTTAAGAAAGATTGTTAATGAACCAGTAGTTTTAACGGCCTATCAAGCCTTTGTTACATCAACGCTTAGATACGGCATCATATTTTGGGCAAACTCAGTTGACAGAGAAGTTGCTTCTAAAGCACAAAAAAGGTGCATCAGATCATTATGTGGACTTAAGCAAATAGATTCATGTAAACCATACTTTAAAAAATTAGGTATACTAACTCTTCCATGTTTATATATTTTTGAAATTGTAATCTTTGTAAAAGTTAATCTGCATTTATTTCAACGTTTTAGAAGTACACGCCTTAGAAATCAAATAAGTTTCATGCCATCCAAAACAGCGTTTTTCAGGAAAAGTGTATTTGGGATGGCTCCTAGAATTTATGATAAACTTCCGAACCCCATAAGAAATATAGAGGACATAAATAATTTCAAAATCAAATTTAATTTTTTAATGAACAAAGCATATTAAGGAATTTCTGTCAGACTTCAACTAATGGTAACTGTAGGTACACCCCCGTAGTACCCATGTTGAACAAATAAACTATTTGTATTTTGTATTTGTATTTGTACTAAGCTCTTCGCTCCCCACCTTTGCCGTCCCATCCAGGATCATTACCTGCGCAAAGTTGAGGAAAAACAGCTGCGTGTGAGAATGGTTGAGGCCAGGCAGAGTCTCATCAGCGACGCCATGTTTCTGCACTGAGCGGATGAAGGCGCGGAACGCCTGCTTCACGCCGCCATTGTCAGCTATATTCTCACCCTGGAAAAGATGATATAAAATGACTTCCTTAGCGGCCTAACGTTGCTGATTCACCCAATAGGCCCTGTGGTAGTTACGTGGTTTGCCCGCCAGAGTACGTAACACCAGTTTTTAAAACCTAGATAGTGAAATTCTTACTAGTGTGCGTGTGCGTGTGCGTGTGCGTGTGCGTGTGCGTGTGCGTGTGCGTGTCGTGTGCGTGTGCGTGTGCGTGTGCGTAAGCGTAAGCGTGCGCGTGCGCGTGCGCGTGTGTGTGTGTGTGTGTGTGTGTGTGTGTGTGTGTGTGTGTGTGTGTGTGTGTGTGTTTGTTTGTTTGACCGTCTTTCACGGGTTCACGGCAAAACGGAGCGACGAATTGACGTGATTTTTTTAGTGGACATAGTTGAAGGGATGGAGAGTGACATAGGATAGTTTTTATCCCCGAAATCATCCCCTAAGGGGGTGAAAGGAGCTGCGATATGAATATAATAAACGCACGAAACGAACAAGCAAGAGGCGTTCCACTGCTTCATTTCGTGCGAGGAAGTCTACTACTGAAGTCAACAAGGCAGATTGAATTACTTTTCATGGCTGTCATAATGGAACTTACCTGTGTGTTGACACCATCCAGTTTCATGTTGACCTCGGGCACCACATATCGCCCGTACTGGTCAATGAGGCACTGCGCGCGGCGGTGGAACGCCTCAATGGCGGAATCGGACCACCAGCGATGCAAGTTGCCGTTGCAGTCGAAGAGCCGGCCTTTGTCGTCGAAGCCATGCGTTATTTCGTGGCCTGGTAACAAATTAAATAGAAATCTTTATTTTGCATGAAAGCTAGTACCTAGAAAATTATATCAGGGTCACATACATTCCATCAAAACCTGGCATGCAAAATGAACAAAAAGTCACAATTTCAATTACATTGCAAAAATTACAATACAGTAGGTACATCTAATTACACTAGTAAATGTCAAGTTCAATGCTTAAAAATAATCACTATATTTTACTACAGGGTAGATACTTAATTAATTTTCTCTATAACTACAACTTAGAAAAGTTGAAACACCCCCGACATTTTCATTTCCAAGTCCAATATCTCAAAATAGGCTGACCAGATTTTCATGAAACGTGGCTAAGAACACTCAGGATAAAAGTATCTATGACACAAAAATCCACATTCAAATCGGTCCATCCGTTAGGGAGCTACACGTTACCACAGCAGATACACAGAATACACAGACAGACACGTTAAACTTATAAAACCCTCTTTTTGCGTCGGGGGTTAAAAACATTCATGTATACAAGCCAGTTCCTAAGTTTAAACGCTTAAAAAAATTACATTTTTAATTACATTATAACTCGTGTATCCTAAATCCGAAAATCGTCAATTTGGTGGCGAGGAATTAATGATGAAGACCACAGATGACTTCTTGAATTCCTCATTAAAAGTGCAAAAGTACGTCACAGGTTCTAAGATTCCGTTGAAATAGGAACTAATTAATGAATTGCCATTGATGATGATCTTGAGGAATCGACGGAAGTCCTCAAATATTATCGGCCCGATCGATTCGGTTTTTTTCTATAGCCTATCAACGCATTTGCTATCGGAAATCAGTTCATGCTGTAAATTGTAAAAAAAATGTCGAAATATTCTCGTGGCTTGGCGGAGTAGGTACTAATTTGAAGTCGGTTAAAACTTTGTTTTTAAAGTAAATTATAATGACACCTTATGCTATTTGGTAGGTACTAGAATCGCGAAAAATGAACTGTGGGGCTACGGCGAAACGAAAACGAACTTCGTTCGTGTAGCTCCATCTCCGTCGCACTTGCTAGCTCGAGCGACGGAGAGGGCGATACACGAACGAAGTTCGTTTTCGTTTCGCGGTAGCCCCTCTGTATTTTTGGGTCAAAGTTCTTGGCTACAGTCGCGCCCGTTAGGCCTGTCTTTAATTATTATTACTCAGAATTTATAGTCAATGATCTGTATAATAATTATTATTAGTCCATAAATAAGGCCGACCAACGAATGAGTATGTATGTATTAGCAATATTGGCCTACTAATAAGTATTATAAATGCGAAAGTGTCTGTCTGTCTTTCTTTCTGTTACCTCTTCACGCTTAAACCGCTGAACCAATTTAGGTGAAATTTGGCACCTATAGAAATAAATCATAAAATCCCCGAAATCATCCCCTAAGGGGGTGAAATGGGGGGGTGAAAGTTTGTATGGAGCTGTGATAGAAACGAGTTCCACGCGGACGGAGTCGCGGGCAGAAGCTAGTATCTTAATAAAATTGTCAACAATAGGCTGATTAATTTCATTGAGAACCATCATCTGATCTCAGACACCCAATTCGGATTTAGAGCGGGTTTGTCGACGGAGGATGCAGCAATTTTACTCACCAATCAAATCTCTGATCACCTAGACCGTGGCAATAAGTGCATTGGCATATTTTTAGACTTGGCCAAGGCCTTTGACACGGTCTCTGTGACCATACTTCTGAGAAAGCTGGAGTACATGGGCATTAGAGGCACAGCGCTGAATTGGTTCACCAGCTATCTAACTGATCGACTTCAGGTGGTAAAAATAGGACAACACGTGAGTGAACAGCTTCCTGTCAGCTTTGGTGTACCGCAGGGGAGCGTACTTGGACCTACCTTGTTTACTCTTTATATCAATGATATCCTAAACATAGATTTACCTAATGCTAAGCTTGTCTGCTACGCAGACGACACAGTGGTCGTCGTAAATGGGAAAACTTGGGATGAAACTTATTATCGGGCTGAGAGTGTGCTTGCTGGTGTGGCTTCATGGCTGAGCAGAAATTTGCTGACACTAAATGTTGGTAAGACTAACTTCATAGCCTTCTCAAAGACAGCAGTTTCATCCCCGCCTGAAAATAAAACTATTAAATTTCACTCTTGCGCGCAATACATTTCGGCATCATCTTTCTGTCACTTGCATGGTTATGCCTGTCAAGAAATTGAAAGGCGCCACTATGTAAAGTACTTAGGGCTCCTCATTGACCAACATCTTTCCTTTAAACAACATTTGTCCCTGCTTGCGTCTAGGGTAAGAAAACTTATTTATGTGGTGAAGCGACTCCGAGACTGCGCTGCCCCTGGTGTGCTTCGTCTAGTGTATCACGCCTTATGCCAATCTATACTACAGTACGGTGTCGCCATCTGGGGCAGTGCAGCCAAGAGCCACATTATTCAGGTGGAGCGTGCACAGAGAGCTGTGTTAAAGGTGATGCTGAGGAGACCGTTTCGTTATCCTACGGATACACTTTACCGAGAATGTGGGTTTCTGAGAGTTCGCCAGCTTTATATCATGAAAGCGGTCTCGCGGACTCACAGCTCCTTACTCAATTCTCGGCTGTATGCGGAAATATTAAGCAAACGCATATATAAAGCGCCCTTGCCACCGCTAAAATCAGCTTTGGCTCGTAAATCTCCAGCTTTTTCGCATCCCTACGTATACAATAACATCTGCAATTACCAGAACATTAAAAGGCTGTCCACTCTTCAAGCTGGACGTATGGTTAAGAAATGGTTGCTAACATTGTCATATGCTCAAACCGAGAGCCTGGTCAGAATACCGCATACTAACTGAATTGTTTTAATGCTGATGTGGAATTTCACACACATACACCATACTGACACATACACACACTCACACACGCGCATTCATACAAACGCACACGCGCACACACACACATGCTGCATGTCAACAGAACTTAGTTTTATAATTAACAACTACCTACCTTTCCTTAACACTATTTACTGTACTTTTTGTTTATTCGCACCCGCAGACTGCCAAGATACAGGCTTAGCCTAGTTTGGAGTCTGATGGATATACCCTATATCATGTAACAAGTGTTTTGTGAAATAAATCATTTATCATTTATCATTATCATTATCAAAATAACAATAGCTAGATTACGAACCATGCACGTGGAATGACAATGTACTTATCTATATTTATGGCTTATCCATTTTAACATATACGATTATGTATGTCTTTAAGCACTTTATTGTACACAAGAACAGGTTAAAGAATATATAATCATCCTCGTAGCGTTATTCACGGTAGTGCCCCTAAAGGAGCCCGGGGTCCGCTTTGACACCCAATCCCAAGATTTGGCAAAGGCTCTAGTTTTACGAAAGCGACTGCCATCTGACCTTCCAACCCAGAGGGAAAACTGACCTAATCGGATTTAGACCGGTTTCCTCGCGATGTTTTCCTTCACCGAAAAGCTAAACCTTTGCAATTGAGAGGATGGTAGGTGGAACGAGATAGGCAAACTTTGTACCTTAAACCAATAAATAAATACCATACTCGACCACTTCACAAGTAATTGAAATGCCACAACTTCTTCAAATTAATCTTAAGTGACGCAACAAACCGCGACTGTCTCAGCGACAAAGGCGACTCGGTAAAAGATCTGGAGTGGCCGTCAATAGAATCCCATCAAAAACATTCTGTAAAAAACTAGCCAAGTCTCGATGGAGCTGCTTGTTTATCTCTAAAAAGTAATGAAATCTAGACAAAGTCGTACCAAGTCTCAGGCATTCTTATTATTCTTTATTTGAAAATATCAATAGTTTAGTCATAATATTGAATAAACTTTACAAAAAGGAGTAACTTAGGGATTTTTTTCTATCGAGTGAAGTTCATTGAACGTGTAACCGGATGCGATTTTGATTAGATTAGATCCTTAAGTAATACATATATTATTTTCAGATTTTTAAACTATAGTTTCTACGTCTGCGATGGTTTTTAAAAATTTTAAAAGGCAGCCTCTGTAAGAAACCAGGATAAGGTTAAGAGAGTTTCAGAAATGTGAAAATATACCCAGACAAAGGGGGTCGGGTGGCATAAAATTGTTGGTCCTACTATTTTGTCGCATACCAACTTTATGCCGAATAACGTATGGCATAAACATTGTTGTGCATATTTTTTATTTGCCGAAATTGTTGTTCCTAACATCGATTGTCATAAGTATTTATTGTCCGAATGTTTATTTTGTCCAAGGTTTTTTTTAGAATTATTGATGTGCATAACTTTGATGTTAGTAATATTTAATATTCTAAAAATGTTGACATAATCTAAACGCGGTTGGATCTGGTCAGAATTGCCTATTACTTAAATTACTTATGACCCGCCCTCATGTCGACGGAGCCCCTATTTCTGCTCTGAGGGACAAAACGCAACTAACGAACTTATCTTATTTATCTAGATGTCGGTCGGGTCTGCTCAGAGTTTAAAAATAGTATAAAATTTAGGAAAAAAAGTAGTATAGGTGGTTTAGCTAATTTAATAATAGGCCAATGAATTACTATGACAATGAAAATTAAGACTATTACATTTTAGGTAATTCGATGTTAGAGTAATCAATATTAGGATAAACATACTTTAGAACTTTTAAATGTGTATGTGCAAAAATGAATAGGCTAAATAAGTAGTATGCCACTCAACATTATGTCAAACATTCTCGGCCAAAAAATTTTAGGACGATCAACATTATGCGATACGACAGGCACCCAGACAAAGGATATAAAGTTGAATGCGTGTATTGTTATTGGAGCTGAACGATGTAAACAATTCAGTGTAGTGAGTAGTGAGTTGGCACATTCTGCGCATTTACAACATGAACGACATTGAAGTTTTTTGGCACTTTGCGGCGTCTTCATTCCCCATTCTCATTTTCCCATACAAGACGCCGCACGTGCCACGGCACGTCGTCGTGACGTCTAATTGTGTGTTGGCCCTACGTGGAAGATTTAAAAGTAGGTACAGTGCAAGCGTTAAGTAAGATCAAGTATATCAGATTTTTTATAGTATGATTTAGGAAAATAAACTACGAGTAACAGGTGCTCAATATCTAGATTGATTGCGCCTTAGGGGTTTAGGAGGAAATTCGTGCTAGTGTGTGGCTCATACAGGTATCGAATAGTTAAAGCAATAAGAGATGGTCCAATTTTATCGAGCCACAACCCAATTGGGCTCTATTTGTTATTATGTTAATACGAATTTGCCTCACCTATCACAACACCAATGCCTCCATAATTCAAAGACCTCGGAAAATGGCGGTGGTAGAACGGTGGCTGCAATATTCCCGCTGGGAACATTATTTGGTTCTTATTGCGACTGTAATACGCGTTCACGACCGCCGGCGCCGTGTTCCAGAGAGTTTTGTTCACTGGCTGCCCTATGCTGGAAATAACAAATACCTTGCTTTAAGCTCGCGATTTGCAGATTCGCTGCGTTGACAGGAAGAAACAAATGAAGTTCCCTAATTCCCTAAGCTCTGATGCCCTTACTCACCACCAGGACCATAAAAATACATACATACAGAACAAGCAGTGATGTTATTATGGATGCGGTCTTCGGAAAAGATCTCGCTCCTTCTCATTGTGCTAATTCATACACCTACCTGTACCTACAAGTCTTGGTTTGAGCCCTTAAACTCTAAAACCCACAATTCTCCAAATTTACATAGGCGCATAAATAATATAAATAGAGTACGAGTAAGTTCATCATCATCCTATTCATCCTCCTAGCGTTCTTCCCGGCTGTGCCCTAAAGGAGCCAGGGGTCCGCTTTGACACCTAATTCCACGATTTGGCATAAGCACTACTTTTACGATAGCGACTGCCATCTGACCTTCCAACCCTGAGGGAAAACTAGACCTTATTGGGATTAGACCGGGTTCCTCACGATGGTTTCCCTCCCCGAAAAGCTAACGGTCCGTATATAAGTTCCGAAAAAGTCATTAGTACGAGCAGAGATTCGAACCCACAACCGCCGCTTGACAGCCGCATGCCTGAACCACTAGGCTACCGTAGCTTCTAAAACATAAATACATAAGTCACGGTCAGAAAAAACTCTTAAAAATTACGCAAGGAACGCTTACCGAGATTGTTCTATTTGGGTCAAATGCTGTAAAATATTAAGAATGTTCTCAAAATACTTGTCAGGATGTATGATCACGTCCTCGTATCTCTGGTCCAATTCTTTTTTGTTCAGTATAAAATCAGGATAGCCGATCCTTAGCATCATGGCGTCTACTTTTTGTGCAGCCAGATGCTTCGTGGCGTCGTCAATCCAGTCCATTTTATGCAACAGTTCTCTGAATGATTGCTGTATCTCTCTGGTCATTGTAAGTGTATCATTTTTGCTGGTTTCATCGAAGTGTTTTCTCACGAACATGGAGCCGAGAGCCATCCCCATATTTGAATTTACTTGAGAAATGCAATTCTTCCATCTCGGCGGGGCCTGCTCTCGACCAAATAAGATAAAGTAAAATCTGGAAATTATGAACGAATTTCGATTACAAATGCTGGAGATACGTAAACAGTGTCGTATCATGAAATGACATGAATATATAATGCTGTCAAAGAAATTAATTTAATAACTCCAAAAATTGTATCAACTTTTAATCTATTGAATGCAAAACGTTATCTGTCCCCAAAGAGTATAAGAAAAGTTGACTGCGTAAATGGAAGTACAATACAAAACAATACAAATAACTACTCTTTAAACCCACATCACACTGGCGTGGCCTGGCCGCGGCGGACCATAGGAAACTTGTCATTAGCTGTAAAATTTACTATTGTCCGCCACCGCAGGCCGCGCCACTGTGTTGCAGGCCTTATTGCACACCTCACACAGATAGAGCAATTACGTAATAGGTACAGTTATTATTATTATTATTTGTATGTCTCAGGACCATGGGGTCCCGGATTATTATTAGGAGCCTGTGGTATCCCACTGCTGGGCAAAGGCCTCCCCCTTCCGTTTCCAGACATCCCGAGCAGCTCGTTCGCGCACTTAATTTAGATAGGTGTATAAATGCTGCTGCAGGTCAATGTAAGCGTATAGTTAGTTTTTATACTCATCTTATAGAGGAATACAGTACAATACTCGTACAGAATGTACATAGAATAAGTTGAAAACAACTCCACCGCCTAGAACTTAGTTCTGAGATATATGATGAGTAGCTTTATCCCTCGACTTCGTTGCATAGGTACCTGTAAATCTAATAGGGAATATGCTACGAGTAATACTCGTATTACTCTTCCCACTTCTTATACAGGTTATCGCCTTACATATGTTAATAAACACTTTTTTACATCGGTTAAACCCAAAAATGTCAGTAGTAGGTAAGTAAGGCACTGCAAATACTGCAATCTCTCTGATCAATAGGCATTCCGATAAAGTCGACATATTGACGAGTGCGGTCAGCATCATAAGCATGGTTCTAGGTGGTTATAGCTTCGATATAAGGTCGAAAAGTGTATTTTCATAATACTGACTGTACAACAGCGCATAGAACACTAGTAACCCTCCCATCATAGAAACTTTAATACACAGGTATACCGCAAAATCTGAAAAGCGAATTTCAAATATTGACTTCCCCGTTCTTCGAATAATAAGGAAATGCGATACAGATGCAGCATGCAGCGAACTTCGATTTTCGGATTTCGCGGCAACGCCTCAGAGAGTAGTGTAGTGAAAAATAAAATAAAAGATCATTAGCAAGATCACGATCGTAATTTTAATAGTTCTAACCGAAACATTTATACATTTTAAACATAAAGTTATAAGATCCCGACGACGTGCTCGCGGCAACCAAGTCGATCCCAAATGGGTTATTACAATTAGGTACAAGTAGCACAAACGGATTCGCGAACCGTACAGATCCCTGGCACAGGGCACGATACGTCAAAGAAACGTATCTGATGATGGTAAAAACCTTCAAATACGAAGGTGGGTAATGCAACACCGGACTGCTGATGATGTGAGATGAGATGGGTGTATGGGTGATCGTGATAACGATGGCCGAAAGAAGAAGAAACGAAAAGAATGAACCGCGTTGGCGTGCTTATGCCTTTAAGAATTTTGAGATGGTGCCACCGGATGGTTGATATCCCGAACTAAGGATAGCGCCCTGCGCTCAGTTCGTGCAAGGATCAGCAAGCGTGGGTGTACACAATAGCGTCACTAAATCTAAATCGCGGTTACATAGGTAACTAATTAGAACTAACAGAAGGTAGACGATTATTAGGTTTCCGGAGACTTCCCTGACACTTGACTTCCCTGAGACTTCCTGAGCTCCTTAGCTAGTTGAGCCGCTGCGACGAACCGTTGATCCACTTCAGGTAGGCTCCTTTGAATGAACTCCGCATTCCGGGAGTATAAAAACCCGCAGTGATAGCACGCAGGAATCGTGGGCACAAGCTTCTTAAACAGGGTAACGACCTGACGGAGTGGGTCCTCGTACCCCGATAGGGCAAGCGCTGGGTTGAGTACCCGCACCAGAAAGCTACGACAAAAATAAAGGTAAGATCTACGATATTTCTTGATGCGACTATGAACTGACTAGAGAATTATACCACCAATGCTTACCCAGCACGTCCTCGACGGCTGGCCTTTGAATACAATCACACTCGATGTAAGACGACGCTTGTGAATTAGGAACCTCTTTTTCCTTCACACAATAGCACTTGGTGCTGACGGCCAGAATCTTCGTTGCTTGAGATTCACTCCAACGCCACTGAGTTTTTAAAACGAAGAATACTATCCCTTAGTTCTTAGCCTTAGTTCTAGTTATAAGCTGGGATAAAAACAACAGTCTCGAATCACAATAGTTGTTTACTTGACCAATGTCAACTGCTTCTCTGACCTTCCAAAAGAACCTCTCCTCAATCATATTTGAAAAATCGAATTGCCTTTTTAAAATTCAAATTGTCCTTTTTAAATTCCACCAGTACAAATACGCTAAGAGTACTGCATGTACCGAGGCCGTACCAGAAATTCTAAGTTGTGGACGCCACCTACCGGGAAGACGAAGTCCTAGAGACACCTGACAACGATAACAGAAAACACAAGTGATCATGAACCCTGAAGGAAAAAGATTCAAGTAATATGCGTTAGATGGCGCAGAAACTAAAATCAGTAATTTAAAAATTCAGCGGTTTAACCGACAGTGTTGTTCTGCAGATGAGTTAACGCTGCAGTAGGTATGCCGCACTCGTTTGCTTAGAGCCCATATCCTACAGTGCAGCGGTAAGCGAGGACAGGAAGTCATCAAGCATCCTAACAGTCTAAGCCACAAGAACGAGCACGGTGTACGGCCAAGGAAGGTCGAAGACAATCAAGTATCTGACGAGTGATCTTGTTTTTGCCGGCATTTATCCAGAGTATCCACACGGGACAAGTCACGCTGTGCCGCTGGCAGTCCGTCGATTTCGCTCGACTGACAACCGCTTAGCAACGTCCCACAGCTGGCGGATATTCAGCCTTTCCCCATCCATTGTTTGATCGAAGTGATCGCCAACTTAACTTATAGTTTAATTGGCCTAAGGATTTTTCTTTTACTTACTGTTGCTTGGCCGACTGAAATCGATCATCGAGGTTGTTGACCCTGTGCCGGACGAACCGCCACAACAAGTAGTTAGCCAGCACATCGGGTTCCGTGTCGTCGATCAGTTTCACGAGGTGCTAAATGCAAATTAATTAATGCTGGGTGTTGTATTACACTAATGTTTTCAAATTCAAAAGGGTTTTTAATTGCTGTGCCCGCTCACTTCCTCACAACAAGCCTAATGAACAAAACTTTCTTCATTCTATGTATTTTAGTATTTATTTATCTATATAAGTATGTTTATCGTCGTCTAGTACCCATAGTACAAGCTTTGCTTAGTTTGGGACTAGGTCGATTTGGGTAAGATTGTCCCCTAATATTTATTAAACACGTCTAGTGAGTAGGCGTCCAATCCAACTTATATTGTAAATGCGTAAGTTTGGATGTTTGGATATTTAGAGGTTTGTTGCTCAATCAGGCCCAAACGGTCCAATCAATCTGAATGACATTTTGTGATTTTAACAATTAGGACGTTTGATTGTGAAGTCACACGCAAGTAATCCCTACAAATTCTATACCAATGGAGCGTTCTTGACGTTTCATAACAATTTAAGCTGATTTGATTTTTGCCAAATACCGTATTCATTAGCCATTGGTATTTAAGAGGACAAAATATTTGTGTAGTTTCACCCACCTGTACATAAGTAAGTGCAAAAAGTACAACAGTTTCCTGTGAATCAACGGTCCTGTTCATGACAGCACACAAGTATCGTCTCCACTCGATATCTGGCACCAGTTTCTCCAGTTTATGTAGGGTCATTCTTCGGTAGAGTTCCGACACGTTTCTTCTGTCTTCTGGGGCTGATGTTATGTTTGCTAATCTATGAATTAAAAATAATAATAAATACTTACGAACTACCACCGCCCGGTTCATAAAACTTATGTACGAAATATCATTTGATACTATAACAGTAGCTTTTTGGTGAAGGATAACATCATGACGAAACCGTCCCATTAAAAGGTCTAGTTTTCCCTTTGGGCCAGAAGGTCAGTTGGCAGTCGCTTTCGTCTATTCTCATTCTGTCCTTCGTCGATTAGAATCGAATCAATAAACACATTGACTGGATACTTAACAAGTCGATTTGACCGCCACATTATGATAAGGTTAAGTATACATCTCCCCCAGTGTGCCAAATCCACGGCTCATCACTAATTCGGCAAGTTATATCTATTGTAGCTGAAAATTACTTTATTTCAAAATCGATGAGTTTATCTGCACTGTGTAGCACGTGTTTCTTATTCCCGCCGAGTAATAAAGCAATTGTTATGAGATAATGCTTGTAGGCGTCCAAGTATATTTTGTTGGAATTCTGCAGGAAGTATTCCCGTGTAGGCAAACCTGCAAGATTGATAATTCATTGATAAAAATTAAAATACCTACTTAATAAATGGTCTCTCAATTTCAAGAAAGTATTACCTAAGCTGGTCTGATCAAATTGAATCACATATTCGTCAGAATTCTTGATATCTGGTCCCACCCACTCGGAAATTAAAATGTCGTTATTGTACAATCGCAATTTTGCCATAACGTCTAGCCAATCAAAATTTACGGATGTCCACTCTTTGTCAAGAATAGGCCAACCTCCAAACAAATTTAGTAAGTCCAAAAGTGGTTGATGTCCTCTTCTTTGCAAAATTTCGTAATTCATGCAAGATCTAAATAGAAATTGAGCTTTCATTGCCGCATCAGGTCCACTTTTCTCTGGAATATTAATTGCTTCTCGTTTCGATCTGCTTTTCTTTGCTGTACTGTAGCCTATTTTATTCACTAATTTTCTTTTAAGACTACGCTTTTTCCTTTTACGCTTTTCTTCGGCAAAGTAAATTTTTAGTCGATGATTATTCATCTTCTTTTTCAACAGTTGCAAATTCATGGGTTTTGTTCTATTAGACGCTTTAACTATAGCTCTCGTTTTTCTGTTGAACAAATTGTGGATACGGTTGATAATTTCAGATTTTTCATCATCGGTTTTTATCCAATCGTAGCGGTATTTTCCTTCATTCGTGCTGTTCAATATTTCACGTGAGTTGGCGTCTATGGTATCTATATGAACTTTGTTATCATATGTATTTTGTTGACGATTTTTCAAACAGTCCAGAATATTATAATTCATATCGAGATTGTCTCCAGGATATTCGCTCGGGAAAGGTTCATGGAATTCCAGTAGATCCTTAAGTACAGCGTCGAGGTTTTCTCTTAGCATTTCAAAAGTGTCGTATCTAGAAATAAACAACAGTAGAATTTACTTTTGTTCTTGACGTGACGCAGTCGTTTTTATCAAGTACGGCCAATAAGTATATTGCACGATTAAAGAGCGTGCGTATAATAGTAACAGATAAGCAATTTACTCGATAGGTACATCGCGCTGAGGTATCATTTAGTACTGTATTAATATTAGTTAATTTGACTACAATTCTATGTTATCATTATGTACATTTTAGAGGTGCCGTATAGTTTGCATGCAGGTTTAGTTTATGGTTTGTGTCGTAACTTTTTTTACAAGGCTAGTCAAACCAGTTTTTGGAGAGGAACAAATGTTTGTTTAGGAGCAACTACAAGAACATAATAAGTCACAACAATTAGTCAATTCTGACTTCGCTGGCGGCAGGCGAAACGCTTCACACAATTGATCCAGAACTGTGCGTCACATTTTGCTATTTGTACTAATCGTTGTATGGAAAACCAAGTAAATTGCTGTTTCGGTTGCCAAAATACTGCGTTTAGGTCCATAGTTGCCGTCTAATTTTGTTTCTATAAAAGCGTAAGTTGTACATTGCAAGTTGAAATAGAAAGCTTGTAAAATTGATAAAATTGCCAGTGGATTTGTTACATCGGTTACCCAAACGCAATTTTTCTTTGTTGCAAATTTTTCTGTCGCAATTACACCTAGTCGCACGATTTCCCTTTCTTATAACTACAACTATATATAACTACAATAGAAGGGTTGAAAAGCCCCCGACATTTTCATTTCAAAGTCCAATATCTCAAAAACCGCTGAACAAATTTTGATAAAACATCACTACTTAAGAACTACACAAGACTTCTTAAGAACCCAGGATAAAATTATCTATGACACGAAATAGCCGCATTCAAATCGGTCTATCCGTTCAAAAACTAACGATACCACAGATACACAGACCGACGCGTTAAACTTATAACACCCCTCTTTTTACCTACTCTCCCGCGGTTGCAATGGGTTACCTACAGGGAAGAAAAATTGAGACTTATTAAAATACGATTCGGGAGCAACACGACTGAAAAAGTAAGCAGCAGTGGAAAAAAGCGACGAAAATAATCGCGTTCGGGAAAAAATTCCAAAAGAAAATTAGCTACAAAGAAAACTTGCGTTTGGGGTAAGCTCTAACAAACCCTCACCTTTGGCAAATTACTCATTCGAAGAAACCATCGAGGTTCTGATAGGTTCTCTCATCATTCGGCAAATATGATGATGATGATGAGCTGTGGTGCATAACATACCCGGCTTTATCAGCAGGTATAGGGTTGAGCGCGGCCCAGTTCCCACAGGCATATTGATAGAAATCGTGACAAGGATTTGCTTCCATGTCCATATTGCGTTTCATGATGCTCGCCTGCATCGCCCTTATAGCTTTCTTGTCGCCTTGGTCCTTCCAGAATGCTTGAATACCTGTATTATTCAAACACGATTAGTTTGGGAATGAAATAGCTATCATTTCGACACTTTGACGTAAGTATCTGGCAAATCTGTCACCTCCAGTCCCATTCTATCATAATATCACACACAGTAGGTAATTGCGCCGGTTAGCGACCACCCACTTAAGTGTGCTCGTTTGTGACCACTTAGATGGGCTGTAGATGAACTGAAATGATACTTTCTCGTATTCCTAGTAGATACCTCCCTATTATAACTATAAAAAGTTGCACACGGCTGAATGTTTGTTTAGGATCTGTACTTGTAGAATTGTTATTATCATCTTTATCTGAAAAAAAAAACCTTATCCAGTCAATTGCAAAAATATGTATCGATTTAATCCGCTCGAATAAATATGTCCCGAAACCTTCATCCGCTGACATAGGAGCGATGGGACATATTATGATAAGATAAGTTGTAGGTAGGTACCCATAGGTACTTGTACACTTGACTATCTTTCAGGTGGTCTAAACTTATTCAACCGCCGGCTCTACCTACTTTATTAAGGGATTTGTCCAGGTCAAATTGAAAACCATAATGCGGGCCTGACCTGACCGCAGACCGCAGAACGCATCCAATGCGGCAAATCCCTTAACACACACACTTATTTAAACAATATTATATTATATGTTAAAACAGATGGTATGTATATACAATTTACTTTAAAAACAAAGTTTTAACCGACTTCAATTTAGTATGCCGCCAAGCCACGAGAATATTTCCACATTTTTTTACAATTTAGGTACCACATGAACTGATTTCCGATAGCAAATGCGTTGATTACTATAGAAAAAAACTGAATCACTGTATGTGGGCCGATAATATTTGAGGACTTCCGTCGATTCCCCAAGATGGAACTTCATTAGTTCCTACTTATTTCAACGGAATCTTATCAGAACCTGTGATGTACTTTTGCACTTTTAAGTCCATATGGAGGAATCCGAGAAGTCATCTGTGGTCTTCATCATCAATTCCTCGCCACCAAATTTATGATTTTCGGATGTAAATACCTACCTACACGAGTTATAATAGAAAATACCAACATTACTACACGCGTGCCTAATAAAATTGAGGAGTTCCCGCAATTCCTCATGGATCCCATCATCTAACTGTTTTTTTTTTAATGGGACCTACCTGGAAATATATACATACAAGTAAAAAAAAAATCTAATCGGCTCATCAATAGCGGAGTTCTGAGGTAACAAACATAGAAAAAAAAAAACAAAAAAATACAACCGAATTGAGAACCTCCTCCTTTTGTTTGAAGTCGGTTAAAAAACCAGTCAAGTGTGAGTCGGACTCGCGCAGCGAGGTTTGTCCCCTATACATAGGACGCGGTAACATTACCGCGAAAGATTGGCTTAGATTAGGCAATAAGTATTTTGGCATCCATGCATAATTGGAAAACTGCTCTGAATAATTTTAGCACAACAAAAGGTCTAACCTTGACGCTGCACGGTTTTAGGTCAAGTGTCAATTGGATAATATGATCGGTAACCAAGTTCGTTGTCGACTAATTTGATGTAAATAGGGACCTATATAAAATAATATGAGGTCACGATGACTACGACAAAAAGTCGCGTTCTATTAATTGGCCTCGATATGAAAACTTTTAGCGCGTAGCTCTTCTAGGTACTTAAAATTTTTGTGGAATGACCTAAGGCGTGTGTAAAGATTTTACTAATCCAGGGCAATCGAAAATTACCCCAAAGTCAAGCTGGGGAGACTAACTAATTATTCTACAAAATTACAGTTATAGTAACAGCTATAGAGGTAATTCACTTAATATGTAATGTACATCAGTGCCATCTCTCTCGTTAATCAGAAACTACCTGATGAGGTTATATTAGAATGGAGCGAGCGCACAGCTCGCCCACTACAGTGGTCCTAAAGGCTGTGAACCTTTCAAGAGAATACAGAGAGGTCGCTATTCGTAGCAGGAATATAGTGCTTAGTGGTTAATAAACTCTCCCGGCAATAGGGGGATTGCAGGATTGAGTCCTGTCAGGGGCTACAGACGAAGATGGTTTATTTTTCAACTATATTCATTCTCTCTGTATCACACTGTCATCGCACTATGGAATTCAATTACTTAATATTATATTTGTAATCAATTCAAATCATAATCATAATTTGAAAGAAAGAAAGTAAGAAAATAATTAATTAGTGAAAAATCAATTTCAATAAGATTAGAATAGATTTATTTATTACACGATAGTAATAACAATATGAATTTGCATAAAATATCAAGATTACAAGAATGTCTAACGTGTTCGTCAATTTTAATAATAAAAACATAATGAGTCAACTGCAAATACAAATCTCACTGCAATTTAATTGTAATGTAATGTATCAGACTATGCTATATGATGGGCCCCAATATGTTGTAGCGATATTAAATATGATCGGGCTGGCCCTGGATCTGCTCCATCACGTAATCGAGGGGGCCCCGGCCCACGTAGGTCTGGGGCCCCACTATTTATTTATTTATTTAAAATCAGGTAACAAGGCCCATATTACAAATACCTTATAGACTAACTTATATACCAATATAAACTTATTAATAACTATAAAACCACAGTTAGGTACTTACTGCGACGTTTTGCGCAATTTCGTAGTGTCAGGTCATCAACCGCGAAACCGTCAGAACTTGACTCCCTTTGGCCAAAATTCTTCCTTACTGAAGGTCGATAGATGGTCTGTTGGACTTTGACCAAAAAGGTATTAAAATTTACGTCATGGCGAGACTCCAACCTCACGACCCTCAGGATGAATCCGGTCTTCACGCGCACATACTCCACCACTTCCTCTGCCTTCGTAGTGTAGTGTACCCGGGACACGTAAAGCTGCGTTGAAGGTGTAGCAGGACGCAGCAGGTGATTTAGTCCAGTCGGTGCGGTACCGCACAGATTCCGACAAGTAGGGTAATATGCTGTACCGATATTAAATATTATACGCAACCCATATATACCTGAATGTGGCGGAGTCGGCTTATACAAATGGGCGGAGGACTCCCTCTCCTCTTCCTCCAGCTCGGGCCGGCCCCGGACCTGCTCCACCACGTCGTCGAGGGGGCCCCGGTCCACGTGGGTCTGGGGTCGTACGATGCTGTTCGAAATTTTCATATTTCGTCAATCGGATGTGACATTATAAACAAGAACATAATGATATTATTATATAAATACATAGGAGAAATGGAGAGGTGCTAAGCTATATACCTACAGGCATATTAGGTACCTACAGATAAAGTCGTTTACTGTTAATTCTTTATGACATTGCCATAAGATTGAATTCCTCCTGACCTGCGGATTTTCTGTAGCGATATCTGGGGGCACGGGAGTGCCCCCGCCAAGACGAGCCAAACGAAGCGCAAGGGCACTACCTACCTTTTCTCGAAGCGCTTCGTCGTATTTTTGAACCTTCTTAACTTGGATTCGAATTATACCAGATAAACTAAATTTTCGGGATATGATGTCAGTGGTTGACTTATTAAAACTATAAAATTTCAATTGCATAGCTCTTATACTTTAGATTTTATTGATATCTAAAATACCCCGATTTCGTCACTGACTCACTGATGATCATCAATATTCTTAAGGTTCTTCCTGAAGTCCTAGAAAGCTGAAATTTGGTATCTAAGCTAGTAATAGTAAACAAACAACGAAAAAATCTTAAAACTTGAAACTTTTACCCCCCCCCAACCAGGGGTTAAAGTTTGCATGAGACTTCCGTAAATTTTGATGCTAGCATCAAAATTTGCCCTTATAAATAAGGACCCCCTATATCAATTTACATACCTCTAAAGGTCTGGTAATTGATATAGGGGGTTCCTTGTTATCCTTGTTATAAATAATAAGAAATGTATTTCACTTACAAAAAGAAATGAAATCCCACAAAAATATTTCATGTTAAATGATGCCAAGAGGAGACCATGTAGCTCGCACTCTCAAAAAGTAATCAGATCTCTTGTATAGCCAAGTTTCTTACCCTACGTGCCCAGCTCTAAATCTATAAGCCCTAATTTTACACTAAAGTTGCAACGAAACACTACAGCAGTAGCTCGTAGCGAGTAGTTCGTAGCGCGTAGCTGCGTTTTCCCGCTATTAATCTCGTACGCGTGCAAACCGTGGACTAAACTGGCGAGTCGGCCGCATGAAAAGAGTTTAAAAGATTGAATAGATTTTTAAGTTCAAGCCCACATGACGAATTGCAAAAGGTTCGTGCGGCCGACTCGCCAGTTTAGTCCACGGTTTGCACGTCCCCGAGATTAATAGCGGGAAAACGCTGCTACGCGCTACGAACTACTCGCTACGAGCTACTGCTGTTGTATTTCGTCGGAACTTTAGTGTAAAATTAGGGCTTATAGATTTAGAGCTGGGCACGTAGGGTTATATAGAAACTTGACTACAAGAGATCTGTTTACTTTTTGACAGTGCGAGCTACATGGTCTCGTCTTGGCAACATTTAACATGAAATGTTTTTGTGGGATAGCACTGTCTGTAACCGCAAATCTCTCGTACCAGGTTCTCAAATTGGTAATATTTGAGCGCATGACAATGCCATCTGAATATTACCATCATGAATCGATGAACATAGTTTGTCTTACAAATCCTGTTTAAGCCGCATCCCCACGATCCACAAGATGGGGAACTGAATGACCTTGGGTTCATATCCTTATTGCTTGACTACGGCATATATTTTAGCATTCCATGTCTGTATTTACGTGTGTTCGACCGTTGCGTTCTTTAAGATATACCTACTGAACCGATTTTGATGAAAAAGCTATCAATCAGTTATTAGGCTCTGGGTGCCATAGGCTACCTTTTATATGTTTTTTTCAGTTAGTAATCCACAGTCGGGAACGGGATACATTTTTTAGGGTTCCGTACCCAAAGGGTAAAAACGGGACTCTATTACTAAGACTTCGCTGTCCATCCGTCCGTCTGTCTGTCACCAGGCTGTATTTCAAGAACCACGATAGCTAGACAGTTGAAATTTTCACAGATGATGTATTTCTGTTGCCGCTATAACAACAAATACTAAAAACAAAATAAAATAAATATGTAAGGGGGGCTCCCATACAACAAACGTGATTTCTTATGCCGTTTTTATAGATAACTAGCTTATGCCCGCGACTCCGTGGAACTCGTTTACATTGCAGCTCCATACAAACTTTTACCCACCCATTTCACCCCCTTAGGGGATGATTTCTGGGATAAAAACTATCCTATGTTACTCTCCATCCCTTCAACTATCTCCACTTAAAAATCACGTCAATCCGTCGCTCCGTTTTGCCGGGAAAGACGGACAAACAAACAAACAAACAAACAAACACATACACTTTCCCATTTATAATATTAGTATGGATGGTACGGAACCCTCCGCCCGCGAATCTGACTCGCACTTGGCCGGTTTTTTTTAACTTTTTGTGTTCGTTTCACTGTAATAGCTTCGTACCGCTCATGCCACTACCGGGCTGGACCGTGGGCATGCGGCTTTAGTCAAGTCGATTAGGGTCAAACACGCTCGTTCACCGGTGGCCAGCCTAGCAAATGATCACAATACACAATGGTTTGATACACTTAACATTCACGTGCGTTTGTGTGATGCTGATGTTATTTAGTTGATTCGTTCAAGACAACTACGTAGTTCGTTTACAAGGCCTTGTCAAGAACGTACATTTTATTATAGGTAAGTATTAAGGCCTGATTTCATGAAACTCGGATTTATAAAGACTTGACTCAGATCAACTTAAACGCCTTAAAAGATTCGATGAGATTGGCAAAACCGGTCTCTATGATGTCGAAAAATTGATAAATCAAGGTCTCATTAAGAAGTAAGATAAAATCTATAAATAACAACCATTATTTTGGTTTTGCTGTCTGTGGCTTTAAAACAAAACAAAATTAAATGTAGGTAATCTGAGTTTTTTCTTAAATTAACTTTTCAAACGGTGCGTTCAAAATTTCGAAGAAGCGATTTAAAAAAAAAAAAAAAATTACATTTTAAAATGATTTATTCGTATTTTAAATATTAATATTTCGTATGTACCTACTTATTTAAGAAAGAACAAGTATTATTAATTTTATTATATCAAAATAATAACAATTAATTATTGGCATTAACACCATCAGTTTCTGAACGCACCTCTCATTCTGTATAGAAAAAAGTTGGATCTCGCGATTGACCGTCACGTTCCAAATTCAAAAGCTCTTTCCACGCTAGCGGATATAATGGACTTTTGGGCTCAGATTTTGAGCGACAAAGCAAGCCTTTTCGAGCCGGTGAGGTGAAAATATAATGATGTTATGTTAACGGTATCAAGGGATGGCGTATTTTGTTGCGTATGTCGAATAGTGGTTGAGCTAGGTTCACGAACCTGTCAAAGCCTTCCTTTTCTTGTTGACTGCTGGTTTCTGCTGAGTCATAACTATAGTCTTCGTAGCTCTCTGCCGTCCTGTCTCGGTCGCGCTCTCTCACGTCGGGATGATGGAACAAGGGATTTTCTTCCCTTGAGCTTGAAAACTTATCTTGTTAAATGACAAAACAATTTGGTTTTCTAAACTTTGACTTATAGTGAACTAGCTTCTGCCCACGACTCCGTCCGCGTGGAACTCGTTTTTCAATATAGTAACTCCATACAAATTTCCAATCCCTTTCACCTCCTGATGGGATGATTTCCGGGACAAAAACTATTATATGTGCTTCCCCGGGTTTCAAACTATCTCCATACCAAATTTCATCCCAACCGGTTCAGCCGTTTAAGCGTGATTGATTAACAAACATCCAAACTTTCACATTTATAATATTAGTAGGATTAGTATGGATTAAAGGGTCGAACAGACTGCCAGCGGGCGGGCGGTAGCGGCGCTTGACAGGCGCGTGATGCGCGCGGTACGGCCGTTCACACAGAGCACGCGCGCATCGCGTTGGCCTCGCGCCATCAACCCGCCAGCACTACGTACGGACCGTGCGCTGCGCTGTCTGGCGTGATGGCGTCACTCGCACTGGCGCGGCGGGTTGCTGGCGGGGCGCGACAGAAGCGGGGCGCGGCCTGTTTGACCGCGCTAGTGGTTTGTAGGGAAATATCGCGCGGCGCGCCCGCGACGGTGCTGTGTGTTCGACCCTTTAGTCACATGTAAGACGCTAAACATGCTAAGCAAACTCGATAGCTTGCTTAGTTTGGGACTTGGTCACACAACACAACAAACTCAATATATTAAATACATACCTACTTAAAACATCCACGATTCAGGAAGATTATATTCGTGCTCATCACACACATAAATGTCCTTACCGGGGTACGACGCCAGGACAGTAATCCTACAAGTAGCTAGTGAGCTACGTGTACGTATAGGTAGGGCCCGGAAACGCCACATAAGATGAAAAATGTTGCAGACTTACTTGTAATCTTGCGAAGTACGCGGGAACCTGCTATTCCGTTTCGGCCTAGGCGGTGCATTGGTTTCGAACCACCACGAGTCCCAAAAAAAGTTGTCACTAGAATCTTCGTCCGTTCCCAGACTTCTTTTGGACTTCCTCTGAGCTTGCATCACCTCGTCGACAGGCAAAAAAGACGTCTGGAATCCGTGAAACAGATCCCTTTCCTCTGGAGGTATTCCCTCCAACTTGCTGTATACCTTTGGAATATTTTGAGTTGCATACGACTCTTTAGAATGAGACTCGTTGATTATGAGGCAAGCGACGACGACGAAAGTTAGAAATGCTATAGTTAAGGTAACTGTCCAAAGATTAGCAGTTTTTGGGTTTTGTTTGATAGTTATTCCATTGGAAACCCGCGTGTCTGCCCGCGTCATGGCAGCTTTTGACTGCCTTTGTCAGTCTGATTGACGGACGTTCATAAGTGGAACATAACACTACTGCGTGGCGCCTATTGTGGTGATTGTGAGTCCACGTCGGTGGATTTGCTACGTAAATTGCGCGGCACGAACCGGTATGTCGCCGGTAAAAACAGACCTAAATTGCTATGAAAGTCTGCAAATATGGGTTCTGTATGAGTGGTGTGTGTACTATAAGGTGTATAGTGGGTTGATTAACCTTTTTTTGTTTATTCGACCTCTTTCGTTTCAAGTCTTCTTACCATAAATAAATGCTTTTTGACAGTATTTGCGTATAAATTTGACGTTTCTTAAAACATACTGTCTTGTCTATAACTTTTTGTCTTTTTGCTATATTTATGTATGATTTTAATATTAATAATCATGACTAATAAATAAAAATGCAGTCAGTGAATAGCCAACATAGTCATAGTCAACACATTACTTTTGACGAAGTATCAAAACAAGTGCATAATTTGAGGGATCTTATACTATGGGATATTCAGCAAGGTTTTGGTATGTAACGTTAGTTCTTCGTTCACCATAATTTACCATAGGTACCTACCGTAATGTATTAGATAACAGGGCAATTATTTGATAACAACAAGCACAGAAATATCTATGACAATTTTGGGACCCAGTCCATCAGAGCGACATTATTTCCTGACTGACTGACCATTTAACCGTGCATTTCCAAGCATAGTGTCAATTTAGATGACTACTTTATACTAGTAACTCACGCTGCTTATATGAATCTTGTCAGAGTCATGGATGTTTTCTATATATTGGTGCCCTTGACTGTACCAACTACATCAAGGTATTATTTTTAATACTAAATGATCGTAAACAAGAATAAGACCTGCCTGGTGGTAAGATCGTAACATAACACTTGCGACTGCAGATAGTTACCGACCCTTTATATTGATTTGAGGATTCGTTGTTTCGATACCTAGATAGAGACATTTTCATGTCAAAATAAATTCAATTGACTCGAACAAAAATTAGGGCTTTAAATACCAGTAGCTCGCCAACCGACTACAGAGTTAAAAAACCGGCCAAGTGCGAGTCAGACTCGCGCACAGAGGGTTCCGTACCATTATCTATAAAAACGGCATAAAAAACACGTTTGTTGTATGGGAGCCCCCCTTAAATATTAATTTTATATTGTTTTTAGTATTTGTTATAGCGGCAACAGAAATACATCATCTGTGAAATATTTCAACTGTCTATCTGGCTATCGCGGTTCTTGAGATACGGCCTGGTGAGAGACAGACGGACAGACAGCGAAGTCTTAGTAATAGGGTCACGTTTTTACCCTTTGGGTATGGAACCCTAAAAACGGTATCAAGAATTAATTCCATATGTTTGAACAAACTATCCAACGATACAGCACACCGGGTTTACCGAGAAAAAAGATAACATCCCCACTTTACGAGTAGGAGGTATCGTACAAAAATGTTTTATTCAGGATTTTATTCTACTGTTTATTTTATTTATTATTTATTATTAAAATAAATAATAAATAATATAAATATTTATTATAAATTATAATTTATTTTTAATAATTTACTTTAAAAACAAAGTTTTAACCGACTTCAATTTAGTACTCCGCCAAGCCACGAGAACATTTTTCTATTTTTTTTACAATTTACCACATGAACTGATTTCCGATAGCAAATGCGTTGATTACTATAGAAAAAAACCGAATCGCTGTATGTGGGCCGATAATATTTGAGGACTTCCATCGATTCCCCAAGATCACCAATAGCACTTCATTAGTTCCTATTTCAACGGAATCTTATCAGAACCTGTGACGTACTTTTGCTCTTTTAAGTACATAATTGAGGAATTCGATAAGTCATCTGTGGTCTTCATCATCAATTCCTCGCCACCAAATTTATGATTCCGGATGTTAATACACGAGTTATAACAGAAAATACCAAAATCACTACACGCGTGCCTAATAAAATTGAGGAGTCCCCTCAATTCCTCATGGATCCCATCATCTGACTGAATGTTGAAAAAAATGGGACCCACCTGGAAGTATATACATACGAACAAAAAAAATAATTTTCGAATCGGCTCATCAATGACGGAGTTCTGAGGTAACAAACATTGAAAAAAAAAAAAAACATACAACCGAATTGAGAACCTCCTCCTTTTTTTTTATTTGGTCGGCGTGATTGATTTGCGCGACCCATGCCTAGTTACACTTTCCTTGTAGTACATAAGGGTTATTGAGCTAAGCCGCAGACGGACAGACGGTCATGGCGAATCTATAAGGGTTACGTGTTGACTCCGGAACCCTAAAAACGATATCTTTCAGAGAAGCAAGCCCAAGACCCAGAAGACGACTGCTTCTCAAACCATCTGATGTTCACAAAGTACTGGTTCATTCGCATGTCCAGTGTGAACAAGAAACGCTTCAGCCTCGAGCTCCTTCAGGATATGCCCTGCGCGTGGGCAGTCTCTTTGTTGCTCAAGAGTATCTGGAACTGTCGACCGAAAGATGCTGTTGCGTCGCAATATGAGTAAGTTGTAAATATGAGTCAAAGTTTAGGGTCCTCGTCATCATCATCATCATCATATCAGCCGAAAGAAGTCCACTGCTGGACATAGGCCTCACCCAAAGACTGCCAAAGTGACCGGTCCTGCGCCACCCGCATCCAGCGGACTCCCACAACCTTTACCAGGTCATCAGTCCACCTTGTGGGGGGCCTACCCACGCCGTTTGGGTCCTCCTAGGACTAAAATGAAAGGGGACTGTAAATTCAAGCCGACCGAGTTTGACCCACTTGACTGTAGGTACCTACTTTGGAAACGAGCCATTGTGCACCAACCCTGTCATGAAATAGTAGATTGTACCTATTAGGTACCTACTCGGGAGCAAAATGGTAGGTACAAGTACCGTAACAGGCGTAATTGATTGAATCCAGACCGAAGAAAAGGATTCCAGAATAGAATCTCGTGCGTAGCGAGAGATTCTACTTACTCCTTCCATGATAATTACACTAAATATTTAATTAAAAAGAAACATATATTACTGGACGGCCGCAGGGATAGGTATTTTTCAATGATCTTAAAATATTCACTCATGAACATGATCTTATTTTCCGTATTAGTATCAACCTCTACTAGTTTTATACTGTCCGAATGTTTTTGTATATCGTCAACAGTAATTTTTAATAGCCACCAATTCCTAATATTAGTGCCACCTGCAAAAAACAATGTTTTACCTAAGAACATGGTTTATTATAGGTAGGTATATACTTAAAATATAGGAATGATAATGCAGTAAATAAATAATGGCTACAGACGAGGAAAACAATAAATGTAGGTACGTGAAAGTACCTATAAGTAGTTTACTTTTGCACTCTCTAAACACAATTTTGCTTTTCTACCGTAGCTATATACACTATAAAATGAACCGAGTGTGCTTGTTCAAAAGGGGTGCTGCCCTGGCGCGATACTACGGTGAAAATGACGCAACTACATTATATCCCTATGATTTCTATCCAATATGGCGCTGACCCAGTGTGCCCGCGTGATCCACTGTCGACCCACATATCTGTTTATATTATTACTACCTTCTGCCCGCGACTCCGTCCGCGTGGAAATCCTTTACATCGCATCTCCATACAAACTTTTACCCCCCCATTTAACCCCTTAGGGGATGATTTCGGGGATAAAAACTATCCTATTTCACTCTCCATCCCGTCAACTATCTCCACTTAAAAAATCACGTCAATGGGGTTGGCCGGGCGAAGGTATTTGCAGATGGCGCCAGCATAGGTTTTACCTGTCAGTCCTACAAAACTGTCAAATACTTGTTTTTTTTTCGGAATTTCCTTGTTTAGAATCAAGCCGTTTAATCCAAATCCCATAGAAAAGGGCTAGTGATTAGGTAAAACCTATGATGGCGCCATCTAGTCAAACATTTGACAGTTGCCAACCCCATTCGTCGCTCCGTGTTGCCGTGAAAGACGGACAAACACACAAACAAACACATACACACACACACATACACTTTTCCATTTTTAATATTAGTATGGATATATCTTTATTTTTCGCATTTTCAGAGCCACAGTTTGGAGTAGTTATGACCAGACCCCCATGGACCACAACAGAACAGCGTTGCCTATACAGACACTGGAGGAAGTGATGGAAGCTGATCGTATTTTTTTCCGATCCTTAGAGCCGGTAACAACTTTGTTTTCGAATTGAAGGAATATTAGTTTATGTGTGATGAATGTTGTCGATATCTTATTTTTGATAAAGATGAGGCAAATGGTAATGTGTAGTGATAACAAGAAAAGACATAAGCAGATTTGCTAGTCATACGACGTCAGCATAACACTATCTATTCTACTGATATTATTAATGTTTGGTGTGTTTGTAACTTAATCACGCTTAAACTTAAACGGCTCAACCGATTTGAATAATTTTTTTTACGAAGATAGTTTATAGTCTGTATCAAAATATAGGATGTTTTTACCTCGGGTCCACGCAGACGAAGTCGCGGGCGGAAGCTAATAATACAGAGAGGTACCTCATGTCAGTGAAATGCAAGTCTGTAGCTTTTTAAGTTTGTATGTAGGGATCAATCCCCGCAGTTACTTATTAGATTAACAAAATACTTTCCCAGTGTATAGAATCAAATGTTAAGTGACCCAAATTCATTAAAGAGTGCCCCACAAATAGGTTTAAAGGAATGCTTACTGAATGGCTACTATAATTATCATCGTCATGACATTCAATATTGTAATCCTAATTATTATTATTATGTTTCTCAATGCAAGTAATTTATTTTACGTCACACCTACGCACGCTGCGCGGACAGGAAAACTCGCATTGTGGCCAGATGAAGACGTAAAATTTTGTACGCAACACGGGCGGTAATTCGTAAAGCCCCAGAGCGCATAATTATGGCCCTCACCTTCAGTTCGGGCCACAAACACCTGCAATCTGGGGCATTCACGAATTCGCCGCCCTAGTTACGTAATGTTCTATTTCATCACACTTGCTCGTAAATGGTGGTACCTATTCCATGCCTGTATACAGAAGGACAATGGCCTAAATTGTTCCCACGGGAGTTATGGATTTTCATAACTCTCTAGGGAGCCTAACCTAGATAGCTACTACCTGCAGATCATTCTTTATCCCTCTCCCTCCCTTTGATCATCGAAACTAAAATAAAGTCGTTGAGTAAAGTAAGACGCAGTCCTTTGGAGTGATCAGTTGCACCACTACGTCTGTAATCTGTTAATAATTAAAAGTTTGACTAGTTTCTAATATGGAATGACAGCAGCTGGCGCCATGTTTAACGTTGAGTTAATTTGGTGCAACCCGCCCTTAGACCTTTAGGCCAGTTTTCTTTGACTAGTTATAATGTCACACAGCATCGCAAAGCCGAGTTCTTAATAGAGCTGCTCAAGATTGCCGGGGGTCCTATCGTCTGGGCCGTGTTTGAAAGAGCGCAGGCGATCTTCGATGAATACAGGGAAGAACAGCTTTGCAACGTAATGGCAACCATGCAGGTCACCCAAACACAGCATAGTGCTGTGAAACTTCCTCCGTTTAGCGATGATAAGGTGAGCCGTTTGAAATTGAAATATTAGTTAGGATGAGTATCCAGTAACCACGAGCCTGCCTAGGTACAGTCAAGTAACGTCCTTTTTTGATGTCGTTTAAAGGAGTGAAATATTAGCTAAGTCAAAGTCAACTTTTTTTGTAAGCGAGGTAATTTGTGATTCCTGCACGTCTATCATGAGACGGCCGCGACATAGTCTCGAATTTTCTCGCAGATAGAGATAAGGGTAGTGCGAGAAAAATCGAAAGAGCTCGCGCGCCGTCTTGATAGCCGTGCTGAAGACTACGACGACGTAAATTTAGAGAGAATATTTTTCAGAGCAAGAAAGAACCACGACGCAAAATGTCTTCTGCTGGGGGCGACGCTGGTACACCGACAAAACAAGATGCACAGAAAGAGGTATGGTGAGACAGAATGCGCCCAGCCGTAGCGTACCTACCTACTAAAATGAGACATTTTTTTATATAATGACGGTGGGACACGAGCGTAAATAAGCCTACTTGATTTTGATGGTGAGCATCAGGAACCGTAAATTAGTACGTTTACAACGTTAGAAGGGTCAGGTTATCTATTAGGTACTACCTACCTACTTACTTTTGCCGTTCTTTTATCGAATTGAGGATTCGCATTTAAACGAATTTAAACTTTCGTGAGACATGTTTAAAACAATTGTTTGGAGGTGTTTTTTTTTTTGACAGGATTTACTTTTACAGTTTCGGACGCATTTTACCTACCTATGGAGAATGTATAGTAGTAGTAGACATTTTTTTTTCTTGTGTCTGTCAAGATGTCACGCGTAGATATGACAAAACTGTATTTGGATATATGTATGTTTCTATAGTTGGAGATATATTTGGCGCAATGGGCGTCTATCATCAAGTCCGTGAAGGATACTCAAAAACTCGAAGAAGTTGAGTTGAGTTTCAACGATGGGACGAAGAAGAGAATGTGGAAAGTTAACAGACCTAAACCAGAAGTCACGGAGACTGTGGATTATGTAAGTCAAGGATACAGTTAACTACCTACCTATTAATAAACGGTTCTATGATAATAGAGATAATGTCACCTACTCACCTGGTACCTATACTTACAGACCCACTGGCTCATGTGGTACTTCATTCACAATTCTACGGCGACCGTCACATTTGGACGAATCTCAAAAAGATGACATTGAAGTTTCCTTGCATTTAACTACTTCTAGCTTGTACTTGGGCAGTCTTCCCTGCTGCAGTCTCCTGCTTCACTCAAGGTCACTGTCAGGATCGTTTCGTAGGCAACCACATGCCACAGCCCCATTGGTCTTCCTGAAGATTTTGAAGCCAGTTTTTTTAAATCTAGAAGGACATTTACTTATTTAGGTCCTCTTTCAGTTCCAGTTGTTACCACAAAACGTGGCCAAGCAGGTGTTGAATTATGTGCCTCGCACTCAACTAGTGGACTGTGCACGCGTGAACAGGTACTGGTCGTATCTCGTCGACGAGTTTAAAACCGAGCTCGCCGCTCGACTCAAAATCGACATGGACATTGAGAAGTTAACGGTATGTACTTAGCTGCTTTTTCTTAGATAAAGGATTTTTTTTACCTCGGTTCTTTGCAGCAGCCTGAGGGGCTTTCGCTGGGGGTCCTGGCTGGCCTGTGGGTAGGCGCCACTATGGGGCTACCCGACTGCCGAAATGCTCAGACCAAGAGTGACAATTGAATTGATATAGCATACAAGCGGCGATAAATCGGAATGAATACGAAGCGTCGGCGCATGTGTGATGTGATGTGATACCCGACATATAAAGCATTCGTCTCTTTTACAGCACGTAGGTATACGAGTGCGAGAAGGAGAGCGGACTAGGTATATATGCGATCAAGCAAGCGTGTAAAGGCTCTGACATTACTAACGACCCTGATTGCAGGAACAAATGCTGCGTCACGATGTAAACGACGGAAGTACCATGGACACTTTCAAGAGTATGTCGACGAACGAAGCGTTCAGCGTTCCCGTATCACGCGTCTCACACCCGTTGCATCAGCGAGCCAACTTTTCCAAGCATGCTGCCAGTCAGAAATCCGCACATGCCAATGAGTTTATCAAGCCCATTCAGCGAGATGTAAAAGTCGTAAGTGTACATACAACTCGCCACAAAGACCTACTCTCAGTTGTCCCAGGAGCCCACGCTGCGATCAGATCAGTCAAGTTCCCAAAAAAGTAGGATTGGCCCCACTAGTCAGGACTAGTGCGCCCTACTGGAAATAACCTAGCAGTTCTCTGCTAAATAGAGATCCTAGTCGGGACTAACAGATTCTGGTGGCTAAGGGGCTCAACACCAGCTGGCACGAGCACCCTCCCCTAAACAAAGAATGATCCATACCGCTGCTAGTCAGGTTCAAAATCTCATAGATGTCAATTAAGCTGCCTGTATATCATCATCATTATATCAGCCGAAAGACGTCCACTGATGCTCATGGCCTCCCCCAAATAGTGCCAAAGCGACCGGCCCTGCGCCACCCGCATCCAACGGACTCCCGCGACCCTTACCAGGTCATCAGTCCGCCTTGTTGGGGCCCACCCACGCTGCGCCTTCGGGTACGTGTCGTCGCCACTTGAGAACCTTTACGCCCCAACGGCCATCGGTTCTATGTGTGATATGCCCCGCTCACTGCCACTTAAGTTTAGCGATTCGGAGGGCTATATCGGTTTACCTTGGTTCTGCTGCGGATATCCTCATTTCTGGTGCGATCACGCAGAGAAACTCCCAAAATAGCCCTCTCCATTGCCCTTTGGGTGACTATGAGCCTTCTTATGAGGCCCATAGTAAGCGAACACGGTTCAGTGGAATATGTCATCACTGGCAACACGCACAGGTCAAATTTTACCTGAATTTATATCATTGTTGAATTCCATTAGAAGCTGCCCCCGATCCGTAACATGAAGCAGTTGTCGGAGAGGTTAGACCGACGGGGAGCAGCCGACGACAAATTGTGGGATTGGTGCAAGATCGTCCTCGATCAATACAAACCGAAGGAGAAACACACTCACTCATCCGTATTAAGCAAAGTGAGTACCTATTCAGAGTTTTACCAATAATATAATTCTAATCTTTCATTCAAATGGAAAAAATTAACCATCTGAGCTATAGAAATGGTTAATCGCTTCAACCCATAGGTACATTCTAAATATTTTTTGCATAAAACAGTAGGTAGATAGGAATAAGGTAGTAGCCGACACTACTTAACGAAAGTACAAACTAAATTAAATTAATTTAAAAAATCTTCTATCTATATATATAAAACGCAAAGGTGACTGACTGATTGACTGATTGACTGACTGATCTATCAACGCACAGCCCAAACTACTGGACCGATCGGGCTGAAATTTGACATGCTGATAGCCACTATGATGTAGGCATCCGCTAAGAAAGGATTTTTGAAAACTCACCCCCTAAGGGGGTAAAACGGGGGTCCAAAGTTTGTATGGGGGAAGCATTATTTTTTGAACTAGAGACTTAAAACTTTGTAGGAAGATTACTTATTAAAATACAAAAAAGCACTTTCAGCGTTTTACAAAATTCCACCCCTCAGGGGGTTAAATAGGGGTGCAAAGTTTGTATTCAAAACTACTGGGACTATAACTTGAAATTTACACCAGACCTTCCTTTTATGACGTAGGCAAGGCATAAGACGGGATTTTTGGAAATTCTGTCCCTAAGGGTGTTAAATAGGGGTGCAAAGTTTGTATGGGTGAAACATTATTTTTTGTACTAGAGACTTGAAACTTTGTGGGGATATTACTTATTAATATACAAAAAAAGCACTTTCAGCGTTTTAGAAAATTCCACCCCTAAAGGGGGTCAAATAGGGGTGCAATGTTTGTATGGGGTAAACATTATTTATTGAACTAGAGAATTGAAACTTTGTAGGAAGATTACTTATTAGGATACAAAAAAAACATCTTCAGCGTTTTATAAAATTCCACCCATAAAGGGATTAAATAGGGGTGCAAATTTTGTATTCAAAACTACTGGGACTAGAAACTTGAAATTTACACCAGAACGTCCTTTTATGACGTAGGCAAGGGATAAGACGGGACTTTTGGAAATCCTATCCCAAAGGGGGTTAAAAAGGGGTGCAAAGTTTGTAAGGGAGAAATATGATTTTTTGTACTAGAGACTTGAAACTTTGTAGGGATATTACTTATAAAGATACAAAAAAAGTTCTTTCAGCGTTTTAGAAAATTCTACCCCTAAGGGGGTTTATTAGGGGTGCAATGTTTGTATAAGGGAAACATTATTTATTGAACTAGAGACTTGAAACTTGGTAGGAATTTTACTTATTAGGATACAAAAAAAAGTATTTTCAGCGTTATATAAAATTCCACCCCTAAGGGGGTAAAATAGGGGTGCAAAGTTCGTATTCAAAGCTACTGGGACTAGAAACTTGAAATTTACACCAGAACTTCATTTTATGACGTAGGCAAGGGATAAGACGGGATTTTTGGAAATTCTATCCCTAAGGGGGTTAAGTAGGGGTGCAAAGTTTGTATGGGAGAAACATATTTTTTTGTACTAGAGACTTGAAACTTTGTAGGAATATTATTATTAAGATACAAAAAAGTACTTTCAGCGTTTTATAAAATTCTTCCTCTAAAGGGGTTAAATAGGTATGCAATGTTTGTGGGGGGGAAACATTATTTATTGAACTAGAGACTTGAGACTTTGTAGGAAGATAACTTAAAAGTAATTTCAGCTTTTTATAAAATTCCACCCCTAAATGATGGTCCAAATTTTGTATAAGGGAAACTTACTTTTAGCTACTACGTACTTAAAACTTTGTGGACAGATTACTTATTCATTTACAAATAAAGTGCTTTCAGCGTTTTGGAAATGATTACACCTAAAGGGGTAAAAAAGGAGGTCCAAAGTTTGTATGGAGAAAAAAGATTAGTTAGACAATTTTATTCGAGAATTCACAGGATAATTCCTAACGATAAATGAGTAAACAAGTGTTTCCGGTTTTTTGAGAATTCAACCCCTAAAAGGAGACATGTGGTGACAAAATCTGAAAATCAACATCGGCATCTATTGTTTCTATGGTTTATCGGGTCGCTGATTAGGAAAACAACAACGATTTTACATTCCAACGTGGCGTCTAAATATCAATATGGGCGTTGTTATTACGGTTTTTTGGGACGTTAATAACGAAAATCACATAGATTTTGAAATGTCATGTTGTGGACATGAAAATTCATGAAAATGTTTGTGCCAAATTGCAATTCAATCGGTCCAGTTTTTTTCGTAGCAAATCGGTTGTAACAGACGGACTGACAGACAGCCACACGTGATCCTATAAATAAGGGTTCTATTTTTGCTTTTGAGGTATGGAACGAGACCCGCGTTATATAGGGTTATAGGTTTTAAAGTTTGTATTTGGTGCCATCTCGATCGTCAGCAATCGGTACCTAGGCGAGTGCGGGCGGCGCGGCGGGACGGGAGGGTAGGAGACATTGGGAAAGTGCCTGCATCCGTAATAAGTACATTCAAGGTGCTGCACGAAGATCTGCTTACTTTTTATAAGTTAAGCATTTTGGCCGCCGTTAAATTAAAACAAATTTTTGGGTATTTATGTTAAATACTGGTTCGAAAAGCATGGAAAAAAAATCTTAGGAAACTAGCCTATAGCAATGTCCAGGCCACAAATTTGACTTGACATTCGTGGAGATATTTTGGTATTTCAACATTATCATGAACATAAAGTAGCTTTTATTCCAGAAGACAGATTCTCATTAATCATGACTGTAAATTTAATAACAGAAATACGTACATACATACATACATTCACGCTTTTATTCCCAAAAGGGGCAGGCAGAGCACATGAACTTTATGTTCCAGCGCCACTTTTAGCATAAATGTGTGTATAAAAGATCTACAAAAAGTGATATTGCTTAGGTTGTTAGCCCATCACCCACAACACACTTCAACCCTGCTCTCTTAATCGACTTTTACGACACACACGGGAAGAAAGAGGGTGGTGAAATTCTAACCCGCCACCTCACGGGCATAAAAATAATAGTAAATAAAAATTAATTTACCATAGTGGGTTATGACGAAGGGTTATTCGTAGGGGAAGTTAGTAGTAGTAGGTTAGTAGGCGGCGTAGCAATTCAACAATTATTGGAAAATTACTTTTACTCCCCACCGTGTGATGTCGGGTTAGAATTTCACCACCCCCTTTCTTCCCGTGGGTGTCGTAAAAGTCGACTAAGGGACCAGGGTTGAAGTGTGTTGTGGGCGATGGGCTAGCAACCTATCACTGCAATATCACATTTTATCGATATTTTATACCCACATTTATGCTAAAAGTGGCGCTGGAACATACGTTTCATGTGCTCTGCCTACCCCTTTTGGGAATAAAGGCGTGAATGTATGTATGTACTTTTACTACGCGGGCGAAGCCGCGGGCAAAAGCTAGATGGTATAAGAGCATGTTTTCCCTTCTACATAATTGTCCGTATACATAGTGCTTTTTATAGGTAGGCTAATTTAAATTCAATCATTAATTCGCGACTGTAAATTAATTAATACAAGCACACATATAGAAAAGACAAACAAATATATACGGCCTAGGCCGTGTCACGAAATGGACCCGCTGGATTTAGGTAATGTAACGTCTAGGTAGAAATTGGACGCGAGTGGGGCTCCGTAGCGGGCGGCGCGGTGCTCTGCGCCCCCTAGGACCGCTGCGCCCGTGTGCAACGCACACCCTGTGCCATAGGTAAAGACGCCTCTGCATGAAAGAATGCGTTGTGAACATGTGATGATGTTTCGCATATCGATATGCAATAGGTACTTCGAAACTGATTGACCACTCTCGTCACTTAGGTACTGTGTGTTTATTATTGTGTGTAATACTTACTGTTCCTTACAGCATGACCATAAACACGATGGCATCATGGACTTCGGCAACATCCACTTTCCGTGTCCCTTAATGAGAATGCGCTTAAAGCTGCCGCTCAAACCGCCGCTTTGCAAGGATCCGACAACAGCTTCGTAAGTATTTTTTCTCAAACATGCAATGTATACGTAAAATACCTCGGTGTGATTGCCATGCATTTTATAGCAGGCGTTTAACTGCTTAAAAGTACTTAGCAAAGTATTGCGCCGTCGCTTTAACCGCGCGTTTATAGTAAGAATATTTTCCCACCACTGAACAGTTAATTTTTACAGCTGACGATTATTTTTGGTCATACTCGTAATATTGGATTAACTATCATTTGATGATAAAATGAATCGGGGGAAATGGCAATTTTTTCTTCTTTTTTCTACGTTTTCGGGAGGCTGCTGCTGGTCAACCCACCGACGGAGCCGCGGCTGACGTGCACGGGGCTTCATGGTACAACATTCTGAACCTGTCCACAAGTTATCGCACGGGGGTCGATGGGTCACGAAAATCTTTATATTTTTTCTTGCTACTTATTCCTTATACATACCTTAAAAAACTTTTTTTTTAATCGAACAACTGAATTGACAATCAAATTAATAGATATATTTATTAAACCTGCTAACAAAATTTCGCGAAAATAGGGTGAGATAGAGAATAGCCGGACACCTGGATTACTGGAGCCCGACATACGAAAGCATTTTTGCCCAAGCTAAAACAGCGAAATTTAGTTCGCTCGTTCAACTAGTGAATTCAAAAGATTTTTCAAGAAACCCAACTGCTTTTTTTAGTTTTATAGCCTATGTCACTCCCACGATTAAGAGGAATCCAACGACACCTCATATGTCGAAATCCGTCAAACGGTTTAGGCTGCAGGGCGTGCCAAAGAATATGCCACATACATACATGCGCTCGAAAAACATAACCTTCCTCTCCTTCGGGCAGTCGGGTAAATAGTATAGACATCTGAAGAGTCTAAATATTAATATTGTTACAGTTACTCGCACAAGAAGAAAAAACTATCTAACGTCAACACTTCGAAAACCAAATTGTGCAAGTATACCAAACAAGGAGGCAAGCGTTACAATCTATGGAGCCGAGACTTTTCAAGTCTGTACACGGCTTTGAAAATTCCTAATTATAAATCACCTGTGTAGCCAGGCAATGTTGTATGTTCCGTCTTTTGTAGACTTTTAAAATGTTAATGTAATAACATTGTAGCTAGCATAAAAGCTAAAAGGAGATTTGTCAATAGTTCATAGTTGGCGCTATTGCGTTAAACAGAGGTCCATGTGCCTTATGGTGGCTACACACTGAGCAAACGAACGACCAACGAACGCAAAGCATTTACGTGACAGCTATTTATTAGAGTGAGATACATAGCCGTTCGTTGGCTTGGTGTGTACCCACCATAACGAAATGAATGGTACATAGTGAAACTAGTAACAGATGTATCGCAGTATGATCCCACAGCTGGCTCATAATTTTAAAATGAATGGGTCTTCCATGTTAGATATTGTCAGTTTGAATATTTTACTAGTCTATGTTCGAATTAAAATAAATAAATGTTATCTGTTTAAAGTAATTTTTATTCTTAAAATACCTCCTTCATATATCCGTTAATAAAAAGGTTAGGTTTCTTGTTTAACTGAAGCCTTGTCTCGTGGATCTGTGGGACAAATGAATTGTATTAACACATAGTAATTTAAGGCCATTATATTATACATCTAGCAATTTGTCACAACCACAACCTAGAGACGCAGCTATTATATGGAAAGAGGAAGCAAACACTAAATTTATTCGCTTTACGACCTAAGGCCAGCCAGAGGATTGTTTCACGAATCGACAATGGCCAGGTGTTATTGGTCAAGCGCCTGTGTTGCTTCTTAAGACTTGTAAAATTGTAATTGTGGATTCGTGAAACCAGCCACTGCTTAAAATAAAACATTAGTGGTAATTTTTCCATACAAACGTTCTAGCCAGTTTTATTACTCTAGCCTAGATTATTGTTTTTGTTAATACTATCTATATATAATCAATATCTGTGTCAGTATGTTTAGATTTTTGTTATTTTTATTTTTGTAAATAACTAGGGCTGCAACGATATGTCTATTACGATACCGATACGAATGACAAATGCATCGTAATAGCGAATACGACAACGAATGCATTACGATTTTTTAATTTACATCTAATAAAACAAGACAATTGAGTAAAATCAACATTTATTTAAATTTTAGACAGTTTACCACCTACATGTCATAATTAAAATCAATTGCTTTCAAATTCTTATCAAGAAAACATATAATTTTTAAATTATCAGGTATAAGTCTATTTCATATATCCGTATGGACTAAACCAGCTGTGGAAATAGTAGATTGTGTCACAAGGGAGCAAAATGGCATATTTACGGCGAGGGCGTAGATTGAATCCCGAATGAAGCGAAGGATTCCAGAATAGAATCCCGAACGTAGTGAAAGATTCTAACGTGGAATCCTGAGCGTAGTGAGGGATTCAAGTGTTCACGCCCAAGTTGGAAATAATTTTGCTTCCGTGTGACTCATTTTGCTTTTCACAACACCTATGAGGATAATGAAATATGTATTAGGTGAGTAGCTGTATTAAATTAATTATTATAAACCTACTGATTATAGTGTTACTTTGAATAACATATTTTATTACAGTAATCGATTTAAAATAATAAATAATCGATTATGTAGATAAATACAGTATTTTTTCTCCAATAATTTGAAATCGAACTAGTTTTAAGAATCGTTATTAATCGTAATACTTTTTACGATACCGATGATCGTCAAAAATAACGACAACCTGCGGTTTACGATTATCGGCATCGGTATCGTTGCATCCCTATAAATATTATAAATAACCATATTATACTAATCCGTCAAAAATATCGACTATAAATAATTAATCTGCACAAACCTGGCGAATGATTGCAGGGTGTTGGCACAGGTACATACTTGTCTCCCGTAAGCATATAGTCCATGTGGTAAAATGCTTATCTGTGCGAGTGTGTGTGTGTGCGCAATTAATTTCAGAATCTCCACAAATACCCCTTGTGTAAATCTTTGTCCATCCTTTCATGTGCTCGTAGTTAAATGTTTATGGCAAGTAGCATAACTATGTTGGCAACATTGTTAATATTATGTACCTTACTTATATATGTACAGGACTTAACGGCCTTAAGCTTCATATGAAGATTCAATCTTTTGTTGCGGACCCCTTCACTGTGTATCTGGCCCGGCACGCTCTTGGCTGTATATTTCTGGCTCATTTATGTATATTTTTATGGGCTAGTAAATCTTTCTTACTCCTACTGGCATAACTACATTGATCACATTTGTGAGGTTTCTCACGAGTATGAGTACCTTCATGAGCTTTTAAATCCTGTTTTCGACAAGTAGCATAACTACAGTGGCCACATTTGTAAGGCTTCTCACCACTATGGATTGCTGCATGGGCTTGTAAGTTACGTTTTCGACTACTAGCATAACTACATTGTCCACATTTGTAGGGTTTCACACCATTCTCACTAGAATGTATCTTTTCATGATTTACTAAATTACCTTTTTTCCTACAGGCATAACTACATTGGCCACATTTGTGCGCTTTCTCACCAGTATGAATACTTTCATGAGCTTTTAAATCCTGTTTTCGACTAGTAGCATAACTACATTGGCCACATTTGAATGGCTTCTCCCCAGTATGGATTGCTGCATGGGCTTGTAAATTACGTTTTCGATTACTAGCATAAGTACATTGTCCACATTTGTAGGGTTTCACAACATTCGCACTAGAATGTATCCTTTCATGATTTAGTAAATTACCTTTTTTATTACTAGCATAACTACATTGGCCACATTTGTAAGGCTTCTCACCAGTATGTATCATATTGTGCTGTAATAAATGACTTTTATGGGCAGTTGCATAACTACATTGACCACAATTGTAAGGTTTGTCACGAGCATGTATCTTGTCATGGCGTTGCAAACTACTTTTGCGAGCACAAGTATAGTCACATTGTTCACACTTATAAGGTTTCTTGCTTGAGTGTCTCTTTTCATGGCGTAATAAAGAACTTTTGAGGGGGCAAGCAAAACTGCATTGGTCACATTTGTAAGGCCTTTCCCCTGTGTGTATGCTCAAATGATATATTAATGTTCTTTTACAACTGGCTGAGTAACTGCAGTAATCACACTGAAATAGTTTATTGCCAAATTGTTTCCTTTCGTGATTTACTGAAGGCTTCCCGACAGCATTTGGTTGGAGACTTTGTCCCTGCTGTTGAATTTGCCCTGTAAATATAACAGTATTATTATTATTAGTAAGTAATATGAATGTATCATATAAACTAAGTAAGTAAAGATTCAAAGAGGTAATGCTGTCAGAATGATGGGGTTGATGCTGCACTCCAGCATACTAACATGTTTTGGGGAAGTCTCTTTCTGCTCTTTTATAAAAAAAATAACCAACCCACCGCTGTCTTCTAACCTATCTGCCATCTGAGTCGGTCTTGCCATGACTAAGTCTTTCGTGTTAACATTTAACAGGTGTTGGTTGATAGTAGCATAAATAAGTAAAAATATGCCGCTACATAGTATTTCTATGACCTTTGAAGTGCTATTTATAGGTACTAAACAGTAAAGTTTTTGAAAAAACTGTTATCAGTAAAAGATGCTTATTTTAATGTAATGTCATAGATATATATATTACTTCGTAAAGATAGGCCCAACGCCCATGAGTAATTCGTCCAATGCGGTGGCCGGCCACGGGCAATTGCGGGCCACCATGCCTAAGTCTTCAGCTGTCACACCGTGTCACCGTATGTCAACCGATTATTGGAATATTGTTCGGACAGGCGTATCTTTACTTTCGATATCATTGTGTAATGTTTAAAGTTCATAATGACCTTGTCGATTTAGGAGTCTATATCTCGACAATTATCAAGTTTAGAAAAAAGATGTGCATACTAACACTTATTTCAGTGTATTCTATAAGATACAATCATAAAAAATAGGTGTCATAATGACATCACACCCGTTGAAAGTGTCGGGACCCCCTTTGCTACACTCCAACCGGAAAACTTCTAATATAATAATGGGAAATTTAAAAATAAAAGGTGTTGTTATTTATTTTAAGTTGGGTATGCCATTTAGTTATAAAATGAAATTTGTTAAGCTAATATAAGTACTTTTTTTTGTAACTCCTTCTAGCAGCCATAAATGTTTTGCTGGCTACTTGACTGAAGACTCTTAAAGCTTCTTAAAAATATATATGAAAAGTGTGAAACTGTTGATAGTTAAAATCAAATTGTGCCTTTATGCCTTAAATTTAAACCTCCTCTAATTACACTCATGACATGATGCAATTATTGACCTTGTTCTGTGTGTAGCTCACTGGTTGACTGTATTGGCTCAGGGCTGAGCAGAAGCTCAACTTTCACAACATGGTCGACATTCAGGTCCGCTGTCACCGCCTCGCTGATGCCGTGCAAGCCCACATCCTCTGATGACTTGGGCTCTTCTTTAAAACACGCATCTAAGTGGAAGGGCTCGTCCTTTATACGAACATCGGTGCTCCAGGGCTCATCTTTTATATACACAGCAGAGCACGATGATTCTTCTTTTACGCGCACACCCGCGCTCAAGGGCTCCTCTTTTATACAAATATCTGCCCATGGCGGCTCTGTCTTCACATACACTGGATCTGAGCTCTCCAGCGTTGCCGACTCCATCATCAAGTATACAGTGACTATACTAAATACAGGTTTTGTAGGAGAAATTTGTTATCACCAACACCAACTACCAAAATGTTAATCATAACTTTAGAGAATATAGTTTGATAACATTTGAAATCCAAATGGATAATAAAGTCAATAAAAACACAAAATAACGAGCTCCACGAAAATATTGTTATACATATAGTTGCGGGACTTGCGGGCATCAATTTTGACATTGACAACTGTAATTTTTCTTTGCTTTGCGTTTAGATCTCGTTTTGTTCAACGCGTACGGCAATACAATATGCGTTTTATATATTATAATTCGACCAGACTGTCCTGCATGTCTGATTACAAGAGCGCCTCGGAACTATAAGTGACCTGCACTATCCGTCTCTCTCTTATTATAAAACTTAGAAAGAGATGTATAGTGCGAGAAAAATCCATAGCCCGCGCGCAGTCTTGTGAATTGTGATAGCCGTGCTGTCACCTTAGGCTGTCACGCACGATCTGACCATGATTATAATTACGATACGATTATAATTATTTCTATATTCAGAAATACACTCGCGAGCAAAAGTATCGAATCACTTTGCATTTTTATATGTGCAATCAGCCAATCAATATATTTGTAATTTCCCACCCGAATCTGAAAATTATGGTACGAAATAAAAGCTAATAATGTAGCGCATTGGATAATAATTTATTTCAAAGTGCCCACCTCGCGGAGGTATGAAAAGGTGCATTATCCTTTATTAATATGATCCCTCATCAAAATTACCAGCATATGGGACACAGCCCTTTCAGGGTCTCCGTTATGTACCTGGCAGCAGTAAATCCACCGACACGACTACCACCAGGCACGGAAACCAGCTCAGCGCTTCTTCCCTTTCAGTCGCACCCATTCGTCGGACACATTCTGCTCTCTCCTGATTGTTCAAGGGTGCAAGTCAACGGTCAGCCCGAAGAGCATTTGCAGTAATTCTTATAAATATAGATGTACGTGCGTTTTATTAAAGGGAGACCATAGACAATTTAGAAAGAGGAACCACAAAGTTGCCACAAAGAAGAGGAACTGTTCTGTCAGTCCACAAACGTCAAAGTCAAAACATTTCTGGAAGGAGAAAAATAAAATAATATAGGAGATTCGGGCCCGCCATCTTGTAATTGTCAGAAGCAAGTCCGCGAATTTTAAATTAGTATATTGTTTGGTTTATCTTATTTGCTGTTGTGTTGCTTCCTATTTATTTATTTTTATTTCCATTATCCGTAGTGTTGTTTTTTACATCAAGCCCCTGTTTGGTAAGTCATAATGACCACCATTAATAATGACCCGCCTGATCCCGGCGGAGGCGAGTTGTTTGAAACTGCTATGGACTCTTCTCCATCAGTCCTGCCAATAAATAGTTCTGGAGATAACATACCTCGACCACTTAAGCGTGTTTCAGATGCTAAAGTTGATGTTTCGGCACCAAAAAAACCAACAGACCATTCATCTTCTAATAATAGTATCCAGTCCACATACACACACCCGGACTTTGAAGAAGTACGAAGCAAGTACTCAGACTCGGACATTGCTCCTTTTATTATAAACATCCAGAAAAACGAAACTGACCCAGCCTCGGGTGTTACTTTGAGGGCTATAAATTTTGGACATTTCTTGTATAAAAACAGCATCCCAGGGGTAATAAAAGACGGTGTGAAACGCATAGGGCGAAATCGTTTTGCGGTTGAATTCGACTCCGCTTTACACGCAAATAACTGTTTAAACCATGCTGCGCTTGTTAAGGCAAATTTCTGTGGTGTAATTCCATCTTTTTATTTAACGAGAATGGGAATTGTTCGAAATATTTCTCCCGAATGGACAATGGAGGAAGTTGTACTCAACATGGAGGTACCTGCTGGGTTTGGTAGGGTAATTAAGGCCCGTCGACTGAGTAGGAAGATTACGAATGAAAACAATATTGTGCAATGGGTACCCACTCAGTCGGTGGTACTCACTTTCTCTGGCCGAACTCTGCCTCCTCATGTTTATTGTTTCTACAATAGCCTCAATGTCGAGTGCTATTTATACCCGACAATACAATGTAATCATTGCTGCCGGTTTGGTCACATTCAGGCTCAGTGCCGATCGAAAGCGCGTTGCTACAAATGTGGCGAAAATCACGAGGCTGCGACTTGTACAACTACGGTATTTTCTTGCTTATTCTGCTCCGGTAGCCATTGCGCTAATAATCAAGCTTGTCCTGAACATCACAGACAGCGTAATATAAAATTGGCGATGTCACAGGAAAACTTGTCTTACATGGAAGCTGCTGCCCGTTATCCTAGCGTAAGGCGGCCATTTGCGGAAGCTTCTGTCTCTTCTTCTTCGCCATCTCAGTCTCAGCTCAACCGTCCATCGTTCTCTTCACGTTTGTCATCTCATCCTGTTTCTAGTCCTAGCCAAACACCCTCCCAATCTCACCGAAAAACTATATTCGTCACTCGCAAATCTCCATCTCCTGCCTCCAGTCCTGGTTATGACAGGAGGTTGCATAATAATATTGTTAGAGACCCTGCTTCTGCTCAACCAAATGGTTGTGCTCTAAATAGCCCAGTTATGAAAGAGGATAATATCATAGAGTTACTCTTAAGCTTAGCAACATACCTACAAAGAGACTCTGAACCGAACAGCATGCGCCAAAAGATAATAAATTTCTTAACCCTTGTTTCTCAAAATGTCTCTAGCGATGCTACAGTGGAACTGTCGCAGCATACGTAATAAAAAATCTGATTTAATTTATTTAATTAACAAATACAAGCCATTTCTTATTGCTGTCCAGGAGACATGGTTAAGGCCCGACTCTGTTTTTAGAGTTGCGGGCTTTGCATGCCTCCGGGATGACAGAAGTGACGGGCATGGCGGTGCGGCCATTTTAGTATCCCGGTCCGTCACTTTCTCCCAACTTTCAATTCGCCCTCACAGTGATTACATTAGTGTTGTTGCTGTGAGAGTGAATAACATTTCTTTTCTGTCCATTTACATTCCTAACCCTCATCCTGAAATGATCTCCGAACTTTCGTGTATATTATCGGCTCTTCCTTCTCCTCTTGTCATTTTAGGAGATTTTAATGTACATCACTCATCGTGGGGGTCGCACTATTGCGATTCTGTTTCTCCTCTATTCCTAGACCTTTTTGACTCTTTCGATCTGTGCGTTCTTAATGATGGTTCTCCCACCAGACGGGTCACTTTTTCTCAAAATCCTAGTAGTGCTGTTGATTTATCCCTTTCTTCGTCGTCGGTGTCCTCTAGACTTGTCTGGCGCCTTCTCCCCTATTCATTTGGTAGTGATCATTTTCCCATCATTTTGTCTTTCCCTGATCCTGTGTCTTCAACTTTTTCTTCACCTAGGGTTAAATACCAGACAGCTAAAGCTGATTGGCCTCTTTTCAGTTTGTCACTGGGTAACGAAATTTCCAGTATTTCTGATCCATCTGTCGAAAATGTCCATATAATATATAAGGCTTTTAAAAGCGCTCTTATTTCCGCGGCAAACAAATCTATTCCTCTGAAGACGGGGCATAGAAAAAAGACCCCTCTCCCCCCGTGGTGGGATTCTGAGTGTTCTGTTGCGATAGGAAAACGAAAAAATGCCGAAGTATTGCTTTCTCAATCCTTCAATAGAGATAATTATGATAATTATTTAAAAACTGCAGAGGAATGCTCTAAATTTCTTTTGAATAAAAAACAAAAAGGATGGCAAAATTTCTGCGAGAGTCTTTCTCCTTCTACTCCATCTTCTTTAGTATGGAGGAATTTACGACGTTTTCGTGGGGTTTTTGTTTCTGAATCAAAATTACAGTCTAACGATCCTACTGAGTGGGTTGAGCCATTTGCGGTTAAATTATCTCCCCCTTCAGCTCCTACTTTTGAGGAAGTCACGCCTATTCTGCCCTCTCCTTTCCGTAATATAACTAACCGATTTGATAGTCCGTTCTCATATGAGGAACTTTTAACAGCCATTAGCCACCTTAAAGATTCGTCCCCTGGATTTGATGGTATTCCTTACTCTTTTATTTTGCATGCTAATTCTGATTCAAAACAGTTTTTTCTTGATATCCTTAATAAAATATTTTTGTCGGGCACCCCTCCGGAGGATTGGAAGACTCAAATTATTGTTCCCATACTCAAACCAGGGAAGCTAAGCAATGATCCTTCTGGATATCGTCCTATTGCTCTTTCGTCAACCCTAGCAAAAATTCTTGAACATCTTATTAAAAACAGGTTAGAGTGGCTGGTGGAAAGCAAGGGTTTGCTGGCAAGGAGCCAATTTGGCTTTCGTAAGGGCCTTGGCACTATAGATAGTCTAGCCATCTTTACTACTGATATTAGGATTGCATTTTCAAAATGTGAGTCTGTAGTGGGTGTTTTCTTGGATATTGCCTCTGCGTATGATAACGTTCTTCTTCCCCGCCTTAGACAAAAATTGCACGATTTAAATCTTCCCGAGCGACTAGTTAATTTTACTTTGAACCTTCTCTTATCCAGATCAATCCTTGTAAGTTATAATAATATTTCCCTTCCTCCTAGGCCTGTGTGGAAAGGCCTTCCGCAAGGCTCTGTATTAAGTCCATTATTGTATAGCCTTTACACTTATGACCTAGAATTGTCAGTGAACTGTTTTTGTAGTATTCTGCAGTACGCTGATGATATATGTTTGTATGCTTCAGCTTCAAATATATTGGATACTGTTCCGGTGCTTAGTTCTGCCCTTAGTTATTTAAGTATCTGGCTAGAGAACCATGGCTTATCTCTTTCCATTTCTAAGAGCACAGTTGTACCTTTCACTCGTAAAAGAAATCTTCCTGATTTGTCTGTTTGTTGTAACGGGGTTCCTATCCCGGTTACCGATAGGGTTAAATTTCTCGGGGTATTTTTAGACTCAAAGTTATCCGGGGTCCACCACATCAATTACGTAGCTCAAAAATGTGAGAAAAATATTAATATTATCCGTTCCCTTTCTGGTGTTTGGTGGGGGTCCCACCCTTATTGTCAAAAATTAGTCTATAATGCCTTAGTTCGTAGTAACCTTGACTATGGGTCATTTCTTTTAGAACCTTGTAATAAATTGGGTTTAAATTCTCTTGACAGAATTCAGTCTAAAAGCCTTCGTATTGTTATTGGCGCTATGCGATCGTCCCCTGTTAATGCACTCCAAATTGAATGTGTTGACCCGCCTCTTAACTTAAGAAGACAGTACTTGTCTGACAGATTTCTTTTCAAACTCATGCAGTCTTCCACTCACCCACTTATTTCTAAACTTCACTCCCTTTCTCAATTAATTATCTCCTCAAATTACTGGTCTCACAAAGATAGCCCATGTTTAATTAAAAGCTATCTTAAAATAACTCGTCTTCCCTGCCCAATTTATCAGACTAGGCTTAATCCTATCTTTGAAACTCCTTATGAAGCATTTATGTTCCGACCCAGTGTCCTCCTTGACTTGGGAATTGATAAGGATTCGGTTTCTGCGAACTCTCTTTTAAATAAAGCTATTGATAAGCATTGGCCGAATTGGATCACGATTTATACAGATGCCTCTCAATTGTTAGTACAAGGTAATGTGGGATCTGCAGTGTGGATCCCTAGATTTAATGTAATTTTGAATTATAAATTACCTTCTTATTCCTCTGTCTTTACAGGTGAGGCGGTTGGTATTCTGGAAGCGCTTAAATATATTGACTCACATAACCTACATAATTGTGTAATTTTTACTGATTCGAAAAGTACCCTACAAGCTATAGTAGCCAATCAACTGCGATCAAAGATCAAATTTATTGTTATTCTACAAATTAAACACCTCCTACATTGTCTTTCCTGTAAGAACGTAAAGGTCTCGTTGGCTTGGATTCCTGGTCATGTTGGTATCCCAGGTAACGAGATTGCAGATCAATGTGCAAAAGACGCCACAGAAAGGGGTTGTATTTCAACATTTACATGTTATGCCCAAGATTTGCTTTCACTAGCTAAGTGTCGTCTTGATGATGACTGGTTTGTTGATTGGTCACGATCTAGTCAGTTTAAAGGTATGCATTACGCCGATCTCCAGGACAGAGTTCCTGTAAGACCTTGGTTCTTTCGATTCCGTGAGGCAAGCAAAAAAGTAACGTCCACAATTTGCAGGCTGCGCTTGGGTCATTCGTGTACTCCCGTATTTTTGCACAAAATCCGAGTCAGAGATTCCTCGCTGTGTGAATGTGGTTTGGATGAGGGTACTTTAGACCATATTCTTTTCGAATGCTGTAGATTATCTTCCTCTTTATATGATATTCTTCCTCCCTATATTCCTCGCCCTGTTAACTCTAAATCTTTACTTCGTTTAGTTTTCACCCCATTCATCGCCATTTTATGTGATTTTTTTAGTTGTAATAACATTAGATTGTAGTTAAGTAGTTTATTTTATGTGTATAGAATGAACTTAACAGTAAAATTTGCATTTTTGTCCGGTATTTTTCTATATAAAACTAACTTGCTTCTGTGCAGTTTGTCCGTTTTTTATATATTTTGTAATATATGTTAAACGTCAAATCAGACGTCAAATGTCAAATCAAAACTGTCTTTGGCAAAGGCCCCTGAGGCTGCCACTTCATTATTAACTAACTAACTAAAATAATATAATATAATTGGTACTTTCTGTTTGTGAGTAAGAAAGTTGCGTTAATAGTTCGAGATCTTTGTTCAGCGTATAATGGTATCTTTTAGAACTTAAAACAATATATAAATAAGCCGTAACGATGAGTAAGCATATGTATTCTACCGCGAACCTTAGTGACAAAGAATTGAAAGAACAAGGGAACAGACTTTTTAGTTTGCGACGGTACGAAGATGCAATGAGTTGTTACACGAAGGCGATAGTAAGTAAAACAAACTGTATTCTTTGCTCATACTCGGATTCTATAAATCCATCCTTATCTCTTAATGCAACACTTGAGTTGCTTGGATAAGGAAATTCAGAATTTATTTACTGATACTATGGTTTTTTGTTTCACATAATTTTAGGAAACGTTTGAACCCACTTAGCAATGCAATAAGTTTTCAGTTTATACTCTTAATACTGAAATATAAGCTTTTGTTTTTGTGCCCTCGCATAGAAAACATGCAAAAACTGGACAATCATCACATTTTAATTTTGTTTTTATAGCGGCTGATGAAATATGTAACTGCAAGTGTGGATTTAGTTAGATGTAATTGCTTTAAATTAGATTAAAAGGTTTATGTTACTGCCTTAATTGATGCTGCAATGTGCAATGATTTCTGTTACAGATAAAGAATCCTTCAGTAGCTACATACTTCACAAACCGAGCGCTATGCCACCTTAAGATGAAGCGGTGGGAGGCAACCTGCCAGGACTGCCGCCGCGCACTTGACATTGACACCAACCAGGTCAAGGGACACTTCTTTTTAGGACAAGCCCTTGTTGAGCTTGAGTGTTATGATGAAGCAATTAAACACCTTCATAGAGGTAAATATACTGTAAGATAAGATAAAGATTTATTTGCAGAAAAAGGTTAAACGTCAGGTGCAAATAGTTATGTTATGTACACAGAGTACACACAGAGACGAAAATTGAATAATGTAACCATAGTGATATTGATGAGTTGGTGTGGGATATGGAATCCCCAAATAGGGTCATTATGCTATTATTAGGGTTATTATGCTGGTTATGCGACTACCTACAGTTAGCCACCACCTGATACTTATTACCTTGATATTTTGTGACAAAAACTAACCAAACTATACCAACTGATGAAAAAGCGCAGTTAAAGGGTTAAAGAGGTATTTACTGTTGGAGATATGGATACTATGTATCATTTTATGATTAATAAGTAATGTATCTGCAGTACAGTTCCATAAGTCACGTAAAATAGGTATTCAAGTAGAACTGTGTCTCCCCTGGTGATATTGAAAAATTAAAAAAAAATACTTAATGCAATCCTTTTCAAAATTGCTTTTTTGAGGTTAGATATGAGGATATCACGTATCATTTGTGCTATATTGAATTTAAAAAAAATCAGCCAGCCCAAACTTGGTATGTTTCGAAAATTATTTTTGTTTCAATTAAAAAAATATGGCTAAAATGTAATGATGTGATATATTTTTAGAATCGCCTCAAAAAGCCCTTTCATATGATACTACACACGATAGGCTTCTGAAAAAAAAAAAAATTTTTCCCATACAAAAAGAAAAATGTTTTGGCACTCCCCCACTAAGGGAAATTTTTTTAGGAACTGCGGGTCAAAAAAATAGTTTTGCCCTATAGTATGTGTGCCAAATGGCTAAACTGTACATCGAATTGCGGTTTTTTTAAGCGTAGGGCTACCACTAATACTAATATTATAATTTATAAATGATGTGTGTGTTTGTTTGTCCGTCTTTCACGGCAAAACGGAGCTAAGTATTGACGTGTCTTTTTAAGTGGAGATAGTTGAAGGGCCAAGTGCGAGTCGGACTCGCACGAAGGGTTCCGTACCATTATCTATAAAAATGGCAAAAAATGAAGTCTGTTGTATGGGAGCCTCACTCCGACTCGCACTTGGCCGTTTGTCGTTATAGCAGCAACAGAAATACATCATCTCTAACTCGTCTATCACGGTAGATAAAGCCTGGTGACAGATGGATAGACAGACAGACAGTGGAGCCTTAGTAATATGGTCCCGTTTTTACCCTTTGGGCACGGAACCCTAAAAACACGAGTTAAGTGCATTAAAACAACGTAAAATAATAGTTTAAAGGGTGAGTTAGTGAGGGGACGTAATGATGGCAGGGAGCAGCAAAAATTTATTATATTTGTAATATTTCAGCCAATGACCTAGCCCGAGAGCAGAAGCTCAACTTTGGCGACGACATCGCCGCCCAGCTCCGCATAGCCAGGAAAAAGAGGTGGAATGTTCAGGAGGAGAAGAGGATTGCACAAGAGATCGAACTACAGTCATATTTGAATAGGTAAACATTAACGATTAACCCCCTTATTCATAGAAATTAAAATGTCTTGTCCATTTCTTACGAACCCAAATGTCAAAGTGACTGATAAGGTCAAACGAATTTTAACGCCGTTTTAGTTCAAACAGGCTTGTAGTACGTTTATGAATACGGGCTTGCGAGTCCGCAGTAAGCTGGATTCTCCATACAAACGTTAGTTACGCTCTCATTTTAAAACTACGTGTTAGATTGTAACGAAACTTTGCATATACAATGACATGAGATATATTTATGTCTGTAATTAGTTTATGTAGCTTCAGATACCATAGTAAAAAATACATCAAATTTATTTTTTTCATACAAAACTAGTTTTTGCTTGATTTCGTTTGTTTTATAAACTGGAACCATATAAACTAATTACAGACATAGATATACCTCATGTCATTGTATATGCAAAGTTTCGTTACACTCCAACACATGGGAAGGTAAAATTCGACCGAGTTTACTGCGGACTGTTAAATAAAGCTTTTAACTCTTACCACCTTATTCATCAAAGTAAAACCTCTGATAACTAAAATGTGTCCCTTTCTCGCAAACACAACCATACCAGACCAGAGTGACATAAAGATAAAAGGCATTTTAGGGTTTGTTGAACGTTTATTTACTATTGGCTCTGTGAGTTCTAGAACTCTCAAGTCTGTCTTTAAAAAAAAACATAATTTCGAAACACTTAAGAGGCCGCAGTAAGCTCGGCCGAATTTCACCTTCCCATACAAACGTAGTTACGCTCTCATTTTAAAACTACGTGTTGGATTGTGACGAAACTTTGCATATACAATGACATGAGGTATATCTATGTCTGTAATTAGTTTATATGGTTCCAATTTATAAAACAAACTAAATACAGCAAAAACTAGTTTTGTATGAAATACTTAAATTCGCTGTATTTTTTTTATTATGGTATCTGAAGCTACATAAACTAATTTCAGACATAGATATACCTCATTTCATTGAACATGCAAAGTTTCGTTACAATCCAACACGTAGTTTTAAAATGAGAGCGTAACTACGTTTGTATGGAGAATCGAGCTTACTGCGGAGTCTTAAATTTACGAAAAAAACTGTGTAATTATGGTTGCTCACAATTTTTTTATGAGAACTGGTTGAGAAATGCGACTAGTAGAGGAAAACAGCTACACATACGAAATAATTTTTGCACAAACTAACATGGAGCACATTGTTGAATGTTTATGTATTCAAGAATATGTATCAGTTTATTTAGTGTTATGAACTGTCTGGGTTTTATGCTTATTCAGTTTTGAAACTCTTGACGTTCTACCATTGAGAGTAATTACTATTTACTCGGTTCAATAACATTGATTGTACCTATCTCCGCAAATAATGCACACATTGGTATTTAATTGTATGACCTATACGCTTACCATGAGTTTGACAATGACGGCTTACGCTAACGAGTATCGAGTTTACTATCCATGCATCCCGCTCGTACTGTCAAAGTGCAATAGAGATGCACATATAGAAAACTCGATACTCGTTAGCGTAAGCCGTCATTGTCAAACTCATGGTAAGCGTACTAATCACTTACTTAAACCTTCATGTAACAAATCAATAACGTATTTGATCGAATTACGGAAGTAATCCTATTACACCAGCCCACACATTTACGCAAAATGGGCGCATACTATGTGCAAGGAACTAACCTTTGACATTTACCACCTTACAGGTTAATAAATGAGGATATGCAGCGGAGAATAGAATCCTTAAAACTAGAGCACAATAGTGATGAGGACGTTAATATGAAATCATCGAAAATAGAAGAGGAATGTGTAAGTTACTATTTATTTAATCGTATGGAATAAACGTTGTAGGCTTAGGGGCCATTCATAAACTACGTCATTTCAGAATAGGGAGGGGGGGTCTGGCCATTGGATGACGATAGTCATTTTATTAGGCCATTACAAGGAATAACATGATGATAGAGGGGGGCGGTCAAAAATCGTTATAAAACGATGACGTAATTTATGAACGACCCCTTATACTATGCCCAGTACATACTGAATTTTTGTCGCGCGAGACAGCATACAGCTCATCATCATCATCATCACATCAACCGTAACAGGTCCACTGCTGGACATTGGCCTCCCCCGAAGAGCGCCAGTGACCGCTCCTGCGAACTCCCGCGACGTACGTGGCTTGGTTCGCTACTCGGGGCATCGGTTCTACCTGGAATGTGAACCGCCCACTGCCACTTAAGTTTAGTGATTCGGAGGCGTACCGCAGCTAATTTTAATTAATCTTGGGTATCAATTAAATTATGGACATAAAAAGTCTTGAAAATCTGTTTTTTAACCCCCCATGCAAAGAGAGGGGTTTTATTAACCCCCAACGCAAAGAGAGGGGTTTTATAAGTTTAACGTGTCTGTGTATCCGTGTATCTGTCTGTAGTATCGTAGTACCCAAACGGATGGACCGATTTTAATGTGTTTTTTTGTGTCATAGATAATTTTACCCCGAGTGTTCTTAGCCATGTTTCATGAAAATCTGTTCAGCCGTATTTGTGATAAATTAAATGAAAATGTGGGAGATTTTCAACTTTTCTAAGTTCTAGTTATTTAATCCGTCCATTAGTAATGCTGGCTATGGCTGTGTTATTAATAATAGGCTAAATAAAGGGCATATTCTCGTTCCAGAATAACTACACAAGCGAGCTAAACAATTTATTTGCCAAAATGGATGATAGGAGAAGGGTAAGTAATTATGTATTTTACAAGCTTTTATTTAGTTTCACCTGTCCTGTTGGCTGTAATCAAATCTTGCAAGTTAAATTTGATCCACTTCCCAGTTTCCGATTGAGCTGAAATTTTTATTCAGTATAAATCGGATGACAATGCAATATTATTATGACACACCTGATCTGATGATGGAGCTGGAAGGTGGCCATTGGAACTCCGCAATTAAACGTCGCAATCCCATCGAGTTAGGGCTCATTAGAATCGTCTCAATGAGTACTTGATGATGGTATACAGAAAAGTACAATCGGCACTAAAAGCTTGTACCAAATATGAAATTGTTTTATAGAAACTTGTCTACGATCTACTTTATTATCCGCATCAGCACTAAGTGTTTTTCTAGCCCTATAAAAGTTATGAGCTTACACCTCTTAATCGTTTGTTAGTCCTTTACCTCATAAGCATAAATTACTTGTAGTTATTCACCGGATCGCATTTCACGTCGATCATATATTTAACTATGGCGTTGTGTCTCAATCGTATTTTTTTTTGTCGCTTTTAGTTTTAGTCGCATTTCACCTCGATCATGTATTAAATTTTCGCGTTGTACCCTAATCGTTTATTTTTGTATTAGACAATATCTTTAGTCGCAATCTCAGACCAAGAAAAAAAGACAGACGGAGCGTTACGGACAGTCAAGTGAAGCCAAACCACATACAAACAAAACCAAGCTACATCATGTTTAGCACACGCTCACGCACACATATACAAACAAAATTGCACAAAACTCTTCAGCACGTGTCCCAATGCTGTCAAGATCATTTATTTCGAGTTTTGTGCGATTTAATTTGTTTAGCGTGTGCTAAACTTATGGGGCTTTGTTGAAAACCGGTTGGCTTCACTAGACTGTTCGTAACGCTCCGTCTGTATATTTTCTTGGTCTGAGGTCGCAATGTAACTTTTTCGTTTATTTCTTTTCGAGCATATCGTCGTGAATAGGCACAGCAGAATAACACGCTCACAATGAGCGACACAATCCTTACTCTGTTGACAATAGAGTCGTGTGCCGATAATTGTGACCATTTGGAACACATGTACATGCATGTTAGAAAGGGAGGCAAACATTGATATTGCAAATTGTAGCTACTTATATAAAAAGCGATCCAGGAGATAAACTACAACTGCGAAATGCGTTTAAAAAACAAAACTACATAGATATAGTGCTTAAATAAAATATCGCGTTAAGTACGCTTTACAAACAAATATTTGTCGCGGTGAAAAGCGACTGAAGTAAAAAACTACGCGAAAAGTAAATAGTCTATAAATTTTATACACCGTTTGTGACAAGAAATTTTACTACAGTAAAAAAATGTCTTCAGAAATTTTGAGATCGCGACGAAACGCGATACGGTGAATAACTACAAGTAATTTATGCTTATGAGGTAAAGGACTAAAACGCTCTTAATGAAACAAATTATTTTACTAATTATTTTATACAGAGGGCATATGTTCGAGTCCTGTCCTGGGCTTCAGACAATGATGGTTTATTTGTCCATTATATTCGTTCAGAAACGCGATGTTCCTGATTACCTGTGCGGGAAGATAAGCTTCGAAATACTGAACGAGCCGGTGATCACGCCGAGCGGGATCACGTATGAACGGAAAGACATCGAGGAACATCTTGAGGTACGACATACTATTATAAACAAACTCGCACGGGTACTATATTATACATATCAACCTTTTAATTGAATCGCTAAAAACGCATCAAAATCCGTTGCGTAGTTTTCAAGATCGGTGCCGGTTAATGTAAGTCCCAATAATATGCGTCAACTATATCTCTGTTTCTTTTTAACTCATGCTAAAAGAGAGAGAGAAAGATAGATGGACGCGGATTATCGGGCCGTACATTAAGCGGCACCGCCCGAATCAGTGGTAAATTATCACTTTCAGTGCCAAAAACCCTATTAGGCGCTTTTCTCTACTTAGTGGGATCGGCTACCAAAGAAACAACTGGACGTAAAATTAAATTTGGACTATAAAGTGGACGTCACTATGTAAACAAACTGCCGTATTGAAATTGTCTTTCAATATGATGTGGCGGTTTGTTTACATAGTTAGCAAATTCCATTGACGGCCACTTTAGACTGTTATTGAATCTGTGAACTTTTGACGCGAATTATTCGTCACTGTTGTTACCTTGTCGCATGTTCGATGCGGAAGGGTGTCTGTCTGTCTGTACCTCTTCACACATAAACCGCCGCACCGATTTAGATTAGATTTGGTATAGAGATAGTATGAGTCCCGGTTAAGGACGACGAGTATTGTTCAATTTTTAGTCCTTGAAGTCCGCAGTACCGGTCACTTTCGCACTCTTTGGGAGAGGCCTACGTCCGGATGTCTTTCGACTGGTATAATGATGATCATTTCAATTCAATGCATTATATCATGCTCATAGACATGTGACTTACATCCGTAACAATTCTTTTTCCAATTCTTTATTACAATTTAAACTAACAAGTTAGCAAATTTACTTGGAGCTACGAGCTTTAAATTTATTTGGAGCTACGGTAGCCTAGTGGTTCAGGCAGGCGGCTCGTACTAATGAGTTTTTCGGAACTTATGTACGGAATATTTACCGTTAGCATTTCGATGAAGGAAAACATCGTCTGAAACCGGTCTAATCCCAATAAGGGCTTGTTTTCCCTCTGGGTTGGAAGGTCAGATGGCAGTCGCTTTCATAAAACTAGTGCCTATGCCAAATCTTGGGATTAGGTGTCAAAGCGGACCCCGGGCTCCTTTAGGGGCACAACCGGGAATAACGCTAGGAGAATGAATGAAGTTAGCAAATTTACCGCAATTTTGTTGTGACACCACTGGTCAGACTTAAGATGGAAATCAACCAACCCTGCGCTTTTTTGAGTGTGGAAATGAAGCGGAATACCAAGTTATAAAGTGTGTATTGTTCCAGCGTGTCGGCCATTTTGACCCAGTGACGCGAGTGAAGTTAACATCAGACCAACTTATCCCTAACTTCACCATGAAGGAGGTGATCGACTCGTTTCTACAGGAGAACGAATGGGCCCTCGACTACTAACCAGCTTACTAGATGTGTACGTTATATTGGAATAGTTCTAGGTATTGCCTAAGTTAATGATAAAGCGGGGAAAGTTTTTCACTATTAGTCTTAATGACTTTGACATAAGCTTGGAATAGTAGATTTTCTCTCACGGGAGCAAAATAATAGATTTCGTCGAGGGTGGTATAGCCTATTGAATCCTGAGAAATTCTACTAGTTCTGAATGTAGCGAGGGATTCTGAGGGGAAATTTGAGCGTAACGAGGGATTCAAGGATTTACGCCCTAGATGGAAATTATTATGCTATAGCTCCTGCAGGTTTTAATCAAATTTTAATCCCGTATTTGGGAACTCAGGGCAACAATGACTCTTTTCTGAATAGCAAAAACAGGGAAGGAAAGTACAACTTTGATCCCTCATCTGAGGCCAACAATGACTTTTCTGATTAGCAGGTGTGATAAATGTTATTCCACCCCACCTCTTTTGGCCACGTTTTTAGACAAGTTGAGCGTTTAGCGGAGCGGCGTGCGTGCGCAAAATAATAAGAAAATAATTAATTGGCGCAAAAAAACACTCAGAAGCATACAGAAACAGACTTATTGTAAATTAATTCACAATACAAACCTTTGGTGATGCATGGCACTGTTTATATAAGCTTGTACGCGTTATCATACACGCTGTACAGTCCGCACAACGGGACGCTGCACGCCCGTCCATAGACAAGGTCTTAAACTAGCATTCTTTGGACTAGCATTAATCAACAAGCCACAAACTGGGCTAGGATTTTTACCAAGCACCGATTTGTCCACCCATTTGCGGCCAAGCAACGCTACATTTGCTACGCCGTAGTGCGTAGCATTTGCCGCTTTGTAACGGAATCCGATTTTAGACGCAAGATTCATATGCGAATCATTGGCCTTGAATTAAAATGTAAACTGTTTATCAGTGCGTCACGCTTTTACACATTTCAATGTAGTTTTACTAATTATGTCTCATTTATGTGCGATTCTCACCGAACGTGCCGATCCGGAGCGCACCTGACCGTAATTTCCAAGTTGCCAAAGGAATTTGACGCTTTAATATAGATTTTCTAGTATAGTCAGATTTATATTTGTTTTTAAGTACCTATAGTAAGTAACTTTGGTGTATATAATATACATAAGGTCAGTTCGGGTAAGTGCGCCACCAGGTAAAGTGCGCCTCATCCATCATTCAGTCATTTAAATCAATACTGACCCTACCTGTAAAAAATGAGCGTGGTCTCGCCAACAAATTGTTCCGTCAGTTTGGCGAGTAAATTGAATGTGTATTATGTACCTTCTTCAAAAAAAGGATTTACATTTCATATTTAAATGGATTTTCGGCCGGTCGGATCCTCGCGGACGTCGACGGCTGCGCCCGGCTGTCATCTCATCTGACCGGCTCCGTCCGGCCATTGGCTACTGCATTCTTTTGAAACGTTCCGTTGCGATCCCGTCCCGTTCCGGTGGGAATTGTACATATACGAGCATAGATCCAAACGGCCCTGCGTGGCGGACTGATAGTTTCTAAGCATACATACATTCACGCCTTTATTCCCAAAAGGGGTAGGCAGAGCACATGAAACGTATATTCCAGCGCCACTTTTAGCATATCCCCGTCTTAACGTTCATCACATACATCTGAGCGGTCACGGTGTTCACAACCATCTGAACACGACTTTATTGTTAAGGTTCAACGTCACTGGTTCCTGTCGAGCTGTTGCTAACAGATGTCGCGATATATAATTTCGATGGTTGCTCATCGTTTTACGCAAAACCGTGACGAGTACCAACATGTGTTTCAAACTGCGGAAGCCGAAGAGCTTGCTACGTATGAATCGCAATCAATCTGCACTAAACAGTGTTTATTTTTAAAATGTAGTCCGAAAATATGCATAAAAGTGCTTTACCGTGAATTTACGCAGACTAAAGTAGCTAAATGTCACTTCGGAGTCAGTCATTGTCAAATATCTTGCATAAATCAAACTAGAGGGCGCAAAACTAAATCTATAGTAGCGCCTCTATTAGGAAATAGTGAAACTATATGTACTTGTGGCAGGCACTCAAGAATGCAATATGAATGCATCTGACTTTTTTACTCATTACTTAATGTCATGCGGTAGCGCAGTGCGCGTCTCTTTTGCTTAAATCTGTCTGTAACGCCATCCTTGAACCGGGTTCAAATCCCGACGGACATACTTCTTTTTTGTTTTTCTATTTGGATTTCTAAACCAATATGGCCGTCTCAACTAACTTAGATTTACTTATAATGTGCAAAAATATTTTTTTTAACTTAAACATGTTTATAATATCTTGATAAGCATGATAGTATCTAGATGATCCACAAAAAAACCTACTATATTTATGGCAGACCTATTCTTACATATTACATACTACATAAATACTATTTTGGATAGGTATATGATTTAAAAAGATGTTACGCCTTTCATTTAATTAGAAAATCATGATTCATGAGTATCCGTAGGTTTACTGTTGAAAAATCAAAGTACCTACGACCTTTATCTATTCTATACCCTATTCCATATGAGATTAGACAAATCGTGCGTAAATCTTCAAGTCATTCCCGTCATGAAAACCATTTTGATAAACAAAAACATTTACATTGTTCTATTTGAAAAACATCAAATAATCGAAATAACACTAGTAAGTACAATATTTATAAAGGAAGATAAAAGAGGTATTTTTCCTTATAAAAATCTAACATTGTAAGGAATAAGGTACCTATACTTAGTAAGTATATTAGTACTTTGATTTGTTATATCCATATTCACCCGCAGTTGCGGTACTACATAATTACAATCAGAGAGGCTACGTATTATTCACAAAATGTTTTGTATTCGCCCGTGACTCGCGTCTAAAATAATGACCTCAAAGTTGGTTACAACAATTTTGCGTTACCGGACGGACGAATTTAGTAAGCTTTGTGAATAACAGGCGAGTTTGTATATCAAAACTCTTAGTGGCCAGTCTCTCGAATCCGGACCTAGACCGCGTCAGAAAGAGAGAAATATATCATTTGACAATATGGTACTGTTTTCGATGAACGTCAAAATTCAAAAATCGAATTCAACTTTTTCACGCGTTTACGTTTCTATATGTTTATGATGCTTTCACTCATTCATTAATAATCTTCAATGGTTGGGTTATGGGCATTTGCAAATTATTGAATGTCTTGTTTAGGTAAATATGAGATGAAACTTATCTGTAGAACCCACGACCGCCGTTTGACAGTCGCATGCCTGAAGCACTATGCTACCGGAACGATTATTGCAAAGTGTTATTTTTTTGTATGCAAACATACGGTACGACCATACGGTACGGTCATGTACGGTATAACCTCCGAAACCACTTATCCGATTATAAAAAATAATTCACTGGTGATGGATGACTGAACTTACTGCGGGGACATAGCCATGCTTAGGCATAGTAAGTATACTTTGGTACATTTTATACGCAAAAAAAAGGAACTTGGATTTTTAGACAGATTTGACTGTGTAGGTACTAAGTTAAATGCAGTTTTTATTCTTTCTAAAATCGGTCTGGGTGACTCCTTAGAGCAAATTTCCGTGTCAGTTTCGGATTGAATGTCACTCTGTATAATCTTCTCTTCCTTATATATATATATATATACAGACGAAAATAGAGAACAGAAACAATAAGAATTTACGGCTCTGCTAGCAAACAAAACAACTTGCGTAAAGATCTTTTAAACGCGAATCTGGAAATCTGGAATAATTGCCTGGCTGAAATGAAAATCTTCGTTCGTCTCGCTCGCTCGTTCAATTAAGTATATGGATATTGTTTTCGATTCAGTTTTTAACAATTGGCCAACAATTTTGTTTTTAAAGGCAGACTTACGAGCATGGACTGATTTCGGTTACGGTTATACCGGTATGGAATCGGTATTCCATTACAATAGCGTTATATTGTAAAGGTTAGCCGCGCCGCCAACGTAACGGTACCGGATCCGGAACCGTGTAGAAATACATATCGGTTACCGGTATTTATTTTTAATTGTACTGAAATTTTTATAATTCCTTTTCCAAACCGGTATAATTATGATACCGTTGTTTTTTTCATTTCATTCTCGTCCATGAGAGGAGGTCTGTGCCCAGCAGTGGAACGTAATATAAACTGATATATTATTTATTATGCCAATTTACATGAAGTCATTATTATAATCGTCGAATCAGATGATCCTCAATCCTGGTAGTATTGAATTGTGATATTGGACCTCAATACCGGTATTATCGGGACTTCGATAATAATACCTATGAACATTTGGTTGCACATTATAGTGCGTTTTTTTGGATTAGAAATACGCTAAACGAAGAAGAAGTCGTTGTCAACCTTTTCTGCTTGGGATAAATATTGAACAGACATTGTTTTTTACACGATAATTCATTCTTGCTGCAAAGTTCACACACCAACTTGAAAATGTTGAACACCAACGTTTCTCGTTTGTTGTTAATGGACTTTGTTTCTGTCTCTTTGCTTTTGTTGAAGGCTAAACGTTCGGGAGAGAACGAGTCGGTCTTTTTTGCAAGCCACTTGAGCCTGCCTCTGGTAGCTCCATCGCAGTCCGCACACACACAGCGAAAAATAAAATCTTAATATGAATTAACAAATAGATACTCGTTTAATAATCTCGTGATCTGAATCCAATAATTTGTTGATTAGCAAGAAAACAAGAAAAAGAACGTGATACGATTGTCAATTTTGACAATTTCGATAGCGAGAAATACGAACAAAGTTAAATAATAAATACATTCAAAATAAATATATTGTTGTAAGTATTATTTAGATATAAATAATAAAAACACTTGTATCATTTTAGGGTCGACAACAATGATCTTAGTCTTTTTTAATGGCGGTTTGAAATACTTTGACAGCTGTGTGGCATAAAGTGTCTTATATAAGGTACCTCGTGCTTTGTGCTTTATCCTTCTTTCTAATGAAAAAAAAACGCACTGTAAAGTTCACTTTTTCTTGTAAAATAAGCCTGAAATTAAAAGTGTAAACGATACATTTGTGTTTTCACCAAATACATGACACTAAATTGTAACAATTTAATTTACAATTATAATAAGTTTTTTAATAAGTATTCGCAAAATTTTGTTTCATCTCCTGCATTACTTGGATTTACATTATAGGAAGTTTTACAGCTTATTTTTTAGTCAAAAAATATATAACTATTGGTATATTGCCTAATATAAAATTAAACACTCATCTCTCACAGCAAAACCAACCTATTTACTTAAAAATACCTATGGGGCTGTTTTCGACCACTGCTTTTATCTGTTCAGGGAGTCATTGTGAATTTGGAAACTGTCTATACAATAGAATTAGTGCCCTCCCTGAACCGATAGTAGTAAGACTATATGCATAATTTTTTTTTTAACATTCATGTTTACAACCAAAGGTTTAGTAAAGTTTTATGTCAGGTAACGTTTGTGTTATCAGTTAACAACCCTAAAAACTACGTTTTTTTGAGAAAAAAAGAACGAACTTACCAGAAAAAAAAAACAATAAATCACTTTTTTTCTACATTCCCCATTTACGGTGTTCTACGTTCATTCATAGAAGTTACCCATTCTAGCGGAAGCCTATTTTACCTTCTAACAGTTCAAATAGTGCTCCTACCACCAGCATCAATAGAGTGGAAAAGCGATTATTCTTCAGTAGAAAAATTACGTAGGACAGACAATTACTAACAAATAAATTGAACTACACTAGATTATGCGTTCCTTTTTTTTACAAATGCATGTCAATTTTTTTTTATTAAAAACTAGATTCCACTCACGGTTTCGTCTGCACGAACCCGGGATAAAAATTGTCCTATATTTTAATCTAAGCTCCTCCTAAGGCTCAGCATATATTACAAAATGGCATTGGAATTGCCATCGCGTTGCGTTGGAAATAGAGTTGACTTTCGTTTATTTTGAAAAGTGCCCGAAACAAAACAAATTCAGCTCTATTCCAGTTGAATATAATTTAAATGCCTTCGACAGAATAAGTCCTATGAGTAAGCCCATGGGCCTTAAGAGGTTAGGCAGGCAAATAGGTTGCGCAGTTTAGGCGTGATTGAGTTACGAAAATCCAAACATCTAAACATTCAAACATTTATACATATAAGCATCTAAACTTTCGCATTTACAATACTAGCAGGATAAAAATAATAATAATACCGGTAATGTAGTACTTATTTCGACATTGGTCCTTTTCAATTCTGGTAATAGAATATTGGGAAAATCGGTAGGGGATTCCGGTATTTCGGGATTCCATGATGGTGGTTGCATTCCCTATATGTAGTATGTTAATAATAACAAAATTAATTAAATATATGGGTTTTCTCCGAGACATAGCTGGCTGCAGCTTTATATTTTATGTCATTTTTTTCGGTACCGCAAATACGGTTTCATAAAAGTTACAAAAGCAACCGATACTTCGACTTCGGCGTGGAGTGGTTTGAAACTGGTATTAAAAAGATATCACTAGGCTTTAAAAAAATACCGGTAATGGATATTTCTAACTGGCTGCGGCACTGTTATGTTGTCGCCTAACCACTTTGCCTAACCACCGGTTGTAACTGGCATCAGTTCCTGCACCGAAGAATGCCTACGAGTGTATAATTCTACCCTCACAACATTGTAAAGAAGAAAAATTGTGACTTAGTTAATTTACATGTTGGGGGTAATCTAATATTCTATTTGAGCAGTCGATTCCTAAATAGGTTGCAGTAGGTATTTTAATGTCAATCGATGTGCAGCCGACTAAAGCGAATGTTTAAATTTATCAGGTACTTACAATCCTAATAATTGTCTGTTATATTATATTACGTAACATTCACTCAATCGAAACTTGCTTATAATCTGCAAGTTGGAAATTCAAACGGTTCATTTGATCAACAACACCCCTTTCTTCCCGTGGGTGTCGTAAAAGTCGACTAAGGGAGCAGGGTTGAAGTGTGATGTGGGCGATGGGCTAGCAACCTATCACTGCAATATCACATTTTGTCGATATTTTATACCCACATTAATGCTAAAATTGAGGCTGAAACATACGTTTCAGGTGCTCTGCGTACCCCTTTTGGAAATAAAGGCGTGAATGTATGTATGTATATATGTATGTCATTTGATCTAAACCTATATATGTATACGTTCGGTAGCACAGATTACGTTTCAATATTGGATCTTACTCCTTTCTAATAAGACGTAAAATGTACAGACCCATGCATAATTATCGTTCCGTGGACTTTAGGTAGTTCTATCACGGCTAAAGAGCAAATCATTGAAATTCATACATTGTTGCTTGAAATTCAGTCTATCAAAAACAAATGACATTGCTCTTACGTCATTACCGAAATGAGCAGCGTAGCAAGATAAAATGAAAGCTATCTCTTTCACCAAAAACTAAAATGTGTTTGTACGATGGTATCACCGTCTGGTGAGTATAATTACTACTATTCACTCCGCTATCTAACTAATCTTGTTTGATATTAAAGACATCTAGTGAAGGTTTTGGGCAACGTGCTGTCATGTGACGCGGCCATGTCATTTACACGGACAGTGTCTAACTCACGCACACATACAAGGCTCGGAGTAAAATTTTATGAATTTCAAATGGCTATATTTTGAATATTACTGGTTTTTGCGTGTATTTATTCAAACTGCGGGAGAAGAGGGTCATATATTATCTAAATATCACAATTTCAAGTTCCTGACATCGATAGATTAGACGTCTAGTCCGAACGAAAATTGTATGGAATTCGTCAGTGACGTTGCACCTTAAAGCCATGGAGTACATGTTCAGATATTTTTGAACACCTTGGAGAGTATGTATGTGACGCTGTGACCTTATGCTAGAAATATAAGCATTACTAGAAAAAAATGTCCATTAGTTACCACTTCAAGTGAGCTTTAATTATTCTTTATTCATTTTCAAGGCAATGGTTTGAGATGAATTACAATTAAGAACGTATAAGGATTACGGAACCTTAATTATCGAAAATATGAATAAGGTTCATTTAAAATTGTTACTAAACACAATAGGAATAATGAAAGCTAACTTGAAGTGGTAACTATGTACAAAGTTTTTTGAATTGCTCATTATATCCAATCTAGACGACTATTATCGATAAAGCAATGAAAATTATGTTACTGCATAAAGCAAGGCATTGTAGCATTACGTTGTAAGACATAATTTCCACGTTTACTTTTCACATCTCCAAATAACTGCTTTCCAAGAGAAAACTACATAAATCGCTATGAGCGTAATATTTGAGGAATACCCGTGGTCCATCGCCAGACTTCACCATTCATATGGTACCACGTACTACTTCCAAAATAACACATTCACTGCCAAAAATCGCTAAGCGTTAAGCCCATACGTGCTCAGTACCGGAAAGCGCGGGCTCCTGGCAGTGAAAATCGTAAAAAAATGACAGTGTGGTAAAAAATATATCACTATACATATATATGAAAACATTAAGACGAATTGAGACCTCCTAGTGAAGTTACGATTGCTCGAGGTCGAATATGAACGTTAGTTCGTCAGTGGTTATAACATCGAGGTTTCATTGTCATTAAATTTACCTTTTCCGACCGACGAGAATAGGCTATTACTGAAACAGTTGGCTTCATCTTAGGCTCTGTCGTCACTTACCATAAGACTAGGGTCAGACACCGGGCAGACTTTTATAAATAACTACAACCAAGAAAATTTTTGAAACCCCCGACATTTTCATTTCAAAGGCCAATATCTCAAAAATGGCTGATCAGATTTTCATGAAACATGGCTAAGAACACTCGGGATACAATTATTTATGACACAAAAAAACCGTATTCAAATCGGTCCATCCGTATGGGAGCTACGATACCACATCGCTATTGCCAACACTCCAAGACTCCTATAGTATGTTATCTCGGAGTAGTATAGCATTAATTACATCCGAAACGAACGTAAGCGAAAAACGACTTAGTGCTCTGGCGATAAAGCTGTTTTTACTTTTTTGACAGGATTTACTCTTACGGTTTCGGACGTGTGGTTGAGATTATTAAATGTGGCTGCCTTTTTAGAAATAGTTGTTGGAATTGGAATCTTACTTTGATGGTATTCATAAATTATTATTATTATTATTACCTACAAATACATGTCGAAAAAGAGCAATAAATATAATATACTATAATAAAATGAGCCTTACCAATTAAAACATTTTATCAATAGGGTAACATATGAATTTCATGAATGTTGTTCAAAGTCATAGTTCATAGGATCATAGGTCCATTCGCGCCAGCGATCGTAGTCGCTATACCCATTAGGTACAGTCAGCGTCAAATAGTTAGTAGCAGCCAAGGTAGCCAAATATTTCGGTACACGTCTTTATTACTGTAAGATTAAGGATGTGTTACGAAATATTTGGCTACTCTGGCTGCTAAACTATGTGACGCTGACTCTACTTAGATATTTTGTAATTCGTAAGAGGGTCAATCAACTTTTTCTTGTAGTCCGTTGCCATGTTTACGGCTTAATATCCACCAAATATGCGCGGAGATGTTTTCTCTTATATTTGAAACCTCGCTTGCTTGGTTGCTAAATAGCTAACACTTTAAAATCTCGTGCTTTGTTCACTTACTTAAATTACTTCTTTTACGGGTCGAACACGGTCTTCGGCCACCATGACTGGTGCTACCTTAGAGCATACATAACTGGAGTACCCTTTCAGTAGCTTACCCCTCTGTTGAAAACCTTGCACAATGTGCAAAAAATTATACAAAGACAGTTTCATAATCGATTAATGGTCATTCATACAATCGCCTCGCAAGAGACAACACCTATCATAAAAATGCACGCACATGCTGTAAGCACGTGTAATAAACATTCAAACACTTCAAGCTTAGAAAATAAGGTGTAACGTTGCATTTGTAAGTACTTTTGTATTGTTTTAATATTATTTTTGTGAAAACATTTTCATGACACGTCAAATTAAACGATTATATAATCGATTTACAATTCTTTCCTGCGTACGTCATGACACTCCCCCCGAGACTCTGTTTTCATGTTTTGTAAGAAATAACTCAATGGCGTTTGAAAAAGAGTCTATAATAACATTAGCATTGATTAATCAAAATTAGTTTTATTTACGCACTCCCCACGAGACTCGGGTTTTCATGCTTTGTAAAAATTAACCTAAATGCAATTGCAATAGAGTTAATAATAATATTTGCAAGGATTGTCTAAAATGGCAGATCACCCAACGATCACCCTCACGAGACTCGCAAGTAGAGATGAGGGTCGTGTCGATAATCAATAATTATCGACAAAAAGTATGATGCACTAAGAACCTGCACAAATTGCCGAGTGAACACTATTTATTAGAAAAAAAGTATGGGTACTTTGCACTTTTCCAAGACCCAGCATTAAAAAAAACGGACCGCCGCATTCAGCAGGCAAGCAAATTGGGTGCCTGCGCGTACAAGTTCCATGTGTTCAAGACATTTTGATGCATCTCAGTATCGAATTCATTCAAGTAAAAGGTAAAAATTAATCGGTTTTACCGTACCTACTTTATTTTTATGTGAAATTTATTTTGGCGGATCGGACACGCCTTTAGACAACGGTGCAGCGGCAGGAAATACCGAACATCTAAAACGCATTAAATATATGTAAAGGCTCTCTACGAATTTGTACCATTTGGTGTCGAGAACCTCGGTCCGTGGGGCCTCAGTGCGCAAAAGTTATTTGCGGAGATCGCGAAACGTCTGGTCGACGTAACTGGTGACCGGAGAGCTGGCAGTTTTCTCGCGCAACGCATCAGCATTACAATTCAGCGAGGAAATCGCGCCAGCATCCTCGGTACAATGCTTCGAAGGCCTTTTTTAGATTTAACTTAGTTTTTATTTAATATAATTAATGTTAGTTATCATCTTGGAACTATACTTATACTTTAGTTAAAAGTTTTCGGAATTAATTGAATGACAAACGTTTATGTCGGGTCCACCTAATTTCCTATAACCCGGGCAAGCTGGTTTTTAACGGTCCAGGCAAAAAATCAGGCATAAGCGGGAAACTTCTTGTAATATAATACTAGGTACTCGCTACTTTATATATAATGTATGTAGTTAATTGTATATATTTTTTTAATACAGATAAATAAGACACGTCATTTCTTTTTTGCGTCATTGTTTTTAATAGCCTAACAATTATTTCAGTAATCAATTGAGTCACAATAATCCATATTAATATAATAAATGGAAAGTGTATGTGTGTGTTTGTTTGTCTGTCCGTCTTTCACGGCAAAACGGAGCGACAAATTGACTTGATTTTTTAAGTGGAGATAGTTGGAGGGATGGAGAGTGACATAGGATAGTTTTTATACCCGAAATCATCACCTAAAGGGGTGAAATGGGGGGGGTAAAAGTTTGTATGGAGCTGCGATATAAACGAGTTCCACGCGGACGGAGTCGCGGGTAGAAACTAGTCATCATCCATCATCATATCAGCCGAAAGACGTCCACTGCTGGACATAGGCCTCCCCCAAAGAGTGCCAAAGTGACCGGTCCTGCGCCACCCGCGTCCAGTGGACTCCCGCAACCTTTATCAGGTACTTTATAATTTATAAACTAGTATATAATAAAATTATATACGTTTGTGTAAATATCGATACAATTATCGAAATTAGTTATCGAATCAAACCTCGCCCTATAGGTTTAGCCGATCACATTGGCATTTACGTATTCTTAACCCGTGTTTCCACTAAGATTTTCCATGTGTGATATGTTTGTGTGCATCAAAATGAGAATGTGTTATCCTTTTTCATAATGTGTGCGTGTGTAAATAAACAGATCGTTTTTGCATTAGTGAGTAATCTTTTGCATGTGTTATTTCTTCACCCCCCCGCAAAATTCGGCAGACTTTTTTGTACTCAAATACGAATATAAGGCTACTCCAGTTATGTATGCTCTAAGGGTGCTTACCCATGTCGAAATGTTAGAAATATAAGTAAATAAATATCACGCAGACGGTATAAGAATTTATGAACAGGAGTTTGTACTAGCGTGGATAGACACTGCTTGATTTTAAGCACCTTAAAATACCAATTATAACTAGTGTTCGCAGTTTCGGTGACAAATTTCACACTGTGAATAATGGAGTCGTTATTATCATTAACTTTTTAAGATTTGAATAAATAAATTATTCATTTACCGAATTGTATAATTGGCGGCAGGTACAAACATTATACTGTCCCGACTGTTTAGGTGACATGTTTGTACGTATGTAATAAGTAAAAATAAATAAATTTATTAAACAATGTTTACCTGTACTTGTGTTATTAGTAGTCCTGTGTTATCGTGGTATAAGTAGGTAATCCTCGCAAGATAATTTATAAGGAGTATTATGCAAAATTATGATTTATTCGTTATTCGTTTAATCAAATAAATAGTTAGGCGACTCCATTTACCTCTGTGAAATTTGCCACCGAAACTCCGAAGACTAATTATAACTACCTATTTTTATAAGAAACTAGGTCAATGTTGCATTTTCGCTTACGTAAGGAGAATAAGGGCAAGAAAATGTTGATCGACCCATATGTACGGCCATTTTCGCTACACAATTATTTGAAGATGCTCGTATAATCGACATGCGTGTAATTGAAAATGTATTATGTATTACAGAATCGGTTTGATCATACTTGAAAGCTGTAATAGAGTGGGCATGCTCGCTGGCGGATTTCTGTGTGTATTGTTATATGAAGAGAGAGAGAGAGAATGACATACTTTTATTTCATACCCAAAGTTAGAAAATTGATTAGATAAATGAAGGGGAGAAGGAAGACAATAAAGTTAATATACAATCGTATAAACAGTCTGTAACGGTGACTTATTTCATCTACGGATATTGTATGAATCATTTCATATATCGATACCTAAATAGAATTCCTGCTTTGGTAATGGACATGGCTGGAGGCGTAGGGTGACATACGAATTTCAATCGTAATAGCTGGAACATTAGAAGCTAAATGAAAATGAATAGTACGACTTTTTGTGGTAAGGCAATGTGTTTACGTTAGCGCTTAAATACTACAATCTGATTTGAACCTTATTGCTAAAGAGTTAAGGTTGTTAATGGGTTGAAATTATTGATGATACCACCAACGTCTGGCCTCGTGACCCTATTGACCCTCGTGACCCTATTGACCCTCGTGACCCTCTTGACCCTATTGACCCTCGTGACCCTATTGACCCTCGTGACCCTATTGACCCTCTTGACCCTCTTGACCCTCTTGACCCTTTTGACCCTCGTGACCCTATTGACCCTCGTGACCCTTTTGACCCTCGTGACCCTATTGACCCTCGTGACCCTCTTGACCCTATTGACCCTCGTGACCCTATTGACCCTCTTGACCCTCTTGACCCTCTTGACCCTATTGACCCTCGTGACCCTATTGACCCTCGTGACCCTTTTGACCCTCGTGACCCTATTGACCCTCGTGACCCTCTTGACCCTATTGACCCTCGTGACCCTATTGACCCTCTTGACCCTATTGACCCTCTTGACCCTCTTGACCCTCGTGACCCTATTGACCCTCGTGACCCTCGTGACCCTATTGACCCTCTTGACCCTATTGACCCTCTTGACCCTATTGACCCTCTTGACCCTATTGACCCTTGTGACCCTATTGACCCTCGTGACCCTTTTGAACCTCGTGACTCCGTGACCCTCTTGACCCTCGTGACTCCGTGACCCTATTGACCCTCGTGACCCTATTGACCCTCGTGACCCTCGTGACCCTCTTGACTCTATTGACCCTCGTGACCCTATTGACCCTCGTGACTCCGTGACCCTATTGACCCTCGTGACTCCGTGACCCTATTGACCCTCGTGACCCTCTTGACCCTATTGACCCTATTGACCCTCTTGACCCTCGTGACCCTATTGACCCTCTTGACCCTATTGACCCTCTTGACCCTCGTGACCCTATTGACCCTCTTGACCCTATTGACCCTATTGACCCTCGTGACCCTATTGACCCTCTTGACCCTATTGACCCTATTGACCCTCGTGACCCTATTGACCCTCTTGACCCTCTTGACCCTCTTGACCCTCGTGACCCTCGTGACCCTCTTGACCCTCTTGACCCTCGTGACCCTATTGACCCTCTTGACCCTATTGGCCCTCTTGACCCTCGTGACCCTCTTGACCCTCGTGACCCTCTTGACCCTATTGACCCTATTGACCCTATTGACCCTCTAGACGCTATTGACCCTCTTGACCCTCGTGACCCTCTTGACCCTCGTGACCCTATTGACCCTCTTGACCCTATTGACCCTCTTGACGCTATTGACCCTCTTGACCCTATTGGCCCTCTTGACCCTATTGACCCTCGTGACCCTCTTGACCCTATTGGCCCTCTTGACCCTCTTGACCCTCGTGACTCCGTGACCCTATTGACCCTCGTGACCCTATTGACCCCCTGACCCTAATGACGCTCGTGACCCTATTGACCCTCGTGACCCTATTGACCCTATTGACCCTCTTGACCCTATTGACCCTCTTGACTCTTTTGACCCTCGTGACCCTATTGACCCCCGTGACCCTAATGACGCTCGTGACCCTATTGACCCCCGTGACCCTATTGACCCTCGTGACCCTATTGACCCCCGTGACCCTATTGACCCTCGTGGCACTGTGACCCTATTGACCCTCGTGACCCTATTGACCCTCGTGAAGAGTATAAAAGGGAATGCCGAAGTAGTATGGGGGATTATTCATTTCTCATCGTTCGGACTGGCAGTGTCTCTGGTTGTGGGCTGTGAAATTATTGGTGTGTGTTACCTCTATTGTGTTTTGGTGAATGGCTTGTTATTGTGAGGAATCTCTCTTCATAATTATGAGTCTTTTACTTTCTTAATTTTACAAGTTAATTGTATATTTAAAGGGGTATTAGGGCCTAAGCTATATTTACTTTATCGGAGGTACTCCGGGAGGTTTATATGGTTAAATCAAATATGTTTAATTTGCTAGTGGCCACTCCCTAGAATTAGACATGTTTGACAAGTGTTTTCGGAACTCAGTCAAAGCTGTATTTACCGTAACGGAGTTGGTCCGGAGGTTTATATAGTTAATCAAATATATTTAATTATGCCAGGGTACTCCCTGGGATTGAGTATGTTTGACGATTGCTTTCGAAATTTAGTTGGGGTTAATTCTTACTGTCCAATCAGCCGGAACACTGTCAAGAATCAGTTATCTGCGGAGTCAGCCCCACCTAACGGTGCCAACGGGGATGAATCCGTGTCCGTGTAGTTACCAGACTTGAGGTGTGGTCTGGCGTCTACCTCTTTACCAACATAGGAGACGAAACCCTTTAATCGGGGCCCTCACGTCTCTCAAAACAACTGACGGTGGAAACGTGGCTTGAGCATTTATGTGACGAAAAGCATAGGAGGATATCTCCGCTCGTGGAAACCGATCGGTTGCTTGAGGGGTCGTTCAGTGTTAAATATACTTATATATCAACATACCGTATGTCCAGTTAGTGCATCTTACTCGCTGTTTTCCCTTTAGCCTTCGGGCACAGCGAGGGGAGATGAATTACACAGGCTGTTAGAGGGTTGTCATCTCAGTTTCGCCGACTGAACTAATTACAGCTTCAATAGGGATACATTCTTGCTTCTGAACTAAGGTATGGTTCCAGGAGTAAGCAGAATAGGGACTGTGGGGTAGGCTTAGGAGTAAATTCACGCGTTATGGGGTATTAGGGCTTGAAACTATATCTACTGTAACTAAAGATATTACAAGTGTTTGGTAGGATTAATAAAATTGAAGTTATTATTCTTATAAAATCTAATGACGACTAAAATTATTAATGAGTAACCAGTGTGATGTTTGAGTAGTAAGGCAAGTGGTGTTGGGTTGCCGTGGATTACACGTGAAACACGAGACAATTGTTAAATATCATTAAAAAGGTCACAGTATTATTCATGAAATTGTGATATCAGGATTGTCTCAGAAAGATGAAATAATTCTGGGTTTGATGACAGGCTGAGCAGTTCATCAAATCCATTTAAAATATCTTATTTTCATGAGAGAGAACTCTCCATTTAAAGTATCTTATTTTCATGAGAGGGAATTCTCCATTTAAGGCATGGTTTGGGTAGAATGTCTCGCGTGTAATGAACGGTTTACCACGGCATTACTCTACGGCCGTCGGTATAAAATGGTCCAGGCCATCTTAGTTATACATATAAACGATTAATAATACTAAAAGATGTCAGTCGAGTTTGTCTCGGTGTATCTTCTCGAAACTGACCGCTAGGTTTGAGACACTGGTAGATTCATTCTCCGAGTCCTAAACTCGTAGGATAGCTAGGTAAGTAACTTGAATAGGATGTCCAGACTCCATTCCAACAAGAGAGTAGCCAGTGTGAGCAAAAGATTGCCACACGACCCGTCGATAGAACTTTGGTCCAAAATACAAGTATTTAGGGCAGTCTTCTAGATAATAATAGGTTTAAATAAATAATCTTGATTTTATGAAGGCTACTCCTTGTTCAACCGGACATGTAATAGGGGATAGGTGTTTTTCTACCAAAAACAATTTTTAATTATAATCATAAAGTAACCTACAGTGTAATTATAATCATAAAGTGATTTATAATTAATTAATTATTCCTACAAGATTTAGGACTTTGTTATGCTCATAAATAGGAAAATAGCAGTTAAAAGTAGCATTTCAGTAGGTTAATTTATGTACAGATAAGCTAGCTTTAATTTTATTATGAATGGAGAGTCCAAAAACCTGTCAAGCTTTCATAAAAGGATCTAGGGTTATTACGGTACACAACACTTCGGGGTTCAACCACTAGCGATCACATTTTGGCCAAATCGTCAGGTATTCTTAAATAAAAGCACGCAACAAAAGTAGGTTTAATAAGTAGGTAAATAGAGAGTAAGTTACAGTAGTCTAGCACGAAGGAATAGGGTTTTACATTAAGTTAGAATTCATTGCAAAATATTTAGCGTTTCTTGAGCTTCAGCGGGAAGCTGCTTCGTTAGCTGTAGGTCTTCGGAAGCGTTTTCTAGCCAGGGGGGGTGAACTGTTACAGTTTGGTGCCGTTCCCTGGGATATCTTCAGTAGCCCTCACGGGCTACAGTTTGTTGCCTGAAGTTGGAGGTGAGCTTGATAGGTGTTGGACTCTTCATTATTTTCTTTCAATTATCAGCTAGGGACTCCGCTAGGGCAGGTTTAGGACTGCATCTGAAAAACAATAAAATTTTATTAGATTATTTGCACATTGCATGTGGAACCAACAGCCGTCGGGGCGGAGAGGTTCTCGGGGCGGACACATGCTTGCCGGGGGGGCGCGCGGTGTGTCTGCCCCGATGTATAAGACGCGGGGCGTTGTGGCACTCCTTGGGGGAGGGCTGTGTCCGGCGATGGGTGTCTTTCGACTGATGTGATAATGATTATGATGATTATTTATATATATATCACATGATATCGGTATTTTTAGTAAATATAAATTATTAAAATTATAGATTAAGGCGGACATTAGTATAAGAAAAAATATATAAACTCATTGACTCTGGGGGGCATCAAAGAATAGATAATTTAAGATATGTCGGGGCGTATTCAGTGTGTCTACAAACAAAAATAATAGTTGTAAGGTAGTTTGTAAAACTAGAAATTAAGTCTTATAAATATAAAACCTAGGTCTTGTGCAGGGGTTATTTCATAATATGTCAAGGAGAAATGAGCAGATGGTTTAGCACAACGGAGAGAGGAATTGCATTTTTGCAAGAAGTAGGCATTGTAGTAGGAACGCCGGCAATATTTATGTATTTCTATTATTTGGGGGCGAGCCTTCATCGCCAGTAGAAACAAAACCTAGCTATTCATAAATTCTGAGCACCTTAATCCTTTAATGTGGCTAATATATTTTGTAGTATACCTTGAGATATTGTTGAAACTAGTGAGGCTCTGGTGATGTCATTTCTTTAGCGGCGTATAAGCACTGAACTGATATTTTCCAATGTCAGAACAACCTCAAAACGATCCTTGGGTTTTTGGAATGGTAGTCACATACGGTTATTTCTTAGTGCTCCTTGTACCTAAAACGAAAATCATTAATGTGAATAATTTTGTACTTGTAGACCATAAGAATAAGGTTATATAGTGTTAGGAGTGTATGTACTTACATTATATTGTATGTGGTAATTAGGAAAACCTTGAAATTTGTATAACCCCAGTTCCTTGCAAGAACTTTTTAGTTCCATGTACAAAGACGACAATTTAATTACGTTTGAAGATACCATGACAAAGGCAATCGGTCGGGTGCATGAGTACTTAGTCAATGTAAGTAGGAAATACTAGGGCAGCTAGGGAGTATCTTTATACGTAATAAGAACAAAAGTTTTACATACCAGAATTATTACTTCAAGGCGGCAAGTGTAGATAACTCCGTGTAGGGAATGGCGCAGGCGCATACAAATATTACAAATGCTTATGAATGCATGTACGTCAAAAGACCACGAAAGATGACTCGCAACGTCCGTTCACTGTGTTCTCGACTTATAGAATTTAGAAGGAAAATCAATGGAGATTCATAGCCAAACTGAAATTGCGGGAAGACTGACACGAGGCGCGGCAAAGAGAATAAATATAACCGTTAACCGCTAACACGCACGAGGTGTCATTGCGTTTTAAAACTCCTATAGATATTATTCTCCATAGGAAGGATCTGCGGAAATAGTATCTTATAATTATTATTTGATTTATGCAACGCAAAGATTGCTCTAGCATTATTTTATGGATTTTAAATATAAAGGCGAGATTTTGGAGTCACTTCAGTGTGACACAATGTATACGAAAATACAAAGACGAAACGCTTTATGGGGTGTACAGATTATGTGATTTTGCCCAGTTTGTCGGTACAGCGTGTCGGGGTCGTGATTGTGCAACCGCATGTGCATGCAGTATCTCTTGACGAAAGGATCAACAGCACAACGTGCGTCCAGACGATAGCAATCGGTCGGATTCTGATTAGTTGGAACTGACAGACCAAGACATGTATACACCCCATTAACTTAGCGCGAGATTCCATAGATATGGGCAATTTATTGCCATACGGAAAAGCCAGTGTAGAAGGCCTTTAAGAACAAGGAACCGCAGATTTAGAGCAGTCTTGTACGCCTGACAACTTGTTGCAGCCGTGTGTTGTAGTGAAACATGAGACATCAAAATATACTTCTCCTTCTAGCATAGCAAGTTGATAGGGCGGACGGATCGCTTGCAGTACGGGTTTAGTAACAGCAGCGCTAACACGAGAATCAAAGTTTCGTGTATATGCGTCCCTTTCACTCGAGTATCGTGAGAGCGATAGAGATGGGAATACTCGAGCTTCAACTTTACAAGTCCGTGGCTATAGCTCAGGACTTAAATAATAAGGGCATGTAATAAATTTTATTTTAAATAAGGTCATTGAATTAACGTGAAGGAATTACTTCATTCTTACGGTAGCGACAGCGACATCTATGGTAACATTCACAGATTGTTTCTTTTGAAGATGCTTTTATACTTACAAAGCTGCAACATACATTTATGGGTCAAGAAGGTAGCTAAGCCTCAATTAATGGGATTCATATCACCATAGCTACCCATTTCATTATGTATCAATACAACGGATAGAACAAATTTGATAGAGCAGCAGATAGATTGGTTTGAGAAAAGTGAAATGTTAGCCATGGAGGCTATTGTTCAAGTCAGGGAAGGTTGTGAGGATTAAATAATAAATAGACGTGTCATTGCGAGCATTATATGTTCTGGTTCGAACCTCAGAAAAAACAAGGCCAACAAAGACAAGAAAGTATGGAAAAATCCAGGGCCCAGTATATTTTATTATCATACAGAAGTCACGCGACGCGCGACGTGCATAGTATAGACATTGAGTTACAGGCATGAGAATTTTATTGAAAAAAGGAGAACTAAGCATAACCATACATTACATGGATAAAAATCAAGAATCCACATTACATACATTATCTTATATAACTATGACAGCTTGTTTGGATTATTTATTATGAAGTTAGCTGCATATGAATACCAGATTTAGCTTGGTAGCAGTACAGACGACCGTCTCATTATGAAATAGCAAGATAACATTAACACACACAGACGCGGTACAATATGATATGAAAATACGAAGATCAAAACAAGCAGAAAAGGAATTTCAGTTCAAAATGTTCCAAAAGATTGGATATTCTGATAAAAGGTATTCAACACGTTCGCAACCAAGAACTCGTCGGTAGGCACTCGAAAGGTTTGTTCAGATGCCAGCTCAGCCGTTAGGAGGGCGGTAGCATAAAGTTATACGCTTAACGAGTTCTGTCCATTTCTGGTGCATTATTCCATTTTTGGTCCGGATGAGAAAGTGTTAACGAAGTAAGGAATACAAGTCACATAGAAACTACAGATCCAGCATTGCTTTCGCATTAGGGAAAATCATGCCCCGAGCTTGAAGGACTTCATGGAAATGGATAGCAATCTCATGGACTGGTGTGGGACGAAATTTCATATGCTGTTTCTTCACGGTAGTAGAGGTGTGTCTCATCTTGTTGACGTGCTGGCGACCCTGGAAACATAAATATGAATATTACTCTTCGCATAATAGAATGAGCTCCTACAAAAATTATTCACAAGGGTGGGACGAGCATATGAAACCTTGATTCTTCCCAGTATTACTCCAAGCATTGATATTATATGGAAGAGAGTTTAGTTATAATACTACATAGGTCATCCTGAATTTAATTATATTCCCTAAATAATAAGCATGCATTAAGGAGAATAACTTGGTGCGGGGGCGTGGGAGTGTCTAAATTGATTTGAGTTTAAATTACAGAGGTTGTGATAATTATTGACATTTAATAACAAAAACATATTTATTCCAAACTTTGATTCACTTAAGGAACAATGATATCTTAGTTTGGTAAATATACGAGTAGGCACGGATATACAAACTTCCTAATTGGCACGTACAGAATTTTATTAATACTATGTAATGTATGCCGAACAGATGCTGTTTCGTGCATATATTATGGAGCACAGAATCATTGGAGAAACACAATAGATATAATATACGAGGAGCCACGGATATACAAATTACTTAGTCTGCATGTACAGAATTTTATTAATACTATGTAATGTATGCCGAACAGATGCTGTTCCTTGCATAAATTATGAAGCACAGAATTATTGGAGAGAAACAATAGATTTAATTACCTTTTTATATTACACCACACTAGGAGAATAACGATGTTGAGTCTTGTTGAGGCTTAAGCAGTCAGACTTGTGTTGGGTAGCAGCATTCCCCTCACGGATTCATACTGCTGTAAAAATAACAAACAGAAGGTTATGTTAAGCGGGAACATCAATAATTAATGTATGATTATGACAGTTAAACAAGATATAACTTTTGAGAAAGGGAAGTAATGGAAATATATTTTAATAAGATGACATGCTCGTCACACTGAAATTGAGACGAAATTATACAATGGTTTAATCGATATATATACATTCGTGGATCTACTATATATCTACTTACTATTGGGGGCCATTGTATGGTAAATTAGACGGGAAGATGTCAGTTTCCGCTGGGACCACTAATGTTGAGACGGGCCCCTTCCTTGGCATTTTGGCTTAATATTCCCAGTCGCATTATCGAGTCATCAATTAAAAGGGCGAGTGCATTCTGCTGTTCCTGGAAACACCATGACAAGAAATTATGACACCAACGGACATTATCGGACCGACGGACAAATGGACATTTAGTTATTTTGAATGAAAAATTGAATCAGGATGAATATCAGAAGAGAGAGACAAGTAGTATGTGAATTACTCTAAACTTGGATATAATATATTAGTAGAAAACTAGGTTAGCTAAGATAGCGAGAAGTTTTACGATCATTCGCAAATGTATGCTAATTACCACTGAAGTGTTACTGTTTGTCGATACATTGCCGAGTATTACGGGCTGCATGGCACCTTTTAACGTTGAAATACGTAGGAAGTCGCTTTGAACAAGGACAGAAAAAGGAAAAAATAACGTTAAGGCGGAAAGAAAGAATATTCTGGGATAATACATACCTTGAGGAAAGCGTCCATGTACCTAATCCAGCCCAAATAGCGGTAGTGTTGCATATCACGTTTGTTTTCATTTAAAAGTTTTAAATATGTTGAATCCATGCATCAGAAATCGAAAACGGACCACGACCCACGACGCGACGTGCAATTTTTGACAGTTGACACTTGACAGTGACGCCACGCTATGATGTGTCAAGGCATAGAAGAAAATTGACTGAAGACATAGATCACAGACAGTATTCGCATATATCGAGTAAATGATTTTCTTGTAGAATTGCGTTTGTACGTTATTCAGGAATTAAAAATTGTATTTTCATTAGTTGCACGAAATAACAACAAATAATGACAGTGGTATAGTGACATCATATATAAAAACATCTATTCGGCTGTAGATGGCGACACTATATATGAGAAAACTCAAAATATCGACAATCTATGCCAGGAATACACTACTCAACAATAGATGGCGCAAACGATCACTGACGGGCCATGACTTTGGATCCATGTGTCAGTGGGAAAGTTACTCTATTTGACGACAGATGGCAGAGAGATGCAGTTTTATAATAAAATTCTTACGACAGATATGGATACGTGTTTATAACAACGCAAAGTTGAAAAGTAATTTTAAAATAGATAATTAATGCTCGTATTTGTTAATCAACAATCGAGTGTATACAGTTTAATATATTTGCTACAGTTAAAAAGGTATTAAGAATTTCCGAACGAAATGGACGTCAGGATCAAGTGTCATGTCATATGAAAGAGAAAAATCGTCAGTTGACTTGAATTTCACACACAGTGTTTATACAAATAATTTTCTGTTTTCGGGACTAAGTGAATATTCAAACATTGTAAAACCTTTTTCAAATAAACTATCATTCAGGAACGATAAATCATGTGAAGACCTATAAAAACCAGTGTGAATGCGATCACAACAAGAAGTTATTAATTGGATCAAAGTGTTGTTGTACCAGAATAGTTTTCCATAGTGGTGTTTTGTAACAAATAATAGTGAATATGGTGGCTTTCAAGTTAAAAAGGTGCTTCCTGACGTGGAAAGGGTAAACGTAGTAAACATTTAAGCTTTTCAATTTTTGAAACCCATTTTGGCTTTGTGTTGTTAAAGTTTTGCAGGGCGCTGCCCATATTATCATTAAAATAGCGAAAATACAATTCAATTCAATTTCAATCATTTAAGATAACAAGGATCTCGGGTTTTTTTTTTTGTATGCTTGTGGGTAATTTGACTTAAGGGGTACGAAAAATCTTAAAACTAAATATATCACAGAGGGCTCACATCAGACAGTTTGAAACGGGTTCTAAAATTCGACTCATTCTCTTAATAGCTTGGTAGCGCTGTGGGAAAACGTCGGCTTTCTAAGTCACTGAGCCGGGTTCGATTCCCGACACATTTATATTTTTGTATTTTTCTTTTGTGTTTTATCATGGGTGAAAGACAATGAAATAGGTTTACCTACAAGATAGTATATTACTTTGTTGCAAAATGCTCTATACAAATTATAAAACTTGCGTTATTGATTGACTGTCAGGCAGCGTGGCTTAAAGCCGTTTGAAGATAAATATGAGGGATCGGCGATTCGGCAGCAGATTTGGGTGGATCTAGATGATTAATATGAGACGTCTTTATACTTGGAAAACCTCATTAACAATATACTTAGCTGTGGGGCTTAATTACATTAAGGCCTACTAAGGTATATTTGAAATCACTGCATCAGAGTTGTCAGAACAAGTTTGATCTATGATTGTAATGCTGGTTTTTTTTTGGAGTGGGGCAAATTGAGGTGGTTTTTATAATTTGCGAAATAGATTTTTATTGGGTAGGTTTGTTTTGTCAATTGGACTGTCGTTCGCCCGTCGCGAAATTGGACCTACGTGTGGTTGCTGGGTATCGCGGTTGTATTTGTGGGTGGATGTTGAGGTGCGCAGGTAACAAGTTACAGAATAGCCGGATTGTGAAAACTGATGGTTGAGTAGTAGTAGAAACTTTGATCAATGATGTCGATTTTGACTAAATTCTAGGTTTATTTTTCAATCAAAGATGGCGTATCTGGTTTTTAAGAAAAAAATTTTGTATCTAATTCCATTAATTTGCTAATACTAATTTAAAATGTTGGGTTAATTTTGAATTAATTTTGAAAAATTATTATTGGTATGAATTTCAACTAATTTACGAACGTTAATTTCTAATTTTGGGTAAAAATTGGGATATAGCTTTGATTTTTGGAATGATCATCTATATTAATTGTATCTTACTCATGGATATGAATTTAAAAGTGAAACAATATACTTAATTTTGTATTTATTAGTGCAGTTAAATCTCTGGCGAGTATGATGAATTTTTATTTGTGGGGAAAATTTTATATTGCATCAATCAATGTCCAAGTGTTAAATCTGTATTGAAATGATTACACCTCATATGCTTTGGGCTATCTGTAACAATCGAGTGCATAGGCGAATGAGGAAGGGTACAAAATGATATGAAGCATGGATGCATTAATAAGGTATTGTAGGGAGAGAAAAAGGAGATGAATGAAAAGGTGGATTGATAGTGTGATTCATGTTTGGGTTTTTTTTTTTGTAAACATGGGTTGCTACAGTTTTGACAATAGCTAGAGTGTAATCAAATAACCTAGATTTGTTGGTTTTGTTGGGAAAAAAAAAAAAAAACAATAGGTCCCTAAATATTTATCAATAGGTTAAAATCGTGAAAACGATTCGACTCTTAGCATAGAGTAGTATTTGGGGACTTATACTACACACGCATTTCTACGCAAGGGTATACACACCTCATGTCGGTTAAAATAAGTCAAATTGAGGGTTAATCATATTGAATCAGTGAAACTGAGCCGGAGTTTATTAAAAACTTTAATAAATTATGACGTTTTAGTTGACTGTTCTACCTGATGAGGCGAACAAGGTTACAACTGGATTTACAAATAGCCGCTTGTTTTGGTTATATTTTCTTTTTCTACATTTCTTACGCTGTTTTGACAAGTCATAATGGGAATTGGCTTATTTTATAAGACATGATACAGGTGCCAGAAAACTAATTATTAATGATGTAGTTTGGGCACGATTCGAGCTTATACATTGGAGAATGAACGTCTCGGTACTTCTACCAAATAGTTTCTGTTTTACGTGGGGAGGTTTTGTTGGATTTATTCAAAGGAAGAGCAATGTTTCCTAGGATCACCGATTGGGCAATGTAATCACCGATCCGGGGTAAATCCTCCTTAATCGAATTACTAGAATTTATCAGATTCACAACCTGGTACCTCGGAGTGAGACAGAAATCCTTGAGGAAAAGCTAGTCATTAATCATTGTTATGGTTCAAGGGAGTCGTGTTAACTGACGAAGTCATTGATGATCATTTAGTACTGGTCAAAAACACATCACGAGTTTAGAAAAGGGAGGGTTGTCGCTGACAAATCTAGGACCTAGGGGTGAAGATTCTACATGCATGACCTAGGTCATACATTGCGAAATATTCACCGGGGCGTGTTGTAATAGAGTGGGCATGCTCGCTGGCGGATTTCTGTGTGTATTGTTATATGAAGAGAGAGAGAGAGAATGACATACTTTTATTTCATACCCAAAGTTAGAAAATTGATTAGATAAATGAAGGGGAGAAGGAAGACAATAAAGTTAATATACAATCGTATAAACAGTCTGTAACGGTGACTTATTTCATCTACGGATATTGTATGAATCATTTCATATATCGATACCTAAATAGAATTCCTGCTTTGGTAATGGACATGGCTGGAGGCGTAGGGTGACATACGAATTTCAATCGTAATAGCTGGAACATTAGAAGCTAAATGAAAATGAATAGTACGACTTTTTGTGGTAAGGCAATGTGTTTACGTTAGCGCTTAAATACTACAATCTGATTTGAACCTTATTGCTAAAGAGTTAAGGTTGTTAATGGGTTGAAATTATTGATGATACCACCAACGTCTGGCCTCGTGACCCTATTGACCCTCGTGACCCTATTGACCCTCGTGACCCTCTTGACCCTATTGACCCTCGTGACCCTATTGACCCTCGTGACCCTATTGACCCTCTTGACCCTCTTGACCCTCTTGACCCTTTTGACCCTCGTGACCCTATTGACCCTCGTGACCCTTTTGACCCTCGTGACCCTATTGACCCTCGTGACCCTCTTGACCCTATTGACCCTCGTGACCCTATTGACCCTCTTGACCCTATTGACCCTCTTGACCCTCTTGACCCTATTGACCCTCGTGACCCTATTGACCCTCGTGACCCTTTTGACCCTCGTGACCCTATTGACCCTCGTGACCCTCTTGACCCTATTGACCCTCGTGACCCTATTGACCCTCTTGACCCTATTGACCCTCTTGACCCTCTTGACCCTCGTGACCCTATTGACCCTCGTGACCCTCGTGACCCTATTGACCCTCTTGACCCTATTGACCCTCTTGACCCTATTGACCCTCTTGACCCTATTGACCCTTGTGACCCTATTGACCCTCGTGACCCTTTTGAACCTCGTGACTCCGTGACCCTCTTGACCCTCGTGACTCCGTGACCCTATTGACCCTCGTGACCCTATTGACCCTCGTGACCCTCGTGACCCTCTTGACTCTATTGACCCTCGTGACCCTATTGACCCTCGTGACTCCGTGACCCTATTGACCCTCGTGACTCCGTGACCCTATTGACCCTCGTGACCCTCTTGACCCTATTGACCCTATTGACCCTCTTGACCCTCGTGACCCTATTGACCCTCTTGACCCTATTGACCCTCTTGACCCTCGTGACCCTATTGACCCTCTTGACCCTATTGACCCTATTGACCCTCGTGACCCTATTGACCCTCTTGACCCTATTGACCCTATTGACCCTCGTGACCCTATTGACCCTCTTGACCCTCTTGACCCTCTTGACCCTCGTGACCCTCGTGACCCTCTTGACCCTCTTGACCCTCGTGACCCTATTGACCCTCTTGACCCTATTGGCCCTCTTGACCCTCGTGACCCTCTTGACCCTCGTGACCCTCTTGACCCTATTGACCCTATTGACCCTATTGACCCTCTAGACGCTATTGACCCTCTTGACCCTCGTGACCCTCTTGACCCTCGTGACCCTATTGACCCTCTTGACCCTATTGACCCTCTTGACGCTATTGACCCTCTTGACCCTATTGGCCCTCTTGACCCTATTGACCCTCGTGACCCTCTTGACCCTATTGGCCCTCTTGACCCTCTTGACCCTCGTGACTCCGTGACCCTATTGACCCTCGTGACCCTATTGACCCCCTGACCCTAATGACGCTCGTGACCCTATTGACCCTCGTGACCCTATTGACCCTATTGACCCTCTTGACCCTATTGACCCTCTTGACTCTTTTGACCCTCGTGACCCTATTGACCCCCGTGACCCTAATGACGCTCGTGACCCTATTGACCCCCGTGACCCTATTGACCCTCGTGACCCTATTGACCCCCGTGACCCTATTGACCCTCGTGGCACTGTGACCCTATTGACCCTCGTGACCCTATTGACCCTCGTGAAGAGTATAAAAGGGAATGCCGAAGTAGTATGGGGGATTATTCATTTCTCATCGTTCGGACTGGCAGTGTCTCTGGTTGTGGGCTGTGAAATTATTGGTGTGTGTTACCTCTATTGTGTTTTGGTGAATGGCTTGTTATTGTGAGGAATCTCTCTTCATAATTATGAGTCTTTTACTTTCTTAATTTTACAAGTTAATTGTATATTTAAAGGGGTATTAGGGCCTAAGCTATATTTACTTTATCGGAGGTACTCCGGGAGGTTTATATGGTTAAATCAAATATGTTTAATTTGCTAGTGGCCACTCCCTAGAATTAGACATGTTTGACAAGTGTTTTCGGAACTCAGTCAAAGCTGTATTTACCGTAACGGAGTTGGTCCGGAGGTTTATATAGTTAATCAAATATATTTAATTATGCCAGGGTACTCCCTGGGATTGAGTATGTTTGACGATTGCTTTCGAAATTTAGTTGGGGTTAATTCTTACTGTCCAATCAGCCGGAACACTGTCAAGAATCAGTTATCTGCGGAGTCAGCCCCACCTAACGGTGCCAACGGGGATGAATCCGTGTCCGTGTAGTTACCAGACTTGAGGTGTGGTCTGGCGTCTACCTCTTTACCAACATAGGAGACGAAACCCTTTAATCGGGGCCCTCACGTCTCTCAAAACAACTGACGGTGGAAACGTGGCTTGAGCATTTATGTGACGAAAAGCATAGGAGGATATCTCCGCTCGTGGAAACCGATCGGTTGCTTGAGGGGTCGTTCAGTGTTAAATATACTTATATATCAACATACCGTATGTCCAGTTAGTGCATCTTACTCGCTGTTTTCCCTTTAGCCTTCGGGCACAGCGAGGGGAGATGAATTACACAGGCTGTTAGAGGGTTGTCATCTCAGTTTCGCCGACTGAACTAATTACAGCTTCAATAGGGATACATTCTTGCTTCTGAACTAAGGTATGGTTCCAGGAGTAAGCAGAATAGGGACTGTGGGGTAGGCTTAGGAGTAAATTCACGCGTTATGGGGTATTAGGGCTTGAAACTATATCTACTGTAACTAAAGATATTACAAGTGTTTGGTAGGATTAATAAAATTGAAGTTATTATTCTTATAAAATCTAATGACGACTAAAATTATTAATGAGTAACCAGTGTGATGTTTGAGTAGTAAGGCAAGTGGTGTTGGGTTGCCGTGGATTACACGTGAAACACGAGACAATTGTTAAATATCATTAAAAAGGTCACAGTATTATTCATGAAATTGTGATATCAGGATTGTCTCAGAAAGATGAAATAATTCTGGGTTTGATGACAGGCTGAGCAGTTCATCAAATCCATTTAAAATATCTTATTTTCATGAGAGAGAACTCTCCATTTAAAGTATCTTATTTTCATGAGAGGGAATTCTCCATTTAAGGCATGGTTTGGGTAGAATGTCTCGCGTGTAATGAACGGTTTACCACGGCATTACTCTACGGCCGTCGGTATAAAATGGTCCAGGCCATCTTAGTTATACATATAAACGATTAATAATACTAAAAGATGTCAGTCGAGTTTGTCTCGGTGTATCTTCTCGAAACTGACCGCTAGGTTTGAGACACTGGTAGATTCATTCTCCGAGTCCTAAACTCGTAGGATAGCTAGGTAAGTAACTTGAATAGGATGTCCAGACTCCATTCCAACAAGAGAGTAGCCAGTGTGAGCAAAAGATTGCCACACGACCCGTCGATAGAACTTTGGTCCAAAATACAAGTATTTAGGGCAGTCTTCTAGATAATAATAGGTTTAAATAAATAATCTTGATTTTATGAAGGCTACTCCTTGTTCAACCGGACATGTAATAGGGGATAGGTGTTTTTCTACCAAAAACAATTTTTAATTATAATCATAAAGTAACCTACAGTGTAATTATAATCATAAAGTGATTTATAATTAATTAATTATTCCTACAAGATTTAGGACTTTGTTATGCTCATAAATAGGAAAATAGCAGTTAAAAGTAGCATTTCAGTAGGTTAATTTATGTACAGATAAGCTAGCTTTAATTTTATTATGAATGGAGAGTCCAAAAACCTGTCAAGCTTTCATAAAAGGATCTAGGGTTATTACGGTACACAACACTTCGGGGTTCAACCACTAGCGATCACATTTTGGCCAAATCGTCAGGTATTCTTAAATAAAAGCACGCAACAAAAGTAGGTTTAATAAGTAGGTAAATAGAGAGTAAGTTACAGTAGTCTAGCACGAAGGAATAGGGTTTTACATTAAGTTAGAATTCATTGCAAAATATTTAGCGTTTCTTGAGCTTCAGCGGGAAGCTGCTTCGTTAGCTGTAGGTCTTCGGAAGCGTTTTCTAGCCAGGGGGGGTGAACTGTTACAAAGCGAAACTGCAGCTCCTTATGGTCTCCATATTCGTATGTACATATAATTGCACAAGTATAATCAATCCGTTTTGGTGTCAAAGGTAACACACTTATCGGTTTAGCGTTGCCAATTGGCAACGACCCGCCTCGTCTACCTTTCGCAATGACGTCACGGCATCGTATTACCACCACCTTGACAGCCCATTTTAGTAGCTTTTGAAGTAGGCCGTGTGAGGCCCATATGAGGTAATGCCGTTACGGAGTTTATAAGTGTGGGTTGCAACACGAAGTTTCATGCCAAAATTTCTGAACGGCTCGACTTAACGCGGTGCGTATCCTGTGCCGAGGGGGTAAGTGTGCGTTAACCTTTAATCATGATTGCTACAAAGACTGATTATTGAAAAATCTGTCTTAAAAATCGTTGATCTCTAATATATAAAGTGTGAAAGATGGAAATACTCTTTGTATTAAATTAACGCTTCAGGTGTTTCAACCATCTCTTTTTTCACATCAGTCCATGAAATAAATGACAAGTAAAACATTGGCACAATAACATTTCAAGGTATCATGTAAAATTTCGACAGAATGTCATTGAAAGGGTGTTTTACTCTAAACAGAGAAACTCATTTACGGTCCATTAAAAGTAATCTTTCGTAGGTATAAGCCAACTCGTAAAAAAAGCTCCGACGGCTAATACAAATTATATGGAACTAAATTGTAAGATTAGTTTAATATATTGGGGTGTTTTATAATTTTAAATAAGAATGAATTCAAAATATTATTTAGTTTTGGATTGTATTAGTAGTGACGAGGCAGGAGTACGACAGTCAATAAAATATTTGCCAAGATAATTTGAATCTAGTTGTACAGAAAATCTAATTTCATTTAATTTGTTAGAATAATCAACGAAACAAAAGAAATACTTCTATTTTTTTCATCACACTTGCTCGTCAATGGCGTTATTACTCGCAAGCGTACAGAGCAGTTATAGCCGTTTTACCTCCCACGGGCTGTTAAGTTTAGTTTTAAAATGTAGAACCCACTCATACTTCACTTCGGACTGAGGATGTTTCCAATCAGCCAAGGTGTATTTCATATCTTCAAAAGTTTGCTACAACTAACTTTTAATATGTATAAAACATATGTTTATATTAAATTTGACTGCATTAGGCATATTTTATTGTGTGCTGCTCTGCGGCGGCGCCACCATAATGAAAATTAATGAATTATATGGTGAAATGATGTACGTTGAACGTACATCATGTACGTCTGATGTTTATAGATGTACGTATACAGGGGAACGAAATAATGGGCATTCATTGTGGCGCCGCTGGGGAGCATACTCTGTAGCGGCGCCACTCAAAACTCATAGATAGAAATTATATTAGATATTATTTTCTTATGGAAATTGATGTACGAATGCTGTTTATTGTGTACGTATTCAAAATAATCATAATTAATTACTACGAGATTTTATATGATTTAATTGATTCCGCATTCCCCCTGAACGGTGGCGCGCGGGTGAGCGAGATGGATACATAAATCCTTCCTGCGCTCCCACCATCGTAATTATTCGCGGCATTATTCATATTCATATTCATATTCATATCATTTATTGCACTCATGTAAGTATACATATTAGATCTTAAATAAATTGTACAGATCAACATGAACCCTGTAAGGGCAAGCAATTTAATATATTACATTACAGATTAACATTAAGTTTAAAATTATTGTACATTTTATTTACACAGACATAAATTATCAATTAAATTAATTATTATTTTCAAATAAAATTATTTCGCCGTCCAGTCTAGGGTCTTATCATTGAAAAACTCTTCTAAAGTATAAAAGGCATTCCTCATGAGGTATGATTTTATTGTGTTTTTAATTTTTTTCTGATCATTAATGTTTTTAATCGTATCGGGGATTTTATTATAAATTTTTATTGACATGCCATAAGGGCTTGTGTGCACCATTGTAAGTGTTGAATTAGGCCTAGCCAGTTTGGTTTTGGGTCGCAAGTTTTGAGATCGGGAATATTGAGGAAAAAGACTGAGATTATTTTTGACAAAAATGCAAATTTCTAAAATATATATAGACACTAAAGTCAAGATTTTTAGTTTAACAAAATAAGATTTACAACTTACCATAGAATTTACGTTTACTAATATTCTGATGCAACGTTTCTGTAATCGAAACAGATTAATAATATTTGTGCTATTTCCCCATAACACGATGCCATATTGGAGCCAGGCATGTGCGTAAGCGTAGTAAGCACTCAATGATGATTTTAAATCTGTGCATTTTTTTAGATTATAAAGTGCGTAAGTAAATCTATTTAATTTATTACTTATTTCGCTTATGTGATCTTTCCATTTTAGAGATGAGTCTATGATAACACCTAAAAATTTTGTCGAGGAGACTGATTCTAATACCGTGTTTTGAAAAGTGAAGTTAATATTTATTGGGCGTTTTTGATGAGGTTTAAATTGTATCAGTTTAGTTTTATCGAAGTTAACTTCAAGGTTATGTTCTTTTAACCAGGTAACAATTGCCGTAAGAATGTAATTTAGTTGGTAATTTAAGTTATGTTCATTCTGGCACGATATAACAAACGAGATATCGTCGGCAAACAAGGTGCACGGGGTATTTATTATTTTAGGCAAGTCGTTTATGTATATTAAAAAGAGAATGCAACCAAGGACACTCCCTTGAGGGATAGATTGTTCAATGTTTAATATTTCTGACCGGACATGGTGTATTTCTCCGGTGGTGTAGTTCGAGCATTCTATTTCAACACACTGTAAGCGGTTTAAAAGGTAAGAAGAGAACCAGGCATGAGCATTGCCTCTTACACCTATGCTTTTTAATTTGCTCAATAGTATATTATATGGCACTCGGTCGTAGGCTTTGCTCATATCATATTTTTTGTCATTAATAATGCTCAATACTTCGCGAACAAACGTATACACTGCAAGTGTTGTAGATCTTTTTTCTCTGAAGCCATATTGGTAGTCGCTGAGAATATTATATTTTTCGCAAAATGAGTATAGGCGTTTAGACATTGCGGTTTCGAATAATTTTGAAAAGGTTGACAAAAGCGCTATAGGTCTATAATTGTTGCAATCATTTTTATTACCTTTTTTGTGAATAGGTTTAATCACCGATATTTTTAATGCGTCCGGAAATGTGCCCTCTGAAAATGACTGGTTTATGAGATATGCCAAGGGATTATATAAAATATTATTAAATCATATAAAATCACTAAGTAAGTAATGATGATTATCTTGAATACGTACACAATAAACAGCATTCGTACATCAATTTCCATAAGAAAATAATATCTAATATAATTTCTAATGAGTTTTGAGTGGCGCCGCTACGGAGTATATGCTCCCCAGCGGCGCCACAATGAATGCCCATTATTTCGTTCCCCTGTATACGTACATCTATAAACATCATACGTACATGATGTACGTTCAACGTACATCATATCACCATATAATTCATTAATTTTCATTATGGTGGCGCCGCCGCAGAGCAGCACACATTTTATTACGTTCTTTCTTTTGAAGTAATAACAATTTTCGAGTCTACATCCGTATTCAATACGAGTTTTATTACATTGCACACAATGTTACAATGTAATAAAACTCGTATGCGAGTTGTTTCACCATTTAAAAGGCTCTTTGTCTAGTGTCACGCTGTCGGCGCTGACATGTCAATATATATGTTTTAGAAGCGTTTTAGAGTGACGCCGATATTTCAGCGCAGCAGAGTAGTCAGCTGCAGGGAAACGTGTCCCCTCCTATATACATACTTCTATGCAATACTGTGCGCGCAACCGACCGCTTATTGGCGCCTGCGCTGACAATCAGCGTGACACTAAGGGCGGGGTGCACCGACGTACGATTACAGACCGATCAACGTTAAATATGGCGCTGACAGCTGTCAGTCCATAGAAACTTGTCAAACGTTCCATACATTCAGATTTTAACGAAAACCGCTTACGATTACAGACGGTTTGGTGCAACTCGCCCTTAAACTAGCCTATATGTATAATGACGAGAATGCCTGTATCTTTCGCCACTGTATGGCCTCTTGTGGTCTGGCGGTGCAACGAAAATGCACACGTATGTACATAAACTCCCATACATCGCTATATCCTCCTGCCTCCCAGCACGTCTATCATGCGACTGCCGCGACATACTTTCGATTTTTCTCGCACTATATCTCTTGTTCTAAGTGTAATAATAAATAGACGGATAGTGTGAGAAAAATCGAGAGCTCGCGCGCCGTCGCATGATAGCCGTGCTTCTGCTGGTTCCTATAGACAGAAATAACAAAATGGTTCTTAAGGTGCAACGTCACTGGTTCCTGTCGAGCTGTTGCTAACAGATGTCGCGATATATAATTTCGATGGTTGCTCATCGTTTTACGCAAAACCGTGACGAGTTCCAACATGTGTTTCAAACTGCGGAAGCCGAAGAGCTTGCTACGTATGAATCGCAATCAATCTGCACTAAACAGTGTTTCTATTTAAAATGTAGTCCGAAAATATGCATAAAAATGCTTTTTCGTGAATTTACGCAGACTAACGTAACTAAATGTCACTTCGAAGTCTGTCATTGTCAAACATTTTGCATAAATCAAACTAGAGGGCGCAAAACTAAATCTACAGTAGCGCGTCTATTAGGGAATAGTAAAACTAAATGTAGTCGTATCTGGCACTCCAGAACGTAAGATGAATTCAATGCACTTTTTCACTCACCATCTAATGTCATGCGGTAGCGCAGTATATACTCTTTTGCTTAAATCTGTCTGTAATGCCATCGTTGAACCGGGTTCAAATCCCGACAATGGTAGGTACTTCTTTTTTGTTTTTTTATTTGGATTTCTAAACCAATATGACCGTCTAAACTAACTAAGATTTACTTGTAATGTGCTACAATTTATTTTTCATATTTTACTAAGTTTTCTTGATAAGCATATCATGTATCTAGATTATCCACAAAAATCCCTATATTTTTGGCGGACCTATTCTTACATGTTGCATACTACGTAAATACTATTTTTGATAGGTATTTCATTTAAAAAGATGTTACGCCTTCCACTTAATTCGAAAATCATGAGTTGGTATCCGTAGGTTTACAGTTGACAAATCAAAGTACTACCTTTATCTATTCTATACCCTATTCCACATGAGATTAGATCGTAAATCTTCGTGATTTGAATGAAAACCATTTTGATAAACAAAAACATTTAAATTGTTTCATGTGAAACACATTAAATAATCGAAATAACACTAGTAGGTAAGTCCAATATTTTTATAGGAAAATTAAAAATCTAGTGTTATACGGAAAAAGGTACCTATACTTAGTATATTAGTACTTTTATTTGTTATATCCATATTCACTTGCGGGACTACATAATAATTACAATCAGAAAGGCTACGTATTATTCACAAAATGTTTTGTATTCGCCCGTTACTCGCGTCTAAAATATTAGACCTCAAAATTGGTAATAATTTTGCGCCACCGGACGAATGTCGTGTGGCGTTGTGAATAACGGGGAGTTTGTTCTATCAAAATTCAAAACTTCTCTTGAGTCCCGACCTAGGCCGCGTCAGAAAGAGAGAAATATATCATTTGACATTATGGTACTGTTTTCGATGAACGTCAGAATTCAAAATTCGAATTCAACTTTTTCACGCGATTATGTATACACTAGAATTATTTGGGGTTTACCACTGACAGATAGTTTTCCTTCATTTAATTTTCAACTTTAACCTCATACAAATTAAGTATCTAGTTATTTCTAAATCGGTAGACGTGGGTAACAGTATTCTGAAAATTGCTTTATTTGTATGACAGTAAAGTTGAAAATTAAATGAAGGCAAACTATCTGTCAGTGGTTAACTAATATTAATCGTACTGTACGTGTGCTTGATGCTTCACTCATTCATTACTAATGTTCAAAGATTGGAGATTTGATTACAAAATTATTGAATGTCTTGTTTAGGTAAATATGAGATGAAACTCCAACCCACGACCGCCGATTGACAGTCGCATGCCTGAACCACTATGCTATCGGAACGATTATTGTAAAGTGTTATTTTGTATGTTTGTATGTAGGGTATAACCTCCAAAACCACATCCGATTATAAAAATTATTTCACTGGTGATGGATAAATGAACTTACTGGGTGGACAATAGGCATAGTATACATTTTATACGCAATAAACGAACTCAGATTTTTAGACGGATTTGACTGTGTACTAAAGCAGTTTTTATTAGGGTTCCGTAGTCAACAAGGAACCCTTATAGTTTCGCCATGTCCGTCCGCCTGTCTGTCTGTCTGTCTGTCTGTCTGTCCGTCTTCGGCTTAGCTCAGTAACCCTTACAACTAGAAAACTGCAATTCAGCGTGGGTATATTAAACCAATCACGCCGACAAAACAGTTGGATAAAATCCTGAAAAAAAATCTTAGGGTACCTCCGATACATGTAAATTGGTGATGTATTTTTTGGTGAAACTATAATTGTTGACTACGGAACCCTAAAAATTGTGACTTAGTTAATTTACATGTTGGGGGTAATCTAATATTCTAGTTGAACAGTCGATTCCTAAATAGGTTGCAGTAGGTATTTTACTGTCAATCGATGTGCAGTCGACTCAAGCGAACGTATAAATTTATCAGGTAGGTACACTCCTAATAATTGTCTGTTATATTTAATGCTACATAAAGTAACATTCACTCAATCGAAGCTTACTTATAATCTGCAAGTTGGAAATTCAAACGGTTCATTTGATCAAAACCAGATTACGTTTTAATATTGGATCTTACTCCTTTCTAATAAGACGCAAAATGTACCTACCTATGCATAATTTTCGTTCCGTCGACTTTAGTTAGGTCGATCACGAATAAAGAGCAAAGCATTGAAATTCAGCCTATCAAAAACAAATGACATTGCTCTTACGTCATTACCAAAATGAGTAGCCTAGCAATATAAAACGAATGCCGTCTCTTTCACCAGAAAAAAAGGGATTGTACGATGGTGTCGCCGTCTGGTAAATATAATTACTACTATTGACCCCGCTGTCTAACTAATTTTGATTTGATACCAAAGACATCTAGTGAAGGTTTTGGACAACGTGCTGTCATGTGACGCGGCCATGTCATATACACGGTCAGTGTCTAACTCACGCACACATACAAGGCTCGGAGTAAAATTTTATGAATTTCAAATGGCTATATTTTGAATATTACTGGTTTTTGCGTGTATTTATTCAAACTGCGGGAGAAGAGGGTCATATATTATCTAAATATCACAATTTCAAGTTGCTGACATCGATAGATTAGACGTCTAGTCCGAACGAAAATTGTATGGAATTCGTCAGTGACGTTGCACCTTAAAGGAACGTAGTTTGAATAAAAAAGGAATACCTAGATTTTCATTTGTTTCTCGTTCGATTTTAGAACACATGAAAATTCGAAACTATTATCCCGAACCGTTTGATTCAAATTAGATTGTATTTCTTTTTACACGACTGCTTACAGAAAAGAAGTGTAATGTTTTGAGAGTCTATGTACATACATAGACTCTCAGTGGGAGATTGTTTATTGTATGAGGTTTCAGGAGGATATGTTTGTTAGTGCGTAGTCTGTCGTGTGCACCGCGCCAGCCAACGCCACGCGTGGCCATAAACGTGGCGAATGTTTTAGTTGGATAGTTGGTATCCATCCGGTGACTTATATTTTAATTAGATATTGAATAAAATAAACGTTGTTTTGTATCAGATCTTTTAATTTCTGTCAACCGTTGGTGTGACACAAGCCTGGCAGCGAAAGTTCTAGATTTAGCACCACAAAAATTACTTTTGTAGATAGGTAAGTAGATACTTGAAGTTACGAATAAGCGAAACTTTTAAAAGGTAAGCAAGGGCGCAACAAACAAACACAGCGACAAACGCGCTGTTGAGCGATCTGTCTTCGCGGGTAAAACACACCACGTTGTTTGTTCCACTTGTTTCTGGTAAGATTGGCCAGAGACTAACAATTTGCTTGGCGAGTTGGCGCCGTGGTGTGTTGCAACGTTGAAATTTTACATGTGTGTAGTGTAACATAAAGATTGGTCGATAGAAAATGGAATCAAGAATTACAAAAATTCAATAGTTCTACCCCACATTTATCAAATCGAATAATCAAAGAAAACAGCAAGAATATGAATGCGAAAGGTCCATTCAATAATCCTATCTTTTTCATGCACTAATATTTGCTAGGTTGGTATAGCGCTTCTTCTACAATCAAGTTAAAAAAGTGAAACGACAGCGTGAACTATCCATACAGTGGTTTTTGGACTACATTACTTAAATAAATTACAAAACATTGTAATTAGTGACAGATTCCTGACAGAATATGGCACGGCTCAGGGATCTATAATCGGTCCGACTGAGTACCTATTATATGTTAACGACATGTGTAATATACTCTCCGACTGCTCAGTTTTCCAATTTGCTGATGACACTTGCATATTGACAGCAAACACAGACATTATAACAGCTCAAGGCATCTTGCAGGATAATTTCGACAAATTGAGCAAATGGGCTCATGATGTTGGGCTAGTCATCAACGCCAAAAAGACCAAGCTAATGCATATAACATCTACACATAAAAAGAGGCCAGTAACACCATTTCTGATAACTCACGACCACGATTGCATGCATCTGGGGAGTACTTTTGGGGCCTGTAGCTGCTCAAAACTCGACCTAGTTCCTGAACACACCTACCTTGGAATGATCATTGACAGTAGATTTAATTGGAAAAACCACATTGAAGGAATATGTAAGAAATTAAGAGCCATACTAGCAAGATTTTCAATTCTAAAATTTAAAATTCCGTACTACACCTTGAGAATGATGTACTTATCACTTGCTGACTCTATAATTAACTACAGTATTAGCACATATGGGTGCACATATAAAACATACCTAGATAAGATATATACACTACAACTATCCATTCTTAAAACAATAGTGCCTAAAAAAAATAAACTACAATGTAAAAATAATTATATCAAACTATTTGGTTATTGTAAGGTGCAAAGTATGTATGAAAAAATTAACATTCAGATCATAAATGATAAATTTAGCCAACTTAAAAATCTAAAAATGAGAACTCGCAGTAAAAATCTAAGACAACTGGCATACTTATCACCTTACATTTTACCAAACTACAAGAATACATATGGCAAATGTAGGTACCTCAGATTTCATGTTACCTCATTTACTTAACCAACTACCGTTAGATATATTAATAAAAATACAGGGAGCAGAGAATCCAAACGCATGTAAAAAAATACTTAAAAAATATTACATAAAATTTCATAACACCAGCACTGAAAAATAATATTAGTAAACACGAAACATACTAGGATAATATAAATAATTAAGTCGCAACTGATTCTTGCAAATAAGCCTACATGAGGCTTCAGTAAGAATACAGCAATAAATGTATTAGCATAAGTTTATATTTTGAATAAATACAAGTAAAAAAAAAAAAAATTCTTCTTCATGACAATCTTGTGTTTTTTTGTGGGAAAAATTACGTGCTACGATTTACTTAATAAAAATCGATATGAACATGAAAAAAAATATCTAAAAAGTTCACGCTGTATAATAAAAATATAATAATGTTAATTTTTAGTGGGGCAGAGTGCTCGAACAAATTGTCGTAAATGTGGACCACAGAACTATATATGTGGACAATAGCACCATTTTTGTTTAGGCACTTACTAGGTCCATAGCTTTAAGTTTTTAATAGGAACCAATTCCTCCGTCGGTCATATTTGTTAATTTACTAATACCTCGAGTTTTAAGTCACGTAGAATCACAAACTTGGTGTCTAAATATACATATTTGGGGTCAGGGAATTCAACTAGATAAGTATTTTACCGATATATCAGTTACTAAATTACTTGAAAATACAAAAAATGTGTTTTTTTTTATATTACAGGGCGGAAAGTTAAAACAGGGCAGTAAGGGCAGCTACTAGATCCCTTGCCGCCACGCAAAAATGGCATTAGGATTTCATTCCTAACTTTTTAAGTGATGACAATCTACATTCACAGATTTGTGAAAAAAGTACAGTCAGCGAGAAAATCATAAATTTTGAAGATTTTGTCTTTAATGCCATTCGATCCTATTCCTATTAAGGATCAAAATACTCTTTGGGACCGACTAAGGTTTGACTACTAGAACGCCCAGAAATCAAAGAAAACTTTTGCCATACAGTTAGTATGGGAATCCCAAAGCTAATCTTTTTACTTTTAAGGGGTTAGAAATTATGACGTGCTTTGAAATTACTTTCTGACTAGATTAAGAAACGATAAGGTCTGATTTTCAGGTTATATGATTTGTTTATGGGTGAGGACCAAATTCTTGGCCTAAAATCTCACTTAATTAAATATAAATAAAACTTCAGTAAGTTAGGTATTTATCGAAATTTGTCCAAAAAAGCCATCCCTCAAGAGTGTTGCATCCCCTTAGCGGCGAAAACGACACCCCACTTTTACAACATCAAAATGTGTGGCATGAGTAATAAAGAGTTTTGAATCTATATATCTGTGTGTCTGTCTGAAGCATCCTAGTTTCCTAACGTACAAACTGATTTGAGTACCTAGTTTTTTTTTTAATTGTATGTCGAGATTTTTAGGTATGTTTGTAGTGTCAGGGGTGTTTTTACCAGTGTTACATGCCTGCCCCGCTGCAGCAGAGCAACTTGGAGCTGATTGGGAAGCGCTACCCCGAGTAGCGCTGGCACCCGGTGGAGGGGGAGGGGGAGGGCAAGCCGTACCTCGACTTCCTGGGTTCTGTGTGTGGGTGAGTTACTTGTACACTCTCATACCTATGGGAATGGTATCAACAGCAGCTTACTTAACTGACCATGTACCAGGTGACACTCAAGTCGTGAAACGCGGCTCAACAGATTTGGACTAAAATTTGCACAAAGATAATTTATATGGGTTTATATCTGTTGGTCTAAAATTTTTTGCCCGATATGTTTTTCGGCACATATTTTTTGGTCTAATAATCTTTGGTCATTGGACGTTTTGGTCGTTTGGAAATTGTTTTGCATACCTATATTTTTTAGGCCGTATATTGTTTAGTCTAACATTTGTATGGAATAACATTGTTTGGTCGAATATATTTTAGGCATAATATTGGTATTCCGAATTTTTGTGTCACTAATAATCGCATCCAAACTGTCGCATGTATTAAATTGGGTTACCCGTGTTTTACCAAAAAGTGTTTGACAAATTATCACTTTTCAAAGACGATTTTGCGTTTTGTGTAGTGGTCGCAATTCTAACCTAACCGCCAGCGTTCGACGTCACCCCGCTTCGCGGGGTGCCTATTTCCGCTCTAAGGGACACAAGCTAACCCTTTTTTTTTTGTTTAGGGGGAAAATGCGTTACGCATACCACCCGGGCGCAGGGGGTGACCCGAGTGGTTATGTGGGACTCCCGTATGAGCTGATGAGACCTACGGTGTACCCACTAAAAACCCCCCCACTTGCCGCCTCGCCGCCATGTGGCGAGGTTACGGGAACGCTTGCGCACACATCCGCGACCCCGCCGGCGGTAGCCGCCCTTAAGCAGCTCTTCACGGATGCTCGGAGGCTCTCCACGTGCGGTGCGCCAGATGTTTAGACGCGCCTGCCACCTCGATCTCCACCTGTTCAGTAGCGGACCCCCCTGAGTCCGCTACAAGGAGATCATGGGTGCGGAAAATCCAGCACCCGGTGGCGGATCAGGTCTGTGGTTCCGCCACCGACCACGTCTCGGCCGCAGAGGATAGGGAAAGCGGCGCACCGTGATACCGGCATTCCTCTTCCTCTGCGGTCCCACCAGCGTCGTTTCCGCGGAACGACCCCGCCAAGTTCGCAGGGGGGTAGGGAGAGTGGCGCACCGTTATACCAACACACCTCTCCCCCTGCGATCCCGCCTCGGCCGCAGAAGATAGGGAGAACGGCGAACCGCAATACCGGTACTCCTCTTCTTCTACGGTCCCTCCCCTACGCATCCTAAGCGGGCTAAGCCAAGCCCGCTTGGAGCGCCCTCCTCGGGCCAGCCGGCAGCCCAAACAGGCCGGCCCTGGGTGCCTCTTAGCTTCGCCGTGGGTGACCAGTCCACGGTTACTAAGCCCCCCCGCCCCGACAAGGCGGGCACCTTCGAGGGGGACACAAGCTAGCTAACCCTAACCTAACCTACCAAATAATACAATTCCTGCGATTGCTTGTTTTTTACTGCGGGGGGCTTTGACCCCCGAGGCCCCCCTTTTTTGGCTGCCCTAACTTAATTTAACGCCCTTGCCTACTGACCTACCTAACCTAGTTTTAAAATAGTTTAGGTGCTGTGATTGTAGCCATTGTTTGTTTTGTTTTAGGAGGTTTTATGTTAGGCTAAAGAATAATTGTACCTAACAATATTATACTTTTAGCCTTTTAGTCATTAAAAAAATATGCTAAGCAATTTTAGGTCAAACATGTTTTAGGACAAAAAATATGTATGCAAAAAAATCTTTATGCTAAAGAATAAGTATACCATTAATTATACTAAACATTTTCGACCAAACAAATTTAGAACATAAAATTTTTTAGACCAAGCGAAGGGCACCCAATTAATATTATAACCTGCATTTAAATATGTTGTTGTTGTTGTATGGCTGTTTAGTCAATGTTGCTTGTAGCATCGAAAAGCGTTGCGAAGTGTAGCGCTTGCCAATGGCAATCGTACAACATTCCAAGATCCCAGAATCTCAGAGTATAAAGTATGGGAGAGAACTGTTATTGTTGCTACGCAAGAATTGCAGTATTTCGTCGTATTCACTCGCGTACATTCAGCTACAACTGTCTTAGATAACCACAGCGTATGTGAGCCTTGCAAACCATAGCCTAGGGAAGCCGTGGAACATCAACAAACCTTTTAACTTAAAAGATAGTCAATCACAAACATAAATAGGTACAGATCGTGTACTTAATCGTGTTACGTAGAGTAGAATGAAGTGGAATGAAATTTAGGTCGTATCGAGATGTCAAAGAGGTTGCCTGGGATCGGAGTAGATGGAGGGCCTACTTTGAACTTCACCGACAAGAGCTTAGATCTTAAATAAGTCGAAGAAGGGTAGGATAGGATAATTGTAAATTAGGCAAAAAAAAAACAAATGCAGCGACGTGTCCAATTGTCCATATCCAAAAGTGACAGACAAATTTTGTTTTGTGTAAGTACACCAAGAACCAAGTTAAAAAGTATTCAGCCGAGATCTTCGGGTGAGTTTATGCCTTTATACGATGAAGTTGGCCACTTAAGATAAAAACAAATACCAACAAGATCTAGCTTGTCTATTAGGTTAGAAGGTATGATGGCAAATCGCTAATGCAGAATCTAATATAGTCACCGGTATTAATGTCCGCCACAACAAAACGCGCATAATTATCTGTTACGACTCTATGTATTTCTAGGGCGGGCCGTCAGGAGTTCAGGACTTGTAAGTTATTTTTGCCGGCCTTGTTACGGCAGATATTAATGCTGGTGACGGTACCTGCGCCAATAATACTTAGGATTGGGTTGCAATCTACCTCACGCTTCTCGAGGATGTAACAGAGATAACATTAATATGAGGAGAACTTATTGGGAAACTGAAATCATGTGTCAACGAAACTATTTTTGAAAATGTAGGTATTTTGGAGCGGGGGAGTACGAAAATGTTGCGCTTAGAAGATATTTTCGAAAGATGCATTTACCCCATTGAAGCATTAGCCCTGGTAGACTTATCACAAAAAGTTTCTGATTTGACTATCAACCAAATTCTGTCTTGTCTTGTAAGTGTACAAACGTCCATATAAAAATAGGCAATGCCTTTTGAAATATTGTCAATTCAATACTTTCCTAGTTGAATACACCCCCGTTTAAGCATCCAAGGAAGCCAAAACAACCTTTACGCCGCGTCTTGCCAAACAAGCTACTTACATTTAAATTCACCGCATAAATCATATGGGGATTGTTTTATTAGTAAATTGAATAGGACCGGCCTGGAGGCAAGCCAGCTCGGAGCAACAGGCGAAGCATACGCGTTAATGGTTGTCTCGGAACAATTCGATACAATGCAAGACGGGAAATTAGACTTTTTGGTGTGACAAAAGTTTGACTTCTACGGCTTTCCGTACGTGGCCTGCTAACTCTACACATTCAGTGCTATCTGTTTCGTAGCGCTATGATGCAGGTGATATGCAAAAACCCGCTTGTAAGGGCCCCTAAGAGTAGTGAGCCCCCCTAGTGGGTTAGAAATATGTAGCAACACTGCGCAGCACACTCGTTATTGGTTTGGCTTAAGGTGGGTTTAGACCAAACTAACAAAGAGCTAGAACCTTAGCAGAGTATTCATTCTTGATCTTTTGGTGTAAACAAAAGTTCGTTTTCAGCGTTTACACCACACGCATATCAACGAGCAAGAATGCAACCCAAGAACTAGAATTCTTGAGCATATGCTCTAGAGATGTTTAGATCAGGCGAACGAGTGCCCGTTGCTCATTCGTCGGGTCTCTGTGGACTATGTGCACTATGTCGGACTCTGAGACTGATATTGTACTCGAAAGTGCTCATTTATCATTCTAACTCAATTACCCAAAAATAAAAAAAGGAAGAGACGTTGGTGGGTGACGAATTTAATTAAAAGAAGGACATTGGATAGTGTAGGTTATACAATGGTGGATATGCAAGAACAAGAAGAAAGCGGTCAATACAAAAACTTTTGTAGAATGGCGTCAGAGGATTTTGTTTTTTTTTTCCTCTGATCAAAGATACAATTAGCAAGTCAAATACGAATTACAGAGACTCGATTCCGGCATAGAGATTCCTATGAAAGCCTTATGTCAAGTCCCTCGAGAACTAGAACGCTTTGAAGAAACCGCTTCGCTTCCCGTAGCGAGCACGTCCGAACACGAAAGAACGCCCAAGCGAGCGAGCATTCTTAGAATATTCGCAAAATAAGGACGAACAACGAAAACAGCTCTGTCTCTGTTTACACACACCGGCAGAGTGGGGATAGAATGAGCATTCGCTCGTTTGGTCCAAACCCACCTATACTAGAATGAGATTTTATTAACAGCCGATATTTGACAGTCGTCATCTCGGTACAATAAACGTCAATACGCTGCTTTAAATTATTTGCGCACTTATTGTTAGGTATAATGCATGTACTTAAATAGTTTCTTGTGAATTTCCTGTTATGAAAAAAGTCACGCCCCGATTGTTCGTAAAGACGGCCTTAGATATTAGGGTGGTCCAAAAAAAAAAATTTTTTTTCATATCGGCCACCCTCTCATTTTGTTACCTATATCTATGTTTATAGTTGTGCAGAATTTCAGCTTCCTAAGTAAGCACAAGAGGGTGCTCAATGAGGGTACTTTTTTTTTTCTCATAAGACCTACTTATGTTTCCTTGTACTACAGCTAAAGTAATAGTGTTTGAGAAGGTCTGAAAAAATAAAAAGAAAAATACCTTTTGCATACCTCAAAACTATTTTAAGGCGTTGTGACTGTTGTGAGTGCATTTTGAGTACAGTGAAAAGTATAGAGATATTCATTAAAATTTGTTCGGAAATGGCTTCCAGTTCCAGGCATAAAAATGACATTTATTTGATTGGTTTTCGAGAGCTTGAACTATTGTCGTTATTAAATCAGCTTCCGACACTAAGCCACGTACTTCGACGTTTTCATGAGTTCTTAAAGCATGAGAAAAATGTTAAGACCTCAGCAAATTTGCTGATATTAGAGTTGCTTGAGATTTGGCAAAAGGCTGGAATACCTACTACACAGAAGAACCATTGCTTTGAAGAATTGGTTACAAGTCATAAAAAGTGACTTCTCTCGAAAAAAAAGTCCAGAAATGCTTCTGTATCACAGAAAAACCGATAAAACTTGTTCGTAAAAGAGCTTGACAATGAATATGAAGCTGATCTAGATCTCTTGGTTCGAGGACATGCTGCTATTTTATCAAACAAGACCACCTTAGGAAACTCTGCAACAAAAAGAATACTGCAAACACTGCATGGTTTTGATATAAAGATTCATTCTTACAGCTGCCTTAAGAAACCTGGGAAGAGAACTTTGAATACCTTCAAGGCAAAGAAAAAAATAAAAACTTACGTGTTGTAAACGATACAGCAGAGAGGTGTTAAATTATTTGAAGATTACAATAAGATACTCTCAAAAACAGAAGAATAAAAGCAAATAATACTTCATGTGGTATAAAATAATAGAAAGATCCAAAGGACCAAAAAGTCACTCAATGTACGCCAAAAAATAAATAACTGTAATAGTTTAATTTAAAATTGTTACGGTTTAATAGGAGATATTGTATGTTCTGATTGTAATAAACACAAATATGCCATTTAATTATGAATATATTTTGTTTACTTGGTACTAATAGTATCTAGTGTTTTTGAAAAAAAACATATCTTCTCTTGCGATGAGCATCCAGTAAAGATATCTTCATGAAATTTTGCACACCGACTATTTTTAACAACATAAGAGGGTAGCCAAATCTCTATCATGAGTTTGAATTTTTTCCATACTTTTATGAACCACCCTATTAGATATAGAGACCTAAGGCTATGGCCTTAGTCGTTAATACAAGGCGAGAATGAGAGAAAACATTAGTCTTGGCTAACGGCGCGAAGTGTCGAGGGAAATGGAAATGGAACGGATACTTATAGGTAATAATTTGTCGCCGGCAGAATACATTTGTTTGTACCCTGTCACAGACAATGGTTACACTGTCAATATTAATTGAGATACTGTTATACGTATCAATATTATCGCAGCTTTAATGTGAAATTCTATACAATTTTTTTACTAGCTATGCCTGCGACTTTGCCCGTAACTTGTTTTTCGTAGCTCCATACAAACTTACACCCCCCATTTCAGGGGATGATGTCCGAGATGAAAACTATCCTACCTTCTTCCCCGGGACTCAAATTATCTCTTTACCAAATTTCATCGAAATCGGTTCTGTGGTTTAAGCATGAAGAGGTAGACAGACAGACAGACTGACAGACAGAGGGACAGATAGACACGCTTTGTAATATACTAAAAATCTACTATCTTTTTTTTATCTACCTATACTCTACTATAAACTATCTATCTATAATATTTCTGATTTAGGTACTGAAGTAAGTAAATTTTTGTAATATTGCGTAATTTTATTGCATATTGTACATTCGAGGTCAAATATATCTTTGCAATTGAGTGTTACAAAAATATCTTTTCTCAAACATGCTCTGAAATGTATGCGTTAATATCACGAAATGAAGACAAGAAGTTTCTTGTTTATGGCTCCCTACATTACTTCTTGGCCTTAAGCCAAGAAGTAATGTATGAAAACCCTAACTAAAAACATTATTGTCCGCTACTCTAACTTTTTAAATTTGCTTACTAATATTAAACTGACAAAGGAAAAATGACATACTGCCAATCACCACTAGACTCTGTAAGCCGACTTGCGACGTAAAAAAAAACAAAATCTATGGTACTATACTTATGTGCGGTTAAACATGGTGCTTGAACGACTTGTTGAAATGGCATGTTTAAAAAATAAAAAAGGCGGGAAATTACACAATTGTTTTCTGAACTTTCGTTCCGATTGTAATTTCAACAAACTAGTATTTGATTGATTACCTTGTAGGTATTTATTTTAATTTTAAAATTTCCTCACATCGTTTGAGAAAAGCACTATACAATCCTCGGCCGGAACAGGGATTGCTGGACTCGTTCTATCCGGCCTCGTCTACGACTCGGCCGTCTACCCCAAAATTCGTCCAGCAATCCCTTACTTCACGGCCTCTGCAGTAATGTACTATTACATTTAAATAAGTTTACACACTACACGATAAAACGGACATACAACGCTCATGACAGTTTCATCTTTTCACTTAATGCACCAAAGTTCTGTGAGCATCGTGAATCGCTTGACGATAATGATTGTGTAACGCCAGATATCTGTACTCTCACCATCGGACACCGAAGCCAACAATGTGCTCACAGATAACTGAGCACGACTGTACAAAGGTTTAGAATGCATGTTCAGTAATTTGATAGCAATTACAACATGCAGAGGGAAGCGCGCTTAAATTTCGCGTTCCAATTTGATAGAAATGTGTTTCGCACTCGTTCTGTCACATTAACGCCGTAAAATGTATTATTCAAGTCAATTTTATAATTTTGTTTTGCATCTTTATTGACGTTCTTTAGTGACTTGGCGCATTTTTTATTCTAACGACTTTATAGGTGCCTTAGTGTAAAGTTTTTCTAGAATACTTCGTCTGGTGACTCCAGCTAAACTAGAAAAAATGCTTAGCGAAAGGAGAAACTACGACGTTAACGCCTCAGCGAATGGCGAAACTACTACTTTAGATAACACGCATAAATAGTCCAAACTGTATCTACGGAAAATAAAACATTATTTTCATACAAAAGGTAGCTTAATATGCTTTCGTTATTTACAATTTCGAATCGATTGATACCGCAATCATCAAAATCAGCTCAGAATTAGCGCGTGCTTTGAAACGCCGTTCTGACGAGATTAAGAAACAATAAGGTGTGATTTTCAGATATATGATTCTTGACTAGGTACATGATTGTTTATCTGATTTAATCAATAAAATTTCCTCTACAGAGAAAAAAACCAAAGTTGGGTCTTTATTTTCGTTTTTTATTCAGCCTATTCAAACAATAAGTTATTTTACGCCACAAGCAAGTTAATACTATAGTGTTTTATCTCATCTAAAATCTCACTTAACACTTTCGCAACTGGACTAAAAATGAAACAATACACCAGAAACCGACAGAACTAGCTAGGCCTGTAGGATTTTACTACTGCCCGCCTAGCGGGCATCTGAGCAAACATTGAGAGTGCCTACCAGGCGGGTTCTTGGTTGCGAACGTGTTAATGAAATAGAAATAAAACTGCACTAAGTTAGGTATTTATCGAAATTTGTCCAAAAAGCCATTCCCGAAGAGTGTTGCATCTCTTTTTCTCGTGCGCGTAAGTCATAAGCCTGTCTGTCAAGGGGGCGTGGTCGACTCGAATCAAGGCATCCCTTTAACGTAACAGTACGATGTAGCACACGTAAATACAAACATAGACTGCTAAAAACTATCCCTTCCTGACTGTGCCTTATTTAGTCGAAAAAGAAGGCCACATGCCACGAAAAAACATTAGTCACGGGTCTACGTACGGTTTTGGATACAAAACGATAAAATACTACCAAGTTCCACGATACTAGTAACGTTCGCCTGAGCCCCCGAGGTTGCTCTGTATTTAGACTGAGAGTGACGGTACATTCGTCTCTAGTTATCATCGTAACGCATCCTCAAATCAATAAACAGTCGACAACGCGCTTGAGTTTCTTCTGGAGTTTCCGACTATAGGCTTCTAGATCTGCTGCTAAGCTTGTTTGCCACGATCGTATTATCAACACGTCCACTGAACCGATCCCGTGGTTATCCTCGTATGTAGCGGAAAGCGACGGCGCAGGCACCCGCTAGGCGGGTTCTTGGTAGTAAAAGCCAGATTCGGTGCCAACGGTGTCGTAGCGCCACGCTCGTAGCAGATAACATGCTAAAACCTATGAGTAGAGCCACCCCCCCCCCCCCCCCTAGTCGGTTTTTGTGTACAAAAAGTTTTAAATGCTCTGAAAGTGTAAAAAAATCACAGATCTCGTGCCTTTCACGACCTTCTGATACATTGAAAATGAATTTAATGAATTCAACATAACAAAATTTACTGACTGTCGATTGCGTTATGAAGAAAATATTAGCCTCTGTGCCACCCTTTTCATAGACCATTATTTGTAATATTGTTCGTAAGCGACCCTATAAACAATAATGTCCCATCTTTTTCATGCATTCAACTTATTTTAACAATATACTTACTATTGATTTATGACTAAATATCCTTCTGAGACCTTAACAATTATCATGCAATTTATGAGTCACTACCGCTCGCTTCAGAATCGTATCAAGTGTATCCGTCGCCATAAACAACCACTTGACACAAACTACTCGTCCAAAACACCACACTTATGATGGTCTCTGACATTCCTTTAGTTTTTTGCTAAAGTATAATACCAATGTACCTATTGATAACACATATTACAGTATATTTATTTCAGTTTTTTTTTAATATTGTTCGCGCGTCGACACTCGACATTTATCATAATCACAAATAAAAACAGAAATCTCAAATACCAGTAAGTGGAACATACCGAAGACTTATTAGTCCAGTGTCCAGTAAAACACGAGATTTTAAACTTGGAATCAATATTTGTCCAGTTAGTAAGTATACCCTACGTATAGTATTGTTGATATTCAGGTGTTTTACTGTGTTGTTTAAAAAAAAGAGTCCAAATTTAAAGTATGAACATTATTTGTAAAACATATTAATTATTAAATTTTACTATTAAACCAATTGATTGGTGTCTTACCAAAACAGTCAGCCGTGCGAAAAAGGTAGTGCAAATAATTAAACGCAGTATTTATAACAAAAAACTAAATGATATTCCTTAATTTGTAAGGCTTTTATTTGTTTGTGATATTTATGAATAAATATATTTTCATTAAGTATCAGATATTAAAAAAATTACGAGTTATTCATTAAGTGGAAGAGAGAAAATTTAGCCAATAATTTGGTCAGAGAATGTGATTCTGGCTTGTTTCAATCATCCGCGCCAAATAAAGCAGTACTCAACAAAGCGAACGTTAAAATAAAGAACTCTACATCAATCAACTACTATAGAATAACTATAGAATCAACAGCAATTTAAAATTCAGAAATCTCCGAAAGTACACCGTTTCGGTAAAGCCACCATATTTGAAACGTTTTTTCGTATTGCTGAAACATATCCAAAAACACTACATTCAACGCTGGCCTGGGTACCAAAAAAAATAAAATCGCCCGTACTCGTATACATATAAGAAATCACTGACGACTGCTCTCTTTAACTAGTTAGTAGGTATATCCAACTACTAGTCTCTAACTCTGAAACTACTTAATAGATTTTGATGCTGTTTTCACTCAAGTGTAGAGTGGTTATTATAAATAGGCTTAATATAGAAATTGCGTCTTTATTTTAAGTCCATATATTGAATTGCGGGCATAGCACGATACGCCTCAACGATTCAGTAATGAACATACTCATAGAAAGTTCGAACTTGAATATCTCCGAAAGTACACCGATCCGGGTCTGACCCTCATAGTAACTTTTTTTTGTCTTCAAAAGAACTATCCAATGACACCACTCTTCATCTCTATTTGTCCGGGTACCAAAATGCCCATTGTACTTTAATGGCATGGTTAAAGAGACAATCGGATGGCTACAAACGAAAGAAATCACACATATTCAGCAGGGATGAATTAACAACAAATGTACATACATACATTCACGCCTTTATCCCTAAAAGGGGTAGGCAGAGCACATGAAACTTATGTTCCAGCGCCACTTTTAGCATACATGTGGGTATAAAAAAAAAAAAAAGATTGACAAAATGTGATATTGCAGTGATAGGTTGCTAGCCCATCGCCCACAACACACTACAGCTCAACAACACAACACAACAACAAATATCCCCGAGAAATAACAAATATATCATTTAACAAATACACGAATATGAATGGTACTCGTACCGTTAATGTTCCTTAAGTATATTTTATCTTATTTTCTTATTTAATTTTTGAGTAAAGAACTATACTTCTTTCGACCGTAATAGTCATACTGGCTTCGTATTGTAGCCGTCTAATTCATACTCGGTCAGTATGGCTTCCTCACTGGTCTCTGCCGTAATGTAAATTAATGGGTATAATATTTTTTGTCACCTAAGTTTAGATGTGTTACTAATCTGCAATGCCCTAATTATAATATCTATCCCCATGAAATATATTAGTCATCATATTAATAAAAAATGGGCCAAGAGCGTGTCGGGCCACGCTCAGTGTAGGGTTCCGTAGTTTTCCGTCGGTCACAGTAAGTGTACTGTGGGGACTGGGGCCCACTTGTTAAAGAAATGGCCTATTTGTTACATTGAGTTGACATAATACCTAAGCCTAAACCTAAAACCCAACAAGCAATACTTAGCGAGCAATTTTATTATTAGACAACGAACGACCAAAGACAACTAAGTCAATTCGAGCACGATACATTTTCGACCTCATGTATGGGCGCACCCCTGCTCCGACCCCATTAAATCAGGAAAAATCTTAACAGCGCCATGTACAATGTGAGCCTTCCGCGTACAGCGACATCTATCGGCAAATTAAGTAAACTATTGCGCGCGAGCTTAAAGTATGGAAGATGATTTTTATGGGATAATTCTTTATTGCGTGAACCGATTTTCACTGTTTTTACTTTATTTGAAAGCACGTCATTTTATTGTGATTTTGTAGAAATTACAGGTACCTACAATAAACACCTCTGCGTATACGGTTAAATTTCAAACTTAGTTCAGAAATTATTTTGTATTTTTTTTCAAAAACTATTCAACTTAAAACTTATGGTTCAAAAGTTAGAGGGGGGGGGGACACATTTTTTTTACTTCTGGAGCGATTATCTCCGAAAATATTAACATTATCAAAAAATGATGTTAGCAAATCCCTATTCATTTTTTAAATACCTATCCAACAATATATCACACGTTAGGGTTAAAATGAAAAAAAAAACCCCTCCCTACGTTACGTATAGGGGAGGTACCCTAATAAAAATAAAAATAAAAATTTTGTCGGTGTGATTGATATACATATTAGTACCAAATTTCAGCTTTCTAATGCTAACGGTTACTGAGATTATCCGCGGATGGACGGACACACAAAACGAAACGATAGAAAAAGACCCCAAAAAAATGCGTCATTTTTCGACTATTTTGTGATTTTACAAAAGCTATTTTTTTTTAAATAACATTTTGTAGTCCTTGCCAAGGGGCATCTTTTGACATCTCAATCATACACGTAGCCCTAAAACCCACGTGACCAGGGCGATGTCTCACTTTCGCTGAAATTGGGGGCTATACTGAAGCGACTTAAATAACATTTTCAATGTTAAAGGCCGAGTCACACCGTAGCGTAGACGTGCACGCAGACGCATCCGGTGTGTCATGTCGTATGAGGATTCATACATTACAACGCAGCAGTGTATGTACGTGCTGCACACGCAGTTGGTGTGACTCGGCCTTTAAAATGTGTTCGCTACGCGCCGTAGCACACTGGTCGAAGTGCTACGCTGACAAGTCTACGAGACGCTACGAGAATAATGCCCTCGTTTGAACGATTTGATATAAGGCAAGCTGCAATGTGGGCCTTCGGATTCTTATTCTGATTTCAAGATGATATATATATATCATATTTATTTATACGAACTCAATTATAAAATATATAGAGGTTCGGTGATTATTAAGCACGTAGTCTTTATTTAAATATTACCACACTCACTGCCAAGAATGGCTACGCACTACGCTCATAGCCGATCCCGTGGATTTTCCTGGCAGTGTTACAAAATACTCGTTTGCATAAACGAGAAATTATCGTTTTCGTTATCGCTAATCACGACACGCTACGAGCGTTTTTTGTTACATTTAGACATAAACCCATTCGGGGCCAAGCAAGTGTGCTACACCATAGCGCGTTTCAGAATTTTCCGCTTTGCAGCGGCAAACGCTCGTAGAGGCATGACTTATAAATCGCGTCATTTATTGGCCTTATGAACCTTCAAATTTTTTTCCAAAACATATTTCTTGTTTGGAGTTCAGAACAAGGAACCCTTATAGTTTCACCATGTCTGTCTGTCCGTCCGTTTGCCCGCCCGCTTACGGCTTAGCTCAGTGACCCTTACTAATAGACAGCTGTATATCGGTATGGGTATATAAATCAATCACGCCAAGAACCTAGTAGAATAAAATTTTGATTTTTTAAAGGTCGCACGTCGCAAGCTCTTGGTCCGTTTCTTATCTAAAATGATTTTACTAATAAGAATTGGACCGGTTCGCTTGCATTTTAATTTTGTTTGAATAGGCACATTTAAAATAAAACTTCTCAGAATAGGCCTCCCAATATTCGTCGACAATCATACCTCGCTTCGCTACCCGCTGAAATATATCGGCTTTTGCACTTCAGCGACGTTGCTTCGACGTGTGTGCTCGAATTTAGCTAAACTATTGCAACAACCTCTTTGGTTTGGTCAATTAATAAATGTTTAAGAAAATCTCTACTGGGCTGATTGGAGCCTTCGGTGGTCCATTATTCGAGTTTAGTTCCAAGCTCCCTGCAACACTTTCGCAACCAAGAACCCGCCTAGCGGCCGCCTACGCCGTAGTCGCTTTCCGCTACAAACGAGGAAAACCACAGGATCGGCTACGAGCGTAGCGCGTAGCGATTCTTGGTAGCGAAAGCGTTAAGGCGCCGTAGGTTCAGCGAAGTGAAACGAACCGAGTTTTTGAAACAATATAATGCGTCTGTTTATAATATCCAATTGTAATCTTGAGGCTTTTCTTCAGGGAGATCAGTGATTCGAAACATGATTAAGCAATTTTCGCTCTATAGAAAAAAATCACGAACATAGGTCTAAAAGGGTCTAAAATACACTTAGAATATTCGTAACAAATTAAGCACACAAGCTAAGAATATTAAAATGGCTTCTAAAAATCGGCAATATCATTTTTGTGAGAATTCAGTGATTACTTTTTTATTTATTTAAACGGCCAAAAAAATTAAAATTGAAAAACATGATATCCGCGCTTCCGAGCACGCACTTCCATCTCGCTCAAGCTTATGCTCAGAGAGAGGGAGAGAAGACCATGAACCTACGGCGCCTTAAGGGCACGTTATCCGAAATCGAGCTATTTTACATTCAATAATAAACACTGAAATCTTGAGTTTAATGATGGGATATTGAGATATGTTATAGTTTAATAATCGCCCTTGTTACTTTTACGGACCAAAATACGAAATTTTAAACTTCGCTCGATCATATCATGCCTAGAAAAAAGGGAATATTCTGATCTTATTTCTAGTCATACATAAAGTGGGCGCAAAATTGACTCAAGTGAATAATGACAAAAAATAGACAATGATGTAAAGAAGCTCTTTTTACGGACACTTTCTTTAAAAATGGCTTTAAATTTTTCTTGATATGATTCTGAATATGATTCTTGAGATATGTTATAGTTTAATAATCGCCCTTGTTACTTTTACGGACCAAAATACGAAATTTTAAACTTCGCTCGATCATATCATGCCTAGAAAAAAGGGAATATTCTGATCTTATTTCTAGTCATACATAAAGTGGGCGCAAAATTGACTCAAGTGAATAATGACAAAAAATAGACAATGATGTAAAGAAGATCTTTTTACGGACACTTTCTTTAAAAATGGCTTTAAATTTTTCTATACACAATTTATCTGGGAAAGTGACCTGCGCGTCTCGTTTTAGTAGGCAGATGGCCGCGCGGCCTCAGGCTGGACGGACGTCTGTAGCGATTTTTTCATTTTGACAACCGTGATTTTCGAAAATTTAATACCAGCAACCAGATAATAATATGATTTTAGGGAAAAAATATGAGATGTGATTTGGTTGGATAAGCACTCAAACTAGATAATATGGTATTTTTACAAACGCGCTAATATAAAAGTTCAAAAAACATGCCAGTACAACGCAATTTTCCATATTTTTCTTCTTCGAGCCCTTTCTTAATGTAAAAAGTTTCAATTAGTTTCTATAGTATGAGGAGTATTTCTTTATTACACAGGCCACATTGTCTTTTACGCCGTATAGGAGTATGTGTATGTATTTGTGATAGATTTATCGTGACATTTTAGTACGTCTGACATTTGACATATATGTCATGTTGTCTTACGCAATTATTGATTTTGCAAAGCTAATATTCTAAATAAATATTATGAAGTACAAGGAGCACTGTATCTTGTACCTACGAGAAATGCAGATTTTGCCATTTATGACGCTGTAATTGTCATCCAGCCATTATGTTTACGCCACCCAGTGAAGTGCAGTGCTGCAGTGCCAACGACTTGGATCCTAATCGAGAAAGAGAGTCACAATAATTAGATCAACTCGTAATCCTCTACAGTTGGACGTTCCACTGGTCTCCCGCTAATACTGCTGCTGCAAAAACTATCGATGACATAGTAGGTATAGCACGCCCCGTCATGATGCCATTGAACAAATTGTGAACAACGCGACCACTATTGGATACCAATCTTCAAAATACTAAACTAGCTACAGCACACTTCAACCTCTGGGTGTTTTTTAAACTGAAAGTGAAATGAAGACCCCAACAATCACTTAAAACAGTATGGCGTATACATCTGTTTAATATGTATTTTGTTACCTATGATAACATTGATACCTCATAAACCAAAGAACAAAGCTATTTTATTCTGGAATTTAATTGTGTCATTGTAAGAAGTAGTTTACTTGCAGGCAGTTACGTAGGTACCTATATACTGTGTATATTTTTCGTATAAGTATAATATGATAAGGCAAGTAATTGTTTCATTTTATTTACTCTGAGGTTAAGGAATTCTCTTAATTCTAGAACATTATAAAATATGCTGGTTATATACTGGTTATATACTGAGGGGTGTAGTGGAGTGTTCTGACCTTACGACAACCTCCACAATCTCTTCTTTAGTGGCTCCAAGAAGCTGTAGACACAGCGGCCACACCCTGGGCAACCACATCAGTGGGCTAAACCTAAAGAAGGGGACTACATTTACGAACATCTGTAGAGTAGTTAATGGATGATTCCCGTTAAAAAAGTCTATATCGGTATAAATCATAATTTTCTAGTACCGATGTAGTAAGGTAACGTGAAAAACCTAAAGGGCGCTTGTCAGAATCCATTTAGTGACCTGCGGTCTTTTCACTGCATCCCGACCTTTGCCAGTCGTACCGGTTCACCGGTCCATTGGGCCACAGAGGTAGGGACGAGCGAAGTGGACTTGCACCCGCGCAACCGCTTGTCCACTTTAAATAAGTTCACGCGCAGATGACCCTAGCTAATGTCTTTGGGTTTGAGCCTTATAAAAGTCCTGCGGCGATGGGGTGTTGGCGGTGGGGTTGAGGTATCGATGTACCAAGGCTTCAGTTGACACCCTGCACGTAGGCGGCCAGAAGAGAGTGGTCGCTCCCGGGGTCGACCGAGGCAGGACTCTGGGTTCGGCAGCACAGCTGGTGACAAAGCAGCCCTCTTTAGGATCGCTCTGCTTTCCTCTGCATGGAGGAGGGGCCTAGAAAAGGTGGCCCAAACATAGTCTGTCTCACCTATCCCCTAAGTGCCTAACCGCGGGCGCTTAGGCATCGGTAAATGCGGTCGAAAGTTACGAAATAATAATATACAAAAATTAGGAACTAAACAACAACTTTGCATAGCTACCTGGAACGTACGAACTTTACTGGACAACGATCGCAACTTATGTCCAGAGAGAAAAACTGCTCTCATTGCACGGGATTGGCTAGATATAAAATTGATATAGCTGCAGTTAGCGAAACGCACCTAAGCGACTGTGGAGAGTTATGTGAACAACTTGGCGGCTATACATATTACTGGAGCGGACGTCCTGCCGGTGAAAGAGCGGGCAATGGCGTGGGTTTTGCTATTCGAAACGGTTTGGTGAGAGATTTGAGTGACCTACCCAGGGGGGTCAATGACCGCCTCATGACTCTGCGCCTACCAACCTCAAAAAATAAATACGTTCACCTGATTAGTGCTTACGCGCCTACTCTGCCATCATCGGATGAGGATAAAGAGGCATTCTACCAACAACTACGCAAAATCCTTGAAAGCATTCCAACGCACGACAAGGTTATTTTATTGGGAGATTTTTAACGCACAGGTTGGCACTGACTATGATCTTTGGAATGGTGTCCTCGGTAAACATGGTGTTGGAAAGTGTAACGACAATGGATCACGACTTTTATCATTGTGTGCTGAATTCGATCTTGGCATCACTAACACTTTCTTCCTCCTTGCCGATAAACATAAGACTTCGTGGATGCACCCTAGGTCTAAGCATTGGCATCTTCTAGACTACGTCATCGTCCGCCGCAAAGACCTACGTGACGTTCTCATAACGAGAGCGATGCGTGGGGCGCTGGGCTGGACTGACCACCGTCTCATCAGATCGAAGATGCAATTAATGGTTAAGGCTCCACGACGAGCACAGCATAAAATCCCATCAAAAGTGGCCTTCTCTAATCTCATCACCTCTCGAGAGCTAGGCAATACACTGGACTCAGTTTTTGTCTCTTGCGCACCGCAGACGCAGTTTTCCACAACTGACGATGAGTGGCGATATTTTGCAAAAAACCTGCATGTCTGCGCCTTAGATACAATTGGCAAACCACAAAAAAGAAATCAAGATTGGTTTGATGCATCAAATAACACAATCCGAGAGCTTGCACAGACACGAATTAAACTCTAAGTCTGCGGATGCTCGTGACTCAAAAGAAGCTCATCACAATGTCAGAGCCAAGGTTCGCGAACTGAAAGATAATTGGTGGAAAGAGAAAGCTGCTGAATTACAGCACTGCGCTGATACTCATCAGACTGGTAAGTTTTTCGAAGGCATTCAAGCTATTTTTGCCCCACGAGTTAGGAAAACAGCCCCCATGTACTCTAAAGATAGACAAAATCGAGTTACAGACAAAAATGCCTTATTAAAGCGTTGGGCGGAGCATTTCAGTGACGTTTTGAATCCCACAGCGCTCAGCGCAAGTTTATCTTACATAAACTTGCTCGAACAACTACCAGTCTGTCAAACTCTGGACGACCCACCGACCTTCGAGGAGTTTGTTGGGGCAATTAAGCGTCTTAAGAACTCAAAGACACCAGGAATGGACCAACTTCCAGCCGAAATTTACAAATACAGTGGGCAAAACATTGTTAACAGGCTGTACCATCTTGCCTTAAGAGTGTGGGATACTGAAGAGGTGCCTCAGGACTGGAGGGACGCGGTAATTTGTAAGCTGTACAAAGGGAAGGGAGATGTCTCCGATTGCAGCTCTTACCGAGGTATATCGCTCCTCTCTAGTGCCGGTAAAATTCTTGCACACATAATAAACGCGCGCTTAAGCAAATTAGCCGAACAACTGCTCCCAGAAAGCCAATGTGGATTCCGTCCAAGTAGGGGAACCATTGACGCTATAGCGGTTGTAAGGCAATTACAAGAAAAAAGCCTAGAACACCAACGGCCACTCTACATGTGCTTTGTAGACCTAGAAAAAGCATTTGATAGAGTACCGCGTGAGGCACTCTGGCTTGTCCTTCAAAAATCTGGATATCCAAAGAAGCTTGTAAACCTAATTCGCCAATTTCACGTTGGTATGAAAGCACAGGTTCAACACGAAAACGAACTCTCTGAGGAAATCCAGATTACAAGCGGGGTCAAGCAGGGTTGTGTCATGGCACCCACACTCTTTGCCATGTACTTTTCGGTAGTCATGAGAGACGCTTTACAGTGCTGCAGTAACCAGATTCAGTTGAGCTTTAGAACTGGAAGAGGTGTTTTTGATATATCAAGGTTCAGAGCGAAGTCCAAGGTGCAGAAGATCTCTATTCTAGAGATACTTTATGCTGATGACGTATGCCTTATGTCTGATAATATTGTAAATCTCCAGAGCTACGTTGACGCGCTAAATCGATCTTGCCAACAGTTTGGCCTGGTTATAAGTGCTTCCAAAACTCAGATCCTCAAACAACCGCCGAGAGGAATCGTAAGCGATCCAGCAGAACTAAATCTCAACGGGAAACCATTAGACGAAGTCTGTCACTTTAAGTACCTTGGGAGCACTATCCGAAACGATAACACCCTGGCTTCGGAAATACCATCACGCATCGCCAACGCCGCAGCCAATTTCGGACGACTCAATGACCGTGTCTGGAAGTCCCATGATCTCAAGTTAGAGACAAAGATCAACGTGTACAAAGCTCTAATCATCCCTGTCCTTTTATACGGAGCAGAGACATGGTGCCTCTACAAAACAGACATTAAAAAGCTAGACACTTACCACCTTAGGTGTCTGAGATACATTCTGAAGATCAAGTGGCAGGACCGAGTTCCTAACTCTGAGGTTCTGCATCGCTCCGGAATGTACGGCATGGAAGCTCTCCTAATGCAACATCAGCTCAGGTGGAGTGGGCATGTCCTTAGAATGAACGACCACCGCTTGCCTAAAGCTGTGTTCTATTCAGAATTAGCCGAGGGTAAGCGGAAGCATGGTGGTCAGTATTTACGCTATAAGGACGTGCTCAAATGACATCTGAACGCATGCGCTATTGATCCTTTGTATTGGGAGGAGCTAGCCGCAGTCAGGTCATCTTGGCGATTGCGGCTGTAAAAAATCGGCAGGTGAATAAGTCTGCGATAGCCGAGCATTTGTTGGAGTCAGGACCAAACCACTGGATTGAGCTCCATAAACCGAAAGTCCTGTCTACGGAACGTCATTTCTATAGTAGAAAAATACGTGAAGCCGTTGAAATCAGGAAACATCGTAATTTCAATCGGGATGACGGTTTTAAGATTTCATCTTCGTGGAATCCTATCATAAGTAAATGCCAGCGTCAGAGAACATCGTCCGTTATATTACCGGACATTGTTAGTGTCGTGTGTCGGCCGGGTGACAACCCTAGTGTACAAGTGGTTCAAAAAGACCAAATGCGGGTAGTTCGGAAAACCCGCGCAGCAAGAAGATGTTGATACCCGCACAAGCCAGTTGTCCCGTGACCATGGATGTTGCAACACATCCGAAACGTCGGGAGACCTCAGTGAGGTAAATAAATAAGTTAATACGCGATTAAGTCCCGTTTAGTATAAATAATGCTTACTAAAGATGGTAGATCGCCAAGATGACCTGACTGCGGCTAGCTCCTCCCAATACAAAGGATCAATAGCGCATGCGTTCAGATGTCATTTGAGCACGTCCTTATAGCGTAAATACTGACCACCATGCTTCCGCTTACCCTCGGCTAATTCTGAATAGAACACAGCTTTAGGCAAGCGGTGGTCGTTCATTCTAAGGACATGCCCACTCCACCTGAGCTGATGTTGCATTAGGAGAGCTTCCATGCCGTACATTCCGGAGCGATGCAGAACCTCAGAGTTAGGAACTCGGTCCTGCCACTTGATCTTCAGAATGTATCTCAGACACCTAAGGTGGTAAGTGTCTAGCTTTTTAATGTCTGTTTTGTAGAGGCACCATGTCTCTGCTCCGTATAAAAGGACAGGGATGATTAGAGCTTTGTACACGTTGATCTTTGGATTCGGGAGACCTCAGTGAGGTAAATAAATAAGTTAATACGCGATTAAGTCCCGTTTAGTATAAATAATCTTTAGGAAGGTTAAATCCTTCGAACAAAACCGCTTAACAACCTTAGACACAAAACGCCAATTGCGAAAGGAGAGGCCTAAACCTTCCTACGTGTACACCTATAACACGACTGGCCAACTCTACTGTTCCTCCTGTAAAAGAGTTTTTAAGAATAAGTTTGGCCTAGCCAGCCATATCAGAGCTCACAATAGGGCACATCCGTAATTGCTAGGGTCGCCGTCATCGAAATCGATGAGGAGGACTATATATATACTGTGGATGGACTATTTTATGTATGTGTCGGAAGCACGGCGTGGTATCTTCGTATCTTCGTATCACTGTTTGAATTTACACAGCTTCAAGATTGCCACATGATTTTGTATGTTTTAAGCGGTTAATGACTCTCCTTTAGGTACAGTCACCAGCATAAATATATGACTATGGGCAACGCTCCAAAAATATCTGATCATCAATTGAAGGTATAGTTATATGACGATACATCATCATCATCATCATCAGCCTATATACGTCCCACTGCTGGGCACAGGCCTCCTCTCATGTATGAGAGGGAACGGGCAGTAGTCCCCACGCTGGCCCAGTGCGGATTGGGAACTTCACATACACCTTTGAATTTCTTCGCAGATGTATGCAGGTTTCCTCACGATGTTTTTCCTTCACCGAAAAGCTAACGGTAAATATGAAATCATATTCCGTACATAAGTTCCGAAAGACATGACGATACAAAGGCGGTAAAAATATGCGATGATTTACAGCCGGCATATAAATCATTTTCCTGTAACAGCATAAATATCAGATCAGACCACGTAAAAATATCTGATACTTCACGAAATCAAAATGATGTGACATATGACCAGCGTAATCATCTATCCGCTGTAGAAGCATAAACATCGGATCGAAGGTCGTAATTTGAACAAATAGCTTTGTGGTTTTTGTTGACGCTTCTTGAAAAGAGTATTAACCTGTCATTGGATATCGCCGTCTCACGATTTAAAACGTGAATTTGACAGAATTGCTAATAAGTCAAAATTGTCAGATGGGCCTAATATTGCGTTTCTGAGCCTTATATTCATAAGGAGCCGTTGAATTGATTGACATCTAGTCCCTAATGTAATTTGACCCCTAGAATTGTAGCACATATGTGAGTATTCGGTGGTGCAACTTATACTAGTCCATCTATAAATGCAGCTAGTAGTCTGAAAGCTTTGTGGATTTTTCTAATGAAGGTAGCATACTGTGATATGGGGTCAGTTTTATGCACATGCGCGGTGGTGGTGATGATGATGATGATGTGGTGTAGCAATTAATTTTTAGGACCGTGGATAGTCGGGTTGTAAAAGACAGCGCACACTTGTGCACGATAAATTCTAAAGTCATTAACATTTTTATTTGTGGACTGTGATTTATTGAAATCAGTTGCATTTTTCTTGGATTCTCTTGAAATTAAGTTATATAATAGGAAGATCCATATTTTCGGTAGAAGTTGGCAAAATCATAGGAAAATTTCATCAATGTTCTCCTGCTTATATTCATGCGATTTTGCACCTTAGTGAAAAACGCATAGAGTTACTATAACGTTGTCAATCTAACGTAAGTACTATTGCCTTTTTAATTGTATATCACCTACCGAAATAACCGAAATGTATCTAAGAAACATACTTGGAATAAAATACGAAATGTCAACAGGTCTCCGTCATTTTCCAGTAATATGTTTTGACAATTTCAGTTTCTCTAAGGAGGTTGGTGACTGGTTTTTATTCTTAATGTCACCAAAAAAATAATCAATCCTAGGTCAGTGACCTGTCTCGTTAAAGTGAGATAGTGTGCGTGAAATGTAATGGTGTGCGTTACTGGGGAGAATTACGATAACGTTGCGCAGCCTAGCGGATATATTGTGTCGCGTAAGTAGCTTTACTGGAATAAGAAAGCCTTAAGTAATTTCGTAAATTGGCCCGTGTGGCGTAGAGTGCAACGTATAGTCTGGCCAGGGGCAGCGACTTGTCACAACTAATTTTTAAACGACTTCAAAAAAGGAGGTTCTCAATTCGTCGGTCAGTTTATTATCTCAAAAAAAAAAAAAAACAAAATCAATTATGTATTCTACAAATCCACTAGGGCACTTTTACATTTCAAACGGTAATTTAAGTACAGTAAAATAATAATAATCTTACACAATAATAATTTAAACGATATAAACGAGTTCCACGCGGATGGAGTCGCGGGCCGAACCTAGTTCTTTATAAGGCCAAAAATATACCAATTAAGTAAAATGTTAGTTATAAGTAGGTAACTGTTACGCGGGTAATGCCGCTATGTATTTCGTGTTCCCAGCATGAGTTTCTTTCTGCCAAATATTTTTGTGTATTGCCCGATAAGACTCAATTCCGGGGGGTACACCCGCCCTAACATACGTGTACTTTGCACACCCTACATACTTCTCCTATTCCAGGCTTATCATGTAGGTAGGTAGAAAAGGCAAAACAAAAGCATATCGTTTCTTTAGAACAAAGAGCTAATTACCTCGAATGTTGCGTGTGTTCGCCGTATAAAGTAGTGTTTTTTACGAATACATATTTACTTTGCTAAACGTTTTCAAAGGCCTAGTTATGCTGTAAAACAATCGAGTTATGTTTTGAGGTCAACTGTTTTATTGGTGTTTCATATTTTTTGGAGTTAAACATGACAAACAATTGTGCATTACCATGAACGAACTGGGGGAATTGTCTGGCGAGTAGTTTTATATATGTTTTACACTTATTTTGCCAGGGACCCGCCTAGCGGGTCCCTACGCCGTATAGTCGTTTTCCGCTACTTACGAGAAAAACCACGGGGAATTTTGGCAGCGAAAGTGATAAAAATACGAGTCAGGCAGGAAATATCTTCCAGTTGAGTTACGAAGGGAAAATTAACGAAATTTTAAAATAACTCGCACTGTATATGAGTGTATACGTGATAGTTCCTATGCAGCGGAACTTATTACTTATGTAGTTAGTACTTGCCTAGCATGACGATGTTTTCGGCCCAAAAATTGCGAGGTGGACGAATGCTTTATTTCCGACATACCTTAATGCGATTATGCTAGCTAGTCTAGTATCATCATCAGCTGAAAGACATCCCCTGTTAGACGTAGGGCTCCCCCAAAGAGTGTCACAATGATCGGTGCTGCGCCACCCGCATCCAGCGGACTCCCGATCCCATTACTAGGTCATCAGTCCACCTTGTGGGGCGCTTACCCATGCACGCCGCGCCATCTGATACGTGGTCGCTACCCAAGGACCTTTCCGCCCCAACGGCCATCGGCTCTATTCGCGATTCGGGCTATATCGGTTACCTTGGTTCTGCTGCGGACAGCCTCATTTCTGATGCGATCACGCAGAGAAACAAGATGTATGGCATTATAATTATTATTTCTAACCCATACAACAGGTTACAGCGTTAGGTTTGCGTTATATTATATTGTTTATTTTGTTATTCGCATCCATGTTAACCTCCCATGCTTACAGCAGTAGTACATAAGTGTCAAGTTTCCGAGGTCCAGTGATATCCGCTAGTGGCTCCTGCTATTCCGTAATAGGAAACCCCGCCAAAGATTAGTAAGTACAGAGACGTTCCTTACGTTACGTTTCGGTACATTTTTGCCGTGAAACGTGACGATAGAACCTCACGTGCTAGGGCCTCATTTATATCGTTTTTATGTGTATTGTATATCAGAAACTTGGCATATTTGATACTTATAGGTAGGTGACCTATGTACGTGTATTTTCAGAAACTAGGTAAAATTGTAAGTTTTCAAATGAAGGAGAAGCTAATTTAGAAAAACGATTAAATTGTTAAATTTAAATGAATTAGTCTGTTGTTCTTCACCTGGGTAACACTTTGTATCACGTTAATAAAGTCGCTCAGTGTCATCTTATTGACTACATACTACCCACACTTGATTGGCTGTACCTAGTTGTCGATGAAAAGTTCGCGTTTAATAACACGATGGTTGCAAATAAGAACAGTATGAGTACCTGCATGATGGTATGCAAAACTAGATAGAATGAATGCAGATCAGAGAAGTCATGAGCACATTAAGGGTGAATTGCACCAAACCGTCTGTAATCGTAAGCAGTGTTGGTTAAAATCTGAATGTATGGAACGTTTGACAAGTTTCTATGGACTGACAGCTGTCAGCGCCATATTTAACGTTGATCGGTCTGTAATCGTAAGTCGATGCAACCCGCCCTAAGTTGTCGACCCTTTATTGGTTTAGCTCACAGAACAAGGGCACTTTATGTCCAAGTGACATGGCTTAAATTTTAATGAAGAAAAATCCTCTCAGTTAGAATTGAACCCATAATGCTTAGACATAAAGGGCCTATGTCATTAGCTAGTACAACGTTGAAGACTAGGACGTTTACCTTTTAACAATTTTAAATGTTTTGTTTCATTTCAGACATAAAAGCTAGTATCTCAAATCATTCTGCTAGTTAATTTTATTGTCCTATTCGTCGGCGCCTATTCGTTAATTTCTCACATAATAAATCTCTGCCCAATACAAACTCGCAAAAACCTCCCAACAACCCCTTTCTCTTTCCCTTCTTCACTGTACGTGAAAGAAAAAGACAAGTAGACCAATTTGTCTGCGAGACTTTTGGGTGTTTACACAGAGTTTCGCGCCAAAGTTTGGTAATTAGAAAATTAACTGTTTGATTAAGTTAGCTCGGATCGCATGAAATAAAACGCGATGGCCTTGATAAGCTAAGATCTTACATATTATGGTGGGAATTTCTTTAAATATAATTATTATTATGGGCGGTGCAATTGAGACTAATTCTATCGATTGACAGTATTCTCTGTATCTAGTCGGACGTATTCTTTCATGCAGACTTTAAAATCTTTAATAATACCCTGAGTTCCCGGCGAACACTACTCTCACTATTTATCACTATTTCAATAGACTAGTCGAGTGATATTCATATTGCGATATTGCTATGTCACTAGCAATATCTGTATCGCGGCTATAACTATTTCACTGATACATCTTTTTGCAGTGAACTGTACAAACGCCATACGAACGCGATCCTCGAGCTAATGATTCCGGTTACAAAAATCCATTCTCCAATTATAGAGTCCCACTGGCGCTAATGGGTTTGCGGCTTTCATCGTTTGTAGTAGTGACGGTGTCGTGACGCGATCGTCACGGGGTCGTGTCGTCGCCGTCACGCACGCGCGTCGCTCCGCGGAGCGACGCCCACTACTTTAGCTTCGAGTTATACGGCGCGCGACGAATACGGGTGCGTCGATTGCGTTTTACGTGCTTTTATACATAAAAGCAACCAAGCAAGCAAGTTACAACTTTACCCGCAGGGTTTCATAACGGAGGTGTTTGATTAGCATTGAGATGAATGATGTTACTATGTGTGTATGTTTATACAGTTCAAATAGCAAGTCAAATTTGACCAATTACTATTGAGTTGAAATCTATGCAATTTTAATAATACGTGCTGGTTTGGTGATGGATCGCCAGGATCTTCTGCATTACACTTGATATACTAAAAAAAATGCCAAGAATCGCTACGCGCCACGCTCATGGCTGATCCCGTGGTTTTTCCCTAAGTAGCGGAAAGCGTAGGCGTTCACAACTCGTGTCTAGGGAATGCAATTACCGGGCAAATTTCATTACCGGTAAATTACCGATTTGAGTGAGGAAAAACCGGTTAACCGGTAAATTACCGGTAAATTGAATTTGGTTAATAAGTAGCGTTATTTGAGGATTATTAATCGTAAAAATAAGCTACGATTTAGTATAAAGAGTTATGTGCTGTAAATGCCGTAATAATCAGCTTCATTCATATTTAAAACTTGCTCAGAGGTAGGAAGGCCAGAAACTCAACTAATTGTTCTTAGTCCTACATATTTCCATTACAATATCAGTACAATACAAAACAGTTTTTCGGCGTTGGCGGTTCACACAGTGCCTGCGGTCATTGTCTTGACTCCCAAATCCACAGATACGTAATCCTACGGATTTCCAATTCTATAAAAAAAGAACATACTATCAAAATAATACAACACAAACTGTATCGTATCGAAAGATTTCTCTTAGTCCAAGAACGAGGGGGCAAGTTACTGTATAACCTGACGGAGCGTATGGATCTGGTCTACGGTGCTAAGGAACCTTCGGAAACCGGCTTGTTCGAGAGGCTGGAAGTCATCTAGCCTGCCGTACGAGACGGTTCGTAATGACTCTCGAAAACAGCTTATAGACGTGGCTCAGAAGTGACATGGGTCGGTGGTTCTTCAGCAGGGTGTTGTCACCCTTTTTGAATAAAAGAACCACCATATCTCTGTTCCTTGCCTTTGGCGTTCTCCCTCCCAGTAAGACGAAGAGAGGTATTTCTTTGGATTGTGATGATGAGTACCTATACCTCTGAAGTTTGTTATGGCGTCTCTATTGTACTTATTCAAACAGATCATTGTTCATATTTCATAGAACGGAACCGAAAACGTGTTTGCATTTTAAGAAGCTTCTACAAACGATCGTATTATTTAGATCCTATAGGCACATAAGGTAAGATAACGCTAAGAAGTTTATTCAGTTGTCATTTTTAAATGATAAAAGGAGGGTTATTGAGATATAATCATGACGATAAATTATAAATAATCGATATAATGTATTAATTTATCGATAATTAGTGTTTAGGTAAATTACCGGTAGTTGTTTTAATTTTCCGGTAATTTACCGTCCTCATATTCGGTCAATTTACCGGTTAACCGGTAAACCGGTTTACCGGTATGCATTCCCTACTTGTGTCCCAACATATGTGGAAGAATAGTTTACAAACAACGCTACGTGTGCTACGCCGCGCCGGAGCACGAAGTAGAAATTCACCACATTGTAGCGAATATCTCTCGTAGAGGCATGACTCAAAGATCAGCCGTGGGCTTTGAATTAAACGCTCCGTTGATTTAAAATTTAGTAGTGTAGAAGTTTCAGGAAAACAGCAGTATTTACGCAATTTATAGTGACAAATTTTGCCTCGCTTATATATCTTCTTAAATTAACGGGAATATGTAAGGATTCTGTAAGATCGCCCTCAGAAACAGTGCACTCCAACTCCCCGTATCGAGTAAGTTCGGCGTTCAGCTCCCGTCCTCCTATGGCCTGCGCAGAGCGGCGGGGGCGGGGAGCCCGATTCATGTTTACGGCGTTTGTCAGCTGTTCGCGAGCCATGAATGTGCCGCGCCCGCGTCGCTCCCATCGATTGACTGATACCTGAGCGAAGCCCCAGCCACGTGCGGGCGACTCCAGTGCCGCCTCGCCTGCCGGCCCGACCGCGCGTCCGCCGCGACCGCCCCACCCGATGTCGCGACACCTACCTCAATGGATTTCCCACGGTGACCGCTACACACCAACCAGCTAAACCCGGTGAGTCGAGCGTCGTTTGTTTATGTCGGATAAACACGCCAAATTAGTTAGTAAATAACGGTTTCCGATAGATTTAATAGTTGGGACAATGTAAGCGGCTGCGCGGCTGCTATTTACCAGGACTTGGTCCTTCTCATTACATTAGTCGAGGATTTTTCTGACGATTTTTATTGTTATCGATCTTGGGGTATTTATTAAATTCGGTTTACGTAAGAGGGTCCGTTTGATTGGAGAGCCCGTGATAGCTGATCTTAGATGCAAACTGTCTCCGTGTGTTACATAAAATAACTGTCATTTCATGACACTGCGATTAAGTATAGGAATCGTCTTCGTTTAGTTTAGATGTCACCTTCACTACGGCGGGCGTAAGCATTTTTCACGCACGAAATCCAAAATACGCAATTTGGGAACTGGATGAAGCGCGTTACTGCATGTATTTTTCTAATGATCCACGACATGTTTTATACGATATTTATTCCAAAACTAGTAGTTATTCTATCTCGTTGGTTTTTGAACTACTTGTGCAACGGGCTTCCTTGTGAAATAATTCAGTTGCTCTATGATCGTATGGTTTGAGTTGAACTGAATTAATAGACTACCTACTGAAATGTCATCAATGCATGAACCTTAGGGTGCAGCATATATATAGTACTAGTTATGATCATATTTATCAAGTATGTTTGGGTCATACAAAGGTTTAGGTTCACGTCTCATTTGTGGACATTGCCAAAGCTAAGGGCTAAACAGCCTTAAAATTTTGGTCGGCCCCTTATTCCGCATAAACGGAGTCCCTCTTATATGATTTCATGCAATCAAAACATTTTTTTATATGCACGGAAGCCCTTAACTACCCACAGGAAAGGAGACTTTTGTTTTACTCGAACCTTTTCCTTGGTTGAAAAAAAAATACAGATGCTCGTGCCTTTTATAAATTATGTGTAAAACTGATTTTTCGCAAGTGCTTTACAGAGCGGTTTTTCCATAAAAAATAACATGATAAACTACGAAGTTATGTGTCATTTGTATGGAAGACGTTTACCTACGTTTGTTTAAAGGCAGGGCATAGTGGAATGTCATCTTGCTGTGTTTGGGCTGCTTGACAGGGGAGAACCTCCAGCTAAAGAAGACAGCATCCAAAATAAAATGACACTATCAGCTCTGCTGATATGTGGTTGATCCAGGTAGTCAGTAGGTAAGGTCGATAGAGCCTCCAAAGATACACAGTATTGAAACTTAAATTTAATATTATTATCGAGAAAAATATATTTGTTGCCACCGTTGTGGTTGAGAAAAAAGTAGCATAGCCGGTCACTATTTTAGGCACGTTACTATGATAAGTTAATTTCCCCCAGGTTCATACATATTTTTTTTCAATAAAACTTGAATGTATGTAGATAGGTACCTAATTTGATATTTAACAGTGGATTTTCGGCGAAGGAAATCATCACGAGGAAACCGGTCTAATCTTAATAAGGTCTAGTTTTCCCTCTGGGTCGGAAGGTTAGATGGCAGTCGCTTTCTTAAAACTGGTACCTACTACGCTAAATCTTGGGATGAAGTACCAAAGCGGACCCTGAGCTCCTTTAGGGCAAAACCGGGAAACACGCTAGAATTATGAGGATGATGATGGCTTTCTTTGCATTTTTAACTTTTTTTTGTACAAAGTCGTCTAACCCCCCCGCTTTATGAAAATAGTTAAACTTTGTCGCTCAAAAAATACGGAGTTTAAAAACAAGAATGAACACCAATTTGGCGTAATGCATCTTTATAAAACCGGGCCTGAACAAGCATTTTTTAAATGATAACGGCTGCTACCCTCTATCTTGTCACTTATCGCGTGATAAGGCCGACCGTGATACGGGGGAATAGTAGCCAAGTCCACCATATAATATCATGAGATACCTCAGACCTTAACTATGTTCAAACTGCTGATAGAAACCGTATAGTAGTCAGTCCACTATATGGTGCAATAAAAAGTTACAACACCTATAATTATACATATACGGCCATAATTCCCTGAAGTGTCCGCCTGTCTACGTGGACGGCACGTTCGATGCAATGCAATTAACATATATTGTTGGCTGAAGCCTGGTGGATGAAGTGGTTTAACCAAGCATTTAATATTCAAATTGGTATGTAATGGTAAATATATATTATAATCCATGGAATAGTGACAATTGAGCCGAATATCATGATAACTCATTTAAAATAAAAGCATTGTGTAAGTCTATATGGTACAGGTAATTTCTGTAATAAGGGTATGGGCTGGGCTGTATTAGTAAACACGTAACGTTTCGAAGGAGCGTTAGAACAATTTAACTGACATTTTTCCACACGAAATTGACATTTAGATCTACCTGACGTGCGCTCTTTATGTCAAAGTGGGAAATGGGTTGAATTCGAACTAAAAAGATTTTTCTTCAACGAATTTAGGCCATGTCACTTTGACATTGCGTAAAGTCGAGGGCTAGGACGTTTCCCTTACTACTCATTCGATTTTCGAAAATATATATACGGGCTCTTACACAAACTGCTCGTTAAAAAAAATCACGTTTAAACTGGCAACACTGAAGCGCTGTACCAATAGCGACTGGTTTTTTGATTATTGCTATCCATTTAGGTTTCTAAAATTGTAGCCACGACATGCCCATGACAATGTTATGCCAGTGCCATTTTTAAATATCGCAAAACAGCTCAACCCTTAAAGAAAGCTGTCTGAAAACTTAATACATTAGAGCTGAAACCCTTCGAAACTCTTAGAATCGAGCACTTCTACCGTTGACTACTATATGTACATAACAGTAATGTAGGTTACGAGTAGTACACAACTACACAGTGGCATTATCATGAGCACATCACAATATTTTTAATCGAAAATATTGACGTGATTGAAGCATGATAACCATAAAAATTTGAATATCTTGAAAATACTATCAGTATTTCAGTCATTCATTGTGTTTCAAAGGCTTGTAACAAGTATTATTTACCTATTTCTTCAGGTTGCTTGCTCAAAAAGGTTCTGAGTTCTACTTAGAATTATATGTAATGTGGTGTTGCAACTTGAATGCGCATTGTTTTAGGTTTTGCTTTATGTTCTGTTTCCTGAATGTATGCGTTTATGTAACGTTGTCCGTGAAACAGTATGTGTAGTGTCTAGTGTATGTTTTTTTTTCTTTGTCCAATCGTGAGTTCCAGTTATTCGCTAATTAAGCTGCAATCTGTGGAATTACAGCAGTTCCTTTTCCTTACTTTTATTTGAATAAAAAGTGCGAGGAATGCAGGTGCGGGATAAAATATAGCCTACTAGCTTCTGCCCGCGACTCCGTCTGAGTGGAACTCGTTTATATCGCAGCTCCATACAAAGTTTTAACCCCCCTATTTTATGGGATGGGGATGATTTCGGGGATAAAAACTATCCTATGTCACTCCATCACTTCAACTATCTCCACTTGTAACTAACTAAAACTACATCCTGCGTAACGACAACAAAATGTAACTAAATAACCTAAATAAACCTGAAGAAATTAAATCTTAAAATTAACTTGATTTGGCCAATGAGATCGTCTAGTGTCTACGTTGTGTTCCTAGCAACCCAAATTCTTTTATGTGTAGCAAGTTAGACTTTGACTCATCCCTACCTACTTAACCCTACGTTCTCCTACTACATCCTAGTTCAAAATAATAATCAAGTAATAAATAAAATTTGTTTTTGGTTACTAAACCCCAACCAGATCCTACCGTGGCCGGTTAACGTAATGGTAGCTAGCTTTATCATTATTTTCTTAACATGTAATCCTTCCTCAAATCAAAACCTTGGTTTCTTTATATACCAACATTGCCTCAATTTATATTCATATCATCAAAGTAGATAACAGACCAACCTAGCTAACTAATTGTTTATTATTATTATTGTATGGAAGATTCTCTTTCATCCATACTATGCTACCATTTCCGTCTGGATGTGGGACTGGCCATCTAGCTAATTAAATACCTATTTTATTATATTTTATTTCTAATAGGTATTCCTACATCTTGAATTTACCTGTGCTTCGTACCTATTTTCTGATGAGAAGAAGCACTCAACAAACTCATCAGACCTAACAATTGAATATTATTTCATTCAAGGAAAATTATGTATTAAGGCATTATTTCACCCTTTACATATAAACTAATGTATCCATTAGATACCTGTAAACCCTGTTATAGTGAAGATATTTATAATACTGAGGTAAACCGTCCATTAAATATGAAATATTGAACCTGAAGTTTACCCTAAGTAATGAGTATATTCCACTCATGATAATTTGATACCTTAAAATTAGACATAATGGACTGCTCCGCTTGCCATTAGCCTAGAATCATTTCATCTTTTTGAAACAATTCTGATATCCTAATCATAACTGGAATCTTTATGACGATAATCAATATATAATAGTTACACCTTTAATATTTCATATATAATAATATACGGAACCCAATACTACTGATCCTCACACAATGACTAATTCCTATTCACACAGTTACTCATAATTGCTATTAAACCTTCAAATATACGCTATTTGATTTGTAAACCTTCTAACTTTCCATCCCTAAGAATAGTATTCCTACTACCCTATTACTGTGTTTGACTCTATACCTAAGCCTACCTACCACTAAACTCTAAACTACTGTAGGCAAAACTCCCATCATTACTTTATTAACGTTATGTGTTGTGTAGTGTATGTTCTAGCTAGGGACCTAAGCTGTACAACGTTCGGAAGGCTAGTCCGAGAATGCAACCTAGAGCCTGTGTAATGTACATTTCACAACATGTCCGTGGACTAAAGGGTTCTGTGAAATGCACGCCCTATTTTTATAACATATAAATATATATTCAATAAAAGACCAAGCCTTAAGCACACACGAGACATCAACGAGTGGATAACAATCCTAGCGATCGACTTATGGGAAATGGCGATCTTCTCGCTTCAGCCTGTGGCCAACCTTAAGACCAGTAAGAGGCCCATCAAAGATAGGCTACACCATCTGTGTAGGTAAAAAGATGGTGCCAGGCTTCTCTTAAACCTGGACCTACTACTAACAGGATCCCGAAGTGTACTTCCTTGACACCGTTAGGTGAAATGCACTTCGTTAAGTTGACCATGCAACTAGGACATTGATCTGGTTCGAAATGATAATAAAATCATCTAAAATTGTTGAACTGGCCATCAGAGAATGATTTATGTTTGACATGCATTTGAATTATTACTCACTTGACGTATATAAACTGTAAATAAGGGACTATTGTTTTATTAGGTTATGGGAAAATTTTACAATTGACCCTTTTATAACGAGTATTTTTCATTTTTGGGATCAGTTTTACAGTTTAATTTGTGTTTCGCAAATATGAGTGCCCAAAAATTAGAGCGCTTTAATATTGAGAAGCTACGCGGACTTGACAATTGGCTGGTATGGAAATTCGATATAAACCTGCAACTTACTATGCACAAGCTGCAAGATATGGTGAAAGGCGTCGAGACTCTCCCTGTACCACCTAGAAAAGAAGCGCTGGCTGACGAAATAGCAAGTTATCCAAGGAAACTTACCCAATATGAAGATCGTGACGCATTACTCCATCGGCTGTAGCGTCTCCACGGAACCTAAACGTCATATACTCACTGCTAAATCCGGTAAGGAGATGTGGGATTTACTTCACTCAGTTTACGAGCAGAAGAATGACAGACGACTAGATTTGTTGTACTGTCAGTTGTTCACTTACACGAAAGATGAAGCTGACGACATAGCCACGCACGTTTCTAAGCTGCAGGCATTATGGCAACAACTCAACGACGAATTAAAGGAAGAAGGATCTCTCCCTCAATCATTGTTAATGAACAGGATACTGAACACGTTACCGTCAACATATCTTGAGTTCAAGAATGCTTGGGAGTCCGTGCCTAAGGAGAATAGGAGTATTTCTATTCTTATGGAGCTTCTGCGTCTTCATGAACAGCGCCTCGAAGACCTAGGTACTAACCCTTCCACTTCCTCGTCAACGTCTGACAACGCTCTTTTGTTGAACAAAAAGAAAGTCAAATGTTCACATTGCAACAAGATTGGACATACTAACAAACAATGCTTCGTCCTCAAGAAATTGAAGAAACGAAATAAGAGTAACGAAACCGTAGATGATGGTGACGCATTCCTATCTCGAATTGACGTCTCAAATTCAGAATTTATAGTCGATTCTGGTGCTTCTCACCACATCACGTCTAACGCCAATTGGTTCAGGAGCTACTCACCTTTCGATAAACCAAGAGCTTTGCGACTTGGAGATGATCGGGCTATGTATGCATACGGCCAAGGAATTATAGATGTTGAAATGTCTGTACAAGGCAAATGGAAACGTGCTCATCTAAACAATGTTTGGTATGTACCTCAAGCTGGACAAAATCTATTCTCAGCGGGTTCAGCCTTGGACCATGGTTATATAGAGGTAGCTGACAAGGACAAGCGTATCTTCAAAGATAAAAGCGGCCAAGTTAAAGCTGTCAGTATCAGAGATGGTAATCTGTATAGACTTTTGATGAGAGTAACAACTGTCAATGCTTGTGTTGTCAAGGAAGGAACAAGCCTGCAAATTTGGCATGAACGACTTTGTCACCAAAACAAAAGACATGTTAAGGAAATCCTTACACGCAACGGTATTAAGTTTTCACCTGATCAATCTGACTGTGATGGCTGTGTATACGGAAAAATGACCAGATTGTCATTCGGTACTAGGCAACATCGTGGCACAAAACCCGGCGATCAAATTAACGCGGATGTCTGTGGCCCTATGTCAGAATTATCACTTGGCGGAAGAAGATACTTCGTTGTATTTAAAGATGACTTCACAAGATTCAGAAAAGTTTACTTCTTAAAGCAAAAATCTGAAGTAGCCAGTGTACTACCTAAATTTCTTGCTGAAATTAAAACTGCTGGTCACGTTGTTAAGGAATTACTTACAGATGGCGGAAAAGAGTTCAATAATGCCGAAGTACATCGTATGACAGAAGCAGTTGGCTTATACCACCGTCTGAGTATGCCGTACACTCCAGAACAGAACGGCGCGGCTGAAAGAGAGAACAGGATTCTGGTTGAGGCAGCGAGAAGCATGCTATACAATAAAGACCTGCCTAAGAAGCTGTGGGCCGAAGCTATTAATACTGCGAGCTATGTACTTAACAGAACTGGACCGACACAGATCGAAGGGAAGACACCATACGAGCTTTGGTACAATAAGCAACCTCATATTGACCACTTACGTATTTTTGGCACAGAATGCTTTGTACATATTTCTAGCCAGAAACGTAAGAAGCTGGACAAAAAGGCTATGAAAGGATTTTTGGTTGGATATTGCGGAGATAAGGACGGCTATCGTATCTGGATACCTGAAAAGAATGACGTAATCATCTCAAGAGATGTACTGTTTAGATCTGAAACAGTTTCTTCTGACTTCTGTAAGCTTCCGTATATATCTGGTGAGCGTGAAGATCACGAAACAACCGAGGTCATTATTACAGAAAACGATTCTTCTCTTCAGGACGATCAAGATGAAGCTGGACCATCCGACACAGCTGAAGATGAAACTCCTCCTGATCTTAATGAAGAAGCAACACATCATTATAATCTAAGAGATAGACTATTGCTTCAAAGTTCCAGATCGAACTGTTGCATCTGTCTCTCTGAAGATGAACCTCAGACTTACAAACAAGCGATGAAGTCAGAGAACCATGAAGAATGGATTACTGCCATGGAAGAAGAGTTGAATTCTCTCAAAGAAAACAAAACGTGGATTTTGGTAAATTTACCTGATAATAGAGAAGCCCTTAGCAACAAATGGGTTTACAAGATCAAAAAGAAGGTTGATGGTTCTATCGACCGTTTTAAAGCTCGACTCGTCATTAGAGGTTTCATTCAAGAGCACGGTATTGATTACCACGAAACTTTCAGCCCTGTTGTTCGCTGGGATACAATCCGCGCTATGTTAAGCGAAGCAGCTATTAGAAAAATGCATATGACCCAATTCGATGTGAAGACTGCCTTTTTATACGGTGACATCGACGAGGTTATTTATATGAAGCAACCTGTGGGATATGATGACGGATCAGGCCGAGTATGCAAGCTCATCAAAAGTCTGTACGGCTTGAAACAGGCGCCTCGGTGCTGGAACAAGAAGTTCAGTTCCTTTTTGCTGAAATATAGATTGAAGCAAAGTGACTCAGATCCATGCTTGTTCATAAGTCAAGACCGGCAGCTGATCGTCATGATCTATGTTGATGACGGACTGATCTTATCACCAAATAAGACACTTGTGGAAGAATTCCTTAGTGCTCTGACCACAGTATTTCAAGTTCGCACTTCAGAAGTTGGTTGTTATCTTGGTTTGCAGATAAATCAACAAAACGATTGGTCGATATTTATTAACCAAGAAGCATACATAAAAACTATTTTAAAAAGTTATGATATGTGTGATGCAAACTCTGTACTTACCCCGATAGACAAAAGTCAGTTGACAGACAACTGCAATTTCGACACTGACAAGAATGTCAATAATTTTCATTACAGAGAATTAGTCGGAAAATTACTTTATTTATCTATTGTAAGTAGACCCGACATATGTTTTGCTGTAAATGTTTTGTCAAAACATGTTGAGAAACCCGACAAACGCCATTATGCGATTGCGAAGCGAGTATTGCGATATTTGAAGGGCACTCAAAGCCTTGGTATTTTATACAAGGGTTTGTCATGTGAAGAAAATACCTTCGTTGCGTACAGCGACGCAGATTACGCCGGAGATATTGAGACGAGAAGGTCGACTTCTGGCTATGTGTGTCTCGCCGCAGGGGGAGCAGTGTCATGGTCTTCCAAAACTCAAAGATGTGTGAGTCTCTCGACCACTGAATCGGAATTTGTGGCGGCAAGCCTCGCAGCCCAGACGGTTATATGGCTCAGTCGTCTCTACAAGGAAATCCGAGGATACGACGTTATACCGACGGTTTACGTAGATAACCAAAGTGCTATCAAGCTTGTCAAGAATCCAGTGTTTCATTTCAAGACAAAGCATATAGACACGCGGTATAAGTTCTTGCAAGAATTGCATCAGGAGAAGAAGGTCAATGTCCTCTACGTACCTTCGCAAGACCAGGTAGCGGATACCTTTACGAAAGCCTTGCCAAAGGAAAGCTTTCTAAGAACGCGAACCTCACTAGGATTGGTGAGTAAGCCTGATCTGATGTAGGGGGAGTGTTGAACTGGCCATCAGAGAATGATTTATGTTTGACATGCATTTGAATTATTACTCACTTGACGTATATAAACTGTAAATAAGGGACTATTGTTTTATTAAAAATAAACCCGAAATGTAATAGAAAACTAAGCGAAATAGTTCACTACTATGCAACATACTTGCACAATACTGAACCTTAGAAAACTCAGAATCTAATAAGTAGTGGAATAGTTCAATACTACGCAAAGCAATCGCACAATATTGAACCTTCCCGCCACAACAATAGTGTATCTACGATTGTTTACGTTACGAATTTAAGCTCGACCCAGAGTCAATGACAATCCGACAGCTCGCTAGAGAAAGAATGCATACGTCTACCCGGTGCGCCGTTTTTATATACACTAAAAGGTATGAATTACTTGAAACGCATAATTCGCTCGATTTACTCGATTCGCTTGACGTAAACGAAATAATACCTTACCATTATTAAGTTAAGGTTCGTTTTCAATCGTGCTCGTACGTGCTTACTCCCTATTAGAACCAATCTTACTCATTGCGTAGTGTGCGCGACAGCGTCATAGCGACAACACGTACCTAGTTTACTGAGAAACATGAAAATATTACGTTTTGTTACGCACAAAACGTTGATTTAAGTATGCATCATTATTTCATAATCAGATGTAAGTATAATTTCGATTCATATCCAATGATGATGACGATTAATCTATTAATCCCTATTTTATTGTATTATTCCTTCATTTAGCATTCATTAAAGACCATAATAAAGCCATAGGCATAGTTCTAGTTACACACTTAAAAAATCACGTCAATTTGTCGCTCCGTTTTGCCGTGAAAGACGGTCAAACAAACAAAACACACACACTTTCCCATTTATAATATTAGTATGGATAGTATGGATGACTATCCGGAAAGCCCATTCTACACAGTTTTTATCGGTCTATTGGTACCAGATATTACCCATTACATACAAAACTACAACGCTACAATTTCACAGTCTTAATCTGTTTTTGAACGAGCGACCGAAGCGAACCAAGTTCTATGTTTCAGCTTGGGCCGAAAATCGTTCGTATGTATGTTCGGTGTCCCGCTGTCCAGTTCTCCTCTATAGGTCGCAGGTTCGTACCTGCTCACACAAGTTGAGACGTGCGACCTAAAGAGAATTTTTTTTTTTCTAAAGCTAATATTTTTACAAAATTTCAAAGAAAATTATAGTTAATAACCGTTTATTATCAATAATTTTCTGAGAAATTAGATAATATTTTTTTTGGAACTGCTCAGTCTCGTGAGTCAACGGCTCCCAGAGCCACTAGTGAAATTTGTATTCAGATTCAGATAATTTTATTGGTACAGGTTCATTTTACAAGTAAAATTGTGAACATTTATTAAATAAGTACCTAGGCGATTATTATTATCCAATATTCTAGAATTCCTTTTTCCTTGATATTAATTCGTCTACGCTATAACATGCTAGGTCAACAAGTGTTTTAGTTTTTTCCCAAATACTGCATCACTTGATGAGTTTATTATTTCATTTCGAAGAGTGTTATATATCTTGCCACCAATGACACCGAGTGACTTTGGCGTTGATTAGGTGATTGAGTATACATATATGGATAAACCATACTCACTCTGTAATTTGTGCATAGCAAGGTAACCTTCAAGTTGCAGTGATCCTTCCGCACGCATGTGTCGCTTCCTTGACCTAGCTGGAGCTGGCGACAGGGCCGGAATACCAAGCAGCCATAAACTTGCATCCGTTAAGGCCAGGCGCACAATATGCACGTTTAGTACTAATTTTACTAACTAGTGGCAAATCCTAAGCCAGCATCATGCTGAGTTGGGCCCACTTCGTGATGTGTCACCATTGCATTATAAATTGTACCGAGGCACAGATTGTCTTCGTCTTGTCTTAGTGTATCACTATCACTACACAGTATAAAACAAAGTCGCTTCCCGCTGTCTGTCCCTATGTATGCTTTGATCTTTAAAACCACGCAACGGATTTTGATGCGATTTTTTTACTAGAGTAATTCAAGAGGAAGGTTCATATGTATAATATAGTAGAATAAATGTAAAAAGTGCCAATGCTTGTGAATGCTAGCAATCTTCAGAGTACAGGCACCAGAATTATCTGCCTCAACGAAGCACTAATAAGTTACGTTACGTTTTGATAGATACACATGCTTCTGATTGTGGTTATTGCACAATCTTATTGCACATTAGGCGTAAATTGGATGTGTATAAGTAAGAATAAGTAATTTACAGGGTCTGGGAATTAGAGTGTGCAAAGTTTCAATCCGAACAAATTAGTGATATTGCTTTTGTAAAGTACCTAGTAACGAATGCGTATTCAATCCAAACAAGTCTGGTATCGCACGTCAGAACTACATGGAAGAATATTTCATGCGTTCCCTCTAAATCGCACTACGTGTAGGTTGTTACACTGCACACCTGGTACCTACTTGAAAAGTCCCGATCGTGGCGAGTGTTCGTAGTAGTTTACATAGTAGCACACGGCGAAAGAAGAAACAATAGGATGCGAGCTCCTTACAAATTTCTACCCAAACATGTCCCTAAAACCCGGTATACGGATGTTCGAACTAAATGGCTGCCTGGCATCGTTTTGACACCCATAATGGCAATGGCACCCATTTTGTGGGGCCATTTTGCGTCGTTTCTTAGAAATCTATGGTTTTTTCGTTAGCTGGTAGGCTAGACAGATGGAGTAAAATTCTTACGAATACGCATGCAATGAGTAACCAGCCTTATTTTTACGATTGCAACAGCTTTTGTGGTCCTTTGATTTTATGATTTTTATAGACAAAATGTTCATGTTTAAAATACAATGAAACCCTTTGTTTTATGAAGCAATTCTGGATCCACTACTTAAATTCACGATTAAAGTTCAGGTGTAGATATTGTTTACACGAAAATAATCATAATAAAATCAGTGAAAGTAGTACATAATGTTAAAAAACCTTATATAATATTAATATTACATTTATTTTTATATTTATTATTACACTTTGAACCTACACCACAGACCACAACAATGAGTATCAGTTTAATTTCAAAAAAATTGTCAGCACACTTTGTTGATAATATGATAATAAGCATACCAATATACACGTAAAAAATTAACTGAAAATACACTATCATTCTGTTAAAATGTATGATGTAGTGTAGTGTTGCTATATTGAATATCAATTTGTATGAGACGTTTCGGCTGTGGTCTGCCTTTGACCCTCGTTTTTGTCTTTTTTTCTACTCCTGTACTTTTATCTGTCATTTACATAGTCCCGAACACTAATATAAAGACATACAAAATAAGTCTGCAGAAAAGTCTATACTCTATTCCCCATAACAGTACGGCACAACCGTGCTGTTTTGTCGCCAAAACGATACGCTTAGCAGCCATACGCTTCTAAACTTGGGTAGTGCTACATTGTGCCACGGCCTACTAGACACGATCGAGTAGGCCGCGACGCGACTAATCTAGAGGGCCATGCCGAAACATAAAATACATTAGGTACTACCAACTTAACAAACCACTGAATGTATTTACTTCAAATAAATTATTGTACTAACGGCATTGCTGCCAACTTAAGAAAAACCTTGGTCTTAATATGACAGTACTGGCAAGTTGAATTAAGAACAAAACAGACCATAAACAAGAGGTGTCAATGTGTCATGTTTCCAATTTCCCACCAAAGTTCCAGTTCAAAATTAAAAGACGAAATATGTCAAATATGATAACTATTCGTTATTAATAACTTCTTAAGATTTGATTCGTGTTTGTGAAGTGAAGAAAAATGTGTACGTTCCTTTTAAAATGGACGAAGAAGAAAATAACTGCACCGCGGATGAAATTGCGTGAGTAGTAATAGAACTAACGGAAAACTTACTGCCTGAAAAGTCAAATTATGCTATTTATTTAAAATAGTCGTAGAAAAAATATTGTATGCAACGGTGTATAACTTGGTCTTAAAACGCTCGTGGCGTCTTTAATTGCGATGCTCGCCAAGGCTCGCATCGCAACTCACGACACTCGCGTTTTAAGACCCTACTTATACAACAGTTGCATAAAATACTATTATGTGCTCTCATAGTAGGTACTCGTATGTAGTTAATGTAGTTAATCACATACCTACACACATTTCATCCATTCAGAAATCTGTTCGAATGGTAGGTACCGTGATATTTTTTATCAAGTAGCTAATTGGAGTAACAGTAAAAGCATTAGGTAAATTATCCTAAACATGTTGTATTGACCGCGGTCCTAAATCATTATTGATGATTGAAAGTACCTAAATTAATAATCCTACTAATATTATAAATGCGAAAGTTTAGATGTTTGGATGTTTGTTTCTCAATCACGCTTAAACAGCTCAACCGATTTGAATGAAATTCTGCAGGAAGGTACATTATAGCCTGGATTTAAATATAGGATAGTTTTTATCCCGGGTTCACGCAGACAAAGTCGCAGGTGGAAGCTAGTCAAGTAACATATGTTTGGCTATGAAGCTTTTCTTTAGATGAAACATTTCACCTAAAATAAAAACATTTTGCGAGAGGTTTAAACGATCAAAAACATACTAGCAACAAAAAATATTCAACTCTCCCGCATAAATTGAGGGAAAGGTACGTTACACACATGCATACCTAATTGATTGAACGACTTTAACGTATCAATTATTGACTGCCCATTCCCACCGATGAATTCAGCGACTCATTTTGCGTGGCTCTTCTGTTTTATGTTTGTTGAATTGGTGGTGGAATTAAGCGCTTATCCCACTTGGACCCAGGCACAATGGGTGACCGCTTCGCAAAACATAAATTTCCTTTTAGGATTCCGTAGCTCAAAAGTAAATCCCAATGCTTGTAGCGTGCGTGACCCTCTCTCCTTGGTAGTACGATTTATACGTGGCACCAGAACGTAGTAGTTGTGGAAGTTATTGTGGTTATATTGTTGTAGTTTTTACAAATTATTATAAGAGATAGAGTTGGAATAATATTTTTGATTTCGAGAAGTGAATTGACAAAACAAATGTATATATTAATGGAACTTGCTCATAAATTTTCAAGAAAATCAGTTAAGAATGCGATCTGTACAGGAGAAAGCTGGACAGCCGGACATTTCGACATACGTGTTTTTTTGGCTAAAGCTGAAACAATAAAGAGGAAAAGTCTGTGAGATTGTAGCTTTGTAGTATGCTAGTGTGTATGTAAGGGGGTAATAAACCACGCATCCACACGCACCACAATTCCATTTTTTTTCTAGTCTATATTTATAACGAACCTTCAGCATGGAAATAGGCAATACTTTATCCCGTGACTCCGCCTGGGTTGGGCCGTTATTTGGGTGGAGGTTTATAAAAGCGAGGATCTATCAGATGTAGTAGGTATGCCTTTTTTAACAATTTGAATTCAATACTCTCATTTGTACGTGGAAGTGTCTGAGAGTGACCTCAATAAAGTGTCCCGAAAAGTTTCTTTGAACACATTTGCAAAGTATCATCAACAATGTGAGAATACCGTTCACTGGGCAAATTACGAATCCTCAAATACTTCGCGCACAATACTCGAAACAAAAACTCCATGGAACGTTTCGTTGTCCATAGGCGGGTAGAGGCAAAGCGATCTCGCGGTCGTTCTCCTACGCGTTGGACGGATTCAATAAAAGCTGCGACACAATTCGTCATAGGCCAGTGTTGATGCTGAAACCGTTACAAGTGGAGGAGCATTATCATGACTACTTTGTCAAGGGCGAATGACTGAAGAGAGAGAGATCATCAGCAATGGGGTGAATTTCCTAAGCCGCTTCAGGCCAGCGTGGTAACACGAAAGCGTAGTCTCTCTTCCATGAACTGAAACTTGTTCCCACCATTCGGACGTAGGTACCTATAAGTAAGAGTAATGAGCGGCACGTTCTCACAAAAAACCTAGCTATAATAAACACCCTCTCTCATGACATTAACATCATAGTTATTTACTTACTAATATCAAGGTCAAATACATGTTTATATTGCTGACTGCTTTTTACAAAAGGTTCCTATCTATAGGATAGGTATCGGCCAGTAATTTAGTTTATTAGGTAGTCATTAGCATTGTGGGTCATTGTCATTATCACAAAAATCCTTGATACGTGAGTTTTTTAGGAAGAGTCATCAATAAAAGTCTGACAATGGTGTCCAATACAGCTGAAACGATTATCTTATCATTAGGAAGAATGGGTCGAACACAGAATGGGCACCTATGTTCGACTCGTGAATACGTCCGACCATGGAATTATTCCACGTGTTTCAATTTATCTGAGTAAATTGATGAACGTTACAGGCACGTCATATATAAACAACTGATTATTCTTTATAATTTTCAACCCGTAACGGTTTAAAGCGGGGTCCCAAGGCCCATGTCATTACAGGCCAGGCTGAATCGCGCCACGCCTGTGGATGCCTGTGCCTGTGCTTAAACCGTGGTCCCACGGCTTGCCTTCTCGCAGGTCAGATCGCGCCAGACCAGACCAAAAGGCCACGGGAACCCTCGCGTCCAGGTCTGGCACGATCTGACATGTGAGGAAGCAGGCCGTTTTACCCCGGCTTTAGAACGGACGCAGGCGAACTACCGACTCCCGATAGTAACGGCGGGCGACAACTTTGTTTTTCAATAAACGGATTAGTTTACTTAAAAAAAACCGGCCAAGTGCGTGTCGGGTCACGCGCAGTGTAGAGTTCCGTAGTTGCCTGTCTGTCTGTGTTAAATCGACACGCGTGCGCCAACTAAATGGTGCGGTTGCGTCGGCGACAAAAGTTGCCATTTCTAAGTAGGTACATTTTGAATTGGTCGACTATTACTCGATAACTAGTTATGCCTACTTAGCCGTGATAGTTTTCCTTTTATATGAATTATGTATGTATGTATGTATGTATGTATGTATGTATGTAAGCACTTTATTGTACACAATAACAGGTTAAGGAATATACATGTCACACAATAGATCAAAGTACAAGGCGAACTTATCCCTATAAGGGATCTCTTCCAGCTAACCTTTGAGCAATTGAGAGGAAGGTAGGTAGAACGAGATAGGCAAACTTATACCGTGTACAAAAACAGAGAAAATAAAGCAAATCCTAATTAGTATTAATTCTAGACAAATAAAAACATGCCAATACATATATAAATATACAATATAAAATATAATACACACTAACATATGTTACATATATATCGCAAATATACAATAAATAAATAAATACTATATTCAACCAATTCACAAGTCATTGGAAAGCCACAACTTCTTCAAATTCATCTTAAGTGACGCAACAGACTGCGACTGTCTCAGCGACAAAGGCAACTCATTCCACAATTTAACAGCGCGCGCAGTAAAAGATCTGGAGTATGTTCGCGTCTTTCTAGACGGTACAGCAAGAGTAAGGTTAGTACTCGACCGCAAGCGGTGGCCACTGCCGTCTGCCATATAACTAAACCGCTCAGAAAGGTAAGGAGGGGAAGTAGGGCTGAACAGTGTATTGAAAAGTAATGACAGGATATGCACATCCCTGCGCCGGCGAATCGGTAACCATCGAAGCTTAGAGCGGAATTCAGAGATATGATCATACTTGCGTAGACCAAATACATATCTGATACATACATTTTGTAGACGCTCCAGCTTATCAAGTAGCTCCTCGTTGAGGTCCAGAAACGCAATATCGCCATAGTCCAGAAGAGGAAGCAAAAGAGATTGAGTAAGGGTCAACTTGGTACGAAGAGGAAGGAAATTCTGGAGACGTCTTAGGGAGTGAAGGGATCTAAAGATCCTCTGACTCACCTCAGCTATATGGGGTGACCAAGAAAGCGTCTGGTCCATGGTGATACCCAAATTCCTGACAGTAGAGGAAAGAGGAATAGAAATTCCATCAAAAATAATGTCAGGCACCACCACCTTTGAGAGCTTATCTACATAGTAAGGACTACCAATAACAATCGCTTGCGATTTCTTCGCATTAATTTGTAAACCATACTTACACGCCCAGCAGCGTATAGATTCTAGGTTTCGATTGACTTCCGAAATTAATGCGGAGACATCATCCACAGTAGCCGCTGCATAAATCTGTAGGTCATCTGCGTAAAGGTGATATGATGTAGTTAGGGATTCGGTGATACTATTTATAAAAACAGAGAACAATAATGGAGAAAGCACCCCGCCCTGTGGAACGCCAGCGGAGAGTTCGCACCACTCGGACATCTTGTCATCGAACGTAACGCGCTGGCGCCTGCCAAAGAGGTAGCTGCGAAACCAGGATAAGGGAGTTTCATAAATGTTAAGAGAGCGGAGAATACCTAGCAGAATATCAAAATCTACCGTATTAAAAGCACTGCTAAAATCAAGAAGAACAAGGACAGTGAGCTTTTTGGACTCGATATTGAGGCGAATGTCATCGGTGACGTTAACTAAAGCGGTGACCGTGCTATGCCCGGGGCGGAATCCGGATTGGAAAGGATTAAACAAAGAATTTCTGTTAAGATGAGAAAGGAGACGACGATTAACATAATGTTCAATGATCTTTGACAAAACTGGGAGAATAGAAATAGGGCGGTATTGAGTGAAAGATACAGCATTAGGGATTTTGGGGAGAGGAATTACGTGAGCATACTTCCACGATGCCGGAAAGGTTCCAGTGGACAAGGAGAAATTTATAATATCCGAAAGGGTAGGAACAATAAAATCCGCCACGAGCATAAGCATATCCACACTGAGGCCATCGTCACCGATTGCCTTCGTCTTAATAGATTTGAGAAGGGCAAGCGTCTCCTGCGGTGAAATCAAACCAAATTCAAAGGGAGATAGGTCGGGGTGTGTAATATTGGCAAGAAGTGAAAGAGTGGATTGCTTAATGGATGGGTCAAGAGTAACCGGCGACGTGCTGAAATGTTTGTTAATAGCGTCAATGTCAAGAGTATTGGAAGAACATTGCTGAGTTTTGCCGACCCCAAGAGACTTTAAAAATTTCCACAACTTAGAAGGGGGACACTCCTCTATTGATTTGTGGATATGGAGGCGTTTTGCTTCCCTACAGACTTTGTTGCAGCAGTTACGTATGGAAATATACCTCTGGCGATTTTCGTCCGAAGGAACCAGCCGGAACTTAATACGAGCTCGATCGCGCTTGGCCATGTACTGTTTGATCTCCGGCGTGAGCCACGGTGCAGGAAAGTGTTTAACTCGCGTTGGTTTCAAAGGAGCATGCTTATCAAAAATCGCAAGCAATATGGCATTGAAAGCCCCTACTTTCATGTTAACATCGTCATGACGACCTACACTGCTCCAATCAGCATGTGAAACATCATCCCAGAGCGCTTCCAGATTTACATCGCGGAGATTTCTACGCATGATTATCTTCTGTCTCTTCTTCGGGGGACGAATGTTAAAAGAGGCGTAAATTAAATCATGATTGGAGAAACCTGCAGCATTGAATTGCCCGTGGAGGGATACCAGATTTGGAGAAGTAGTAAGAATGAGATCTAAAAGAGAAGGAGGGCCGTTATGAGGAAAATGCGTAGCATCAAGTGGCAACACGCTTAGATTTATAGAAGTTGCAAGAGAACGGAGCTTATTATTATGTCTTTTCAAGATTTTATTCCACATTTTCGTCGGCGTGATTGATTTATACTTATATAATTATTTATACTTATATAGTCTGTTCGGCCGCGTTAGAGTAAAGAGCCATAATGATAAGCTAATTAGTTAACTATTGTAAAAAGACGGTAAGTGATTTCTTACGTAGATAAAAAGCTAACTTAAACGTTTGCACTAAGGTTCAATGTCCAATGACATCACTAAAATTGCAAAGTTCCGTTATACCCGAGTCGAATTACAGTTTTCTAGGATGAAGGGTTACTGACCTAAGCCGCAGATGGACAGACGGACATGGCGAATCTATAAGGGTCCTTGTTGACTACGGAAACCTAAAAACCAGCAACTATACGAAGAGAACCATGATCAAATTATTATTACCCATCTTCTAAACACATTTTGAGTATCTAACACTGAAATTATACTTTGCCAATTCAAAATACCATTAATATTCGAATCTAATTTATAGTGAAAATTAAAACGCAAATTTGTAGGGTAATATTAATAGGGTACAGCGATCCACAAAGTCCGCTTTTAATGAAGGATTGTAATTATAAACGAATGAGTTCCCAGATTAGTGCGCTTTACCCAAGAGATCATTTGGTTTGTCATTTCATATCGCAAATTGACATCAACATTGTACATTAGCTTGGTGCGTGGGAAAGCAAGCACACATATTATATTGAAATCACATTGACGTGGGACGAACATAAGTTGACTTCCAGATTAGTATAATAAATTAGTTTTGGTTGATGCCTTGCGTCATAGAATAATTTATATTTTGGGATCTATAATTGGTTTGAAGAACTAATTGCATTGTAGGGTAATTGTCTGCAGATTGGTGATTGTTTGAAGTGCTATTTTTGAGAGCGACATTCATATTCCATTAGTGATACAAATTCGAGTGCTTTAGGAATTTAAATGCCTTAATTGGGTAAAATATGTATGAATTGGGTTTTTATTATACAGTTTTTCTTTTCTAGCCAGTCCTGTATTAAGACATCGCATCTTAATGATAATGCCGCTTATTTTGTACTGTGCATTATTATAGTTAAACTAGCGACCCGCCCCGGTTTCGCACGGGTACTATATTATACATGTAAACCTTCCTTTGGAATGACTATCTGTTAAAAAACCGCATCAAAATCCGTTGCGTATTTTTGAAGATCTAAGCATACATAGGGACAGAGCGGGAAGCGACTTTGTTCTATACTATGTAGTGATATTCAGTTGTTTTTCGTAATCATTAAAAAAACATCCACGAGTCTCTCAACAGCCGTATAAAAGGAAAATCGTTCTTAACCTCCAAATGATGACTAATTAATAAAATACGCATAAAAGTATGGAACAAGATTTGGTCCACTGACGGATGCAGCCGTTTCCAATCCCTCCTTTGTGTCAAAGTGAGCACTTTAATTCCCCTCTAAAAGGGATCCGCCTCAAGGTTTTTGCGTTCTTTTAAATGGGTCAAGCATTTCCTTTAAGCATGTTTGAATCTTATTTTCTCGTTTTCGATCTGTTTCTAACTTAATGAGGTCTTGTAAATCGTTGCTTTGTGGGTGTCTGTATTTTCTTGAAGCCATGTTTTAACTTAAGATATCAGGGACTTTTTACCCAGATACTTTCTGAGACGTGTGGCTTAACTAGTTGTTATAACGAAGAAAATCGAAGTGTATTTACATATTATCTTGCAGCCAGGAAGCCGCCTAGTGGGCGCCTACGCCGTAGCCGCTTTTCGCTACTTATCGGGAACACCACGGGATCGACAACAAGCGTAGCGCGTAGCGATTTCTGGCAGTGAATATGTTAACACGTTAAAAATATACGTGTCTACGTTGGTATGTAGGTAGGTAAAATGTAGATGAAAGATCTAAGGTCTATTTTCGCATGCAAAAATTGTGTTACCCATTGAGATTTTATAAGAAACTAATAGGATTGCACGTAGCCATGCACTAGCTTGTAGATAAACAAACGTGAAAATGCTATGCACTCTAATAAGTCAGCCTATACTTATAGGCTTTTATCGGCAACGCCTGAAATAAATGATTTTATTATTATTATACGTCCCACTGCTGGGCAGAGGCCTCCTCCCATGGATGAAAGCGAACGGGCAGTAGTCAACGCTGGCCCAGTGCGTGTCGAGGACTTTAGATACAACTTTAAATCTCTTCTCAGATGTATGCAGGTTTCTTCACGAGGTTTTTTCTTCATCGAAACGCGAACGGTAGCGAAATATCAAATTACTATAATACATAAGTCCCGAAAAACTCATTTATACGAGTTGGGATTCGAACCCACGCTCGCCGGTTGACAGCCTTAATCACTGAGCTACCGTAACGCACTCTTATTATTTAATCAAATTAAATAAATACGTCAAATGGCCGCTACAAATACGTCAATGGAATGGTCGGGTCAAATGGCGACAACTTGTGTCGGAGGCCAAGACCCACTTTGGGTCGGTGAGCCATTGAAGATAGAGATAGATTGAAATAAATTAGTTATTTACGATACAAGTGCCGAAAATAGGAAATTCGCAACGAGTGGTGATACATTAAAACACGACCGAAGGGAGTGTTTTAAATCGACACGAGTTGCGAATTACCTATTCGCACGCGTATCGTACAACGTTTTACTGTACATATGGCTTTTTCAAGTTTTGACATACGCACGGAAAGTGCTCTTTTCCGCACTAGTGCGGGAAAGTAGCGCCGTATGTACTGTAAACGTATTTAATTGTTTGTCGCTGAATCCAAGCCCTGCTACGAGGTATCTACATATTGTACGTGTGTGTATGTATTGTTTTTTTTTTATCTACATATTGTAACTGTTTATTTCTCATTACCTGTAAGCTCTTGTACGACGCGTGTTGTTGGTTTTCTGTCTATAGAACGTATACTACTTATATGTATAAGAAATATTACTCTTGCCATTTATAGTTTAAATTATTTGAACTGAGTTGAGCCAATCTTACAAAAAAATGCTACCGCCACGTAAAATGTTAATTGAATAATGAACCCTATCTTCCTTTACTATAGATTCCAAGTGAGCTACGCGATAAAATACCACACACAGCGCCTTGTACCTGCGTTGCTGGGAGCGGGGTTTTTCTCTCTTCGTCCATTTTGAATCTATTGAATAAGACGACAGAGTTAATTATATAGTGCACTTTATGTGGTGCCAACCTTTTTCTTGCAAAAAATGGCACGCGTCCGACGTATTGTTCACGTATTGTTCTGAAGATAAGAAGTTCAGTCTAGTTCAGAAAATCTCAACTATACAAGACTACCTAGACTTTCCGTTTGTAGAACGGAACTTTTCTTCCCAACTAAAAGTCTTAAATCAATAGTCTACGTCGAGATCCCAGGCTATAGCGACTCGTATGAAATAAAACGTACATAACGCTCCACACGAGGAAATCTCAACAACTTGTGATATATTTTAAACAACTAGCATCACGATATGCGTGAAATAATAATTTAATCCAGGACGTAGCGCCTGTTACCTGCATGCATAGTAGGTACTCCTTATTGAATACGTTGCTTCTATTTGCTTGGTGGCTTATACTCGTTAATATAACAAAATATAATCGCATTTTTAAGGATTCTGGCTCTAGCTCAGTGTAACAATGTCTATTAATGTGTTACATAAAATTTTAGGAATACGTTATGGAAATGAGGTTTGAAGTTTTAGCTCACATTTACTCAAGTTATCCAATACTTCTAGTCAATAGAACAAATACCAGCAGTGCTTCATTATTTACGACTGTTAACGTTTCGACTCGAGTCAACTTTCTATACAGACGCCATTTTAAAATGGCATACCGGGATATCATGAAGCTTTTATACACAATGGGATCCATACCTAGGTCGTAAACTAGTTTGTTTCTATAAATTATAACAATAATACAATAGATAAATTGAGCGACTGGAGAATTTGTATGAAAAACGCTCTACTCGCTCAATTTTTGTCCATTTTAATGTAAAGCAACTGAAGCTAAGTTTCCAACATAGACGGTTGTTATCAGATTTATTCACCAGGTCATTCCAAAGCCTTTGCAGTACAAAAACGGTCACCTGGCGTAGTAATTCCCCTTAAAACAACCTAATCTAGCTAGTCTACATTTCTTCGCATGACCTAATTAAGGTGGCTGCAAGTGAATCCTGAATTTTCATAAGTTTGTAATCCCCGTTGCGCTGGAATCTAAGGACATGACCTAGATCTAAATGCAGCCCATCCCACGTTTAGCCACGATCTACCTGTTTCGGTTTCTGAGCAAAACGACATAACATCTTAGCTAAGTAGACTTCAAGCACCATTTGATTGGTTTATGGATTATTTCTACTCCCATTACAGAGGGTAGGTACATAAATAGGCGTTTTTATTCTTAAGGATCCAATACATTGTCCACACAGTCAATTTTCTATAGTTTCCTGCTATTTTACTCCATTGAGTGACAAAACGTGTGGAATTTTTATATATGTGTATTTAGTTACATTCGTTTGTGTAAATATTTTGATTTTTATTGCACAGAATCACGAGTTCTTCAAACGTACCAAATATCAAACTCGGACGAAAAATAAAAATCGACAGCGATAGAAATTTGGCCGAATTTCGAATGGACATTGGGCCTTAAACATATTTTTTCCATACATAAATATATACCGCCCGTGTTCCAAGGGTACAGGGTAGGCAGAGCATGTGAAATTGCAATTCAGTGCAGCTTCCATTGCGCCGCATTTGTGGGTGTAAAAAGTTTGAATTGACACGCAGTTCTCTACACTATTGCCCACGACACACCTAAACCCGATTACGCAGTCGACTTTTAAAACACCTACGTGAAGAATGAGGGTGGTGCTTTTTTCAACCTTTAGGATATTTTCTTTAGAGGAAAATGGTGTAAGGTATATTGAAGTTTCGTAGTAATAATGCCTTCGCATAAATTACTCTTCGGAATTTTTGTGTTTGAGGTCACCCGACGTTTCGGATGCGTTGCAACATCCTTGGTTGGGAGCAGACTCATGAGGTACCTAAATGGACAAACGTTAAACGCGATGAAGTCCCCCGCTTATGTAGTCGAACAAGCGAGCGAAGCGAATGTAGGTCTATGCTTATGCTTAGGCCGAAAATCGTTTCTGACTGCCGGCGTCCATTGTCTGTCCCGCTGTATTCGTCTACAGTTCGCGTTTCTAAACCGATTTTCGTAAAATTTTGTGAGCTTCGTTACTTATATCGTTTTTTTGTTGTCACTTTTTCGGATAAAAAATAAAATAAAAAATTACAGGCTCGTGAATTCTACAGCTCAAAAAGTAGTAGTAGGTATAGTGCGTTTTTTTGCATTAGAAAGAAGGATAAAGCACGAAGCACGAGGTCTTTTATCCTCCTGAGAACCCTCGTACTAAACTTAGAACAAATTTCAAAATTGACTTTGTACTTTTCCTAAATGTCAAAAAGTTCATAATTCAATACCACTAAAGTGTACCGTGGGTTTCAGGAGTTATAAGACACATTATGCCACACAATCTTTGAAAGAATCTCAAACAGCCTTAAAAAAAGACTTACATTATTGTTGTCGGGATCGGTCACTTTGGCACTCTTTGGGGGAGGCCTATGTCCAGCAGTGGACGTCTTTCGGCTGATATGATGATGATGATGATGATTGTTGTCTACCCTAAAATGGTAGAAGTGTTATCATTATTTTCTCGTTCTGTTATATAAGGACTTCGTAACATCTGATATTTGTCCCAAGCAGAAAAGGTTGACGACGACTGCTTCTTTGTTTACCGTATTTCTAATTCTAAAAAAACGTACCATAGTGTCATGTCAAATTTCTAAGTAGACGTGAGATACGTATTGTATGTGTGGAATTAGATTGAATTCCCTGCGCCAACTTGTTTGTCCCGACTTGGCACACACCATTGGCATTTGTTCTACATTGTGTCATTGCATATTTTGTCAAGATGCTGCTGAAGCTTTATCAACGTACGTGACCACGTAACGTTTTAAATTCGGTTGCAGATGGATGCTTTTTGAAACTTGAAGAAATATTTGCATTTTCCATAACTACTAACGTATTTGTTTTATTAGGAGAATTGCAATGTATCAACAACGTAAATTTTTTTTTTTTTTTTTTTTTTTATTTATTTAGGAAACAAACGTAAATGAATAAAAAATGTTCCTATTATGTAGCACGGAAATATGTACAACTAGGTAAACTATAGAATCGATGAAAATAACTCAGGCAGTTTGCTTGGGTGCGTCCCAGGAGATATAACAACAAAATATATAATTTCATATTAATAACGTTCACAAGATATAATGAACGTTAGCTATAACAACAATACCAATACTTTTATAAGGAATAACGGTCAGTTGCCATAATAATCATATTATATAACATTTTTTTCTATAAGACTCAAATTGACTAATTTCATTTAGTATAACATACATAACGTATAACGATCATACCATATAATATCTTTTCGTATAACAAACATAACGTATACAGATCATACGCATATATATTTTCGTATAAGGATTATAATACAGAAAGTTAAGCTAGGGCAGCCAGGAAAAGGGGGGGCGGAGCTTACATCAAAGGGGGCTCGGGGGGCGAAGCCCCCCGCAGTAAAAAACAACTAATACTCTTATAAATGGTATTACTTGTAGGTTAGGTTAGGGTTGCCTTGTGTCCCTTAGAGCGGAAATAGACACCCCGCGAAGCGGGGTGGTGTCGACACGCTAGCGATTGGGTAAGGTTAGGTTAAAATAATTGACGTGTTTGATCTCAAAATAAATTTAATTTCAATCTTACAAACGGTATTGTTTTTTTTTTCAAATTCAAGTTGAGGCTATCGCTCTAAGAAATTCACATATTTTCTTCGTACGGCATTGCTATTAAAATGACTGAAGCCAATTATACTATACGAGCATTATACATTTTGATGTTAGATAAATTGAACAATATATGTTATAAACCTTAGGTGTTATGAATATTATACGCTTTAATCGATATATCAATTGATATTATTTCTGAAGTACGTTATACTTTACGAGATTATATGTTTTGACATTATATCTTTCGTTCGTTATCTGCAATGAACGTTATACTAAACAAAGTTATATAGAGTGAGCGTATATATTATGACCCTTATATGATAAGTTGTTATACCTCGTATTACTTACCCAGTTTGCTTTCCTTTTTAAGGTTCCGTAGACAACAAGGAACCCTTATAGTTTCGCAATGTCCGTCTGGCCGTCCATCCGTCCGTCTTCGACTTAGCTCAGTCATCAGTCATGTGTCCCTCCCTGCCCCTGCCGGCAAAATGGCTGCTACTGGGAATGTGAAAAAAATCGTGGTAGTAGTAGTATAATAATGAATTTAAAATTTTTTTTATCACGGCTAAGTATCTAGGCATAACTAGTTACCGAGTAATAGTCGACCAACTTAAAATGTACTTAGAAAGGCCGACTTTCGTACAAATTCGGCCGACACAACCATTTAGTTGGCGCGTGCGTGTCGATGTAACTAAGAAAGACAGGCAACTACGGAACCCTACACAGCGCGTGGCCTGACACGCACTTGGCCCATTTCATTTTTAATAAAAGCCTGTCCAGTGATTAACCTCGTCTCACTTGATGGTAAGCGACAACAGAGCCTAAGATAAAGCTCACTGGTTCAGTAGTAGCCTATTCACTCTTGTTTTGAACGCACCTAGATCGCATCTAGTTTGTAACATCCCACGCAACTCCACCACATTGGTTCCTATAAATGGATTTGGAGATCGAAAATACATATATAGAATACTTTAATTATTTTTAATATTACGTCAGTGGCAAATAAGCGTTCACCCCGCCTGATAGTAAGCGGTTCCTGTAGCTAAACCCAAGTCCAGGGGACTCGTGTCTTCGTTGCCAACCCTTTATAACCTGTACAAAACAGAGGTTAAAAAAATTGAGTACTCTTTATAGTTGGTTCTTTAATACAATGGAAGGAGGAATGGGAATACTGTCGAGCGCGTCGAGGTGCAAGCAAAGGCTACACGTTTTCGCGCACTCTCACGTTTTAGGTTGAGTATCCACCAGGACTTTGCGAGGTTGCGAGGCGCTAAGCGAAGAAAAAATCCAGCAATAACGTGGCTGGCCGTGCTTAAACATAGCGATGCGCGATGCGCGAGCTAGGAAGCGTCCTATCGGTCCATTTTTTCCTTGCTCACCGCCCCGCAACCTGGCACAAGTCTTGTGAATAATCAGAATCACCTTTAGAAGAGTGAAATAGATGCGAAGCGATGAAGAAAAATCGACCTAACGTAAGCACAAATATTTATAATGTTGACGGTATCTACACAAGAACGAAGGTCGCTAGTAAACGAACCGTAACGCTATGCAGCGCGGAGTGTAATCAACTAATGGCGTTGTCTCAACTTGCCCCAAGCCATTCTAGCAAGGCCATTATGGCCTATAGGCTCCCCCGGACGGTCCTGCGTGGCCATCTGCAAGAATCACAGGAAACACTACACAGACTGATAGGCAGACCTAGCAGTTTACATTTGCATTCTGTGTTCCTGGCGGACCATGCAGATCAGAGAGTACTGTAACAACTACACAAGGTCCCGGGACAAATTCCCTGTCCTTCACCGGGATTACCACAAATGAATATCTCACGACGAGAGCTGCGTCCATACAACTCTATTCTAAGTAAGCCTCGGAAACTTCTGTACGTCAAATCTCATCGAAATCGTTGGAGCCGTTGTCAACAGCGCATTTATAAACAATAAAATATACAAATGTTACTCGTGTAAAATATAGTATAACCAAGGTAGGTATGCAGAGGTACCTAAAAATCACAATCTACTTTTAAGTGAGCCTCTGCACTATCCCGGTTTCTCAACGCTTTTTCAATATTTTTTAAGTATACCTAATTTATCCAATTCCTTACTATGTCAACGTGATGCCGGGCTGTTATTCGGAACGTGCTAATTGCGCCTCACCTTACCCGTCACACCTAACAAAACTAAAACTCTAATGCGTACACTTTGTTACTCCATTCGCGGCGTTACGATATATTTGTGGTACGATGGGATGAGGTTAAAACCAGATACATGATTGATGTCTGCAATGCGCACCGTGCTGCCCTACGCACTCCCGACACATGTATCTGTGACACTGTTTTAATTAGAAATAGAAATGAAGAGGGTAGTAGATATTTGTCGCGTGACAACAGGCTATATTTTTGGTTAGGTATTCACTACACATCGCAATGCGATTTCCATGTATTGCGCGTGCTTTTTTCGTGTTTGGATAGAAATTTGAGGAGCTCGCATTCTATCATAGATAAACGGATTTGAACGGCATTTTAGTTAAAATTGCTATGATGGGGCGTTCATAAATGTAGCCATTTCTTTTTTATGAATAAGTTTAAACTTTATCTCTTATTAATGCAAGGCGATGGAGTGAGACCGTAATCAGAATGGTGCTACGTTTCTCCCTCAACCAGTCACAAGCCGTACTTTTTTTCTATTTACTGCGGCATAACCGCCCTGGGCGGCTCATGAGCCGCCTGGAGGGAAAGTCCCAAGCCGAGCAAGGAATGTTGGTATAAAAATTTATACTAATAAGAAAAGGTAATCTGTAGATACTAATAATAAGGAGGTTAATGTCAGTGAGTTGTAATTTTGTACCTTTTAAATTAGTATCTATGTAGGGGTGACCTTTGACGACCGCCGGTTAGCCTAGTTGGTAGTGACGCTGCCTTCAAAGTTCAAAGCTGGAGCTTCTGGGTTCAAATCCCGGTAAGGGCAAATATTTGTGTGATGAGCAGGAGTATTTGTTTCAGAGTCTTGGTTGCTTTATAAGAATATAAGTATTTATTACGTAGGAGACGTTATATGTATTAAATTTAACGTTGTTTAGTACCCATGACACAAGCCTAATGTACCTACGATTCCCACCGAACGGGCCGTGCTGGGTCGCCTGGCGCCGCGTCGCAACCCGGCGGCAGCCGACCACGTTTTAATAGAGTGCAGTAGGCAAAAGCCGGACGGAGCCGGTCACATACGACGACAGCCGACCACAGCCGTCCACTTCCGCGAGGAGCCGATCGGCAAAAATTAATATAATTTTTTTGTCCTTCGCACCACACACAACGGACCGAATGCAACCACTGGATGTGGCTATGTATGGTCCGCTCAAAAAATATTTTGAGCAAGAGTTAAATACATTCCAAAAATCGCACCTAGGACGAATCGTGAACCAATACGACATGGCTAAACTGTTCGGAGGAGCATACGGTAAAAGCGCTTCAGTCCAGAATGCAGTGAATGGGTTTAAGAAACCAGGAATATGGCTGTACGATCCAAAAGTTTTTGGAGAAGAGGATTACGCACCTTCAACGATGACTGATCGTCCTCTCAATGAAGCTCAAAGCTCTTTGAATGATGCTCCAACTACGATGACTGAAAGTCCATGCAACTCCGCATCGTCGGCTGTGACCCACTGTCCCACAGATTTTATGCCAACACGAGCTGAGCATGAGAACTCACCACCATTGATGACTGATGTCTCTGCAAATGAAAATCCCAATAAATCTACGACACCTTTACATGATCCTACACTGGAGCAAGGACCATCTACAACACCTTTACCTGATTCTGCCTAGGAAAAAGGACCATCACAAGCACCTACAGCAAACCTTACGCCATTGCAAATAAGACCCATACCAACAATGGCTGCTCCCAAAACAAATCGGAGAAATAAGAGGCAAAAATCGACCTCCACTCCTGTCAAGGCGGAGCAAGCTGCTAAACATCAAAAAGCAAACAACAAAAAGACTAAAATATCTGAATTAGCCGGTTCCAGCAAAACTAAAGCCAGTTCCAGCAACACTAAAACGAATAAGAGAAAGACATCCACCAAAACAAACCTGATTTCTTTTGTTTTGTGTGTACCGAGAAATACACTGAACCGCCAAGTGAAGATTGGATCCAGTGTAGCCAATGCCAAAATTAGGCGCATGATAATTGCACATTATATGCAGGTGTAGGTAGCTACTTTTGTGACGAATGCCAAGACTAATTGTTTTATTTTTAAGTTATCCTTTTTGCCCTACTGATCCATTTTGCCCGACCCCTGCGGGCAAAAAGGATAATAGATACTTTTTAATTTTAGTGATTTTAATAGAAGAAATTGTTAAAGTTTTTTTTAATAGCTGTTTCCAAAGTTTATGAAACAAAGTACAAATTAAAAGTAAAAAAGAGTTATATTGATTACATACTTGTATTTTATTTTAACCCTTTCCTTAACATATGCGTTTTGCCCGGGCCTCCCCTACATTAAATCTTCAAATTCCTTGGTCAACTTGCAAAAAATGCGCAGGCGCGCTCTGGCCCGGCCCGGTCAGTGAGAATTGTACATTAAGGCATTAAATATTTGCCGTGTTGACAAGAAAATAATAGGTCCCTGATTCTCAGCAGCACACTCTCTGGATCACTTGCGACCAGGAACTTAGCACCGCATACCCAAAGGGCAGGGCTGCGGTCTTCACTAAAATTAGCATGATTTACTGTAGGTGCAGCAGTGTTTGTCACCCCAAGAGATGATTAAAAAAGCGGCCAAGTGCGTGTCGGGCCACGCGCAGGGTAGGGTTCCGTAGTTGCCCGTCTGTTACAGAATGCGGACTTAAAAGGGGCCTTTGGGGTTCTTATTATAGCTTACCCTCGTAAATAATCGTAAATATGATTATTTTCATAACACGCCAATGTATAGGGTCGTTTCGCCGGTTACGCTACCACCTTCGATTAGCGACCACCTGAAGGACGAAGGTTTTTTCTATTGAAGATAACGTGCCGTCCACCGGTCCGGTCTGCTTCCTATTCCAATAAAGTATATGCACCCGAAATGAAGTGCATTTCTTACCGGTTAACTAGTTATGTCTACTTAACTGTGATAGTTTTTCTTTTAAATTCATTAAATGTACTACTGCCATGAGTTTTTTCACGTCCCCAGTAGTAGCCATCTAGCCGGCAGGAGAGGGGGGGGACATGACTCGAACAAAAATTAGGGCTTTAAATCCCATTATCTCGCAAACGCATAACTGAGTTGAAAAATAGTTTTATAAATTCCATAATATTTTTGAACAAGCTATCCAACGATACCCCACACTATAGGTTTAACGAGAAAAATACATCACCTATTTACATGCAGGGGAGAAACGCTAAAAAAATTTTTTTTCAGGATCTTATTAGACTGTATTGTCGGCGTGATTGGTTTATATACCCACGCCGAATTGCAGTTTTCTAGTTGTACCTAAGTTGTACTGAGCTAAGCCGGAGACGGACAGACAGATAGACAGACAGACGAACGGACATGGCGAAACTATAAGGGTTCCTTGTTGACTACGGAACCCTAAAAACGAGCAAGCGTTCGACACACATTATAATTCGATTGTAAGGCGAATTTTATATCTCACTTCTACCTGTGATTAGATTCGGTACATTTAATTCTTCTATCCTACTACATCTGTTTACAAAATATCATATTGTATAGGCAATAAGCACTGTTGCAGGGTTTTTTTACTCTTACACGCAATGATATTTCGTAACTTTGGCAGAACAAAGACTTATCTCAATCAACATCATAGTCCGGATAAGTAGCTATTGTTTGTGCAGGTACGATTTCTACTTAATGAAATGAACGGACGATCGCAAAGATGAGATTGCCGTGACGATACAGAAGGGGGAGATATTTCATACAAGCTCGATTGGGCTGAAGTTCTGATTACTGTTTGTTATTTTAGTAGGAATTGCATACCAGATAATAACCAAGTACACTTTAAGTATAATTTGCAATTGAAATACGAAGAAGAATAAAAAAAGATGGCAAAAAAATATGTCTATAGTGATGAAAATCCCATTCAGATAGGTACCTCAAAGAATTACGAAGCTGCAACCGCTATTGCTTGTTAGAGAGAAAAACGCTCGCATTCATAGAAAATGACAATCGTTTTATATGTATATGGTGCGTTTGCGGAAAAGGGACAAAATATACCTCCTCTCAAAACTTTGGACAGTTATTACTTTGTGATTATTTAATCCCTGCTTTACTTTTTTCTCCATTTGACAATATTTTGAATCCTTTTTCGGGAAAATTCCACATTATTTTATACTGGTTATTTTATTTGATGTCTACACCCCTATGAGGGGGGGGGGGGGGGGGGGCTTAACGTGACCCTAACTTTAGTAGTTTTAGTCTCGTATTTACAATTATTAAAACAGTACTACCTACGCATTTTTTTTATTTTCAAATCGACCTAGTTCCAAACTAAGCAAAGCTTGTACTATGGGTACTAGACGAAGATAAACATAAGTAGGTACTTATACAGATAAATCAATAATTATACTTATATACATAGAAAACATCCATTACTCAGGAAAAAATATTCGTGCTCATCACACAAATAAATGCCCTTACCGGGATTCGAACCCAGGACCTCTTGATTCGTAGGCAGGGCAGGGTCACTACCAACTAGGCTAAAGCGGTCGTCGCTTTGTTAGTGTTATCACTGATATTTTTGTTATTTATATTTTTTTTATTTATAAGGGTGTGTTACGATATATTTGACTAAATTGGCTGCTACTAACTATATGTTACTGACTGTACTTTTTTTTTTTAATCTCATTTATTTTATAAGCCATACATTACTGACTGTACTTGACTTTCAAACAAATTATTAATATCGGAAGAACCCATAAATCTCCCGATTGATCCGTCCGTGGCTACTTAAAGATAACGAGAAATCGGTATCAAGTGTGATGGATGGCGGCGGGCCAGTTTATTGTTCTGGTTCAAAACAGTGTTCTCAGCAATGATTCGGACGCTAATATATTAGTGTTAGGTTACAATAATATATTAATATTAATAATTACAGCTGTTGAATTAATTTTGTATTAAGCAGTAACGCTGCTAACGATAAATAAATTCAAAATAAAGGAAAAATTTAAAAAGTTAGTGCTTCGAGTCGGATTTGAACCGGCGACCACAGGCATTCATGGCCCGTTGAACGCACTATTGAATTACTATCACTACTGTTAATTTATTCACTTTATTCCTATTGGCAGTTCAGCGATGGCTTGAGCCTCAGTGGCTGTGAGCGACGTTTTTAAAAAGGCAATTAACTGCCATAGTTGATAAACGCGGGAAAATGGGATAGACTGCGGCGCTACCACGAAATTCGACCATCGAAAATCGAAATATCTCCCTCCCTGTCGCTTGAATACGCCAGTGCGACAGAGATAGAGATAGACGAAGGATCGAATTAAGCGTTTCGTAGCCGCTCGGTCAGCTCTCCCGAATTTATTTATTTAGTGCTATTATGTTCTGTTTCATCATCGTTAAACCAGACGTGAAAACTGTCTCTGGCAAACGCCTCTGAGGTTGCCACTATTAGCTATCTAAAGAGGGATTGACGTAATTTTTTTTATGGGACAATCCTACACAAATCGACCAAGTCCCAAACTAAGCAAAGCTTGTACTATGGGTACTAGACGAAGATAAACATAAGTACAGACAAATCAATAATTATACTTATACACACAAAACATCCATGACTCAGGAACAAAATAATCGTGCCATTCACACAAATAAATGCCCTTACCAGGATTTGAATCCAGGAACTCTTGCTTCCTAGGCAGGGTCACTACCAACTAGGCTAAAGCGGTAATCAAATTACAACATGATTTGTAAAGACTTAATAACCATTGTACTATGAATAGTACGAATACTATGTAGATGGAATTAATGGAAAGTTAGTAATAAAACACTGCAGTCTTATTTAAGGCTTTCCTATTCGAGTAAAGCTACATACGCGACACAATATATCCGCTAGGCGGCGCAACGTTATCGTAATTCTCCCCAGTAACGCACACCATTACATTTCACGCACACTATCTCACTTTAATGAGACAGGTCACTGACCTAGGATTGATTATTTTTTTGGTAACATTAAGAATAAAAACCAGTCACCAACCTCCTTAGAGAAACTGAAATTGTCAAAACATATTACTGGAAAATGACAGACCTGTTGACATTTCGTATTTTATTCCAAGTATGTTTCTTAGATACATTTCGGTGATTTCGGTAGGTGATATACAATTAAAAAGGCAATGGTACCTACGTTAGATTGACAACGTTATAGTAACTCTATGCGTGTTCCACTAAGGTGCAAAATCGCATGAATATAAGCAGGAGAACATTGATGAAATTTTCCTATGATTTTGCCAACTTCTACCGACAATATGGATCTTCCTATCGTATAACTTAATTTCAAGAGAATCCAAGAAAAATGCAACTGATTTCAATAAATCATAGTCCACAAATAAAAATGTTAATGACTTTAGAATTTATCTTGCACAAGTGTGCGCTGTCTTTTACAACCCGACTATCCACGGTCCTACAAAATTAATTGCGAGACCACATCATCATCATCATCACCACCACCACGCATGTGCAAAAACTGACCCCATATCACAGTATGCTACCTTCATTAGAAAATTCTAATTTATTACGGAATCTAAAGAAGTGTCATAAAATCGTTTCGTTTAATTTTACGAAGGCTTCAAGTGATATCAAAGACGAGTGAAGAGGCGAGTCCAACCAATTTGTAATTCGTACTGCTGGGGAGGAATCCACAAAGCTCTCAGACTAGTAGCTGCATTTATAGATGGACTAGTATAAGTTGCACCACCGAATGCTCACATATGTGCTACAATTCTAGGGGTCAAATTACATTAGGGACTAGCTGTCAATCAATTCAATGGCTCCTTATGAATATAAGGCTCAGAAACGCAATATTAGGCCCATCTGACAATTTTGACTTATTAGCAATTCTGTCAAATTCACGTTTTAAATCGTGAGACGGCGATATCCAATGACAGGTTAATCAAGTCTTTTCAAGAAGCGTCAAATAGCTTTGTTCAAATTACGACCGTATGTCAAAGCTGATAAAGTTCATTTTTGCAGAATTTAGAGATATTTTTTACTGCCAATCGTATCAGATATTTATGCTGTCGTTACGTGATCCGGTGTTTATGCTTCTACAGCGGATAGATGATTACGCTCGTCATATGTCACATCATTTTGATTTCGTGGAGTATCAGATATTTTTACGTGGTCTGATCTGATATTTATGCTGTTACAGGAAAATGATTTATATGCCGGCTGTAAATCATCACATATTTTTACCGCCTTTGTATCGTCATATAACTATACCTTCAATTGATGATCAGATATTTTAGCAGCGTTGCCCATAGTCATATATTTATGCTGGTGACTGTACCTAAAGGAGAGTCATTAACCACTTAAAACATACAAAATCATGTGGCAATCTTGAAGCTATGTAAATTCAAACATTTATACGAAGATACGAAGATACCACGCCGTGCTTCCGACACATACATAAAATAGTCCATCCACAGTATATAACCAGCATATGTTATAATGTTCTAGAATTAAGAGAATCCCTTAGCCTCAGAGTAAATAAAATGAAACAATTACTTGCCTTATCATATTATACTTTTATACGAAAAGTATACACAGTATATAGGTACCTACGTAACTGCCTTCAAGTAAATTACACCTTATAATGACACAATTAAATTCGAGAATAAAATAGCTTTATTTTTTGGTTAATGAGTTAGGTAACAAAATATTAAACAGATGTATGCGCCATACTGTTTTAAGTGATTGTTGGGGTCTTCATTTCACTTTCAGTTTAAAAAACATCCAGAGATTGAAGTGTGCTGAAGCTAGATTAGTATTTTGAAGATTGGTATCTAATAGTGGTCGCGTTGTTCACAATTTGTTCAATAGCACCATGACGGGGCCTGCTATACTATGTCGCATCGATAGTTTTTGCAGCAGCAGAAGTATTAGCGGGAGACCAGTGGAACGTCCAACTGTAGAGGATTACGAGTTGATCTAATTGTTGTGACTATGTCTTTCTCGATTAGGATCCAAGTCGTTGGCACTGCAGCACTGCACATCACTGGGTGGCGTAAACATTTATTTATTTATTTATTTATTTATTGGTACAAAAGAAATTACACAGCATTACAGTAAATACTAATGCACTGCGAAATTTAGGACAGAAAGTACACATAACAACAATCTTAATAACTAACTGAGGACGGACGGTCATCCATCGCTTCACAAAGGTTTTTGCATTTCTCACAAATTAGCCTCCAACTACTGGCAAAAACATCACAGTCAGAATCCGACTTGAGAAGTGCGTTGATGTAGTGCAAAGCGCGGACCCTTGGTGATTGCCTGTACGCCACAGTGCGCGCTTTAGGTGCTGCAAGTAAGTCGCAATGACGAGCTCTGAAATTAAACTTTGCCTGAGACAGAGAAGGGACACGGAGGCGCAACAACTGCGAGACCAGCTGAGGGCAGTCTGAATCCCCCCGCAATATCCTGCACGCGCCGGTCACGAGTGCATAATTACGCCTCACTTCCAGGGAGTTAAAACCCAGAGTTCCAAGCAAATATTTTGTCGGGTAAAGGAAGGGATAGTATCCATAGATTTTTTTAAATAAAAATCTAAGGAACGTCTTTTGGATTTTCTCCAGAAGCAAGGCGTAAGTGACCTCATGGGGATTCCACACTATTGACGCTGCCTCCAGTTTACTCCTAACTAAAGCGGTATAGACAATCTTGACGACAAACGCGTTGTCAAAATCGCGAGCGTTGCGGATAACAAATCCCAATCTCCGATAGCAGTCGGTAGCCAGGTTACTCATATGAGCATGAAAATTCAAATGCGAATCAAATATGATACCTAGGTCTTTAATAGTGTCAACGCGATTTATTAATTCCGTCCCTAACACGTAATTACCAAATAGGGGACTACGAGATCGGCTAAAAGACATCACGGAACACTTCTCGGGGTGGAAAAGCAGTTTGTTTGTGATGCTCCATTCATATACCCTGCTAATATCTTCTTGGAGCGATTCAAAGTCAGATAGCTGTTCTAGACCATAAACAAGCTTTAGGTCGTCGGCGTAAAGAAGACATTGCGCACATCTAGGGAGAGACGCCAAGTCATTAATCATGACGCCGAACAGAAAAGGGCCCAGAATTGAACCCTGGCTTACTCCGGAGCGAGTATGGTAGGGATCGGAGGCGAAGCATCCGTGCTGCACGTACTGCTGCCTATCGCGTAGATAACTCGCAAAGAACCTGAGCAGATTTGGCGAGAAACCGATGTTACATAGCTTCCTAAGGAGTATGTCGTTATCTACGCTATCAAATGCTTTTTTAAAATCAAAGTACAGCACGTCTACCTGTATCCCCATATCCAAATGCTCAGAGATAGTGTCTACCAGGGTTAAGAGGTTCGTCTCAACAGATCGCTTGGGCCTGAACCCATGTTGAGCGTCACAAAGATAGGGCCCCACTTGAGGGGCTAAATGCTTGTTTATGATGCACTCAAACAACTTCGCAATGGACGAGAGAATCGCTATGGGACGATAGTTTTCAACCTGAGTTGCATCGCCCGACTTAGGAATCGGCCGTACCCGAGTTACCTTCCAGTGACTCGGGTATTCCCCAGTGCGTAGAGCTAGGTTGAAAATATAACATAAAGGTTGCACTAGCCAGTTTTTGCAGCCCTTTAGAATATACGCAGGGAAGGCATCAGGACCCAATGAGCTTTGGGGTTTCAGACGAGCTATGCCCGCTTCCACATCCTGAAGGGATATTGTTCCGATATTAATCAAATTAGCAGTGCTCGTCCCATCCTGTTGTATAGTTTTAGAGGATTCCAGTAGCGGTGCACCCGGAAGGAAGACACTCGAGAAGAAGTTCGCGAAAGCCTGAGCCGCCTCTACACCCTCATACGGCTTTCCATCGTATAACACTCGGTTTTCAAACCCGCCTTTGGATTTTAGGTTGTTAATATGTTGCCAAAAAACACGAGGATTACCTGTGATGCTACTCTGAACACCGCCAATATAGATCTCATAAGCGTCAGAAGTTCTCATCTTAATATCGGCTCTGAGTTTGGAAAAGGTGGCATATATTTCCCTGTTTCCAGTTTGTTTCCACTTCCGGTGAAGAAAAGCCTTCCGTCTTATGTCTCTTATAAGATCTGCCGTAAACCAGACTGGATACCGTCTGCTGGGCTTGCTGGGCCTTCTCTTCCTGGGTATGCACAAATCAAAAATGCCGTAGATCAATTTATAAAAGTGGTCTACGGCGACATTGACAACTCGGGCTTCAGTGACGGTTATCCAAGACACATTGGCAATTAGTTGGCAAAGAAGCTCGTAATTGCCCTTTGAGAAATTCCAATCTCGCCCCGTATCGAGGTTACTAGGGTCGATCTCTACGGAGTCACCTAACGCTTTCGTGATCGGGATAGAGATATCAAGAGGAGGATGATAAGCATCGGCATATGGAACTAGGCTACCCTCCGGGTCCCCGCTAACCATAACACCATGAGCACGCTGTCGCACGAGCACTACATCAAGCATTCCTCCATGCACATTTAAAACCTCATTCATAATGGCTGGATGATAATTACAGCATCATAAATGGCAAAATCTGCATTTCTCGTAGGTACACGTAACGGTGCTCCTTGTACTTTCTAATATTTATTTAGAATATTAGCTTTGCAAAATCAATAATTGCGTAAGACATCATGACATATATGTCAAATGTCAGACGTACTAAAATATGTCACAATAACGTCACAATAAATCTATCACAAATACACACACATACGCCTATACGGCGTAAAAGACAATGTGGCCTGTGTAATAAAAAAATACTCCTCATACTAAAGAAACTAATTGAAACTTTTTACACTAATAAAGGGCTCGAAGAAGAAAAATATGGAAAATTGCGTTGTATTGGCATGCTTTTTGAACTTCTATATTAGTGCGTTTGTAAAAATACCATATTATCTAGTTTGAGTGCTTATCCAACCACATCACATCGCATATTTTTTCCCTAAAATCATATTATTATCTGGTTGCTGGTATTACATTTTCGAAAATCACGGTTGTCAAAATGAAAAAATCGCTACAGACGTCCGTCCAGCCTGAGGCCGCGCGGCCATCTGCCTACTAAAACGAGACGCGCAGGTCACTTTCCCAGATAAATTGTGTATAGAAAAATTTAAAGCCATTTTTAAAGAAAGTGTCCGTAAAAAGATCTTCTTTACATCATTGTCTATTTTTTGACATTATTCACTGGAGTCAATTTTGCGCCCACTTTATGTATGATTAGAAATAAGATCATAATATTCCCTTTTTTCTTGGCATGATATGATCGAGCGAAGTTTAAAATTTCGTATTTTAAACTAATTTTTGTTTTTAAGCAGTAACGCTGCTAACGAAAATTATAAATTTTAAATGAAAGGAAAAATTGAAAAATGTAATGCTCCGAGCCGGATTCGAACCGGCGACCACAGGCATTCATGGCCCGTCGCTACTACCAACTGAGCTATCGGAACAATCTGGTTCGGGCACCAAATCCTTCAATCAGTTCCTTCATACAACGCCTTAGGGAGGCGTGCAGCGACATCTACCAGAAGACTTAGGCTTCTTAACGGCACCAACGTCTCAAATTATATTGAGAAATCGTCAGTAACGACGCGCTACCCCATACTAAATTAATTTTTGTTTTTAAGCAGTAACGCTGCTAACGAAAATTATAAATTTTAAATGAAAGGAAAAATTGAAAAATTTAATGCTCCGAGCCGGATTCGAACCGGCGACCACAGGCATTCATGGCCCGTCGCTACTACCAACTGAGCTATCGGAACAATCTGGTTCGGGCACCAAATCCTTCAATCAGTTCCTTCATACAACGCCTTAGGGAGGCGTGCAGCGACATCTACCAGAAGACTTAGGCTTCTTAACGGCACCAACGTCTCAAATTATATTGAGAAATCGTCAGTAACGACGCGCTACCCCATACTAAATTAATTTTTGTTTTTAAGCAGTAACGCTGCTAACGAAAATTATAAATTTTAAATGAAAGGAAAAATTGAAAAATTTAATGCTCCGAGCCGGATTCGAACCGGCGACCACAGGCATTCATGGCCCGTCGCTACTACCAACTGAGCTATCGGAACAATCTTGGTTCGGGCACCAAATCCTTCAATCAGTTCCTTCATACAACGCCTTAGGGAGGCGTGCAGCGCATGAATGCCTGTGGTCGCCGGTTCGAATCCGGCTCGGAGCATTAAATTTTTCAATTTTTCCTTTCATTTAAAATTTATAATTTTCGTATTTTGGTCCGTAAAAGTAACAAGGGCGATTATTAAACTATAACATATCTCAATATCCCATCATTAAACTCAAGATTTCAGTGTTTATTATTGAATGTAAAATAGCTCGATTTCGGATAACGTGCCCTTAATTCTAAACTGACCTCCCCAATAGTAGTTAGATAAACTGCGATTTTTCCCGTTACGTATAATAAAATCAATGAGCGGAAACGACACAACAATATATGACGTTGCACATGTTTACGCCGTTAGGTAGTAGGGTTATTCACTACGCTTATCGAGTGGTTTGTTTTTGGGTAACCAGTCTAATCTGACCCTCTTTTTCTTCAATGGTACGCATGTGAAGCTAATAAAGCTCAATTTGTAATAGGATTATAGGAATATCGTCTGGGGCGAGCCGAGATCTGTTGGTGAATATCAAAGCAGGTTTCTATGTCGCGATGAAAACTGGATAAGAAGGAAAACTTTAAGATAAGTGACGTCCGTTGTTATCCGAGTTTTTCAGACTTGTTACGTGAAATATGTGAGGGAGTAACTTGTTTTCGATGTAATCAAAACAATTCCATAAAATATGTGTGTATTAAATAATTATTAAAATGCGAGTGTTATTTATTAATCACAATGTATTTTCTTGGAGAAAGAGATCAATCGTTGAATCCGACTCGGCTGGGCAGCGTTCGGGAAGCTACGGTAAATCTTTTCGTCCAATATTCCGCAGTGTCTCAAGACGAGAGTCTTTGAACAGTGTGTGTTGCCAGTGATGACATATGGCACTGAAACGTGGTCGCTTACTATGGGCCTCATAAGAAGGCTCAAAGTCACCCAAAGGGCAATGGAGAGGTCCATGTTGGGAGTTTCTCTGCTTGATCGCATCAGAAATGAGACTATCCGCAGCAGAACCAAGGTAACCGATAAAGCCCTCTGGATCGCTAAACTTAAGTGGCAGTGGGCGGGGCACATAGCACGTAGAACCGATGGCCGTTCGGGCGAAAAGGTTCTCGAGTGGCGACCACGTACCGGAAGGCGCAGCGTGGGTAGGCCCCCGACAAGGTGGACTGATGACCTGGTAAAGGTTGCGGAAGTCCGCTGGATGCGGGTGGCGTGAGATCGGTCACTTTGGCACTCTTTGGGGGAGGCCGATCCGGTAGTGGACGTCTTTCGTCTTATATGGTGAATGTATTTTCTTAGTCTCTGAATCGCTAAATTTAAGTAGCAGTGGGCAGTGAAAGGTTGTAGAGTGGCGACCACGTACCGGAACGCGCAACGTGCGTAGGTAGACTGATGATCTGGTAAAGGTCGCTGGAGTCTACTGGATGCGGATGGCACAGGACCGGCCATTGTGGCACTCTTTGGGGTAGGCCTATATCCAGCTGATATGATTATGATCATCATTTTATTAGTGACCGAAACATGTCACCAACCTTAGCTAGGTAACAGAATTGGTCTGTATGTGATAAGTATACCTAATTATTACACTCACTTTAGGCCAGAGATAAATAATCAGTAAAATTACAAGTAATCCGCGAAACATACCTATCGCTAGCAAATATTTAGTAGGTACTACTACTACTAATACTAATACTTACTAACTGTAATATGCACTACAAGTCTGTAGTGTTTTGTTCGTAAGCTTGCCAAAGCTCCCGAGCTTACTGATGTCCTTGTCTCTGCTTCATCAATATTATATTTGTGCCGTAGTATTATATTATGCTTGCTTTTGAGCTTACTATGTTACTGTATAAATTAGCCTATCTCGTTCTACATACCTTCCTCTAAATTGCTCAAAAGTTAGTAAAGAGATCCCAATAGGGATAATTTCGCGTTTGTACTTTGATCTATTGTGTGACATGTATACTCTTTAAGCTGTTATTGTGTACAATAAAGTGCTTACATACATACATACATACCTACATATACGAGTACATACTATGGAACTAGCTCAATTCTTGTCAGATCTTCATCATCATCCTCATCATATCGGTCAAAAGACGTCCACTGCTGGATATAGGTAACCCCCAAAGAGTGCCACAATGACCGGTCCAGCGCCATCCGCATCCAGCGTCATCAGTCAGGGGGGTCTTCCGGTACGGGTTTTGTGTAAGATTGTACCGTGTATATTTATTTATTTATTTATGATGCATTTATCGCCAATCAGGAAACAGTTATTGAAATGTAGGCGCGCAGTTAAAAATCTGTACTGATTTGACACTGACAGCTTACTGATACTGCACCGACTTCGCACTGCATGTGGAAACGGTCTCATTGCGGCTACAACTTTGTGACTCCTCTGATATAGCAATAATAGGGATACGTTGTCCTCGTTGATCTGGCAGGCTGTACCCTTGTTTGCCACCAACATGTTGTGAATAACGGAACGGTGTGTTAATATGAAAGATACAATTTGTGTTGAGATCCTGCCGCTGATTGTAATACACGTATGAACGATATCTACGGAAGTCATCATCCTCATAGACTTATTAAGATATTAATACTTTCACGGCCAGAAACCCACCTAGCGGGCGCCTAGGAGCTTAGGCCTTAGGCGCTTTCCGCTACATACGAGGAAAACCCTGGGATTGGCTATGAGCGTAATGCGTTGACACATTTACTGCCGACATATTAGCGCTAATCTCTTAGCCGAGATGTCGTGGTTTCCCCTTAAGTAGATGAAAGCGCCTGGAACATAATGCCCGCCAGGCACCCGCCTGGCCGTGGCCAGCGGGCACGGGCACACTCGTGGTGTACTGTCCCTAAATGTGTGACACGTAATACGAATTTAATGTGTCCTAAAAACTTGGTGGTAAAAATTTTGTTATTGAATTGCGTTCATCCATGCCAATGTAATAAATGGGAAAGAGTGTCAATCGGTCCGTCTGTCTGTTACCCCTTCACACTTAAACTGCTTCACCGATTTAGATGAATTTTGGTATAGCGGCATTTTGAGTCCCAGGGAATGACATAGGATAGTTTTATCCCGGAAATGGGGGGGGGGGGGTGAAAATGTGTATGGACCTACGATATACACGTACGGATAGAAACGGATGGAGTCGCGGGCAGTAACTAGTATTGTTATAATTCTTCACTCGCTAAGAACTATGACAAACAACAGATTACTTCTCAAAATGTGTTCATATATATTATATAGTACGTTTGAGTAACTCTTCATGAAATGCAAATTGCAAAGACACAAATCCCTCCGAAGTTAAGCAGGAGCTCTCGTGCGCTGTAACATCTTTATAATTTTGTTTGCTGACTTCGTAATCAAATGACTACATTGAATTCGTATCGCTACACCAGCAAATCCCTTTATTTGTTGTGCAATATAGTCAGCCTATATTCAACTGCTTTTAAAAGTAGAATTATTTATAGATTGGCATGCAAATTCAGTTAAAACACCCTTTATTTACAACATTTTCTTCTGCCAAACTGCAGGACAGTTTGTTGGTAATATCTGTATGTCACAGTACCTAGTTTTAGTCAGCAACTCCTGTGAATACATTTCTGTTTTTTTTACAGATAATGAAACTATGTAGGTAATTAAAAAAATCTTGTCAAACCGCTGCGGTACAAAATATAGTCTGGACACATACTTAAATTCTATTCTATACACTAGGTGTAAAAAAAACGGATAACTGGTTCCCCTTACATACAAACTTACAGCTTTGCCTCACCGACTTTTCCTCTTTATTGAACGAGCGGGGGAAGCAAGAGAAGTTCTTTGCTTCTGCTTGGGCCTAAATTCTTTCGTATGTCTGGCTGTCCAGTTGTTCTCCTATATAGGTCGCATTTCTTAACTGATTCTTGTGAGTGAGGGGGTTTATTAAATATAGAGACTTTTATATCGATTCAGTTTTTCGAAATTTAAAAATATATATATTAGAAGAGGTTCGCGAGTTTTATAGGTCACAGTTTCGAAGTTTTTGACGGATAACTCAAAATCTCGCTCTTCTATCCCGGTGCCAAGTGAACTATTATATAATCTGTGGCCAAGTGTACTCCGTCGAGGCCGCACACTCGACCGGGGTGAGGGACAGAATGATGAACGAAATACCTACTTTTCTATGGCCTTGCCGACTTTAACGAAGGGTGCTTTGTAGAGATTAAACAAATGGGGCTTATTGTGATGATTTTAAACCGATTGGGATTACTGATTATTAAGTTTATTAATATTGTTTGCTAATCTTATTGAATCGGTTGAGGTTGTTTGAACTAGACGCTAGTGCGCACCTAAATATAGTTCTTTATGTATCATATATAACTGAGCCTTTAAATCAGAAAGTACCTACTAATTTAAATGTAGGCGCGTCGTAGAAAATATGCAACTACGTACCTACTGACTTGACACGAAGATGACATATTACCGATCACGCATCGCATAACCTGAAGAACAGTATTTTGTTGATACTATTTTACTCCAATACTGGCTTCATCATTTCAGCCGAAACACGTCCACTGCTGGACCTGCCTCCCTCAAAGAGTGCCACAGTGACCGGTCCTTGATACTGGCTTTTAAACATCATTTTGATTGGTGTACACTGTCCACAAACCCATGATAACTACAATAACGACCAACATTGACCAGAAATTAACAATTTTGTTTTATAATTCCGACAGCCGTGCGGAACGAGTAATTAGCCGCAACGTGTGTTTACGTCGTTGAATAATTTATGAAATGTAATGCATGCTTTACCTTTAGCTTACAGTTACGTGAACTTACCTTGAAACCTGCTTAGCAAACTTTCTTTAAAGTAAAAACAGAAGTTTACCTCGAGGAAGGTTCCTCAAGGAATAACTATTTTATCTTATCGATATACCGCTTTCTGAAAGAGCTGCGTCTGGGGTTAATTTCTGATGAATATTAAATATAAATAAATAAGTATTAGGGGGACAATCTTACACAAATCGACCTAGTCCCAAACTAAGCAAAGCTTGTACTATGGGTACTAGACGACGATAAACATACTTATATTGAGAAATAAAATAAAATAAAAAAATATGAATATGGGTTGGTTATTTGTATGAAAAAAAAACTATATTGATTGGATATTGTGTGTGTATGATCCGTGTCAGTTTATAGTTTTCCGGGTTCATGTCAGTTATAAGTCTGAGCAATGACGTAATATATAAAGAGGTAAATATGATCGCGTTTAAAAGTGGCACACTAAAATTAAGTCAAATGCACCAACTTCCCTCTGCACCAGTTTCGCGTCGTCAATGGAAACGTATAAACGTGTCTCAGCTGTCAGATTTGGTGGCAATTGTTAAGCACAGTTTCGTAGCAGTAATATACGGTGTCATGTAGGTACCTCTTTTTTATTTTTATAGTACATCATTTCGTCTGAGCCGTAGACACTAGCGCAATAGGTGACGCTTTCAATCTAGATTTAATGGTAACAATAGGCAGGTCTCAACTTTTAGGCATTAAGGAGGCAAACATTGAGTCGTTTACCTTAAATATAGGCAATATGTACGTTATTGGTCACTGTATCATATTCCATATAAGATTAGAAAAATCGTGCGATTCAAAGAAAAACAATTAGAAAAGCAAACAAATAGCAGGTTATGTTTGAAAAGCACTAAATAAATGAAATAAGTAAAACTAGTTCAATTCTCTTTGCTATCCTAGATAAACAAAGAAATGTAGACGATATATTCCGTTAAAATGCAAATGTTATCAGGATTATTACTTACATAATCTTCAGCAAAAAAGAAAATTTACCACACTCAAAACGTCGAGATTAAGAAATAAATATAATTACATGTGATTAAGTCTGGTTTTGTAAAAACAACGTGTGAAAATGGTAAAAATAAAAATAAAGAGAGAAAACGAAACGCAGTGACTAATTTACTATTTGCTCCATTCTACCTACTTTGTCCGTTGTGCAAACATTTAGAAAAGCAACTGTCAAAGTAATTACACACAATAGCGGTCATAGTAATGTTTCACGAGAGGCATTTTCAAATGCTCTAAAGTTAATGAGTTTGAAAAGCACAACGGCTCTTGGCTCTGCCAGGCACGTTGGGGCGTATTTCAAGCTTGACTCATATTAACAAAGCCTACCCATAACTATCTGACGAAACCACTATATGGGTCTGACTAACCTTTGCGAGACCCTACGAATGTCGGGGTCAATATATTCTAGCGGTGATGGTGAAACTAGTTGAGACGGGTTGCGAATGGCACAGCTGCATACAAACTCGTGAATACGTCGTTATGCGTCAAGAGACATCAAACGTTTTGTTCATTTGCACTAAGCTCCTCTCGAGTGTTCCATTTTTGAAAAAGGAAGTGAAAAATGGTACTTTTAACAAAAAAATGCACGTGAATTTTACTCTTCTTTTGTTTTCATAGTCTACTAAGGAAGATTTGCCTCTGAAGGAAAATATAAACCTTTTGTAGGTCGCAGATACGTATTATGTTAACGCTATCGGTGCCCTGGAACCCTAGCACTATAAGTTTTATGTCGGACATAAAGCATTCTTCCCATTCTGGCAAATATGCGAGTGCAAGAGGGACAAATGCTTTATGTTCGACATAAAACTGTGCTAGGGGGTCTGAACGCGCTAGCTGGGGCGGTAGGTGCGTAGGCGCTTTTCTCTACAAAGCAGAAACTCACGTTTTTAAATAGATAGGATAGTAGCACTACAAAGTTTTGACTGTGAATATGTTAAGGAAAATAATCTGCGTGGCTTCACTCGCGTATTGACATTGACATGTTGTAATTTAGAAGTATTGTGATCTAATTGGAAAAATCCAATTCATTTGAGATATATGTTATTATATTTCATATTATTTTTGACATCTTGAAATCAGATAAGCGGTTCGGGAGATTACGCAAACGATACAAAATTACAAAAGAACGTCTCAAGACTTTTCCTCCTTATAATTTTAGTATAGATGCGAGAAAATTATTTGACATACCTTGAAATCTGTCTGCAAAGACTTACGCTGTAAAATATGACATAACTACGGCTTTAATATGACATTATAGTCAGATCCAGTCATCCCTTCAGTACATATTCCATGATAAACAATTTCGTCCTTGGAAATGAAGGCACTAGGTCGCCGTGTAAAATTATGCAAAAAGCCGCAAAACTAATTAAAAAATCCGGCCAAGTGCGAGCCGGGCTCGCGTACTAAGGGTTCGGTACCATTATCTGTAAAAACGGCAATAAAATCACGTTTGCTGTAATGGATCCCCCTTAAATATTAATCTTATTCTGTTTTTAGTATTTGTTGTTATAGCGGCGACCGGAGCGAGGAGCTGGGGTGGTTAGAGTAGCGCTACCCCATTTCACGCAAAATAGGCACACTGGATGTCGACTTGCGGAAAATAGCCCAGTAAACTAACTAACTAACTAACTATAGCGGCGACAGAAAACCGTCATCTGTGATCAAATCGTTATTAAATTTCAAGTGTCTAACTATCACGGTTCATGAGATGAGAGAGACAGCCTTGGTGACAGATGGACTGACAGATTGACTGACGGAAAGCGGAGTCTTAGTAATATAGGGTCCCGTTTTACCCTTTGGATACGGAACCCTAAAAATGCAAAACAAATACGGTTGTAAAAGCGGCATATTTTTACATTTAAATGCCATGTCACTTATCACAATGTGGGGTTGTATAAAGCTGTAAATTGCTCGTCACTTCATTTCGTAGGCCGCAAAATGAAAATTGTAGTACATAACTGGAGTTTTTGGCATCATTTATTCAGAATATTGTCATACCCGTATGACACGCTTTGGGCGTATAATATTTCTCCTTGTTTGCTCGCCGGCGAGCTCGTAAAAGGCAAGAATGACACAGTTTTAGTGGAGGTTTACGAATTCTACTTCCTGGAGGTCGGTTTGGGACATACGTTACGCATTTTGATTTGATTTGATGTCAATGTGTTGCGTGAGCTCGATCTGACTCGTTGGCTCAAATCAAATAAAATCCAGTAGAAGTTGTGATACGTAATGTATATCGCGAATCGACGCGCGCGCGCCCGCGTTTGCGCCTGAACAGGTCACGATTAGCCTAGTGGGTAGGCGGACCTGCCTACAAAGCTGATGGCTCTAGGTTCTAATCCTGGTATGCGCAAATATTTACGCATAAGAAATGCATAAAGTAGGTTCAGTGAGAATCCAACTGGCCTTAGCTCTATATCTATCATCATCATCATCATCATCATCATATCAGCCGAAAGACGTCCACTGCTGAACATAGGCCTCCCCCAAAGAGTGCCAAAGTGACCGATCCCTCGCCACCCGTATCTAGCGGACTCCCGCAACCTTTACCAGATCATCAATCCACCTTGTCGGGGTCCTATATCTATGGTAGAGATTATTTAATGTGGCCGACTTTTTATAAAATTGTAATTGGAATCGGAATCGTCTACCCAGGGCGGTAGAGTTGCTTTTTGAATGCGAACTACTTTGATGCAAGACGGTCAACATAAGTACCGTCTACAAAAAATAAATATATTGTTTTTCAATTTTTATTTTTTTGGACTGTACCTGTGGAAAAGTAAATTAAAGGTGCCACACCAAGTCTATTAGCTTGTAAGGCTTTTGCATTTTCATTTTAATCCGGGACTCTGTTAAGGCGAAGTAGCACATTATCTTAATGTAAGGCACAGTGGATATTCGCGATGTAATAGGCTGTACTGCGGAACTGAATAAATGATATTAAAGGATACGGTTACATCGCATTGGCGGAGCGGGCGTGGAGAGTATTATTATTACGCATAATTTTCAGCATTTTTAGTTCTTTCATTCATGGAGCCATATTCATTGAAAAATAGAGTGTAAGATCGTAGTTGATTATACGCCGTCTTTCTTAATCAATTCTAAAAGTCTCTTTTCTCAGAGCTTCACTTATAATTTTTGCACAATCACAGTATCAGAGATATGAAACCGAATAAGATTAATCAATACAAATAATACATGGTGTGCACGTAATGTACTCATGGAAAATAGGAGATAAAGCTGTGGCAACCATGTGGTCATAGTAAAAGGAGTGCAAAGTACGTTAACTTCTTACAAACAACGCGCGCGGCTTGTATGTGTGCGCGTGCGTGTGTGTACTCATACAAGCCGCGCGCGGTGCGTTTGTAGATGAAAACCTACTTTACACTCTTTCTACTATAATGTGGTTCCAGCTTGCCAGGCTCTATTGTAACTTCATTGTCGGCTCACGACTAGTTCCGCAGAAGTAAAACTTACCGCAAAAACTTTTATCAAAAAATACTCAGTACCGATATCCTATAGGTTTACGTTTTCATCAATAGTTTACTCCAATATTGTTTTCTTTGAATAATATTTGCAGTCGACGACAATGACGGAAAAACGCTTTAAAATGCTGAGTATTCACCTCATGGGTTCGAATCCTGGCTCGTAGGTATAAGTATATTATACCAATGAGTTTGTCCAATTTTAAATAGAAAACTCCAGTGACTGAATCGTGCCACGCGTCTTTTAAGTCTTATATCTCTGGACATGTCTTGAAAGACGTGACCGACACGTTTATATTTATCGTCAAAGCTATGGTCAAATACATCGCAAGGAGACCTTCATACCTAGATTCAAAAACAAGTGAATTCATTAACACGCACTGCCAATCCCTTGAGTTCTTAGGATGAGACTTCGCAAGAACCACATGCACAGACAGGACATACCTAAACATATAATGTATATTATGTCTTCGCATGGGTTTCTGCCTTTTCTCCGAATTTATTATGTCCGAATTTCACTTGCCAACCAACTTTTCGCCGATGATTCACCTTGACAACTAACTTATGGCAAATTTTTGTATGACAACAGATTCATTTGGTAGAATTATTGATAAGTCGATTATTATAATGAATTAAAAATTTTGGCATACCTATCATTTGGCAAATCTTTCAGTTGGACAAACAACTACTAACCGAATAACGTTTCGTCAGTGCAACAGTTCCCTTTTCTTACATAAGCCAACTTTTTACTACAAAGAACAAGACAGCATAACATAGTCAGACTTTTATTCAACGTGTTCTTATATAAGTTACAAGGAGAGAAGTGGGGTTGGGGAGACGAAGACATCCATAAGGGGGGTTCGGGGGCGAAGCCCCCGCATTAAAAATAACATACAATCGTTACAGTGATGTTATTTGTAGGTTAGGTTAGGGTTAACTTGTGTCCCTTAGAGCAGAAATAGGCACCCTGCATAGCGGGGTGACGTCGACACGCTGGCGGTTAGGTAAGGTTTAGGTGAGGTTAGAATAATTGGCTGGTGTTTGTTTAAAAAAATAAAACATGTACCTACATACATACATTCCACCAAGCAACAGTCCAAAAGTAATGATGTAAACACTTATCTCAAAAACAAAAAAACATGTGAGCGGTTGCGCTTACTCACTTTGTAAATACGTTACATAGTTACTAAATAAAACATCTGGTATGTGTTATATCACGAAATGTATATAAGTCAAACTGACCCATTCTGCTACTCGAAAGGTGGCATTTTGAAAAAAGTCCAAGCATACAGTTGGTAACCGTGAGGTTGGGAAATAAAACTAAACCCTTTGATAAGTTGACACTTAAACATTCGGCGAAATGACATTATGCGAAAAATTGGTTGCGATGTGATATTCGTACATAATATTTTCGGAGATGATTTAGAGAACCGTCTTCCCATATATATCCGATGATGGCGCCATACACCCTGGCACATAAATGTCTATAAGATGATAGAATCCTAAGGCCGTGTTTACGCACTAGGCGTGCCAGTGCGACTATGGCGTTTCCCTTCTCAATCACCGCCGTTGAGTCGGCTGATAGCTCGCGCTGCGCATAAACGCGACCTTCCGTGCATGCAGAAACTTGTGTGCGAGTCTTAAAACCAAATTCAATTTATAGGTACTTGACTGATGATGAGGAGAATAAACCATTTCCGCGTCCGCTTCCGCTACCGCCGCCACCGTGCCCGCGGCCCGCACCGTGGCTGATCGACCACAATCATCCATGTCGTTCTGTTTGCATAATGCCGCCCAAATTAAATTGCCTACATTTCCTATATTTTGTATGTAATACAGTCCGTTTTTTGTTGGTTCTGAATTATTTATACGATGTTTGTTTAGTACTGTTTTGTGTGATTCAGGAAAGAAAGAGCGATGATAATAATTTATTAGAATTTACTTAGTTTTATTAAAGTTACAAACTACGTTAAAGTTAAGTTAAGTTTTGGACATGTAAAATTGTTATTTTATGAATAAAAGATTGAATTGAATTTAAGTACAATTAACAGAACACGCAGAAATAATAGTTCAAAACACTTCACAGACCATGCAGATTTAAAAAAAAAAATCTTTTAAATAGTTACTCGTCTTCATTTGTAATTTTCGTTGTCATGATTTAAGATATCGACGGTGGAAATTTCAAATGTCGTAAGGGACAAATGCCTACTTTTGAGGGGAGCCAAAAAACAAAACACCATTTTTAAAAAATATATAACTTTGAAACTACTCATCCTATAAAAATGAATCTTAGATGTATAGTTTTCAAATAACGTCATGTACACTAATCTATTAGTTGCATAACAATAAATGCAGTAGTTTAGAAAATAGTGTCACTTACGACAAAAAAATATGAAGAAAAGGTGTGTTACGCGTCTAAAAAAACAATATTTATGTGACAAAATCTCTTACGCCTTTCAATTAAATTATAATTTTACGTCGTAACTGCGTTAATACTAACGTCTACTACGAATTTCTTGTTGTAAAGTCATTAAAGTTTCGAGGTAAGTAAAGTAAGTACGTAGTTAACTGTATGAAAATAAAGATTTTACTACTAAATTTATTGATTTCTAAGCTTTTCGGATGCGGGAAAGTATAAAAATGTTATAAGTCTGATTAATGTTTTATTTTTCCAAATAAATGTGTGGAAACAATTAAACATAACGAAACGTAATGAAACAAATTTGTGCTATAAGCTACATCTTACATTTATATAACAGCACTACAAAAGTAGTATTCACGAGGCGTTCGAGATTTTCCATAAGAAATTCCACAGGACGTATTTATTGACCTTATTGAATCTTAGAGCGCCTCAAACAGTTGTCTCGAGAGTGGGTTTCAAGCAGCAGCTGCAGTGCTATTATAAGCTATTCAAAATCACAATCAAGATAATCAAACATTTACGGCCGTATTCATAAACGTCCTACAAAACTTAAAACAGGCTTTTAACTAAAATGGCGTTAAAATTCGTTTGTCCCTATCAGTTACTTTGACATTTGCGTTCGTAAGAAAGGGACAAAGCACATTTTATTTAGCAGAGGCATTTTAAGTTTTATGAGGCTAGTGTTCTGCATCAAGTCAGAAACAGGTGTATTTCTTTGTTACATGTACATTATTGGTAACAAGTAAAAAATACACACATCTAAATAACATTATAATTATGTGCATCATACAGATTTTAATATATATTAATGATTTGTATTTTGCTTTGCATTGCTCACAGGAATGACGTTTATTTGAAATCTGTATGACCTTTATAACTAAAAGGAACTTTCTACACGAGTATCACAAGTGAATTCTTTTGTATTTTAAGATTGAGATCAATGGGAATGTCATTTCTTTTTAGTGCCTTACAACATAGGAATTTCAAAATTATTGAGACATACGACCTTGCGCTTAAGACCACGAGACGACAAGAAAGTATATTTGACCGATACAACACAGTATTTTAAAAACGAAGCAGTTACGACAAACTTAACCATCTCATAACTTTTTTATTAGGAGTCGTATCGAGAGACCGATACTACAGACGGATAGAAAAAAATATACTGATTCCAATGGTATATTTAGTGTACTTACGACAAAATGTCCTTTACGACATTTGAAATTTCCACCGTCGATATGATCTTGTTGTTATAACTTTATTAGGTACTTTCTATGTTTTGAATGTGTTCAATCAAATGATATTGTGAATTATATACATCCGATCGTCCAATTATTTGTTAGGTACTAACATTTTACTGCGGCTACATGCAGTGCAGTGCATGCAGCGAGCGAAATAACTATGTAAGTCTAAGTAGCGCTGCAAAATGGCCCCACAGAATGGTTGCCATTGCCATTATGCGGGGTTGGGGGAGGGGTGTGAAAACGATGCCAGGCAGCCGTTTAGTTCGAATACCTGGTTTTAGGCATATGTTTGGGTAGAAATTTGTAAGGCATTCTATGGTTTTTTGTTCACTGGGTGCATGGTTGTGTTAATTTACTTGGATATTGACAAACAAGTTTGCAGTAGGTCCACGTCTGATGATAACATATGAACACTTACTCCATCGAACCTAACTGATGATATTATAACGCATACGTATAATCATATAATAATTTATTCTTTGCAACCCTTTCGTTCCGGATGACGACTTAACTCGTCTTGTGCGATGTGCTTTCGGAGGCTCTAGTATAAGTTTTACCGAAACAAAACTTTGCGATCGCGTTTGCGTTTTACCCTCAATTTGTATGGAATTTGACAGCTAAACGCGAACGCGGTCGTAACGTTTTGTTTCAGCAAAACTTATACTAGAGCCTCAGATCCGGTTGAAGAGTATACTCGTTTTAAATCGTTCGGACCTGGAAAACTGGGTAGATTTTGAGTATGACTTTGCCAGAACGAAACCCTTTCATACTTACGAGCAAGTATGTAAATGCGAGAGGGACGACTGCTTTGTCCGACAATAATCGCGATCATGCTTCATGCTAGCCCAGATATCACGCGCGTCAACGCAGGATTTGTCTAATCTTGTATGAAAGAGTCAGTCTACAAAGTTAAACTACTTTTCAATAGGTAGTTCACAAAAGCATCACTGCTAAAGGAAAAAGTTGAGCCGTTACTTTACTAATTTGGTAATTATAGGCCGTTTTGTTATCGTCTTTGTAAGGCCATTGTGACGTAATGGACGCAGGGCGCACCCCTATGACCTTAGAGGTCAGGCGGTACACGTCACAGGCGGTAGCGTATACGGTCGACCTTGGATTTAAAGGTTTGGTCGTGACCTGGTGTATATTTTTAATGACCGATTTTCGTAACAAGCATTAGCAGTTCAAAATACTGTAACCCGACTACGGAAAAGTAAAAGAAAAAAAAATAAGGTTAGCGCGTGTCACTCTGAGCATACTTTCGAATTAATTGACACCATTTTTATCGGTCGGTATATAAAACGCTACGGTGGAACACACGTAAGAAACATAGATGGCTTAAACATATCAATTCCATTCGGTTCTACCGCAGTCGGGCAAAAATTATGCTTTTGTAAATGGTTACACAAAACATTCGCTTAGTGGCCACGAGATTTGCAGTAGACCCCCACACGCACACTAAATCCTTATTGGATAGAATTACAGGATGAAAAATATATTTAGATTTTAACTCAACTTTTCCAAGTCCCGACAACATGGAATTTCTCGCGTCGACTCGCCTGGCCTCACCAGTGGACAAGCAATTTAAAACCTAAACTCCGTGTGTCTATGTATCCGGAAACGTAGCGCTTCCGAGATTTGGTTTGGTTCATCTCGATGAATCAATAAGTACCAACATGCTTCGAAACTGTTTTAACTGCTTCAACTTAGTAACTATCTGTAGTAATAATATGCAAATTTAATTATTTAAAAAAAAACTTTTCAACACGTAACGTAACTCTTATTGTGTTGCTTTTAGGCACATAATCCTGAATATAAAATATGCTTGTTTTATAACATTACGACACTCGTGTGTTATGGTTATATCCCGATTAGGTCACGTGGACACCTTGCAGCAAGATGTATGCATGAACACGGTGCATTCTTAAATTAACCGGGTTCTACAGAATGTACTTTTTTTAGTTCTCGGCAAATGGATTCTTACTCGACTAAACAAATTAAATCCTTTGGGTTAATTAATTGACGATTACTTTTTGGATATGATATATAGACGTTTACTTTAGTAAAACTATTCACCTTTGATAACAATTTAATTTACATGAATTAATAAAGACAACATTTTAAAACGAAAATGTTTATTTTATTTTGTATTGGCTGTTTAGAGATTTCATCTTAGTCTAGCTTAACAGAGGCGCGCGCACTGCTCAAATGTCACGAAAAAAAAACTGCTGCGCCATTATAGGTTATTTCACAAATATTTGTAAACATTGTTAATGTGTGTTTGGTTATTAACAAAAACGTTGACTCGTGGTGACTAGAAAAGGGATAAATAGAATGGACGCCACTGGAAATTCTTGGCGATGTACAATATGTGAGTAAAAACCGGTTGCCATCAATTAGTAAAGAATATAACTAGACAGGCCTATAAAATTTTCATCTTATGATAAAAAGATTGTTTCCTCACAAAATGTGTTGAAAAACGTCGTATGAAACGCGTGCGCTTTGATAATTACATCATCGGCTCTCTTATCACGTTCACCTGCGGTTCGCGTGAACAATTCCGCCTCTGGTGTATATTAACATACCTCACTTGTATCACAATGTAGTATTACATTCGAGTAGGTGTAACGTGATGTTTGTTTACCTCTGTTACAGATTTTTGACACGGGTTGTACCGGCCATGAGATTAAATGACGATATTTAGGGTGGGTTGCACAAACTTACGAATACAGACCGATCAATACGGCGCCGGCAACTGTCAGCTGTCACTCCACAGAAACTTATCAAAGGGCATTGGGTAACCTTGTATGAGAAAAATTGACATTTTTTTTTGCAGCGGCCACGGATGTTTGTGTAAAAATCTTTAACAATATCGGAGTCGAGATGTTTTTGTTTGGTTTATAACTTTTTAATATAACCTGCGAAAATTTGTATTGCAAATATCTCGGCTCCGATGCATTTTAGAGTATTACATTTCATAACAAAATATGTTTGTTTCAAATAGATCTATCATAATATACCAATTTAACGAGTGGCCGCTCATTTAAAAATATGACAACACATTTACCCAAACCCCTTTCCTTACGTTCAGATTTTAACGAACACCGCTTACGATTACAGACGGTTTGGTGCAACCCAGGGTGGGTGTTGTTTAATGTACTTAATAACTCCAATAAGGTGTAATTACGTATTTTTGTAGTTATTAGAAATAAACTAAACGCCGAAGCGTCTACTTTACACCAAACGTCAATTAATTTACGTTTTTAATACCTAATGCGTAACTGAAAACTCACTTTCCGTTATCTTCGATGGGGATAGTGGCCGAATCGAATTAATTTCGAAATAATAGAGCGCGTTAGTGGCAAGGCCTCAACATTTCATTTACTGATATTGGTATTAGACCGCCTGTTGTCAACATCTATTTTTTAATAAGTTGCTATGCCTATTTGATTCATGTTTTGAGATGTGCAATAAAGAGTATTTGTATTGTATTGTATATATATGAACGTATAGTCAAAGAGAAAACTAAACTTGTCAGTAGCTGTAAAATTTACTATTAGCCGCCACCGAAGCCGATCTAATCTGTGAGAGCCCTTATGCTGAAGACTTGAGCATTCACACGTGACAGAACATCATTCGCCGATTTTAAATTTGTTGAACTGAATAACAGAGGCAAGCGTAGTGTCAAACATCGCTACGAACATTGTCACGACTATTATAGTGAACACTCGTGAGGAGAGTGGCAGCGGCGTAACATTAACAAAATTGCTCGACTCGGCATAAAACTTGAAGCAAATATACTGCCGTTTCACCAGAAAGCTCGCTTGAATGCTCGCTAAAACACTCTTGTTTATTTCGTGAGCTTAACGTGTAACGTAACATTCGATAGACATTTAGAAAGTGATATGCGGGATAAAAGTCTGCATGGAACGGCTACAAAGTCATTTTACACGGGTCGAATCAAGGGCTCAACCTAGCGACCAATATACCTCATTATTCGCTGCACAAGGCTTCTCAAATTTGACTTCACCAAGATCTCTACACTCAATTGTGTAGAGCTACCGGTACAAAGCTAAGACGAGCTAAGACCTCGGTAATACAAATACAATCTTAGTAACTCCGCCAAACCCCGGCGCAACCCTAATCAAATGCTCTTCCAGGTCAGTTTGACACTCACATTTTGTCATCTTAGCTTGGCGCGCGTGAACCAAAACAAAGAAAAAATAATACATTTTTATGAACACAATTATTTCTGTGTTAACTGGACTGCGTTTTGCCTGTTTCTTTCAAAAACAAACGTGACGGACAATAAAAACAAATTTTAACGGCATTATTTGATAAGATAGAACGAATGAATACAAATCATCTATTTCCTGGGTAGTAAAAGATCACGGATATCTACATGAATGAATAAACTTAAATCCTTACGGCTGGTCAGGTACATTACAGGTGGAGTCATTACAATATAATGTTAGGCTTGAATTGGATATTGGAATGAGAATTGTAAATATCAAATAGAACAACGGAATAATATCTAGGTTACAGAGGCACATAACATGACGACTATGACGAGCGACGAAGTGGATTTCTCGACTATTGAAGTGGAAAATTTACAAATGCGCAGCATGGTTTTACAAATCCAAATTCATTTTCTGTGCATTATTAATTGCAAGATTAATTATTGAAAGGTTGATTATACGTACATACAAATAGTATAGTAAATGCAAATAATGTGTTGTGGAAAAGTATACTGTCATCATCATCATATCAGCCAAAAGACGTCCACTGCTGGACATAGGCCCAAAGGGTATCTACACTAATAAAAGACCGCGTTGTGTGAAAAAGGGTATCTACACTAATAAAAGACCGCGTTGTGTGAAAACTTGCGAAATGCTTAAAAACCTTGAATTTTTTTAATTTTGCAAAAAGAACACCGCATTTTCATTTAAAAATCCGCGTTTTGAAGCGCAACTCCCGGTTTTTGTATTCCGGCAATTGGAAACACTAAATCCTACGCTCTTACACGTCATGTGAACTCCTACACCTGTCGCGAGTTTAAAAAAAATTTCCCATCCCCGCTAAAGGAGTTTTCACTTCAAAAACGTTTTCATAGCTTTTAGGAACGTCGATGCCGACGTTGTCAACTTACATTATGAATTTGTGAAGATATGATTCTACTTTTGTAAATTATGTCTCCAAAGCTAATGTGTAACTAGAGATCAACGTTCTATGATAAACGTCCCAATAAGTAATGTCGTAATACTTGTCACAATAAAAGTTTTTAATTCATAGGAATATAAGTGAAACACATGGTCAAGTATTAGAATTAAAGCTCTTACAAATCCGTCTGCAGCTATTTGGCCGATCGCCAAAACCATCAGTGAGTTGCGTGGATTTTTTCACATCATAAAAAGTCGGATTCTTTTAACCTTTATTTGGTATGCCGTGCGGCGCAATCTTGCTTTCAACATTTTAATCCACCGCTTTTCGCCCTAGTACTGTCAGCGTCAAAGGTTTGTATACAGTATCCCCTTATAACAGTGGAATGGTGCAAAATAGTAATAACATTGACGTCGGACGTATAGCCAGGGGTAATGATCATATAAATAAGGACATAAATATCTGTACACGCCTTATATTATGACATTGACAATGGAGCAGTGGCACAAAAAGTTAAAGGGTATGAAACTATAGGCTTGCTTAAAAAGAAACAGCCGCGGAAATCGGCTTGAATGGGCGCTCCACCAGCCACTACTGCAGTAGAGTCTTGTTCGAAAAATAAGAAAATCACTGGATTGGGGACCGTGAATTTAAAGTAAAGCTTTAAATAAAATAACACTTGCCCAAAAACGAACCTGCTTCTACTCCGGCTCGTGTATTTCTTTAGTGTAAACCCACCTTAACAGTCATTAGTGACGCGGGGTAACGTCTGACTCATCGGATCCAAACTACAAACTGATTCACCGCAAACTCTGACCCACTGGCCAGGTTCACAGCTCCTCAGCACAAAATGGCTTATCTAACAAGATTGCCCCGAACTATTAGGCCATTTCATGTGGGGGTTAGTTCACTAACATCGTAACTATTTGACGGCAACTTTATTACCAGTTGGGGTAAGTTTGGCTCCTAAACATATGATGTCATACCTCCGTTACTATATGGAACAGTAATTGGGATTTCAAACGTTCAATCGGTGAGTATTTATTACATGTGCGTGTACGCATAATGTTTGTTTATTGCTCATGCATTTTTGGTACAAGCTTTTATCACCTGACTGTACTATTATTCCGCGGTCATCAACCAGGGTTCCAATGATCTCAGACACCATGGGTTTATATTGTGTAGTTTAGGGATTGCTATGACCACCTTCCCCCCAGACTATCTCGATGGTGCAATAGTATTGCGTTGTCAATGAAAATACAGAGGTATGAGTAATTTCAGCTCAGTTAGATGCCGACAAGTGCCTGAAAAAGGCGCTGCAAGTTTTGAAGAAGAGTTACAAAAGCTATAGAAGGATATTTTCATCCGTTCCGTTACTGAATGTTAGTTTTTGAGGACATTATTACTATTGGCTCTGTGAGCTATATAAATAGCAAGCATGTACACTTAAAATAAAAGTCGAAGAGCTGATTAGACAAAAAAAACGTTTTTAGGGTTCCGTACCCGAAGTGTAAAAACGGGACTCTATTACTAGGACTTCGCTGTCCGTCCGTCTGTCTGTCACCAGGCTGTATCTCAAGAACCGCGATAGCTAGACAGTTGAAAATTTCACACATGATAAATCTGTTGCCGCTATAACAACAAATCATCATCATCATCATCATCATATCAGCCGAAAGACGTCCACTGGTGGACATAGGCCTCCCCCAAAGAGTGCCAAAGTGACCGATCCCAAGCCACCCGCATCCAGCGGACTCCCGCAACCTTTACCAGGTCATCAGTCCACCTTGTCGGGGGCAACACAACATAACAACAAATACTAAAAACAAAATAAATAAATAAATAAATGTGGGCTCCTATAGAAAAAACGTGTTTTTTTAGATAATGGTAAGGAACCCTCCGTGCAAGTGTCCGACTCGCACTTGGCCGGTTTTTTAATTATTGAATCAGCTCATAATATTACACGAAAATTGGTTGATAGATGCGACGTCCACGGTATGACGCCCGGACGTCTGAACATACGAAAGAATTTTGGCCAAACTGAAACACTTAGAAATTGAAGAAATAGAAATTTGTTTATTGCAAGCCAGAATAACACATCACAATTTCGTTCGAAATAAGTAAACAAAATATAAAAATGAAACTTATAACCGACAAAATAATAACTCGTAACGCATATGAAAATACCTCATTCGCTTCGCTCGTTCGTTCGATAATTACTCATAATTTTGTTATTAAACTATAACTGAAATATGCTATAGCTAAAATGCAGACTCCAGTGATCGTACTACATATGTAAAGGACCTACTATTTTGCCACAAAACACACAGCATCACATTGATATCGTATTTGTTGAAGTAAATAACTTCGCTCGCTGAACTGAATTCCGCTCCCTTCCGTTTGCGTGCGACCAGTATTTTCCCGACATAAAGTAAATTTTGTGAAACTGAATGCGTTCTTTTTTATTTTTCCAATGTAACGCTTCGCTTTTTACCGTGCAGGAATTACGTGGATTTTGTTGGGAACGTGACCGATCACATCGCAGTATAGATGTGTATATGTTAGTAAATTGTAACTATAATGAGTCATATTAACACTTATTAAACGTATGGTTGAAACACGCGCATAAATTGATACTGTTGGCGACGTGTTTCGCAATTTAATTAATCTGAATGGAAAGAACGGTTCCCACACCTTTATGAGATCCTGGTAAATATTGTGTGTTAAACTTACGGCTATTAAATAAATAATCACACTTATAGTGGTCTCACAACTATAAATCATCATCATCAAAGTCCATTATGAATAGGTGATCTCAATAAGGCTCATTCCTGTTCCGTAGATAATTCAGAAACTACATAATATAATTTTAATATTCAATATTTTTCGTTAACTGCTACAAATGTTTTTGTCATTCCCGATGGATTAATCCAAAAATTAATAAGAATTGCAGTGTTTGTCCTTAAAAAGTCTATGGAAACTTAAACGCAGAACTCAGTTGATATTTACTAAGTAAAACTATTTTAAACATTGTCATTGTCATATCAGCCAAAAGCCGTCCACTGCTGGTCATAGCCCTCCCCAACAACATAATTAGAAACATTTTCAGTCATTAGCCCTTGAGCCTTATTAAGCTCTTAAGAATTTTTTTTTTGTGGTGGGCCTTATTTGGACTATCAAATAATAAAATGATAATGAACTATTCTTTACTTCTTGTAAAGCATTCTTTATATCGCTTTGAGACCATCCTAAACCATGTTTTTTTTGGTTACTAGTGCCATATGTCTTGCACTAAAACCAACAATGATATGATATGATATGATATGATTTATTTATCTCACAATGTACAATTTCACTTAAAATTAATCACTTAATCAATTTTAGGAATTTATATATATTGTGATTGTCAATTATTTTACATTTCAAATATAGTACTTTCCATTTTAAAACAGTAACAAATAAAACAGTAACAGTAAAAACTAAAATTATACTAACATACCTATATTTAAACATGATCATTAACATTAGGGACATGTCAACAAGTTACAAAATTATAAATAAAATAAGGTCACCGTATGCGGGTCGCGGGTCGTCATTGATCTAAGAATAGCTAAACAATTTAAATGAGTATACAATTCTGAAATAAATTCTCAATGTTATTGTAATTTATATAGTTAGTAACGTTAGTAAGCATAGTAAGCATAAGCCGGTCCTTATTTGTTGACAAGGAGCTTTTCCTTGTTAGGCACTTCGCTATCCCGGAGAAAACCAATCAAAATTGATAAAAAAAACTTCTTTCAATAACCTTGCCTTCACAATCCACACCTAAATGTTACTTATATTCCATTTCTCGAGAAATCGAAACAGTAACACTTGGATTAATCGAATAACACCAAAAAAAAATTACATGTCGTGACGTTTTTTTTTTTTTTTTTTTTTTTGTCATATTTGCAGTTCTGGAGCGCCTTCTCCATTGACTGCACGTTGACGCCGGGGGTTCCCGAAGGGAACCCCCGGGGGGATGTCGTTACGTGAACTGCATCGACAGGCATACTGACAAAATGCCGGCGTAAAACCCAACTTAACCCAAGTAATGCCAATGTGCATCAATAATTGGTTAATGAGGAGCGTCGACGCGAGATCTAATTTGAATTTAGTATCGGGAGCGGGATTTTTGAAATGGTGTGATGCGTGTGTGAATGGTTCTTATTATGCGAACATACCTTATGTTTTCAAACATAAGAATGATGTCGAATTCTTATAAGTAAAGTCACGCAAATAGTCTATTACAGACCTTAAAGGTAATTATAATTACGTTCCCAAATTAAAAATGTCAATAGCTCAATCCCAAATTAAATCTACCTACCCATTAACCGAGTAATCAAATCAAATCCCGCACTCAACTCAATTTCCCTTACCTAACATAGGTAAATACACGAAATTTGATTATCCACACGACTCTGTATATGGGAGATAGCGGAATCTGCGCTCAGCCCTAATGACCCGGATTCACGACTGTCGCTTTAAAGGCAGGGAGCGTTGTGATGTATCATTTAGATTTGAGGTAATAAATGCACAATCCTTCTAATGAAGATTTGTAATGTAAGGGCGGGTTGCACTAACTTACGATTATAATATTACATTAACGTTAAATATGGCGCCGGCAGATGTCATTCCGTAAAAACTTGTCAAACTTTCCATACATGGATTTCAACTGAACACCGTTTCGATTACAGAAGCTACGGTAGCCTAGTGGTTCAGGCATGCGGCTGGCAAGCGGCGGTCGTGCGTTCGAATCCCGGCTCGTACCAATGAGTTTTTCGGAACTTATGTACGGAATATTTACCGTTAGCTTTTCGGTGAAGGAAAACATCGTGAGGAAACCGGTCTAATCCCAATAAGGCCTAGTTTTCCCTCTGGGTTGGAAGGTCAGATGGCAGTCGCTTTCGTAAAACTAGTGCCTATGCCAAATCTTGGGATTAGGTGTCAAAGCGGACCCTGGGCTCCTGTAGGGGCACAACCGGGAATAACGCTAGGAGAATAATGACCGTTTCGATTACAGACGGTTTGGTGCAACCTACCCTAATATCATAAAATCGGCCACGTACTTACGTGTCAAATATTTATGGTCCAATAAACAGGGTAAAAATAAAAACAGATCTATTATTTTATGTATAATGATGATTAATGCAAATGGCGGCTCAGCTAAAAAAAATAAGATTAAAACAATAACTTACATCATTTTTTAGGTCACTTTTTTATGAAAACTAATATCCAAGGATCATAATTACATTTTTATGATTTTTTTTACTAAGCGTTTCTATGAGCTATATTTTAGTTCCCTATAAAAAGAGCAGCCATGTTCATTTATTTTAAACGAGTTTAAATTAAAACTCGCTGAAACTACGACCAAGTGTTTACCTACAAAACTCTAACCCTCAAATGGGAAAAAGAGGAAAAAAGGAAAGGAAAATTAAGCAAAATACAAGTGGGAATGATCCGTTTCGCCGCGCCCGTAATTGGCGACTGCAGTAACGAGTTCGCCCGCGGCACTTTATTATTCTTATAAATATATTTTAGTATGAAAATATGGTGTACATGAAAGTACAGTTGGACTGGAATAGAGTAAAATGTTATTGGTACTCTGTGATGTTAACGATGATATAATTTAACATGATGACCTGGTAAAGGTCGCGGAAGTCCGCTGGATGCGGGTGGCGCGGGACCTGTCTTTGTTGCACTCTTTGCGGGGGGCCTATGCCCAGCAGTGGACGTCTTTCAACTGATAATTATGATGATGATGATGGACCCTGTTATGACGTGGCTGTCATGTTGACTAGGCACATTCACTGGTTAATTAACCCGTCGATGTGACAAGGTTGTGTCACTGCTGGATATCTTAAAGGGGTCCAAGTCCATGACCATTCATAAAATACTGAGTGTGTTACAGGTTCACAAATTAACGCCACGGAAAAAATGTTATTTCCTTTATTACGAATCAATGCATCCCGCAAGTCGATCACGTAACGTTAGGTAGATCTAAATGTCAATTTTTGTATGGATAAATAACAGTTGCATTTGTTCTAACACGCCTTCTAAACGTTACGTGACTATCCCTCAAGTCTCCTTGAGCTTACTCCGACCGAATTGGAGAACAATCTATTGAAAGGTCAGGTTAAGAGTACTCTGAACCAACGATCATGTATGAAAAATGTTAAGAATGTGAATGAAGAATTTACATTTTGTTAGTACGTCCACTAATACAATAATTAAGTGGAAGAAGGGACATTAGGTAGATTTCCCATCCATACAATATATTTATATCTTTACTAGCTGTTGCCCGCGACTTCGTCCGCGTAGAACTTGTATCTTAGAAAAATGATTGGAATTAAATTATTGTAGGTGGAACCTTAATTATCGCCGACCCAAACAAAGTTCTACCATCTTATAGGATTATTTCAGAGATAAAAACTATCCTATATCCTTCCAAGGGTGTCAAATTCGGCGTACGGAAAATTTCATCTAAATCCGTTCAGGGATTAAGCGTAAAAGGTAACAGTGAAATGAGTTCATTAGTTTAAATTGCTAAATTTAAATTGAGAACTCCGTTTTTAGAAATATAAATATCTTAAGAATCATCAACAGACATTTCTGCTAAAATTGTATATTTTTTTATAATGTATTAAAGAAAGCTACATTACTGGAAATGTTTGCCTAAATCCGTTCAGTAGTTCACGTTAGTCCGAGCTGAAAAATTTCCATCATACAAACTTTGCACCCCTATTTAACCCCATTTAGGGTGCAATGTACTAAAACGCTGGAAGTTCTTTTTTTGTATCTTAATAAGTAATCTGTCTACAAAGTTTCAAGTTTCTAGTTCATAATATAAAGTTTCCCCCACACAAACTTTGCACCCCCATTTAACCCCCTTAGGGAAGGAATTTCCAAAAATCCCGTCTTATCGGTTGCCTACGTCATAAAAGGAAGTCCTGGTGTAAATTTCAAGTTTCTAGTCCCAGTAGTTTCGGCTGTGCGTTGATGAGTGAGTCAAACAGGACAAAGGCATTTATATATATAGATAAGTAATCTTTCTACAAAGTTTCAAGTCTCTAGTACAAAAAATAATGTTTCTCCCATACAAACTTTGCACTCCTATTTAACCCCCTTAGGGATAGAATTTCCAAAAATCCCGTCTTATCCCTTGCCTACGTCATAAAAGGAAGTTCTGGTGTAAATTTCAAGTTTTTAGCCCCAGTAGTTTTGAATACAAATTTTGCACCTTTATTTAACCCTCTTAGGGGTAGAATTTTATAAAACGCTGAAAGTCCTTTTTTGTATCAGTAAGTTATCTTCCTACAAAGATTCAAGTCTCTAGTTCAATAATTATGTTTCCCCAATCCAAACTTTAGACCCCCATTGCACCCCCTCAGGGATAGAATTTTCAAAAATCCCGTTTTAGCCCCCTGCCTCTGTCACAACAGGAAGTTCTGGTGTAAATTTCAAGTTTCTAGTCCCAGGAGTTTTGAATACAAACTTTGCACCCCTATTTAAACCCCTTAAGAGTGGAGTTTTATAAAACGCTAAAAGTTTTTTTTTGTATCCTAATAAGTAATCTTCCTACAAAGTTTAAAGACTCTAGTTCAAAGAATAATATTTCCCTATTATTTAACCCCCTTAGGAGGGGAATTTTATAAAACGCTGAAAGTACTTTTATTTTATCCTAATAAGTAATCTTTCTACAAAGTTTCAAGTCTCTAGTTCAATAAATGATGTTTCCCCCATACAAACTTTGGACCCCCATTACACCCCCTTAGGGGTAGAATTTTCTTAAACGCTGAAAATTCTTTTTTGTATCTTAATACGTAATATTCCTACAAAGTTTCAAGTCTCTAGTACAAAAAATAATGTTTCTCCCATACAAACTTTGCACTCCTATTTAACCCCCTTAGGGATAGAATTTCCAAAAATCCCGTTTTATCCCTTTCCTACGTCATAAAAGCAAGTTCTGGTGTAAATTTCAAGTTTCTAGTCCCAGTAGTTTTGAATACAAACTTTGCACCCCTATTTAGCCCCTTAGGGGTGGAATTTTATAAAACGCTGAAGCCACTTTTTTGTATCCTAATAAACTATCTTCCTACAAAGTTTCAAGTCTCTAGTTCAATAAATAATGTTTCCCCCATACAAACAATGCACCCCTGTTTAACCCCCTTAAGGATAGAATTTCCAAAAATCCCGTCATATCCCTTGCCTACGTCATAAAAGAAGTCCTGGTGTAAATTTCAAGTTTCTAGTCCCAGTAGTTTCGGCTGTGCGTTGATGGTAGATCAGGTATCCTTCTTTTATATATATAGATTAGGAACAGTCAGCATCAGAAATATAGTGAGTAGAGTCTGGCAAACGAAAGCGTGACCTAAAAAACGCGGCAAATTAAAAAAAAATACATGTGGTATTACTAATTTTTAGTTTTTTATGGATTCCTTGAATATTTTCAAGATTATTATTCAATGATTAAGATTACAAAGTCATACTAACCTAAAAAATCCGACATCGCATCTAAACATCGTTGTTTCTCTTGGAAAACAACTTCTTTCTCCTCTTGTTTCTGCTTGAACTTACTGATCATAGTATGTAGCAGCTTTCACACATTACTTTTTATTGTTTTACCCTTATTACGGCAATTATTAATGCAAAATAATTGTGTAAACAAAATACTGAAAACTCTAACCAAAGAATTTGACGTGCCTTTGACAGATTATAATGTTGCCACTTTAAAAAAAGTCCAGGTCACGCTTTCGTTTGCCAGACTCTAGTAGCTAAAGTAGCCAAATATATCGTAATAAACCCTTACTCATGTACTAATAAAGAGATGTTGCGATATATTTTTCTACTTTGGCTGCTACCAACTATATGATGCTGGCTGTACATGGCAATCGTTAGAGTATTTGTGTATACCTATATAGGAGACAGAAAGAGCAATTAAGGTGCGATTTTAATTGCAACATCGTTCAGCGCATGCAGATACATTTACCTATACCTACATCGATAGTCACTTTGTTAAATTGAACTTGTATGCTGTAGGAACTATAAGCAAATAGGTACAGTCTTTTAGCATTAAGAATAGGGTTCGGGTCTGTATTTCTGTCTTGCTTGCTCTTTTGTATGCATTTGCACGATTTCACCCGAATCCGAATACGGTTTTTTTTATAAACTTTGGTTTTAAGATCCAAAGACGCTGTTCTAAGAACTTACGGGCTGTATATTGGATCAATTAACAACTTAAAGTATGTTTTAATAGATAAAGCGAGTATTAAACTTATGTAAGCATATGTGAAAGAAATTAAGAGTTTAACGTAGTCAATGAGTATTCATTCATTCACTTACCTGCAAAGTTTATTAGGGTTGGTTGGGTATTTGCCACGCGCAAAAAGGAGTGGAGCGAGAAACGCGACACCAATCCAATACGTTCTTATATGTGCGTTAACACACATTGGGTGGGCATTTATTTTATGATTTATCAACCACTAGAAATAACTATGTCTAGTTGAAGTCAATGTCTAGATATTGGAAGTCGTAGGACTTAATATTTTTTATGTTGTACAAACATTACAAATTAGTTACACAATGCAGCTGAAGGCTTGATGTAAATCCTACATAGTCGTATATGATATTGTCGTGGTAATACTCGTAGCTCGGTGTTCAGTTGAACGATCACAGTGTATCTGTGGGTGCTAACTGTGAATGCTTCGATGTATGGTTCAAATCATTTAAGGTGACCGACATTTTACAAAACTTTAGTCGAGTCGATTGTTCAACGGATTATGCAACTTTGTAAAGTCAAATATTTATAATTATATTTTTGATTGAATGATACACTAGAATTCCCTGCGGCTGTGTTCGATTTTAGGGTTCAATTAAAATACAAGCGTCATGTCGTCACTGGGCCGCAATGCTAATCACAAAATGTGAATATCAAAATGTGATGTGCTCCATGTTATAGAGATATCCTCACATTTATTATTTTTATTTTATTTATTTATGACTATACAATGTGACAGAAAACTTAATCTATTCCGTTAACAGGGAAGGTTAAACCTCACTGGATCCACAGAAAACCAGCGCCGTTGGCACTGCCGTGTCTACTGCATTGCTGGATGTGCTACCTTTTCAGTAGCACATCCCTGTTTGTTTGTTCTTAAGGTGCATTATGTGAATGTGTGTGTAATGATGTGTTATCCGAATTCATTCCTATTATATTCATAATGTTTCTCTTTCAAATTAGAATAGCTAAAGGCTCAAACTCAAGCTCAAAATATTTAAGGCTGTCCTCCTGCCTCGATATCTACTATCACGATAATTGATAATCATACATTATGAAAAAACCGGCCAAGTGCGAGTCGGATTCGCACACGCAGGGTTCCGTACCATCTATAAAAACGGCAAAAAAATCACGTTTGTTCACACACGCCCCCCTAAATATTTATTTTATTCTATTTTTCAGTATTTGTTGTTATAGCGGCAACAAAAATACATCATCTGAGAACATTTAAACTGTCTAACTGTCACGGTTCATGAGATACAGCCTGGTTACAGACGGACAGACGGACGGATAGCGGAGCCTTAGTAATAGGGTCCTGTTTTTACCGTTTCGGTACGGAACCCTAAAAAGGAAAGTTTATATCAAGAAACTGTACTGGTAACCTCTATGGTTCTCCGCTGCTGGTACCATAAAATTACTTAAAAGTCTATAATTAGTTCTCGAATAAATTACATGAAACATATTTGCATGATGCATTCACACCCCTCAACTACGCTAATTAATTGGGTTCATTAATCGAGAATGTAATTTTACTTCCATTAGAAGTGACGTCTACTCTTTATCATCGCTCTTAATGAAAAGGTTACATATACAACATTTACGGTCATTGCAATTTCAACTTTGTGTAGCGGACACAGTATTTGTATTGTTTCGGAACGTTGATTGCAGTTGTGACCTTTTTATTCTCCATCACGTCATCCAAAGGTGTTCTTACAGTGATGAGCGGAAGCGTGTGGAATAAGTTAATCGGAAGCGATTAGCCTAAGTCGGTGAATCATTTATGATAGGAAATAAGGAAATCGTCCACTAAGAAGTAGTGTTACAAACGCGGTATTTGTCATGGGTCATATCAACTTAAGTATACAATATTTCAAGTATAAATGCAATTAACTATACATCTGTCAATTATTGCAAAATATAACAGATGAAAGAGTTTTGTTGTAATTTTAGTTGCCCCCTAATATTTTTTCATTATTTTTTTTTGATAGGTACCAAATTAACAGGTTATTTTGTGCTTGTCAGCTCCGCATTATCATGTATCATGTCTCATTAGATTCTATGTTAAATATATTTTTGTTTTCTTGAGGCGAGGTATGTTTAGATTCTTAGGCAATATATATATAAAACAAAGGCCATTTATGCCTAAAACACAGATTACAACTGTAACTTAGTTTAGGCAATAAACTTGTATATTAGCCCCTAGGACCATTTCTTTTAGACGTAATGTATTTAATATTGTATATCAATAATCCTGTTAGAAGTAAGTTTTGATGTTAATAGCTTAATTAGATTATATCCACTAATTGTACTATTTTACCCTAAATAAATCATTTTTATTTTTATTTATTTATTTTATTTTATCTGACACAGTGCCGAATTATTCTTATTTTTAGTTCTATTACGGTAAAAATTTCATAAACCAACCGGCATTGCACAATTACTTAATCAGTTTGCTACTTTAGAATACCCGATTTCAAGTGAGATATTTCATTTACAGTGTATACCGAATGATATAACAAGAAACCCTTATTTCTGTAGAAATCATAATTCATTTTATGCTTAACTTCCATTAAGTTGTTCAAGTTTCCAACCAAGAAGCATCAAGGCTAATAACCGCTAACTTTTGAGTATCGCCACTACGTTCCGGCAATCCTTCTGGAGGCAAACTGCCAATGGCTCAACGATATACAATTCAGTTTCACGTTACGACTATCGTGTCCTGCAAGTTTCGCTGATATCTTGTAGATCAAAGGGTTTCGGTACTATGAACATCTCAGTTCTACGGCACGCGGGGACGAAACTAGCTACGGAACTATTACGAAACTTATTGGAGCTAGGATTGTGGAATTGTTGATAGAATTTCGTAACATTTGTCGGATTTAGTTCGAATACTGAGACCGGGATATCGATTTAAATTTAAGTTCTAAATATTTGATTAACAGTGCTTCGCAAAATCAAGTATTTGGATATTCATTAGAGAAAAAGACTATGTACCAACCGGTTTGATTGTTACACCGGTTACACCGGTTTGAGTGGCACTGGAACAAAAGTTTCATGTGCTCTGCCTAACCCTTTTAGGGATAAAGGCGTGATTATATGTATGTATGTATGTATCTATTAAATTCAATACGTTATTAACGCATTCTTGAGAGAGGTTGAGGAGAGTTTTTCATTTTCTCAGAGTTAATTAAAAATTGTATAAATTATAACCAAAATTATTGTTATTTTTAGCAAAAATGAACACATATTCCTACTCTATTCTAGCTTCTACTGTACTATGGTCATGGATGATATGCTATATTGATCCTAAGCGTGGTAGTAAACAGAGATAGACTAACATAAAGGCCAAAAGTGTTTTAATCTTCGCTCCGCTCTTGTTCTACATCGTACGGTAATTGGCAGTTATGGGAAGCAACAGAGTTGGAGCGCTTTCTTTTTTTGCTTGCCAGACCTAAGACTGAGTTGTACTTATATACTGTATTGCCAATCGCAAAAGGCGTAACACTTTTGATCCTATTTGCAATTGCCTTATACCTATTCATTATATTTATGTAATTATTCATCATTGCCAAGCATACATTGATCAATAGCCCAAAGTAATAATTTTACAAGTCTGAAGCCTTACTGTTCGAGCGCCTCAGTGTTGCCAGATTACAGTTGTGAAATTGTAACTTGTAAAACGTGAATATTTAGTAAGTGCCGGTAAACGCGGAAGTACGCAATAAAATAAACAAGATAGCGACGAGGGTAATAGCTACGCTTCTCGCTGCGCTGCCCGCTGCCCGCTCCGCTTTACTCCTATAAGCGTGGAGTTTACGCTGCAGTGTGGCCAACCTTACAGTAGGTAGGACGAGTAATGATAATAGGTCAGTGGTGGCAGGTTTATTCGTTAAGGAGTGTTTAAAGGGTTTAATCCCGTTGTACAAAAATAATTATGTTTTATGAAATAGTAAATTGAACAAGCCTAAATATTAGCTATTAAACCTTCTGGCTCCCAGTTGGCTCTGGCGCAAATTATTTAAGTGTCATCTTACTATTATAGATGGGCAAGTTTGAATGTTTAGATGTTTGGATGATTGCATATTTGGATGATTGGATGTTTGAATGTTTGTTAGGTACTAAATCACGCTTAAACGACTTAACCGATTTGGATGAAATTTAGGATGAATGTAGGTAGTTTATAGACTGGATAAAAATAATGCATAGTTTTTATCCCGGGTACACGCAGACGAAGTTGCAAGCGGAAGCCAGTTTAAAATAAAATGGCTGATTTTACCAACTTGCTCGGTTTTAAGCACAAAATGTCAAGTTTACTAAAAGCTTAGTAGGTAATTCAATTTTGTGCCTGAAATTCACAAAATCTTATACTTACCTAACACCTATGTAAGTAACTTTTACAAATTTGCTTTCGATTTTATTCAAGAAAAGGAGGAATTTCGCGCAAATGGAAAGCCAACTTATGAAAGTTACTTAGTTATTGTAGTTATTTTTAAAATCACGCCGTTAGCCTGCGAATATAAAATAACGTTTTGTATGGAAATCGAACAACCTTAATGGTAAAATTGCAGAATGCATCTTTTTAATATTGCAAAATTTCAAATCTATATTGACGATATGGAAGGGAAGGTGGCTTGTTTTTCGCATAATATACTGTTTTAGGTACCTACCAATACTTATTGGTACGACAAACATCTAACTACCTACCCTATTGTAATAATTATTCATACAAATACCTGTCATAATTTATTCATAATAACAGTTTAGGCGGACGGTATCCACTATAATATTCGATGGCTTGGCTACTAGGTCAATTGCCGTGGTTTAAGGGTCAATGTACCGTGGTTGACAAATTACTTTGCTTTAAGTGTACTTGAGTTGGCCGAATTTCATCAGAGTAGTCCATTCAAAAAGTAACTCTACCTACGTAGGTTTAAGATTCTTATTCCAATGACAATTTTATAAAAAGTCGACCACTTTCAATAATTTCAGCTATAAGTAGGCGGAATTGTGGCTACTATGACTGACAATTTGGCACTTTATTCTTTTGTAATAAGATGACATTGTAAACGTATCTTTCTAATTGTGTTATATTAAAACAAATGGAACTTAATAAATAAATAGATTACTTTGCATGGAGGTTTAGTATTCAGGGTTTTTTTTTAATATTGTTTCTTCGATCCATTATATATACTTATACGGTTCACATATTTTTTAAGATCGGATTAGGAGTTTCCGACTTAAACCTGTACATACAAACATTACATAAATATTTTTTTTTTAGCTGAAAGATTTATTTGTAGGTATATACATCATTTATAATGGGACGTAGTCCTGAGATACTTAACGAGTTTAACCCTTCGCATGTCTTCGCTTAGCATTGATCAGTGATATGGAAAATTTTATCTGTCACAGAAAAAAAAAAATTTAATTGTTCAGCAATTTTAGTCACAAAGCTTCCGAAAGGTTAAGGCCTGAATCACACTGGCGCGGCCTGCGGTGGCGGTCAATTGTAAAGTCAGCTAGTGATCAGTTTATTATTAACCGCCACGGCCAGGCTGCCAGTCTGTGAGAGGCTTAATACTCATGGAAAAATACGGAAGATGATTTATTCAAGAATCCGACAAACTTACCGCCAGGTAGTCATTATTTAGATTTAAATGAAGCATGCATTGTCTTTTTTTGTATGATAGAGCAGATTGCATGGGAACCAAACTAAAGACAAAATATTTATTAAAAAAAACTGACTATTCAGAAACTAGGTTCCGTAGCTGTCGAATAGTTAGACATTTAATTGATAAATGATAATATATATCCGTTTCAAGAAAAAATAAGCTACTATAAATTATTACCAAAATTGTATTTTATTCCATACTAGTTGTCAGTTATCTGGACTATAATAGTGATATAGCCCTGTCATGACTGTCTTAGCGATTGGGTACTTTAACTTATAGCACGATATGACAAGGTTGCATCACTGTTAAATCTCCTAAGGTGTTCCAAACACAGCCCATAGCCCATCATACAGATTTATTGTAGGTATGTTATAGGAAGTAAGCAGTATTAAATTAAAAAAAAGGTAAAGTAAAGTAGGTCGCGGCACAGACACGGACTGAATAAGTTTTTTATTTCTATTAATTTTAAATCACCCTATTTCTTTAAATACCACTTCGGTGGCACCATTATCGACATTATGACAAGTTTTTATTTTCCGCGACTGTAGGGACATAAAAATCTTGAGACAATTCAACTACGAGTAGTATGTAACTCTCAATTGTACTCAAGTCGACAGCCCCGTCGCCCGAGAGCTCTTGAACAAACTTAGGAACCTACTTAGCTACCAGTTCAATAGTATGGTTATGTAACTTCTTATTATAATTTAATGTACCAATGCAATTTAAACCTAATCTCCGGACACTTTAGTTGATTTTGCTATGACAATACCAAGTTAGAACGGAGATTGTGAAAACTATAATATATGAACCGTGTTATGTGGACAGAAGCGCTCAACTGGTAACCTTAGTACCCGACAGGTGGCGTTAGTGGTCTTGGTAACAACGAGTCGACCCGTTTTCACTGTAATTTGCTATATATGTGAGTGAGGTTTACAACTACAAACTAGTATAAGGCAATAAGGTAAAAAAACATATGCCTAATAGGTATTATATCTCTTTAAAGTCGACTGTACAGCATGCCCAAGATTTGACTGGTTGTCGTTTTATCACTTATCGATGTCGATAAGACGTCCGTCACTTTCTGGCAAGTGTGCGAGAGTGATGGATGTCTTATCCATCACAGGATAAAATAGCAACCAACTTAGGGCCGCAGGTGGATTATATGAAAGACATGGAATATAATATATGTGGAATATGTCTCCTTCTATCAAACGTCGCAGATGGTAAACCATCCCAGTTCACTGATGATATCGCTACTGTTCGCAAAATAATTATGTCACGAGCTGTTTTTAAAACAAGTCGAATCGCGCCCCAGTTTTAGTGTAAAAAGTGAATCAAAAATCAAACCGCTGACCTATCAATGCCCTTCTAGTTAAATGCACCTTAAAATTTCACGTTGTTCACACCGGCCGGCCCCCCACATCGATGGCTTAACAGGGTTCGTCAACAATCATAAATCATTTAGCAAGGCGTGGTCGCAGTGTTGGTGTGGATTAATAATAAGAATTTCAGTTCATTGCCTTTCGTCTGTTGGGAAGATTTGTAATACACGGTGTATTAGCGTAGTTAGCTGCACAATGGAGCTGTCTACCTGTTTTATTTATTTATTTAAACTTTATTGCAGAATAGAAAATACAAGGCGGACTCAATGCCTCAACAACAAACTGAGACTTACAAAAGGTGGGTGCAAGAAACAGACAGACTAACTAAACAAAATATTTATAATTACCACACACAAAACAAAACTTATGTCAAGCAGCTTTTGTTTCCATACTATTCTGTATGTGCTGTCTAGAGACCCTTGCCTTTCTAATCAAAATGTGGCCGATGTTTATTATATATATTTTATGCCGTACGAATTTATTATTAATCGTCCGAGCAAGCCTCCAGTGCCTATATACGGCCTACTCCTAAGTACAGCCTAAGCTTCCTCCCATGGTTGCTTATGTTACTTTTAATACTGTCTTGAGTTTTTTCTTTGTATGTGTATGTCTTTTTTAGTTTTAACTAAGTCGTACAGCCGAGGTACTTAGAAAAAAAACATATATTAAGAGTATTTACATTTTTAATAGTGTAACACAGCTACTTTTTGCTGCATGTAGGTACCGTTGCTACGGTTGGCTGTGTGTTGTGAGTATTTGTAAAATCAAAATTTAGTTTATTAACACACATATATTATTATTATGATGTATATTTTGTGTTCTTGGTTTGTTCTTTATTATTATGTTTTTGTACACGGCGCATTGTACGTACTAGGTAGATCTAACTGTAAATTTTTATTTGGAAAAATTACAGTTGTGATTACCCCTCTTAATACAATAAATAAATAAAAAACCTATTAAGAGTCCGCAGTAAGCTCGGCCGAATTTCACCTTCCCATACAAACGTGAATTCGCTGTTTTTTTTACTATGGTATCTGAAGCTACATAAACTAATTACAGACCTGGATACACCTTAACTTATTCTAAGTACAAAGTTTCAGAGCAAACTAGCTAGTCGTTTTAGAATGAGAGCGTAACTACGTTTGTAAGTAGAATCGAGCTTACTGCGGCTGCGGACTCTTAACACACCGCCACTAGCGCCTCACCTTTAGCTACGTAACCCAAGCGTATTCGCTTGTTAATCTATTAAATCGCTCCTCGCCTACACTACGACCCCACCCTGGTCAGGGGTGTCAACACGTTGTCCTCCATCGACGGCGCTCAATTATGTACGCGATACAATCTTTCGATTATAAGCCTTGCTGGCGACGGATCGGTTTCCAATGAATATTACAGATGTGTGCCGTAGTAATTCTTGGATACACTGAGCTTTATCTGGTGTGGAGATATGAATACAATTTTTTCACGTCTATCATGGGACGGCCGCGACATACTCTCGATCTTTATCGCACTATACCTCTTGTTCTAAGTGTTCTAATAAGAGAGGGACGTACGTATTAATTACAGGATACAAAAGCACGTTACGAAATTGGTCACATTGAGAATAGTCACGTTATCCACTTTAAAGTTTAATCACCTGACCCCGATCACCCAGAGGAATTAGCGGCAATTGTATTATATTCAACTAGGAAAAAATTGATATAATGTTCGGTAATGGCGCTTCGCTGGACGCTATCGCGTCACGCTCGCTTCGCTGGACGCTACCGCGTCACGCTGGCTTCTCTCGCTCGGCACACGCGCTGTAGGGTCGCAGTTCACCTCACAACCTAACCGTTTTTTCCCCTAGGGGATCAGGCTAGGGGATTATCGTGGATAACAGCAGAATAGTTTGATTTACTGACGTCACCCATCCTTCTAGCGTTATCCCCGGTGCCCTTAGCGACCCCGGGGTCCGCCTTGGCACCTAATCCCAAGATTTGGCATGAGCACTAGTTTTACAAAAGCGACTGTCATCTGACTTTCCAACCCAGAGGGGAAACTAAACCTTATTGGGATCAGACCGGTTTCCTCAAGATGTTTTCCTTCACCAAACTTCTCTTCCATTATCAAATCATATTTCGTACCCAAGGTTTTTTTTAATCGAGTTGTGCCAGCCGGGGTTTGAACCTACGTGCTACCAATGGAAAGTCGCCTACTGCTCGGCTACAGTAGGCTATGGCTATGGGTCGATTTAAAGACATTGTCGCGAAGCCACTTCTGGTCGATCTCATGGCCGCGAATGAGTACCTATAACACTATAGCTCAGTTATCTGTATTAGCATGTATGCAACTATGAACCTACACTTACAGCTTGAGGAATCCTTTTTATATCTGACAGATGAGCTGCCGCCTTGTGCGTACCAGTTCCATATGAGCGGTGGGGACCTTCGTCCCCGAGAATGTCCTCCTCCTCCCCTTACAGACATCCCTTAACCACACAACTGATGCTCCACCTTTTCACACGCTATTGTTCCCGTTATAATTACTCGGGTGCACCCTTGACTGATAACGATACGGCCTGATGCTGAAACTACCGAACCTGAGACCCTGTTGTTACACTGGTTACTAATCCTCTCACACTAAAGAACTCCACGACTAAGAACTGTGTTATCGCCTGTACCTGACATGTAGGAAACCTTATTCATATCCATGAGATACCGTCACACCTCCCAAATAGAATAAGACCTGTGGACGCACATAAATACATCACATCATAAACAGTCATCGTGCGAGCTGTGTAAGCACATTAACAGTAAATGTACCAAATCGGTACCTACAATATCATAGGATGCACTGAAAGTGATTATGGAAAAAGCTCACCCTGGTTTTCCTCCAAATCTAACACTAAAAATCTGCACTTAACTATTCGTACGCATTACAGCCGTTAGGGACTCTGAATCTCCGCCTACCCGTCAATATTGTTATAAAATGATTACTGGTCGGTGTTGCTACATAAAATAATCGGCTGTTTGAGACATGATTATTAACATCAATGTAAATACTATCGTGAATCATGACCATTCACGACAGACATGTAGTGTCCGGAGTATCGGTGGCAAATTTCACACTAGAGGGAAATGGAGTCGTTTTTATGATTAACTTTTTAAGTTTGAATGGATAAATTTTATTATTCATTTACCTAAAGTATGACATTAATTAACTTCTCGTTAATTTCAAGTACTTAAAACTATTTATTTTTATAAAACGATTATAGGAACACCCAAATGTTATGTCGTAAATGTTTTGGGTTGGTATTCAATTTCTATGAACAAATGTCACCATTAATCGATATATATTTTTTACTATATGCAAAATGTTACAAAGAAGTTTCTAGTTTACAAGCTGATCATTTGACATTGTCAATTTAGATGGCTGTTTTATATCTATATTATCTGATTTATGATTGCGTTGGGTAAATATTTAAAAGTGAGAGCATTATTTGACTAATATTTTAATAATAAAAATGTTACCATTTCACAAACCTATATACCTACTTGCTATTAATTTTTAGGAAGTATTATGGAAAATTTATCATTTACTCGGTATTCATGGGCGGCGGTAATCGCTTACCATTAGGTGATCTGCCTGCTCGTTTGCCTCCTATCACATAAAAAAAAACATAAAAATACTTAGGCGACTCCATTTCCCTCTCTGTGTGAAATTTGCCACCGATACTCCGGACACTAGAAGAATATCCATTTATTTTTATGTATAAAAATGGATACGGATAAAACATGAATAGAGATTTCACCTCGCTGCAGGATATTGAATTCATATTTTAAATTAGATCGTATAGCACGTAATGAATATGAAGTGAAATCAAGCGCTGAATGGACTTGATTGAATACACCTCGATGATATTAAATAGCATTCGGCGTTTGCAACATTGCATTTCTATTGCTAACGTTTACCTATTTTTATTTGTGTGGTTAAAGGGCTCCAAAAGTACCACACTAAAACTGAGTCAAATGCAATTTGTCTCAGTTTCGCGTCATCAATGAAAACGTATAAACGTGTCTCAGCTGTCAGATTTGGAACTTGGAATTTCGTATAGACATATCTACTTAGGCTTCCGTACCAAAGGAACCCTTACATGATCACTTTGTTGTCCGTATGTCTGTCTATCTGTCTGCTAAGACCCTTTATCTCGGGAACGCGAATAGTTATTGACTCGAAATTTAAACTATATGTATACTGAGGTCTACAGTCACATGAAGCTGTGAAAAAATGAAACTTCTAAGCTGACGTAAAAAAAGATATATTTCGACACTCTCATGGGAATCAAAGTGTAGGTATAGGCTATAGGATACTTTTCGTTGACCTTGAACTATGAAATTTGGCAAGTTATATCGTCTGATACTATATTTAAGTGTAGAAAAAGTCGGAAAACTATACATTTGTAATTAAGTCTTTCGCTGCCAAGAATCGCTACGCGCTACGCTCGTAGCCGATCCCGTGGTTATCCTCGTATATAGCGGAAAGCGACTACGGTGCAGGCACCCGATAGGCGGGTTCCTGGTAGCGAAAGTGTTACGGAACCCTTGGTAAGCGAGTCTGACTCGCACTTGTCCGGTATTTTTCATCATCGGTCATGTTTTATCTGTTTTTTGTTTATTCAATTGTTTAATATGTGTTTCCTGTGTGTTTGTGAATAAATTTATCTTTCTTTCTTTCATATTATACGAATAAATGACAGTGAACTTTCCACACAAATGTTTAATTTTCATAAATACGTATATATTACTATAACTTCCACCCGCGACTTCATCTGCGTGAACCCGAGAAAAACTGTTCTATATTTTAATTAAAGCTGTAAACTATCTTCATTCCAAATTTCATCCAAATCAGTTAGACACATTAGATTGTCTTTCTAGAAACATTCTAGACTAGTATTTTTTTTATAAAAAAAATTAAATACTTCATATAAATTTTAATTTTTATGTTTAGTAAATTACTCTAAGTAATTAGCTTAAGATTATGTTTCTACCTGACGATTTGAAAGTGCTCGTTACTGGGCCTACTTGAATAATTTTGAGTTTGAGTTTTGAGTTGAGACGTTGAAGCGTGATTGAGTCACAAACATCCCAACATCTAAACTTCCAAACATCCAAACTTTCGAATTTATAATATCAGTAAAAACTCCTCATCGCTAGCAACTATGGATTTGTTCTATTGTAAGCGTCGATATGGCTGGCTAGGCCAAGCTTGCTCTGAAACACTCTATTCCATGGCAACCCTTAAATGGGCGCTCTATTCGTAGGCATACGAAGTTTTTTTTCCTTTTCTAAACAGTGCGAGGGTGAATTGCCTGTTAATTCATGGGTTACATTAGCACTACGGTTAGGGTACCTAATTGCATATTTAATATTAATTTGTGTGATGAGATCCAAGTTTTGTTCCTGAGCCTATGATTTTTTTTACGTGGCTGATAGCTACAAACGTTATGACTAGGTAGATTTGTGTACCTAAGATTGTCCCACAAATCAATCCTCATAGGCCCGTTTCTCAGAAGCTTGTAATACCAACGGAAGTCTCTTTCTTATAAGCAGTTGACAAGAGCCTTCCGCTTGTACAGTCAGCATCAAAAGTAACTGCGCAAACGAAGACTTCAGAAGTCTTTATTAAGGCGGTGCATTGGAAATTATCGCGTGCTTTGAAACGCCGTTTTGACTAGAGTAAGAAACAATAAGGTCTGATTTTCAGATATATGATTGTTGACTATATGATTGTTCAGCTGATTTTATCGATACATGATTGCTTAGAATTTACTCGATAGAAAAAAAATCCAAAGTTGGGTCTGTATTTTTTACTCTGCCTACTCAAACGATACATTATTTTACGACACAATTAAGTTAATACTATAGTATTTTATCTCATCTAAAATCTCACTTTATGAAATTTTAATAAAACTTTACAAAGTTAGGTATTTATTGAAATTTGTCGAAAACAGCGATTCCCGAAGAGTGTTACGTCTCTTTTTCTCATGGGCGGAAGGCATCAGCGTGTCTCTGTTTAGGGGGCGTGTACGACTCAAATCAAGGCATCCCCTTAAAAGGGAATAAGAGCTTCTGACGTGTTCGATTGTGCAGTTAATTTTGATGGTGACTGTACAACAAGCTTTTGAGAAACGGGCCCCAGATCTTAGAAGACAATACAGAATAAGTAACCTTGTTTATTAAATCACACAAAAACTCCAATAATTTATCGATTCCCTTTAATCCTATTAAAGTAAAGCACCAATTTGCTTTCCGATATTTTTAAGAGTTTCAATCACGTATTAATGAAATTTTACATGGCGGCCTTTAAGAGGCGTTTCAATGGAAGGAAGCTAATTATGAGGCTTATCCGACAAAATGTGAGTTAATTTTGTGTGTGTCAGGCATGAGTTTCGTAATAAAGCCAAGAATAAATTTTCCTCAACATTATGTTGCGAAACTTATGCTTCGGTAATATATTAGAATATACTTTTCACTTCTCATGCTCGAAAAGTATGTCATATTAGGCATATCAAGCGGGGCTAAAGTAATTCATTTAGCCCCTAGGGAAAATATCTATACATATTTATGATTATTAAACTAATTCGTGACAATAAGAACAAATTGTGGACACATATATATATTTGTCACAAAATGGTCACAACTCAGCGTAATTCCGGCAAGGCAAGCGCTGGTCTTCCGTTGTGGTCATTTGGGATGACGCCACGAATGCACACAATAACAATTTACAAAAAAAAATAAAGAAGAAAACAAACTATTAATGAGCAATACATCAATAAAATCTTAAAAAGACACCTTATAAATTGCAACATAAAACGCCGTGTGATTTCCGCTTAACATTATAAACATACCCGCCCCATACATTAATAACATTTTATTGTCATACTTACCTGGAGGGGCCAGCCACATAAAATTGTAAAACCTAACTTAAGATACCAAATAAACTATTTTGATTTTGATTTGATTTTTGATACCCGCCAACCTTTACCCTTTCATCACAGCACATTATGCCAGCTAATTATAAGTTTCAAGAGGTACATTTAAACGGAATCCAACTACCAGCACTTTCCCTTTTTCATAAGGGCGTATGTGCTGGCAATCCCTGCTTGAATACGTCGTTTTGTTCTAAGAAAGTGCAGAACTGTTCCGATTTCACGGTCACTTAGTGCTCTGGCTGCAATCCAGAGCCAATACGGGTCGTAATTAACTGGCATTTTTCAACGGAAAAAGGCTCCGCTATCAGATTGCACCTGATTATAGAAACCTTTCATTTATTTAAAAACTGAACTTGAAATACTTAGAGCATTGATTTCTACAGAGGAGCTAGTTATATGCGTTGCGACAATAGGATCGTAAAGGCTCCTATGCAGTTAAATTTGAAACTGGTATGAAAAGGGAAAATTTTAATCGCTTGCCAATAAATTACTACTGTTTGTGTGATGTGCATGAATATTTGTTTCTGAGTCATGGATGTTTTCTACGTATTTAAGTATTTGTATCTATTATATGTATCGTCGTCTAGTACCCATAACACAAGCCTTATTGAGCTTACTATGGGACTAGCTCGATTTGTGTAAGATTGTCCCCTTATATACATTTATATAACATCCAAACTATCACATTTATAATATTAGTAGAATAGTATAGAAGTTGACGTAACTGCACAAGGACTGCAAGCGGACTGCGTAGTCGGATTGTAGCCAGAAAACAGCTGAAATGCAGTCAGTCTGTAATGGCCCTTAGATTGATTATACTCTACAGTAGTGTCAAATGAAGCACTTGAACTGAGCCAATTAGTTGAAAGATCACTCATTAATAAACTATTTATGCCACAAAACTTTTTAAATGAAGTTCGCCATGGTAAATCATTAGTTATGCTCATGAGGTTTATTAGCGAAAGTTTGACGTTGCGGCAAACTTAGCGAGCTGTCGAATATCTTCCAAACTTGGTATATTATACGTCAGCTCAAGCCGCTGAATGAAATTAAGGTCTTAATTCACCGTTTATATAATAGTATAAATATAATTCCCTAATAACGATGTACCTACCTGTCATTAATATAGGTATTTACTTACAACACCTAAAGTATTAGTGTTAATGTCTCCGATGCCATTAAGTAGTAAAATGAAAAAAAAATATTAACTCACTCTCATGGGAGCAAAGTTATATTTTTACGTCGAGGGCGGTATATTGAATCCTGAGTAAAGCGAAAGATTATATACACTATAATCCTGAGCGTAGCAAGGGATTTTAATGTAGAATCTTGACGAATTGTGACTCTATTCTAAATAGCAGCTGTGAGAAAAGATTTTGACAGGGAAACACATTGTTATTTTATCTATAAGTACCTACTTGGATTTCTAGCTCAGTTATGAGTATACCTGTGCCAGAATTCGTCTGACTCCCGAGAATTCTATAAAGTTCGGTACTCTATTGTACCAAGACGTGCTGGATGCAGACAAACGACGCCATGCCATTAAATATGTAGAACTAATCACACACGGCCGGGGCCTGTGAATAATTAAATGTACAAACATTAGTTTTAATGATATTGATGCCTGGGGCCCTAGGTTTAAAGGCAGTACGGTTCCACCTGTCGTAGAAGCCTGAAGGGGGTCATCGGGATCATACGTCATCATCCTCCTAGCGTTATTCCCGGTAATGCCCCTAAAGGAGCGCGGGGTCCGCTTTGACACCTACGTACGCGCGATACGTGTTCAGGCGTATCTAAGTCAACCCTAAAGAGAAACGGGGAACCAGGATGAGGCAGAAATAGCGAGGTGCGGCAAGGGCAGTGTGCTCAGTTTGAGAACCTGGAGTACTCCGCATAGAAGCGCAGATGGCGACCGCTATGGAGTTTTAAGCGGGTAAAAATACCACAAACTATCCACCAAAGTATAGGTACCTGATTTGTTGGTTTCCTCCACTAAAAGGGAGGGGGGGAATGGTTTAAGTGCAGATGGCGGGGGTGCTTGGACCTGGGGTTCTATTTCGTACCGTATTTAAATTGAATCAGCATTTTACCGTCCACTCAGTGAAGTTGTATGATGGACAAAACATAGTTACAACAGAATATATAGATATTTTAGGAACTTCAATAAGAATATTCAATTACAATACTGTTTAAAACTAGAAAAAATATCTGTTACCCCAAAAAAGGAGTCGACTAAGCGACGACGAACCAAATATGTACACAAGGTTAGTAGTTATCGTTTTTATACATATAAACACCAACAACTTATCAGAAATAATATAAAGTGTTTAGCATAAAAAAATCTCCCACAGATTCATACAAGAATCTCTGTCAGTAACGAGTACGTACTCGTTATTATTTTGAAAGCAGTTAAAAAAATGCTGACAATATTTACTCAAACATTCCGTGTGTAGTGCAATTGAGTTGTATTATTAAAAATGTCATGCTCTTTACCGGAGCTGTGGTTTTCGCGTTTCCTTCTCAAATGATTCTCGCTGTGCTGAAAATAAAACATAAGTTCCTAATACAGATTAAAGTTACTAGATACTGCAACTTGATTTGTATTTTGATGTGTTGGCATATGGGCAATAAGATCGGATCCCGCGCGCAACAGCACGCTATAAGAAACGGAACATCACCTTGCTAATATAACTTTTATGGCAATTTGTTAATTAGGTATATTGTTATTTTATGAAGACTACGACTTTTGACCTAGTTGGTAGCCATTAGCTACGACAAAGCTAATGACCCTGGGTTCGAATTCTGGTAAGGGCAATTATTAAAATGATGAGCATAAGTATTTTTCCTGTGTCTCAGTATACTCTAGTCGGCCATATGCTTGTCCCCCCTAATATTTATTTACATTACTTATTTTAAAAGTTTCACCTTGCATTTTAACCGGTTAACAATAAAAAAAATTACAGAAAAATCAAGATTTTAAAAGCACATCAGCGACAGCTTCCCATCTCAAAAGCCGTGCACATTCATAAAGTCCCACTACATTTCTGACGTTTCATAACAACTGAAGGCGAATTTTAAACCACACACGGATGTCGCCAACACACGCGACTAACGAGCCTACTTCAAACCGTTTGCCTTGAATGGGCTAAGTATGTTACCTCTTTTCAGACTTCGTTTCGTCTTTAAAAGGCAAACGTTGTAAGCAAAATGTTAATATTTTCGAGGTTGGTAAAAAAGGCTGACAGGTGAGCGTGTGTACTTTATTGCATAAGCCTCAGAAATGTACAAATGGCGAGCTAAAACGTCAAATGGCATTCTCTACCAGCTAAACAGAGATTTCTAATAGCGCAAATAAAATAGTATGATAGTATCTGGTAAGGTAACATGAAGAAAACAAAAACCAATTTATTATACACCATATTAGACATACATAAAAAAGAACTAGATATATATACAGGAATACTATAATAATTAGAATTGATTTGTAGGATGGTTCCTCAAACAAGGAATCCGCCTAGTTTACCGCTACTAGCAAGAAAACCACAAGGTCGCCTACGAGCGTAGCGGATAGCGATTCAGAGGCATGACTCATATGCGAGTCGTTGGCCTACGCCACAGTCCGTAGTACCAGCTTAGACTCGATATACATATAAGTAATGCGAAAAACGCTAGCGATAGCGCTAATACGTATGCGTGCAGTCATTGGCGCTGAATGAATTAGGCATGCAAATTCAATACAACAAATTAGTAAATCCATTCTCGAGACCAGTTACATAATATTCCATTAGGGCTGTTTGTCCCGCTCGACACTAAAGCAGTTAACAGCAGCACAAGTCAATCCGCTGTCTGGTTTGCAGTTTACAGTGACACCAGTCCTCAGAGAGGTCTCTGGAACTAGAAGATGGATAGATCAAATAGAACCCTGTTGCCACACCAGTACAGTAAGTTTTGCTGTGACATTAGAATGCTGTAGTTCCATTGTTTCGATGCAATGAGGCTAATTTAATACGTGTTGCAAATATGTGCGATATGACATTCGAAGGAGGTTGTTCTAATTAAGCGCGTTTTTGTCGCAATTAAACTCTTTTTCTGGTAATTGCTATATTTCCGCTATGTAGACAGAGTGTTTATCGTCGAGTTTGGATGCAATAAGCGCGCAGTAGCGATTGTTAATGTATCAGGGCGTACAGTTTTATGGTTTTTGGATTCTGTTTTTTACTGTATTATGCATGTTACTATGAGGATTACTCATCTATATTTAACCATTTAAAATGCCGCTAAATAAAAATCTCTTGTTGCATTTTGAATAGACTAAGGGCCAGGTTCTGGACGGTAAACGTTAAAAATTATGTCGGCAGCTGTCATCTCAAAGTAAATTTGTAAAAATTCCCATACAAATAGATTTTATCGGTTGTAACTTACGATTAGCGATGGCAAGTTACGTGCGATAAAATATATGTCGACCATACTACAACTAAGCAAAGCATAGGTATGTAGATATATAATCAAGTTACCATCTACAAAGTCCTCCAAACGTTAAAATAACATTCGTTTTAAATTTTGCCCTGAACATGTTCACAGCAAAAGTAAAAAAAACAAAGCGCAACTTTTTAAAACCATTTCTCATATTCAACCCCACTTGGTTTTAAAATTGAATCATGCTCCACTTTTGACACATTTTAAATGCAAATACGTACCGCTAAAAGTTACGAAGTGACAATGCATTTCTACCCCTTTCGATTTTTTATGTGTATTCTACTTCATTCCTTTTTATTTTTAACTAGCTGCTGCCCGCGACTGTGTACGTACAAGTATAAAATATAGCCTGTCCTAGTGCTTGATGTCTAAGCTGCCAACAGTTGAAATTTCAACAAAATCCGTTTCGACTTGTATTAATAAAATTATCCTAGAAATTATTACGTATAGATTACGTCTGAATATCTGGTCACAATCCGTTCTGTAGGTACTTTTTGCGATTTAGAGGAACGTATACATCGGCACATACTTTGTATGCTTATTGACCGAGTGAGCGAAGCGAACGAAGTTCTCTGTTTCACCTTGGGCCAAAATTATTTGCTATGACCGGATGTCCTTAATACAGGTCACATTTTTCAACCGATTTTCGCGAAATTTTGTGGGCAGGTTCAATAATAATATACTTAGATTGTATTTTAGCGATTCAGTTTTTCGGAAAAAAATAACATATTTGCGAGATCTACACCTAACAAATAATAAATCGTGCATCACATGATGATACACTAGGTACCAACAAAACTCTTAAAATAACGCTGTACTTGTATACAAAGGCCTCAAGAGCAACACAATGCACTTCAATTTAAGCAACAAAAAGCATTGAGTACCGGAGCGGCGCAATTCCATTTTGGCAGTGCTTTGTTGGAAACAATTTGTCAGATCGCTTTGCTCGCTCGTCGGGCTTTTAGTGTATGGTCTTTAGAAGAATAAACAGTAATGGACGTAGGTATTTTTTTAAAACACTAACTTTTTCAAGCATACAGGGTGAGTTTTGAATTTAGGGGTCGAAAATATTAATAACCAGATGACGTGGTATTCAATTAGCATGACTCAATGTCACTTATCAGTGAAATAATTGTCAATAGGCTCTTTAGCTTGGTTAAAGAGACTGCAAGTATTATTAACCTTACCCGTTAACGACAAGGATTTGTATTTAAAGTTTCTAAATGAAAGTTATTTAACTACGTTTAAAATCAATTTGCTTTAGGTAGGTAACGATTAAACCTTGGTCTTGATACTCTCTGGCAACATACATAACGCATAATAATAATAATAAATCAGCCTATATACGTCCCTCTGCTGGGCACAGGCCTCCTCTCATGGATGAGAGGGAACGGGCAGTAGTCCCCACGCTGGCCCAGTGCGGGTTGGGGACTTTACATACACCTTTGAATTTCTTCGTGGATGTATGCAGGTTTCCTCACGATGTTTTTCTTTCACCGAAAAGCTAACGGTAAATGTCAAATGATATTCCGCACATAAGTTCCGAAAAACTCATTGGTACGAGCCGGGATTCGAACTCACGACCGCCGTTTGACAGCCACATGCCTGAACCGCTAGGCTACCGTAGCTTTTTTACGCACGCATTATAATTTGATTTTAATGTCTTGCATAGCCTTTCTGATGGCAGGTTAGCGCAGCGTGCGTGGAAGCGAAAATAAAACTTTCAGGATCAGTAGCAAAATACATATTTTTACAAAGGAAACTGCCTGAATTCGAAAAAAATTGGTGTTGAATATATGTTTTTCTTGACTACGTATGCTGATCTCCCTTTAATTAATTATTATGTTTCAATATGGAATTATAGCTCTTAGAAGCCCATACAAGATTGCTTCAAATTTTCCCGATGGAAAAAAACTGTATTTGGATATTTCCTCCACGACGTTTATTTGACATCAGGTATTTCGCACCCTAAAAGATTCACAAAAGCAAATGTGAATATAACTGTACAATTTTAGAATATAGATATCGACAATTATTCAAAAAAACCATTCCAGAAGTGTTGTTTTTCCCTCATGCGCGGAAAATATAAGCGTGTCCCTTACACAAGCGTGGTTTACTAAAATAGTAACGGCCTTCATGCCGTGTAAGCTGTGTAGGATTGCTTCATTTTATTGCATGTCAGTTGTTATTTAGCACGTTAGGCAACTAAGCCCAAGCAGAAATTTCCAAGCCCATGTCGAAGGAAATTACAAAGCTATCAGGGCCTGTACATTACCGAACGAGCTACTTACGCCAAGTTGGCATTGCTCCAGGCGAACGTGTACTACATACTTTTACCGGGCTCAGTGGTTAACACTTTCGTTGCTGGCTTTTAAATATTTGATATACTATAGCTGCTTTTGTAAACAGACAATGTTTGGCTAGTGAGTTATTAAATAAATAAATAAATAATCGGTATTCAAATACGCCCAAGAGCAAAACTAACGGGTACACTATACATTCAATTTCGATACAAATCGTACCCATTTTTTATCCTAGGTACTTTTGCTCGATAATGCTTTATTTCTTAGAGTAGTTCTTAATCTACTTCCCTTATCGAAAATGCGGTAAAGTTGTTCTTCAAAAAATACTACAAAATGTGGGCAATACAAAAGACTATGTAACATACATATTTGGGTGTTAGTAGATCAATAGTACTTAAACCGAAATGGAAGGAAACACTTCATTACACGCGACAATTTTTCATCAGTGTTCTGAAATAATGTAATAACCTTTTCGTTTCTTTTACTAACGATTGTAATTTAGTAATTTTCTTTAATTTATTATCAGTGTTTTAGACTAAATATAAAGATTTAATAATTTAAAAATATATTTCTGACTTTTCAGGAGCTTATATTTTTATTGCATAACTGCACGAGCAAGTGAAGCGCAAGAACTCTTTCATTTGTTTGTCCGAACGTCCGGCTGTTCTCCATGTCGCATTTTTCAACCGATTATCGTGAAATTTCGTGAGCAGGATCGATAATTATATGGTTTTTTGGTCAATTCTGTTTTTTTTTACAAATCTCCCGATGTCTAGGTACTTATATCTCACAGAGGCCCTAGTTACTTAAAGGATGATATATCCGACCTAGAAAATAAATCTGCTGTAAAAATTCTTTCCCCATTAGTGAATAAATAAACTATAAATTGAGCTGTAGAGCTCTTTTTTCCATTTGATCACAGCTAACACGATTTAAAATGTCAACAGGCGGCATTAAACACAGCTATTCCCGTCACTTCAAAATAAAACATTCAATTTTAAATGGATTCTTGTTTACTGGGCTTGATTTCATCAATTTGCAACTCTATAAAGCAATTTGCATTTTTCCTCCGATATCTGCATAGCACATAAAATGCGCCGTGGAAACTCATAAACGGGACGAGTAATATGAAAAGTAGAGTCTGGTGAATGCAAGTTGAACCCCCTAGATTAAATTATGCGGCAACACTGTTGTTTAAAGTGTATGCGTATGGCGTTTAGTGTTGCTGCGTAATTAAACTTGCGATTTCCAGACTTTATGCAATGAATGATTATCGATTATAAGTAATACTATTTCAATAATGATGCTGGCTAATTGGTCCGGGATCGTGGAAACTACATGTTATTTATTCAATTTGGTTATAGCTGAGTAGTAATTTAGGCAAGGACGGATTCAACCCATTACAAGAGGTACATAATGTAGGTAATGATTCGTTTTTATTATTTTATATTAGTTATTACCTACGTCGTCGTCTGATGAAAAAATAGAACAAAAAAGTTCATTATATGTAAAAATATAAGATGTTTAACAAATAGTCCAGGTTGGAGCCTCCTATTAAGCAAGTAAGTTTACTGATGTCTAAGTCCCCGTCATTTCTTATTTATAAGAAAAATCAAACCAACAGTTATAACTCGTATAACCTCTTTAAATCAATGCAATCACGAGTAGACGACACGATATTCTCTCTCTCTCACTAAAAACTGATGTATGTTTCATGTCGTGTGATAAACGCGACCATATAACCTGCGGCAGAAATTAAATCGTTCGTCATTTCCAGCTATAAAAAAGATCGAACCAACAGTTATATCTCGCACTAAACCACTTCAAATCAACGCAACTCACACGAGTAGACGACGACACTTTTATTATCTGCGGAAGTACGTTTAAACGCACTGGTATATTTGACAAAGTGCCGTATGCTTAATGTCGTGTGATAAACGCGACCATATAACCTGTGGCAGATATGCATACCATAGATGACACTATATTAAGTACCCGTAATTTCTTTTTACAAAAAATATAAAGCCAGCAGTTATATCTCACATAAAACCAATTTAAATCAATGCAACTCACACGAGTAGACGACACTATATTATCTGCGGAAATACCTTTAAACGCTATTGCCAAACGACTCCGGGGAAGCCGTTAGCAGCGCTGGACCATTTGGCGTCAAGCCTCGGTCTTTCAACGATCCAACTTTGGCCTCAAACTGCACTCTTTTAACTGAATGTGGGATTTAAAATACCTGAAACTTGGCTGCTTTGAAAACAGGCATTTTGGGTAATATTATGTGCTATACTTTTATACTAATATTATAAAGAGGAAGTGTCTGTGAGAATGTAGCTTTGTAAGTTCATTTGTGTGTTTTGGGTAATCTCCGGAACCGCTTATCCGATTAAAAAAATTGTTTCACCTGCGTGTAGAATGGACGTTTTGGATGGTTAAAGGCTATATTTTATCCCGCGCGTTTGCCTGCGTTCTTCGCAATACGCGAACAATACCGCGTGGGCAGCTAGTAAGGTAACATTGGTTGCTATTTATATTATTGCGCATTACGTTTCAAGTGTTGAAAAAGTACCTAACGATACCGAGTTAAGACATCACATTCTGTGATTCTGTGATATTGAGGAACCCGCACTAGTCTCTTGCTGTAGACATCAATCCTCAAATCAATAAAGGGTCGGCAGCGCGCTTATTATTCTTCTGGAGTCACAAGCATACATAGACGACGGTGTCTGCTTAAGATCAGGCATACCGTATGCTTGATTGCTACCATCTTAGTACACAAAAATGAAGTGCCAACCACCTGTCGGCTACGACGTAGCCAGCAAGTTGGTACCTAAATCTCGTGTAGCGGAGAACATACATTATGCGTCATACATCTTGTGTAGGCCTCGTTACAAGACCTTTCAGGGTCACAATGGGGCATATTGAATAATTCTGTTATGGAATAAATACAACGTGGAAAACGTAAAATAATAGACGGGCTTTATATTATTCTATTCTACACTGTATCATTATTTTTTTATATGGTATTGTGTTTCTGGTAGTAAATAACCAACAGAGTGAATTATACAACGTGGACGTTAATAACCCGAAAGATTTTAACCACGCATTCCTTAGGTCATTAGGAGCAAAAAATGTTATGTGAACCCCAGTCACTGCTGGCTTAGTTTTGAAGATATTATCAATTTTCATGTAAACTTTTTATTTTGATTACTAATGTGCATTTAGCTCTTTTGATTGCGACGTTGCTACCGATGTTGGCCAGTTTTGCGTCGCTATTGACAGATATCAAAGTGCCAGCTACCACTCACTAAATTTAACCTTTTTTGAAAAAATAATCGTTACCGTTTTATTAAAAGGGATAATTTCCATAGAAAAGCGGTAGTTATCCTAGTTTTATTTACAAAAACCGACAAAAGAAGCAAAAAAAAATTTTTTTTTTGCTGAATTTTTGTTGGGGTTCATATAACATTTCTTACTCCTAATGACCTCAGGAATGCGTGGTTAAAATCTTTCGGGTTATTAACGTCCACGGTGTATATTAAGTAAGCTGTATGTCAGTCTCTGTGGTGTGTTAAATTGTTGTTGTGTAACCTTACCTAATAATTAAAACTAAAATGTAACTAACACCTTCAATATGGGTTGGCGAATATCTGAAATAAAATATTTCATTCATTCATTCATTTATAAATAAGTGCTTCTTAACTTTTATGAATTACTTACTTCCTACTTCTGTACCTACATGACTGTGTTCTACAAGTAGTTGTGAACTTAAATCTAACAGAATGTTAGTACGTGTGTAAATAAAGTAACCGTGCAGCGCGTTTAACATAATTAACGTTCAACACTTTTCCTTTTAGAAAGAAAATGCCAGCCACTTAACTAAGGGAACTTAAGTACGGTTTTCATGCTGGTATGGTATTTCTCAAAAATTTACATAATCACTCAATCTACTCTTTGGTTATTTTAAGTGTTTATTTGACCAACCAAGACTAGACTTTTTTTCTCATATTCGGTTTCTAAGATTAAGTCCATTCAATGTCAAATCATGCATGAGATGAGGCCTTGGCCCAGCATTGGGACGTATATAAGCTGATTTATTTTTTACTAGCTTCCGACTGCGACTTCGTCTGCGTGGACCCGGTATAAAAACTATTTTATATTTTAATCCAGGCTATAAACTAACTTCGTGTAAAATTCCATGAAAATCGGTGGAGCCGTTTAAGCGTCATTGAGTAACAAACATCTAAACATCCAAACATCTTAACATCCAAACATCCAAAAATCTAAACATCCAAACATTTAAACATCCAAACATCTAAACATACATATCAAGACATTTAAACAAAAACATATTAGTAGGATAACATGGTCAGATCAAGTCTTAAACTACGTACCTACAAAATAAATGAACGCTAGCTTAATTGGAACCAATACAAATTAGTATTATTATCACTGAAATTAGCAGCAAAAAGTGAGAGCTATCCGAACCTAGCCTGGAACTATTCAAATATGTATAAAGCAGTCTTACTCGTACTAGACGAGTTTACATTATTCTCAATTTCCACCAGATCTTTCACCCCTCTAGCTACTCGCTTGCAAAATTACAGTCGAGACCTTGTGACTACTACTTGGGATATTTATAGACCTTTAGATTATCTTGAGACAGGCACCAGACAGACGAGCAAACTGCTGTCCATTCATCGTTTTAATATCAAAATACAGAATCAACTTCAAATTAATAGTGTTTATTTAGAAGAAGTGATCACTTCCGACAGCTTAAATAGTCCACTCTGTCTTACGAATCAATTCTCGGAATCGCCGACTCATCATGATTCCGTCTACAAATATACACCGGGTAGCTACGCGTCCAATCGAATTAACAATGCCTATTGCCCATTATTAACAAAACCGTACGTATACATAGTTAGGCCGGCAGACTGATACGAAAAACACCAAGGTCAAATCTAAAGGCCTATCTCCTTCGCAAATCGAGAATTGCGTGTTCGGGCCCCCTTCAACATTCCTCCTGTCTGCCTTCCCCGATACCGGCATAAAGCAACTGAAATTATTAGAACAAATGAACGTGCAAAATCAGTGGCGGGCGATTCAGCGTGGCGTGCAGTTCGATCGTGGCGAAGCAAGGCGCGGAGGAAACGTCAGAAAAATCGAATTTCCATGACGGCAGTCGAGGCTGAGGCGGCGTGGCGGCAACACCGCGAGACAGCGCCCGCGCGCGCAAAGCACGCCTCGCCACGCCGACGCAGGCAACTCACCTGCCCAAAACGACCAGTGCTCAAAATTTTAATAATCCCAAATGGTACATGGTGGTAATTAAGGGATTATGGGTTTGGCGTCCCGAGCTTGGGTCACTTTGTCGCCCGGCCACATAAATTCGGGCTCGTTTGTTTCTTTATTAGAAGGTGACGTCATTAACGCGGTTTTTGTATGTGATTACGATTACGAGTTGAGTCGATAAGCCCACAAAGTGCCCTACGGTTGCATTGTCTCATAATAGCGTATATCATAAGTTGGATGCATAAGTTATCGTGTATTCGGCAAATTACGGCCTTGATTTTTTATTGATTAATAAACTATTGCATTGTTGTCTATGCCTTTTATCGGTCTGGTATTGCAGATGCCCTTTCAACATGAATTCAACCTTGTTTGCGAACTGTTGGCGGTTATTTTCAATGTAAAGTTGTGCTTTTAAAGTTATACAAGAAGTGAATAGGCAGGGAAACTTGTGCAAGTTGTGTATGTTATATCTGTTTGTAATTATGGTGTTGGTTGTAAGTTATCAAGTTTGGAGTGTTATCAAGGGCCTAACAAGTACGGTACGGCCTAATTTTACACATATTGCTGCCTAAGTAAGTATAACTTAGTAAAAATTAGAGCGAATTCGATCCAACAAGAACAAGACCCGAAGTTAAACAGCCAAGTGTAAGATGATCTTAGAATATACTCTATTCTTGTTTGATCGAATGATTAATTACCCCCATAAATATATGTTCCTAGTTTGTTAATATTCTAGAGTTTCCCAGTTTTGTGGATGTTTTTGTATATCAGTACAGGTAATTATTAATCATTTATCGGATAATTATTTTCATATATTCATCATCATCATAATCATCATCGGTAAATACGACCCACTGCTGGGCACATGTCCCCTCTCATTGATGTGGTGGAATTGGTAGCAGGCCCCTCGCTGGCGCTATGCGTTTTTATACATACGCATTAATTAACTAATATACACGGTAAATATACGTATCTGAACTACTGTAAACCAAATTATATAAAATAACATAGCATATAACATACCATTTAACCAACTACGAAGACAAGTTTGAAAACAGAGGAAACTTTTAGTATCACTTCGTTAACTACCTGCCTTCAAGCTCACCGGTTATTAAAGGCAAAACTTTTAGCAGTTTTCGGAAAAAAACATAGTTCACAGTACGTATGTATGAGCTTAACGTAACAAATGAAATATTGACAACCCATACACATACAAACATTCAGAAACTAAGTAGCTAGGACCCCACACTAGGCAAGACAAATAAAGAACAGTCCACGCTAAGAATGAAAAAACAACAAAGCATAAAAAATATTACAATCTACTAATTAATGTATTATTCTAAGGTATTTCCAATGATGGGTCATACACAGAAAAAAACTTCGTTTCGTTTGTCCTGATGACTTTATCAAGGTTCATCATCATCATCATCATCAGCCTATATACGTCCCACTGCTGGGCACAGGCCTCCTCTCATGTATGAGAGGGAAAAGGTTAAGGGGTACAAAAGCCTTATTTTCGGTTCGATCCTTAATCCACGTAAACAGTGTCTCGTGTTATACATAAATATTTATATGCATGCACACTATTTAATATTGACTACAGGAAAGACAAATTTTGTTTTAAACTCTGTGTATATATAAATAAATAAATAAATAAATATTAGGGGACAATCCTACACAAATCGACCTAGTCCCAAACTAAGCAAAGCTTGTACTATGGGTACTAGACGACGATAAACATACTTATATAGATAAATAAATACTTGAATACATAGAAAAATTCCATGACTCAGGAACAAATATTCGTGTATATGACTCTATTGACCCTGTTTCTAAGTTCCCCTACATACGTACAAGAAAAATGAACTGTATTTTTTTGATGGAAAACGTTTAAAAAGTATATACCACTTTGCTTGTCAATAAAGAGACAACGTTTTAAAAATAATATTGTACAGGCGTGACCGGCAAACTTTCTTCCCATAAGCAAAAGCCCCGAACATGTAAGCTGTCAAAAATACAATAAACAATATGAGACGTATATATCTTCAGAAGATAAAGCGTCCTGACGTTTGTATTAACGGATTACATATATATTATGTTCCTCATGTCTGATATCCAGACTTTTACTTTTCCCTCATTTATTCTAATTAACATTACAAAGAATGTTCAGTTAAGATTGTTTTATGTCGTCCGACCGTCGTGTCTGAGTCACATGTACTTAATATCTATTAAAAACGGGAACCCTTACTACTTTAGAAACGGGTTACTTTGATGTTTTAGAATAAGTATGGCATATAACTTATTTTAAATAACTACAACTTGGAATAGTTAAAAACCCCCCGACATTTTCATCTCAAAGTCCAATAACTCGGCTGAACAGGTTTTCATGAAACATGACTAAGAACTCTCAGGATAAAATTATCTATGACACAAAAAAACCCACATTCAAATCGATTTGGGAGCTACGATACCATAGATAGATAGACAGACAGAGATACAAAGATACACAGACTCATTAAACTTATAACACCCCTCTCTTTGCGTCGGGGGTTAAAAAAAAGTTATTACCGACTTTACAACAGTAATCCACGAAGCCACATTAATGAACATTTCAACGTTTCTCAAGAATCCCATTATCAGACCCTGACCTGAACCATGGGACCACCTGGGAAGATTACCCTTTTAATAAAAAAATATTAAGTATTATTAGTAATAGTAATCGTAAACATACAAAATAAAAGATTCCAATGAATTTAGAACCTCCTTTTTTGACGGCTGTTAAAAAGAAGTACTTTTTGAAATAAGGTTAATGGAATCAAGTAGGTAGGTACACAGCAAGATAGTTGATTCATATTTACACGGAAACGGGTCACGCGAATAAAATAAATATAATTAGGAAAAAACCGGCCAAGTGCGAATGGGACTCGCGCACGATGGGTTCCGTACCATTATCTATAGAAACGGCAAAAAAATCTATTGTATAGAAGCTTACTCCAACTCGTACTTGGCCAGTTTTTTAGGATTTGTTGTTATAGCGGCAACAGAAATACATCGTTTGTGAAAATGTCAACTGTCTAACTATCACGGTTGATGAGATATAGCCTGGTGATAGACGGACAGACAGACAGACAGACAGCGGAACCTTAGCAATACCGTTTTCACCCTTTGGGTACGGAACCCTAAAAATGGTCGATCAAACACACTCCAATCAAAGTTAAATTAATGATGAAATAGTGTTTGCCACATGTTTGTGTTTGCTTGTGACGACTGCATGGAATATCCATAATTATGTCAAAATATTTAGTAACGTTCCAATGTTTAATAGCTACTTCAATAGCTATTGCTATTAAGTATTTATTTAGGTACGCAATAATACATTTAAAATGATTTTTTTTCATACATTTTCATAATATTTTTATATTCATGTACGTAAATTTTATATCATTAACCTTGGAGATAATTTTGTGAATGTCGAAGTGATAACTGTCCTGAGCATACCGTATGAAAGTTAAAATCTGGGTCAGTGGACGCACGCGATGGTTAACTTCCACTGTGCTTATAGGTATCTGCCATTAATTTACATATTACTAATGTAATTAATAAGGGACTTATACACTTTGAAATGATACATTTACATATATTTACAGTCAGCCAGTAATATATCAAATACATACCTAAAGAAGTACACTAGTGCCTGTGTATTTATAGATAATACATATGTGGAAAAAGTCTAATGCCAATAGTCTAGCTTTCCCTCTGGGTTGAAAGGTCAGATGGCAGTTGCATTCGTAAAACTAGTGCCTAAGCTAAATCTTGGGATTAGATGCCAAAGCGGACCCCGGGCTCCTTTAACAGCTAGGAGGATTGATTTTGACATATGTCGGAAAAAAACTTGATTTTATTTTTGTTCCAAGTTTGAGCTTTTTCAAAAATTTTAAAGTATTATTATGGTCTTCAAAAAATATTTATTTTAGTGGTCGTAATATGTTATAAGTGGCTGAAATATAAACACTTTAATTTTAAAAAAATGATGCACCCAAGCGCTTAGAATTGGTTATACAAAACACGGCTGGAGCCGCGTTTATAAATAAAGCATACTATAATTTTATTTTAAAACTGTTTGACCCCCGACAAGTTTCTAATTGACCCTACCCACGTATTCAGCTACACCATCTCAGGGTCAAATCAGCGGCTTGTGGGCTATACCTACCATACCTACTAAATAGTTTGCCTGAAGTCATTAGACTTGAAAAAATAAGAGCAAATTCAAAAGACTATTAAAAACACATTACCTGGGTGTACTTATATAACTCTTGAAGGTTTAGTATGTACTCGTATAACTGAGTTATGGACAGTATATTACACTGATTTTATATTAATATATGTCTAACCTAGAGACTGCCGTTCCCACAGTCAAACTGTTAGTACAGTTTTGTGGGGCTATGTTTTAATCTTTTGTATCAAAAAAAAATTGTACTTATTAAATAAATAAATAATAATAATACGAGTAATACAATGATTAATTCAAGTAATTTTGCCCAACCGTATATTAACTTCTAAACTTCAAATTCATTGAAATATCGTATATAACCCTTTGACTTTTAGACAAGTCTACTATAATATTATAGTACATTACTGCAGAGGATGTGAAGTAAGGGGTTGCTGGACGAGCTTGGGGTAGACGGCCGAGTCGTAGACGAGTCTAGCAATCCCTGTTCCGGCCGAGGATTGTATAGTGCTTTTCTCAAACGATGTGAGGAAATATTACAATTAAAATAAATACAAGGTAATCAATTAAATAATAGTTTGCTGAAATTACAATCGGAACGAAACTTCAGAAAACAATTGTTTAATTTGCCGCCTTTTTTGTTTTTTAAACATGCCATTTGGCCAAGGCGTTTGAGCACCATGGTTTACCGCACATAAGTATAGTACCATAGATTTGCTTTTTTTTATGTCGCAAGTATGCTTACAGAGTCTAGTGGTGGTTGGCAGTATGTCATTTTTCCTTTGTCAGTTTAATATTAAGTAGTAAGCAAATTTAAAAAGTTAGAGTAGCGGACAATAACGTTTTTAGTTAGGGCATTTATACATTACTTCTTGGCGTAAGGCCAAGAAGTCATGTAGGGAGCCCTTAAACAAGAAACTTCTTGTCTCCATTTCGTGATATTAACGCATACATTTCAGAGCATGTTTGAGAAAATATATTTTACGTCACACCTGGCCATAATGCGAGTTTTACTGCACGCTGCGCGTACGGGAAAACTCGCATTGTGGCCAGGTGAAGACGTAAAATTTGGTACTCAACACGGGCGGTAATTCGTAAAGCCCCAGAGTGCATATTTATGGCCCTCACCTTCGGTTCGGGCCACAAACACCTGCGTTCGGGGGCATTCGCGAATTCACCGCCCTAGTTACGTAATGTACTATTGACGACCGGTTAGCCTATTGGGTAATGACGCCGCCTACGAAGCTGAAGGTCCTGGGTCCGAATCTCAGTAAGGGCAAATATTTGTGTGAAGAGCATGAGTATTTGTTTCTGATTCTTGGATGGTTTATATGTTATACCTATCTGTCCAAGTATTTATATCTATAAGGTGTATATATATATATATATATATATATATACCTGTCGTCATCGAGTACAAGCCATAATACAAGCCTTACTGAGTTTACTGTAGAGCTACTTCAGTAAGATTGTCCCTTAATGTTTCTTTTATTCCACCATGAGCTATAAAATGGTTTAATTTTTTGAATTATTAATATTTTATTCTTAGGGAACCACAAAATTTTGGTAGTAGATAAGTGCTTTAAAGCCAGAATATCAGAATTACACTCATTATGCTGGTTGTGATCATCAGATATGTGTACATCGGTGTTATGACTGGTCAGCGAATGCACAATGTCCGTAACATATTGCATCGCTGGCGTTCTATTACCTTCGCTAGTTTGCGGCCAGAAATTCATTACACGCCACTACACGTATACAAAGCATTCGGCGTAGTCCAACCAATCATAGCCAGAGTTGGCAATCCTACTATCGATCATAAACCATTAGGTGTCGCAGTGTTGATTGCTGGGTGCAATGTGCTTATTAAAATCCCATTACGACAATTCGATTCTGAACGTGTTTTTAACTAATTGAAATCATATTGTTCACGTACGACTTTGTTATACGCTCTTTTTTGCGTAGGCGATAAACTAGAGCGTTAAAATGTGAGGCGCTGTGATTGGGAAGGGATTGTGTTAAATTAAAAATTTTAGTTGGACGATAGTGGCTTATAGTCTATTTTTTTATTCCGTAGACTAAAATGACAACCACAAATGTCAAACGTAGAAATAATGTGACCAGCTATATACAAACAGTGTTGATCTTTGATATCGGTTTGTGAATAACCGATAAAATCGTGAATTAATTTTAGATTCAAAATAAACAATAAATAAAATCTACTCACAAAATGATACTAAATAAACAATAAATAAAATTTACTCACTACTAATGTACTCAAACATTTAAAATGACATTGACGTATCGCCGACCTGACGCGACGCCATTTTGGTTTACGTATTTGGTTACATATTATATTCGTTATTTTACTCGTATAGTGATCGGATGTTTTCAGTGCGTGTTCTCTCGTTTTTAGCACGTCACGGATTATCCATTCATTGTGTTACAGACGCTTCATCAACAAATATAAGTCTCCCAATCGTTTATTTTCGCTTAGTACCGGTTGTAGCACATCACTATTTATAAGATGTAAAAAACTAGCAATACATGAAATGTCATTTTAGACTACGGAATAAAAAAATAGACTATAGGTGATAATCTAGTATTATGGCGGCGGCTAAGTAATTGGTAAAAGGGGTTGATCACAGTTGATCTTTCAGAGACATTGTTGATATGAAATATGTATGTTACGGGGAAATCGCTGTTACGACTTACATTACACAGGTTGTACTCCAGACAATGGTTTCAATCAGTTCTAATGGACGGATGTATGAATGAAATGGCTTTCTCCTGGCCGCTTGGAGATGGTGAGCTTAGTCTGTAGGTAATAAATTACGCTCATCAATAAAAATATGTGATGATTAAAGTATTGAATTTATTTATTCAATCATGTAATATATAAAAAGATCTCTTTTTTTCTATTACTGTCCGAGAGGAGGCCTGTGCCTAGCAGTGGGCATATTAGCTGTTTTATTATTACAAATTATATACCTATTTTTCGTACTAGTGTTTAGTGTTAGTCCAACGAAATACTCATAAATTGCATCACCTAATACACTCGTCTTAAGGTGCGTACCTACTTAACACCAAAGTTTACTTTTTAGGGTTCCGTATCCAAAGGGTATAAACGGGACTACTAAGACTTCGCTGTCTGCCCTTCTATCCGTCCGTCTGTCCGTCCGTCTGTCCGTCCGTCTGTCTGTCACCAGGCTGTATCTCAAGAACCGCGATAGCTAGACAGTTGAAATTTTCACAGATGATGTATTTTTGTTGCCGCTATAACAACAAATACTAATAACAAAATAAAATTAATATTTATGGGGGGCTCCCATACAACAAACGCGTTTTTTTTGCCGTTTTTATAGATAATGGTACGGAACCCTCCGTGCGCGAGTCTGACTCGCACTTGGCTGGTTTTTTTAGCTCTTAATCAGACAACAAACCGATAAACAGTATTTTCTCACGATAAAATAATACAGTTTAATATACTTCAATACCAATATTTCCAATTACAGCATTGGAAAAGAGATTTTAAACCACCATGTGGCTTTACACCGCTCGCAACGAGTTCTTTGAAATCCGGCTGTAATACCACCGTACAGAACCAAACGGTCTTACCTCACTAGGAATTTCATACAAGTTACGTCTACCTGGTTCAAGCGGGTAGGATCGTATAGAGACCCACGTTCGCTTATTGCACCCTTCACTTGCAAATCGGTTTCGTAAAACTAGTCGAGGCTGCGTCATAGGTACTTTATATTTGTGGTCACGGCTTTGTGTTTTCCTATTCAGGTAAGTAATGATAAGTATTTTTTTTTATGTAACGTAACATTTAATATACATCAACGTTTGATGTAATGCGCTTTTGAGCGGAAACTACTGACCTTTACGATTATTATAAAACAAACCTAACCTAAACTTCATGTTAGGCCAGACAAAATATATAGACACAAAAGATCTACAGTCATTGAATGTTTTTCACTCTACTATCTAACGTAACATTCAATAAACCACTTTATCGAAAACAGTTTTTACTTTTATTTGTAACCACAATCGAGATTTACAATATTACAACAATTCATTTGCATGCCATAGTCAAAAAGTATTTACCCGTCCTCTCCGCCAATCCTACATACAACATACAATGCAATCTCATTCATTATTTATTTATTTGTGTTCTTATCCATCCCTATATACATACACCCTGTCAAGACATTTCAGAACGCATTTTTAACTTAACTGTCGAGGGGAACACACATTAATCTTCTCAATCAATCATAAGGCACGCTCTCTAGCGTAAGCGCGTGGTAAACTGTATTTAAGTTCTGTCCACTACGTTCGATGTACATACTGTACCATGGGGATGAAATTTATTTTGAATTGGCCTTTTTAGATTTAACTTAGCTTTAATTTAATTTAGTTAATGTTAGTCAACTTGTATAAACTTTAGAAAATAAAAATCAACTGTCAGTTACAAAATTGACGCTCTATAACCAATTGAAAAGCAAGTGACCATATTTAGCGATCCGGTGGGCGGGGCACATAGCACGTAGAACCAATGGCCGTTGGGGCGGAAAGGTTCTCGGGTAGCGACCACGTACCGGAAGGCGCGGCGTGGGTAGGCCCCCGCCAAGGTGGACTGATGACCTGGTAAAGGTTGCGGGAGTCCGCTGGATGCGGGTGGCGCAGGACCAGTCACTTTGGCACTCTTTGGGGGAGGCCTATGTCTATCAGTGGACGTCTTTCAGCTGATATGATGATGATGATGATGATGACCATATTTAGTTCGTTAATACTTAGTGAAGTGTATTACTCGCTTTATCCCATAGCATTGTTATCGCTCTGTAGCGAAACTCCTCCAAAGGTGATAATTATGCGTATGTTTGAAGATTTTATTCAGAAGAGTCAAAAGTCATACAAACAAAAAAAAAAATTCGTAGTTTTACTTATTATATTTAATCTAGCGGCACTTTGAAGGTCAAGCTTAAATATTCAAAGTCAAACTCATGTCAGCTTAGGATAGATGTAACGAAATAGGAATAAGGACCTTGGTCAAACTTAAAATTTAAACAGACCATTATTCTCGTTCGCTTGGATTGAGCTGACTCTTCTAACGAGTCATAAAATCGTTATATTGATGACAGCTATAATGAAAATGAAATATGTGAAAATTACTTCAAATACTACATTATCCTGTTATTCCTATTCAACCGATAATAATCTGCATTCGGCTAACGAAATCCCACCCCAAATATTACTGCAACTTTGATGTACCAAAATACTAGGCATTGGAAATTTGAATTGAAAATGAAAATTGAATAGTACCGTCAAACCGTCCAATTTTGCCCATAATGGTATTTTTGCCCACTGAGTAAAATATAATTCAATATTTGAATTTGGTATATATGTATTTTCCTACTTAAATTAGTTCTCGAAATGACCACCATTTTTTCAATACAATAGGCAAGACGACTCATGTTCAAATTGATAATGTAGTGATGCTAAATGGATAGTAAACCATCAAATTATCATAATAAAGTAGACATTATAAAATTTAATTAAAATCGTAAAAAGATATGAACCTTGAAAGTTAAGAAAAAATATGCATTTTTTTTTATTGTCCAAGAGTCAATTTAAAGTTACCAATACAATCCTTACGCTTTTATAGAAACAACATTGTACGACAACTATGTACTTAAACGCAATATTTCGCGACCGAAACAACAATTTACCTGATTTTCCATACAACGATACTTTGTACTAACAATACTGTGACGTCACAATTAGCTGTCTATTAGTATGGAGCGTTTTTCGCTACCGTCAGCGAGGTAAATCTTTGTCTCATTTTTTTGGGTATTTATGTTCTTTAATTGTAGTTACTCCCATACAAACATTTGTTCCTCTCCAAAAACTGGTTCGAATGACATCATAAAAAAATCTTAGTCGTCATCCCAATTCAACACGTCAAGGTGCATTAAATAAATTAAAGAATATGAACATAATGCATTTTATCAATCTAAGACATCATGTTTTATGTTAAAATGTACTGCTTAAAGCTACGGTAGCCCAGTGGTTCAGGCATGCGGCTGTCATACGGCGGTCGTGGGTTCGAATCCCGGCTCGTACCAATGAGTTTTTCGGAACTTATGTACGGAATATGATTTCATATTTACCGTTAGCTTTTCGGCGAAGGAAAAACATCGTGAGGAAACCTGCATACATCTGCGAAGAAATTCAAAGGTGTATGTGAAGTCCCCAATCCGCACTGGGCCAGCGTGGGGCCTACTGCCCGTTCCCTCTCATACATGAGAGGAGGCCTGTGCCCAACAGTGGGACGTATATAGGCTGATGATGTGATGATGATGTACTGCTTAAGACCTAGTGTACCTAAGTTTCTTTTTTCCAAACAACCGGGTTCAATTCCCGAGCTGAGTACTGGTTTTTTTCTGAATGTAAGAATGCAGTTTTTCTTCTTATGGTTCCTAGGAACATATCTTCGTATGTCGTATAGTTTCAGACGTGTTTAATACAGTTTTCCACACAAGAGCACAAAACATGAGTTTTTCCCACTGATGATACTTTTGAGGCGACAAAAGGCTCCTCTGAAACGCCTAAATAATGATTAGGCAATCTAATTAAAAACTGTCCTGTAATTTAGTTTGAATATCAATTATGGTTCTTTTACCAATGATCGTCATAAATTGATTACCTGAGTGATATAATTACGATCCACTTTGATACGGTACCAAAAGGGAACCATTATTAGAATATTGTATGTAGCGATAGCCATTAGTACAGTTATTAAAAATAACAATGCTCTTCAGGAAGGGCTGTGTTGAGAGAAATAGACCTCCATTTGTCTCTCGATATCGACACAGCAAGTCATGACATCAATAAAGGATCGGCAACGAAATGCTTCTAAGGAGTTGCAGGCGTCTATAGGCTAGGGTGTTCGCTTACCAACAACCAGGCTGTGACCTTGTTTGCCACCGTCATGGAATAATAATAACTACAACTTAGAAATGTTGAAAAACCCCCGACATTTTCATTTCAAAGTCCAATATCTCAAAAACGATTGAACAAATTGTGATGAAACATTCTTAGCCACACTCGTGATAAAATTATCTATAACACAAAAAACCGCATTCAAATCGGTCCATCCGCTTGGGAGCTACGATACCACAGACAGATCCACAGATACACAGGCAGACACGTTAAACTTATAACACCCCTCTTTTTTCGTCGGGGGTTAAAAATGGTTTAGTTAATTATTTAAATTATTCAGTAAGATAAATAGTTATTCAATATATATGAGTAGGAATATAAAATAATACTTATCGTGGAATTTCATTCCTGTGAGCTTGTGAATTGACTAAACGTCACTGCATATCAACGAAAATTAAGGATTACACAGTGTATAGGTAAAACTATACAATGATTGTGAACCATTGATCTAATTATCACGAAGACATGATTGAACTATTCCCAACAGAGAATAGCGTATTCATTTTCAATTCCATATTTCTTAGCGAAATGTTTCGTTGACAATAGCCAGAGGCCATAAAAATCATCGTTAATAATCGGCATTTCTAACCTTACGGCACAATCAATCAGCGCTTTGTGGGACATAAAACATTCTTTATGCGCTTCAATACTTGTCAATCGAATGTAAACCGTATTGTTAATATTTAGGAACCATTTTTCAAGTTTTTTTGTATTTGTAAACCATTGTATTTTCTGGTACCATCGCCAACACAGTAATGAGCATCTGCGCACTTTATGTGCAGTGTAATAATGTTCAATATAAATACAGGATGGTCAGTTAACTGTGTTGGGGTTTCTACGTCTAGAAAATGTTCATTATAATAATTCCTGTTATTAATAACTACGCCTACGCCGTAGTCACTTTCCACTACGCGGGATCGGCTACGAGCGTAGCGCGTAGCGATTCTAGGCAGGGAAAGTGTTAAACTTATCACAAAAATATTTGTCGTTACCGGGATTTGAACCAAGGACCGTCAGTTTCCTAGCGGTATCACTAAAAAAGTAGTATAATAGCTACATCCAATAGTGATTAACAAACGATGCATGATTATTATATTAGTGCTTCTCGACCTTACAGTAAGGGAATTTGATGCTATGTAGCACGAGTGTGTGTTTGTCAGAAAGAGAAATTTGTAACCAAGTGCTACGGCTGCGTAGACGTGCTACGCATGTGCTACGCTTTGTTGTAACCTCTTCTATCATAACATAATGACGGACAAAAGTACATATCGCAAAATACAAATGACGACTAATAAAACAAAAGCCTGAAGCAACGTTCTTTTATTTATCTTTGTTATGTTCTAGCTGTCCGCGTGGCTTCTCCCATTTATTGCAAAGAACGCAGGCACACCAGGGGGATAAAGTTTTGCCGACTCGTAGGAGTGCTACAAAACGCTACGTATAGCGCTACGGGTGTAGCAAGGCAGTGAAATGGTTAAATGTCCACCAACTCTTATGTTTAACTTGATTTCATCATATTCCTCGTAAAAGTCCCGTAGTTGTAACGTGACATCGTAGCACTTTCGTTGCGGCATGGTTGTGCTTGTGTTAAAAGAGTTGGTGTTACATTAACATTCAAAAATGGTAATGGGTTAATTAACGTTATCAACGCTAATTGAGCATTACGATTGAAATAATTTATACCAATTCCATTAACAACACTACGTTGCACTGAAAATGCTACAAAATGTACGATGTCTGGTGATAAGTATATAAACATACATACATACATACATACATACAATCACGCCTTTATCCCTAAAAGGGGTAGGCAGAGCACATGAAACTTATGTTCCAGTACCACTTTTAGCATATGTGGGTATAAAAGATCGACAAAATGTGATATCGCAGTGACAGGTTGCTAGCCCATCGCCCGCAACACACTTCAACCCTGTTCCCTTAGTCGGCTCTTACGACACCCACAGGAAGAAAGGGGGAGGTGCTATTCTAGCCCGACACCACACGGGAACACACCCACACGGGGAGTATATAAACGTTTTGATATTATAGCTTAAACGACATGTGCCAAATTCGGAGGCAAATTCAACCTTCTAGAACCACGCGACTCGTTCAATAACAATAAAATCGTAACCCAATAACGAATATCACTTCAACTGTATCGGCGCATACCCCAATGAATGAGGATTATTTGCTTTTTGGTGAGCTGTTCCTATTCTTGAACTTACCTATAGATTTTCGCAATTTATGTTATTGAACGAGGGAGCGAAGCGTTTCAGTTTGGGCCAAGATTCTTACGTATGTCTGTTTGTCCAACTGTTCCCATCTTCAGGTTTCTCAACCAATTCTTGTGACAGTTTGTGAGCAGGTTATTTTTTTTTTATTCAGGTTCTAGAGTTGTGTAGCTCACAGAGGTCTGGTTTATCAGATTATTTGATATTGTGAAGAGGTGAATCTTAATCTATATAGAAAATTCGTGCAAGATAGAGTTATTTAAATTGCCATTTATCTTGCTTATCGCATTCACTGCCAAGAATCGCTACGCGCTATGCTCATAGCCGATCCCGTGGCTTTCCTTGTATGTAGCGAAGAGCGACTACAGCGTAGGCGCCCGCTAGGCGGGGCAGTGAAAGTGTTACACAGAAACTAAACACCACAGTTGAAAGTTGAAAAATTCAAACCTTTTTTTACTCTTACGCTCGTCGCTCGTTCTTAAGTAATTTTATGTTGACTTCTTACTTTTCAGTTATTTTCATCAAAGTTTTTGATGTCTTGCTGTTAGGATCTGGGGCCATAATTTCAATTGTCTCAAATTCCCTTGACAACGCTGATCATTCATGCCACATGATTAGAGCATCGCAATTATTTAGCTGCATGACAGAGACAAATGATTTTATAGGGCAAAATATTTGATACCAAAGCACTATACTCTTGTTTATCTGTCAAAATCGGAATGGTAGAGGCATCAGAGTGAGCATACGTTCCTTCAGTCAAGTATTGGTGGAATACTCGGAGCACCCCATTGACTGGTCTAACCGGTCGGAATTTGTTTTTGCTGCCCCGACTTAAGTTCAAAGAACGCTAAGATCGTCCGATAGCCGGGCACGCGAGTGGGGTAACGTGTTACGCGGCTTTCGTAACGCGAGCGAAGCGGTCAAGAAACAAATGACGACGCTAAAGACAGATTTAGAGTTAGTAATGGTGTTCTTGTGTCATTTTTTTTTGTTTTTATTTTTGACTGAATTTTGTAAAAGTGGGTAGGTTGGCAGAGCTCGTGATTCTGCGCAATAAAAATGCAATAGCCTGATATACATGCACTCTAAAATGTTGTACTAATATTACACTGAGCTATAAAAATTCGTGCAAGTGAATCATAGTTACTAAATATGCCGCGAGCAGAAGCTAGTTTATAATAATACTAAGTATGATGGTAAAATACAGATTAAAACTAACTAATTATTATTAATTAAACCCCAAGAATGAACGCTGGGGTACTACATAAAACCTACAGAAATTAATATCGTACAGTCCGCGAGCAGTCAGCCCTAACCCATTCAGCGGTAATCACGACATCCGTCAGTGTACTACGGCCGATTTTCGCCACATATGGAGATTAAGCTGCTACGGACGAGGGCGTAGTGCTGTGAGCGTTGTTTAATACTTTCGCTCCCAAGAACCCGCCTAGCGGGTGCCTACGCCGTAGGTGCTTTCTGCTACATCGGGGAAAACCACGAGTGTGTATACAAGCGAAGCCCGTAACGATTTTTGGCATCGAATGGGTTAAAACCAGCGAGCGAAAAAACCGAAGAAGACTAAGTACTGGCACAAAATGGCCCCACAGATGGGTGCCATTGTCATTGTCAGGGCGGGTGTCAAACGATGCCAGGCAGCCGTTTAGTTCGAACCTGCGCATTTTGCAGTTTATATAGTTTGTAACGAGCTCTCATTCTATGGCTTTTTCGTTCCCTGGTTAAAACAATCATGTACTTGTGTCACATTAGTTAATTGTGGCTTGTTCACACTCTGATTATTGTGACTCCATACGCAACCTAATAGGAAAGGAAGTGACATAACGATACTAATGATAATAAATACTAGTTCTTTATTGCACCGCGTCATGACCGAACAATCTAACAAAAAAATTGATAAATAATGGCATCAACACGCGGTGGTATCGTTTTTAAAGTTTTATCTTCCAGTCAACCTTTGGGTGGCAGGAAAAATTTAATTTTAAACATGTAATTCAGGAGTACGTCAAGAAGAGCGTAGTAACACATCAATCTTTCAAATGTAACTAAACAGCACACTTCCTCCTGAGACCCAGGGTACGCGTAAGTGCTTTTTAATTTGGAACTTTATGAGTTTTATGACATTCAACAAAAGTTTAAAGTCAATTTTGAAATTTTTACAACATTTTTTACGCGGCCTCTTAGGAGGATAAATACATACCTACCTAAATAAATGATTAAATATGCAAACATTAATAGAAACAAAATACATATAAGGTAAGCGTGCGAGTGCTTGACGTTGTACTAATATATAGCATGGGCAAATTCGAATGAAGAAAAATCCTTTTAGTTCGAATCTAACGATATTGCTTTGACATAGAGTGCCCATGCCATATACTAGAACAGTGCCGAGCACTCGGACGTTTACCTTATACATAGAATACACGGTGTCCCCGGGAATTTCCGTTAACTTCGGCATATTGCAGAATACATTCACAGAAACAAATTAGCATAATAATTTCGTGAAATTTTTTTTTTTTCTTTTTTTGTATAAAATAATTTAATGTAGCATTAACAGTTATTGTCTTATTGTGCAAGGGTTCAAGACCAGAAGGTCCAAGAAGACAAATTAAGTAAAAAAAAATGTACCTCCGACGCAGTTTTTGCCTAATATCGAACGAACTCACTTGGTATACCTTCTTGTAGTGTATAGGAACCTTACAACATTTAAAAAACTGTGATGACACCACAGTTAAGAGCCTTTACACTGGTTAAATCTGCAAATCTGATTAAATTAAAATATTCAATAATTATCTTGATAACAGTAAGAGTTAAGATACTACTTTCTTGGAGAAATTAACTTTATTTGATCTAACCTATGCCCCCTTGCAATAAACGGAAATTGCCAAAAACACCTTATGTACATACATATAGAACCATAATAATAATTAATTAATTAATTTGATTTCGAATACGGCAACTTAACGGGGACGACCGAAGAAGTAAAAAAATAAGTAAGTAATTCACAGTTCACCGATTAATCTCTGCTCTTTACCCGTTAACCTTACTTAACCGCAAAAAACAAACACAATAGCAATTCGTAATATATTATGCAAATTAGCTCACAGTGAACTTAGCCATGCACCCGCCAACTTTAATGGAATACACAATAAAAGTTTCGTCTAGGGGCTCGCCCTCGATTTAAATTAATGACAGTTTAGTTAGACGCGTGGAACTTTGAGAGGGTTAGATGGGGTTAAAGTGATTGTGGAGTAAGTGTTTACTGTTTCAGCAATGATAAGTAACATTAAGAGTATGTTGTAAAAACAAATACCTATAACAATCAAAACTAATAAATTTTGTGTGGATTTTCCGTACGTTTGACCCGTCTTTTGTGCTCTTGAGTGTTCTTATTTTATTTTATGTATATTGTTTAACCATTTAATGCAGTATTTTAGGCTGAATTGACATTTTACAATCCGAAATACCTACACAAATGACGGATATGTAAGTCGCTAACGGAAAAATTCTAATAATTGGCATGGAAGTTTAAGCGTTTTTTTGTAATCAATGTCCAGATAGTTTATATAAATGTTATCTATATATACCTACATATGATTCCATGACAAGATAAGTTACAATAAAGGTATTTAGTTACTTAAATAACTTTCACTAATCAATATTAAACTATTGTGTTGTCCCATATATTTATTTACTAGCTTTTGCCCGCGGCTTCGCCCGCGTAGTAAAAGTAATTTTCCAATAATTGTTGAATTGCTACGCCGCCTACTAACCTACTACTACTAACTTCCCCTACTAATAACCCTTCGTCATAACCCGTTATGGTAAATTAATTTTTATTTAGATACTATTATATTAATGCCCGTGTGGTGGTGGGTTAGAATTTCACCACCCTCTTTCTTCCCGTGTGTGTCGTAAAAGTCGATTAAGAGAGCAGGGTTGAAGTGTGTCCTGGGTGATGGGCTAACAACCTAAGCAATATCACTTTTTGTCGATCTTTTATACCCACATTTATGCTAAAAGTGGCGCTGGAACATAAAGTTCATGTGCTCTGCCTGCCCCTTTTGGGAATAAAGGTGTCAATGTATGTATGTATGTACGTATTTCTGTTATTAAATTTACAATCATGATTAATGAGAATCTGTCCTTTGGAATAAAAGCTACTTTATGTTCATGAACATTAATGTTGAAATACCAAAATATCTCCACGAATGTTAAGTCAAATTTGTGGCCTGGACATTGCTATAGGCTTGTTTCCTAAGATTTTTTTTCCATGCTTTTCGAACCAGTATTTAACATAAATACCCAAAAATTTGTTTTAATTTAACGGCGGCCAAAATGCTTAACTTATTAAAAGTAAGCAGATCTTCGTGCAGCACCTTGAATGTACTTATTACGGATGCAGGCACTTTCCCAATGTCTCCTACCCTCCCGTCCCGCCGCGCCGCCCGCACTCGCCTAGGTACCGATTGCTGACGATCGAGATGGCACCAAATACAAACTTTAAAACCTATAACCCTATATAATGCGGGTCTCGTTCCATACCTCAAAAGCACAAATAGAACCCTTATTTATAGGTTCACGTGTGGCTGTCTGTCAGTCCGTCTGTTACAACCGATTTGCTACGAAAAAAACTGGACCGATTGAATTGCAATTTAACACAAATATTTTCATGAATTTTCATGTCCACAACATTACATTTCAAAATCTATGTGATTTTCGTTATTAACGTCCCAAAAAACCGTAATAACAACGCCCATATTGATATTTAGACGCCACGTTGGAATGTAAAATCGTTGTTGTTTTCCTAATCAGCGACCCGATAAACCATAGAAACAATAGATGCCGATGTTGATTTTCAGATTTTGTCACCACATGTCTCCTTTTAGGGGTTGAATTCTCAAAAAACCGGAAAAACTTGTTTACTCATTTATCGTTAGGAATTATACTGTGAATTCTCGAATAAAATTGTCTAACTAATCTTTTTTCTCCATACAAACTTTGGACCTCCGTTTTAACCCCTTTAGGTGTAATTATTTCAAAAATGCTGAAAGCACTTTATTAGTAAATGAATAAGTAATCTGTCCACAAAGTTTTAAGTACGTAGTATCTAAAAATAAGTTTCCCTAATACAAAATTTGGACCCTCATTTAACCCTCTTAGCGGTGGAATTTTATAAAACGCTGAAATTACTTTTTTGGTATCCTAATAAGTTATCTTCCTACAAAGTCTCAAGTCTCTAGTTCAATAAATTATGTTTCCCCTCCACAAACATTGCATCCCTATTTAACCCCCTTAGGGGTAGAATTTTTTAAAACGCTGAAAGTACTTTTTTGTATCTTAATAATAATATTCCTACAAAGTTTGAAGTCTCTAGTACAAAAAAATATGTTTCTCCCATACAAACTTTGCACCCCTACTTAACCCCATTAGGGATAGAATTTCCAAAAACCCCGTCTTATCCCTTGCCTACGTCATAAAATGAAGTTCTGGTTTAAATTTCAAGTTTCTAGTCCCAGTAGCTATGAATAAGAACTTTGCACCCCTATTTTACCCCCTTAGGGGTGGAATTTTATATAACGCTGAAAATACTTTTTTTTGTATGCTAATAAGTAAAATACCTACCAAGTTTCAAGTCTCTAGTTCAATAAATAATGTTTCCCTTATACAAACATTGCACCCCTAAAAAAAACCCCTTAGGGGTAGGATATTCTAAAACGCTGTAAGAACTTTTTTTGTATCTTTATAAGTAATATCCCTACAAAGTTTCAAGTCTCTAGTACAAAAAATCATATTTCTCCCATACAAACTTTGCACCCCTTTTTAACCCCGTTTGGGATAGGATTTCCAAAAGTCCCGTCTTATCCCTTGCCAACGTCATAAAAGGAAGTTCTGGTGTAAATTTCAAGTTTGTAGTCCCAGTAGTTTTGAATACAAACTTTGCACCCCTATTCAATCTCCTTAGGGGTAGAATTTTAAAAAGGCTAAGAATATTTTTATCTGTATCCTAATAAGTAATCTTCCTACAAAGTTTCAAGTCTCTAGTACAAAAAGTAATGTTTCTCCCATACAAACTTTGCACCCCTATTTAACACCCTTAGGGACAGAATTTCCAAAAATCCCGTCTTATCCCTTGCCTATGTCATAAAAGGAAAATCTGGTGTAAATTTCAAGTTTCTAGACATAGTAGTTTTTAATTCAAACTTTGCACCCCTATTTAACACCCTTAGGGGTAGAATTTATAAAACGCCGAAAGTACCTTTTTGGTATCAAAAAGTTATCCTCCTACAAAGTTTTAAGTCTCCAGTTCAATAAATAATGTTCCCCCATACAAACTTTGGACCCCCATTTCACCCTCTTAGGGATAGCATTTCCTAAAATCCTGTTCTATCCCCTGCCTACGTCACAAAAAGAAGTTCTGGTGTAATTGTCAAGTTCCTAGTCCCAGTAGTTTTGAATACAAAATTTGCACCCCTATTTAATCCCCTTAGGGGTGGAATTTTCTAAAACGCTGAAAGAACTTTTTTTGTATCTTAATAAGTAATATCCCTACAAAGTTTCAAGTCTCTAGTACAAAAAATAATGTTTCACCCATACAAACTTTGCACCCCTATTTAACACCCTTAGGGATAGAATTTCCAAAAATCCCGTCTTATCCCTTGTCTTCGTCATAAAAGGAAGGTCTGGTGTAAATTTCAAGTTTGTAGTCCCAGTAGTTTTGAATACAAACTTTGCACCCCTATTTAACCCCCTTAGGGGTGGAATTTTGTAAAACGCTGAAAGTACTTTTTTTGGATCTTAATAAGTAATCTTCGTACAAAGTTTTAAGTGTGTAGCTCAAAAAATAATGCTTCCCCCATACAAACTTTGGACCCCCGTTTTACCCCCTTAGGGGGTGAGTTTTGAAAAATCCTTTCTTAGTGCTCCCCTACACCTTATAAGGAACCTACGTGCCAAATTTTGAATCCGTAGACCCAGCGGTTTGGGCTGTGCGTTGATATGTCAGTCAGTCAGTCAGTCAGTCAGTCAGTCAGTCAGTCAGCTTCTTCTTTTATATATTTAGATTGTAGGTACCTACTACAATAAATAAATAAATAAATATATGGGACAACACATGAAATACATGGGATAAGGTAAAAATATAATATATTTTTTAGATACAGAACATAGTACTTGAGACCTCGACAATTCATTCGTATATTTGTAATGAGTGAGCATTACAAATATACGAAGCAATTATATTTGACTAAAATGTATTGTACAATTGAATTTATTGTATTGCACAATAGGTGGACATTAGATGCGGACGGCGGAGCCCGGGCGGCGCGCTGTAAGGCACAGGCGATGCCCGCTAGCTAAGCGGTGCTCGCCGGCGGTGCATGTACGCGGCGGCGGGCGGCGCGTCGCTCGCGGGCCGTAAGGTAAACAAATATCAACTTTGTCACAGTCGGCGTTAGATGCGGACGGCGCGTTTCGCGCAGGCGGTGCCCGCTAGCTGAGCGGTGGTCGCCGGCGGTGCATATACGCGCCGGCGGGCGGCGCCTCGCTTGCGGGCCCGTAAGGTAAACAAATATCAACTTTGCCATAGTCGGCGTTAGATGCGGACGGCGTGCTACGCACAGGCGATGCGCGCTAGCTGAGCGGTGTTCTCCGGCGGTGCATATACGCGCCGGTAGGCAGCGCCTCGCTTGCGGGCCCGTAAGGTAAACAAATAACTTTGCCATAGTCGGCGTTAGACGCGGACGGCGTGCTACGCACAGGCGATGCGCGCTAGCTGAGCGGTGTTCTCCGGCGGTGCATATACGCGCCGGTAGGCAGCGCCTCGCTTGCGGGCCCGTAAGGTAAACAAATAACTTTGCCATAGTCGGCGTTAGATGCGGACGGCGCGCTACGCACAGGCAATGCCTGCTAGCTGAGCGGTGATCTCCGGCGGTGCATGTACGCGGCGGCGGGTGGTTCGTCGCTCGCGGGCCGTAAGGTAAGGAAACACTAACTTTTTCCAAATCAGCGTTAGATGCCTGACGACCCGTTGAGAAGTACAGGCAGTGCCCGCTAGCTAAGGCCAAGCCTGTTCATAATAGGCAAAACCCTTCACTTAGGTACAGCACTTTACAGAATACGGTACCTACGTAACGTATTATTATATATTATATACTGCGTTTTAATAATGCATCGGTCATGTTAAAATTGTTGAAAAGTGTTAGTAGGTACTATAATTGAAACATGCTACAACCATAGTATTATAAAGAATGAGTCGTGGAATAAACGCTTGTTAAAGCAAATGTGCTGCGGTTGCAAATAGCATGAAACCTGACCTATTAGGACCAGCAAGTGGAAAATAGTTTCCTATTTAAAAACCGTACTTGGCTGGGTGTAGTAAATGGAATTATTAGTAATGGAGGTTGGTTCTCTATTTTATATTGAATAAATATAAAATATAACATGAACACTTCGAGCAACAGCTTACCCATCATGTAACATTAGAGTTAATGCCGTGCTTACAATCATATTTGTGTAAAAATTTATTTACGTTACAATGTCATTTTTATTGTTTCATCATCAAATACACCTACGTACTTAGTACCTATACAATTCAAAGCAAATTTTCTTCTGATCTACGTATATAATCATCATTAATGGCCACCCCTTTACCGACATAGCATCACCGCGTCGATAATTTTGGAAACCTAACCTTGCCCAGAATTCAAAACCCCCTCGCCCTCTTATTAAATTTGTAGTAATTTAATATGCCCATAAGACTTAATGATGTGACTTACATGATTAAGTATGCGCTTGATGCGACTGAAGGATAAATGTCCTACATAATTTCTACAAACGCTTTCTGTCTTTTGTCCAGGCGCGCCAGCACGGCCGCCAGCCCGCCCCGCTCAGCCCCGGGCACAGCCCCCCGCACCCCGCGCCGACCGGCGTCCGCGCATACTCCTGCCAGCACTGGGAGGCCCGGCTCCTCGCGCCGCCGACGCGCCCGCTCTCCGCCGCCGTCTCGGAGCACTCGGCGTGCGATGTCGTCGAGGTATAGCCTGTATGCTCCATGTGTGTTTATGTAATAGTGTTAAGCATGATATTTTTATACACCAAATTTTGACAAGAATCGCATACAAAGGTATGTTTACCTGGATCGACCACATCGAAGCCTTACATATATTTTCAAATTATAATGCCCTTCAGATAGCTAAGGTACGGTGACACCTGTCAGTTAGCTGTCAACCCAGTATGATTTATATCCTAATTGTAAAAGTGGTTCAAAATTGTACTATGTCGGACGTAAAGCATTCGTCCCACTCGCAGTCACAACAAAATGACAGTAAATTGTATGGAAATTTTGCGACACCACGGAGGCGTCGCTACGTAAACGTAGCGTCGAGTTTCGGCGTGTTCGGTCGCAATATCTATTTAGACATTTAGTGTCCACGAATTCATTTGGATATAAGATAACCCTATTCTGGTATCCAAATGGATTATGGACAAAAAAGGGGATCATTAAAAATATTTATACAACTTCAACGCGTGAGATTCTTGTAAAAATTTGGAGAGCAACATGAAGAGACTGTTCCAATTAATATCATATTGCCGTAATGAAGTCTTTATTATTGGAACCGTTTCATGATTGGTACAAATTTAAATTGATTTTCGATTAAATTGGCGTGCATGATTTGAAACAAAGCTATCCCTAATTGCTTGTTTTCAGTCTCTTGTAGTTGACGGCACGGAAGGACCGTCCTCGTACTAGTGCACTAGGTCAGTAGGCAACCGAGGAATTTCGTACATTTACTTTTCGACTTTACGTGACGTTGTATAGAACTAAACAAGCCGAATGCTACAATTTCCTCGCGGGCCTGTTTTATCGCGTGATGAAGACAAAATACAGTAGTTATTCATCACTTTCGGATATCATTTTCGTTTATCGCGTGATTATCACAACTTCTGTTGATGCCGGTATCGCTGACTAAACAGCTCAAAGCATTTCAACACGCCATTATAATCGAGAATCAATAGAATTAGATGTGTATTTAAGGTCCGTTTGAAACTGTCAAACAGTGCCTGTCTATGACCAGTATTAGGTAACGTAAGTTCGTGTTTGTTAAGGTATATTGTAGCTTAAATAATTGTTAGCATGTTTCGGTGTCGTTTTATGTGAGACAATGCAACCGTTTAGATCGATGGAGTAGGTGCGCGCCTTTGTTTTAACCCTTAACACCCGCCATGTTACTTTGTGTTCAAATAGTGTGTTTTGGAAAAGTCCAACAGTATGATCTACGGGGAAGTGTTGATGTGTAAAGTGAAAAAAGCTGGCCGGCCATGAAACAGCGACATCTCGCGCTGACCAGCGTCGGATGGAAGGTGGCCAAGAACCAGAGACTGCGACTTGACGTGCGGAACGAAACATGAGTGGCAGTGAATAAACACCAAAAAACAATTGACTGTTCAAACACTAAACGCCAAATCGCGCTTGCTTCCATTAATTTTTTCTCACTTTAAACATATCGGTATTTTAAGATAACGACCACTATCGTAACTAAATCGTTCAATTAGCTATACAAATAATATAGTTTCGCCTTTCTCGTGCCTATCTTTATCCAATTCTAAGCGATCTAAGTGAGACAAATCGGAATAAATCATTCTGTGATGGAACTATAAGAGTGATATCGACGTTCGAAGTGTAAATAAGTAGATATTTCTTAATCTATTTATATTTAAAGTAAAGTAACTAGAAGATAATAGAATAGATGCGCTAGCTGTAGTGTAATTCAATTTGCTCGAGATTAATCCAATACTTTTCACAATTCAAATAAACTAAGTTAACAAACCAAACAAACCCACGAAGTGAAGTGATCCGTGCGGCTGAAAGCCGTTGGCTTTATTTTCGACTCCCGCGCACCGTAGGCCACAAAACTGGCAGGTATGCAGGCTGCTCTTATGCTAAGAAGTAAATCGCGGGAGAGAAGAAAACAACGGCTCAAGAGAGGAATCAAACATGATCTGCCGAGTAACATTGCCACCAAGTCCATCGCCCCCTTCCCGCGATATCCACCAGCCTCATGGGTATGTACTTATTTTTGATACTGGCATTTATAGCACGGCTGGCATACGCGCGGTTTATGTCGCGCCGTTTCTTGATGTTGCGTGCTTGCCGTGCGGGTAGGGTGGGCTAAATGAGGCATAGTTCACTTTAGTAAGACAGTGTCCCGTTTACCTCACCTCACCTTACCTAAACATTTAGGGTTATTTGTGTAAGAGCGGTAAAAAAGCGTTGAAATATACTACTCGTACTCGTATTATTCTTACACAACTTACCCTTTATATTTAATTGTATTTGGTGTTTAGGTCTGGAGTCTGCGTATTTTGTTGTATTAGGTGTTAGAGGTTAGTTGGTGTTCAGTTTTTTTATGTTTTTTAAAAGGTGTCTATGTTTTATAATTACTCCTAGTAGTGGTGATTTTACGGCGCATTAATTAGTAATATGGGTAAACACCGTGGGCTTGACTAACCCGAAACAATTTATCCACGCATTCCTTAGGTCGTTAGGAGCAAAAAATGTCATGTGAACCCCAGTCAATTCCGGCTTAGTTTTGAAGATATTATAAATGTTCATGTAAACTATTTATTGTGATTAGTTATTGTGCATTTAGCTCTTTTGATTGCGACGTTGCTACCGATGTTGGCCAGTTTCGCGTCGCTATGGACAGATATCAAAGTGCCAGCTACCACTCACTGCTCTGAGATGTATTTGAACCAGCGACCTTCTCGCATACCCGGCCAGGCACTCTTAACCAACTGAACTATCGGAACCGCCGCCCGGTTCAACGAATATTTCTATCAGTTCCCTCTTATTGCGCGCAATCCAGCATGGAGCAATGCATTTTTCAATTATACCCCTTAATCTGAAAGTTATTATTTTCCTTAACAATTAAGTTTTGACATCATCACAAGCACAGTGGGTCTATGGCCATTATTTTATAAAAACTCGTTATATCTTAGAAATTCATATTAAACATACTTCAACAGAGCTTCGCTTGGCTTCGAAGTGCACTTCTCAGTTCGTTAAACTCTATTGAACTTCGGTAGGCAAGGAATCTCTAAATTATTAGTGGATTTTTGTAGTCTACCTTCTTCTAAATTCATTTGTACTTAAACAGGAGGTAATTTTGTCTTCGATCTATGTATTTGATAAACTCATACATCATTCATATAATAATAAATAAATAAATAAATATTTGCGGACAATCTTACACAAATTGACCTAGCCCCAAACTAAGCAAAGCTTGTACTATGGGTGCTAGACGACGATAAACATACTTATATAGAAAAAATACATACTTAAATAGATAGAAAACATCCATGACTCGGGAACAAATATTCATCTCACAAATAAATGCTCTTACCGAGATTCGAACCCAGGACCTCCAGCTTCGTAGGCAGGGTCCAACTAGGCTAAAGCGGTCGTCAAATAAACGTCAAATATGAAACGATTGTCACTTATGACGCTCGAGGATCGATCTGCTAGCTTTTTCTTTCTCTAACAAGCAAAATTAAAACGATTGTAGCTTCGTAATTTTTTGAGATATTTGAATGCGATTTTCGTCATTAGGCGTATTTTTTTTACATTATTTCTTTTGAGGTAACAATATATTTCGAGTCTACACCACTATTGTGAATACATGCAAACAGTTGCAAGTGGAACATATTATGGGTTTTAATAAATGCCCGCGTGCCATTAACACCCCGGATATGTATTATATTGTTCCTTCATATTGTAACGTATCCAATTTTCGTCGATCCCACTCCCCAATATTGCATGTTCTATGACGAGTTCGTCTCTGCCGCTAGGGACGTCCTTTCGTCAAATATTTATTCGCTAGCGCTGGATTTAGTACTGAGTCCGCCAAGTCCATTATTCCCACAATCCTAGTCTTATTTTAATCAAAGTAGTGACTGCAATGCAAAGAATATTATTAACTTAATACTTCAATCAAATTTTAGTTATGCATTGATAACCGTCGCCAACTATGCAAGATAGTAGGAATAATATCAGGACAAAACACATAATAACACTACTACTTGCTTTGTAGTAGTGTTGTGTTCCTGGAGGTGAGCAAGGTCGCTAGAACCGCGTCGAGGATGCGTTGTGTTGAGAGCGAGGGAATTTATTTCTTCAGCTGTCAACACGGCGAATCCTCAAACATATCAAGAGTCGGCAACGCCCATGTTACTCCTGTGGAGCTGCATGCGTCTATAGGCTGCGGTGCCCGCTTACTATCAGGCGGGCCGTACGCTTGTTTGCCACCGTCGATGTATAAAAAAAACACCTTGAACCGACACCTCTACAACATAGGTATCACAGACAGCCCCATGTGCAAAGCGTGCATGGAATGAAAGGCGGAAGAAACGACGAAACATATTCTACTGGACTGCAAGTAGGTAGAAGTATACAGAACAACTGAATTCAAAAGATTTATCAAAAAACCCAACTGCTTCTTTAAAATTTTATAGCCTATGTCACTCCCACGATTAAGAGCGTGCCAAAGAATATGCCACATACATACATACATACATACATACGCTCGAAAAACATAACCCTCCTCTCCTTCGGGCAGTCGGGTAAAAAGCACCTAGGGCTTGTCTATAAATTACGTCATCGTTTTTTGTCGATTTTTGCCCAGTACAACTAACTAACTCACTGGTAAACGTCGCGACTCGAAGACCTTTCTGCCCCAACGGTCACACACCTCCACATGATAGACTTTACATACACTTGAAAATCATAATCAAACTACTTAATTTAGTTACATAAGACAATTTTAAACTTAATTTTCAACGGCCGTATTCATAAACGTTCTCTAAGCCTATTTTTACTAAAATCCCTATTAAATTATCTCAACCATAACTAAGTACGTTTTTAAGGGACAAGACGACAAAGCTCATGCTTATCACATAAATATTATGTCCATACCGGGATTCGAATCCGGGACCGTCTGATCCCTGACAAGGTCTAGTCATTACCAACTAAGCTAAACTATAATAATGAGCTGGATCCAACTGCCATATCAGATATGTACGTATATAATAAACACAGATACCAATACAATAATTTCATACCATCAAGCTGGTGCAAGTAAGTAATACTGCAAGTAAAACTTAAGCAACACGTAAGCTGTTTAAAACACAAAGTTAGTATTGTGTAAAAAAATTAAAGTTAGAAGAATTAGGTTTAAAATGCATTAGTAAAATTATTTAGGTATGCTATAAAATAAATAAAAAAAGAACTGTAACATTTGTACAATAAACATGTATTTTATATGCATTCAAAGTTTTTTAAAACGACGCAAGTTAGACTACGACCTAATATAACGACGTAAGTGCACATACGGTACCCACAATTGCGTCATATAACGCAACATCTTCACAAGCGGCTATGAAAAGTTCGTATAATAAAAGCGCTAGTGAATATAAGACCACCCTTTAAAATAACGTCAGAATTACGTTAAACTCATAGCACAACATATCATAACTATACTTAATTCGTTTTTAAAACATTTTCATTCAAATGCCAAAAGTCACTAAAAATATCGTATATGATCATGCGATGGGTTATTTCATGGCAATAATTAGTACCCAAACAGCCGTAAGCGCACATACAATTGTTTTGCACAAACGTATCTTAATAACTTTTGAAATTACTCAACATTGGAGATTTCAGTTTCCGCATCCATTTTTGCCAATTTCGATCCAACGTGCGACACATGCTCACAGTCCGGTAACACTGACGCGACTGACATTACGACGGCCCAGCGCCTGCGGTAGCGACATAAAACAATGAAGCATGTGCATTTGTATCATTATTTTACGACCACTAATAACTTACGTCGTTATCCGTGTAAAATATTTCCGAAACTAAAAAAGTTAAAAATAAAAGTCTTTTCATATAATGCAAAACGCATCTTTTAAAGGCTATTTCTGTAATAAAATCACTTTTGACGTATGGTCACATGTTGCGTTATTTTACCAAGGGTACGAATTAATGGCTCACCAAATAGTATATATGTCTGACCGAAGAATTCCCTTTCTTCAAAAAGTACTTGTTGCCCAACAACCAACCAACTTCAACCTTCGAGGAAGAATATAAAAAAACGCAGTAATTTGTTTTCTAGTCCTTGACCGAAGTAACAGTTCCCTTATTTTAAAATTATCTTGTTCCCGGTATAAATTTCCAACTCCTATTAGCCCTTTAGGGGTGAATCTCGTTTAACACCCAGTATTTTTACCCCTGACGCAAAATAGGGGTGTTATAACTGTTATAAGTTTAACGTGTCTGTCTGAGTATCTGTGTAGCTGTGTATCTATCTGTGGTATCGTAGCTCCCTAACTTTTTAGCCATGTTTCAAGAAAATCCGTTCAGCCGTTTTTGAGATATTGGAATTTGAAACGAAAATGTCGGGGGTGTTTCAACTTTTCTAAGTATTCAAAGAAACAGTCTAAAATCGAAGTTACAAATCTCTTACTTTAAAAATGTCTTGCTCTCTATACAAACTTGGAAGCCCCTTTTAACCCTCTTAGGGTAAGATACAACTTACACATCTCTTACTTTAAAATTTTCTTGTTCTCCATACAAACTTTTCACTCCTTTTTAACCCCCTTAGGGGTGGATTTTTCCAAAATGCTTAAAGTGTTTTTTTTGTATTCAAATAACTAATATGTCTACGTTTCAAATGTTTAGCTCAAAAGGAAAAGTTTCCTACGTAACCCCCCTAAGGGTAGAATTTTGTAAAACGCTGACAGTTCTTTTTTTGTATCCTAATAAGTAGGTTTTTTACAAAGTATCAAGGTTCTAGCTTAAGAAATAAAGTTTCATTCATACAAATTTTGCACCCCTATTGAACCCCCTTAGGGGTGGAAAGTACTTTTTGTCTTCTAATAAGTAATCTTTCTACAAAGTTTCTACAAGTCTCTAGTTCAAAAAATGATGTTTTCTCCATACAAACATTGCACCCCTGGTTAACCCGCTTAGGGGTGGGTTTTTTCAATACCCTGAAATTACTTCTCTCGAATTGTTATAAGCAGTCCATACACAGAGTTTCAAGTCTCCCACTTAAAATAGGTAATAACAGGTTTGTACGGAACCCTCGGTGCGCGAGTCAGTCTCGCACTTTGACGGTTTTTTTGTATTCAAATAAGTAACCTGTCTATACAGTTTCAAGTCTCTAGCTCAAAAGGAAAAGTTCCCTTCATACAAACTTTGCACCCCTATTTAACCCCTTTAGGGGTGGAATTTTCTAAAACGCTGAAACAGCTTTTTTTTGTATTCTAATAAGTAATCTTACTACAAAGTTTCAAGTCTCTAGTTCAAAAAATAATGTTTCCCCCATACAAACATTGCACCCCTAGTTTACCCGCTTAGGGGTGGGTTTTTTTAAAACCCTTAAATCTCTTATCTTAAGTTTCTTGTATTGTAATAAGGAGTCTATACACAAAGTTTCAAGTCTCTCACTTAAAATTTTTCTCCATCCCCATACAAACTTTCAACCCCCTGGAATTTTCAAAAATCCGTTCTTAGTGGGTACTTTCTTTATATAACCTACCTGTTGTGAAAAAATCAGCTTTCTAGGTTCAACGGTTTGGGCTGGGCATTGATTTAAGTGAGTGAGTGAGTGAGTCAGTCAGTCAGTCAGGACTTTTACGTTTATATATTTAGATTTAGATGAGAGGGAGAGAAGACCATGAACCTACGGCACCTTAAGTACCTACTTGTTTCGATACTAGTACTAGCTCAACATTCCATAATAAAAATGCCATCCAACGGCAATTTAGAAAAGATTTCCCAGAAAAATAATGTTTTATTAACTTCGTTCTCCAGGAAAAGCTGCATTATGAAAATGTTCATACCGTTCTGTATAAATCACAAACACCGCAATACATTTCAGGTCATAGCACTTTATAGTAAATAGAAAAGAGGGCGAGTTTTAATTCATCAAGAGTTGTGGAGTCTATTCATCCCGCTATTGTTTTGCTGTTACGTAATCCACAATACAACAGGCTAGGCTATCTTCGTACATGTGAGTAAACAGCAACAGACTTTAAGTGAATGTTACTAGACCTTGTCTAGTTGCAATAAGTTTCACATTTCCTCAGCAAACTGTGTGTTCAATATCTACAAGTAAAACTTTGAAAACAGTGAGGAATTAAAACGTTACCTGCGGTTACAGCCTTCATGTTAGCAAAATGACATTATTCATTAAAATAGCCATGGTTTGTCTGCCTTTGCATGACATAATTTAGCCATCGATGAAATATGATTAGCACACGCGTCAATGCAGGCAATCAAGTATTCGGTACACCTGATCGTTAAGTGGATATGGATTTTTCTGACTTGAGAGGAGTCATAAGCACGCTACTGACCCTGTATGGATTTATGGGTAAATCCCGCTGTGTTAAATTTTACGAAGCTACAAGTTACAATTTTTCAAGGGTAAACTGGTGCATTGAGGCACTTGACTAATGTCGGGTTGTTTCCCCCTGGGCCGATAAGGTTCCCCAGGCAGGTTTTCCCTTGACAAAGTTACTGGCCGCTTTGCAGGCCAAAAATGACGACCACCCAGCAACAGCAGCTATTCGACGACCATTTGTTGCCAGCTTAGGGTGAATATTCAGAGAGATCTATTCGCATATCTCTTCTCTGAATTTTCACCCTAAGCTGTGTGTGTATGTAACTCGTAGCTGCCAAGCTAGGTCCCTCACCTGATATGTACCTATTCCATACTTTATTCTTCTTTTAGGGTGTGATAGAGATGGATACATGAAGTCATTTGAGTAGGCCGAATTGCATCAAACTAGTCCATTCAAAAAGCAACTTTACCGTCTAAGGCCGGAGATTCCAATTGCATGTGCATTGATTCCAGTGTCAGTTTTATAACAAGAACGCGACATAAAATATTCTTAACCATACCATGCACGCGACACAAATATTTACGTGTCACCGGTAGCAGATGGATAAACCTCAGTAATATCACAATTTCGCTTTTACGACGACATATACCCGGTCCGGAGGTGCAAGTAAAATAAGCATAAAAGTAGACGTAAAAGGTCAAAACTCAATGGTATCCAAGTCTCAACAAAGAATCCGATTTCCGTTCCCGGCGTTTGGTAGTTGTAGGTTCTTATGAAAAGTTTTGCTTCGCTCGCATATAGTATTTCACCGTACATTTGATCGGATTCACTCATACAAGTAGACGTTGCTCGTTGTTGATAATATCCGTAAATACCCCCCCCCCCCCCCCCCCTCCCCCCAACTGTTTTTGTAATGGACTGACATTGGTTTTACTTATTTGCGAGTGACAAGAAATAGTACATTACGTAACTAGGGCGGTGAATTCGTGAATGCCCCAGATCGCAGGTGCTTGTGGCCCGAACCGAAGGCGAGGGCTATAAATATGCGCTCTGGGGCTTTACGGATTACCGTCCGTGTTGCGTACAAAATTGTACGCCTTCACCTGGCCACAATGCGAGTTTTCCCGTACGCGCAGCGTGCAGTAAAACTCGCATTATGGCCAGGTGTGACGTAAAAATATTTAACCTATACACAGAATAGGCTTCAATAAACATCCACACTAATATTATATATGGGAAAGTGTATGTGTGTGTTTGTTTGTTGGTCCGTCTTTCACGGCAAAACGGAGCGGCGAATTGACGTGATTTTGTAATTGGAGATAGTTGAAGGGATGGAGGAAAGGATAGTTTGTATCCCCGAAATCATTCCCTAAGGGGGTGAAATGGGGGGGTAAATGTTTGTATGGAGCTGCGATATAAACGAGTTCCACGCGGATAGAGTCGCAGGCAGAAAGCTAGTTTGAAATACATGGTAGGAAAAGCAATCAGTGCGCATTTGAGGTTTTACTCATAATTTAACTAATTGCCATTGAAGAATTTCACTACCCACCTTTAGGCGCTATCAGATCAGCTTGATGGTATGAAATTATTGTATTTGTATCTGTGTTTATTATATACGTACATATCTGATATGGCAGTTGGATCCAGCTCATTATTATAGTTTAGCTTAGTTGGTAATGACTAGACCTTGTCAGGGATCAGACGGTCCCGGATTCGAATCCCGGTATGGACATAATATTTATGTGATAAGCATGAGCTTTGTCGTCTTGTCCCTTAAAAACGTACGTAGTTATGGTTGAGATAATTTAATAGGGCCGAGTTTTTATAAAACTTTCATTGGCATTGTAATCTTCTACACTGGACTGTGACTTTTTGAATAGACTAGGTAATTTGTTGCAATTCGGTCAACTCAAAAAAACTCGGAAGTATACAGTTAATATAATACGCTTGTCAAATGGGAACCATAATTGTTCGTCTTTCTTTTTCTTCATTATCGAACTAAACTTCACAAACCTGTGTGTACATCTATGGACAGTATGGTCATCACGTCAAATCATACATACACAAAGTTATTAGTACTAGTACATTGCCTAGACTAGGACACCAAGTTGGATCGTGGATCGTGATATCACACCATTATGTATTTTTTGTATAAATTTTATGCTTACTAGGAAAGTTATATCTTAGGGGCTTTTTATGTGTAGGTATCTTTATTAAAATGCATTCGAGAAATAAATTAAACATCAACCTAATCACACGAACCAATTAAATAAAACGGCATTAATTTATTTAAAAACGAATTCTAAAATAATCATTCATCAACATTAATAACTACAAAACAAGTGCGAGTATAAATCTATACTTATCTTATTGATATCTTGAGTGTCGCAAATGATCGTACAGTCAAGTGCAATTATATGTACCGATTTAATCCTCCCATAAATATTTATGAGAACGATTTACGTTAAATCCGCTGACATAAGTGCGATGGGTAATATTTTTGAGTTAGTTCTATGCACCTTTATCTTTACAACTACTGTACACGATCAAAAATTAGACTGCATATGCAGATTGGTGTAGAAGTGAATGCGTCCAATACTAAAATCAGATTGCGATGCTAAGTGACGACTGAAATCGCCCTCTAGATGCATGCCCTGAATATTGCATCATGCGTAATAGGCAGGACTAATCAATTAGCCGCGCTTATGTTAATGACATACCTATATCGAATTGAGGGTCTATTTGGCTATACGTAGTGAAATTAAAATGATACAAATATCAATTTCATTGTGATAACCAGCATACCATATTATGTTATGTATTAGGCTGTGAGCCTTACAAGTATATACAAAGAGAGGTCGCTAGTGGTAGTGACAGAGACATTGTAGCGGTCTGGGTGGCCTATAGTTAAGGACACTGCTCCTATTAAACAGAGGGCGTCGTGGGTTCAATTCCCGCCTTAGGCTACATTACATCAAGGGTTTGTCAAATGACATTATTTTAGTTAATAACTGTTTCAAAATTTTCCCTTAAAATCTATTATCACAATCAAATTATCACACCTAAAATATTTATAAAACGCCGTCAAAACGCATAAAACCTAAAATGCCAAAGACATAATTCTAACGTCATTCTTATCAATACCGCAGACATTTTAAAAGATCACTCGATTTGCTTGAAGCGTTTATACAGAGCGACGTCGAGCGAGCGCCTGTCGTCGCCCATTCAGCTATCATGCGGAAGCTATTACCCCCCTCTACCCTACACCACCCCCCACCGCCCTAACGCACCTTCGTTACCACTTCAACACAACAAACTTTCATTTACCACCAATAAACAACCTCTTTAAACACAATGAACCCTACGGCGTTCGCATATAGCTTAAATTTGCCTGATAACGCGGAATGAAAATGCAGATACGGCAAATGATGCGACAGAAGTTTCACTTTCGGTCTCGATAAGTTTTTGCGGAAAAGAACGTCGTCACTGAACGATGTTTCGAATATCGCTGTTAGAATGAAGATTTCACGTTTTGTATTATTTTGTAACTGGTTTTGTAACTGATGCTTTGAATGGGATTTGCTTTTCGTGAAAAATATTCGTGGAATATTGAATTTATGCAGCTTATTATAGTTAAAAGGAAAAAATAACGAATAATGGATTTTCATTAAAGTTTCATTTACCCCCATTTTTTTCGTGTTTGTTCTCTCTGTGCTGCACAGTAAACTTCAACTTGTTTTGATAACTATATATAGATATTAAATAGATGTTTCGTATTCAGCACTTAACGTGCATCAAATAATTTAAAAAAAAACTACTAACTAACGAGGACAGGTATATAGAGCATGTTACGATTATTGATTAAAGGAAAGATTTAACTAAACTCCTCATCAATCGGTTACTCATTGCTGAGGATCGTGACACTGCTGATGAACTGACGTAGGATAGCGCGGATACCTATCCCGGAGTTTCGTCCCGCTGCCTGTTGGAGAGCTGGAATAAACGGCATGTTAAGATGCTATAACACCTGGTTGAGCCAAAGGCGTCTCTAGCCCATGTAGCGCCCGTGTGCAAACATTACTCTAGCGCCCCCTAGTAAGCGCGCGCGCCGAGTGGGGCTCCGTAACGGGCGGTGCTCAGCGCCCCCCAGGACCGTTGCGCCCGTGTGCAAACATTACTCTAGCGCCCCCTAGTAAGCGCGCGCGCCGAGTGGGGCTCCGTAACGGGCGGCGCTCAGCGCCCCCCAGGACCGTTGCGCCCGTGTGCAAACATTACTCTAGCGCCCCCTAGTAAGCGCGCGCGCCGAGTGGGGCTCCGTAACGGGCGGCGCTCAGCGCCCCCCAGGACCGTTGCGCCCGTGTGCAAACATTACTCTAGCGCCCCCTAGTAAGCGCGCGCGCCGAGTGGGGCTCCGTAACGGGCGGCGCTCAGCGCCCCCCAGGACCGTTGCGCCCGTGTGCAAACATTACTCTAGCGCCCCCTAGTAAGCGCGCGCGCCGAGTGGGGCTCCGTAACGGGCGGCGCTCAGCGCCCCCCAGGACCGTTGCGCCCGTGTGCAAACATTACTCTAGCGCCCCCTAGTAAGCGCGCGCGCCGAGTGGGGCTCCGTAACGGGCGGCGCTCAGCGCCCCCCAGGACCGTTGCGCCCGTGTGCAATACACACCCTGCACCATACGTAAAGCCGCCTTTGGGTTGAGCCATCGTTCGGGGCTTCAGCCTGGTCTTCTGCCTTTTACTGCGATGATTTCTCAAATTAGGAGATCCCGGTGAGCTCTTTTCCATAATACTGAAAAATACGGTGAAGGTATGCGGATGACGAAGCTTCAACTAAAGTAAAGTAATTCGTTTATAAATTATATTAAATACCAGCTTCCGCCCGCGACTTTATCAGCGTGGATCCGGGATAAAAACTATCCCATATTTTAATACAGGCTATAAACTATCTTCGTGCAATATTTCATCCAAATTGGTTGAGCCGTTTAAGTGTGATTGAGTAACAAACAACCAAATATCCAAGCATCCAAACTTTCGCATTTATATTATAGGATATTCAAAGAAAGCACGTGCTACTTATCGACAAGTCATCGCTACGTCACTAGTCATGCATCGTATCGATCGCGCTCATCGATATCTGCATAGCGTTACCTTGACATGGTGCCCTCGGCACAACACTATCGTGTCAAAACGGGTGTCCACGTTACAATGGTATAGTAATGATAATTTAATATTGGCTCACACAACTTAATTGGCATTTTCCGTCCTTTGGCCCATTATACCTTGTTCAGACAAAATCCAGCTCGGGGGTTGATTATTCACTGTTTCCTAATTTTGTTAGCATTAGAAAGGAAAGGAAAAAAAATTAAAAAGCGGTACTAGAATTGATATAAAACAAGATGTAAACTACATTTTTACAATAGAGTAACGGCATTTATTTAAAGAATTTTATTTAAATAACATTATTGCTACCAGGATTTTCACTTGTCATAAAGTAGTAGGAAATAAGGGTTTTCTAAAACTATAATCAAATATTTTGACCATGTAGTTTATTTGCAAGGTGTGTCCTCAAACTTCTATATCTATTATCTACCTACTTTTGTTATTAATTTAAGGAAATTTGTCAAAAAGTACAATGAAATAAGTAAAATAATCAACAACAAAAATAAAACTCACAGCATTACGAGTGATTCAAAGGCACGATATATTTGGCATTCTTTGGCATACTACTCATTAAAAAGCCCAATATAAAAGGCAAGACTCGACCCATCTTCAGATTATTTTTATGAAGGGTTAAGGGCTTGTAGCCAACGGAAGTAAATATAAAAGCCATGTCTCGCCAAGTGGAAGATGATGGGCCGTATAAAGATTATCTTGGAGTCTCGTAAAATGTAAACCGCCAGCGATACTTGTACGAGGGGCGAATATCAAACGTTTGTTGAGAAAAAGTATATTAAACCTTTATAGAAATTTAAATTAACAGTTACCAAAATTAAACGTCATAATATGACGACCTGCGGAGGCCGTCAATGGTAAACTTGACATTAACTGTCGAATTTACAATGACTGTCACAGCAGACCGCTCCAGTCTGTGAGAGACCTTATGGTGGTCGTGGTCTTATTTTTTTTTAAGGTGAGGCCGATTTGTGGTTATTGCGATTCGCTTTTCTATCGAGCGAATGGAAGCATTTTTAATTAAGAACGATTTTAATTTGATGTCGCCATTTAGTAGTTTTGCTTATATCTACTATACATTCTCGATAGCGTTTTTTCCCGGTTGTATTCAAAAGGAGACCGGGGCCTACTTTGGTACCTAATACCAAGATTTCACGAAGGCACTAGTTTTAAGAAAGTGATTGCCATCTGATTATCTGAAGCAGAGGGAAAATTAGTAGTAGTTGGGATTACTTGTAGATCGCTTTCCTCGTGATGATTTTCTTCACAGAAATTGGTATACCAACACATTTTATATACGTAATGTCTATTCGAACACTGAGGAATGATCACGTAACTTTTCGAACGAAGTTAGGACCACTCGACTGCCATTTTCCTATATATTAGGTGACATTTAGATCTACCAGCACATCTATCACGGGACGGCCGCGACATACTCTCGATTTTTCTCGCACTTTACTTCTTGTTCTAAGTGTTCTAATTAGTGAAAGACGGATAGTGCGAGAAAAATCGAGAGAACTCGCGCGCCGTCGCGTGATAGCCGTGCTGACGTATATACAATGCGTTTCGTCACCGACCACTGGTGAATCACGTTACGCATTGTACGTGCGTCAGGTATATATATAAACGTCACTTTTTATATACCAAAATGATAGAGACACGTAGTACAATCTCGTGGTTTTCCTCGTATGAAGTGGAAATCGACTACGGCAGTGAAAGTGTTAAGTTGTCCCAACGTGCGTTCATAACGTTACGAGGTTAACCCTCTGCTGCTGTCACAAGTACCCACAAGAAGAAGGGGGTTACTTAAGTTTTGTAACCTGTAAGGAAAGAAAACATCGCGAAGAAACCGATTTTTTTTAAATATATTGAGTACCTAATTAGAATGTTTAAAAACATCGTTTCCATGGGCGTAGCAGTTAGGTACATAAGTAAGTTCCCATGGGAAAACGGTGTGTGAGTGACGAGCCCTGTCGGCGACGGTAGATACATTGTTAATGGATTTTTTATGTAACGGAAGTGGTAGAAATTACCACGTAATTACAAATTACAAATGACTAACATTCGAGTAATTTTCAGTAAAAGAGGAATTAAAACTGCTATTACGGGCTACGGTACGCCGTAGCCCGTAATAGCAGTTTTCCTCTTTTCAAGACCAAGTATGGTCACGTATGCTACGGCATACGTGACCATACTTGGTCTTGAATAGGTTAAATCAATCATCATCATAATTGTTAAAAGACTTCCACTGCTGGACGAAGGCCTCCCCCAAAGAGTGCCACAATGACCGGGCCTGCGCCACCCGCATCTAGTGGACTCTCACGACCTTAACCAGGTCATCAGTCCACCTTGTGGGAAATCTACCCACGCTGCATCTGCTAGCAATTTGTTAAACAGTACTCAGGACGACCGCTTTAGCCTAGTTGGTAGTGACCCTGCCTGCGAAGCAAGAGGTCCTGGGTTCGAATCCCGGTAAGGGCATTTATTTGTGTGATGAGCACGAATATTTGTTCCTGAGTCATGGATGTTTTCTATGTATTTAAGTATTTATTTATCTATTATATATATCGTCGTCTAGTACCCATAAATAACACAAGCCTTACTGAGCTTACTATGGGACTAGGTCGATTTGTGTAAGATTGTCCCCTTATATTTATTTATTCATGTTTATTTATTTAGTACTTGATAATAATTATTTTTAAATACATTATAAATAATTTGCACTATTCTGACAATTAAAATATAAAAATTATAACATTAATATCTCCGACATACTGCTGTTGTCCACTAGAATCCCCTGGCTTGACCTCCAAAATACGGTTAGGTTGTTAGGTGAACTGCGACCTTACGCGCGAGCCGAGCGAGCGAAGCGAGCGTGACGCGGTAGCGTCCGGCGAAGCGCTATAACCGATCATTATCATTTTGTCCTAGTTGAATATAAAATAATTGCCGCTATAGGTTCCCCTGGGTGATCGGGGTCAGGTGATTAACGTGGATAACACTGATTTTTCTAGCCATACTGTCCCTTCATACGACCAATTATATCTATTGCTATTAGAGGCAAGGGTGAGTCGAGTCGTGGTGAGCTGTGTGTAGTACAGTAAAAGGTCGAGGAGACACATAGATTTCCGATTTTAATTTAACGCCATTGAGTTTCTCGATGTTTTGACACTGCTGTGCTACTCGGTGCGTGTGCATGCAAGTACGAGACACAATGAAATCAAATCGGGATGCGAATTGTGTGTCTCACATTGACACACAGGTCTACAACCATTATTATATTTTTAACACTTAAGCCAAGCTCCGTGCCACCAATAACGATTGCCTAATTGCTTCCTTTTCCCGTAATTTGTGAACTAAATCATAATGATGGTCTTATAATGTTCGACAGCAGAGTTATTTCGGGCACAAACAGTGACTAATAACGTCGTTCAATTAAACTGGGAGTCCTATCGTAATTGAATCGAACATTAACGTTAACGCGAAAGAAGCAAAATTATATTTTATACCGCAATACAATGCCGCCGTTACAATTTTATAGAAAACAAATATTTATGAGCAGCGCTTTTTAAAAATACAAAAAAGTTATGCCCTAATTCACTTCATGTTTTCCAACGTCGTAATTGCATTTTCGTTCGTCCTGTTTTGTAAGATCAGCGCTTTTGATTTTTTAATTAAGCTGAAAATATATAAAACAGCTTACCAAAATGGCCAAATACATTAATGAATATTACTATGAAATAATTAAGTAATAAGTTGGATAAGGCTTGTATTACCTTTTAGCATAAATGTGGGTATAAAAGTTCGAAAAAATGTGATATTGCAGTGATAGGTTGCTAGCCCATCGCCCACAACACACTTCAACCCTGCGCCCTTAGTCGACTTATACGACACCCACGGGAAGAAAGGGGGTGGTGAAATTCTAACCCGACACCACACGGGCACGGGCACGGGCACGGGGACGATATAATAACAGATATAAATTTTCAAATACATAGAAAACATCCAATACCCAAAAACAAATATTCATGCTCACACAAATGTGTGCCCTTACCGGCGCTCGAACCCAGGACCTTCAGCTTCGTAGACAGCGTCACTACCCACTAGGCTAACTGGTCCTAAACTAATTAATTAGGTATACTTTCTTGATGTACGATTGAAAAACCATTCAGATATGTAAATAACCTGGCGCGAACGAATATAATGAGTTAATGAGTGGCATAAAGTATTTAAGTGTGCATGTCACTCACGCAAAATAGCTTAACGGGTTTAGATATCCCCAAAATCATTCCCAAAAGAGATTAAATAAATTTTACACAAATCGACCTAGCCCCATCGTAAGCTCAATAGGGCTTGTGTTATGGGTACGACTGGGTCATACTCAAATTTAGGTTCGCGTCTTTCCTGTGGACACTATAAAAGTTAAGGGCTACGAAGCCTAATTTTGGTTTGGACTCTTAATCCGCATAAACAGCGTTTCCTCGTGAGCCCTTAATTATTGACCACAGGAGAGATGAATTTCGTTTATACACTGGGTTCACCCGAACACACTGTATAAGCAAAATTCGTCTCTCCTGTGGTCAATAATTAAGAGCTCACCTGCATATAAATCAGGCTTTTATCGAATGGTCATACATAAAAGGAGACGCTGTTTATGCGGATTAAGAGTCCAAACCAAAATTAGGCTTCGTAGCCCTTAACTTTTATAGTGTCCACAGGAAAGACGCGAACCTTTATTTGAGTATGACCCGACTACGATGAATTTAACAGAAGAACAGCTGCACAGCTAGAGAGAAGTTATAATTTAGGCCTAAGTTTCATTCGCTTCACTCGCCCGTTCAATAATAAATTTGAAAGTTTCGATGTTCAGATTACTTTTGATGGTCGTTACTCAATCACGCAAAAATAGTTAAATCGATTTTTGATATACTTTGTCGCATATCAAGGTCGACCCCAAAAATAATGAAATTGAGAGGGAAATTCACAGGCTAATGCTCCATAGGTAGAGTTTCTATTGTCTTTGATAAAAAGTGTAAACCATCACTGCTCAAACAAACTGTAGGTAAGTCCTGAAACTCGTGCTCGACCATTAATCATCAATTATGGCTAAGGGTGATTGCACACGCGACGGTCCTGCATTACCTTTTTTGTGCTTCATAAATAAAGCTGTCGAATGAGTTATTGGTCTAACGACAATCCTAGTAGTTAAGATTTTTTGTGAATATATTGCTACTTGCGTTTTATAAACGGGAGAACATGGTTTAGGGTCTATTTAATTCCACCACTAAAGTTTTACGGGTAATTTTGAAAGGAATAAACTAGGGGTTGTGTGAACTGTACAACTTAAGAGCCTGTCTTTTTTCCAATTTGTTATTATTCCAAAAAGTGTCAGTTAATTGACATAAATTATCGATTCTGCTCACAACATTTCACGAGAATCGGTTGGGGAATGCGTCCTGTAGGTAGAGGTGAACAGCCGGACAGCGGGACAGTGGGACATCCGGACAAACAAAAGAATTTTGGACCAAGCTGAATCGGAGAACTACATTTCCTTGCTCGCTCGCTCAAGCAATGCATTTATTCGTTATTCGGCACAACGAACGAAAACAAGAACGCCGATAAGGCAAAAAATACTACAACACACGAAAAAAAAACCTTTTACAGAAACTTACACATTTAAATAACTAGTTCAACATTTTCATTGCATGTTTTGTTTTGTCCGCACGGACCCACCACACTAATTTGGTCACGTCTAGTTTTTACTAATTTACCGTTCTCTGCCTCATTTTTTGTTCACCAGCATATAAAATGCTGAGAGCTGCTGCTGATGCTCATACAGAGAGCCATGGAGCGCGCCATGCTCGGTATTAAGCTGCAAGACCGAGTGAGGAATGTTGAGATCCGACGTCGCACTAAGGTGCGCGACGTTGGAGATACCATTACCAAACTCAAGTGGAACTGGGCAGGACACCTTGCCAGGCAGAATGATGGTAGGTGGACCAAAAAGGTGTCAGATTGGTGGCCAGTTATAGGTAAAAGGAGCGTCGGCCATCCACCAGCCCGATGGGTGGACGATATTAGGAAGATAGCGGGTCGCTTCTGGATAAGATTAGCTCAGGATAGGAACGGGTGGCGTACACGTAGAGAGGCCTATGCTCAGCAGTGGGCGATTACGGGCTGAAAATGATGAATGATGATGAGCATATAAAATGGGCCTTCCGAATGAACATTTCACATATTTCATCCCGCAGAGCCCCGTTCTTTGTGAAACACTAAAAAGAAAACCGTGCCTGCTCCTGGCAGAATGCAATTTCCATCAGACAATTTTTTACCTACGTCGAGTCATCAATCTTCCGAACATGGATGCTTCAGGGCACAAGGCAACTGAGAGTTAGATTTAAAAGACAAATTGAATGCCTCAGTTTCAGGTGGAATGAGGAATCAATTGCAAAGCTGTTTAAAATTAGGTTACACCAACAATTTGAATTACGATTATGAAGTTTATGATGCTAGTTCTATAATTAAAACGTAGGACGCTACTGCTCTTGTATTCTCAAGTTACTCATATTATGGTCGGAGATATTGCCTGAAAATAAGTTTCTACGTCTTAACCATGCACGGCAAATGTGACCTACAATTACTTTAATATAACAATATTGTTTTCATGTTATGTAGCGATCCATTACAAATAGTTTTTCTGTATAAAGCTGGGCATTCACAGAGGTGCCATTTGTCTCTGCCAAATAAAAAATACAACCGAATTGAGAACCTCCTCCTTTTGTTTGAAGTCGGTTAAAAATAGATACTTATGTCAAAAATGCTTATGACACTCATGAACAAATTTTGGCCCGGCGCTTGTTAAAATGGTCATGATTAAACAGCTTTGCCTCTCTGAGTTGACTTTAGTCTCAGCTGGCTGAACGCACCATAACAAGTACAACATACATCGCAAGCATTCTCTTTATCTTTCTTTGATGAAGCTTACCTATGCCACGCCACGCATATTCATGATCACACGCGAGCAGGCCCAATTACGAAACCTGTTTTTGTCATGTTGAAATCATTTGCGAATCTTTTTGTTCTGGCTCTCTCTTGTGTACGCCCAAAGCCAAGTTCGTGTGAAAGTGAAGCACTGATTGCGAAGGATTGGTACGGGATCTAATTTGGAGTTTTAGGTGCGAAATAGAGGCGCAAGGCTTTATCTGGTAATGAGAAGTTCATTACGAGAGCGCCGTGCAATTCAGGCGTGGGAAGCGGGTGCCGATCGCGATATAGGGTAAAATGTTTACTGATTGACATTAAAATACCAGTAATTGGCATTGGCAACTGGCAGTTGTTTTGCAGAATAATTGTCAACAATATTGCCTTGAAATGAGGTTGATGGTATTCGTAGCTATAATTGGGAGTGAGCTGAAAATAAAATTGGAACTGTGTGGCATGGCAGGTTATATTTTAAAACCACATGTGAATCCCCTTGGTCGATGCGCTCCCTATGCTGTGCATAAATAAATGTGAGATGTCATTCAGAGATGGGATTGGTTAAATTTTATCAGAAAAACTGGCTGATCGTGCGGCTTCGCCGATTGCGTCCGCGTCTTACATGTAGCGCAAGCGGGATAAAATACAGCCACCATCCTGAAGGTCCAGTCTATACACTGGTGAAGAATATTTAAGTCTAAGGAGTAGTTTCGGATACTACCCCAACATGTAGGGCTTATACAAACTTACACCCTTACAAACCACAAAGCGACACACTCACAAACTTCATCTTTTTATAAAATTTGTAAAGGTTATAGTCCGTTTTTTTTAGGATTAGAAATACGGTAAACAAAGAAGCAGTCGTCGTCAACCTTTTCTGCTTGGGACAAATATTAGAGGTTACCCGGAAATTCATCCTTGCTGCAAAGTTCACACACCAACTTGTAAATGTTCACTCAATGTTCTTCAATTTATGATTCCGGATGTAAATACACGAGTTATAACAGAAAATACCAAAATCACTACGTACGCGTGCCTAATAAAATTGAGGAGTCCCCTCAATTCCTCATGGATCCCATCATCTAACTGAATTTTGAAAAAAATGGGACCCACCTGGAAGTATGTACAAACGAACAAAAAAAAATTTTTCGATTCGGCTCATCAGTGACGGCGTTCTGAGGTAACAAACATTGAAAAAAAAAATACAGCCGAATTGAGAACCTCCTCCTTTTTTTTGAAGTCGGTTAAAAATTAAACCTTAATATCAATTAAACCTTAATATCAGATAACGAGATAGACTCGTATAATAATCTCGTTATCTTCAACAATTTGTTGATTACCAAGAAAACAAGGTAGAGAACGTGAGCACTGACAATTTTGACAATGTTGACAGCGAATAAAACGAACCGATCGTTTCAAACCTCTTCTTCTTTAGGTTTTTTATGCGACCTTTCCTGAAGGGAATAACGAAATTCAAATAACAGACTCGAAAAATAAATAGTTTAAAAATAAATATACTGTTCTAAGTATTATTTAGATGTAAATAATGAAAACAATTGTATCATTTTAGGGTAGACAACAATAAGTATTTTTTAATGTCTGTTTGAGATACTTTGACAGTTGTGTGGCATAAAGTGTCTCATATAAAAGACCTCGTGTTTCGTGCTTTATCCTTCTTGCTAATGCTAAAAAAATGCACTGTAGTAACGTAAAGGTCGGCCACGTTCACGATCCTATTGGTCCATTTGTTTCTCTCTGACCGCCTCGCAACCTCCTCACCTTTACGTTGAGGTCTTCAGTAAGGTATGGACTTCCCAAGTTTGGCTCCATATATTAACGAGGTATCGTGCCCTTTCTCAACATACTAAGATGAGTCGTTACGTGATCGTTACAGTATCGTCACCATACCGTCTCTCCATTACCCCTCCACATACGGTCCTAATAGCTCGGCACAGGCGTCGGTTGTTTAACAGCAATTAGAAATACGCAATTGCAAAATGCAATTAACTTGTCTCAAACATCGAAACTTGTGTTTACGTTTTTCACTTGCGGCGGTGCGAATCCAGTTTCGAAATTGAATGCAAGCAGCCTCATTTAGTATTTATTCCCATTTGATTTCAATTGCCATGATTTCTGCAGGACCTACTGTGAATTAGCGAGAAGCCTGTTGTTAAGGTACCTCTTCTTGTAATTTAGTTGTTTTCTGTACCTACTGTACTGTGTTCTTTTATTGAGGGGGGTTTTAACGACCGCTTTACCCTATTTGGTATTTTCGGAAGTGACCCTACCTACGAAGCTACCTGCGAAGGAGGTCCCGGGTTCGAATCCTAGTAACGCTAGATATTATTTATATTTGTGTAATGAGCGCAAATATTTGTTCCTGTGTCATGGATGTTTTCTATGCATATAATATATGTATTTATGTATTCATATAAGTATGGATATCGTCGCCTAGTACCCATAGTACAAGCTTTGCTTACTTAGTTTGGAACTAGGTCGATTTGTGTAAAATTGTCCCCAAAAATTTTTTTTTTGTTCCCTGTGGGTCTCGTAAAAGTCGACTAAGGGTTGAAGTGTGTTGTGTTCCAAATACACCCTTCCTGAGACGTAAGGTGAATACGCGTAGAGGCAAGCGAGTGACACACAATGAAATCACACTGTAATTCTAAACGTAGTATTCAGATTGCCTTCCAGTTTACAAAATCAACAAGAAAGGAATGAATTTAAATTTTTCAGCGAGCATTGTTGCTTATTGCTTTTTAAGTTTCTTACTATTGCTATTCGTGCTTGTAATATTTAATATAGTGCAAGTAAAAAATTGGACCGTTGGAAAAGGTATTTGTTTTGTTTGCGTTAAAAATGTAATGTCGAGTCTAAGTCACAACTACATTACAAGATGTGAATTGTTTTAGTTTTCACTCATAATACGCTGTCAGCTGTAAAACTCCCGAGCCTGTCTTTTTTCCTATAATATTTTTTCTTAATGTCGAAAAATTTAATCGACAAAGAAATCTATATCATTTTGAACCTGCTCTCAAAAATTCAGCGAAAAACGATCGACAAATGCGACCTAAAGGAGAACGGCCGGATAGCCGGACATCCGAACATCCTGACATCCGGACATACAAAAGAATTTTGGCCCAAGCTGAAACGGAGAACTTAGTTAGCTTAGCTCGCTCATGCATTGAAACGAATAGCCCGCGAGCTTGCAACATATTTTCGTGACTTGTGAGAAACTACTATACTTTGCTATGCACTTATAAGTAGATTAACGCCTGCTATAAGGAGGTATCGCAAAGTATCGTGCCGTCGCTTTGACCGCGCGTTTATGGGAATATATTCTAACATTTTCGTGTGACCAGCTGACGTGTTTTCCACCACTGTACAGCCAGCTGACGATTTTTTTTCAAATTGATTGACAAAAAAAAGCCACCAACGGAGCCGCAGCTGACATTCACGGGGCTTCACGATACACCATTTTTAACCTTCTCACAAGTTTTCGCCCAGCGGTGACTGACAAAAAAATGCTCCTAGCTCGCGGTTTAGAACGTTAGGTTTACAATTAGGTTATGTCTCTACAATAGTAGTAGTTGGAATCTATTACTATTTCATGACACATTTTCTGCCTCAGACCGTAGTAACGAAGTTTTGACGACAAAATGCAACGTGCCAAAAAATGTGCATTCGTAATAACCACTCAACGCTGTGCGGTATCGATGTAACATCTGACATACAATATCTTTCTTCAATCGTTCATTCTTGACAGAGTGATCGTGGTTTCATGATGATGTATGGATCCCTCGCAATATACTCTTCAGCAAAGAGATCTAGTATTCCGCGTAAGGACCGGTCAATGTACTCGAAAGTATTAGCTATTATTAATTCCTAAACACATCTTTACCTGAGAGTCGGAGTAACTCAAGTCCATTTCAGTCAATGTGTTTAGTTTATTTATTTAATATAAAACAGTGTTTAATATATGTACAGATGATACTCGATATAAACTTAAATGCTGCACCCTATGTCCTACCTGTTGGATCTATTGCCACAAACATCTACTAACCTTTTATCCTCTTATGCGTAAAACTTTAAAGTATTATATTCTCGTAGTGTATTACAAACATATAAATATGAAGCACCTGTATGTATGTAACACGTGCAACATTTTACAGCGAACAGCGGCGGACGCGTTTCATAATTCATAATTTAATTCCCACCCCATAATTCTTTGATTCTTTCTTTTACGAGTATCTATAGAAAGATGGATTGGTCCCAAGTACACGGCTAATAAGCCCCACTAAGCCGCAATATATCAATCAGGCAATTATCGAACCTCGTTCGATGCACATATAGCGCGGTATTGACGTGGCAATAAAATACCAGTGACCTGAAGACTCGGGCCGTGGAGAACCTTTTGTTTACGTGCCTGCTTGCTAGGGCTGTCAACAGACACTAATTTGCACTTATACAATTTACATACATACAAACATACACGCCTTAATTCCCCAAAAGGGGTAGGCAGAGCACATGAAACTTATGTTTCAGTGCCACTTTTAGCATAAACGTAGGTATAGAACATAGAGCGAAAAAATGTGGTATCTCAGATTGCCAGCCCATCGCCCATAACACACTTCACTTATACCATTTATCCGTAGGTACTATTTGCTCTGCTATGTAGTGTTGTGTTTCTGGTGGTGGGTGAGGTTGCCAGAGGAGGGAACTGCGTTTTTTTCTAGCTGTCACAACTACCGAATTCTGAAATAAAGAAAGGGAAAGTAACGCGCTGATAATTCCGCTGAGGAGTCGCAAGCGTGGGTTTGGATATCTGACAACCACCAGGCAGGAAACCAGGCCGAATTTACCCACTATAGTGGTATAAAAAATATACCAATATTATCAAGTTTGCTTACTGGGATTTGAACCCCGGACCTTCAGCTTCGTAGACAGCGTCACTACCCACTAGGCTAAACGACGGTCGTCAAAATCATATTGCTCATGGCTTAAAAATTACAGCTAACGTTAACACTAAGGCCTCTTATAGACGTCCGTTGTTTTCACCTGACAACGGACCGTCCAAAAACGGATATCCTTGTAAATATACATTTAATATTTTTACCGGATGCATGTTAGCTTCGAGTGCCGTTTCTATGCTGCAGTTTTGTCCAATCCATCCAATTCATTTTTAATAAAAAGCGCTGCGAGACGGCGACTAATTTACAGGAGGTGATACGTTCGGTAGCGTCTACATAGTACACCAATACACTGGCATGGATGACCGCTTTTTCTTACGCCGGATTTTCATTATAAGCCATTTTTCACCACAATTCCGGCAAATAAACGGTGTGAAAACAACGGACGTCTTCAAGCGGCCTAACGAGAGTGGGCCTTGTATTAGTTGTATTACATATTCTGTGGTAATGCATACTTTCTGCAGCTACATCCCTATCTCGCACCGCTACGATACGTATTACCCCTCCGGGATTGATTTTCCACCCGCCTTGGTGCAGCGTTGAATCTTACACTAATTTCATTCACAAACAGATCGGATCGAAACTCGTATCTGTCATATTAGCTTTACCCTTTATGCGTTTACGTTGACTTAGCCTGAAACATAATTAGAACGTATACAGCGAAGCGAACGCGAGCTAAGCTTTGTCATTTGGCTCTGTTTAACACGATTCTATGGATGCTTGTGATATTATAGGTAAGTGCGTACAGCTTGGCAAAAAAGGCTAGAAACGGAACAATTCTTTTCCATGATAATAACAATTTGTTTCCGGCAGTTAGCTTTGCTTCAAATCGGCATTTTACTACTGCGCGAGCTCGACTAAATATTGCGTGAAGCTACCTAGCTACCTAAGGTTGAGGTTATTAAATGTGGCTGACTTTTTATAAACCTGTAATTGGATTTGGAATCATACGTGGAACTGTAGAGCTGCTTTTTAATGGACTTCGAGGCAATTTGGCCAACTCCAATAACCTCGAGTACCTATGCCTCTATAGTACTATTATAGCTAGAGGCTTTAGAAAATAATAATAAGTCCCTAGGGCATGGCTGTATGTTTCGCTCCTTTATGGAGCAACTGGGGAAGTTCCTCCACCTTACAGTAGACCGCAGCCATAATAACAACACCACTTTCCCTATAGTTATTAGTTGTTTTGTTCCTGTGGCCCGTTTCGCGGAGCTTCAAGTTACAATTTTATGTATGTATGTAAGCACTTTATTGTACACAATAACAGGTCAAGGAATATACATGTCACACAATAGATCAAAGTACAAAGGCGAACTTATCCCTATAAGGGATCTCTTCCAGCTAACCTTTGAGCTTTGATTTTATAACTAAGTCGAAAAAAGATAAATGAAAGATGTTTGCCTAAATCTATTCAAAATAGGAGAGACATGATGGTGGACCCTCTGATACAATAGAAGGGTTAATTGAAGGAAAGAGAGGCAAAGTAAGGCCTAAACTAACATATTCAAGCCAAGTGAAGGATAAAGTTGCCGTCGAGTCGTATGACGAAGTAAAGCTGGCAATGGACAGATGAGAGTGGCGGTTCTTAAATAATCATGATGATGACGATAAAACAGGCAACACAGGTCAAATGGCCAGCGCCTCAGTGTTGCCAATTTAGATTTGTGAAATTGTAACCTGTAGCTTCGTAAAACGGTTTACTGGTGGTGAGTAATGTGGCCATAGCTTCCGAGGATGCGGGTTGTGAATGGGACATGGATTTGTCTTTTATTTTGTACTACGACGGTGACAAACAAGCATTTGGCCTGCGTGATGGTAAGACACCGTAGCCTTTGGACGCTTGCAATGCGGTCTTTAGCTGAAAACACGAGGACTCCGTAAATCAACCAAGGCAAAGTGCGCGAGTAAGAATTACTATTAGAGTACTCGCTACTCGCCGGCGGTGGGTTAAGTGCCTAAAGACCGCCAGCCGTACCTGTCCAAAGCCATTTCTGTCCCGGAGTTAATTCAGGTATTTCTGGACTTAGTCACCGCACCGGTACCTAGGTCCCGAGCCCGAGTACTCTCTCCGGACTGCACGATAAAACAATAATTTATTTGTACGAGCAGACATTTAGTAGGTAGGTATATCAGCCTTGTACTATTATGCAACTCAAGTCACTCTCATGTTAATTCGTAATTATCATATACTCCATACACAGAGCAGTTCCACTATTGTTAGAAATCTTGTAGACTCATGCGCAATGAGAATAGTAGTCCTGGAGATATTTAACGTTGTAACAGACGGACAGAGCTATAACCATAAGTGTTCCTTTTTGGTACGGAACCCTAAAAACAACGAGGAGGTATTTAATTTAGCTTGTTTTGTGGTTGTGGTTGTTGTCATAATCATATCAGCCGGAAGACATCCTCCGCTGGTCCTATAAGCCCTATGCCTGCCTCAAAGACTGCCAAAGTGACTGCGCCACCCGCATCCAGCGGACTCCCGCGACCTTTACCAGTGGATGTTGTTGTGCTGTAGAAATACTAGTATTGTAAATTGGTTTGCAATAATTCATAAAATTAATCAGCTTTCAGTCAGCTACATCCAAATGGCAGTTTGTTGATAAGGAAAGCAGTAATGGCGGTGCCTACATTTTGTGACATTCTGTTGCTGTATGGAAGTTGGCATTCGGTTGATGAAACATTTAGGACAAAGAAAAGAATAAAACAACAAAAAATATTTTATTAGTTCTCTATATGTACAGTCAGCCACAGAAAAACGTAATCCCCTCTGCATCGAAATTTGTATGCAGGTGCAGAGGTCGCATTTCTTAGCACCTGATTGTACCCAAAATGCCTGCGTTGTTCTCTCATAAGGCCTCATTGTACCTTCATAGCCTTTGTTGAGAATACAAGGCTATATCACATTCACGCAAAAATGCCTATTATGTACTGTACTATACAAATTATTCGTCATGTTCCAGTAACTCGTCGTTGTTGGATAACAGTATTAATGTATAAATAAATCCTTAGCATTACGGCATGCGCCAGTTGTCTTTCGGCGGATATGATTATGATAATGATGATTTAACGGGTAAGGACATATCCTGACTTTGATCCCCCTCATTCTAATTATGAAAGATAATCACATACATTGGGGGCATGTCATTTGCTGCCCAATATCGCTGATGAAATACCGACCTAGGAATTTATTGTACAAGTTTCATAAATACCAAACGGGAAATTATCCCCAACCCATAATTTAACACTGTTTTGGGTTATTCCACCACTCCTTAAAGTTCTTGTATATAGACGTATTTTTCACCATTTCCTCATCGTTCAGGAGTCTACAGAAACCACAATAGTCGTCCGTCGTTACGTTTTCAGCTCTTCTGTAGTAAGAGTAGTGATTTTTCCAACGAAAATACTGTTTATACTCTTCGGGGTGGTCTATGAGAAACTTCATTTTTCTCGCCAGTTCTTCAGCTTTTAGTTCTCTTGCATTCAGATATATTCCGTCTGGCATGAATCTGTGAAGAGAAGATGAAGGATTGAGGCCTATATATACGTTTTACTAAGGTTTTACTGGTAACTAGACATCTGTACGTACACAATTTTGACTAAATGGAACTGAAGATGATCACAGATGACTTATGAGAACTTCTCATTGACATCACAGATTCTTACAAGATTACGTAGTAGTAGCAACTAACCAAACTAACCACCAAAGGTAATTTTGAAATCCTTGAGGAATCGACGGAAGCCGCAATCGGACAGACGGACATGGCGAAACTTTATAGGTAAGGGTTTTTTGTTGACTACGGAACGCTACAAAACGGCCTAGTGACAAGTCAGACTCGTGCACGAGAGCTTTGTACCTTACCCGCATGATTTTAATTCTTATTTTGGAGACTGTCCGGTGTAATATGAGCTGCCGTCACAGAAACAACTATACCTACTTACTAATTTAAATGCGTTAGATAGCTCTGCGTCTAACTTACCTTGTATAGTTTGCACCTCCATAGACGATAGGTATAGCATCGTATTTCAGACCGTGTAACAGTTTCTCAGTCACGTAGTCTTCACTAAACGAGTTCTCGAACGACAGATAGAAATAATAGTCTCTCTTTATTATTTGGAAACATTGTTCTTCGTTGCTCCGATCACATCTGTGCCGCCCACAAGTACCGTAGATGTCTACTTTTAAATCGTAAGGTTCCAGGGCCTCTTGTAAATCCTTAACATACCATTCCCGCCTACTTTGTGTCATGCAGTTGGACACGAACCACGCTGCTGCTTTAGTTTTATTTCTCAACTGCGCAGCTAACTCTTCGCTGACAGGTTTCATGTCTTCCAACTTCATCCAATGCATATCTGTCTTCGGACCTATTATATTGCCATCAGCGTCTCTGACGATTATGTACCCCCATTTAGTTTCGGAGTCTAATCTGTACGTCCAAGTCCAGTTAAAAAAGTTATCGAACATGTCAGTGCATATGGGATAGTTCCCAGCTGATTCTATATTTGTAAAAGCATACTTTTGATGTGGTGATCGCTTTTGAGGCAGATTTGCGTTGTTAATAGCTCGCACTTCAGTTCCCGCAAACGCGATAACGTCGAACTTACTCACGTCCCCTAGGTAATTCTTATCACTAGTGACGAAACAGTTTGTATACTGACAGTTTCGTTTTATAAATCCTTCTTGACCGACACCCATATACACAAAAGGCACATTTTTTGGATTCGTCCACTGTAAAATATATTTCAGTTCTTTATTATTCACTACATCGTTTTCACTTTTCTTTGCGTCTTGATCCAACTTTTCTATGATATTTTCCAAGTTTTGTTCTATTACGAAGATTTTGTTAGCGCGGGATTCTAACTGCGTATTTTTGATTTCTTTTAAAGTTAGATAAAGGAACACTATTATGAAGGAGAATACTGCCAAGTAGAATGATTTAGCTAAACCCCTCATGGTTTTCGGAATGGGATATGTGCATGATTGTTCAGAGCGGTGGTTACGCGGGATACGTCGCGCCGTGGTGCTGTGATAAGCGCTGACTGAATAAACCCGCAATATCTAATCAGTCTAATCACTAAGTCAGATAGGTATTGGTCATATAACAGTAACGATTGTGATTCAAACTATTACTGTGATGGTTCCAATAGTATCCAAGAACCCTATTGTTATTTTACGCGCAAGGTTACGGGATTTACTTTGTAGGTTTTGGAGTGGAAATACAAGTTATTTGGCAAGGAGCTATTGCTTAGGTTAAATATTTACGTCATTAACTATTACCATACAAACAAACAGACTATTATTATCTTCTAAATTATATTCTAAAGCATAATAATTATTTGTATTCTAAAGGATAAATTGTAAGTGAATATGTATGTTTTTTTAACGACCATGAAAATAATCGCGTGTCGCAGCATACTTTCAGTTACGATCACATGTCGCGGAAGACGACCGCGGTGAAACTGTTGTGCGCAGCTTGGGAATGTACTTAAAAAGATTGCAAACATGATTCAGTATCGTTTAAAGACTATAAAATTATTTCCGTTCCGATCCGTTGCGGGTAGTTTGGTGGAAATAGTGCTTACACATAAGAATACTATGTAAACCATAATTTATGCGCGTACGAAGTCGCGGGCAGAAGCTAGTAACACAAAGATACTGTTTGCATAATATTACCAGCGTAAAGGGACACCTAAACGCCGCCGGTAAACGCTTCATGACGGAAGCTCAAGTTACACTAGACATGCAAGTACGGACTTGCGCTCGGTCAATTATTTGTTTTACGTCACTCTGGGTGGTAAGTGAGATTAACCGCGCATGGGCGCAACGGCAAATCTCACTTCACACCCAGGACGTAAAATTGTAATTGACGTAAAATTGTATACGCACGCACCACGGGCGGTAATTCGTAAAACCCAAGATATATTTATGGCCCTCACCTTCGGTTCGGGCAACACCTGCGATGTGGGCCATTCACGAATTCTCGAAAAGCATGACTTTTGAAAACTATGATTATATTTATCTCTATGCACTTACTAATTTTAGAGTCGGGGGGTTTTCAAAATTATTTTCCAATTACATTCGTCGTGGGTTTAGTCAAAAAAAATATTTTGCTTTTCTTACTCGTGCTATGCTTTGCAGTATAACTGTTTAATGGATTTGTTGGAAATAAAAGCAAAACTCAGGTAGCGTGTGCAGTTGTTCCAAATAAATCAACCCTAGTATTCACAACGCTTGCCGAAAATATGCATCTGGCAAACCAGTTTTAACCTCACCTCCGATTGCTCATAGTTGTTAGCAATCTTAGAACCAAGTTATATTATAGGAACGAGTGGTGAGGTCAGTCGAGAATTGTTCTGAATCTCAAACAGTTTCGTCTACCCGCAAACTATTATTTACCCTATGTGGTTTGTTTTTATTGTACCTACCGCGGCCGCAACTTATGTAAGAGGCCGTTTTCAGTACAAAAAGTACTCTACTATTTTTTTGTCATTAGGATAGGCAGGTGAGGCAATCACGCACGCTTATTGTACGATTCTCACTCGCCGGAGCGCGCCTAAGCGAATTTTACAAGTTCCAAAAGGATTTTGAAGCTTTAATATACACGATACAATTCATATTTGAATGAATTTGCGACCGGTTGCCTCCTAGAAGACGTGGACGGCTGCTCTCGGCTGTCGTTGCATCTCCGGCTCCGTTCAACTTTTGCCTACTGCTCTACTAAAACGCGGTCGGCTACCGCCGGGTGCTCGCGCATCCATTACGCTGCAGCTCCACTCAGTGTTATACTTAATTAGAAAAAGAAAGATAGTCTATCTCGCTGCGACAGTCCGCGGGCCGTCCTGTGCTAGGCGACATCAGTATCCTCTCGGTAAAGTACAACATTCTGCATACAGATTCAAACCCGCCATTCCTAAGCCAAATTGCCTTAAGTACCTACCTTGCGTAGAGGATAGAATAGAGAATAGAAGCCAAATTTCAAATCTAGGACCGAAAACAAAAAATATATCCATCCCAAAAAAAATTAAGTTGCATGCGAAAGCTCTATGTCAGTGACCTAACATCGACGACGTTTTTTCCTGCCCCGCTTTCGCCCACTTCCTTCCGACTTACAAAATACTGCGGCAGGCGTGCACAAACAAAAAACAGCTACTGACCTAACTAGATTATAAAACGGGCTGTTCTGGTGTTGCCTCCGCTTATTAAATAGACAAGCTAGAATTTTAACATGCTTGAACTTGCTCAAATGTTGAAAAGAAAATAAAACACGGTAGACCTACATTTCTGTGGTTATTTTTTTTAACTATAAATACATATTGATATTTTCGGGACTAGGATGAGGATCCCTTGATAAGAACCCTCCTTCCTTATTTAAAGGTGGACAACTTGTTGTAGTAATGGTTGCTAACCCGTCGCCCTCAACACACTTCGACCTTAACTGTTTATTAAGCAGAAATTCCAAGTTTCGATCATAGTGGAAAATTGAAAAACCTTTCGAATCCATCCATAATTAAGAATTAAGAGATAAAACGCTTGTGGGTTCAAATCCCGCTCGTGGCGAATAATTTTTCAATGTTCCACTATGATCGAAATTTGGCACTTCAACCTTTTTCCCTCTTAAGTATTTTGCATTGTCGGCTAACGACAACCACGAAAAAAAGCGGCCAAGTGCGTGTCGGACAACGCACAACCAGGGATCCGTCCCTATTAAAAAGGTCATGTCAGATCCACCATACCCCCTAGCCATACCCCTGGGGGTAGGGTGGACTGAACCATACCACCGTTAGTAGTGCTGGGATTTGATGGAAAAATAGAAAAAGAAATAGGTACAAAAAAATTTATTTCATTAAACTGAAAAAAAACGAAAGCCGTTCTTGCCATTTTCCTGTGACACTACACTGGCCTTAGTAGTTTTCCCTTGGCACGCGGGGTATTATCTTATCTTCATACCTGTATCGTAACTGCCATACGTCCACGTTCATAACCAACCTATAGTATAAGGCAGGCCGGTGTAGATACGACGACGAGTGAAGCGAGTAGTCGGTTCTGGCGCTTCGCCGGCCGCTGCCGCGGCATGCTCGCTTCGCTCGCTCGGCTCGCACGCTGTAGGGTCGTAGTACACCTAACACCCGCCAATCGCATCGGCCGGTTCTTTTGCGTTTAGTCAGGCGCGGGACACTCCGCGATTTACGTTCATCGCTACAAGTACATGCCGGTGCCCCAACGTTGGGGACGTCAGAGAGCCATAAATCTTAATATTTTGGCTGAGAAAAAAGCGCCTTTCGTAAAGATCAAAGGAGTGTCCTTTCTGTACATGTACTATTATACATTTTGTGGTTTAGTCTGGTTTCAACCGTGAGACTGGTTGGTTGTCAGTTATGTCGAAATGTTCAGTCAATAACTGCGTAAATACCAACAAAAAAACTTGAAAAAAGATGGGATTTATTTCTTTAAATAATTTATTTTCATAACATAACGAAATTTGTGTAAACTCATTGTAATTTAATAGTTTTGAACATGTTTTAAATAATTATTTTTGTTAGTTCAAATGACAAAGTCGCGGAACATAAATCTAAGGAGTCGGTATACTTAGATACTTTTTTTATGATGTCGTTACCTACATGATTATGGTTTTCATTTTAAGATTTCCAAAAAATCCTCAGCGACGTGCAAAATGGGCTGCAGTCATAGCACGCGACAGCCGAGGTGTTTTTTTTTAAACCAAACGACTCGCGTGTCGTTTGTTCGGCTCATTTTAATGATTCGGATATATTATAGGTTATACGACAAAAAATGGAAGAACAGGTTTACTAAAACTGCCACACCTCTCATGAACGTACCTAAGCCCATTTCTTTCCATTACATATTTTAATTTCAATTACTTCCAATATACTTAGTTTTATCTTCTGCCTTCTGGCAAAAGGTAATTAATAGCATTAATGAACTATAATAAAATTCTATAATACAATCCCAACACATCATTTGGAAAGGCGCAAATTGTTGCCAATTTTCATCATCATTCATTTTTGACCTTATATCTCGTAATACTCGTTTTATAGATGTCGGATGATCATGAGAGTGACGTTCAAAACCCATAGGATCGTTTTAATAAAATCGACAGCTGATCTCTACTTGACTGTACGCTTACATTACATCGCAAAAAAGAAAGTATTAAAAGTAAAGGCAGGTCGAAAATACAATTATTTAACAAACTGAATCTATTTCAAGGAAACTAAAATGACTTCTTTTTATGGACACTGTCAGCTGTACTATATGTACTTACGGAAATCTCATCAATTGTTTTGTATATAATATTTGTACAAATATTTGAAACTGTTTATTCCCCACTTGCAAAATAAAGAAACCAGATATATTTGTGCTTTCTGTTGAAATAAATAAAATTTATAACGCGACTCCATTCATTCGCTAAACGCTAACTAAAGTTTTGACGTGAGCAGTCAATTCACATTGTAGGTATGTCTCAATAAACTAAAAAGTATTTAATCTTTTGATGTTGGTTTGCTAATATGGTGCTTAAGGTCTAAAACACTGAGTTCTTTTTTTATGAAATACCTTGATGCAGGTTATAAATTAACGCTATTAGCAACTACTGAAATGTACTAGAGCTGTCATTCTGGGGCTCTGGGGCACATTTCTTGGCATATTTGCTTGACATTGTGCATCTAGTTCTATATACTAAATCAATGGTTACTACAGATAACGGTAGTCTAACTTTTTCAACTACACTGCGTATACTGATAACGGTAACAGGACATTTGGGATAAATATTATAAAGCATAATATAGTGCACAGCACTACGGTGGTATGGTTCAGTCCCACCCTACCCCCAGGGGTATTGCTAGGGGTATGGTGGGTCTGACATGAAAAAGGTCATATCGTTACTGAAAACTTATGGCACTTACGTCTTTTTCTTTAACGAAGGCAGTTTTTTATAAATAAGCCCTATTAGCATGATTTTTTTCATAATTTTAAAGTACACGGTTCAAAAATTAGAGGGGGGGGGGAACACAATTTTAGCGACTTTCGGGGCGATTATCTCCGACTCTATTCACTTAATCCAAAAAATTGCTTAGAAACCTTATATTTATTTTGAAAGGCCTGTCGATTGATGTACCACACGTGGGCTTACAATGAAAAAATAATTTTTGACTTTCGGTTTTATGTATGGAGTGCACCCCTAAAAAAAATCTTTTTTAGTAATTTCATTGCAAAACTTTGTAGCGGTTAACACAATACACCCTATCCTCAATTTTTTATTCAAATACACCTTATGGTTTTCGAGTAAAATGCCTGTGACATACTGACGGACAGACAGACAGACAGACAGACATGACGAATCTATAAGGGTTCCGATTTTTGCCATTTGGCTACGGAACCCTAAAAAGGGTTACGTTGTCTAACCTGGTACCAAATGGGTAACCTAACCTAACCATAATGATGTTTACAACGTTTGTATTGGCTTAACCCATTCAGGGCCCATGACGAAACACATTCACTGCCTCTTGGCTGCCTCGGCTACGCACTAAAATCGTAGCCGAGCCGATATGCAGTGGAAAGCGACTACGGCGTAGGCGCCCGCTAGGCGGGGTCCTGGCAGTGAAAATGATAAGCTCCAACGGCTGTAAGGTCATTTTTACCTAAATATGAGACACATACGTAAAGATAAGGTGTACCAATCTCTTTATACCATATGTGTCTGAGAGCATATGCATTCCTCAACCGTAACTATGATGAAGGAATTCTTTGGTTCCTGTTTCACTACATAATACTTAACAAACACATAACATAACTAAAATAAATGAAACGTTAATGTTTATTTTATCAAACTGTCTTTTTGAAATTTTCATTCACCTGAAAATTGCTATCGGAATTTAGAAATTAAAAGCAAACAAATTTCCGTAACTTCAAGGTGCTTCAATAATTTTTATTGTAAATGTTGATGTTATTATTCAGCCACCTTCTTACAGTAGGTAGGTATACATACGAGTATAGGGTAATATGAAGAGCCCGATTTGTGTTCTAATTAAAAAAAGACCGGGTTGCACTCCAGGAGTGCCGGCAGAAGTGAAAACTTGAACAATTTTAATTTTGCAAAAAAAAACCCTTCCTCCTCCTGCTTGCCAATATATCTTATAAAAACTTTAGGTATTAGTAGTACGCTATAGTTCAACTTAACTCAGCAAAATTGATGAAGGAGACGATGGAATAAAATACCAATCTGTTTTTGCCATTGCCAAATATTTTTCAAAGCTTTATCTTTAGGAATAACGTCCAAATTCGAACTATTCGAATTTACTTAACTCAGCAAAATTGATGAAGGAGACGATGAAATAAAATACCAATTTGTTTTTGCCATTGCCAAATATTTTTCAAAGCTTTATCTCTTTAAGAATATAATCCCAATTCGAACTATTCCAATTTGCTCAATAGCAAAACGGTAAAGGAGGCGTGGACAAAATCACAAATTTATTTGCAGAATATGCAATTGCAAAAAGTGTTTAACGGCTTTATACTCTTATGAATAGTGTTCAGTTTTGAATGAAGTCGAATCGGCTAACAGCAAAATATAAAAGTTTGATAACACAAAATGGAATGTGCATTTACGGAAAATGTGTTACGACCTTATACTGTTAACAATAAAGTACAAATTAGACCTATGTGCCCCTTGTGAAACTCCCGTTTTCCCCCGCCCCCAAGCCTCATCCCGAATCACTCGCACAAAATCTGTCGCGAGTGTAACAATTTTTACCCATCCCAAAAAGAGCTCAGCGCCGCTAAAGAAGTTTTCACTTCAAAAAAATACGAGCATAAATCGACTTTGTGCCCTTGAATAAATAGTCGTTTTTACGTTTTTTTTTGACAGAATTTGTTTCGGATAGAGTATACCGAGGGCCAGCCTTGGCTCGAACTCAGAACGGGCGCAGTATGTTGTAAAGTAATACTTCTGGTATAAACAATAAAACAATCGGTTTACATTTGAATTCTTTGACTTTATGCTAATGCAAAATGGAATCTACAAATAAAAACAAAACCCTATAATATGCAAGCCGTATAATACTATCAAAGCTATTTCTCATTAAAACTTCTGAACTCGCAAAGTTAGTCATGAAATAATGTTAGCATTCCCAAACCAATTTTAAATATTTTTAACGCGTAATTTAATGTCGGAGAGGCAACCGGATGGCTCGCGGTATTTGAGCTCCCGAAGTGTTGTGGAACCGCCTGTGCAACCCGAACTGACCTAACTGTGACTGGTTCAGAAATGGGAGGGGGTGATAAAAAAAATTGTCGGGAGGCAACCCATTGAAACGCGGTAGCCTGAAAGTGTGTACGCTGTTTATATAATGAAATTTTTATGCCATCCCTCCTAGTGCGACCGGAGCCGAGTAAGCGAGCGTTGGCAGGCAACCGCTTGAAAATTGGCATGCGTGTTGTTCATCATCATCACGTACACCGTGATGATGATGAACACCGTAGTACACTGTAAAAAAAATGCCGTCCGTCCCGGCCGGGCGGTTATCAAGCCCGGGAGTTGGAAGCTGGAAAAAAATGGTGGCAGAAGAGAAAAATGCACTTAAAATCATTGAAATCGGATGGCATTTGTTTTTCGAGTCTTGTATGATGTCATAAATGATATTCACAAATGCCATCCCTCTCCCATGAAATTTCATCCCGTTGTGGCCACCCTTACAAACGCGTAATTCGTCAAATTGGTATACACGCAATAAAAGGTTTTACAATCAATTGCCAATGGACAATTTTCGCGTGGGAGGCACGGTGCGGAGTCTCTAGTTGCTGTACTATTCACCGGTATTTACGACTTCCTAACTATTACTAAGACCATTTCGTGACTTGTTTCTTTTGCTGTCTTTTTGTTCCATTATTCTGTACCCTTAGTATGAGTTTTACGTTACTCGACCTACTTTACACTCTTTCTACTATGTTATTAGGTATGGAAAATCTAAACACTGCCCCTGCCGGTCACTTATAGAACTAAAAATTTTATTTATACCTTGAGTATGCGTTTACTTTAGTCGCAATCGTTAACTCGATATTTCGTATAGTTTACTCTATAGACGCGTAAGTATACGCATACTAGTCAGACGTGACGGATGTCTTAGCCACACCAATACTACGTTGCAAATATGTATGTGCGTGTTGTAGACACACACAAAAACACGTAATGCAATTAGTACCGTTTTATTATTTTCAATATACAGCCATTATCATTTTAACTTCAATGCTAGCATGTGTCGTGCAAGGAGGAAATAAATCACCAAGTTCAAGTTGTGGAAATTAATTCTTCGCCTTAATTTAAAAGGGGAGGCAGGCCCAGCAGTGGGACACAACATATGCTAATAAAAATAAATAATAAAGTTAAACGACATTAATTATAACTTACTGTGCACCAATTTTCTATTGATTAAATATGGCCACAATCTGAATTTTCCGGATAATAGGTATTGTCGGTATGTTGTCGATTCAAAACCCTTATTTTTATACGTTCTTTAATTTGAGATAGGTCTTTCTGGGGTCTTGCGTTTGCGGAAGTGGAAGCCAAGTTTCTTCAATGTTTATTTTACATAAGTCTGGTTGTGAACCTCCTCCCATCACAGCAGTATTCTTGGTACTCCTAGGAGCTGATGCATGTTCATTTTGGTAAAATGTTATTCTGGCTGGGTTTTATACCTACACTAAAGAACGCTTTGGCGTACTGGTCTGTTTGTTATTTGTTGCACAGGAATATAATCTTAGCGTTGACAAGGAGTACGGTAGTAAAAACCCACAAGCTTGACTGCGCGATTCGAGTGAGTGAGAAAAAGAGCGCAGCGCCGTGAAATCCACGTCGCTATCGCACTAATTTGTTAGTGAAATAGTTTACTACAGTCGATACGGTAAAGCCCTCCAGGTCGCTAAACTTAAGTGGCAGTGGGCGGGGCACATAGCACGTAGAACCGATGGCCGTTGGGGCGGAAAGGTTCTCGAGTGGCGTCCACGTACCGGAAGGCGCAGCGTGGGTAGGCCCCCGACAAGGTGGACTGATGACCTGGTAAAGGTTGCGGGAGTCCGCTGGATGCGGGTGGCGCGGGATCGGTCACTTTGGCACTCTTTGGGGGAGGCCTATGTCCAGCAGTGGACGTCTTTCGGCTGATACAGTCGATACGGTATTTCTCGATATCGTCTGTCTAATTTGTGACACATAGTACCGATACCGTAGTACGAGACCAACTAAACGCTAGCGACTAATTTTGTGTTGTTGCCGAAGAACATCGGTACCATGAGATACAAATTTGACGGCTCGAACTTGTGACAATCGAAATTTATTCGAAGCGTGTTTATTCGATCTCGAAAATAATTACGTAATGTGTGTTTTCAATAACCACTCGTGTTAGTTCTACTCTAGGTTATTTTGTGTGTGTCACGAATGAAGCTCCCTAAATATATATTAAATGTAAGATCAATGTATCACTTGTGTCCTTGGGTCCTTGCTGGTAAAATCTTTAATCTTGAAGTTTTCCTGAGCTACTATACAGCAAAAAACATGCCTTGACTACGCAGCAATATAGCAACGATCATATTAACCGGTCTCGTGACCCAAATTGCCAAGAAATACAATTTTTATTTAACCTTAAATTACTACTAGAGCCTGCACTATATTACAAGAGATTTCACAACTCCGTAACAAAACCCCTTGTTCATGGAAATTTGAACTATTTCACTAAGAAACTGGGCTGCTATTCGAACAAATACGTTTTGTAACTTACGAGTTTGTATCCGTAACTTGGCGATTTTTATTATAACTGGATATCGTCGGGGCACCAATTACAAGCAGTTAGTGGACGAAATTTACAAGAGAAGTTTCCTTGTTATATGTGTAGCTATTACTGAAAACAATCGATGCTCAATGTTGCTGTGTTATTTTTAAAGCTAAGGCATTATAGTTATTATTTTATTACACAGTATTTGGGGGCTATATTGCGGGTACCGGTGACCTTGCCAAAGAATCAGGCTCCTTTCTTTACACTATAAGAAAAAGAGTTCCTGTATAGGTAGGCCAATCGATCGGCTTTTATTATGTTTTTTAGGGTTCCGTAGTCAACAAGGAACCCTTATAGTTTCACCATGTCCGTCTTCGGCTTGGCTCAGTTGCCATTACTATTTTAGAAAACTGTAATTCGGGATGGGCATATAAATGAATCACGCCGACAAAGTAGAAAAATAAAATATGAAAAAAAAATTTTTTTGGGGTACCGCCCCTACAACTAATGTGGGGGTGTAAGCATTACGCTGAGGCGGGACCATTTCATAGCAAATAAATAGTTTTAAGTAATTAATCTATGTATGTGATAGATATATTTGTTTGTTACGAATAAATAATTTTCATTTCATTTCAAATAAATTGTTCCAGTCATCTGCCCGATCGTCACGTAACTAAGAAAGACAGGCAACTACGGAACCTTACAGTCCGCGTGGCCCAACACGCACTATGTCGATTTTTTTAAATTATGTTTGTTCTAAATAAGGGTTTTGTTGGTTTTTTATCAATCGTCCTTAGCTAAATTCAACGTTATTTGTAAAATGCAGGCAGAGCACATAAAAATAAGAGTATATTCCTATTGTATGGAAGTAAAGTGCGCTTGTTTGTTAGGGTCATCTCCTAAACTACTTAATCCTATTTTTTTATAGAACGAATAGATTTTTAGAAGCGACGTAGGTTCCAGCCAGCCTTTTTGTAATACGCAAATGCAGCCAGGATGCAGGAAAGCTCGTAAAAAATTCAAAATTCGTATATTAAAATCAAAGACAGAAAGATAGAAAAAAAATCTTTCTTCTTCTCGTGTAGCGATTCTTGACAGTGACACATTCAGTGCTAGAACCCGCTAACAGTAGGATCTCTTATCGTAGGCGCTTTTCTCTACTCACGGTTTCTTAGATGTTTTCGGCTACTTGCTTTGTGCTACGAAATCGTTGGCAGTAAATGTAATTATATTATTAGCACATGCATGCTACATGATTCACACACTACGTTCATGAATCAGCGTAAAATACGAACGTCTTTGTTGCATGTTTCAAAGTTTCGTGATTTGCCGTGACCCCAAGCGTAGGTGAAACATAAAACTTAGGAACACGTTAACTTAACGTTTTATTATGGTTCGGAGGTGCCATGGATGTAGAACGAAAAGTGACGTCGATAGTTTTAGTCAAAAATAAATCGGATTCTCTACAATTTGGTACAATGTTAAAGGTAAGGTAAACATAAAACATTAGTGCTTGGCATTGGCCCATTACAATTGAAATTAATTACTATTGAGTCCCAATGATTGGAATTTAATTGTCATAAATTGGAACAATGACCTGTATTGTTATTTATCTTAATAGCAAGATTATTTATTATTTCTTAATTTTTGCAACCTCACGCAGTGTAGCGCAAGAAAAATCTGTTTGCCATATTTCCATGGTATACATCTTCGTCTAGTTATTTAAGTAGGTAACTATCTATATTAGTCGGACGTGACGAGCGACTACTTTGCTTGTTGTGAAAGACCTAGTCTATTAGAAATACCAGCCCCGTTCTGTAACTTTTTTCACCTCAACTCACCGCTCACCGACAAATATATCTGACGCGGTGAAACGTAGCAATTAAGCGTATTCAAAGGTCTAGTTTCGTTGAGCGAGACGGGTGTGGTGAAGCAGATTAGTGCATTCCGGGTAGAAGCCCTGTCAACTTGGTGTACCTACATTTGTAAAATATTTTAAGGGTGAGGACATTGTCGGGTCCTTGACCACAATTTATCTACTCACCGCCAGTAAGCTGCTCACACACGCACATTGCCCTCAGATAGACGTGAGTGCCTAAGACTCGTTTCTCGACATTGTCATTGATCATCACTGCCTACCAGTACCTTAGGCTATTTGGAAATCCTGTTACTTAGGAGGTATTCAAAAGTCGTCGTCACATTCACCGATATTATTCCACGACCGACAACCGCATTATTCCGAGTCACTTAAGCTCCTGACAAAATAAAAGTAAAGGTCATAGCCTGCCATTTATATTGCGTGGTAATTTGTATAGGCGAATTTGGTCTAAAAATAACGCAATAGCCTGTAGGCCTATTAATTGCAATGATAACCGTGGAAAAAGAATAAGTACTTACTTTATTACATTTAATAATATCAATGTCTAAGGTTAGGTAGTATTGGTCAAGATTCAAGAAAGCCGGAGTGAATGGAATTACCAAAATGAACCACACCTATAATTTTGTGGCAATTAAGCCAGAACTTACCTTCATACAACCATTTTGACGTGCACCCAAATAGCCCGCCCGCCTCGTGCGTGTGGTTAGCAGATACCTACTATTTGCGTTGTTTGAAAGATTCGCTGTTTTGACAGCAAAAGACAAATGCACATCCTTCGGAGCTCTGACCACCTTCCTGACCTCCAGAAACACAACACTAAATACCTATTTACCCACCAAGTAGTAGGGAGTGTTTTTATGCTTGCAAAGTGTAGGTAGTCCACAGTTGCTCCAAATATGAGCGATATATGCCATTCCGATGTCACACCAAACCGAAACATTGTATACATATGTACGTAATAATACCTCGTGTCTCATAATAACAACCTAAACTTAAACCTATCACAACATCCTAACTCCATCAGCTACGTATCGTGGTTCCAAGTTCGTATAACCTAATGTTGCCGTCGTAACTGTTTTAACTACCTCTAGCGAGATGTACGGAGGGGTGCTAATTAGGTACCTACATCTCCAGTTACTCGTACCTTGCATGCGGGGCATCGTTTATTTCCCTTTTTGTGTTACGTTGTGTGCAATAGTTTATCTTCGGTTGATGTTTCGTTAGTGCTTTCAAAGCGAAATAATTTTAATTTTGGCGTTTTTTGCGTTGAAGATACCATAGTTTACTATACGGAGCCAGAAATTCTCTTGTGGGTTTTCTCTCGTGGGTGTATTGCTTAAGACCTTTCTGCATCAGAGCGGCACGAGGATACCGCCAGCAACCCCGACTTGCACTTAGATTTACCGTATCGACGCGTGTCTGGGCGAGTGCATCACATCGGATTTTCGTACGGATTTGTTTTACTGCTGTAGCGATGAGTACGAGTATATATTGTGCGTGTTGCCAGTGACATCGGGTTATGTGGCGCAACGTTTCCAAACACCGCTTTCGACACGTGTGACGGACATTTGCCCCCTAATGAATCCCTGACTTCATTTGTGTAAGTAGGTAACCACTTCAATTGAAAGTTTATACATAAATATAAACCGTTGGAAAGCCGCCGAGATTAAGCTTCAGTCTTTCAATACGAAGCTGATCCGATCTCTTTAATAAACTTTTACGCCTGAAGTTTAATCGCTTTTAAACCTTTTGCCTTAGTTTTTCTTTTCGTTTCTTCAGTGCAGCTCTTGGATAAAATTACTGTAGTAGTTTATAATAGCAGTTAATTAACCTTTTTTCTTTGTTACGTTTATTAAAGGTCAACTCTGTTATTTAATGTCCCTCTCAGGAGGGTTCATATGAAGTTAATTTGGTTTTAAGCTTCATAACAATACTATAACAAAACCCACGCGGTCAGATTATCACGGGATCTATTTCACTAAAGTGTTGAAAAGGAATGAAGCTGACACATGCAGCGGTGGTGCGCGGTGAAGCGAGCACCAGAAATTAATATCGAATTTATTTTAATACGTCCAATCAAATAGTATGTAAATGATATATAACAACGAATTCGTTGTATAGCTCATCGTAAGAAATACACTTATTTTCAATACCTTCATTTAAAGCATACCTTTCTAGTGACTAGCTACCCTCGCGGCTCCTCCCGCGTAATTCATCGAACGCAAGCAAACTGTGGGATGAAATATAGCCTTTATCTACAAGTCTGATTCAATATATACACCTGACTGAAGGAACTGGTGAAAGATCATCGACATCGGTTAGATAGTTGTGGAGATTATTCCATACATTTTATATGATAAAGCTTCACCCCACAAAGCTGCCTATAGTCTTAAGCTTTAACGTTTCATAGTATTGATATTGATATACCTGATTAGATAAAATAATACCTGATTTTAGAATCAACTTGTCAGAGTCATCATCATCATATCAGCCGAAAGACGTCCACTGCTGGACATAGGCCTCCCCCAAAGAGTGCCAAAGTGACCGGTCCTGCGGACTCCAGTAAAGTTACTTATACTTTCAAAAGTTTCATTTAAGTACAATTTGACGCTGGAAACTGTCAATACGATACAAAGTGTTTTGAGAAGTTTAATATCATTGTCACATTTTCGCACAAGTGGTTTCCACGCGAAAATTGCAGTAAAACGTCAAGAATAAATTGCAAGAATGAAACTCACGTGTATTAAATCTATTAGGAAACGTGTTCCGACGCCAACACTCACTGGTATGTTAATTTGATCCTTTGCGCAATTACACTGCTTGATTTACGTCCGTAAAAAGCACATTACATGGTGGGCGCGTCGCACGCTAGGCTCGGAGGCAATGGATTTCAACTTTTATTGTTACATTTTGCATTCAATTGAGAGAATGAATTTATGTCACGTTCAGTGCCAGACTTTTTGCAGCTTTGATAGTTTTCTTATATGTAACGAAATATTGCTAGCAACAAGACACCTGCCATGCGGGAATGTAACTGACGAAAATTGGTATACCTACGTATAAGCCATCAGTGCCAATCACGACATATTATGCGTCGGAGCGCTACCGTAGCAATCTGACGCATAATATGTCGTGATTGGCGCTATAAGTCATCTCAGTCAGTCCAATACATTATAATCTAAACTAACACAATGTCAAACGATGTTGTTTACAAATGTTAGGAAAAGTCAATTTCAGAAAGAAACATTTTTACGTAATTGTGGGAAATTAAGATCTGAAACATTAATATTTTCCCATCTTCATAAAAATGCTCTCAACATGTTTTTACCTGAATGAATTTGGAATTACCTACCCGTTATCAAATCAACACGTTAACCATTTAGTACCCCTCCCCGCTTCGCCGAAACCATGATTTCCCTCTTGTTACGAAAGTTGTCTACAACAACGGGTGTTGATGATTTAACGGTTATACATATATTATTATGGTACTTGTATGAAATTTATTTTACGTTTCCCTTTTTCCCGAGCCGTTTCACGCAATCGTTGCTTCAAAACGGTTCCAAACAAAACGATGGGCCATAACGTTCAATACAATAGTGACACAATCTTGTTAAAAACGCGTTTTGAAACCTTGTTCATACCAGTCACGATTTCAATATACAAGAAATGAAGACTTACGGGCCATAGCCAATAGGCGGTCGGCCTTGTATCGGGTTCACGATATATCACAATGGGCCGAACTGCAATAAAAAGCTAGCGCAGGAACTGATAAACCACTTTGGGATGGCGTTCTTTCTAAACTGGATGTGAAATGGTTTGTCATGAACATTTGAATGATATATTCATTTGAAAAGCGGAAAATTACTGCTACGCGCTACGGCGTGGCACACGTAGCGTTGCTTGGCCTCGAATGGGTTAAGGTACCTATTACGCTACACTTCTACGGTGCAGGCGCCCGCTAGGTTCATAGCAGAGAAGGTGTTAATATAATACCAACAATGTTAGTTTTTCTTAATTGTGATGTAACTTTTCCATCGACTGGCAGCACTGGGGCAAGAGACGTCAATATACCACCTATCATGTTTAACCCATTCGCAGCCAAGCATCTGTGAACGAACGCTTGCCGCCAGGCCCCCATACAAACCATTTTTCGATAAAAGTGTTGACGAGACTCGTGCGTCATGGGCCCGGCTCAATCCGTAAACGGACCGCCGCCTACGGCTCAGGTAAAAGGGATGGGTTCATGCAGCATGTTTTGATAGCCACGTCTTTTTACTAGCAATATATATTTGTGCAAGGATGTCCTCTGTTATATATTGTAGGTAGGGATCGCGAAGGGGATAAACTGTAATCTGTATAAAAATGTGTACTATTATGTAATGTTTAATGAAAGTTATTTTTACAACCAAAATGCTTTCTCTGATATTAAATACCTACGAGATTTTGCTGATTTTGGTTGATACATCCAGATTTCTATTCGAAAGTTAATCGTTTTAAAAAGTGGGCAGTACCTACGTTCGCCTGAAAAGAATCGAGCTTACTGCGCACTTTAAGAATTCATATAAAAAGTCTTTAAAGTGGTTAGTTAAATTGAAACGAATTTATTTAATTTCACCGTTTATTTTTTATTTAGACTTACTTAATGTTTAGAAAACAACTATATATATAAGAATCGACACAAAATACAATCAACTAAATAATAAATAATCCATAGCCAGGTCACTTCACTAGATATACTCAATCACACACACGCGATAGGTAGGTACGAAAGTGCCAACGAATAAATCGTGACTAAATGACTTACCCTTACTGTCATTGTCTCAGAATTCGGATCGCCTGGTAGAGTGGGAAAGGGCACAAAAACCACATATTATATCCCATGTGTCAAGTGCACACGTGCAAGATAAGAAAATTGCAGAAACAAATAAGTTCAAGCAAGCTAGTAGTAATATCGGCTAACTGCCTATTGTTAGAAGCAGTTATTGTCCTCTTAAAGATAAAGGTAATTTACACTGACCAGGTAAAAAAAATCTCCGAACAAATAAACCTACCTGAACAAAAGGGAGTCACCCATTATTTCAAGGAACAAAGGAAATCACAAAGGTACCGGCAAGAACCAACGATTTTTATTTCAATTCATCAAAACTAGTAATAAGCATACTTTTCTTGGTTTCTCTGATGGTTGTGTAGAGTCATCCAGATTTGACCATTTGGCAAAATGGCCAAAGTACAATTGGCATTTATAGTAAAATAAACCTTAAGTTAAGGGTATAAGGTTTATAATGTCCCGTTTCGTAAACATGGAAAGGTTTTACGGTATGTGCCAGGCCATGGCGACGACAACCGTTCGTCATGCCAATAACTTCTAAAATATATATATGTTTGCTATTTTTAGTAAATGAATTCACTACGTGAAAAGGCAAAGATTATATACGAGCGTTTTCATAAATGAGATATTTCATTTACATATAATTAATCGCATTATGTTTTTCAAAAGGGCCTAATTAGCAGAAAAAAATGGTTATTATTTTTATAAACTAAAGTACCACATATAAATGGTTGTTATAATTAATTTTATAAATTTTAATTTTTCGTATTACGTTTAATTCATGTTTAAAAAGAGATTTACTGGTGACGCGTATACTAGTCACGGGCCAGGCGGAAGCGTGATCGTTAATTTGACCGTTAGGATTTGACTTGCTAGTTTCACCTATCGCCGTAGGTGTTCAAAGTTGGGCTTCAAAATATGACCTGGGAGGAATTAACACTATCGCTACCAAGAATCGCTACGCGCTACCATGCTACGCTCTTAGCCGATCCTGTGGTTTTCCTCGTATGTAGCGGAAAGCGACTACGGCGTAGGCTTTTTGGTTGCGCAAGTGTTAATTGAGATACGAAAAAGCATATAGTTAGGAGCGATTCTATGTGCCATTTAGACACGTGAATCACAGCCCTGGTGTCATTGCATCATTGTATTCTGGAAACTTTAATACCAACATGATGTTATTAAATGACCGCTAATGCATGAAGTCGAAACAAACTGAATATTTTATGCTTCAGAGAAAATGTATATTCAAGAATGATGCAGTCGCATGCCAAGGACATAGACATTATATTCTTCCAATACACCTCCCCTTTTTTATAAAAGCACATTTTATAGGTAAAATTGTATCTGTTAGACCGTTATGTGCTGGAAAGACTCGTTGAAAGTTCCCGACAGTATCGAAGTACACCATTATTTCGTTTTGAAGCCCACGGGACCAAATGGAGAATGATTTTGCTATTGCGTTCGCGTTTGACATTTAGTATTCGTGATGTTTGTGTGTTTTATTGAATAATCAAATTGATTCAATACCTCCAACCTAAAAACTAAATGTTGAATGAAATGCAATGACTGCGCGACTGCAGTTATAGTAAGACCGAAAGAGGATTTTTTTTTTAATTTATTCGTAAAATGTGGGCAGTCGTTTTTAGTTTGCGTTCATTTGACAGAATTTACTATTAGTGCTTAGTTCCTAATAAAAATCAACATTATTTAACGTATAAGTTACCTACCGGTAGGTAAAGTTACAGGTTGATGGTTTTCATCACAAAGGAATCTTGAAGATTATGTATTTCGTAATCATTCACGTGTATAGGTACACACACATATTTTATGATAAATTTACCTATACAACCGGGCACGGGATCTAGATTATTGCTTGAACTATTCCTTCGCGTTTGTTTGGTGTCGGATAGTTTATTGTTCGGCAAAATTAATATAATTAATTATGATTCTAGACTTACCTGGCTATGCCGTGCATCACTGGCACCCGATTTATTTTTTTATAGAAGTATCCCGCTGTTGCAAAAGTAACGAACAATCCACCAAACTCTACACATTTTATTTTGCTATGCTGTATCTAAAATTCTCCCTACATTATTTCCAGTGCGCAGCCGGTCGCGCAGCATGGCAGGAGGCGGCGGCGATGTCGGTGGGCGGCGGCGGCGCGGGCGCAGGCGGCGCGGCGCGGCGCTGCTCGGTGCTCGGCGACCACCCGGGCGCGCGCCGCGACCAGCGTGGGAAATGGCACAGGAACAACCGGGTGAGATTTGAGGCTCCATGTGGGTTTACTTCTCAAAATTATGGCAGAAGTTGATGGTGTTGGTGAGCGGCGACGGCGCGGTAAGGGCCGGCGCTCACTGACGCCGTGGCATGGTATGGCACGCCGCACCCTGTACCCGCACCTCCGCGCACCGGGCTAGGGAGGGAGAAGACGCACTGGCATGCCACGGGATGCCACGGCATGACACGGAACGCCGCGGGATACCGCAGCACAACCTGCCGTGCCATACCATGCCACGCCGTCAGTGAGCGCCGGCCCTCTGTGGCACAGCGGGTAAGAGAACGAGTGCGGCTTGTCTTACGGCAGTATGCTGGGGAATGACTGCGTTGGTGTGCAGCGGACCCGCGGCGTGGTGAACGGCGCAGGAACAACTGGGTGAGAGAGCATGTGTGGCTTTTACCTTACTGCCCGTATGGCAAAAACGATGACGTTGCGGCGGCGCGGTGCAGTACCTATTTACTTAACACGGGAGCGATAATACGGACAAAATCGGATTTTCTTTAAATGTACCTAATGGAAACCGTACCTACCTCTGCGAAATCATTTCTATTTGTTATTTTAACCTTTTAATATATTTATTTTCTAAAGTTTAAATAAGATGATGACAAACATTAACTTAATTAAATTAAAACTAAGTTAAATCTAAAAATGGCCCTCTAGGCATTGTACCGAGGATGCTGGTGGCATTGCAATGCCGATGCGTTGCGCGAGAAAGCCGCCAGCCCTTAGATCACCAGTTACGTCAACCAGACGTTTCGCGATTTCCGCGAATAACTTTTGCGCACTGGGACCCCATGGACCGAGGGTCTCGACGCCAAATGATACAAAGTTGTGCAAAATGTTTTTGAGCTTGTTCGATCGGTAAACATTTTCTTGCAAAAAATGGCACGCGCCGACACCACACTAGTTTGACTTGAATGCCGTTGTTTTGAAGATAAGTAGATAAGCTCAGTTTTAACAATTTCTATACTTAGCTTAAATAATGTACCTACCTACTTAACCCAGACAGCTTATTAAAAAACCTAGTCATCATTAGCACGAATATTCATTTTAAAACGTCGAATCATTCGGAAAACCACTTGTTCTCACTCAAGCCACTTTCAGCTTCGTCATCAATCTTCGTCTGACGAGTCTGAGTGCTCTCGAAATCTGACTCAATGCAGAAAGCCGAGTGCTCAAGTCAAAGACAAAATCGTGCTCCAAAAATAGCAGTTTAAGGGTGAGTATCCATCTGAGCTGTGCGAGGTAGCGAAGTCATGTGCGAGGAAATATTCCAATATTATAATCATATTCATTTATTCGCAATATTGATAATATCACATGTCATTAGGAAGAGATGCGTGAGCGAGACTAGCTATTGCTAGCGCAGCAGTATCCGTCTCTTCCTTGTTAGAACACTTAGAACAAGAGGTACCTATAGTGCGAGAAAAATCGAGAGTATGTCGCGGCCGTCCCATGATAGACGTGCTGGTATCTGATGTCTGGTGGCAGCGTTTATAATTGGTAATAGTTGTACTTTGATCTCTTGCGTGCCATGTATATATTCTTTAACCTGTTATTGTGTACAATAAGGTGCTTACATACATACATAGATACATAATTGAACGCGCGAGCGAAGAGAATGGAGGAAACGAAGTTATCTGTTCAGCTTCGGTAAAAATTCTTTCATATGTCCGCCTGTCCAGCTGTCCTCATCCTGCCAGGTCACATTTCTCAACCGATTCTCGTGATTTTTAAGCAGGTACACTAAATATAGATTTTTTGTACGATCCACTTTTTCAAAATTTCAAAAGATTTTTTTCTAATGACACGGCTCGCGAATTGTGCAGCTCACAGAATCCCTGGTTATTTCAAATGTGCAATACCTATAAACACGCTTAGTAGATACACATGTTAATAAGGTGAGGGAACGACCGTGGATTGAAGGCCTTATGAGCGAAGGTTGAAATTAACTTTTGCATAATTATTTAATTATACCTATTCGTCGAGGTAGTTCACTACTAACTATCCTTGATTCGATTCAGCTGTTGTCGGGTAATTCATTATGCTTTTTAATTTTTCTGTGCCACTACCAGTATACTATAGGTAAGTATTGATAAATGACCCATGAAAATAGCTAAACTGGGCATGCTAGCTTGTGGTTGAACATTACGGTCCTTGAAACTTATCCATCAGTGAAAAAAATTTCTTTCGTAACCGGATCAATGCACTATATAAGTTATCCCAAGTTTACTTTAACAGATTTCTATACCGCCTATTGTCGTGTTAACCTATTTGCGTTGTGCGCGGGAAAAAAAAATTCACACACCTCGCACAGCTCTGGTGGATACTGACCTTAATACTTGCAAGATATCTAGAAGCTTTCAATTCTAATCTGTGTTTTCAGGTGCGAGACGCATCATACGGCTCATCATCAGACTCCGACGGGGAGGCCGATGGAGCAAGCGGGGAGCCGTGGGGCGTCGCGCGACTTCTGTACGCCGGCCTCGGGATACTCGCCCTCGGCCTCGTCGTCTACTTCGTCGGCACTGGTGACAAGGTACAGTTCTCGCCTGTATGTTGGCCTCAGCACCACCGTGGGGCATCACACGGCTTCTGTACTCCAGCCTCGGAACTCTGGCCGGTGGCCTCGTCGTCTACTTCACAGGCACTAGTGACAAGGCACATAGTTCTCGCCTGATGTAGGTCGGCCTCGGTACCACCGTGGAGCATCGCCCGGCTTGTTTACGCTGGCCTCGGGACTCTCGCCGACACGCGCCGGCACATAGTCTTCACCTGATGTATGCCGGCCTCGGCCCTGCCAAGGGGATGAACAGAGAGGGAGATAGAGAAAACAGAAGCCGGTCTGTGTAATAATGATTTGCGTCCTACATTATATTGTTAATGTTAATGAATCTATGCATTTCTTTTGTTACTGACTTAGGTTGGTCACAAAAGTCACCCAGAACCAGCCCATAACTCATAAGACGAAAATCCGTAAACATAGAGCGCAGGCCTATTATTTTTCTACGGTTTCAGGGGTTCAAAACGCCGGCTCTGCGGTTGGTGGGTCCTTCGCTCATCATCGCTGGGCTGGCGTGTTGCCTGCTGCGCATCGCCTTCTGTATATTCGCGAAGCCGTGCTGCCGACGGCGAACCAACTACAAGGAGAGCAGAAGGTACCGTAGAGACTCGTGTGTGCACTTTTCGTGCTACCTAGTTTTGCCGTCACGAACATAATTACGCGATAACTTTCAATATGAATGACGTGCAAGCGAACCTGCCTTTAGTCGTCATCAATAACCAATTTGACTCATTCTGCTTCAATCTGAAAATGCTGGACCATTCTCGCCTAGATACTTGCCTTCTCCGGATGTTACAAAAATCATAGGTCCAACACGTAATTGCGTTCTAATATCAGACTCTGATTCATTAAATGTCAAAATCTGATCAAACAAACCGACATCAACTAGGTTTAGCAAGCTTGTGTATAAGAACACATTATATTGATTATATGAACGTTTTTAACCCGTTAAAGTCATGCCTCTATCTCTATTACGGCGAGCGACTTCCACTATTTATATACTTGTAGCAGAAAAACGCTGCTTCATGCTACGGCGTAGCACACGTAACGATTCGTTGCCTCAAACGTGTTACTATTATGAAAACTTTGATGTTCCGCTATCAGGATTTACATATGACGTGTTAAAATTAAATACTCCGCTACTTTGTTATAAAATTAAGATGATGATACCTGTCTTCAAGTCCCGCTAGATCGCAATTCTTTTAATTGGGTTGATCCTGTTTTAATAATACATTTTTACCTGAACGCTTGTCCAGACTGTCCGGATGCGGAGAAGGCGAAGAGATGCCACTGGCGGGCGGCACGAGCGCGCGGACGGGACCGGCGCAGTGCTCCCCCGCTCGACGGCTGGACGCGTCGTCCTGCGACGTGTCCAGCCTGTCCAGCGGGGAGGAGGACGAGCGGCTGCGGCGGTACCGCACGGCGTCGGCGCCGCCGCCCGCGCCGCCCGCGCCGCCCGCGCCGCCCGCGCCGCCCGCGCCGACAGTGCCCCCCGCGCCGACCGTGCCGCCCGCGCCGCCGCCCGCGACCAAACCCGCTACTTCCTCCGCGCCGCCACCCCGCCGCCCGCCGCCGCGAAACGTCTCCTTCGCCGGCCCCGACGGGGAGCTCGTCCTCAGCCCCGCTCAGCTCCGCTCCTAACCCAGCAATAAAGGCCGCACTAGACGATCTGACTTTAACGAGAGTGACGTGAAGTGAACTTTTTTCCATTAAGCTACGAATTGTTGATTATTTGCACGTTTGAATATATTATTGCAAACTCCTATCGATAATCGTAACTAATCGTAAGTCTGTTTTGCTAGTTTTGATTTGGTATTTCATAGGAATAGTGTCAGGTTTGTTTTGGGACTTATTGATGTAGCATGAAATGCTAGCTAAGGACCGTTTCAGAACTTTTAATATGTTAAGAAATCGACTTTTATTCTAAGACACGTATTGATATTCTAGTATTTCATGGCATATCTCTAAGTATGAGTATGAGTTTCGCAGCAGGACTGCTATTTATATTTTCAAGTGCAGTGTATAAGGAATTGCTAGACCAATATAATAAACGTGTTCGGTGTAGACAGTTACAACGTGGGTACAGTAATTTTCGATAAATATTTTTTTCTAATTGAAAATACCGGCGGTATACTTTATTGTAAAAGTCTCGTACAGTGTACAAAAAGATGGAATGCGAAATGCGATCATAGACAGCCACTCAACAATCGCACCATGATCAACTTTACAATTCTCATTAATGATATCATAATGTCGACCCACATTAGATTATCAAATTCTGAAAGAAACAGCTGTTTTTAACGACATAATATATTAATTTATAAATATATTTATTAGGTATATTCGACAATTACTGTACCCCTGACATTTGATATTTTTACATTTTTCTCCTGAAATGTACCTATTTCTAAGCATTTAATTAGTGCTTTAGCAAAAACTGTGCTCGATCCACTCATCTTGAAATCAACCTTTGGAGATCAGAATACGAGTGTCCTAGTTGTGGTTCAGGCGAAATTAAACAATCATATGTATATGTAAAACCTTACAGAAGGCCTCTCTTGCACGTAGTTGTGTATGGTTTACAAAAACGTATGTAATAAATTACATGACGATGGTTGATCCTATGCTAATTCTTATAATGACATGGACAAGATTAATCGTTCTTCTTAGTTAATTAACTGATCACGATCAGTTTGCAAAGTGTAGGTACGTTAAATTACAACATTTCAAATATGAAGCATGGGGTCTGCGGTTAGGTCTAATTACCACAACCCTTAACGAACATTTCATATGGAGTCGTGGTAATTAAACACAAACACAAATCTGATATAGGTATCTAGTCTATACCTACTTCTTAAAAGAGGCGCTTCCATTTTTAAACGAGGAATGGGCAACGCAAAGAAAATTTCTGTAAGTATCATCTTCACGATCGTTATGATAAGTAAGTACAACTGTTTTACCTACTACGACTACTATATTATAGTAGACTTCGCTGAAACCACAATTCAGACAATGCGAGAGCTAACTAGTCGTGTAACTAAACATAATTGTGTTAAAACTGCCTACTATTAGACGCGAATTTATATTTAAATATAAAAATCATAAAAATAGATTTATAACTGACAATAATGATTGTTAACTGATGTGTAAAGTGTTACTGCGTATGACCGCTATTTTCGTTTATAATTATTAATATTTATTGCTATTAATATTCGTTCCTTAGTATGTTTTCTATGTACTTATTTAAATATTAAATCTCGTCACCATCTAGTGCCCATAGTACCTACAAGCTTTGCTTAGTTTGGGACTAGGTCGATTTGTGTGACATTGTCCTCCTAATATTTATTTATAATTATTTAGGTCCTAACATTGCGCGTTGTTGTTTCCTAAACTTTTAATTACTTTATTTATAAAGAATCGCATTTTCAACTTACTAATTTTAAGCGTACTGTGGGAAAGGTGCTCAGAGGTAGAATAACGAACACGATTATAGACTTTCATACAGCTCGATTTAAAATAAAAATAGTGCTGAAGAGGTTGCATAGCTGATAGCTAGATATGTAATCGGGGATTACACCAGAGACACCGGGACACTGAAAATCAGGAATACATGAAATCGGAACTAAATACTTTGGCTAAGATAATATTTCGGCTAACTCCACTATGGTACTCTATATAAAGGATGTTTGAAGAATCGTACCCATGGTGTTTATACGATTTAATATTTTACGAAAGTGGTAATTTAAAACGGTATAGTGAATAATTTAGAAAAAGTTAGAGGTAACTTTAGTAACTATTCAGAAAAAGGCCCTAAACAGTTCAAAATTAACCTTCCCGAGGTTAAGTTTAGAAAACGACAATGTACTTATTTCAAAGGCCGAATTAAGTAATTCTGTATTTATGTTATGAACGAATTTTGTTTATTTTAATATATTTACATAATATATATATATATATATATAAATAAGCCCTACTAAACGCATATTTTTATAAAGGGCATACGTTCTGTTAAGTACGTGGCGTACGAACTACGTATACACCAAAACAGACACATATAGCTACCTAAATACCTAAAATTGATGTGAAAATAGTGAGTGATACATGCTGTAAGACAGTAATGTTTTTATGTGTACATAAGTACGTGGGGTAACTCTAACAATACCTTAATGTGTGTTACGTGCGTTGTATACTGCACAATATAGTAATACTGTTTATAATATTAAATATACTATATATTTTAGAAATATTTGCACCTTTAGTAGTGAATTACAATGTATATCTGCAGATTTTAACTAGAATATATTTATGACGACACTGAAGTGTCTACTTTTTAAATTTCGAGTTAAGTTTCTGTGAAACGAAACAACATATATATTATACTTATCGTGGAAGTTTTCGTTCTGTCAATTAAACCTTCGTAATCAAATTAAAACGTAGTTACTTTGAATCATTTAAATGTAAGGATGGTCAATTACTTAATGATTGTTTTGAGATAAGAGTTGTCCTTTGGCTTCGTTCGTTTGGCAGTAATTAGAGGGAGTAATTATATCTTTTATTTAATGTATGTCGTACACGTCATAGTATGTTGTTGTTATCATTCATATGCCCAATTCAAAGTGTGTACATTGGTGCTACGACGCCGAGATATCTACATAGTAAGACCGCGTTTACGCACAGGCGTTATTTTGCGCGGCACGCAGTGAACGAAAAAATCATAGAATGCGATCCTTACAAATTTCTACCCGAACAAGTGCATAGAATCCAGTATGCGCATGTCCGAACCAAACGGGTAGTAACTAATTTGTACCTGACATCGTTTCGACAACTTACCCCCATCCCCGCATAATGACAATGGCACATATTCAGTGGGGCATTTTGCGACGCTACTGAGACTTCTATGAATTTTTCGTTCGCTGGCGGCACGCTATGGATTCCCAAACATTCTTACAAGGGCGCGCGACGTCGTGCGAAATATCGCGAGTTTATTTGTTTTCGTTAATGCGGCCTTAATTATAAGGTCCTCCGAGAAATGTTTATAATGACGGCAACAATTTATTATGAGAATATTGTCTATGTTTCCCATATATTTTACTCCAATGTCTATTCAGATTGTTTGAAAAATATGTGAGAAGATTAATATATCTTTTACACAATTATTAATTTCAGTTATACAAATAAATGCGTAACACATAGGTAGTATTAAACTACGACGGCTCTGAAGTACAAAATAGTGGCTATATATACTCACTCAATATTATGAAAACACGTAATTCTGGTAGAACCCCTATGATGTTATGCATTTAAACAAATGAGCACAACTGGTCAATTGTAAAATTTTAAAATCGGAATATTATATTCGTCTAAGATTACATTACATTAAAGAGTATTTATAATATATGGAATTAGGGTGAATATTACAGTAGAACCACACTTTTTAAGGCTGCCCGAGAAATAAAGGTTTTTATATACCTAACCGCTATAGTCAGAATTTTTTCAAACATGCAACAGTTTGTAGGACAATCATTCAATGAAAGCTTCGACTATAGGTGAGTTACAACGATAAGTTATAGATTAACTTTACTTATCGTATGATATAGTAGCTTTTATGCATGAAATATGTATAATTTCACCTTACTAAACACGTTACGTAGACGTACGCAAAATATCGTACCATAACGTAGGTCTGTAGGTAGGTACATTACGAACGAAATTTTTCAAATTATTTTATGTTAAAAATCTCAAGAGTTTTTGCAGTCGTATATTGCTTCCAGAATAAACTTTTAAAGTTTCGGCCAAACTATACCACGTCTCCGTCTTCGAATAGGTATAATATCATCAAAATGCTTTTCTGAGCCAATCTCCCGACTCAACTATAGTCCAAACTTGAATATTATGACGATTGGGGATGAAGACTTTTAGGAAAATATAATAACACAAATGTAAAAATGAAAAATAACTACCTAAAATAATGCAAAAACAAATGATAGAAATCAGTGAGCTTACTTTTGGTCCATAGTCGTTCATCTGTAGTATATAACTGCTGGGAGGTTTTACTGTAGTAGCAACCTACAGTAAAACCCTAAATAAAATGTATACATTGATTGAATAAGCACAGAGTAAATAGTTTTAGACGAAGTCATGGCCAGTTGTGCTCAGTAAACAGGATGAATGTAAGAAAAATATTAAAAGCACTAAATCTGAGTCGTAAATAGTTGTTAAGAAAAAATGAGCTTCATTTAGACTAACTGGCTTGTGTAACAACGTGTTGTGTACGTAGTAGATGGCCAATCATAGCGTATTGCTCATTCCACAAATAGAAAAAAAATAGGTAGATACTTAAACTTGAAACCATAATTAGATTCCATGAAAATAACCTTAAAATTGCCATTAAAATCGATCCGATGATCGCTTTAAAGCGATAAGACCGCCTGTTGTTACCATCATTTATCAAGCAAATTTTTTGCAAGATGTTTCTCTCTTGTCGTGGTGCAATAAAAAGTATTTATTATTATTAAAATAAAAACCTATTTAAAGGCACATCAAAAAACCCAACAACATGATGTGCAAATTAATTTTTTTTGGTGCGCATTCAGTATTTTTTGGGATAGTTAACGCCCATACTGCAATAGTAGCTAAAGCGTTAGTGAGAAAGGGAGAAAATAAAATTTGAAATAAAAATAATAAAACAATATTATGAATAATGATGTTTACTCCAAGTCATATCGAAGACGCACTACAAAAGCAGGTATTAAACTAATATATATATAATATATATATAAACTATAACCTACTTCAGTCTTCAAGATTCGATGTCAAAATAAAAAAAAAACTGAATGCCTATTTGTGAAATGAGCATTACAAAACATCACGACCTCATAATGTTTCTTTTTAAATTGAAATCACCTTTGTATATTTCGGTTAAAAACACTCGCTTCCCCAACCTTCAAAAGTATTTTAAATTAATTAGTATTTTTTAAGAGAAAACGCACATTGGACTGGTGACAGGGTTCATTTATTTTGTCTATGTGCAGACGAATTCCCATCCAAAACTGCCCAACTAAGTAGGTACCTAAACGTGTGTACCTAATGAATTAAAAATCCACCAAAATTTGTGAAGATCTATTTTAGATTGGCATTTGTTGATTTCTATCCCTATTTATTGTGGCAGTCCCAGAGGTTTTATGGGAATTTTGTCTGCCCATTTATTATAAAAAAACATCCTATTTTGTACAAGTCATCGATTAAATGACATTGCTACGATGTTAATAGCTATTAGTAATATCAAAAACACCAACAATAATACTTATGTCCATAACGTTTGCTTACTAAATAAGGCAGAATTAAATTATTTTTGCATCTCGTCACGGTAGGTACTTCACGAACCTATAAGTTACAATTTTACAAGTCCAACCTGGCAACACTGGTCAAGGGGCCGGTCGTTATAGGTCAAGAGCAAGGGTCTTCAAACTTTTTGACTCCAGGGCCACACTGCACTTAATATAAATTTGTGCAGGCCAAGAGTTAGCGGGCCGGATCAGAAGGGATCGCGGGCCAAACTTGGCCCGCGGGCCGTAGTTTGGCGACCCCTGCTCAAGAGTACCTATGAGTACATGGTTGAGATTATTCAATGTGGCCGACATTGTATAAAACTGTCATTGGAATTGCAATCTTCTGCCTTGGGCGGTAGAGCTGCTTTTTTAATGGACTACTTTGATGCAATTCAGCCAACTCGAAATCTCAAGTACTATACCACCCAAAGTTTTGAATTGGGAAATAGTAACGTCGTCCTTTCAATATTTTTTTTCTGAATTTCACATGACTGTTCCAACTCTTAGACTCCGAAATACCTAAATAAAGTGATATATTTAGTTAGTTATTGCAATAAGCCCAATTTGTAACATAACTAATGAAATTACTGACAAAATCGAAACATATTTACATTTATAATAAAACATAATTGCATGCACTAAAACTTAAGTTCCTTTAAAGATACGGAAAATCATTCGTTTCTATTTTGCAAGCTTTTGTAGGAATCTATATTTCATTCTTAGATGTAAATTAGACCACTCAGTTCCAAACTTGAGAAAATATGTCTCCATTTGATCAAACTGGAATTACGACTTAAACCTGTTTTAAGGAAAATATTTATTCGGGTAATAATTTACGAAATTCAATGACTTAGATTATTTTGCTAATCCGCTAAATAACGTGCAGTTATAATAAGTATAATGGTGGGTACACACTGAGCAAACGAACGACCAACGAACGCGAAGCATTTATGTGACAGCTATTTGTTAGAGTGAGATAGGTACATAGCCGTTCGTTGGCTTGGTGCGGTGCGACGACCTTAATGCGATGTACGCAAGTAGGTACCTACATCGCATTTTCGCTCCACACATTCCACACAATTTTTACCCAACAACAATAAATAATCGACAGCAGTCTACAAAATTATTACGTAGTTGACGTTAACGCAATGTACTATCGACAATACACTACTGACCATCCGTGCACTTTATGTGCATTGTTATAAGGTTCTTTTTAAATACAGGATTTGTGTTGGCGGTAGGTACAAACTACGTGCGTAGGTACATCGCATTATCACTAATCAACCTGCACGTTCCCTGGCGGAATAGCAAAATAATATTTATTCTAGCAAATTATTCTAAGATTATACGTCAAAATTGTGTGGACTCTAAGGCTGTTTGTCCAACGCCGCCGTCACTGTCACGTCACCGAGAACGAGATGACGGCGCCGAAGTAGCGGTACATACATTTACTTAAGCCGCGTATCCACCGCACATCCGTCACCCGAGCGAGCGCCGTCATCCCGGCCGCCGAAATTGCGAATAGATCGGCGTGACCGCTAGAACGTGGCCCGAGATTTTGACGGGCCGATGTGCCGGCAATAGAAAACACGTATGAACTTGTGAACACACTGCCGCCGCCGTCGCACCGTACACGTACGTACACCATCGGTCGCGGTGGACAAACGATCGCCGTCACGTCATATTAAACTCGGCCCGAAATAATCTCGTTCTCGGCGACGGGCCGGTGACGGCGGCGGTGGACAAACAGCCTAATAAATACAACTCTTTTCGGTTTGTCAAAGAGCCAATAAAGGCCGTAGTTCACAGAGGGCAGCGGGGAGACGTGGGGCAGTTTAAACATTTGATCACATTTGATCGAGTCGAGTCGAGAACTCTTTGAAGCCGCTCGTCGCCCCGCAGGCCGCTGCCATTGAAATCGCGGCTTAGGTAAGGCCCTATTTTACGAAACCGAAATAAGGTCTAAATCTGAGTTTAAACGGCTAAATTGTATGCGCTAATCTTGGAATGCGTTCCATTCTTGTTCGTTCGAATAGTCTTCAGTGACATTATTTTAATTTCGTTACGTGCTTCCGATACTAACATGAACAGCTTATTTCGTGTTTCCCGGTATCTGAAGTGTAGGTTATTTATAGTTTAATTTATTAAGAAAAAGTTTCGGGGCCTAATTCTATGTAGGTAAGTATATGCTTTTGATATCATGTCTGCATGAATAATTCTCGAGTTTAATCGTTAGACTAGCTAGGTACAGAAATATAGGATACCTTATTGACGGTAAATGCAATTCGGTATCAGGTAATTTTCTGAGATGGCTGGTCACACCAGGACATGCAGTTTATTTAGGTGCACATATCAGGGGGAGGAATAAAGATCATTATACACCCAGCAATTTGTCAGAACTACCTAGAGACGCAGCTATAAGATGGAAAAACACTGCAAACATTTATTTCATTCACTTTGAGGGCGGTTGTTTTGACAAATTGATAGGTATATAGAAGGCTTAAACTACGGGTACCTATAACAAAGATTACATGAATAACACTGTAAACTTTACTACGAATACTGAATCAGCACTTAGAAATAAAAAATGCCTGCTTACAGACATGGTATGAAATGCAGTAATATCAAATTCGAAATGTTCATTAAGTTTCCTATTTAGTTTAAGGTGTAAGTTAATTGCGGTTTGTGCCTGTTGTACAATAGGTTATTAGATTACCTAATATGGACTAGGTTTAAGTAAAGACTAGGCCGCGTTTACGCATAGGCGGAATTTCGCGCGACAAGACGCGCGCGGTCAGGCGCTATGGACCCATAGCTCCTGACGGGTTAGTTACTGACTATACCCTTTTATCGGTAAGTAATTAAGATATATATATGATATAAAAGTAACTAATGTGGGAGAGGCGAGTGACCAATCAAACACACGATGAACTTTTATCTAGTCACCCCGTTTTACGTCTCGAATAAACATAATCATAAAAATATAATTTTCCTAGTTTCATGCAATCGACTCTGAGATTCTGCATCTTCCGCAGTTACGTAAAAACAATAGAAAAAAAAAACAATTGACCCATAACATAGTGCGTTAATACTAACTCCTTCAGCATCATTAAACTGAATACCCTAGTCTTCACTTGAACAAAGTCTGATAATATAAGTTGCGCCGACCAAAATACAAGATAAGTTGAGCATAACATAATGTGAATTAGATAAGTTCCGCATAACACGTGTCTAATAAGATAAGTTGAGCATAACAAACGTCGAATAAGCCATAATATTAGATATTAATTTGTATTGTAAATTAAAGTGTTCTTTTAAAGCCACAAGAATAGTTTAATTGCATGTATGAATAACTTTGGTATTTTAAGCTGATAGATAGGTTAAGTTTTTTACGTGATATGATATTCCTTTATATATTGGAATGTACAGAATTTTGTGTACATGTACCTTTCAAGCATACAGTCACGATTTTTTCTGTGTAAAATATTTTAGAAATACATATATGTATAATTTAATATGTGGGTAAGTTGAGGTGAAATTCGAAAAAGAGTACAGCTAAAATAAGATACAAACAACATCGCTAACTTTCACAAGTCAGGTAAAAACAAAAAAAGAATCATATATATTATATACTAATTGGGTGAGGACCAAATTCTTGGCCAGTAGTTAGCCTAATTAATTGATAGTAGTTAAAAAGTTCCGCTGTGACACAAAAGTTAGCCATACATTTTCTATGGTTAATTTTCGTGTCACAACGGAACTTTTTAACTACTACCAATTAACGACGCTAACTACTGGTCAAGAATTTGGTCCTCACCCAATTAGGAGTGAAGGTTGCTTAATCTCACCCCAACTTCCCCATATGTTTTAGACAGCTGGTTCAGCCGCAAGTCTTTGTTACATCGAATATTGACACAAAAGAAAGAAAAAGGTAAAATTACTATGATTAAAATTAATTTGAAAGGACAATTTATATGTGATTTAATTGTAATATAAAATAACCGTTAAGAGCTGTTTTTCGTGAGATTGTAAGAGTTTAAATGTCATAGAGCTCAAGAGGTATAATTAGAGTAAAAAATAAAAGAGCAATGGTATGAAATGTTGAATTTATTGATTTATGTAAATAATTGTTTGCGATCATTCCCAGTCATTACATTGTTTGTATTATTTATAGGCATTGGTGCATATCATGTGTATAGAGCAGATGATTAATCAAATAAATTAGAATGAAAATATAGTTGACGTCAATGTTTGATTTGGTATCTATTTTATTATTTTACCCTCTTATCTGGATCTTTACTCACCACAATCTGGCATGTATCTTGTCAGTGAAAATAGCGTGGTTCATTTGTCTTTTATCACACACGCGTGTTTGAGCTACGGTAGCCTAGTGGTTCGGGGGATTCCCTTGTTTGGCCTAATAACGTTTTGTCTAATTTCAGTTTGTCTAACAACTTTTAGTATTATGCATTGTTCGTCTAAAGTCAATTTGTATAATTTCATTTTGCATAATAATTGTTTGTTCGAAATGCGTTTACTCTAAATGTCGATTTTCATAACTCTTGTTTTGCCGAAGATTATTTTATCTAAAAATCAGTTTGTCGATTTGATATTTTAACTAATCATCACTTTGCCGAATAACGAATTTAATTAGATTTATAATATCTGAATCATTATAATATTCACTTGTTAAAAAGCAGTCATTGTACAAAAGACGGTTTACCATGCATTGTTTATGTTTATATATTTACTAACTTTTTGCCTAATTTCGGTCCAGCTGCTCTGAGCTAATCACCCAATATCTAAACAGACAACCTTTCAACAATTTGAATACAGATACTTTATTGTTACTTGTCGGTATAGATATTGGAGAATTCAACTGTACCTATTTCTTAAACTTTTCTTAAGGCAGGTCGGTGTAGGTACGACGACGAGCGAAGCGAGGTGGAGTGTTAGGTAGAACTGTGACCCTGAAACGATTTTTTTTTGAAGAATTGACTTTGAAGCAAAATCTTTTATTCAAAACCTTCATTATTAGTTTCTGGCGACAGTCCGAGCGTACGGCGCGGAGTGATTAGACAAAATGAAATTATGCGAAATGTATGTTAGACAAAATGTAGTTATGCCAATCAAACGGTATACAACATAATTATTATACCAATTAAAAACTAGGTGAAATAAAATTAGGTGAACTGCGTATTAGTTAAAATGATTTTCACACAAATGAAAATAAGGCATAACGAACTATTATGCGAAACAAGATTAGTCAAAATAATATTAGGCAAACCGAAATTAAGTAAAACGTTGTAAGTCCAAACAAGGGTAATCCGTGGTTCGGGCATGCGGCTGTCAAGCGGCGGTCGTCGGTTCGAATCCCGGCTCGTACCAATGAGTTTTTCGGAACTTATGTACGGAATATTTACCGTTAGCTTTTCGGTGAAGGAAAACATCCTGAGGGAACCGGTCTAATCCCAATAAAGTCTAGTTTTCCCTCTGGGTTGGAAGGTCAGATGGCAGTCACTTTCGTAAAACTAGTGCCTATGCCAACTCTTGGGATTAGGTGTCAAAGCGGACCCCGGGCTCCTCTAGGGGCATTACCTGGAATAACGCTAGGAGAATGATGAATTGATGACACACGCGTGTTTTAGCTCGCTTCAGAGCATCGTATCGTAGATATCAGGATTTTGAAACTCTTGATTTCGAACAAAATAAAATGTATCTTCTACGTTTTACGATAAACTCGATAAAGTGTTAGTGGTGATTGTTACCCTAGATTTCAACTCAAAAATATACGAAGAAGCGAGGTAGCAGCAGTAAAACACCAAAATTAAATGTAACATTCAATATAATCCAGTTCAACTACAATAATTCTTTATACGAACATAAAAATAGTATTTACAAGAATTTATTGCAAGTCTTAAACAAAATCACAACATAAATTTGTCGACAATCTTAAACGTTAATTTAAAAATAATATACGATTTTTTTAAACAACGGTAATCGATTTTTCATTGCATTTTTGACACGTTTATATCACGTTTACAAAGTTTTAAATGTTTGATTATGTCGTTAATAGTAAAATATATGTATTTGAATTAGCTGGAGCAAGTTGGAGGACGATTTTTGACTTTCGAGAGCAAAAAATCAAATAGGTACTCAGTTTACGAGTAATTACGATTGTAGTAATAAACTAGCAGGCACTTACTTTCTACCGATAGAATTGAGTAAGAGTGGTCAATTCCACTCGTTTTTCAATTTTCTATCGCTATTTTAAAATAACATTTCATCGTTTATGAGAGTTGTGGGGTGAAAAAGTCGAGCGCTCGTTGGTCAAATAATGCCCACCTGATGATATTAACTGGGGTGACTGTAGGAAAAATAGAGCTGCTACGAAATGATTAACTGTTATCATACTAGTTGGCTTGGTTTAGAAAATAACTAAAATCTGCCTAGGTCCAGAGATGCTGCTAAAATCGATAATATAATATGATAATCGATATGCTGCTATAATATGGCGTTACTATATTTTCATACTCGCCCCAGTCACCAACTAATATAATATACTTGTCGTCCAGTTTTGTCACAAACGAAATTATCACGTCAAAACCATTAAGAGGAACTCGTACTTTACAAACTATAAAACAACGTCGAAACTAAAATGCTGGTTTATTTTAAAATCGACTCTGTTTAAGAATTTACGGTGCAATTTCCAACTTGGGGACGATTAGACGGATACGATACCTAATTCCAATGATACAATACTTTTGAATATTATACATTTTCGTTATTATTCTACTGGTGATAACTATCTTATTGTAATGTTCACTTATTTACGCCAGAACCATTGGGGGTGCACTTTCATATTCCGAACATAATATTAAACCATCAATTTTTTAACCCTTTATTTGACAGTGTATGACAGGCTATATAAAGCCTTTGGCCCTCTTTTTGTATTTTTTTCCTGACCGAAATCGTTGGGACCTTCGCTATTTTTTGTCAAATAAAGGGTCAAAGAAAAATTGCCGCCTATTCTCAGCATTTGGCGAGCTACAACTCCCGAGTGCTTAGATTGTAATAGCTGTCAGTTCATAGAGCGAGCGAGCGAAGAGAACCAAGTTCTATGCTTCAACTAGGCCCGAAAATCGTTAGTTTAACCGTTAAATTCGGTGTTCGCTATTCTCCTCTTCAGGTCGCATTCTCAACCGATTTCGTGAAATTTTGGGAGCAGTTTCGTTAATTCGGATTTTTTATGCCGTGTCACTTTTTCTATTTTTTTATGTAACGAAAACGGGTCACTCGTATTTTATACGCTCGACATGTTTCGAACCTATTCGCGGTTCCTACTCACAAGCACACGCATCGATATAAAATACGCGAGTGACCCGTTTTCATTAATTTTAATATGTGTGATTCTCACGGGAGTTTTCTATTATTATTTTTTTGGAAAAACGGCAGGCCCGCTATTTCTACAGCTGACAGAGCCACTAGCATAAACAATGACGTATGAATGCAACACTGAAAAGTCCTAACTACTCTGATGGCAGTTCCATAATAAGAATCGTGGATCGATTCAAAAATCTGAGTTAGTATCAAATTTGTATTTTATTACCGGGTTAAATGCGTCCCAATTTTGGGTAAGAAAGAAAGTCAATAATGTCTGTTTGTTTCCCTGGAAGGCAGGTCTCATCCGCTATTGTTAGTAACATGAGCGAGAACTGGTTATCAGTAGATGTCGGCACTTAATGCAACTCCCTGTTTTTGACAAAGACGCCATTACATAATTGACATATTTTCCCGTATTAACCTTACTTTCAAGACATATGTCTAGTTTGCTTTTTTACTGCTGGGAAAGAGTGGAATAATAATAATAAATACTCTTTATTGCATCAAGACATGAGAGAAGGGAATGGGAAATAAATAAAAGTATGTTTCACAAGTTTGCAAGATGTCTGGAACATTCGAAATACACACATTGAAGCGCGCATGAGTGAACGTTACTATAAATCCTAAGCCCGTCTCATTTAAACCGTATTACAATGGAATAGAGTTTAATCTTGTTTAACAGAGCAAATGAAACGTGCCCATAATTGTGGACGTTATGAGCTTATGAGAGATCCATTTAGTTTTACAAAAATACATTTATTATAGTAATTGATGATTCTATCTAAAATTTAATTGAACTTGACCAGACGATCTATGGATTAAATGATTACTCGAGTACTGACATTTATTTGGGCCAAATAATAAATAATGCTCAGGCAATAAAGCCGTGTATACATTATTTGTAACATTTGTCGTATAAATATATCTTAATAGTCGACTTCTGTACAGCAAACGAAGAAAGAGGTCTACCACTTTGAACCTTAACACTCAAATAATAGAGATGAAAAATGGTAGACTACTTTCTTGGCTTACTGTACAGAAGGACCACTGTCTCACAAGCCCAATGTTTGACACGTCATGCCTTCCTTCTTTGTCGCGTAGCAGGTGCTCATTAAAATCGCTAGGGTTGTCAGTTTCGTAGCTTTGAATATTTGGAGCTACGTAAGTTTGTATGTGCATAGAGACAACTTATCAAAATCTTCGGCCTGGACATCGCGTATAGTAAATCCCGCGATTCTGCCTGCGTTATTTATAATACCCAGACGAAGTGAATAAAATAGTCATATTTGTTTACATGGTATGAATTGATAAAATGTCTGGTCAAGGTTTGCTAGCTTTAACATCTATGAGATATTGTATTCTATCTACCATTCATTAATTTAACGAGTCAATTTAGATTAATATAAACAAGTGATGATTATTATTAATTTTTTCGTTATGTTCCCCAGGATGCTCGACAAATTTCGGTTCCCCATACAAACGAGTTTGGCTCTCATTTTAAAACGGCGAGCTGGCATAATATGAAAACTTTCTATACAAAATAGAATCTGCGATATTTAGGATTAGGAAGAAAAAAGTTTCTGTAAGAAATTATAATAGAAAACATACAGTGAAAATAAGATACTATAAATAACTCGTGGGCTATAGGCTAGCAACCTATCACAGCGATATCACATGTCATGTTTTATACCCACATGCATGCTATAAGTGGCTCTGGAACATAAGTTTAATTTGCTCTGCCTACCCCTTCGGGAATAAAGGCGTGAAACTATGTATGTATAAAAAACTTATCTTACTAAGTGTCGAGGATTGCCTATTAGTTTTATATTTATACTTTTAATAACTCGATTGTCTCTTCTTTTTGTCTATTATCGGTTGTGTTATGTAGGTACTTGTTTTATATGTCTGTCAATATATGGTCTGAACGTCAGCTGCTTTTGCTTTACTCCTCACCTGTAGCTATCAATTCCTGTACACTAAGTTTGTATGAAGAGTCGAGCGTCATGGGGAATCTTAACAATTTCAGCACATTTGGCAGTTTTATAACTATGGTTCCTTTGTTGACAAACATGTCATGTTGGTGGATAACCTCATCATCATAAGATAAACCCGCTGTTGGGGCTCATTAGAACCTCTTGAAAGGTTAATGACTATGCAAAAGTACAGCCGGCAATAAAAGCTACCAAAAATGTGATCATCATCATCATTCCAGCCGAAATCTCTAAAGAGACAACGACCGACACTGCGCCAAGCAGTGGGTCCTCCTGACATTATTCGTCACAAATTACATATTTGACAAGTCTTAATTCTAATAAAATAGCACAAAGTATGTTATGCATCAGATTCGTTAACATCCTCTGACATACACATCCTTATTGTCCGAAAAAGCCGCTTTGCTCCTCGACATAGCGTTACAGACTACAGAATTAATATTTATAGCACAACGTACAGCAAATGAGGCGTTATGCCTTCTAAAGGCAACAATGTATACATTAAAATGCATGAAGAACTCATCAGACGCGACACGTAATATATGATATGTTATAAATAAATGAAAACATGATGATAATTCATGATTCTTCACATTAATGTTTTGATTAGAGGTGTGCCTATAAATGATGCCTAAGATAAAATAAAAAATACATACGGTGGAACATAGAACCGCCTCTTTTTTTGAAGTCGGTTAATAATTCACACGGCAACATTTTCGTGTGAATACAATTATTTTTTTCGATTTTAAATATTATTTCGATTTGCATGTCAATCTCGCGTTTGAACCCGAATCATTTTCATTTATACAGTGCAATATTATAAGAAATAAATCTTTGTCGAATACACAAGGTCCGAATTCGATGTTTCGTTAACATCGCGGAAATTTAACGAATGGGTACTTGGTATAAAAAACTAAGGATAATCGCGACAAAACACTAACTAATAATCAATAGTATTCTAACACAATTAGGTTCCACTTTATACCAAACTTAAGAGACCTAAACCAATCAATTTCGAGATCCAAATACAAAAATGTCCGTCACAATTTCGAGCACAAGTTTTTTCTATCGTTCAATGAAATGTTGCAATTTTGGAAGACCTCTTGTCTTCTCAATCATAAGGTCTAACTTTGCGTATCGATGTTTTCTTAATACAACGATAACGGTCAACAGTCAGCTAATCAATTTCTTTCGTTACACAATTTCATACCTTATTCTCTCTTCATATAGATTTCTTTTAGAGTGCATCAGTATTCAATTCACAGTTGCCGTTGATAAAAATAAAACTTGGATGACAATTCCGTGCAACCATTACATACCTTATCGCTTTGCCGCACTAGGAATTTTCTTAAATTCTTCATTCAGTTCATGGCTCAGGTTAAAAGGACAAAGTCCCTTCATATACCCTGGAAATACCTCATTCGTGTAGGTTAATATCAAATGGTTTCAACCAAGCCTTTGCGTTTCGGCCGCGGTTCGCCCGATATGAAGGATGTCTCTTCAGAGGAACTGGTAGGCGGTTTCTGCGGTTGAGATGTGCTTGGCTGGGTCTGTGGACAGAAAGTTATATAGTTAGATGCCTATAGCCTTAATAGATACGGTACATTATTATTATTATTCTGGTATTGGCTTCCGGACTGTGAGAGCCCTTATATCACTGCGACCATCGCTGATCTATTGTGATCGCCACTTACTACGATAGGCATCACGACTCATGTTCAAATTGGTAACGATAACGCTAAATGGAGAAAAAAAACCATCAAATTATCGTAATAAAGTATAAATGATAAAATATAATTAAAATAGTAAAAAATAAGAACCTTGTTAGTTAGTACAAATATGCATTTTTTTTTTATTGTCCAAGAGTAAATTTAAAGTTACCAATAGAATCCTTACGCTTTTATAGAAACAAAATTGTATGACAACTATGTACTTAACGCAGTATTTCGCGACCGACACAACAATTTACCTGATTTTCCATACAACGATACATGTACTTTGTACTAACAAATATTATTGTGACGTCATAATTAACTGTCTTTCAGTATGGAGCGTTTTGCGCTGCCGCCAGCGAGGTCAATCTTTGTGTCATTTTTTTCGGTATGTATGTTCTTTAATTGTAGTTACTCCCATACAAACATTTGTTCCTTTCCAAAAACTGGTTCGAATGACATCATAAAAAAATCTTAGTCATCATCCCTATTCTCGGTCAAGTCCTGCGAACGCGAAGAATTGCAGGATACTGTTGATCTCAGGAAATTTAATCTCCTCTGGGCACATAATGTGTTTTCCTAGAAAGGAGTTACGGCTGCGCATAAGGCAGGGGCAATCGGTTAGGATGTGTGTAGGCCTCCGCTTCAAGGCAGAGTCTGCAATGCCTTGTGTCACATTAACTAGGCTTCGTCTCTAAGACGGTTAAAATAAAACCCTGTACAACGTGCTCATGAGAAACCGCATTACTTTACCAGCGTATACCTATGGTCATAACGAATAAAAAATGTTATATGAACCTAGGTCGAAATATGAATTTAAACTTTTTTTAAGTTTTCATACATAATAAATAAATTATTTTTGCTTCACCAGTAAAACAATGCCTTAGGATGAGCTGACGTTTATTATTGCTAACTCTTTCCATTAAATAAAGCAAAGCAGGATTTACATGAGTGCAATCGGAATTCTTTATGATTTAGGGCTTGCCACACTAGGCGATTCTCAGCATTCACGTTTTTGAACAACCTCTTTCGATTCAATGCGTAGTTGTTACTACTGATTAAATGCTAATTACTATAAAATGTAAATCTAAAATTATTCAAAACTCGTATACTAAGCCGAGTTCAGCAAACATTATACGACATTTTATTTTCTAAACATGATCAGGAATACGCTGGTAAAGTTATGCGGGTTCCTCGGAAGCACGTTGTATATATGGCCACTAATGTTTACCTGCATAGTAACGGTGGCGGGGGCGACAGTGGCCGCTGCCGCATTCCTCCTGATGTCCTCAAGAGGAATGTCTTCAGAGCGCGCGCGGGGAGAGCCGTCTCGGGACGGGTGGCCACTGCTGCCGCGCGATATACTGCTGTATTCAGAGTCACATAAGGTTTATTTTTGCCATAAGTCATAAGCCTGTAGTACAAACGCCAACACAGGTAATTGACCATTCTGTATTTATATAGAACCTTATTACAATGCGCATGAAGTGCACGGATGGTCAGTTAGCTGTGTGGTCGATACTACAGTAGTAAATTAAGTTGAGATTCGCTGCTGCCCCGCGTTATTTCCTATACTATTAAACGAGCAATATCTGTATATATATTTACAATCACGTTCTCGGAAACTGCTCTAACGATTTCGATGAAACATGGAATATAGGGGTTTACGGGGGCGAGAAATCGATCTAGATAGGTCTTTTGTGGGTTTTTTTTTCCGTATTTTGACCCGAGTAGAGCTCGGTCGACCAAGGACTTGCTGTAATTAGAGTTGAATAAAACTTTTTTTTAGATAAATGATTCGAAAACGTACAGACATAATCGAGTCAGTAATTTTACACGATAACATTGTGCATTAAGAGTATTTTTCATAAGCTTAATTATTATTATGGATCGAAATGTCGGCAGACACGGCAAAAAAAACAATTTATTATCTTCCTCAACTTGAATTTCTATTCCTCTTTCCTCTACTGTCAGGAATTTGGGTATCACCATGGACCAGACGCTTTCTTGGTCACCCCATATAGCTGAGGTGAGTCAGAGGATCTTTAGATCCCTTCACTCCCTAAGACGTCTCCAGAATTTCCTTCCTCTTCGTACCAAGTTGACCCTTACTCAATCTCTTTTGCTTCCTCTTCTGGACTATGGCGATATTGCGTTTCTGGACCTCAACGAGGAGCTACTTGATAAGCTGGAGCGTCTACAAAATGTATGTATCAGATATGTATTTGGTCTACGCAAGTATGATCATATCTCTGAATTCCGCTCTAAGCTTCGATGGTTACCGATTCGCCGGCGCAGGGATGTGCATATCCTGTCATTACTTTTCAATACACTGTTCAGCCCTACTTCCCCTCCTTACCTTTCTGAGCGGTTTAGTTATATGGCAGACGGCAGTGGCCACCGCTTGCGGTCGAGTACTAACCTTACTCTTGCTGTACCGTCTAGAAAGACGCGAACATACTCCAGATCTTTTACTGTGCGCGCTGTTAAATTGTGGAATGAGTTGCCTTTGTCGCTGAGACAGTCGCAGTCTGTTGCGTCACTTAAGATGAATTTGAAGAAGTTGTGGCTTTCCAATGACTTGTGAATTGGTTGAATATAGTATTTATTTATTTATTGTATATTTGCGATATATATGTAACATATGTTAGTGTGTATTATATTTTATATTGTATATTTATATATGTATTGGCATGTTTTTATTTGTCTAGAATTAATACTAATTAGGATTTGCTTTATTTTCTCTGTTTTTGTACACGGTATAAGTTTGCCTATCTCGTTCTACCTACCTTCCTCTCAATTGCTCAAAGGTTAGCTGGAAGAGATCCCTTATAGGGATAAGTTCGCCTTTGTACTTTGATCTATTGTGTGACATGTATATTCCTTAACCTGTTATTGTGTACAATAAAGTGCTTACATACATACATACATACATACTTGAGCAGGACTCATAACATGTATTGATTTAAACTTTCACGATTCTCACACATTATTTATACTAAACGGGACTTAATCGCGTATTAACTTATTTATTTACCTCACTGAGGTCTCCCGACGTTTCGGATGTGTTGCAACATCCATGGTCACGGGACAACCCCCCGATCAATGGTCCCGTTTAGTATAAATAACTCATAACATGATCATATGACCATGACCATGTGATGATAGAATATTCTATTCACACCTTCTATTTACTTCATTATCTTCTTTAAATATTTTAAGAGTCCGCAGTAAGCTCGATTCTCCATACAATAGTACATTACGTAACTAGGGCGGCGAATTCGTGAATGCCCCAGATCGCAGGTGTTTGTGGCCCGAACCGAAGGTGAGAGCCATAAACATGCGCTCTGGGGCTTTACGAATTACTGCCCGTGTTGAGTACATAATTTTACGTCTTCACCTGGCCACAATGCGAGTTTTCCCGTACGCGCAGCGTGCAGTAAAACTCGCATTATGGCCAGGTGTGACGTAAACGTAGTTACGCTGTCATTTTAAAACTACGTGTTGGATTGTAACGAAACTTTGCATGTACAATGACATGAGGTATATCTGGATATACCTCATGTCAGACTGTTGCAGACCTGGGTCTGCAATTAGTTTTTTATACTCGTCGACCTTAATGTTTGAATTAAGACTTTGTACACCAAACTTAAATCACATACTTTTTACTATGGAGCTCCCAACTCAACATTTCATAACTATTGAGACAATTAAAATGAAATTGACCAATCACGTGGCGCCTTTACTGAACTATAATGTATTTGACCAATAGGACGCCGTCATGAGAAAGTCAAAAGGTAAATAGACATCAACGCACAAAAATGAAAAAGCGTTGGTTGCTCTTCGTTTTCAATAGGTACCAAGTTTGTTTCATTTGTTCAGTTGACTCGTAGAAAAAGTATTGTTCACAATCGTGTCATAATCAAGCTTTTTAATCTCGTACCTTACTTAGTTCACTCAGCAAGCTTCGTGGGCTAAACACGGTACTCGACTAAAAAGCTCTCTATTATAACACGATTGTGAAAAATAGTATATGTAGCTTCAGATACCATAGTAAAAAAAAATACAGAGAATTTAAGTTGTTCATATAAAACTTGGTTTTGGTGTATTACGTTTGTTTTTAAAACTGGAACCATATAAACTAATTACAGACATAAATATACCTCATCTTATTGTATATGCAAAGTTTCGTCACAATACAACACGTAGTTTTAAAATGAGAACGAAACTTAGTTTATATGGGAAGTTGAAATTCAGGTCTCTTAAACCACCAACTTTTTACACACTATTCTTACTTTAAATGTCACGGCAAACTGACCCAAAACAAAATAAAACCAACCTTTCGCGACTAGTAGTCCTTTCCCGGTAAACGACGATGCCGTCTTTGAGCATGTGTCCGCTCGGGCGGCGCAGGCGACGCTCTGTATCCTCGCCGTCAACACCTGTTTAATTTTATTTTCATATATATTTTCAATGAAATCGAAATATAATTCGATGTCTTTGACGACTTTCCCCACCTCACACTACAAAATCCCATAAGTATCTACGAAAATAATATTTATTGATTTTTCTATGAGGGACATGCACACGTCCGCACAGGTAGTAAACTTGGACGCAACTGAACGGCAAGACTTTTATTTTAACCTGACTGTTGCTATAATAGGAAGGTCCATATAGTGGTCGAATTGCGTGGTTGGAGGGGGTTTGCCTGGAGAAAATGCAGGGGAAGCCTCCGGCACGACCACGCGGGGAAGTTTATACACTAGAAAAGGCGGGCGACCGCGGATTATATAAATGCTATAACTCTAACGCTTGGTGACTAGAGTCGCGAACAAACTGAGAAACATTAGGTTTCTAGTGGGGGTGTTCTGTGAATATAATAAGCCGCGTATCCACTAGAGGCAGCCTCGGGCCGAGTGCTGCCTCGCTCCGAGGCCGCACAAGTGGAGACGCTGCCTCAACTTGAGGCGCGCCGCGACACGAGGCAAATTCGACGCCGCGAGCCGGGCCACATTTTGTCGGTCTCTTTGCCGTGCTCGGGGCCTCAGTCTGAGGCGTGCATTTGGAGACGGGCGTGATGACTCTCGTGTTGTTTTAAACTGGCTCAGAAGTCGCAACGTGCCTCGGGCCTGAGGCTGCTCAAATGGATACGCGGCTATACAGGGTGACATTTTAATCAGTGGCATTTGGTATCACTAATAGACTCCATTTTTGAAAAAAAACTGGTAGGTATTTTTAAAATTATAATTTGTCGATCCCAAAAGAATTATCCGTACTGCGTGGTTACTGGGCATTCGGTATCGCGCGGAGCGGGGCGGGGCCGAGGGAGGGGAGGCGTGCCCTGCGCAAACCTTACTACCCGCTGAGGTGCTCGCGCGGTAAGGTTTTTTTGGGATAACTTTAAGCAGCAATTACTAATTTTTTTTGTACTGAATGATATGAAACAAAAAATACGTTTTTTATTATTTTGCTGAAGAATCTTATACTTGAGTTGGGACACTGATTAAAATGTCACCCTGTAGAATAGGTATGCACTGACTTGTGCCGCGGCGCGCGGAGAGGGCGGGGCGCGCGAACAGCGGGCGGGGGCGCGGCGCCGGCAACCCCCCGCCCCCGCCCCCGCCCGCGCCCCCGCCCGCCATGCCCGCCACCTCCAGCAGGCGCCCTATCTGCTGCATCTTCTTCTGCCGGGACTTGGTGCGGCCCTGCGAACAAAACACAATACGGGTGTACAATTGTACATCATATATATCCATCATATATGGAGATCCGTGATCTCTGCCTACCCCTCTGGGAAAGAGGCGTGATTATATGTATGTATCATATATATCAGCCGAAAGACGCCCACGCATCCAGCGGACTCCCGCGACCTCTACCAGGTCATCAGTCCACCTTGTAGGGGGCCTACCCACACTGCGCCTTCCGGGTACACTCGAACATTATTACTACTCTAAAAGAAAGACGGCAAAAAATATGCCTAGTCGCGAAAATCCCATTTAGATATCTCAAAGGATTAAATAAATAAATAAAAATAAATAAAAAGCCCATTTATTCCATACCCATCTTAAGGGGCTCCCGTCAAAAATCAACGAAATTTAGTAGTTTTCATTTCCACACTCGTCCTTGGTTTATAGAAGCTAGCTTTCCAGATGTAGATATGAGAAAGTTTGATTCCTGTTTAACATTTTTGATGTTGAATAGCTTGAAAAATGTTAATACATAATTTGTTATAGACTCTTAAAGAAAGGTCTGTAAAAATACCAAACCCGACACCTCATCCTCATTAATACTTTTATACACCCGAAACTCATACCTACTCATACATCCTGAACTTAGGTATAATTTTGATATGCGTTTTATATTTTTTTGTGTTTGTAATTCAAAAAAATGGACAAAACCTAAAAACCGCAATGTAAGAATGTAGCGGGTGCCTACGCGGGCGACGGGCGGGGGCTCGTCAGTGTCGTTTCGACTCTGACACACGTAGGACGTGTGCCAAATTTTCACTGCGCTAAGCTGGCTTTAATGGTGGTTGTCAACAATGTCAACTTGATGTTTATTTATGTTGACACTTCATGAAAGGTAAGTTTCTTTCCACGTTTTGCTCTGTTTTGAAATTGACCTAACCACAATGTAATATAATATTTCACACTTACTTGTCACAGACGAAATGGCGCTGTGTATCAATGTTGGGCGAATGTTGCTTCATGTCCACGAGTGGTCTAGTGTTCGAACCGCACCGATGATTTTCTTTTTGTGTTTTATATTTATTATTTTGCAAACAGAATCGTTTTTTTTTTCATGATTTGCGAATACATCAATGTTTCCCAAATCAAAAAAGGAGGAGAAAAAAACGAGATGCCCTGCAGGCTTTGAATATGAACAGCGAAGTATCGGCACAAACGATTTATTCATCTAAAGACGCAGACGGAAGGATTATCCTTTGGTAAGTATCTATTTACCATTATTTAATGTAATATTAATAATAAATTAATTAATTTGCAAAATGTATAATTTGACACAGTATGAAACAATTGCATCACATCTCCATTCAACGTTATATGAATGTACTATCCATACCTACATAATATAACCATTTTCTCTGATGTAGGTGTTTGTCATTCTAACATTCCTTGTTATAGTTATGAAGAAAGCAACGAAGATATTTCGATGTCGTTGAACCCTTTGTACGAAAAAGAAAATACCAACGTAGCTCCCGACGCCTACCACGCCGACACTGGCAATCGTAATGCTGGGTAAGATCTAAAAACCTATGCCTACGCGCGACATCTCACTCGTCCTTCCGTCCGTGTGTCAATTACCAAAATACCTATACATGGGCCATTTTACAAAAAGGTTGTACACTCGAATTTAAAAAAATTATACACATAATCGGGTTTTTTCTACTCAGAATACGGCACTTTTGAATGTTGTAAGAGAAAAAAAGTGTCCCGAGATATTTTATTCCATTCCGTTACCGTTTCCATACTAAGCTTGTACGGTGGTAACGGAACGGAAAACCGAAAATTATGTGTAAAATTTTGGACAGTTTTCTTCTACTATTAGGTTCGAATGTGCTCTCGTTTCTGAGTAGAAAAAACCCGATTATGTATATCAACACTTAAAAAAAAGTAGTGTACAACTTTCCGTAAAATGGCCCACTTGAGCATTTGGTGAAGGATAATCAACGGTCACTGCAACGGGCAATCGGTAACTGTATTAATTTTAGGCACCTACCTATCTGTATCTATTTTTATAAACGAAAGTCGCCGCCCGCGGTTTTTACTAAGGTTAAATTCAGACAAGCGTAAGTTTTTGTATTTCGAGGCGCGAAATTTCGTAGTACTGTGAACTGAGGATTCTGTAATTTAGTGAGTCGAATTTCATAAGCTCCGTTCGTAACGAAAGTGTCATGTCTATAGTAAATATAAATACATACATAATGATCACGCCTGTCTCGCATTAGATAAAGAACGAGATAAATTACGTGATTGCTGATCTTTTGAATTTTTTTAGCATTTTCGAGGAAGAAAGTCGTCCATTAAAGGATCACCGCGACATGTCTTATAATAACGATGACGCGGAGGATATTGGGGTCTGTTAGTTTAAGTGTATTTTATTTAAAAAGTGACTGACTGCGCGGACGTTCAACGGTGCTCTCCTGTTGAGAAGTGCTGTTAGATTCAGATTTAAAAAAATGTACTTGAACCATAAACAATTAAAAAAAGACAAAATAAAAAAAATGTGTGAGACAAGCGCAGTCGGTCGGGCTAAATGGAATCGAGGATGTTGCCGATGCTTTCGTTTGACATATAAGGATGCAGAACAGATGTATGCGAATGTTGGCAAAATTTTGATTTCAAGAATATTATTTAGTGAATTTCAGCAATAATTTGAGAAAAATACATCATTACTTAATTGATGATTTGTTTGTGTTTTTCAGTTGGAAATTTCAGCAGAACCAATTACTACCCCGAAAAAAACAATTAATGGAAGAAGGATCGTGGACATCAATTACTTAAAAAAAAAGTGAAGCATTTATTGGAAATCGCACGCCATGGACCTATGGGCTGTACTTCTAAAGAGCTTGAACTACATGGTGAAAAGCAAAATGGTTTACTGTCAACTCTTACCTTTCGCTGCAAAATGTGCAATTGCAAGTTTTATGTAAATAGTGATTGCTGTGATGAAAATGTTGTAAACCTTCATTGCTGTGCTGTAGCTGGCACGGTAGCAATTGGTTGCGGTCAAGCGCAATTAGAGACAAAATTTATATTTGCTGCGTGGTTCAATGAACACGAACCTCTAACGGTAGAGTTCATATTGAAAGATGACGTTTTTCGGCAGAACAAGATGAAAGCAAAATTAACCACATTCTACATGACCCGAGCTGGTGGGCCCACGACACTCTCGAAATATGCCTATTAGAGATCTGCCACCGATCCAAGAAGCTATAAAAAGGAAGGAAGAAAAAAAGAAAGCTCAAAAAGCAGCCAGACCGATAATCAACAGGGTCTAGCTAACTAACAACCCGCCTAATATGGCATTATACATCAAGCATTATACTGAAACTAAATCGGTTTAGTAGTTCTTAAGTTTATCGCTCACAGACAGACAGACGTCGGTGGCGACTTTTGTTTATAGTAATAGAGAAAAGACGGTAGGAAAGAAGATTTATTGATGATTTATAGATTAAACGGGATTGGACTGTAATAAATCTCGGTTATTCCTACTTGTTACCACCAAGTTCTTATCACTGGTCACAGAAAGGACTTTTTCTACTTTTGTTACCCCCACGTGGTAACGAATGGGAAAAAAGTAGTTTCCCAGATGGTATCAGATGAAAGAAAAATGATGGAAGGAAGTTACAACTAGCTTGGTTGGTGATAACAAAGAGGAAAACCCTTGAAATCTTATATCTATAGTTTAGGTCGGTTCACATAGGTGAGTGCTTCAGAAAAGAAACGTTCTATTTATACAGTGAATTAAAGTGTAAGATATTACGCACCCAAGCTTGTTTTTATGCTAAACCTTATACAGGACATCCCAAAAATACCATAAATACGACGTACCGTTAGGGCTTTCATTAACTTCATTAGTTTCTGATTACAAGAAATATAAGTTCGATATGGGGGTGACATTTATCTGCAGTTGACTGTTATTTTTAATGTTAAGGATTTATCTAAGTGTTTCAGGTACAGTCAGCTGCAGAGAAATGTGACACCCTGACTGACCCCCTAGCACACTGGGGAAAATGATTTATTTACAACTAACTTATCCTGTTACTTAACTACTAACATTATTAAATAGTTTCCGCTTTATGGCAAAAAAAAACCGATATCTACGAGGGTCGCATTTGCCCCAACTGACCTGATACTATGCTTTCCGACTGGCAGTAGTAGTCACTGAGTAGACCATATTATTTTCAATCCACGCGTTACGTGCAACAGGCCCGGGTTCGATTCCCATAAAGAGGGTCTTTTTTTCATGACTTACTCAAAGGGCAACCTAAATTATGTCTTCAAATAAATATCTTTTTAAAATCCGGTTGTTTTCAACTTTTTGTTCATTAATTTTTATAAGTCTATGCGTAAGGTGAACGTGAAATTAAATAAATAAAGGCGAGGCGAGCGAATATAAGTCCATACATCACGTTACGTGGTATATCGGTGATATGCATGTCAGACCGTCCGTGGCGCTGTCATCGTTGGTTATCGTAATAATTATGATAGCTTGTGCGGGGGGGGGGGCAGGGTAGCCGGAGGCTCAAGGTCATTCAGAACGGGGACCCCCTTAACTCATATAAAAAAAAATCAATAATAATCCACTAATTAATAGGTTTGGACCCCTCTCAGGTAAAGGCCTCCTCCAGTTTATGCCATTTTTCCCTATCCTGCGCAGTTTGGTGCCAGTTTCTTGTTATTTTTTGTATGTCGTCCGTCCACCTTGCATTTGGTCTGCCAAGTCGTCTCTTTCCTTTAGGCCCGGTCCATAGCGTGACGATCTTTGTCCAATTTTCTTCGTGCATCCTCGCCACATGCCCGGCCCACTTCCATTTAGATTTTAACGCATACTCTAAGGCATCAATGCATTTTGTTTTTTGACGTATGTTTTCATGTCGTATTTTTTGGAATAATTTTATATGTAATATATTTCTCTCCATGGCTCTCTGACATGAAACGATTTTTTGTTTAGCCTTATATGTGTATTTCCAAGACTGGCTGCCGTATGTAAGTGTAGGAAGTAAACATGAATCTAATACTTTTTTTCAACACAATTGCTCGTAATGTACCTCTTACGCGCCTCATTAAAAACGCGTGTTTTATAACATTACAGCACTTGTATGTTATGGTTATATCCGGATTAAGTCACGTTGGCACCTTGCAGCAAGATATATGCATGAACACGGTGCATTCTTAAACTAACCGGGTTGTACAGAATATACAGCTTTTTTTTTAATTTTCGGCAAATGGATTCTTACTCGACTACACAAATTTAATGCTTTTTGTTAATTAATTGACTGTTTCTTTTTGTATATGATATGGAAACGTTTAATTTAGTAAAACTATTCACTTTTCATAACATTTTACATGAATTAAATACAGATAACATTTTAAAACGAAAATATTATTTTATTTTGTATTGGCTGTTTAGAGATTTCTGTGCCCACACTGCGCAAACTTCACGAAAAAAAACTGTTACGCGCCATTAGAGGTTATTTATTTCACAAATATTTGTAAAATTTGTTTATGCGTGTTTGGTTATTATCAAAAATGTTGACTCGTGGTGACTAGAAAAGTGATAAATAGACTGGAAATTCTTGGTGATGTGCAATTGTGAGTTAAAACCTGTTGTCATCTTAATGATTTGCTTAATGTAAAGTAAATAATTTGGCAGGCCTATAACATTTTCATCTTATGATAATGTTTTTTTCCTCGCAAAATGTGTTGAAAAACGTCGTATGATACGCGTGAGCTTTGATAATTACATCCTCGGCTTCCTTATCACGCTCACCTGCGGTTCGCGTGAACAATTTCGCCTCTGGTGTAATTATCAACATACCTCACTTGTATCACAATGTACTATTCTTTAGTTTCATCGGGATGCGATTTTTTAAGATTTCTTTCATTCCCCAGTACTTATTCCAAGTTTTTTTTAACTCTTCGGTCTATTTCGTCTAAATTATTTGTCTGATTAAAAGAAAGTTGTTTGCCTAGGTACACAAACTCTTGTACTTATTCAATTTTTTCGTTTTCTATATATATGTCGGAGCTTTCTACGTTTGTCATAACCTTTGTTTTTTGCAAATTTATTTCTAAGCCGATATTTCTACTGGCAATGTTTAGTGTCTAACATAAATTGTAAGCTTTTTAATTCCTCTGAAATAAGTATTATATCATCTGCAAAGCAGAGATGTGTAAGGTTTCTGTTCTGTACATTTATACCTCTTCCCGACCAGTCTAGGTGTTTCAGGACGTATTGTAAGATCGTTATAAATAGAGTAGGAGACAGTGGGTCTCCTTGCCTGACCCCTCTTTTTATTTTAATTTCTATGCCAGTACTCTCGAGCTTTACTCTACTATTACAATTTTTATAAATGTTCTTAATTATCGTAATGTAAATAGGATGGACTTCTGCATCTTCTAGGGCTGTCCATATTACTGCGTGATTAATTGAGTCGAAAGCTTTTTCGAAAGCTTTGTCGAAAGGCCAAAAATAGTGGTTTCCTGAATTCATTACATTTTTCTATTATTTGCTCTACTGTCTGAATATGATCCAATGTGCTAAAAGCTTTTCTGAAACCCGCTTGTGATGTGTTCAGGTAATTTTCTATTTGGGGTGTTATTCTTTTTTGAAGGCCCGATGAGAACACCTTGTATAAACTCGTAAGGAACTCTCAAAGGATTACGAAGCTCCAACCGTTTTAATATTGCCTGTTCGAGAGAGAAAACGCAAACAGTGTGTGACGTCACCTTACGCGATGCTACAGGGGGGCCGCGTCGCCGGCGGCGCCGAACAAGACGGGGCGCGGCCCGTCTATTAGTGACGTCACAATCTTAAAGCGTCATCATTTCATATGACGTTTCGTTTTGCGAAAAAGGGACAGAACATACCGCTTCTTATACTTTGGACACTTATAACTACGTGATTATTTAACCTTTTGCGTTGATTTTCTCTCCGACTACATTTTTAATCCTTTTTCGCGAAAATATGACATTATTGATTATTTTATTTAGTGTCTTCACCCCGTTTAGTCCGTGGGCCAGCAAGCCAAATTTAAGAAAATGGTATAATTTGGGGGTACTAAGTTTCCTCTTTACAGTAGTTAGACAGGTTTATTACGATGTGAAAAAACCATGATTGCCATCTCAAAGTAGTAGCTAATAGAAATGGCGGCCAATCCAAGATGGCGGATGTTGAGTTTTAAAAATCAACTATAACTCGGAAACTATTAACCTGATTTCATTTCTGTTTTTTGTAAACTAAAGTGATACACATGTGTTTTAAGTTTTGTTATATGAACTGTTTCGATTAATTCAACCATTAATTAGAAACTAAACGATAACTTGAAAATTTAATATTTTTTTAAATAAATATTTTCTTTATATAAGTTTTTACAGAATATGGTATACATTAGAAAAAAAACCTTGGGACAAAAAATGTAACGTTATAAATGATCTTTTATTTGATGTATTACATGTATGGATCGAATGGCTGTAAACACATGCAAAACATTAATATGTATTTACTTCGGTTGAAATCTACAGTTTAGTTAATAACTGCATATAAAAGAAAAAGCTTCAAATACACTGCTTCAAATCAAATAAATCGTAATTTAGTAGGTGTTTATGGAAATATCTAATATTTGCGGTTTTTTTGTGATTTTAAGCATTAAGTACAGAAACTTAAGGTACAATTCCGTGGCGCGCGACACTGTCGCAGCAGCAGGCAGCACGCAGCATTCATACAATGAAGTGAATTTGTACAGCAGTTTCATACAAAAAGGAATCGTACCTTTACTTTAAACGCCTGTATGTAGCCATTAATGGTGAACAATCCAACCAATTTTTTGCAACATCAGGTATCCCACTGTTATAACATTATTGTTTATAATTTTTATTAACAGCATAGTGAGCTGCTGTGTAAATTCCGAACCTTATCTCTACGCCGACGACCTTAAAATTATCAGACCTATTAAAAATTCTTCTGATCGTATTTTACTTCAAGATGAACGAGAGCAATTTACTCCACTTGATGTTGAGCGTACCATCTTCATCTAGCATAATCCTCCGGCTTTGGTATTTCCGGAAAGTTATCCAAAAATCTTTACCAAATAAGTAGCTGCTAATTATTGTAGAGCGGAAGTGAAAACAATTATTAGACTTTTTATGAAAATTATATTATGGAATTAAAGTTACAAATTTTCCCGACAATAGCTTTTCGTGGTGCTTAACCGATGCGAGGTTTAGCTTCACTGACTGTGCGCGGGCACACACACTTGGGCTCCGCCCACACTCACTAGGTATATCTATGTATACCTCAACACACACACATAACATGCTTGATAATGAGGTCGTTTTGAATGTCAAATCTTCACATGGAGGAAGTTGAGCTGAGTCCATTTGGCCTTGTCGACTTTGGAACATGTGGTATCTTAGTTCGTTTATGGATTTTATTTTGGTGTTCCTTGAGTATAACTGAAAGGCAAACTTTTGGATTAAGTTGTGGTCAGAATTTGAAAGTGTAAATTCATTCCCAAGCCATGAAAACTGCAAACTAAATTCTATATTGGCTTGTAACAGTTTCAACGCTTTTAGCTTTCCTTGTCCACAAAACGCACTTGTAGTGTCACAACCAGTCCATGCGTGTAATCCTGGCAATGCTGATTTCATACTACAGCCAACAACACATGCTAGTTTTTTTATTTCAATCAATCTGATTCGACCACTAGATCCGCGTTTTATATACAGGTTGCTCTCTGTGTGGACGCTGGATGCTGGATGATATATAAAGAGCCATAAGCAACACGTCTGTGTCATCAGATACACATATTACATTCGGAAATTCCATAGCAGCATCCTTTATGTGTAGCATCATACGCGTATCTGCTTCTTCATGAGAAAAAGCAATTTTTTCCACTTCATGAAATCCACTGCCAGTTATTTTAATACACTTGTTAGAGTGAGTAACGTGTAAAGTCTTGTTACCGATTGTTGTCCTTTTACTTTCTTCTTGCCCGTTGTCAGTAAGAAACATTGGTAATTTATTTTTACTGTCACCACTTTGTAGAAAACTTCTCAATTTCATGATTCTATGACCGCCTTTAATATTCTTAAAATGTATTCCTGCATCTGAACCTGTACTGCAGCGTTCCGCCGTCAAACACAATTTCAATTCGAGTACTACGATAGGCACACACAGTATAGAAGAATAATACAGTAGTTAATCAGAGGCCGTTTAGAAGCGTTCGTTACCTACTTTCGCTCGATGCGCAGGGCTGTGTCACGTTTGTGGCTTGGCATAAGTACCTATAATACTAATTTTGCTTTTAAGTATGCAAAGTATTTTTGTTACAGTTTAATAGACAATATTGTATACACAAAGTAATAATCATCAGCCTATATGTATACGTCCCACTGCTGGGCACAAGGCCTCCTCTCATGTATGAGAGGGAATAGGGAATACTTTAATACCACTATACTATATGTGAGCGACGCAATTACAGCTTTTAAAACTTCCTTTTATTTATTTGTCAAAGCTGGGGGCGCGCGGAGAGAGCGAGATGCGCGGGAGGGGTGTAACCGTTACTTTACCTCATCGTATAAATTTCAACCAGTCGATATACGCTAATGCACTCGCCGCACGCTCCTTCAGCTAGTAATTTTGTTTATGTACCGACCTTTTCCAAAAATGTAAGTTTGTCGCGTAAATTGCCTATTTTTTCATCGTGAATCGAACCCTGAACGCTACACTATACCTAAAATGTTTCCTAGTAAGTATAATAGTTGCTAAACTGCACTAGGTTCGTAGGTTCTTGGTAACAAGCCTATTCGGCTCCTTTTGATATCGTGGCGATGGCGTGGCGGCTCGCTGGCTTCATACCTACGAGGCGGCTTCCTTAGACGTAGTGAGTGAGAGCGTGCGAACACTGCAACGGCGCGGCCCCGATTTTAAGCATTCTCCATCATTCCCGAAGGCTATGTGTGTGTGCGTACCGAACACGCGCGCATGTGTACAGCCGTGCGATGTACCTTTGTTCGAAGTTTATTTACTGTTCCTAGATTGTGGCTGTGTTTAAGATCCGCATCAGATAACTGATTAAATGTATTCTCTCCGTGCAGTTTTTGAATTAATGCCATCCCATCAATTATCGTAGCTGATGAAGATACGTTTCCCTCCGTAGGTGAGACTAAGCTTTCCAGGTGTATCTTTGAAACTCGAACTACGAATCGGCATATTCCTGGCTCTCTTTTTATTTCATAAGAAAATGAAAGAGTGAGCGAATAACATTGAAATATTCTGAGTTTGCAGAAGCTACACCAGCCCAGCTAGCACGATACGTTTTATCGATATGTTTTACGCGACGTCTCAATACATTTTTGCCGTAAAACGTGACTATAAAACCTATTGTGTTAGGTAGGGAGGGCCCCTGTGCCGATGAAAAGACAGTGCGCGGTATTCAAAATTAAAAGCTACTTTTTCATAATGAGTGAGTAAAGACGCATTATTCTCACTGTTTTATTGCATCAAAATCGGCTTGTTCGAGCTGCTGAGGTGAAAAAAATATAAAAATATATTAGAAACATCATTTTTGTACGCTATAACTTCTATCTGAAGCTTTTTGTTATGTACGCAGTTATTTAGTCAACGGTGAATTTCAACGACCGTAAAATCAAATTTATGTTTCCATGTGTTTACAGCAATTAGACCCATACACGTTATACATCAAATTTAAGATTATTTAATACACTACTTTGCCTCATTTAAAGCTTTTTTGAAATTAGCAAGTTATTTTGTGTGAACTTGATTTAAATAAAAAAGCATTGCAAAAATTAGAAAATACAAAATATTTCTTAAATTGCTAATAAACGGTTGACTTAACCGATACAATATATGTACGAAATTTCAAGCACACGTCTATACGAGGCTTTGGTTTTAAAAAAAAAGTAATGAAATCGGACGAATATTTCTCGAGTTATGGCTGATTTTTTAAAACTCAATATCCGCCATCTTGGATTGGCGGCCATTTTGGTTAGCTACCATTTGGAGATGGCAATCATGATTTTTTTACATCATAATAAACCTATCTAACTGCTGTGAAAAGGAAATTTGGTACCCCCAAATTATACCGATATCTTGGCTGGCCCATGGACTAGTTTGGCGTTACACAAGGACGTAGCAATGTACGAGTAGAGGTGGGCAGCTGCCCCTTGCTACCGAGACGGCAATCCTCTACTCCCGAGCCAGAGGGTTTCTTCTGTGCCTACCGCATCTAATAAAAATCTGACTACGCCCAAGGCATATCAGCTAATAAGGGTGATTAGTAGTAGGCATCAGTTTTGCGAGGAAAAAATCCAACAGATGCGTGAGAGAGGCTAGCAAGCTAATGGTCCGCTACCTCGCACAGCTCCGGTGTATGGGATACTCAATTGCACTGAGTGCGAGATTGTAATATTACCGTAATAAAGCCTTCTATTCGGACAACCAATTGTTATAGCTTACCTTGGTCAGCCTCTGTTTGGCTGCCATACTTCGGATGTGGTCGTCAAACTTGAACTTGGCTCGTAGTAAAACAGTACGAGGCAGCGCCCCGCTGGCACCAACTCGAGGTTTGTGGATCGTTAGGTGCAAGCAACGAGGGTCCTCTTTGTCACCTTGTATCTGAAACATAATATATGGACGTATATTGTATGCCACTCCGCCCCATCGGCCATCGGTTCTACGTGCTATGTGCCCCGCCCACTGCCACTTAAGTTTAGCGATTCGGAGGGCTATATCGGGGAGGCGCAGGACCGGTCACTTTGTCACTCTTTGGGGGAGGCCTTTGTCCAGCAGTGGACGTCTTGAGGCTGATATGATGATGATATTGCGTGCACGATTCTACTTCAACTTGATATACATATGTATTACCATTTCACAGAAAAGGTTCACTTTCCCTAAAGCATTGAAATAGATATGCCTGTCTAAAATTAAAACTTTCACTTCGGACATACAAATTGTCTAGTACTGGGTTGGATATGCTGCATTGACTATGAAGTTCACCTAGAGAATTCATTTGCAATCGGATTCTGTAATGTCCAGTTGTCCACGTCTCAGCAAACAAATGATCAAGAAACACTTTCAGATCTTTCGTTGAACACCAGAAACTCAACTACATCTATTCGTTTTATTTGGCTGAATTCTAGATACATAGAACCTACTCCTAGTCCAAATATACTTACTTCCAAGTCCTGTAGACTGCCAACTAGTTTGGCCACGCCCCACCCCAGGCGTTGTTTGTCAGGCTCCACAAGAATAATCTGTATGTTGTCCACAGCGAGGAACCTGTGGTGCCACGTCCCGTCCTTCTGGATGATGTCACAGGATATCAGGTCGGAGTCATCTGCAAGGCCAAGGGCAAAATCTCGATGCAGTAGATAATAAATATGATGTAATTTTAACTTTATGTCCTGTGCATTTAGGTCCAAGACGTCTCCCACTTGCAGTCTTTTGCAATCTCCAGTTTGCCGGTCAGCTTTAAATGCCGTGTGAGAAAAAGCAGACACTTAAGTCTAAAACGTCTCCGGCACGCACAAAGGACGATGGATTAGCGAGTTGCTGGATGAAAGAATGTACATTCTAAAAGCGACCATACGTTGTACGTACTTAGGTCCAAGACGTCTCCAACTTGCACAAAGGGCGCGGGGTTGGCGAGGGGCAGTTGTGTCTCTGGTTTGCCCGTCAGCTTCAAATACAGATCACGTATGAGGAAGAACGTTCGAATAGCGCGCCGCGCGCGTTCCATCTGTTGGCAAGAGATTTAGTTTTCCATATTTCATTTCGGAGAATATCTATCTATCTATTATTATTCTAGGAAGGGGAAGAGGAGTTGGCAATGAAATTTGAATCAACTGTAATAGGAAATAGAGTAGTTTGTTTTGATTGAAATTCAAACGAAATAAAACAAATGCGAGGAAGATTTTAAGATGCCTTCGGGCAGCCACAGGGTCTAAATAAGTAATAAGTACCTCTCCGCTAGGCAGTCGTTTGGCGAAAGCGATGCCGGACATGGGCGTCCGGGTGGGAGGCAACAGAATAGCCGAGTCCATACACAGCCACTCCACGTTCAACGGTCGCTTACTCATCTCACAGTATCTGGAAAGGTTTTTGTTATTTTAGGCTCTCTTGTATCCTTTCGGGCGACATTTGTGACCGCACTGAGATCGCCTGAGATCAGGCCCGATCAGTTTTTTGGGAAACTTTCCTTTTTTTGTTTTAAAATGTTGATGGTAAGAGCAAAATATGGTTCAACGATCCGAGGTAAAATGAAGGTACGGATTTGATTTGTTCTAATTGAATATAGAACATTAATCCATGAAAGGAGAAAGTTGTTATACCAGACGCAGAATTTTACAGATGGTGATCGATCCATGGAAATTAATTGTCAAAAGTTAACAAGAAAGAAGGGTTTTCACATTTTAATGAAGACAACTTTTCTGTAATCTTTACATCAGGGCAATGTTGCTGGCGGAATATTAAGGTCAAGTGCCAAGATGCTAAGGGAAGAGACAAGATTGGATGCTACTAGAGTATTGTCTATATCACAACCAGGCACTTCAAATTGATATGTCACATTGCTGGCTAATGTCAAATTTGATTAATGGCATTGATAATTTTGTATTTGGGATTTTCGTTTGATGGAATGTCTTCTGTTGTTCTCGTCAGAAGACTAAGGTCCAATACGAATGTGGACTCGTTACTATTATAATTCCAAAAGAAAGAAGGCAAAAAAATATGCCTAACGACGAAAATCTCATTCCGATATCTCAAAGAATTATAACACAACGACAACAAGATTCGTACGCGGCTTGTGACGTCACAATCTGCAAGGCTGCCGCAGAGCGCCTAGCGCGCGGCAGGCCGCGTCGACGGCGGCGCCGAACACGATGGGGAACGGCACGTTGTCGTCTATTAGTGACGTCTTTAATTGCGAACGTCATCGTTTCATATGAAGCTGCGTTTTGCGAAAAGGGACAAAACATACCCCTTCTTAAAAATTGGACACTTATAACTTCGTGATTATTTAACCTCTTGTGTTGATTTTTTCGCCATTAGACTACATTCTTAATCCTTATTCGAGAAAATATGACATTATTGATTATTTTGTATTCTAATGTATTGAATTGTAGACACTTACTCGTCCTCGAACATGTCCAGGAAGATGTCGTCGCACTTGTAGAAGTTCCTCGCGAGGCCGGCGGCGCGCGCGCGCAGCTTGTCCGCGGCGGACACGTGGCGGGCGCCCGCCGCGCCGCTCGCGCCGCGCATCGCTATCCCAACTAGTGTCACGCTCAGCTCTAGTGTGACGAGGCGGACTTTTGAAGCTGAGAAAGAGGAATAATCTTAGGAGGGCATGGCACTAGGGCGAGGCAGGGCAGAGCAGCACAGTATATAATAATACAGTAGTTAATCAGAGGCCGTTTAAGAGCGTTCGTTACCTACTTTCGCTCGATGCGCAGGGCTGTGTCACGTTTGTGACTTGGCATACCTATAATACTAATTTTGTTTTTTAGTATGCAAAGTATTTCTGGTACAGTTTAATAGACACTATTGTATACACAAAGTAATAATATTATAGATAAAACTCATACCTTTTCATTGAATTGTTTTTAGTTTCCCACTTCATTGAATATTTTAATACTACTATAAAAAATATTCATATTATAAAAATATTTCCTAGTAAGTATAATAGTTGCTAACTGCACTAGGTTGGTAGGTGCTTAGTTTCAAGCCTATTCGGCTCCTTTGGATATCGTGACATTGGTGGCTCGCTGTCTTCATACCATACGAGGCGGCTTCTTTTGACGTAGCGAGCGAGAGCGAGCGAACACGGCAACGGCGCGGCCCCGATTGAAGCATTCTCCATCATTCCTGAAGGCTATGTGTCTGTGCGTACGGAACACGCGCGCATGTGTGCAGCCGTGCGATGTACCTTTGTTCGATGATTATATACTGTTATATACTGTGACAGCAGCACAGGAATGCTGCGTTCAAATGTGGAACCGCAGCAAAGTACCACTATCATCATGATTACTTTTGTATTTAGTGTTGCGCTTCTTTAAAAGAGTAGGTACGGTTGTCAGAGTTCCTGAAGATGCACTGTTGGCGGCTAGGGACATGCATTGGTCCCTTACGCTAGCAACATCGAACAGTAATCTAGTGCCTATAGACTATGGCATTATGACCATGCAAATGTATTATACCTGCCACCAGCACTAACACAAGTCCGCAAGCGAACTGACACACGAGATATACTATCCGTCTCTTTCTAATTAGAACAACTAGAAAGAGATGGGTAGCTTAGCTCGCACGGTCTTGTGCTAGCGGTGCTGGGCGTAGCTGGCCTATTCCAGAATAGGCCGATAATCACTGGCTGGCTGGGCTGACGAGAGTTCCTTCCGGGGGCCACTGTTTCTTATTTGCCAGGTTAGGCTGGGTAAAAAGCTAGCTACCACTAGGACTACTAAACCCTGACTACAATCTTGTATAGTGCATTCATCCTTACTTGTCTTATTTGGTAAACAACATTCTAACCTCAAAATGTATCTTTTTAGACTATAGCAGCTATTTTATCGTAAAAAAAGCGTTGCTAGACAAAAAAATCGTGAAGTGATGTCTGAAAAGTCGTCTCGGCATGATCTAATACTCACAAAATTGCTATTCTATCCTAAAAAGATGCATTTTGAGGTTAGAATGTTGTTTACCAAATAAAACAAGTAAGGATGAATGCACTATATACTTCACTCTGATTTTACTTACTTTTTTGTCTCTTTTTATTTTACCAGAAAGCAGTCCCCGCGAAGGATACGGACGACTGATCCGCGATTACTGTATGGTAAATGATTTCTAATGGAATAAGTGATTCTGTGTATGAATGATGAGTATGGTTGTAATGGATAATGGGTGAAATGAAGAATTAACTATGTGCCATTGAATTTTTTAGATTAGTAACTACTACTACTATTTTACTTACTAGGTTTACAGCTTAAATGGACTATAGCCGTGAGCTTGGAAATGAGCAGAGCGTTGTAGCTCTGCACCGGCCGTTGGGAGGGCGTCGAGGGCGCGCCATCTTGGGTTTCGGTGGATGATTCGTTGGCCGTTACGTTTGAAGCGTTCTGCTCCGGACATAGCAGTGTGTCGAGTAATTCTGTGTTTACGCCTAAAACATGGAACGTTGATCAGTTTATGAAGTGCCAATTTGCAAAATAATGTTTAGATTTTCGAAACAAGATTAATGCATTGTATTGGAACCCAGAAGAGCTACGGGATAAAATATAGCCTGTGTCCATACTGAAGACCCATTCTATATTGATGTTTTTTTAGAAGATTCGACAATAATCACGTACAAACTTATAAAGCTACAATCCTACAATTCACAGACCGTTCACTCTTAACTTTTGGGTATTCAAATAGCGTATATTGGTTTGTCTGGTTTTTCAACTTCAACGATTAGTCTCACAAACAAGAAACCATAGTTATTATTCTAGCATTCCTTTGTAGAAGCTAAATGTAATAGAGCTATTTCAAGAGCAAATAAAGAAACTTTTAAAATAAATCTAGTTATGGGCAGGGCCACTATATGCATCGGGGCGAACCTTGAAGCCTATGACGAATTTTACGGTTTAAGGTTACAAATTGTACCTAGATCACAGCTGTCATAAGAATTGAGATTCACCGCAATACGTATAAAGAAAGTTTTTAATTAATCAATTATTGATTGATTTCAAAGTCATTCCTTACCAACTAAGAATCCAGGCGAGCAAGGGCAGAGAAAGAATATCAATAGAAAATTCGAAAGTGAAGTTGTTTGAACCAGCAGTGGAAAATTCAAGGCAATCATTATCTAGAAGTTAAGTTAAAGCTTCATGTATAATTTAATAAAATTGCTTACCTTTATTATTTATCAGCGCAAACAGCAAACAAAGCGCAAATAACGCCTTATAGTCATTTTCACTACAGTCTAGAGAATCCAGTATAGTTTTCAAAAACGGCCTGGTTTCAATCTCTTTCTTCTCTCTATTAAGTATATCTTCCATCGAGGCAGATACCAGGGCAGGCGAACTGGGCGGAACACCGAGTAGCTTTTGTTTTTCTTCATCAGTAATATTGTACAGCTCACGGCCGGATTTAGACGAACTCGATTCGACCCCAGAGTCGGGCAGTGGCGAATCAGGCATGTTGTGTTTACCTAGCGTCACCGCACTGGAAGACTTGGATGCCTGGATCTGCGTAACCAGATCCTCGGTCGAATCATGAGCGACGCTCGAAGACTCACTTATATGAGACGTGGACGGTAACGAAGTGGACACTAGCTCTGGATCTAAGTCACAACTCGAATGATCCGTGTCGTAACCGAACAGTTTAGGACCACTGAACTCTGGTGTAGTATAGTCCCTTTCCTGCCCTGAAGTATTCTCCAAAGCCTTCTCTAAACTAAGCTGAGGCTTGGAGAACTCTAATTTGACGTTGGACTTGGCGTTGCTTATATACATTTCTAGTATTTTCGTGGCGCCATCTTCGAATACTGATACATCTGACTGCAGAATTATCCAGGCTAGCGCATGGACTATAGGACCGTGCGTGATTATTAAGAATACTTGTGAGAGTAGAAACAGTGAGACCACGCAAGAAACGGACGGTTTGATCTCGTCATCAGACGAGTCCATTCTCTGCCTATTGAAACTCATTCTAGAAGGCGACATGTCAGTACTCTTGCCTTTGAGAATGGCCTCTAAATTCCTCGTTATAACTTCTATACTCTGTATATTGTCTCTGTTGTACGGTGTCGAGTTGACCGGCCTTTTGCAGTCAGAAGTTAACGAGTATATATAGAGAGGCACTAGTAGTTTGTGCAAGAGGTGTTCTGTTAATACGTCATTAAGATCAGGTATGTTCAGACAGAGGATGTCATTTATGTAATGTAAGTGGTCTAAGTGTTCCGCCACTAGATCGTCCAGTTTTTGTTGTGACTTATGGCTGGAATTTGAATTACAATAGATTTAAAATACGAAATAGTGATTAAGTCACTCCATTCTCGCCCGACAGAAAATATTCCAAGTCAACCGTTATTGTTAAATGAAACTTATCTGTTATGGGTTAGAGTATTGTTTTGCTTGGTAATATTTCCAGTCGGGTTGATAGATAAGGGTGGTGTAGGTACTTACTCCGAGTCGTTTCGCACGCACGCGTCTAGTTCTAATATGTGTTTGCCGATAAACCAAACTAGGTTACTAAAGTATGGCGCGGCCGTTCTAGAAAGGAAACAGATTACTATTGAGAACGTAATTAATTAATAAGCAATGAACACAATTTTATACATTTAAGGGTGAATCGATTTCATTTTTGAGCGCGTGGCGTAGCTGTGTCAAACTGTTTTGTCATGTTATCATGATAAATTGCGAAATATAATATGGCGAGATTCTGTCTTCGTCATGAAACCATCTTGATGATACGATAATATCGCAGTATCACGGTAAGTACCGTGTACCTAGTAACTGGCTAACTGGCAGAAAGAGCCATCGCAGCCGAGTGGTAAGGCACGGGAATTTTTCACGATGCAACTGGTGAAAACGCTAGGAGAAAAAAATAGTGGCTAGCTCGTACGAGTTTCGCCGTAGTGTGTGCGTATATTTGAGATTATTTCATACATCCAACTTTTTATACAACTATCATTGAAATTAGAATTATCTACATTGACGGTAGAGTTGCTTTTTCAATGGACTATTTTTATGCAATTCGGCCAACTGAAATAATCTCAAGAAGATGTATTTCTCTCTCTGTTTTACCTGTCTCGGATGAAACGCAGCATGCTGGCGTCCTGCACTCTATATACGTTGAGTGTCAGCGTTCTCACGGCAATTCTCACCATGGATTCGGAGTGGTTGAAGAATTTTATCGCCTCCGTGTACAGGGGGAAGTCTTTTGTGTGCTGTAAAAAGATATTTTATAAATGGACATTGTAGTTTTGAAGACACTCGATTCGTGAGTTTTAGAGCAGTTTTGATGCAGGATACATTCGCGCGTTTGTATCACTGCGAAAAGTCGCCGTCTGTTACGCTCTTAAGCGTAAGATATAATCCTTTTTTCCGACATATAAACTGGTCAAAATCAACAGTTTACAGAATACATAAGTCAAGAACGTGGTTTATCATTTTAAGACTCTATTATTTGTGCTGGTTCAAATGTGGTGTAGTACACGTACTAGGTTGACAGTTCAACAATTGAAATTAATAAGATTTTTCAAAAAACCCTACTTCTTTTTTCGATTATTATAGCCTATATCACTCCCATGATTAAGAGGAATCCAACGATACCTCATATGTCGAAACACATCAAACAGTTTAGGCTGCAGGGCGTGCCAAAGAATAAAACATACATACACACACATACATACGCTCGAAAAACGTAATCCTCCTCTCCTTCGGCAGTCGGGTAAAAATTAACCCGTTTGGATTATGATTTTAAGTCTACTTACGAAAATAGTTTTTGCCATAGCTAACCCCGAACTACTAAATATGTGTATATGATATAAATTTTATGTTAAATCCTATTTTAGATATTGCTCTGTTGCCGTGCCTACTCCATTGGATTAAAGTATTCGTTTTAAGTTCTATTTTGCTTGAACTTGTTCTCTAAGTGTGCGTTGATGACGTCAATCAATTGTTCCAGAAAACTTAAGAAAAGCCTTTCATAATGGTTGAACACATGATTTAACGATGTGTCAATGAATTTTCCATTCGTACGAAAATGTTAAAAGACAAGAGGTTATTCTGGCAATAACCGGTTTATGCACAACTGTTTTAACAAAAGAATGCATAGTTCATTGCTTCTGGGCGTTCTCTTTTATCCAACAGATAACCATCCGTTACGCATTATGGTTCAGTAAGGGCTAACTGACTGCCAGTCGGTAGCAAAAATATCTACTATGCACTCAAACTTATCTCGGCACTGAGGGTCAGTGTGATTTTGAGGATACAGTCTCAAGATATAGTTAGTGCGTTGCTGGAGTAGATACGTTTGCAACTAGCTTTACCAATTATCAGACAGCGGAGTGCAGATGTTAAAAAAACCGTGCCCTCAACATATCAGTTTCGTCAGCTGGCAGATGACAGACGTTTGACAATCAGCACAAAACACGACGCGACGCGAGACGACAAACATCTATCTACCCTATTAACCATCTAGCCCTGGTAACCGTTATTTTAACCTTTTCACCGCCAGTTGACGAAGTGACTCGCCGTGCCACGGACGCCACTCCGATATAATCAAACCACTTCTAGAACTTTCTTATAATGATTGATATTATTATCGTTATTTTATGGCCACCGACGTCAAATGACGACTTCCAAAATAAATAAAAACCACTTCTAGAACTCTTTCATAATGTTTGGTATGTTTACGGCTCTGGCGTCAAGGGCACGAATGGCACGACTTTCCGATGACGTCAATGACCGTCTTTGGCGGTGAAAAGGTTAAGGAAACTCAATTTCCGCTCTACGCATGTCATTTTACAAATACAAATGATAAATATAAATTATCCAATTAAATTGTTAGGTGTCAAAGCGGACCCCGGGATCCTTTAGGGCACAACCGGGAATAAAGCTAGGAGGGCGATGATGAAAGAGAAATTATTTTGAAACAAAAAATAAACTTGACAATCTCACCTCATTGTAGAAGAAGTGTATTGTGTGACTGTTCAGTTTGAAGCTGAGCGTCTTCAGGAACGAAATGTAATATGCCATTACTTCTTCATCGGAAAAGTCAAATTTATGAACTATTATCGAGTTCACGTGGTTATTGCTCAGCAAATAATCTGAAAACGTGAATTGGTCATAAAGAAACAAATTGATTTGAAGAATTAATTACGGCGTTACTGATTGTGTATAATATTAGAATTACTTCTTAGAAAATAATTAACCTGTTAACCACTGTTTGTTATACTTGCTAATCTAATGAACCTTACTAATTTAGGCTAGCATATGAGGGAGCATAGTTTACGCATTTTCTTTCTGCATGTCCACTCCACACTCACCTCCTATGTACATGTATACTTACAAGAGAACTGCATTGCAAATACAACTAAGTATATATGAATGTTCAAAAACCAGAAAAAATAAGTGGAGTTTTCCATGGGTTAAAGTGTGCTTTGATATTATTTATGCTGTCGACATTTGCTATCAGTATTAACCTGGTAATCCCATAATGAATTCCACCATAGTTATAATTATTTCATATGGTATACTGTGTATTAAACCACTTTAGCCTACGCTCTATTTGATAGTGACCCGGGTTCGTTTCCCACTAAGAGCATTTAGACATGGAAGTATTTTCCTCTATTTATGAATGTACGAGTATATCACCGTTTTAGAAAATGGTCGAAAATTGCATATTTAGGTTATTACATAGCCACTAATAAATTTTGATAATCATGATGAGGCAGCTGTTCTGTATTCTGTATCCCTTTTATCATGATCCATTACAAAAAGATAATACAAATGTAACATGACATGAGTCATAAATGCTGTATTACTAAATAGCGAAGAAACCAGATACACAACCCATTCAGTGCTAGCATTATTTTGTACGATTTCATTTTACTGAATGCAACCAACAGGTTCAAATTGTATAGATTATACATATACTATATATAATATACATATACATTATATTATATAGAATATACATATACATACTTGTAAAGTAAAGTTTTACATCACCCCTAGCCAGTATGTGGGATTTTCCGCACGCATAGTGGGCGGTATTTCCAATTCATGGACAGATCTGACGTAAAGATTGTTGCTGCTGGGTGACATTAATATTGTAATTGTGATGTTGAAACCCCTATTTTATTAACCCCCGACGTAAAAAGAGGGGTGTTATAAGTTTAACGTCTGTCTGTGTATCTGTCTGTGGTATCGTAGCTCCCAAACCAAACCAAACAGGTTTTTTTGTGTCAGAGATAAATTTATCCTGAGTGTTTTTAGCCATGTTTCATCAAAATCTCTTCAGCCGTTTTTGAGATATTGGACTTTGAAATGAAAATGTTGGGGGTTTTTCAACTTTTCTAAGTTGTAGTTGACCGTGTCCTGTGGTGTCGGGTTAGAATTTCACGACCCCTATTCTTCCCGTGGGTGTCGTAAAACTCGGCCAAGGGAACAGGGTTGAAGTGTGTTGTGGGTGATGGGCAACCTAATCACTGCTATATCACATTTTGTCGATCTTTATATCCACATTTATGTGACAGTGGAACTCTGTCTAATGCCTACCCCGTTTGGGGATAAAGGCGTAAATATATTTATTTTATAGGTATTTAGTCTCATATTTTTTGTTTGATACTTCAATTAATGTTTTGACGACCGCTTTAGCCTAGTTGGTAGTGACCCTGCCTACGAAGCAAGAGGTCCTGGGTTCGAATCCCGGTAAGGGCAAACATTTATGTGATGAGCATGAATATTTGTTTCTGAGTCATGAATATTTTCTATGTATTTAAGTATTTATATCTATTATATATATCGTCGTCTAGTACCCATAACACAAGCCTTACTGAGCTTACTATGGGACTTGGTCGATTTGTGTAAGATTGTCCCCTTATATTTATTTATTTATTTATTTATTTATAAAGTTTTCATTTTCAGTCCCTGAGATTACAAAACGGTATAAATACTGATACCTATGAGTGTAATGTGGGATTTACACGGGTGACTAAAGCTGCACGATCTTTGCCGCGCGGCTAAAATGGAACCGTCTAAATGGCAATTCGGCTAGGTCGCACGTGACTAACGCCGCAAGCCCCAAAGTTGGGTAGCATCCGACTCTGGCCGCGCGGCGACCGGCCGCATGCGGGAGGTGACTAAAATCGACTTTGTAAACGACCAGTTGCAGGCAATCGCCTACACCTATTCTGGCGATTTTAGTGACCTGTGTAAATAGGCAAGCGATGTGGCTTGATGTGTGTGTAAACCCCTCATAATGTATACTTACACAGTGATGTTTCATTCCTTATGTTTTCAAACAGTATGTTGAGTGTCTGAAGCAGCTGCACACAAACAAATGAAGAGCCTCCACACTTCTGTCGCATTATCTTGAGGAAATAGGACAGCATGTTCTTTTCAAGGAAGAAACTGAAACAACACACATCATTTTTTCTTCTAATTTATTGTAATCGGTATTGGTAGTGCCAGTGATAATCTTTATCGTGACACATTACAAGAGCCTTGTAGAGGAATATTTATGTGTGTAAAATTGTCCCCTTATATTTATTTATTTAATTATATATTTTCTGAATGAATAATATATATTTGCTTATGATGCCAGTTGTGCAATGAAATTGTATGTGTACGGGCGGCATTTGATCTATTTCAACTTAAAGTGCCAAGAAGTTGCTCAGAGGTAACACTTTTCTTGTAGTGTTGGGCTTGGAAAATTATTGGGAGTAAATGTGTTAACATAACTATACTTTTCATATGAACATGTAATTCATAGCAAATATATAAAATTAAATGCCTATTTATTTATTTAAATAAATATTATTTTTAACAAGCAGTAACTGCTCGCAAATTGTTATATATGGACAATGTGGGGTAGTTTTGACATTTATGAATGAAGTGAGGTAGATGAAGAAAACCAGTCTGTCATCGCGATCCAGGCTAGCACATGTGCTAGGACCCCTAAACCGTGAGTTATAATAGTGGCGACGAGAAAATAAGGACAATAGTGTACATTAAAAGTGTAAAAGTGCGTGATATAAGTGGAAAATACATACAGATAGGTATTACAGTGCAAAATGGGCGTTAAGTTTGGGGAGTTTGATATGGCACATGGCTGCTGGAAGAACTACATAGAACGGTTTACTTTCTGTCTGCAAGCTAGTGAAATTGAAGAGGATGATAAGAAAAAAGCTAATTTGTTAGCTGTGTGTGGTCCGGACCTGTATGATTTGATAATATCATTGATATCTCCAACTCCAATAAGTGAGGTTACATTTTCAACCATTGTGGGTATAATAAGTAATCATTTCCACCCGAAGCCAAATGAGATTATACAATCATATAAATTTCATAGCAAGTATCAAGAGGAGGGGGAAAGGATTAGGGATTTTATTGCTCAATTAAGGAAATTGAGCATTGATTGTAATTTTACGGATTTGGATCGCACATTAAGGGATCGCTTAGTGTGTGGGATAAGGGATAAAGAAATACAGAAGAAGTTGTTACAGCATAGTACATTGACATTTGATGATGCTTGTCAGATTGCTTTGTCCCATGAAGCTGCGGGAATTAATTCCGATATTATCATTGCTGCTTCTGCAAGTAAGACTACATGCGATTTAGAGGTACCAATGGAGGTTAATAAATTTATAAACAAAAAGGCAGATAAGCAGATGGAAAGGATTGTTTGTTTTCGTTGTGTCAGGGCTCATAGGGGACCATGTAGGTTCCGTTGGTCCAAGTGTAATCATTGTGGAAAGACGGGTCATATTGAAGCGGTTTGTTCAGTGAAGGGTAAAAATATGCCCAAGTCAGAGTTCAACGGGTTATATGAAGACATGGCCATCAATAACATGAGGCAGGATATGGCAACGCCAGCATTTATGTTGAAAATTAAGCTTAATGGTGTTATGATGGACATGGAGGTTGACTCGGGATGCGCTTTCAGTCTGCTAAGTGAGCATGCCGCTAGACATCTATGGTCGGGCCAATTACCTGTGATGGAGGATGTTGGTATTTCTTTAAAGACTTGGACAGATAATCGGTTATGTTTATTGGGTAAAACTATGGTACTGGTGCAGTATAAGGGAACAAAGAAGAGTTTACCCGTGTTAGTGGCTCAAGGGAAGGGGCCCAGTTTAATTGGCCGGAATTGGTTTATAGATCTCGGAATACACCTCCATGGCGTAAATAGCATAAAGTTTGATCAAAGTGAATTAGAAACAAAATTAAAAGAAATACAACATAAGTATGCGGGGGTCTTCCAGGAGGGCCTAGGCAGATATACTGGACCTGTTGTGAGTATTATACCTAAGGAAGGTTCTAAACCAGTATTTTACAAGAGTAGACCCGTACCTTTCGCTTTAAAGGACCGAATTTATGAAGGAATTGATAGATTAGAATCTGAAGGAGTTTTAGAGGCAACTTCACATTCGGAATGGGCAACACCTATAGTTCCAGTGCTCAAGCAAGACGGCAGGGTGCGTCTGTGCGGTGACTATAGGTCTACAGTGAATGCCGTGACGGATACGGATACGTACCCCTTGCCCACCCTCAGTGAAGCTTTTGCAGAATTACAAGGTGGAGTGTTGTTTACAAAAATTGATTTAGAACGCGCTTATACCCAGGTTATTGTCGACGAGGCAACTGCCGATTTATTAACACTAAATACGCCTAAAGGTTTGTATAAAACGAAGAGATTGCCTTTCGGAGTCAAAGCCTGTCCAGGCATTTTTCAAAGGCTGATGTCATCATTATTGGCAGGCATTCCTGGAGTAGCTGTTCTATTAGACGACATAGTGGTGACAGGCGGGGGAGTACAGGAGCATAACAGGAGGCTCGAGGAAGTGCTCATGAAGTTACAGGATGCTGGACTGCGAGTAAACAAAAATAAATGCAAATTTGCTGCCAGAAGTGTGCAATTTTTTGGGTTTGTCATCGACGAATTCGGCATCCATCCATGTGAAGACAAGATTCGCGCGATTGAGAAGACACCGCCACCACGTAACGTTAAAGAACTCCAAGCGTTCCTGGGGCTGATAAACTTTTATGACCGTTTTATGCCACACAAGGCTTCAGTTGCCGAACCGCTGTATAGGCTTTTAGATAAGGAAGGCCAATGGAAATGGGAAAAGTCACATCAAGATGCTTTCGAGAAGATGACGAAGATGTTGTCAAGTAAAGATACCTTGGTTCATTATGACATCAAAAAGAAGCTTATTTTATCCTGTGATGCTTCACAGTACGGACTTGGAGCTGTGTTAGAGCATGAGATGAGTGATGGAAGTGTTAGACCAGTGATGTTTGCGTCAAGGACCATGAATGCACATGAGCGTAACTATGCTCAAATAGACAAGGAAGCGGCTGCTATAATATTTGGCTTGAAAAAATTTCACCAGTTTATAAGTGGTCGGAGAGTTATTATCAAGACAGATCATAAACCTTTATTGGGGATATTTGATTCGAAGAGACCCATACCAAATATTATTTCACCTAGAATGTTGAGGTGGGCGCTTCTGTTGAACTCGTACGACTATGACATACAGTACGTTGAAGGGAAGAAAATTGGAAATGCGGATGCTCTTAGTCGTTGGCCGAGTCATGAGGAATCATCGGAAGAAGAGTATTCAGGAGTGTTACTCATTGAGGAGACACCAATAGAATTAGAATTTACTGCAAGAGAAGTCGCAAATTTAACCAAGAGAGATAAGTGCCTAAGTAGAGTACTATATTGGTTACGTAACGGATGGCCGGTTAAATCTGAAGAGGATTACAAGATTTACTGGCAGAAAAGAGATGAGTTATCCATGTATAAGGATTGCGTTTTATGGGGCAATAGAGTGGTTATAGATGGCAGAGAAGATGCGAGCTAAGGTATTAGAAGAGCTCCATATGAATCATGACGGAATCGTGATCACGAAAGCTATGGCAAGAAGCTATTTCTGGTGGCCGGCAATAGATAAACAAATCGAGAACTTGGTAAAGAACTGTGATGTGTGTGCAGAGAATAGGAACCTGCCACCTAAAGTGACACATCAGTGGATAAGGCCAGATAAAGCATGGTCTAGGCTACATCTCGATTATGCAGGGCCATTTCAAGGGAAGACGTTTTTAATAATAATTGACGCATATTCGAAATGGCCTGAAGTCAAGATTGTACCAGATATGAGTAGTTCTACGTTAATTCGAATATTACGGGATGTATTTGCTGAACAAGGCCTTCCTGATGTGGTTGTGAGTGATAACGGGAGAAGTTTTGTCTCAGATGAATTCCGGAAATACTTAGAGTCTGAAGAAATAAGACAAGTATTATCAGCCCCATACCATCCGGCGACCAACGGTCAGGCAGAAAGAACGGTGCAGACAGTGAAAGCAAAATTAAGAAAACTATCATCTGGACCATGGAATATAAGGTTGCCAGCTATGTTGTATGGATTACGTACCACACCAAACAGTGTCCAGGACAAAACTCCAGCTGAGCTCCTCAATAATAGACGTTTTAGGACCAGGTTCGATAAGTTAAATCCCCTTTCTTTTAGAAATGCTGACAGATGGAACTATAGAAGAAAATAGTAACACCAAGATAAGGGAGTTTCAGGTTGGTCAGTCAGTATATATAAAAAACTACAGTAATGGACCTCGTTGGTTAAAAGGAACGGTAGAAAAACGTGTGGGAACTTGCAGATATTTAGTAAAGTGGAGCGATAAATTGTTAATGCGTCACATCAATCAAATGCTCAGTTTTGGGGGGAAAGAACAAGACAACAGACAACAGACAGTTCAAGAGAAAACCACAGTTGCTGAAGATGATGATGAGGACAGTAGAGTTTCTATACTATCTCCACATCGTTGGGCGGACATCATTGGAGTGTCAGGACCACAGGATATTGCTATTCAGCAAAGCTCACAAGATGTTGCAACAACCAGCAGCCATAAACGTGCAAGAGCAGGAACACCACCTGAATCACCAGATTACAAACGAATTGCCTTGGCTGATAGTGACAGTGAGTTGGACCTGTCCGAATGTTCAGATACAAGGACTGGATCCGAATAGTAGAGCTGTTAGAGTAGTAGATAATAGTTAGTGTAACAATAGTATAGGGAATGTTAGTGTTAGGTTTTAGGGTAAAGTGCAAGTGAACTTAATTAATCAGTGAACTCTCTTAATGGGGGAGGTATGTTATATATGGACAATGTGGGGTAGTTTTGACATTTATGAATGAAGTGAGGTAGATGAAGAAAACCAGTCTGTCATCGCGATCCAGGCTAGCACATGTGCTAGGACCCCTAAACCGTGAGTAAAAATGTAATGTTCTTAGCCGGATTCGAGCTAGCAACCACAGGCATTCATGGCCCATTGGTACTAACAAACTGAAGTATATCGGAACAACTGTCTCGGCCACTAAATCTTTCAATCGGTTCCTTCTTACAACGCCTTAGGGAGGTGTGTAGCAACATCTACCAGAAGACTTGGGCTTCTTTACGGCGCCAATGGCTCAAATTATAATCTTAAAGTTTATAGGGCACTTACATGCAATCAGTGCTATATGTATGAGGCAATTAGACTAGAAAGGAGAGATCTTAAAATTTACAGAATAATTACTAGCATAATTACTTATAAATTAGAATGTAAATCTCATTCTCTATCAGTTGCCTGTTCATGCCCTTCAACCTACTATAAAGAAATTTGGCAAATACTAAGCTTAAGGGATATATAGGCAACATTGCACATAATATAATCATATAATAGGATAGCAAAGTTATTTAAATTTTGAAATCCCCCTGGGAGCAGGATAGGACATTATAGACCAAATTTGCATGGTGGCAGAACCACAAGCACAACTAGTGTCTCCATATATGTGTATAATAATAATATTATAATAATAATAGCCATTTATTCTGAATTAGTGGGTAACAAATGTAACTTAAATGTCTTAAAATATCTATATCTATATATATAAAACGCAAAGGTGACTGACTGATTGACTGATTGACTGACTGATCTATCAACGCACAGCCCAAACTACTGGACCGATCGGGCTGAAATTTGGCATGCTGATAGCCACTATGATGTAGGCATCCGCTAAGAAAGGATTTTTGAAAACTCACCCCTTAAGGGGGTAAAACGGGGGTCCAAAGTTTGTATGGGGGAAGCATTATTTTTTGAACTAGAGACTTAAAACTTTGTAGGAAGATTACTTATTAAAATACAAAAAAGCACTTTCAGCGTTTTACAAAATTCCACCCCTAAGTAGGGGTGCAAAGTTTGTATTCAAAACTACTGGGACTATAACTTGAAATTTACACCAGACCTTCCTTTTATGACGTAGGCAAGGCATAAGACGGGATTTTTGGAAATTCTGTCCCTAAGGGTGTTAAATAGGGGTGCAAAGTTTGTATGGGTGAAACACTATTTTTTGTACTAGAGACTTGAAACTTTGTGGGGATATTACTTATTAAGATACAAAAAAAGCTCTTTCAGCGTTTTAGAAAATTCCACCCCTAAAGGGGGTCAAATAGGGGTGCAATGTTTGTATGGGGTAAACATTATTTATTGAACTAGAGAATTGAAACTTTGTAGGAAGATTACTTATTAGGATACAAAAAAAACATCTTCAGCGTTTTATAAAATTCCACCCATAAAGGGATTAAATAGGGGTGCAAATTTTGTATTCAAAACTACTGGGACTAGAAACTTGAAATTTACACCAGAACGTCCTTTTATGACGTAGGCAAGGGATAAGACGGGACTTTTGGAAATCCTATCCCAAAAGAGGGTTAAAAAGGGGTGCAAAGTTTGTAAGGGAGAAATATGATTTTTTGTACTAGAGACTTGAAACTTTGTAGGGATATTACTTATAAAGATACAAAAAAAGTTCTTTCAGCGTTTTAGAAAATTCTACCCCTAAGGGGGTTTATTAGGGGTGCAATGTTTGTATAAGGGAAACATTATTTATTGAACTAGAGACTTGAAACTTGGTAGGAATTTTACTTATTAGGATACAAAAAAAAGTATTTTCAGCTTTATATAAAATTCCACCCCTAAGGGGGTAAAATAGGGGTGCAAAGTTCGTATTCAAAGCTACTGGGACTAGAAACTTGAAATTTACACCAGAACTTCATTTTATGACGTAGGCAAGGGATAAGACGGGATTTTAGGAAATTCTATCCCTAAGGGGGTTAAGTAGGGGTGCAAAGTTTGTATGGGAGAAACATATTTTTTTGTACTAGAGACTTGAAACTTTGTAGGAATATTATTATCTATATATATAAAACGCAAAGGTGACTGACTGATTGACTGATTGACTGACTGATCTATCAACGCACAGCCCAAACTACTGGACCGATCGGGCTGAAATTTGACATGCTGATAGCCACTATGATGTAGGCATTCGCTAAGAAAGGATTTTTGAAAACTCACCCCCTAAGGGGTTAAAACGGGGGTCCAAAGTTTGTATGGGGGAAGCATTATTTTTTGAACTAGAGACTTAAAACTTTGTAGGAAGATTACTTATTAAAATACAAAAAAGCACTTTCAGCGTTTTACAAAATTCCACCCCTAAGTAGGGGTGCAAAGTTTGTATTCAAAACTACTGGGACTATAACTTGAAATTTACACCAGACCTTCCTTTTATGACGTAGGCAAGGCATAAGACGGGATTTTTGGAAATTCTGTCCCTAAGGGTGTTAAATAGGGGTGCAAAGTTTGTATGGGTGAAACACTATTTTTTGTACTAGAGACTTGAAACTTTGTGGGGATATTACTTATTAAGATACAAAAAAAGCTCTTTCAGCGTTTTAGAAAATTCCACCCCTAAAGGGGGTCAAATAGGGGTGCAATGTTTGTATGGGGTAAACATTATTTATTGAACTAGAGAATTGAAACTTTGTAGGAAGATTACTTATTAGGATACAAAAAAAACATCTTCAGCGTTTTATAAAATTCCACCCATAAAGGGATTAAATAGGGGTGCAAATTTTGTATTCAAAACTACTGGGACTAGAAACTTGAAATTTACACCAGAACGTCCTTTTATGACGTAGGCAAGGGATAAGACGGGACTTTTGGAAATCCTATCCCAAAAGGGGGTTAAAAAGGGGTGCAAAGTTTGTAAGGGAGAAATATGATTTTTTGTACTAGAGACTTGAAACTTTGTGGGGATATTACTTATTAAGATACAAAAAAAGTTCTTTCAGCGTTTTAGAAAATTCTACCCCTAAGGGGGTTTATTAGGGGTGCAATGTTTGTATAAGGGAAACATTATTTAATGAACTAGAGACTTGAAACTTGGTAGGAATTTTACTTATTAGGATACAAAAAAAAGTATTTTCAGCTTTATATAAAATTCCACCCCTAAGGGGGTAAAATAGGGGTGCAAAGTTCGTATTCAAAGCTACTGGGACTAGAAACTTGAAATTTACACCAGAACTTCATTTTATGACGTAGGCAAGGGATAAGACGGGATTTTTGGAAATTCTATCCCTAAGGGGGTTAAGTAGGGGTGCAAAGTTTGTATGGGAGAAACATATTTTTTTTGTACTAGAGACTTGAAACTTTGTAGGAATATTATTATTAAGATACAAAAAAGTACTTTCAGCGTTTTATAAAATTCTTCCTCTAAGGGGGTTAAATAGGTATGCAATGTTTGTGGGGGGGAAACATTATTTATTGAACTAGAGACTTGAGACTTTGTAGGAAGATAACTTAAAAGTAATTTCAGCTTTTTATAAAATTCCACCCCTAAATGAGGGTCCAAATTTTGTATAAGGGAAACTTACTTTTAGCTACTACGTACTTAAAACTTTGTGGACAGATTACTTATTCATTTACAAATAAAGTGCTTTCAGCGTTTTGGAAATGATTACACCTAAAGGGGTTAAAAAGGAGGTCCAAAGTTTGTATGGAGAAAAAAGATTAGTTAGACAATTTTATTCGAGAATTCACAGGATAATTCCTAACGATAAATGAGTAAACAAGTGTTTCCGGTTTTTTGAGAATTCAACCCCTAAAAGGAGACATGTGGTGACAAAATCTGAAAATCAACATCGGCATCTATTGTTTCTATGGTTTATCGGGTCGCTGATTAGGAAAACAACAACGATTTTACATTCCAACGTGGCGTCTAAATATCAATATGGGCGTTGTTATTACGGTTTTTTGGGACGTTAATAACGAAAATCACATAGATTTTGAAATGTCATGTTGTGGACATGAAAATTCATGAAAATGTTTGTGCCAAATTGCAATTCAATCGGTCCAGTTTTTTTCGTAGCAAATCGGTTGTAACAGACGGACTGACAGACAGCCACACGTGATCCTATAAATAAGGGTTCTATTTTTGCTTTTGAGGTATGGAACGAGACCCGCGTTATATAGGGTTATAGGTTTTAAAGTTTGTATTTGGTGCCATCTCGATCGTCAGCAATCGGTACCTAGGCGAGTGCGGGCGGCGCGGCGGGACGGGAGGGTAGGAGACATTGGGAAAGTGCCTGCATCCGTAATAAGTACATTCAAGGTGCTGCACGAAGATCTGCTTACTTTTTATAAGTTAAGCATTTTGGCCGCCGTTAAATTAAAACAAATTTTTGGGTATTTATGTTAAATACTGGTTCGAAAAGCATGGAAAAAAAATCTTAGGAAACTAGCCTATAGCAATGTCCAGGCCACAAATTTGACTTGACATTCGTGGAGATATTTTGGTATTTCAACATTATCATGAACATAAAGTAGCTTTTATTCCAGAAGACAGATTCTCATTAATCATGACTATAAATTTAATAACAGAAATACGTACATACATACATACATTCACGCTTTTATTCCCAAAAGGGGCAGGCAGAGCACATGAACTTTATGTTCCAGCGCCACTTTTAGCATAAATGTGTGTATAAAAGATCGACAAAAAGTGATATTGCTTAGGTTGTTAGCCCATCACCCACAACACACTTCAACCCTGCTCTCTTAATCGACTTTTACGACACACACGGGAAGAAAGAGGGTGGTGAAATTCTAACCCGCCACCACACGGGCATAAAAATAATAGTAAATAAAAATTAATTTACCATAGTGGGTTATGACGAAGGGTTATTCGTAGGGGAAGTTAGTAGTAGTAGGTTAGTAGGCGGCGTAGCAATTCAACAATTATTGGAGAATTACTTTTACTACGCGGGCGAAGCCGCGGGCAAAAGCTAGTACGTACATACATACATACATTCACGCTTTTATTCCCAAAAGGGGCAGGCAGAGCACATGAACTTTATGTTCCAGCGCCACTTTTAGCATAAATGTGTGTATAAAAGATCGACAAAAAGTGATATTGCTTAGGTTGTTAGCCCATCACCCACAACACACTTCAACCCTGCTCTCTTAATCGACTTTTACGACACACACGGGAAGAAAGAGGGTGGTGAAATTCTAACCCGCCACCACACGGGCATAAAAATAATAGTAAATAAAAATTAATTTACCATAGTGGGTTATGACGAAGGGTTATTCGTAGGGGAAGTTAGTAGTAGTAGGTTAGTAGGCGGCGTAGCAATTCAACAATTATTGGAAAATTACTTTTACTACGCGGGCGAAGCCGCGGGCAAAAGCTAGTATGTGTATATAAGCCCTTAATTACCAGTAGTGATGTTTTGTTCTAAAGTAGAGTAAGATTTCCTTGATGCATTGAACATGCTAAAGCTGCATTCAAAGATAAAATCTCATAAAGCCAAAGATACCAGAAGTCTAAATATAGAAGGGAATGTAAAACCAGTTTTAAAACACATTTCCAACCTGTTTTTGACTAAAACGTGTTTGTGTGCAGAAAACTAAACAAAGGGCCAAACAAAATCAAAACAAACCATCCTCTTACAGGCTATGATGAAACAAATTCAAAACAACCTTGACACAAAACAATACTTACTCGAAAACCGAACTGTCGTTTTGATCACCCCATATCAAGATCTCCGCTATGCAGCGTAAGGACTCCACCAGGGTCCCGCGATTACTCTCAGACACAGTGGTATTCTTACAGAGGATGTTGTGTAAATACTTCAATCTTTCCAAAGAATGGGGGTTCTTAGGGCGCCCCCAGCCGCCCCCAAACCAGCTTCTGCTTCTGAACATGTTAGCTGTTCATTTGTCACGGTTCACTGAAGAAACCTGCCCATTACGCACTTTGAATGTTCATTGATGCACGTCACTTAAATTAGCACTTCACATCGTTTCCTTTTGTCGTCACAACGCGTAAAAGGGGTAATAAAAGCCAGAGTGATTTGTTAATTGCTATGGTTCTCTTTTTACATGAAATACAACCAAACAGACACGGTCCACCTATTTATTTTTTGGTTTTGTTACGAAGCAGCGTGTATCTACCTGCCTCGGACTCGGACATGAAATTTTGACGTCTGAGTTTGACAGACTGATTTTTTTTTTTTTTTAATTCGTCCATTTGACAGACTGAAAAGCCTTGACATTTCCGACAGCTGTCTATAACGTTTTGATATTGCTAGGTTAAAAGTTATGTGTAAATAATATTTAACATTTTTAAATATCTTTTCTCCAAAATCATCGGCAATGTTGACTTTATTGGTAAAAAATCAAGACATGAAGTGTATAGTTTATGGTTAGTCAAAATTTAAAAAATAAAAAACCTTGCCGGCTCGATTTTGCTCGACTACAATGTTGCATACAAATTCCCTTATTTGTCGTGGTACAATATTTTTTAAAAGTTGAAACCGCCATATAAATAAAAGGCATAGGTCCTAAACAGCCAAAACGGAAGATCAGTAGCAGATATGTTACTTATGGGGTTTTCGAAAGAAAAATACACCTCACTTATTATTAAAAAAAAATTAAAAGGCGGCAATGCAAAAAATATTCTGTTTTAACATACAGTGGCTACCTAATTGTTTTTACGGAAAAGATAGAAAATTGACGTGTAAATGATTCCAGATTTAAAAAAGCTGCAAGCTCAGTTATTGATTATTTGTTAAGTGTAAGTTGCAAAGCCAAAAGACAAATATCAAAAGGCGTACGACAATTTCTTGAAGCGGCGAGAAGAAATGCATGCCTTATCATTTTCAGAAAGTACATTTTTGTTTTCTTCCAAATTTTTGAGAAAAGCACTATATTTGTCTCAGCTGGGCACCTACTCCCATCGTTATATCCAGCGAGTCAATACTCTTACAATTCTGTAACCGTCTTGTACCTGGCAGGAATTTAAAGCTACCATGAGATACACAATGCACCTGATAATTGCCACTGGAACGGGCGTGAAATACATTGTCTGGCACAGTCGACACACGTAAAAAGAGCTCTGGCGGCCATACATTTAATATGGCGCGCAGAGCTCTTTTTACGTGTGTCGACTTGTAAAGGCTGAGCTTGACTGGGCGGCTATATTTTATTAAACGTCTGTGGTAGCGGCGTTCTGAAAGTTACCTGTGGATTTTTATGAAATTAACCGGTTCAGCGATTCCGAAAATAAGTTTAGAATTAAATGTATATAGTTGTTATCTTATGTAGAATACACTAAAACATATAATATTACCATTATTTGTTTATTAAAAATGTACGGCAATTAAAATCTCAGTGTTCTATAGTATTTTGATGAGATAGGTTTGAACGCTTCCCACCTCAGTCAAATTGACAATATTTTTCAAATTCTTGTGTCTAACTGTCAATGTCATCATGTTTCGGTGAAAATTATAACAGTTATTTTTGGATTTCCGAAATTTTCATGGTAACCAGCGAGTTAAATTGAGTGAAGAACTCCACTGCTTTCGCGCGCGCGTGTGTATGTATTTTTGAGACACAGACTCGTTATTTTTCAGATAGAGACTCGTGTGTTCTGAGATAGTGACTAGAGATGGGTAATGTCGGCTCCGCGGAGTGATCTGAATCATTAAATCCGACTCCGCTATCGGTACCGACTCCGCTTATCGGCTCTTCGACTCCTTTGAATCCCTCCAACAAAATCAATGGAATCACAAGCAAGGAGGAAAAAGGATACTTTTTATGCTGGAAATCATCACCTAAGGGACATGATTCGTGGTTTTATGTGCCGATATGTGCCTGTTATCAGATGTCAACTATTAGTATATAACACATTGTTCGTCTGTGACGATGATGATGAATAATATGCATAGAACTTTAGGGGAGGCCTATGTCCAGCAGTGGACGTCTTTCGGCTGATATGATGATGATGATGAATAATATGCATAGAACTTTAGGGGAGGCCTATGTCCAGCAGTGGACGTCTTTCGGCTGATATGACGATGATGATGAATAACATGCATAGAACTTTGGGGGAGGCCTATGTCCAGCAGTGGACGTCTTTCGGCTGATATGACGATGATGATGAATAACATGCATAGACCTTTGGGGGAGGCCTATGCCTAGCAGTGGACGCCTTTCGGCTGATATGATGATGATGATTCATAATATGCATAGAACTTTGGGGTAGGCCTATGTCCAACAGTGGACGTCTTTCGGCTGATATGATGATGATGATTCATAATATGCATAGAACTTTGGGGGAGGCCTATGTCCAGCAGTGGACGTCTTTCGGCTGATATGACGATGATGTTGAATAACATGCATAGAACTTTGGGGGAGGCCTTTGTCCAGTAGTGGACGTCCTTCGGCTGATATGATGATGATGATGAATAAAATGCATAGACCTTTGGGGGAGGCCTATGCCTAGCAGTGGACGCCTTTCGGCTGATATGATGATGATGATTCATAATATGCATAGAACTTTGGGGTAGGCCTATGTCCAACAGTGGACGTCTTTCGGCTGATATGATGATGATGATTCATAATATGCATAGAACTTTGGGGTAGGCCTATGTCAAGCTGTGGACGTCTTTCGGCTGATATGATGATAATTAATAATATGCATAGAAAAACAGCTCAATACTTACATATATAAATCAAAATTGTGCTGGTGAGGGAAGAGTTATTTAAATATGATGCGCTAAAGACGGGACGGTATGGAAAGCAGCCTTCGTTCGAATTATCGATATTATGTGCCACCCATCTGGACAATAGTTGTGGGTACTATGTCTGTGATGAGTTTGGATGTGACCCTAAACATCTGGTGAGATATTCTGATAAAGAGGTAAGTTTGAATCACAGGCAATGAGATAGGATAGTTTTTATCCTGGAAATCATCACCAAAGGGACATGATTCGTGGTTTTATATGCCGATATATGCCAGTTATCAGATGTCAACTATTAGTATATAACACATTGTTCGTCTGTGACGATGATGATGAATAATATGCATAGAACTTTAGGGGAGGCCTATGTCCAGCAGTGGACGTCTTTCGGCTGATATGATGATGATGATGAATAATATGCATAGAACTTTGGGGGAGGCCTATGTCCAGCAGTGGACGTCTTTCGGCTGATATGACGATGATGATGAATACCATGCATAGAACTTTGGGGGAGGCCTATGTCCAGTAGTGGACGTCCTTCGGCTGATATGATGATGATGATGAATAAAATGCATAGACCTTTGGGGGAGGCCTATGCCTAGCAGTGGACGCCTTTCGGCTGATATGATGATGATGATTCATAATATGCATAGAACTTTGGGGTAGGCCTATGTCCAACAGTGGACGTCTTTCGGCTGATATGATGATGATGATTCATAATATGCATAGAACTTTGGGGTAGGCCTATGTCCAGCAGTGGACGTCTTTCGGCTGATATGATGATGATGATTCATAATATGCATAGAACTTTGGGGTAGGCCTATGTCAAGCTGTGGACGTCTTTCGGCTGATATGATGATAATTAATAATATGCATAGAAAAACAGCTCAATACTTACATATATAAATCAAAATTGTGCTGGTGAGGGAAGAGTTATTTAAATATGATGCGCTAAAGACGGGACGGTATGGAAAGCAGCCTTCGTTCGAATTATCGATATTATGTGCCACCCATCTGGACAATAGTTGTGGGTACTATGTCTGTGATGAGTTTGGATGTGACCCTAAACATCTGGTGAGATATTCTGATAAAGAGGTAAGTTTGAATCACAGGCAATGAGATAGGATAGTTTTTATCCTGGAAATCATCACCAAAGGGACATGATTCGTGGTTTTATGTGCCGATATATGCCAGTTCTCAGATGTCAAGTGTTCGTCATATTGTTCGTCTATCCGTGTGCCTATGACCGTCCGTCTCCGTGTCTGTGTCTGTGTCCTGTGTATATGGTTCATTATTATACGCGTTCGCAGTCGCGGGCAGAATATACGAAAACCAGCTAGATATATAGTAACGATTTGCTGACCTTTTTTTGATTTGAGGTTACTTTTTTATCTTTGACGGTGTCAAACAAGCATACTGTCCGAGCGATGGTAAGCAGACACCGTACCCTACGGACCTGTGGCGCATCACTACGAGTTGCCCACATCCCTAATGGTTGGCGCGTCTACTGTAGGATCAATATATAAATATTGATCCTACAGTCTTATCTCACTTGTATATGAAACATAAATAATATATAGCACCATCAGCGGTGCTAAAGTGGTGATCCCGACGTGATCATACTGGATGTGGGCTGCTCGTAGTGATGCGCCACAGACCCTTACGATTCCAGAAGAATCTTAAACGCATTTACGATCCTTTATTGATCTGAGGATTCGTTGTGTTCATGGATAGAGACTAGACAAACGCGGCTCCCTCACTCAACACATCCTCGGGAGCTCTGCCGGCCTTCTCGTCACCACCAGGAACACAATATCACATACCTACAGAGAAAGTGCTGGCATTATTCTGGCTGCTTTGTTCTATGAGGTTGAGCTGAGTTGAGCTGGTCTACTCCAAATATGAGCGAGATGAGATGACATTGCGCTGTGTTAGAGCAAAGCAACTACTAAGTACTACCCATTTGGCCCAGTGTGAATTTTGTCATCCAGAATAAGTTCATACTACTGATCATAATTTTTCTAAAGTTTGTAATAGGTACCTATTCGTAGTATAGACGAGCCTAGTCTAATTGTTGATCTTATCAATCTGTTTATCTTAATTTTAGAAAAACATAACATAATACCTTCAACATGAGACGAAACATCATAGATGTGAGTGACGAGAACAACCTAGATGCATCCACCCTCGCCGCCCAGCGGCAGGAGTCAGAGCGTTTGGCGCGAGTGCAGTGACCAACAAGGAATAATCAGAGGGGTAACATCACAGTTTACTACATAGGCTATTGCCTCCAGGATATTTCTGATCCTTTGGGTTTCGTTTGGTCGTATTTGGCAGTGATAAATTCAAGCAATTAATAGAAATCTATCGAGAAATAAATAAATAGGCTTTGTACTGTAGCAATGAAATTTTATAAGTCTCTGATACTGAAATATGCTGAAATGATATATGGTATACTGTTTTGAAAAAATTATACCACGCCGAGGTTTTTACTGCTGGTTCTTCTCGAGGCAGAGGGTTTCTTTCTGAACCGGTGGTAGTTTATCGACAATCATAAGCCGTGTCCACACCGGACGCGCGGCTCGGACGAGCACGACTTACCCTAACGTGCGCACTCAGTGTAGAGTAGACCGAGCGTAGTAAGACACTGGAAGTCAGTTAGTGATCAGTAGGAAAATCACGAGATAGGCAGTACAATATTCGAATCCCAGAAAGAGTATTTATTTTTTGTAATTTACACAAATGTTGTTCCTGAGTCATAGATTTTTTTCTACGTATTAAAGCATTAATTACTTATATATTTTTATCCGTCTGTCTTTTAAGACGCCTTATCTTGGGAACGAGTGGAGGAGGAATCGAGATGAATTTAAAACCATGTAACTTGACACCTTTTTCTAGAGAACAACAAATATATTTGTGTTATGTATGTATGTATGTGGGATGCATAACATATTACGCAGGAATATCCGATTGAACTTACTTTACGACGGTTTTTGTTTGACGTTAACATTAGATACTCGTAAAATATGTTTGTAAAACTAATTTCAGGTTATTTATGTAACAATGGATCGAGCCATTTTCTGCAGTCTACGAACAAACATTGATGATCGAATCTGTATAATAATGAAAACTGGTCAATTGGTACGTACCTGTTTAATTGCTTTCGATTATAAATATTAGGAACATCATATTGTCAGTTTTTAGAAAGGAATTACTGCTAGGAAGGAACCTACTTAATATGGTTACATTAGCTAGAGTATGGAACGTGGAAAGAGTATAGGGCCGGTGGTCGCCGTAACATCCATACTAATATTATAAATGGAAAAGTGTATGTGTGTGTTTGTTTGTCCGTCTTTCACGGCAAAACGGACCGACGAATCGTCGTGATTTTTTAAGTGGAGATAGTTGAAGGGATGGAGAGTGACATAGTATAGTTTTTATCACCGAAATCATTCCCTAAAGGGGTGAAATGGGGGGATAAAAGTTTGTATGGAGCTGCGATATAAACGAGTTCAACGCGGACGTAGTCGCGGGCAGAAGCTAATTGCTTCGTAAATGTGTTATGCAATCATGGCAGGTAGAGACATTATTTAGAGGCCCATTCAACAATAAAATTAAATTAAATCAACAGCGTACACCAAGCAGATGCTGTCCCTACCCGTATCTACCCGTGGCACCAGACACACATTAACAGCACAAGTCACGGTATATAGAACCTAATGGTAACCTAACTTAATCTAGAACGACCTGGATGGAGTCGTAGAAAAAAATTACTCAAATTTTGAAATAATCTGATTTGTTTATTATAGGTATACGAGTATATATAACGTCTTCGTCGTCGTTAGTCCTGACTGATTGAGTAAAATCAACGCCCAGCCGAAACTCAGGGGTGAAAGTTTGTATGGAGCTACGCTATAAACGAGTTTCACGCGAACGGAGTCGCAGGCAGAAGCTAGTAGGTACCCACTTGATAAGAGTTACAGGTATTCAGAAAATTCTTCTTATTTTGAAGGCGGTTTAAAAGGCCCTTGGAGATTGCAGAATAAATATTGTTACGCTGCTTTCCTCTCGATGTATTTCGTTGCCGCGAAAAGCATATCGTAAATATCAAATGGTCAATTATTCCAAATAACTAATAGGTAGGTATGAGCCAGGGTTCATCATCATCATTATCATAGCAAACGAAAGACGTCCACTGCTGGACATAGGCCTCCCCCGGAGTGCCACTATAACCGTTCCTGTGCCACCCGCATCCAGCGGACTCCCGCGATCTTTATAACAGGTCATCATTTGCCTTACGCGCCTTACATAAAAAATAGACAAAATAAACGACGACAAAAACGGAACGCTCACTTTGTTATCCGTCCGTCTGTCTGTCTGTCTGTCAAGACCCTTTGTCTCGAGAACGCCTGGAGGGATCGAGTTGAAATTATAACCATATACTAGGTCTCCAGTCCCTTGAAGCTGTGAAGAAATCAAACTTCAAACTTAACGTAAAAAAACGTATGTTTCAACACTACACATTTGTAATTAAGTACGGAACCCGCGGTGAGCTAGTCCGACTCGCACTTGTCCGGTTTTGTTATTTCTGTTACAATATTTTCTATTGTTTCAGATAATGCTGACATTTGAAATAAGTAAATCAACCCAGGATTTTTGCTGCCGCTTTTGGATAGGGTTAATCGCCAGTAACTGGCCACCGTTCAATAACTGACCACCTCATACTAAAAATGAACTCTATTCTCTGTATATAATAAAATTAATTTTTAGTATATGGTGTTAATTACTGGCCACATTTCAAAGACTAGCCACGTTGTACTAAATTGAATTCAGTTTGTAGGGCAACAGAGTTCATTTTTAGTATGAGGGGGGCAGTTTTTGAAGAATGGCCAGTTACTGGCGATTTTCCCTTTATACTCGTACCATAATTATGCATAATATAATAATAATACCGTGTGTACGTTAGAAATCTAGTTTTCGCCTTATTTTTTTTAAGTCCACGGAATCACATCAAACTTCTTCGTTCAAGGCTTTATAAATTGCAAGCATATCTACGTACTGACTAGGCTACAATATAGCCTTCATTATGCCTATGGGTGTAATGTCTTTTTATTACCCGACTGCCCGAAGGAGAGAAGGAAGAAGATATGTATGTAGCATATACTTTGGCACGCCCTGCAGCCTAAACCGTTTGACGGATTTCGAATTTTCGACATAGTTAATCTCAAACTTTGGTTCGTCAAAAATAAATGTAATGCCTGCAAGTTATTTAAAAGATCTTTAGAGTACATATGGTGCTACTTTCCCACACTATTGTTTAAAAGAGCACTTTTCGTGCATAAGTCGCAACTTTAAAGAGCCATAATGTACAGTAAAACGTTGTACGATACACGTGCAAATAGGAAATTCGCAACTCGTGTCGATTTAAAACACTCCCTTCGGTCGTGTTTGAATTTATCACCACTCTTTGTCAATTTCCTATTTTCGGCACTTGTATCGTAAATAACTATTACAAGCAAGTGCGATGAAAGGAAACAAACAGTTTTACAGTACATATGGTACTATTTTCTGGCACGCGTGCGGTAATGATCACTTTCCGTCCATATGTAGAAACTTTAAAGAGCCAATATGTACTGTAAAACGTTGTAAGATACACGTGTGAATAGGTAATTCGCAACTCGTGTCAATTTAACGTTGGGTTTTAATTTTACACCACTCGTTGCGAATTTCCTGTTTTCTGCTCGTGTATCTTAATAGTACTTTACGTAACTAGGGCGGTGAATTCGTGAATGCCCCAGATCGCTGGTGCCCCGAACCGAAGGTGAGGGCCATAAATATGCGCTCTGGGGCTTTACGAATTACCGCCCGTGTTGAGTACAAAATTTTACGTCTTCACCTGGCCACAATGCGAATTTTCCCGTACGCGCAGCGTGCAGCAAAACTCGCATTGTGTCCAGGTGTGACGTAAATAACTATAGTTCACTAGGAACTTTGTATCTATATATTTTAAGATTAAAACTTTGATGCTGCTCCATTTATTTCTTCTGTATCAAAAATGTACAGAGCCCAGCCTAGAGAACCCATAACAATATGTAATACGTCATTGAAAAGGTTTCATTTTATTCTACAACTATGTATACTTATGGCGGGAAATATCAAATCACTGTAAAAAACAAGTTAAGGCTAAAATTTGTGTTTTAATGAGGTTTTGTTACACAAAAACAGAGAGCATTCAATTTATTATATATAGCGTGTATCTTATCTATATAGGTAGCATGAAAATTTTCGGTCGGGCAACCCGGAACCAAAAAAGTTATGAAATGAAAGAGTTTATAGTTTGTAATGGGTTGCCTAAAAATACATTGTAGGCAAGCCGGTGGGAGTTGGTTGTATGAGCACTCCGCTACTGGCGTTTATATCAATTACTACTATTGTGGCGTTAGTTTTTTCCCAGATAGATTTGGAAATTCTCTTCATATTGAAAGTAAGAGTATAGTTTTAGTATAGTAAGAGTATTAGATAGACAATCCAATGACATATATATCGATCATTGTTATTGGTCTCCATAGGCTGATTTGCCCACCCTTTGTTCAGTTTTTACGTGCTTTGTAACAAATATGTGAACTTTTTAGGTTACCTCCATACAAACATAAAATCTCACAGAAACCTCTTTAAAATATTTTTATAAGTATGGATATCTAGCTGCCCGCATGGCTTCGGCCGCGTATAGGAAAGAACGGATTCAACCCACGGGGTAAATAATAGCAGCAATTTCGTCTGCAGGTGTCCCCTTCTGAATGACTGATAACGTTTGGCGGAAATCACCAGCCAATAAACCACCATCCCTCCCATAACATCGGTACTGTTGCGGAAATCCTGGAGCGTTCGCTTTAGTGCTTCTACCGCTTTTTTGTGCGCCATAGTACTTTCAGCCAACACTAAGAGTTTGCACTGACGTAGCATAGCACCCCTTGCGCTATTTTTACTAAAATTACAGATTGTTTTCATTAAATAACCTTATTATTCGTTATTTATTTATTTATTATTTATTTAATAAACATAATGTATCATAGAACCTGTACAAATTTTGCGGATAGTCTCACACAAATTTCCATCGCCTAGTTCAGGGGCTGGGGGAAGATTTCCAAGATATTTAAAATAAGGCAGGTATTTTTCGTTGGTTAACAGAGTCTGTGTACCAATTTTTAGCTTCCTACCTTGAAAACTGCGAAAAGTCCCAAATAAAATTTCATCCCCTCTTTTAAAGAGTTGGGGGCAGATTTTTAAAAAAATGAAATAGTCCGCATACCAATTTTTAGCTTTCTACCTTGAAAATTGCGGAAAGCTCTATATAAACTTCCACCCCCCATTTTAGGGATGTGGAAAGAAATAAAAAGTAACCTATGTCACTCTTCATCCCTTCAACTATCTCCACTTAAAAAAATGCTTCAATTCGTCGCTCCGTTTTGCTGTGAAAGACGGACAAACAAACAAACAAACAAACACATACACTTTCACATTTATAATATTAGTATGGATGGTTCTTTTTGATGACATTCAAAATTTGAACATATCATCTGTGAGAAACAAATCAATTTGATTTCACCTCAATTGTAGGTACCGAGTATTAGGTAGTAAATGTTGATTTTTAAACTGTATCATTTTTTTATTTGGAACCGCGCTTGTTTATGTCCGTGAGATTAAAAAAACACTTAGGCGAGAAACAATTAACAAAACAAATATCATGCGAGGGCACATTAAGAAGATGTCATATTGTTTTAGTTTTAGTTAAAAGTAAAGAAGGGTATTTTAGTATTCAATGTAGCCACTCGGTTAAATGTACATGTACATTGTATTCACGCCATTACACTCCTTATTGACTGAATCTTAAAGCCTAGAATGGCATGCCTGCATTTGTATCACTCAGGTTTTTGGACCATAATTTTACCTCCGATTTCATCCCTTTGAGGGATGATTTCGACGTAAAAACTATCCTATATTTTAAACCAGGCCATAAACTATATTCGTGCAAAATTTCATTCAAATCGGTTCAGCCGTTTAAGCGTGATTGAGTAACAAACATCCAAACATCCAAAGATCGAAACATCTAAACTTTCGCATTTATAATATTAGTAGGATGAAACTTATAGCTAACCGAATGTAATGATGTATACATTAGAAGAAAGAATGTAATGTAAAGAAAGAATTTCTGAAATCGAATAGGTGGTTCCGGAGATGACTCCCTACATCATCATCATCATCATCCTGTATCTATACGTCCCTGCTGAGCACAGGCATCCTAACTCTGATGAAACAGAGAGAAAGGGCAGTAGTGCCGAGACGCTGGCCCAGTGCGGGTTGGGGACTTCACATACGCCTTTGAATTTCTTTGCAAATCTATGCAGGTTTCCTCACGCTGTTTTTTCACCGAAAAGCTGACGGTAAATATCAAATGAAAAACCTCAATGATATGAGCCGGGATTCAAACCTGCTGTTTAGGTACAGCCGCATGCTTGAACCACTAGGCTACAATAGCTTATGTTCTTACTCGTACATACAGGGTGACATTTTAATCAGTGTCCAAATTTTTTGTAGGTTTTGGTATCACTAACAGAATCCATTTTTGAAAAAAACTGGTAGGTATTTTTTTATTTATAAATTGTCTATCCCAAAAGAATTATCCGTACAGCGTGGTTACTGGGCATTCAGTACCGCGCGGAGCGGGGCGGGGCCGAGGGAGGGGAGGCGTGCCGCGCTCAAACCTTACTACCCGCTTTTTGGTATAACTAAGGTTTTTTTGATGTGATAACTTTAAGCAGCAATTACATTTTTTTTTGTACTGAAAGATATGAAACAAAAAAAAACGTATTTTATAATTTTGCTGAAGAATCTTAATACTTACTTGAATTTGGACACTGATTAAAATGTCACCCTGTATAAACGTACAATATTATTCATTCCTGTCACCATTTTTATGGAAAAGTATAATTGTTGAAAATCTCACATAATGAAAATATAGATACAACTTCAGTAAGATAGGTATTTATCGAAAATTGTCCAAAAAAGTCATTCCCGAATAGTGTTGCATCTATTTTTTCGTGCGCGGTAGGCATAAGCGTGTCTGTCTGTCAAGGGGGCGTGGTCGACTCGAATCAAGGCATCCCCTTAACGAACTGTTAACTTAGGTATTACCTACTCGGAATCAAAATGTAAATACTAATACAGTTGTCACAAGATCCAAATCAAAGCGTAGTTAAGCGTATCGGCATGCGGCAGCTGTGTTACTATTTTTCTAACATTCATTTATTCCTATTTTCCTCTACTTTACTGAAGTGAAAAGAATTACTATTAAATTAGTCATAAGATATTGTATTTAACCTAGGGCGAATAATAATGGGCGAATCTGTTTACTACCTCTTTATTCAGAGGTAGAGGGTTTTCTTTGTATTCAAAACTTCACCATACAGCTAATGTAGCTATATGTTTTTATCTTATAACCATTGTAAAAGGAGTTCTAACATGTAAATTTTGACAGTAGATTCCGCTAACAACACTCAAAAATCTCTTAGGGCCTGAATGACGCTGTCAGGCCCTAAGGCTGCGTCAGTGTAATCCCGACCTTAAGCTGACCATTGCCATTGACGACCACTCCAACAATAGGAGACGCTACACGGGCCGATATAGGCAGGACTGCATGCCGGCCGACGCGTGATTCGGCCCGTGTGGATACGTGTCGGAAGCACGGCGGTAGCGTCGTGTAGCGTCTCCTAATCGGTCCATGAAAGTCAAAAATGTAGCGTTTAAACATAGTTGACGCGGCCTGTTGAATCCAACTCTCCACCAAAATGGAATAGTCGAAATGGAAATGTCAATATTCAACGTTCAAACATTGTCATCTAAAAACTACATGCTTTACATGTTATTATAGAAGTTGTAGGGCAAATCAGTAACTATAGGTAGACCGCTTAACTCAGTCCTCACCCGCGTGGCGCGCCCGTAAAGGTGGTTTTCCACCGGCGAGGCAAGGCGGGGCGTAGAGGGGCGAGAATTGAAATTAGTTAATTAGCGCACGCGCTGTGGAAATAGATAGTAAGTCCCATACCAATTTCAATTCTCATCCCTTCACGCCCCACCTCGCCTCGCCGGTGGAATACCACCTTAACAAGTTATCGTCCTACCCCCGCACCCGCGCGCTGCGCAGGCGTGAACTGAGTTAAGTCTAACCTAACCTATTTGATCTAATTATTTTAATTTGTATCGACGAACCCGGCCGAAGGGACTCTTATGAAAACCAGCGCAATACTTTGCACAAACTGAGACGGACACGCATTCCCCAGCCAAACATTGTTTAGTATTTAAGTTTTAATTTTAAGGTATTTCTAAGACTGTCTTAAATTATTATTTCTCTGGAAGTTAAACATATTTCGTGTTTAGTTTTAGCAATAAATTGGTTTTTACTTCGAACGGCAACGTAATTTGATTTGGATGCATCCATTTGCCACCGAGACAAATGGCGACCTAATTTGTAAATGTTGAAATTATACAACGAGTAAAAAGTGACGTAGGTAGCCGGTTAATGTACAGCCCGATAATACGCGTCCATCTATCTTTATCTCTACTTTTTGCATGCGTTAAAAAGAAACACGAGATATAGTGGGCCGTACATTAACCGGTTCCCTACGTAGCACGCCCGAAATATTAGGTCCTTCCATTTGGCGCTGAGACAGACAGCGCTACGCGGCGCTAAGATGAATGCCTAGCTTTGGTCTGACATAATATCCTTAAATATTTCTACTGCTACCAATGACAAAGTGACCATTACACCGTTTTTTGCATGAATAAACGAAGTATTTACAGATCTCTTTTTTTATTCGTAGCAAACATTACCATACACCCCATTTGCATTGCGTCACCTTGAACACTTATTTCATACAGAGGCGATTGTGATTGAAAGCTAGCCAGACATATGGGTGTTGATGTTGTGTTGGTGTTGTAGATTGACACGACCACCAAAGGGATAGTATACAAGGGGAATAGTACACAACTTACGTACGAATAGGTTAATATTCTCATAAAGCTTAATCCCATCCATAAATATTAAGTAATTTCATCGTTTACTACTAAAACGACTCACCTCCATTCCATCTATTGAAATCTCTTTAAAAACAGACTCCGTTACAGGAAACCGCAGGCAAATGATATGTCTTACTCTGTAGGTACGTAGAAATGTTTTCCTGGTGGTGAGTCCCGAGATCCCGCGGTGTCGAGAATAAGGGACTTCGCCTTGAGGGTGATATTCCACGGACACCAATCTCGGACAAGTTGAATACACCACCCTTAGCTATCAAAACCACGAATCGTCAAATCAATAAACACTGTGTTTCTTCAGCGTCTGAAAGGCTACAGTTGCCATCAGGCAGGCCGTTCCTATGCTTGTTTGTCACCTCACAAAGTTCTGGATATATTTTCTTTTACTTATCAACAGTGCAGCATTAACTAAACGTAAACTATCATTAATCATATAAGTACGGTAGCCTAGTGGCGTAGGCACGCGGCTGCCAAACGGCGGTCGTGGGTTCGAACCCCGGCTGGAACGAGCGCACTAAATAAGTTTTTGGATTTTCCGTACATAATATGTACGGGAAATATTTTATTTTTGATAGAATTAATATTTTCTCAAAAGCGTAATATTTCGATAGCAAATATACACAGTAAGTCATAAATTCGTAGCTTAATACCTACCTAACAATTCAATTAAAGCTACTCGGTATCAGCTTTTTCAGAATGGCTAATTTTGACGTAAGAAACGTGTATTATATTCGTCATGGTACGACTATTTCCATCCTACTTAAGCTGGCCGGATAATGTCACGTGACCGCGACAAAGACCAATATTGAATGGATTTAAGACGCTCGTGGTAGCCTTATTTCCATGCAAGTTCATTTTACGCCGTAAACAGCCTGGAATTAACACCTCATGGTAGGTGCCCAGATATTCGTTTCGGTAAACGGTCTAATACCGACCGATATCTCAAGATACTCTCGCTAGATGGCTGGGGATACACTGGGCGGATAGACAGGAGGTTGCTCTTTCTGTCACCCCCTGGCCACTGGTAGCTTAGTTAGGCCGCGCCTCGCTGCCGTCGGAGAACTCGGAGATTATATACTCTACACTAATATTATAAAGGGTATAGATTTGATTGTTCCGTATTGTGTTTGTATTGAATAGGCTCCGAAACTACTGGACTGATTTGAAAAAGATTATCCCTGATGAACATAGGCTACTTTTTACCGCGGGAAAATGCTTAATTCCTGCGGGAAAACGGGTAATCCGTGCGAAGCCAGGCCGGGCATCTAGTATATGAATAAATGAATAAATAATTACAATCTGATATGAATAACAAGTTACAAGCTGCTGAAATGACGCCTGTCAAAATAAAAGAGCAACCCCGCAATGCAAGCTTCATACGCAGTGCCTCACTCTTCCTAAAGGCGCAGCGACAGGGTCCTGCAAGGTGGACTGCAAGCTATAATTATAGAATGAAGTCACATAAACAGTAGGTACAGCTTCTTTGAGCTTGTATTTGGCAAAATATGTTGAGCTGTGTCCGACTAGAGTTCTGCTCTTTGTGATAACCAATACTACAACTTACAACGTATGGCATTTTAGTTGCAAAATATCTGAAGCACATCATGAAGTAACGTGTTCACAAGGAGTAAGGTAAGGTCTATTATAACCACAAAATACTTCGTTTACCCAACTAGGTACCTACTCCCGTTGTAAAGGCGAGGTGTATTGTTTTAAAACTTTCAAGTCTCAGTAGGAGCATATAGCAACACTACGTTATGCATCTTAATACGAGGAAAGTGGGTAACTAGGTACAAGCAGCTTATAAGTAGCCAAATATATCGTAACTCATCCTTACATCCATACCTTAATCGGCTACCCGAAGTTTGCATCGATTTTTGACCAGTTTTGAATTGTATCTCCTACTTTTGCAGTACAGATAGAAGTAGGTATAAATCAAACGGTTATCGGTTCATCAATCTTTTATCTCCAGTTTGGTTCACCGGATTTTGTAACAAATGAATACTTAATTTTGTATGTTTTTTTAAAACATTGTCTTAAAAAACAAATATTTCGTATCTCTATTGACGTGAAAGATCTAACATATACGATCTAACATATTTGGGTTCGTCTGTGACGTCTCTAAAAACTGGTCCAGGGTTTTCATTTTAAACCAATTAACACAAAAGCTATGGCCAGAAACCCGGTTTTGGGTCTAAAATTGTTCAACTTTGATGCCAAATATCTCGAAAACAATGAACTTTGAAGTAATATTATATTAACAATTGTTGTTAATATAATAAGCTACAAAAAACATTATGCTGACTATTTAAATTAAACAAATGTAATAACATTCCTAATAAGCCGGACCAAGCATTTTATTTTAATTATTTTATAGGATAAGTATAAAAGCATGGGAAGAGAAATGGAAAATACTCCACCGACAAGAGGATAACTCTTAATGATGATGATAAAAGCATAGCGACCAGTTTGGCACCCAATTCACCGCGTTTATATTGAGCGCCAACAACGTTGAACAGTAAAATAAAATTATGTGGCGTGATTGACTGATGAAGCGAAATAAAAACAAGTCAGGTGATAACGGGTTAAGTTTTCATAAATAAAAGTCATTATTTTTATTTAAATTACGTTGTTTAATTATCGAAAAAATAATTATTGTCATTTTGTGTCGTTTACGTGTTACCATGTGTTACAGTGTTTGAACCTCACTAGAAGTTACACCGATTTGTATGCAGCATTTGCTTTGTCGATTATTTATAAAAATACTATCTACCTAATACCTACACATAGGATATTCGTTTCCCTTTATAAACTTAGTTTATTGAAGTTTATAGGTAGATACTTAATTTTAATAATAAATATTTACCTATTTACATTTTTCATAACTAAAATCATGTTTAGCTCGTAAACATATTTCATTTATTATTTGTTTCACATATTTTCAGCCATTGCTTTCATTTTAACGTCTGGGATTTTCCCTAGTTATAATTAACGTACAAGAATAGATCTTCAATACATTATAATATCATTGTCATTAACTGGATAAACATCCGAAAATAAATCTTAAATTACATTGGACGGACACAATTCTGTTTAATTTGTACTTATATTTATATACTTATGCCTAAATCGACTGTAAATAACAAATAAATAATTGATGAGCAAATTAAATTACGTCTAATTATAAAAATAGATTGACTTAAAAAGTTACCTACTTAATATTAATCTAGGTACACCAAATATTAAACCTTGGGGTACCTTCTTGTTAAAAACAAGAAACATTCACATAAGTAATGAAAACGTATAAGGGACGAGTTAGGCTTGAAACAAACTGTTGCGGCCTGCGGTGGCGGTTGGTATTAGTTTATGTTCAATTTACTATTGACCGCCACCGCAAATCACAGGATCTACGCGAAGTCTGAACGAGAAAACTGGCGCAGTGTCGTGTCGGAGGCCAGGATTCATTTTGGATCGCTGAGCCGACGAAGGCTGTACATGGGAATACCAATTTTATTCTTATCTCTCATTCAGTAATACTTAAATGACAGACTTAATAAATGCTTTGCAACCTGAATCCTTAAAAGACACTTAAAATAGTAAGCATTTATTTTTTCTAATTTAGGTATAGCTTATTCTGGTAATATAAATTAATAAAAATGTCTAGCTACCTGTCTACGACAAACTATAAATAAATCATTAATCACATGAAAATATCCACAGGCAAAGTTTATTATGAGTAAGAGTAGGTACCTACCTAAATACTTATTATGAGTACAAATCCAAAGGCAAAATTAGTATTGTTCTGATTTCGTCACAGACAATTATTACATTATACATTTCATCGTTTTGAATTGACCGTTATATCGATGATGTACATAGGTACATGTTCCGAAAAATAATGAAATTTCAAAGATTTTGCCTTTAACGGAAGTCTAAGTCGATGACTGGATAACATTACATTAATTCATACTTACATAAAAAGTCATTCTGACTTTACACATCCCTTTCATTGCATTTGTTCGAAAATACTTTCAGCTCGATACGAGCCAAGTTAACAGTTTCTAATTATACCAGGTTCTCTTTAAGGATAGAAGTTCTGAAGCGCATCCGAGTATATGGAGTTATACGTGTCTCGCAAAACGTAGACGCTATCATTGGGTTTTCCGTTGAATGCGTATTGGCCTTTCAGGTTGGTTACTTTAGAATTAGTAGGCGCCGGTTTAGGTTTTGGCTGGGAGTATGAAGGCATGTTGTTGTAGCTAGGCCTTTGCATAGGCATCATGGGCTGCGCTCCGTAACCGTACGGGTCCATTTGTGGCATCTGCATCTGTGGCACTTGAGGATACCCGCCAGCGTTGCCCCATTGGTACACGCCTGTAGGTTTCCCGTTTGAGACAAAGTCCAGAGGCAGGCTTATGAACGGGTCCACTTGAGGTACGGGCTGAGGCATAGGTGGACCCATGGGGGGTCCCATGTTGGGAGGCTGAGAAACGTACCCTAGTCCAGGCACAAACATGTATGGCGTAGGAGGCAGTCTGATGTAGAAAATAGGCGAATTGTCGTATTGAAGTGAATTTAAATTATCGTTCTGATAGTTCTCTCCGTTGCCGTTTTTCTTCTTATTCTGCTGTCTGCGTCTTGAAGGGATAGTCCTGGAGAGGTCATCGTCATCGAAATTGTCGTCGTTTACGGCAAAAGTGACGTCATCGTCGTCTTCTTCATTATAGTCTAGACCTGATGATAGGAAAGAGGGGAAGTAGCCGAAGAGATTTAACGCTTTGTTCCTTCTATTCGAAGGCGGAGCTGGTGCTGGGTTCGTCGAGGTGTCTTCTTTGTATTCTTCTGTGAGTTTGCTCTGGCGGGCGCTGGTTGCTTCTGGGAGCGCGGCTGCTCGTGATCTTCTAGAAGATGGCGCGGCGTGACTGCGCGCAATCAAGCCGAGGAGCAAGCAGGCAACTACCAAGTCCTTCGAGTACTTCATGTTTAACCTGAAACAATGATAAACAAACCGTTAGTATGAGACTAGACATCAGAGGAATTATAAGGAATTGTCAGGCATAGACTAGGTACCCAAAACTAACTAACATTGTATGTAGTGTTATGAAATTTAATGAACGAAGAGTTGGTTTGTCAGGGTCGTAGCAATTGTAAATCCGTGATTTCTGCCTCCCCCTCTGAGAAATAGGATTGCAGGGCGTATTAATGCAAAATAAAACCACAAAATTTCTCTCGTACATTAAACATAACTGCGGCTGCTTGCTAATGAGTGTGGATAGTAATAAATCTCACTCGAAAAGTAAAAATCTTGTAAGAATTCACTAACATGTGTAATGCATAGCAATTATTTACACATTTAGAGGTCTTCAATCTTCACTGCCCGTGAGTAGGTAAGTGATTACCCACAGATTAAAACCAAGATATTGTATCATTGAATTACCTTTCTGTTTTAAATACTTAACTAATTATCCACATATTGTATGCTAGAATACAAAGTGTAAACAACCTGCAGTTTTCCTTGTAGGGTTTTCAATTTATTGCCCTTTTAATTCCCAGTACGGTAATAGAATAGAGTAGTTTGTATTGGCTTCCTATAAGTATTGACGCAATCAGATAAATAGGATCCGTATTCGACTTTTTATGGCTGCTGCGTGTGAAAGGAGATACCTATGGCTGATTTTGTAGCAGATTTCCAGAGTCATTAATGCCATAGTCATGTTACGAAGTTCACCTTATCATCGCCATATCACCTATAGAGCTAAATTCACAGATAGCATGCTTTATAGCGCTTAAAAGCATTAAATTTAAAAAAATAAAAAAGGTTATAGCCCAACTACTTATTAATTTAATACGCGTAAATCAGGAATTAGACGGAGCGAAGAGCGAAGGAAACATACTTATTATACTCTTTGCGAAACATATTGCTTTGATACGCACTTCTTTGGCACGCGAAGCGTTCGTATCTGATCCAACCCTGTGTGTGCGGCACAACGCGTCTTCACCTTATTTCCCATCAGTTAAATACGTAAGAACATTACTCCGTGTCACACAGATAACGATTTGTAAATACCAAAAATACTACCAAAAGTTTCAAATTACGACTCCATTTAAAAACGGGCGCTTCTTGTAACGGATTCGATTCCTTTTAAGTAAAATTTAGTACGTTAAACGATTTAACGATAAACGGTAAATATTCATTCAAAGCTTCATTAATATATTCACTTCATCAAACTGCCTCCGTACTTGGGTCATCGACGTTATACTCCTGACATATTATTCGTGACAGATAAATTTAAATCTTGAAACGGACCCTACCATGTATGACATTGGGTCTATATTAGCGTAATTCAAGTATCAGGAATCGTTATTTAGATGTAATCTTTTGGAGTAAGACGTCTTGTACGCAATAAAGTCGGTTTGACGTAATAATTTGTCATTCTCATCTTATTCTCGTCCAACATTCAGCGGGGAAAACAGCGAATCAAGTTGACGATGACGTGTTCATTCCCTCGGAGATTGAACATGGGATTGAACACCGTTAAAACAATCAGAGTTTGATGGATTGCGATACGAGTTCTCAATAATCTGAATAATACTTAGTCTAGATTTCAATGTGTTCATGCAATTGACTACATAGATTCGAGTTTGGAAGCTTAGCGCGGAGATTTTCGGGCTAGTAGACGGTAGTTTTGGGCGCAAGGAGTTTTTTATATTTTTTCCATAAACGTTATAAGAAACTAAAGAAATAGGTACTAATATTGCAAAGAAAGAAAGTCTTTGAGATTAAAGATAGTATTTTGTAAGTTTGTATTTAATGGGTAATCTCCGGAACCGCTTATCCGATTTCGAAAATTCTTTCACCTGCATGTAGAATGGACTTTCTGGTTTATATTTGTTTATACGCTATCCCACGGGTTTTGCCTGCGTTCTTTGAGTTACGCGGGCGAAGCCGCGCGGGCAGCTAGTACTAAATAAATCCTGCCCGACCCATCAAAGTCGTGCGAGTGTCGAAATTACGTTTTTAGCAGTATAAACGGCCGTATCTTTTATTTACGTTAATTTAGACGTTCGATTTTTTTACAGCTTGAAGAGACAGTAGACTTGAGTATGTGGTTTCAATTTCAACTCGATATCTTCACGCGTTCCCGAGGTAAAGGGTCTTGACAGACCGACAGACGGACAACAAAGTGATCTTATAAGAGTTCCGTTTATTCCTTTTGAGGTACGAAACCCTAAAAGGCACTCAAACCTTCATTGCAGTGCACGTCTTACTAAATTGTTGAGCTTATTATACCCCTTGTTTACGTCGGGGGCAAAAACTGTAATCAAGGATAGTAAATAGGGCACTCAGGCCCTTGAAGACATTATCCAACTAAATACATACTTTAATATGACCCTTCAACAAGGATTTTATGGTATCAATAGACCTAGAAAGAGTGATTTAAAAAAGTTGCTAATAAGCTTTGTTAATGTAACATTGTAAGACTAGGCATTTTAAAGAACATAATACGTTGAGCCTGTAGAGTTGGCTCAATGCTTTGTAGGACGATAGGTAAATCATCACAAAATGTATACGTGTAACCAGGCTTTATTATATCTTTATTCTTGCTTACCTACTGTGTATCCTTATCCTACTAATATTATAAATGCGAAAGTTTGGATGTTTGTTACTCAATCATGCGTAAACTACTCACCCGATTTGGACGAAATTTTTCAAACGGAAAGTTTACAGCTTGGATTAAATTATAGGATAGTATTTTTAAAGGGTCCACGCAGACGGAGACACGGGCTGAAGCTAGTTTTAAACAAAAGTTCGTTTTATACAAATATTATCCTACTAATATTTTAAATACGAAGTATGGATGTTTAGATATTTGTTACTTAAACGGCTGAACCGATTTGGATGAAAGTTTGCACGAAGATAGGTTTTGTACAGTTTTTATACCGGGTCCACGCAGACGAAGTCGCGGGCGGAAGCTACTTAGGTAATATTTTAGAAACACTTTAACATGCATTGTGATTTCAACGGACATGTAAAAAAAAGTCACGTTCGCATTGTATTATGTTAGGTAGGTAGGGCTGTCATGAATTGACAATATTTCAAAATATGTAATGACGCCTAAGGGCGGGTTGCACCGACTTACGATTACAGACCGATCAACGTTGAATATGGCGCTGACAGCTGTCAGTCCATAGAAACTTGTCAAACGTTCCATACATTCAGACTTTAACGAACACCGCTTACGATTACAGACGGTTTGGTTCAACTCACCCTAAATCGAAAATCATTTCAGTAATTATGTTATCTGAACGTAATAAAGTAGTTTTCAATGTTTTTTTCCTGCTCGCTTTTAAGAAAATCGCGAAAACCTATAAAAGTGGTTTTCACCGTGTGTGACGGCAGTATTATGGCTGCCATATGAAAGGTGTCCAAACTGCCATACAGAGTCGTAGTATTGACGTCATAATTTACTTACAACCTTCTGGAATTCGCTACTTTTCAATTTGATAGTTTTGAATGAAAATTACAATTAAGGGAGAAATAAAAAAACACGTGTCGCTTAAAAAAACAGCGATTTTCTAGCGAACTAAATAATAAAATGGCCTACATGAAAATTTGAAATGTTGTCAGCGATCAATGTCACAGTATCGCTACAAACAGATGAGTTATTTTTACAAAACAACAGCTAGTTTTAATTTAAGAAATTGCATTCACAATATGAAATATCAACGACCGTAGCAATCTTTAATTATCAACTCGTAAGAAATGTCACCGAGCATCATAAAATCCCACACCGTGCTATGAGTCGAAGAAAATGAGACTGACAGCTCGTATTACCTACCATTCGCAAATGATTATTGAGCTTATGTCTGGTATAACTAGAGCCGGAGATTCGTAACAACTGTGCATGAGCCTAGGTCAGACATTAACTAGTTTTGTGATAAAGTGTCACGTGTCCGTGTGTGAAGAGCCCTGTGGTATATAGGTATACAGGTATCTGTGGAATCACAAGGTCGGTTGTTACCCTGAAACAAGATTATTGATCAAGTTTTGAGCTAGGCTTATATAGGGCACGCGCTTTTAGACCTGTTTTGCGTACATCCTGTAAAAAACTTACTACACTTGTGCGCTTAAAATATCTTGATAAAGACTCTACTTAAATGCAATAAAACACAGACTGCGCGCTATACTAATTACGACTGTTTATTTGACCTATGTTGTCTGTTAGACTTGTAAAATTTGGAACCTGTAACTTCGTGAAAGGTGATGAAGGCAATTATAGGTTCTTACACCTAGCAATTTGTCACGGCAGCTATATAAAGAGAAAACATTCAATTCATGTTCTTTGAAGGCGGTTGTTGCGACAAATTGATATGTGTATAGATCGCTAACGCAGCTCGATGTCCTGCACGGCTATCACAAGACGGCGCGCGAGCTCTCTCGATTTTCTCGCACTATCCGTCTCTCTCTTATTAGAAAACTTACAAAGAGCGGTATAATGCGAGAAAAAATATCTGTCTTTAAGTAGCAGGGCCGAGGAGATTGGCGTAATAATGAAGATAAAATAGCTGCAGCCCAGCAAGGACAATTAGGTTTTATTGTTAAATGTTACAGCGAAAATGTACTGAAACGTCACGTAAAACGTGACGATAAAACCTATCGTGCTAGGGCCTCAGGTATAATGATATGACGCATGATACGTTTTATGGCTACGTTTTACTTGACGTTTCAGTATATTTGAGCCATAAAATTTGACCATATAAGGGTGAATATCAGAGTCCACTTTTGATGAAGAGTAAAGCCATCACCGGTACTGAGACTTTTTTTATTAACGTTTCCGCGGTATGTTTTACATCTGCTGAAATAATCTTGAGCCGTCATGACGTTCAGAACGCAGCGGTTCAAACGCTATAAGGTTCGCCCAAAACCTATCGTGCTAGGCGGGCAGGTGAAATTTAATCATGGCAATGTCCCGCTCATCCTTGAAAGGAGGCCTATGCCCAGCAGTGGGACGTCTCCAGGTGGATATATTATTTTAATGTCCAAAGACTCTGAAAGGGAAACAATTTCACTCTATTTATACCTATCTGTAGTGTCGGGTGGTTCGAAAGAAGCGTATTTGTATCGTAGATATTTGTGAAACAATAGGTACAAGGAAGGATTTCCAATATTGATGCTTTAATGCTTTGACTATAACATCGTGTTCAGATATTTCTGAGCATTTAATTTGCTACAATTTATGTGATGGCAACTATAAATACCTATAATATTTAACATGAATGGTTTTATTCGAACGAATTTTGCAAAACAATTTTATGTATGACGATTATGACATGACTTTATGTCGCACTGACTTTTTCTTTTGACTGTCGAGCAACATTACAATAAATTATTTGTATTCGCTATTGGACATAACGTGGACAGTCGGTTCACATTTTTGTACCTACAGATATTTGGTATCCATGTTTTTATGTTTTGTTAAATATATGAATAAATTTATGTGTTCTTACATTTGTTGACATTGTCTTAATCATCATCATCATCATAATCATCAGCCTATATATGTCCCACTGCTGGGCACAGGCTTCCTCTCATGTATGAGAGGGAATGGGCAGTAGTCCCCACGCTGGCCCAGTGCGGATTGGGGACTTCACATACACCTTTGAATTTCTTCGCAGATGTATGCAGGTTTCCTCACGATGTTTTTCCTTCACCGAAAAGCTAACGGTAAATATGAAATCATATTCCGTACATAAGTTCCGAAAAACTCATTGGTACGAGTCGGGATTAGAACCCACGACCGCCGTTTGACAGCCGTATGCCTGAACAACTGGGCTACCGTAGCCATTGTCTTAATATTATATCTTATTTTTCTCTGTTTTGATGATCGTGATAAAATCCTTATTTTTTTGACAGGTATGCTAATCTGTAGTATGTAATTTTTTATCATGAAATAAATAAATCAATCTAATTACAGTAATTAATTAAGTACAGTAAAAAAATATAAATTAAAATAAAATATTTGAATGATATCCCGGCCAAATATGTGAGACGCCCATTTTATGACGACATTTATTATATATATTTATTGAGAGAAAGTAAGCATAGTTATATTAAGATCCGATATAATCCGTTTAGATCGTTTTATTTAAGGTGACTGTGCACGGGCGAACTAACATTTGTAAAAAAATCGTAAACCTAAACGATTTTTTTACGTTGGTAAAAGCTATGTTCTGATTTAAATAGATTAATAACCATTTTTTTTCTGGAAAAAATAAGTAAGTATAAAATACCTCTTTAAGTTTAATAATGATACATTTAAATTCCAGATCTATTTCATCGGCTCATTTACGCTTATAAAGCCAACATGTTTCATATTCAGTCGCCTTAAAAACAGCAATAATCTAGGTATATTTTATGGTTTTAGTCTGCAGCGATCGTTAGCATAATATTACAATCGTGTTATTTCGATCCTTTTTTTCCATTCGGTTCTTTCAGACTAGTATCCATAAATCATTTCGTACTTATGCCACCGATACGAGGCAATTCTGAATCACCCATCCACTGTTCCTCGCTAGAAGACCAGCCAGTGTAACTCTGAGCTTAGGTTAAGTTGTTATTGAACTGATGGTCAAAATTATACTAGCGATTGGTGAAGCGAGTCGAGAGTGGTTGTAAATAGCTAACAGACTTGTTAATGCATGTTAATAGTCTCAATTAGAACTGTTCATCGATGATTGCGAGTTAATCAACTGCCATTTACGTTTTAAATGGAACCATGTACGGCATACTAAACATATTTTATAAAAAAAAACCCTTTCAAGACAACACTTTAATATATTGTAAGTATAAGAAAACCCTTTTGATGCGTTGTCGGTCTTTGTGTAGTTCTGTTGAGGTTAATCTTTGATTAAGTCCACGGTTTATGTTAGATTATTCGAGGATTATTCAATTGTTATAATTATAACTATTAGGCGAACAATGTTTACTTCGAGAGATGTTTACTTAAATCTCATAAGTTTTGACAACATTCATCATGTAAGTTTGATAATTTAAAACCCTTTTTATCAATCGTTGTTATGCCGAAGATGGAAAAGTTAAGTTTTCATTACTGTACCTACTCGTACTTTAGTAACAGGAGTGTTAACTTTGCTCTTCGGGCAGTCTGTGTAGCAATTTACACCCAAGCATAATCATCAGCTTTTCCACTGGACTCCAAAGTACTAGGGCTTGAAGACAAGTACATTAAAATAAAACTTAACAGGTTACATCTTAATCAAGCCAACGGAATCTAGCCAACAGCAGTACAAACACGCAAATTACTAAAAATGAAGCCACGCTGACATTTTTCAGAAACACCTTTTTCATGTTTATGAACTATTTGCAGCCAGTGCTATTACTTTTATTGTGGCGTCTGTCATTTAATTAAGAACCTTAACGTTAGTGACGCAGAGTATATTCCCGGTTACCTTTTTCGTGGGATCTTAGATCTAGACTCTTCTTCTACAAACAGGTTTTCTTTTAAATAGGTCCTTTCCTTATGTACCCTGCGGCTCGTCAGAACTCTTTGATGATAAGAATTTATTAAGGATTACCTTAACGGGAAGGAACTCTACAAGGTGTTCTAGTGCAGGTATTTAAACTTTTTCCACGTGCCAGATAAAATTAATTCTTATATTGATGGCATAAGAACTTCGAAAAGGAATACATTTCTCACTTTATCTTTACATGCTTGTTTTATAAATGAAAGTTTTTGCAAGGAATACCGCGCTGTGTTTTACTTGAAGAATTAATTCACTTAATATAACTTGAATTTGAAGTCTGGTTTATATCTCATACCGCGTCTTGTTAGTTATTAACTGAGGACATTTGAAGTGGTTTTTCATTGATATATACTTCAGTTATATCTTAGTCATTCAAATTATAGGCAAGTATGGCTATGATTTAAATATGCTATTGCTATCAAATTGCAATTGAGATTATCAAGACTACCCATAATAGTCATTGGGTAATCATAAAGTCGTATTTGTTAATTGGAATGATATATTAATATGCAACCATTATATCTGGGATTATAATTCCATGTTCACAATTTTCTATTTATTGACACCTGCGAGCCATACATCATACTTGAACACATGAGTAAGAAGTAGTAGCTAAGTCTTGTATTATCACACTGAGCAACACTTTTAGATTCCGTCGCCGGTCCCACGGAAAAAATAGCACTGTATGTCCAACAGATGCCCCAAAATGGGACAGCCATTAAAAAATCACCTTGTATGGCGCACCATGTCGTGTTGAATGTGTTCACTCAATTCAGCCCCGTCACAATTACTAGCTGATAATTTCAGCAAATAATTCTTCGATATAAGACCTTATCGTATTATTATCCTTACCTTCTCCTAGACATCGATATAATTTAATCGCCCACAATCACGGACAACGACATTATGGTATATTTAAGCGATTTTAAAATTACGATACACCGTCTATCTAGTTAAATTAAGTAACGTTATGTCAGAACGCAGATCAATGGCCTACAGCTTGTTATGATGCATAATATATAACTAGGGTTGACACCTGCTCGATGAATATTAATATGAGCTGTCATTTGTAGTTGAGAGACTGATATTGGGAGTTCAGTTTGCATGTTTGGCGACCAGTTTAGCCTAGCGGATAGTGACCCTGCCTGTAAATGTGTCCTGAGTTCAAATCCTGGGTAAGGGCAAATATTTATGTGATGATGAACATTTGTTTCAGTCTGGATGTTTTCTGAGTAGGTAACTACTAAACTTGTAGTCAAGTGTCTACTATGCTCAATAAGGCTTGTGTTATGGGGTGGCCATAACACACGCCTTTTATATTCAGTGGGATCAGTCTGATTTGTATAAGATTATCCCGTAATAGTAAAAAAAACGAATAACAGCACTGTTAATAGTAACTTTTTATAGGCATTCCTCAGTAAAACAATAAATTTTGAGGAAAAAATAAGTAAAGTACCTTCGTTATATTATATTATTTTTGACATCGACAACCCTAATCTCAATGCCGACACGGTCAAAACAATAAGCATTTTATCGCTTTTTAATTTAAATAGTAGTTTATTTCAGTGCTGATTTGTATGCTCAAATTGTAGGCGAATAATCAACTCGATGGTATATTATTCAATACAAAAAAATCGTGATAATTAACTTAAAATAAAAACATGGCCGTTTTTTTAACACCTACTTTACTTCTTACTTTTCCATGTTTTATAATATAAACTTTAATCACATGCTTGCATTCATCGCTTAGGTCACATGAAAGTCTGATCCTTAATGTGCATTCTTTTTTTCACCAACATTATTGTTTTAAATTATAAAGTACCTACAGTCAGTAATGAACGAAATTCAAGTCGATAAAGCTAGTCCTATAATTGCATCGGAACGTAAGAACACGGTATTACAACATCGATTTTTAGGATGTAATAATACGCGCGTATAATTGCGGTATTACCAAATCAATTTAAAGCATGTAATATATTATTTTAATACATCAGTTATTTTGGCTCGTAAGATGACCTGTCCTGCAATTTTTGTCGGTGTCTGTACAATTGATACTTAATTGAATCAGGGTTGGCAAAAAGTTAAACGATGCCTAGTTAATGCGCACCGTTTACTGGAGGTGTTATTAAGTGTGTATTCACTTCCATTTTAGTCGTAATGTCTTTCGATTAATTTTTTACTTTGAATTATCTGTTCTAGGAAGTACTATCTTCACGCCAATGGTTATCACCCCGTTATTATAAAAAAATACTAGTATCGATTACGTTAATGATATTTTCATTATAAAGGGATTTAATATGATAATACTCATGAGGTTAAATTTGCTATGCAATTAAATCATTACTTACGATTGCTATATTATTATTTCTTTATTTAAGACTACAAAGGTCCACAATTGATTATATTTCTATAACACCTCACATAACAATTGGCTATAACACCTCGTATCGCAAAATAAATAAAGGTATTCGTGAATAAAAAAAAACTACTTACTTTAGGTATAAAGCCCTTATTGACCCCCAGGCAAGTTGAAATGAGACACCGTAAGAAGGAAAGAAGATTTCTTGTAATATAAAAGATAAAACCATTTTTTTTAAATCTTAAAAGCATGAAATTATTTCTTGAATTGTAATAACACGTGATTACCGTACATCAAACATGATTATCGACGGTAATCAATCCTCTACAGTTTTTGCTCATGCGATTTCTTATTAATTTTCTTTCTACTACATTAATATACACGTCGTTACATATTCAGTTCGGGATTTCGTCTAGGACATTAACTCTTAGTTTATCTTTATATTTTTTGCATCAAACATGCAAATACATACGTAGTAATTTTTTAAGCGCTGTGCCAATGGTTTAAGAGCTACTTTTCCACTGCAAAGGATTGCCTTATCTAGTGGGGAGATGAATATGTCTGTCAATATTGTTGGCAAGGTAATTAATAATCTTGCGTGGCCTGTTGATGTCTTCAGTAGCTATTGACCCTGGGCTAGGGCTAGAGTATAAAAAACCGGACAAGTGCGAGTAGGACTCGCGCAGGAAGGGTTCCGTACCACTGCCTTAATATAAAAATGGCAAAGAAAGTCGCGCTTGCTGTATTGGAGCCCCTTTAATATGAATTTTATTCTATTTTATAGCATTTGTTGTTATAGCGGCAACAGAAATACATCATCTGTGAAAATTGCAACTGTCTAACTATCACGTTTCGTGAGATACAGCCTGGTGACAGAAGGACAGACGGACGGACAGCGGAGTCTTAGTGATAGAGTCCCGTTTATTACCCTTTGGGTGCGGAACCCTAAAAACCGGACATGTGCGATTCGGACTCGCCCACCGAGGGTTCTGTACTTATTTAAAAATGTATAGTTTTCAGATTCCTATTAATACGATATCAGTTACCAAATTTCATAGTTCTAGCTCAACAGAAAATACCCTATAATATACATTTTTTTGCGGCATAAATGGCCGTATCTTTTTTTAACGTTAACTAAGAAGTTTTTTCGTAGCTTCAAGGTACTGTAGATCTGAGTATTATGGTTTTAATTTCAACTCGATACCTTCACGCGTTCCCCAGATTAAGGGCCTTGATAGTTAGACAGACAGAAGGATAACAAAGTGATCCTATAAGGGTTCCGTTTTTTTTTCCTTTTGAGGACCCCTAAAAACGAATAAAGAACAAAAAAGCTGAGCAAAAATGTTGCAAGTGGTAATGTCAGATAGCCACACACATACGACAATATTAACTGTCATCTGAAGGTGTAAATGACAGTCAATATGGCCAAAGGCTCCAGAATTAACCGAATTAGCCTGCTAATTTGTTGTAGGTACTTTTACCAAAGGCCCTATTCCGACAAGCGTTTTTCAGGTAATTTTTACTAAAGTTTTTTCATGCTCTCCTTTTACCGTAAATGCATAGCTAATTGTGCAAGCGGGATGCACTGATATTGGTATGGGATCAGTTTATATCAAATCAAATTGTTAGTTGCAAAATGTAGACCCTACACTTATCTACTTCGTATTCATTCGAGTTGCGAGCGCAAGGTGTTAACTAGTTTGTAAGCCATTTAGCCGAGTCAAGGCCAAGAATTCTGCCTTTCTAGTAAAAGGCATAGAGGTAAAGTGAAAAACCTTTTCAACATGCTAAGTCAAATTCAATCTTATTTCAATGTTATAAAGACTTTGACAGAGAAAAAAACTCATTACATCCGTCCTTATTTAACGCTACACTACGATATTTCTGAGTTTACTATAGTGAAGATGCCTTTGATATAGGAATGTCGTGATTCGTGAACAGGTTCAGCTAGTCCAGTGTAAATCATTGTACCTAGTTTATCCGCCTTATTTTATTAGGTAGGTAGTTCTTAGCCTTAAATTGACTTGGCAGTTATTCCCTTCTGCTTACTAACTTATTCGCCATAACGCTACGCTCTAGTATCGCTAAGTCGTAGTCCGTAGCAGCTTAATATGGTGCGAAAAGCACCCATAGCGCTCTAACACTTTTGAGTCATGATTGGCACTCAATGGGTTGAGTTAAATGAATTTGCGCCCTAGAACGTCGGTATTCGACACATCACTCAGCGGTCGTCGCTTGTTGTCGGCGACGTCACGAAACCGCGATAAAGGACGACTTTTCCCACTACATCACCACCTCGACACTAATTTATTCTATGCTGCAGGAATATTTAACTTCAATAGTCTTGCTATAACGTTAGTGCAATTGATAATATGGCGACCATGCCACGCCCGCTGAACAATTAGATTAAAAAACGTGTTGTGAGTTTTTAAGTTTTGCGTACACGTATACTATATCCTGCCATCAAGGGGTCGATCAGACTTGGACTGCGTCCCACAGGCGTAGGTAATTTTTGCGCGACATAACGCGCACGAAACCGTTTGAATCCAGTCGAGTGTGGAAGCCAGCGAACTTCTCTTCCTTCTTTCTTTTTATTCACATTCGCTCATCAACACGCGACTACCACATCATATTGGAATGCGAAGCTGAGGTAACTCGCATAGACCTCGCATTACAAACTTGAAGTGAGAAATTGTCGCCTTGCCGTTTCCCGTCGCACAATACAGACATTAACGCAGCATCCCGGCATCAGGGCTCGGAGACATCGCTTAGCGAGTAATGGAAGCAATTTGTGTCACCCTCTAGAAAGTCCAAGACACAGTGCGCGGTCACGCAATACACCAACTGGCCAGGAATGTAAATTGACCACTTGTTCACGATAATCCGAATGGTTAATACACCAATGAACGAGGATACACTTGCTGCGACAGTTTAAAAAGGAGTACGAGGCTTTCTAATTAACTACATTTTGTTTGTGCTCTTCCTATTTCGCTCAGGTTATAACGGTTGCGACTGTGGCTGGGCAGGAGTTATATTTTAACGATTCTAAACTAAAATGGTACCTGTCAGGTAAATGTGTAATTATTAATTATCCGTGTAAGAACATATTGAAAGTCATTTATTGAAACGGAAACTGACAGTTGATTTGCCCAATCGCTCGTTCAAAGGGTCTGTATCCATGACGTTCGAAACGTATCTTGTGTCAAATGAAACTGATTGTCAAGAAGAGTCTGGTTACTCAGCCATGCGTATGAGAAAAGTCGGAAGTAATTTTAGTTTTTATTTACTAAGTATACCTAAGCACAATTGTAAAGGATATATGATAGGTATCGTAACATACCTTGCACGGAATTATAATTATTCTGTTACCAAAGAAAACCGTTCGTCGCGTTATTCAGTTGAAAACAGTGTAGTTCAAAGAAGTGACTGTGTTATATTTACAATAGTTCAGCGTGCTAGGGTTGAACAACTATGAACTAACCTTTAACCGAACGTAATTCAAGGTGACCCATTTGATGTCCAATCAATGCACTTTTCGCGCCCACGGACGGGAGAACGAATGTTGACCAACTTTCTAGTTGGCCGAACTCTACATGGAATTCGCATTGACTGACAAAATGTGAGTAAAAAGTTGTTTATAGAGACCGTTCATGCAATATTTCCGTTCCCCATATCAAAGATATTGATCTAGTAAATCTCTATACAAATGTTTGCTTTATCTAAGTATTTTCTAGCATATTTGATGATCATGCTTGATTGTTTGATTTGATCGAACATTGTTTTCATTTCAATTAACATTCTGTTGGACTGATTAATCGTAAACATTCCAAGAACATTACGAACATTCTTTTTTAATAACGTGATATCGATACTGTAACGTAATTTAGGAATAATAATTCAGGCAGTGAAAATGTTCCACAGTTTTTCAATGCACAGCACAGTGAGGCATAGTGATACAATAGTATTAAATAAGTACAGTAGCCTCTCAGAATAATAAGGTTTGATTCCCAATTAGAAGTAGGATGGTTTGCTTTACATACAGATATTTACGTTTCGTTCGTATATCCTGAAAACATAGCCAAAGTTAAAAACTGTAATCATCCTGTAACGCCTAAATTTTGCTTGAACTCAAAATGCACATAAACGTCGTTCCTTTTGTAGAAATAATTGTGATCATAATTTATGGGTAAAAAAACTGTTGAATAACCACAAAATAGACGACTTAGTATTTTTCCAGACTGCCTCACCCTTATATTTGATCTTTTTAAAAGTACACAGAATGATGACTAGATATCGATTCGAAATATGTTTTAATTAAGTCACACTATTAATAATTGATACCTAATTAATCATTAATGGGGTAAAAAAGCTTTATTTCGTATTTGCTACCCATATGTTAGTATCTCGATTACATACAGGATGTTTTTAGTCATTTGCTTCGACACAGTGCTTGGTAGGTACATTTATATAAGTTATCCTGTATATCGGTTTAACGATATTCGAAAAAAAAACAGGTTTCATACAAAGTAATTTAATATTTACTTGCAGACTATTGTAAAAGGTCTTTTAGAGTTAAGGAAGAGTTAGCGTCAATTTGGTGTCAACTATGTCAGTACCTTAAACGTTCTGCGTGACAGCAGTGACAGCTCATTAATAAATTTAGCTCACTGGTAGTGCAATTGCTTATTACGTATAAGAAAATAATATTTGTTTATGAATTAAGTAGATTTTACACTGGTTTAACTCAAGTTAGTGATTAAATTTCGATTTGAAATATTTTGGAAACGGTGCGAGTTAGGAAATACGTTTCTTTGTGAAATTAAGTACATAAGATGTAAAGAATCTGCCTTTAAAATTAAAGCAAACGTATATAAACACCCTGTATATTAAACGCCAATCGATCCTTTTGATTACTGTAAATACCTACATAATAACAATAAATCACCACTTTTTGTCAGTATTCAAACTTACCCAAGCTGCAGAGCTTTTAAAAAAGTCACTGATGACAGAGACACACAGAATTTCATAACTAAGCCTGTTTAACGCGTTCAAGCTGTCCTATAGCTATTTGTCAATTGGTGAAGTGTATAATGAACCATTATTACACAGAGGTGCCAAGAATACCTCATAAATAAATTATGTTATTTCAGTAATCTCACAAAAAAGCAGTAAGTTTGTCTTGCACGACTATGACGTGCACGCATGCAAAAATAATTACTGTCCTGCGGCACAACTAAAAACTTTGTAAGAACTTTTTTATAATTTATGGTACAACTTAATGTCGACGCTAAATAAAAAAAAAATAAAAAAAATAAACATTTGGGGACATTCTTACACAAATCCACGTAGTCCCAAACTAAGCAAAGATTGTACTATGGGTACTAGATATATATACTTATATAGATAAATAATACTTAAATACATAGAAAACATCCATAACTCAGGAACAAATATTCATGCTCATCACACAAATAATTGCCCTTACCGGGATTCGAAACCAGACCTCCGACTTCGTAGGCGGGGTTACTACCAACTAGGCTAAAGCGATCGTCTAATGGTAGGAATGTTATAGAATTATTATTATATCCGACCAAATTAGGCGTATTTCAAAACCCGTAGGAACCACAGGACTAATGAAGCCTGAAAACAGGCCCGGTGTTCAGATTTGTTAGCTAATTATATATATGCCTACTTGTCTGAAATAAATAGGACGTCGCCGTAAAATGAGTATAAGGATACATTTTACTGGTCGTTGCGGCCCATCCTCGCATGTGTTTAAAATTTAAATCGCGCTATCCTAGTGTTAAAGGGGAAAACAAGATAACACGAATTGTAACGACCTGGGAAAATACGTCCTAAATACTCTTTAGTCTGGCCATCGATTACGAGTTGTCAAGAGTGGGTGAAATGAGTAATAAACTAGGGGATAAATATCCAAATGAATATACAACGTGTTATAAAATAACGCAAAACCTGAAAACAGTTTGTTCAGAATCGAGGGTAGAAAGTGAAAAAAAAATAGGTTATTTTTTGACGCGAAATATAATTTACATTTGTATGGAGCCGGTCACCCCAGTTGGCCAACGCTCCATACAAATGTAAAAAGAAAACTCGTGAATAAAAATCCCATTTTTTCACATTCTACTGTCGATTCTGAACAAACTGTTTACAGGTTTTGCGTTATTAATATATTATATATAAATATCAATATTTCCTAATAGCAATAGGTATTCAGTCATGCCTTCTTTTTAGGTGACGCTTTTAGTATTACTTCTATTCAAGAGATCCAGAACACTGTTTATATGTTATCCCAATTAATTTGTCTTTTACGATTCCCGTAGTAAAAGGGGATGGTGCAAACTACTCATTACCAGCGATAAGTAGTAAATTCTAACGAGAGCAGTACAACGAGTCCTTTTACGATCACATCTCTTAATAAACATTAAACAATATATTATGTTTTATACCATAAGTTTTTCAATACATTTATCAGATCAGCTCACCTCCAGAACCCTTTTGAAAGAAGAAAATATTAGCGCTACATTGTAATTCCAGCCAAGTCTAGATGCTAATGGCAAACCTGTGACGACAACTAAAATACCCAAGTGTCCCAGCGGCAGCAGGCTTGCTGCCGCTGTTTAAGTAGCAGAGTCGTTTGCCTTTCGTAAAGGAGTTACGTCCTTTACTATACAGTTAATGGGATATATTGAAAAGGGCGGACAACGCAAATTGTTTAAGGCACATGCAAAACGTTGATTAAGTATAATCATTATTACCTGTCTAAATTTATAAGGATAAATGGATTTCTTAAGTATTTATGAAATTCTATAACTCTGTTATTTGAATTGAATGGCGCTTTATACAATATTTTATCGCGGAATCTCTAGTCAATGCCCGTGTTATACAATATACAGGGTACTTCTTACTAAGTATGTATATTGAGTAAATGTAAATCGCCCAAGTACACCTACATATGTAGTTCGTTTTATTGCAATCAACTATTTCTTGTTGTTATTCTGTCCCGGTTAGCCAGGAGACAACAGTGACAGGGTTTCTGAGAAATAAATACAATCAATTGGACTCCCACCATGCTCAGGAGATGACAAACCATTGAAGGAGTTCACCAATTTAACAAAAACACGTGTTTAGTATCCACTAAAACCTTAAAAAAACCTAGTTTTAAAAGGTGACCCAGGAGACAGAGACAAAAAAAAATGAGTTGCCCTCATATTATTAAGAGGAAAATTCTGTGAGATTGTAGCTTTGTAAGTTTATATGTAATGGGTAATCTCCGGAACCACTTATCCGATTAAAAAAATAATGGACTTTCGGGATGGTTATAGGCTATATTATATTTTACGTTCCTTAAAAAGGTGGGCAAGGCCGCGCGGGCAGCTAGTTTTTCATAAGTAGGTACGGAGCGTACACCTTGTGTTAACTCATCAAAGGTAAATTACACGTACTCGTACATATTCGTATGAGTTAACGAGCGAGTTTTGCTAGTTCAGGCGATGCACACGTAGCATTGCTTGGCCCCGAATCGAACGTTTTTGTATTGCTCAGGAAACACGCATTCATAAAGTCTGTATGGAAATTGCGGAAACTAGGCAAAATCGTAAATGGCTGCTTGGAAGTGCATTTTCCGCTAAGCATATATTTTCCCAAAAATTATGACTAGCAGAGTCATTACATAACTTTTTCAGCGAAAGTTAGGTCCTTGGGACACATCAACAATTTATTTTTGATCATGACGTTATTCTTGTTTTAACGATCGTACTTATTAAAACTTAGGCAATTGCACAGCTGAATATTCAGCTCAAAACAACAAGAAATATAAGCAACATTTTTACACCTTAAGTACCTTATGTACTTACTTAAATTGAAATGTTTATCTGACATTTCTAGTCCGACACATCATTGAATTATCTAATTGGTTTCTGTCACGCAACTTAGCACTTGATTAATATGCGTAGAAGAAACTTTGTTTATATCCTTGGCAATTGTCACCAAAAGTACAGAGGTACATTAATTCTGTAACAAAAAGTTAATTATCTGCGTATGCCCATATCGTTGCATAAATATCATTGCTTATTCAAATCGATACTAATTCGGTTTGAATAACACTTTTGATTGGCAGTTACCGATTAAAAGTAGTAATTTTACTCTAATCAATAACGACATTTTCTACATGGAAACTCTGTTAATAACCCTCACATTGCTCTGTACCTTGTAATTGTTATTACAGTTAAGACTAGAACCGCCAAGTATATATATATATGAAATACTTTGCGACTATTAAATCTTACACATACACAAAATGTCCTGTTTAAAAATATATTGTCAAAGTCAACTACCTCGTCGATTGGGGTATTTGATTGGCAGTTGCTATAGATAATAGTTATTACTGGCTTTTAATGAGTTGAGGCTGTCATCGGATTAGACTCTCCTCGCAAAAACTACACCCACTGCGCTTAGGCACGGTCCATGGAAGAGAGGCGTTAGTCACAAAGACTTTGTACGAACTTACATTCTTTTTTTGTAATCAGTGCAAGAGCGATAATGAGTGATTAGCGTAAAAACAAGGTAGATGACCGTAGGCCAATGGACCGATATGGTTCATCCATATTGCCGTTCCGTTCAACTTAGTATTTATTTGACTTATGTTTATTTTTGTACAAGAATAGTACCTAATAAATAATACCGTACAAAAATGAAGCAATATCTGAAGTAAAAATGTGCTAATAATTATTTGGATTTTACTGTAGGTAAACGTGGAATTTATTATCATAAGAATCGCATCAGTGCCAACCCTTGAAAAAAAAAACTGCAAACCTTTAGCTAAATAAACTTGAAAATAAAACTGAAAACTGAGCTGAACTTGAAAATAATGCCATGATTACTACGCAGTAGGTAATATATTATGAAAATAAATGATAGTTTCACCAAAAAAAAAAACTAAAAATGTGGAAGTGGAAAGTATAAAAAAATACAAGTCACTATCTAAGTCATTAAGTACTTTAATAATCACCCTGTATATTTTCTTAACCTCGACGTGTGACTAAAGAGCAGGTTATCAACAATAGGCATGAAATGTCTGCTCGTTGTTCAAGGATGAAATGACCGCAAATTAAGGAAACATTAGAGGAACACATTAAATAAAAAAAACACGTTTCCTCATTCTCGTTAAGTTATATCACCACTGTTTTTTTTTAAATAGCATATATAATTGTAGTTTGTACTAAATTTAAAGTGTTCAATTGTTTTACTAAACTATACTAGTACTTTGCTAGTTTACCTACGACATGTTTACTTTTCCTTACTACAAGTATATACTTTTGTATAATCTTTGGCATTAGAACGGATGTGAAAATATTTGGGTACTCAGCGACACAGTCATAAGAAGGCAGGTCACTTTTCAACTTTAATACTTGTACAACAGCAGGTCGATCGCGTAACGCATTGTACGCGTGTCAGGTATACATCTAAATGTCACTTTTTATTATGGAAATATGACAGTTAAATTGTCCTATCGCGCGTTCAAAACGCTACGTGATTACCCCTCTGGGTTCATAAGTGGTAGACCACTTTCTTGACTGAATACGTTACCTAAATTTTCAATAAAAAAAAAGTTATATTTGTGACTTTGACAGCTACTTTAAAAGTGTATAATGTACTTTACGAATACGCATACAAATACTTTATAATAACACCAAGTTACATGACAGCTTTTTTACATATGCATATTTAATACGTCGTATAGATCGCAGATATTCGTCGCCCGAGCCTCAGGACTATTATAATGGCCACATTATGGCTAGGAATGGCATAAAAAATAAACGAAAACCTTTATTGTCAATTCAAATGCATAGTAACTGCTTACTAATCTGTAAATCAACCCTATATCACCTCATATCATTATGTTCCTATTGTCTCCCTAGAGCCGTATTTTCACCAAGATATCAGATTAATTCCCACGTCTGGACAATTTGCCTACGTTACAATATACAATCGATATAAATTAGCAATTCAGGAGAGTGGCACAAACACACCATAATTTGCTAGCAAATACAAACTAATAACTAACATCCATTACGATACGGCTAACGGACTATCTGGATCAAAGGTCGTCGCTAATTTGTGAAGTTGATTTAAAGCTATGTCAAGGTAAGAAATGTTGTATATTTGAGTTCCTTAATCAGGTATACAGCTCATGTCATAGTTGGGTGACAGTGAATGATTCCTTTGTAGCGCAAACATGTCGGCCGAATTTATTTCTCATCATCTGGTCGGCAACATCTGAGGTAATTCTCCCAGCAATGTGTACGTAATGTTACCAGAACTTTCATGAGACTGCGAGTAGTCTATGATGCTCGAGGTTGTCGTTTGTCGCTTGGATAAAATGACGGACAATAAAAGGCGTTAGAAACGACAATGTAAAGTCTGTGGAGTCAAATAGAGCCTATAACTTGCGCTATTGATAGGTCGGGGATTTGGAACTCTTTGGAATATTTAACAGTAATGTAAACCTTGTTGTAACCTGACTGGTTAGTTAACCAGTAATAAGTCGATATGACGACCACGACACGACAGGGGCAGGGATATATTATCTGATACACTGGTAAATATTGTCACGCGATAAAAGTGACCAGCATGGACCTGGTCTACCATCTGCCGTCGCGTGTGTGTTCACTACAGTTATAACGCGACGAATGAAAGATAAATCATCCAACTCCTACACTATGTTCAGAAACAAACGAATGCTTTTAGTAAATATCTCGCCTGTATGAAGTGTGACAATAAGAACTCAAGCCACATTCTCGTACGAATCAACAAACTTGTACCTATATCTAACTATTTAATACGATATATTAAATCGTAGCATAGTTTAACTGCTCAGGCGCTGGTTTTCTGCTTTGTCCGATTAGCCAGCCATGATATTCACAACCTTTCTTGATTCATCTCACTATACCCCAGAATAAATAATGCACACTACATCGTATCGTGCTTGAGTTATGCCCAATCTGTGTCCGGGCAACAATGTAACATATAGCTCGACTAATTAAAACTTTGTCACAATCACATGTTTAACCGTTTAATTATTGACGTTTGGTTTCCGACGCAATTTTGGCGGATATCAGCGTCGGTCGCCAAACGGAGACGCGGGACGGGCGTAAGCGAATGCACCGGCATCTCGGCTGGACTCTCGGTAATCCCAAAATGTATAACATCTGTTTATGATTGATTACTTTGGTCACAATACGACTTGTGATAAAGTTTACGTAAGTAGATAGTAGTAAATTTTGAAAACTACGACTAGAAAATACACAATGGCTTCAAATTGGGACTATATCAGAAATTCGAAGACTGGCCTATATTTAGTCAAATTATCGACATGTGACGTATCGGGGTAAGATTATCTTGGCTTTCACATGAGGGATGAGCCATTAGGTGAAAGGTCGGGTGACATTACCTAGAGGTGATCAGTGAGTTGAAGGCATACGACACCGTCACAAAAGATAAAATTGATTTAGAGAATTGCAACCCTGAAGTTAGGGCGGGTGAAACATTTTGAAAAGTGCCCGTAAGCGAGAATATCTTATTCTAGTACATCTCAGGCAAGTACAGCAGGCTTAGTGAACACCAGCCCAGTAACATTGCAATATCTCGCGTGATCCCGTCACCACCATTAGCTACGCCGGCGATATTATAAATCCAGAACCTTCGCCTTTCATTACGCTTTCCAACATTAACGCCATGTTGAAACGATAGCTTGATTACGTATCTTATTTCAGTAAATATTCAAGATTATCTACATCGGAGAACGTTGGCGCCTATTAGGACTATACATACATTCTGGAAGTCCATTACAGGGACCCGCCCGGTATCCCTTTCGAGGGTTTTTGAAAGGGTTTTTCGTAATGCTTTGCTTACCAAAGCCGATTTTCCTCAAAACCCATTCATTTGGCTATTAAAGTGCTCCAATACGGTATCCTCTTCAAAAGGTTCTTGAAAGGGTTTGCTTACCAAAGCCCCTCAATACCCATTCATTTGGCATTTAAAGCGCTTTCAATACGATAAAGCGCTCCAACCCTTTAAAAAGCGCTTAAAAAGCCTTTCGGTAGGGTTTTCTTATCAGCAGCGGTAGCGCCCCGTAAGGGAAACCCCTTCATACGGCTAAGTTAAATGAATGAGTTTTTAATCAATAAAGGACAGCAAGTGATTTGGGCTATTAAACGAACGACTAACCCGTTCAAAGGCTTTTTTCTGGGAAGGGGTGGGCACTTGGAAAATACGGCAGGCTGAAGAAAGTGTAAGACTTTGTCAAAAAAATTTAGAAAAAATTACAATTTTTTCTAAGTAAGCTTCGTCTAAATATGAAATTGAATGACAACAAAGAGACGTCATAAATTTGACCGAAGTGTGGCACGTGTGCTGGTTGATTGTTTATCATATTGTTTTGTCCAACTTGAAGATAACAATCAAACAATAGATGTCGGTAAACAAACTATTCCGAGTCAATTTTAGTGTTGGTCGAGTCACAGACAACGTCGTTGCAAAACGCTGTGGGATGTCAGCGCGGCGCACGAGTTGATGTCAGATTGTTCATGCGTAGAATGCGCCACATGCAATAACATCGGTGCCATGTGAAAATACGTCGCAAGTTTGTCGCGACTTTTTGAGTTGCGTCTGGATCCATTTTTATTTAAACCACGGTCCACAGATGACATCTAAAATCTATTATTGCCTTATGCAATTAAAGATTTACGGCCGTATTCATAAACGTCCTACCCGCTGTTTTAACTAAAATTGCGTTAAAATTATTTTGTCCTTATCTGTCACGTTGACATTTGTGTTCGTAAGAAAGGGATAAAGCACATTTTATTTAGCAGCGGCATTTTAAGTTTTATGAATAAGGGGTTATTGTTTACGTTTTTTTTTTCACTATTAGGTATACGAGTTTTATTTTAGAACTATAATAATGTTATAAAGGGCACAGAATTCTTAACTGTCTAACCCACAACACAAATTACGAAAATGCACTTAAAGTGGGAATTTTACAACTTTTTTTGTTGCTAAAAATGAAAGGAAAAGATAACAAAGAGACGGCACGGCATAAGACTGATCGAAGTGTGGCAAGTGTACTGGAAATAGCTACTGTTTCTTAGATTTTTTTATGCCTGGCTTCGTCTTTAAGTGCAGCTAATTAGCACAAAAATAGGTTTTTACTTCATAATCACTCCGAGTGCTAAAAGAAGTCGTTATACGGGGATTACTGTACAGGGTGTCCAATAAAGTGTTCGTCAAATGTGTTTGTCACTTTGATGTGTTCTGAATTGATTATTGTTATTGCCAGTTAGTACGTGTCTTTTTAATGCCTTTTTGCAATTAGCCATTCGCTCACCACTTTTACGATCTCATCCGGACATCGTAAAATTTACGTATATTAAAAGGAGTTTTAATTAATTAAGAGTAATTATAGTACGTTTGATATCAGAGGAGTGGTGTAGATAATTATTACTGACTTTGTTACTAACTTTAATTTGTTACTAACTTTATGGATCATTGGTCCGAAATAATCCAAATTTTTATTTAATTAATTAAATATGCTAAATGTAGTTTTTTGATGCTTCGCAAAGCTCCTTAAAGAGCCGGCGAAAAAAATTTAAACTGGAATATTCTATTAAATAATACATAAATACATTATTTATCTCAAAATCTAAGTTTACAATGTCAAAATAATTCTTGAAAAGTGGCTTGCTACTGCTTTAAAACTATAAGTGATATTTACGCGGTTTTTCTGAACGCAGCCCAATCCAAATTAATAATTTAACCCTTAACCAGGTAGTGATCTCATAGTGACCACTTAGCAAATGATTTTTTTCTGACGAGCAGAAAGATTATAGAAGGCACTAAATGTCATTGACGTACAGTCTATAAACTGACAGATTTCGGAACGCACCCAAAATTGATGTGTCAAAACAATTTTTTTTGACGTTTTACTCGTCAAATTCTAATTGAGAAAAAGTGTGTTGCTCCAAGTAAATATTAGTATAGTGCCGAAAAAAATTACGGTAAGTGCTATGTGATGCTTTATTTTGGTAGTATATAAGATAATGTATGTGTAGTATGCCGTTAATAGTTACAGTAATAGTTTTGTATGTAAAATGCTTGCTCCTAAAGTTTATGGTCCCTATATGACCTCTGCCCGTTTCGGTTCAGTACAAGTGGTTTGTATGTGACCACTGCCCGGCAGGGTATATAAGAGAAATTTAAGGGTAAGTTCATTACTTACTGTAGCTGAACTATTTCAAAAAAATTGTGAAAAAATCTAAAAATTACCTTAAAAGTAATACGCTTGGTTTAAAAATATATAATAAACGGATTATTTAGCATGGGAAGTGACATGCGAGCCGAGCAGGTGCCGGCAATTTGTGCCTTCCGTGACATGAGTGAATATATATATCATCATCACCTGCAGCCTATATACGTCCCACTGCTGAGCACAGGCCTCTTCTTAAAGCTCGTTTTGCTAAATGGTGCTTAATTATAATAATAAATATCCTTTATTCTTACTTTTATTGTGGTCTTATTTTGCCGATAATTACATGTAAACATTATGACTAACCCTTAAAACTTCAATGTATAGCCAGCAGGGCAGTGGCCACATACGGACCACGTGGGACTACTGGTTTTTTTTAGGAAATCATGATACTAAAAAAAAACAAGAAATTAGTTTTTTATTGACGCTATTATCTACCAAATATATTATATATAAAATATCAGGATTCAAAAGAAAAAAAATCGTCAGGCCTGTTTAAGGGTTAATGTTGCGGATTGCTCTATAAATGTTACTATTTGGTTCGTGCGCCGGCGCAGAGCAAAGCATATTAAGCTAACGTTAGTGAGCTATACAATTTTTTAGGGTTACATATGGGTTCTGGATTAGGTATAATACAATATAAAAAAGATAATTAGCTATTACACCATACTGCAGCAGCAATTAATGTCGTGTATATTGCATGAAATAAAATGGATATTAATTAACGTTATGATAGTATGGACTTAAATTTACAGTTCTTTGTTCTTTGAAAGTATTCGTTTATATTTTCTACATGTTAAAGAAGGCAATAAATTCACAAAAAATAAATTCCATTCTATGATCTGAACAAATGAATTATTTAAAAATGTAATCAATAAATACATTGTCTTGTTTAATTGAGTAATGCGCACATATAGGGGTAAATAGTTTAAGAAAAGATGTGTTGAGGCGTATGTCTGTGCGGTCTGGCAAAAAGTTTTTTGAAATGCTCTCAAACTAAGCGACCTAAACTTCCGAAACAAATGTGTCCTAAACTTTGGTATAAAACTAAACATTTCGTTTTTTCTCGTAATAATGGAAAGGTAGGTACTAGGTAGGTATGTCAAGAAAATTATCAAATGAACATGAGTTTTCAACTTTAAATTTGCTTTTACTTCTAGCTAACATATAAGTGACATTTTGACAGTTCTTTGGAGAAAAAAATTGATGCAATTGGGCCAACTAACATTAACGTGCGAGCGAGTTAAAATTTTGATGGTTATTTTCGCTTTAATCAAGTATTGATAAACATTCTATTTAACCAATATTTTACCGTACATTACAGCCCCATACTATTGTAATCTAACGCGTATTCGATAAGTTACATTAATATCTGACGCGAGAAACCAGGTCAAATCTTTGTTAGTAGTGTTACTACGATATGTCATTAAAAAGTGACATTGCCTGACAATCTAGGGATGCCATCTTCTGTCAGTTAAGAACAACGGAACTGCTGCCCTTATGTCTCGTTTTAGTAGTACTTCGTTGTAATTTATTAGAACATCGTACCGCTAATGTACTACTACGACTAATAAATAACGAATGTCTATCTTTACAACCTAACCCCGTTATTCCGTATGTTAGAGGAATAGAATAATCATATTTATGGAAGAATCTGAATGGCATACTCTATTAATGGCCTCTATACTCAGCAGTGCGCTATTGCACATTAAAATTGATATTTTAAATGATGGTAAACCAATTCACAAATTTCTATAGGTATTCATGATTTTAACATGCTATAGAAGAAAATACTCGTATAAAATTATGTAAAACCCATTTAAATCGTTCTAAGCATCAGCACCTGTCCTTACAAAAAGCACACTAACAACTGACGGTTAAATTGGAATTTATACTTCATAAACTTGCACTTTCGCGACCACTTTATTGCGGTAGCAAAATTGCCGGTATCGCTTCTTTATTAGTTATTGATAAACGTAATTAATGTCCATAAAGGGCAGCAGCCATGCTTAGACAAAACGTCTTATCTTTAAATAAAGTTTGTGGTGGTTTTGTCGGTTTAAGCGTAAAAGGCGCAGGCGAATACATAAATATCTCTGGTTATGGGGTAGTCGCGACGCGTTGCTCTTTCTGATGTCGTGTAAGCAATTAATGTGTAATGGAACGTGTGTATGGTATGGAAATAGACGTAATTTCTCTGGACTTGAGATTGGAGACGAAATGAGTTGAATAAGAATTTATTACATATTTAACGACCGGTAAGCAGCCTAACACAACTGACAGAGATGACAGTATTGATGTATAAGTAGCGTCAATGAATATTTTCATTTCAAAGTTCAATATTCTACCTATGTCATATCACAAAACCGACCGAACCCATTTTGTTGAAACCTCGCTAAGAACCATCTCGATCACGTCAGCTTTTGGACAAACAAATCGCATTTAAATCGGTTTCGTTTAGGAGCTACTATCCCACAGACAGACACACAAACACACAGACACATCAAACTTATAACACCCCTCATTTTTGCGTCGGTGCTGTGGTAAAAAATATCCAATGAGTTTTAGAGTTTATCCCTGCATAGGCTTGCAAAGACACAAACTTTTCCCCTTTATAAGTATAGATGTCCATTACCTTGTATTATTCTACTCCTCTGCTCTGTCTATTACCATCCAACGCGGAGGTTTGTTTAAAATAGCCATATAACTCTGCTAACGTAATAAAACACAGCGTTGGATCGTAGACTACCAAACTCTATATTGTACCTACAGTGATATTGTAGCTTACGCATCGGGAAAATTTTATCCAATTTCGAAAACTCTTGAACCTGCATATATTTATGTTATTCTGAATGGATATAGGCTTTATCTCATGCAATATGCGGGCTAGTTAATCGAACGAGCGAGCGAAGCGAACGAAGTTCTATGCTTCAGCTTGGGCCGAAAATCGTTTGTCCGGTGTCTGTATCGCTGTCACGCTGTCACGCTGTTCTCCTCTACGGGTCACATTTCTCAACCGAATTTCATGAAATTTTGTAAGCAGGTTCGTTGAAAAAAAATGTCGAGTCACCTTTTCAATTATTAATTTTTAACGACGAGCTGGCGAGTTGTACAGCTCACGAAGGCAAGAGTAATAATTCCGATAACTCGTTTACTCCTAGAGCGCCAGTTTCAAGAAATGTCTAAGGCAAAGCACGAAAACTTTGACGCGTGGATCTCAGGTATGGTTTAAATTATTTGAGTTGGCCGTATGGTTTCAATGTGGTCCAATCAAAAATTAACTCTGCCGCCCATGATAGAAGATTCCAATTCCAATGACACTTTTATTAAAAGTTGGCCACATTAAATAAGCTCAACCATCATTCGGGACCATGTTTCTCCGACAGTGGCGGGAACCTGTCAATACAAGTCTCAAGAAATACGTAAGGACTATTAATCCTTGCTCTCTCACCTTGCTAGAGTTTCCGCTTTATAAGACCCATTAATTGGCTGAACAGGCGCGTTTACATAAATATCGCTGTACACGGCCACTGGAATTACAGAGCTCTTTCTCAGCTCGATATTTAAATGAGCGATTCAATGAGCCCATTTCTTCCGACTATTCGCTTATTTACATCGTCTATGAGTAAGTAAAAACATCAGACAGTTCAATTGTTTTAAATATGTCGAACTACCAAAATACTCATAATATTTAAATACCGGCCATGAAAATTCTAGGTAAGTAAGACTGAATTTGTGGCAAATTTTGAAAAAGTTAAACCTATAAACCTAGTTTTTCATTGTGTCATTAATTGACTAAAAATAATTGAGATTAGAAAATATTTTGAAGTGGAAAACATTTTCTTTTTTTGTATGGACGAGTACGTAGTAATGTTCCCTTTTAATGACATAAAAAACCCTGTTTCATGATAATGGCCTGTGCGTGTAATAATCCATTTGGCAGTAATCAAACTTTTGCGTTCCTCTAAAATGTGTCCATGGATACGTTGTCAGGAATTACGTAGACTTGAATACTTTGACTTCACTCAGAGTAGGCCATATAAAAATGTTGGCATGTTCGTCAAGAAGTTTTCGAAATTCGTTCAGCTGATGCCATGATACGATGTCATAAAGAATAATTCAATCCATTACCAACTATTTAGTTAGAGCGCTATTAGTGTTGATACACCCCAAGTAAAATCCCTACAAATTGAAATAATGTTTGCCTTAGCGTGCCATTTGCTACACTGTATCGGCACTTTAAGACCTAAGTAAGGCTGAATTTGTATATTTATTCTAGCAAACCAAGCCTTTGCCGAGCACCAAGTCGGTGTTGAGATAGCGCACTTGCAATTCCCTGGAGATATAACAGCAGGAATGTCGAGCGATAGCCTTGAAGTAAGGCTGTGGTTACGGAAGAACTATAACTATCATTGTTTTTACTGGAATTATAAGCGTAAAAAGCATTCTAAAGGACCATGTCACGACATCAATCTTTACGGATGTTAGATTCTTGACAAGTCTGTTTTTGCCCTTCACGTGCTAGGGTGAAAAAGTGACTGTGACCAGCAACAATGTGGTTTGTGTTTAATTATTACCGACTAGCTTTTTGCCCCGGCTTCGTTATTGTGAAAGATATGGTTCCTTCCTATCATCAAGATGACTGGAGCCGATTTTACGGCATGGCTGTGATGTCACATTATTTAGATTTTTTAAATTTTCCTTTAAAAGTACTACCACAATTTAAATATTCCTTTACTGTTACATATTTAAAAAAAAATGTTTGTTTAAGGTTCTTTAAAACTCAGATCGTATAAATATGACCAAACTTCATTTATTTACCAAAAATAGTACCTATTATATAACACACATAGGATTACAAAATAAATGTTTAAAAAATTACCTACTTGCCTCAGTTGACGTATGTAATTTGTGCCAAAGTTTTAGAATTTTTCAGTCTAATTCACCTATTCAGGGTGCAAAAACATAATAAGTAGGTAAGTGCAAGAAATAAAACGCACATATTAATGTTGGAAATGTCGACATCAAAATATCCCAAAATAACCTACATAGCCATTTACGTTACGTCACGACCTGCCATTCGGTACAACGGTAACGTCGTGAAAACAGCTCCAGTAATGCTGCTATTCAGGAAGTACATTCAATAAGGAAAACACAGTGGCTTCAGGAATGTTATTAGTTTAGCCGCGTCCTATCCGCGGTGGCTTGTAGCGAATAATACCTAGCTGAATAAATCCAGGCCGGCGGCTAAATCAAGTTGCTTTATCGCCACAATGCTGTGCCTGATGAGGGCTGCGGTACTTTCTCCTTAATTAAACTGTTGGAAAAACTTGGTTTGTGACAACTTTTGCTGGCAGTTTTAATTAGAGGACAAATTAGGGATGTTTCACTTTTTAAATTGATATAAATTATTGCATCACCGACAGTCGGTCCTTCGAGTTTATAGCTAAAGAGTTTATCGCTTTATCGGTCTAGACAATTAACCACGTTTGGGCACAATTGGAACGCGTTATTAACATATTATTTAATTGATGACTATCGCTTTATTCATTAAATAATGACAACCCATTTCGGAAGATACAATACGATCTTCTTAGTTTGTGTTATTTTATATTATATTTATATTTTCGACGATCATGATGTGGGCTCCTATAACTTTGAATGTAAGAAAATATATATTGTAATTTATATCATGAAGTAAACAAATTTTGAAACTGTGTGTGAGCAGACACAATGACACTGAACTTAAATTTTAAACATTTCAATCAGATTTTTAGTTGCAAAATACCTTTATTTAAGGGTATTTAATGGTAGTCAGAAGCCCGCTTTAAAAATGAAAACCCACAACCACAGTGCGGAACAAAGTAGAAAACTGAACTTGCACACGTAATTGATTACGAGCCCACGAGTTATCCTTTTCTAAATACCACCCGGCTCCAACTAATCAGCATGATGCTGTATATCGGCTTCTATTTTGTTCATGCGCAATCAGCATTATGCTAATGGTGTAGCATTAGCTTTAGCACTGATTAGCTTTAACACTACAACTAATAAAACATTAAACGTCTTAAATGCCGTATAATGCCTATTTCAATACGCCTTTTAGTTAAAAGAAGACACACGCGCGGCAAAGAGTAACTGGAGATAAATAGTGACAAACTACACGAGATAATTTTAAAGTGGCATCTGTGGGGCTTGAAGAAGATTGGTAGCTTGTAGTACGATTTAGATTTAAGAAGGTGACATAGAAAAAGGTTAATAGATTAAGGGTGTTAATTTGTGAGTGGTGTGAAAGTAATATTCATGAATAGCATTGCTAACCTCGCTAAAGCATCTCTTTCTATCGGTGGATTTTTTCAGCACACAGCTCTGCTGGCTCGCACAACTGTGGTTGTTGTGATAGCTACTCAACAAGAAACAGTAAAGGGAATTCCTCTACAGTAGCAGTACCATGCGTTGATTATAGTTAAAATTGTACCAAATTTGGAAAAAAACGCTCAAAAGCAAATGGATGCTGGTCAATATGATTATTCGATGTACTAATTTCCATTTCTCAAATTGTAATACTAATTGGGAATTCTTACAGTATTTATATCCAATAAATTGAGATTTACTGAAACTATCTTACGTAGATAGTGTTTAACTAGGCCTCTGCCTAGTACCTACTATTAAATACCTACATAGGTGAATTTAATACTTCAAATGTGTTTTAATACATAATTAATGATTTATGAGTAGCTTAAGCAGACTTCAATAACGTGGGAAAGAAAACGCTCTGTACCAATTTTCCTCCTTTTTTTCCAAATTATTAATTTTGACAAAACCTCAGAGCGAATATTTGCACACTTGGCTGGAACACAAACATCGTGCAAACATAACGTTAAGCTAACTCAGCGAGAGCTAGAGCCAACACTTCATTGGTAAAACAATTCAAATAGTGTTTGTGCTTGGTTTGTACACACACTTTGTCCGGATCTCCACTGGCTGTTCTCGTCTACAGGTCGCATATCTCAACCAATTTATTACACACAATTCTATGTATCGGCGACGTCGTTTATTATCATCATCATCATCATCATCATATCAGCCGAAAGACGTCCACTGCTGGACATAGGCCTCCCCCAAAGAGTGCCAAAGTGACCGATCCCGCGCCACCCGCATCCAGCGGACTCCCGCAACCTTTACCAGGTCATCAGTCCACCTTGTCGGGGGCCTACCCTCGCTGCGCCTTCCGGTACGTGGTCGCCACTCGAGAACCTTTCCGCCCCAACGGCCATCGGTTCTACGTGCTATGTGCCCCGCCCACTGCCACTTGTTTAGCGATCCGGAGGGCTATATCGGTTACCTTGGTTCTGCTGCGGATAGCCTCATTTCTGCGGACGTCGTTTATGCGGAGTAAGAGTTAACTTTAGAAACCGAAACAAAAAAAAAAACCGGAAATATCTGTGTAACATTTTGCTTTAAAATATTTTGATCAAGGTCATTCGCTTCTTTAGAATTCTTTAGTAGCCACATCAATCGCTTGGAGTCGGACAGTTGAGTTCATGAATATATATTATACAAGTACCTTACCTAGTAAGTATGCAGTATTTACATTCTCGCTTCAAAAATATGTGAGGTACCTGATGCCATTAACAATCAAATAGTGTTCACATGTTTTTGATCACTTTGACCGTGCACATATTCTCGAATTCACATAATCAATGATCATATCAGCCGAAAGACGTCTACAGTTGGACACATCCCTCACCAGAGAGTGCCACAATGATCGGTCATCAATCTGTATTGTATCTTCCCACGCTGCGCCTTTCGGTACGTGAACGCCACTCGAGAACTTTTCCGCCACAATGGCCATAGATTCTACGTGCAATGTGTCAAGTGTGTGAACTCCCATAAGTTCCTAAAAACAAGTAATACGGTATCCATAGAATTCGGTTTTTTCGGCTTGCTTACTCGAGCCATAATTATATCTGTAACTTAAGCTAACCGATATAAATTTAACTATTTCTTGTTGTTATCCTATCCCGTTAGCCAGACGACAAAATGAAAGAGATTCTTAGAAACAATGTTACAACATAAACTTGTCAGAAGATAGACAAAATACTTAAGCGGTCAAAAATTCAGCAAAACCCTACATTTGGAGGATAAGCTCGCAAGTAGCGACAGAAATTCACTCACAAAATATGATATGAATCATGGTTTATAAAAACAATGTATTTATTTAACTCGATTATAAATGTATCTTTTGATATGTAGCTCGATGCTATCTGTCTGTTTTCCCCATTATAATTAAACCCGATATAAATCAACTTCCATCTTCCATGCGTGTAGAAAGCATGACATTTAGTTTTAATTCTACTACGTATAAATGCGGTACTGACAACAACGTAAATCTACTCTGTATACTAGACTGTATAAATCGAAATTTATTTCACCGTACCGTTACATTAAAGGGTATATATATTGTATGTAACGTACAGAATCAGATTAATGGCACACACATTTTGAAGTTTATATTAGACCTCACTCACCACCACCGATTTTGACGCGTATGACCACTGTCATGAGATTAGCCGAAGATAAACACACTGCATGTTTATCTTCGGCTAATCTCATTACAGTAGCAGAGTACTGTCAGCAGCAGAGAAACATAACCCTCTGAATATAGGTAAGTTTGTAACGATACGCTCCAGCTTAGTAAAGGCCTCCACCCACCGAACGCGTGTCGTGCGCGGCGCGTGACGTGCGCGGCGCGCGTCGGGCGCGGTTGAATCGGTATATTCACACCGCAAGCGGGCGGCGTATAGCAAGCAACGCGGGGGTACGCGGCGGGCCCGCGCGGGCCCGCGGCGTCAGTGACGCGTTAACAACGCGTGTGCAGCACGGGCCCGCCGCGTTGGCGACGCGTTAGCAACGCGTTTGCAGCGCGGGCCCGCGCTTCACACGCGACGCGCATGTCACGCGGCCGTGCTGCCGAGTTGTAACTTTAGCGCCGCGGGCCAGCGCGGGCCCGCGTTCGGACCGCGTTCAATGTGTGTTTGAAGTGTAGTTTCAATGCTTTACAACTTGCGCGGGTGCCGCGCAGCACACGCGCCGCGCACGACACGCGTTCGGTGGGTGAGGCCTTAATGTAGCGTAGCCAGTATTTAGTAATGACGTGCTTGTGATTGGGAAGTGTAGTCTAGGTTACATCTTTATAAAATAAATCCGTATGCCCGGTATCCGCTGTTTCCCTGATCGCCTCCCATCACCTGCAGCCCTCAGGCTGACAAAGTTGGTAAGCAGTGGGGGGGTCACAGTTCTCTTACTGTACATTCGATTTTTTTACGTTAACACCCATGAATTAGCACTAAATTAACAAGACTGTACCTATATTACTTGCTTAATTTTTTTGCGTGACCCATTAGAGTAAAACAATTTTACCTTTTCATAAGATCACATTTAGACTGCAAACCGCACTAACTAGCACATTAATTTAAGTAAGTAGGAGTGAAAGTGAGACACAGATAATACATATAAACATAATTCACTTAGCGCTATCCGTATCATTCGTGCAATCTAACAGTGCCTGTTCTCAAATCCGGGCTGTGACTATCCAATATGACATCTCCTGGCGATTAATTTCACAAAACAAATACTACGATTGGAATCTTAATTGGTATGAGACGGCTACTGAGAGCACTTTGATTTGAATTGAGATAATCCCCCGTGCTAGGCAATATAGTCCAGTCTTTATAAGAGTTTTATGGAGGCTTAAGGCTTTTTGGTTTCAAATGTAGAATTAGTCTCATTCACACCAACCTGTAACGGATCACACTGCATTAATTATTTATTGTAGTAGAAAGGTTAAGTTGGTTAATAGCTTGGCGGCACGGTTGGTATTAAAATCTAAAGTTTACTTTGTACCGACATTGCATCAACTTATTAACTTAAAAATACATTTTGGGTACTAGTGGCTCTGTCAGCTGTAGATCTTGCATACATCTCATATCATATCATATGTTTAAAAATATACAATTCAGAATTCACAGAAAAAAACTGTAAGCCTATCTACGTAATGATTGAACCGGCTCAGAATATTTCACGAGACTCGGTTGAAAAATGGAACATGTAGAGGAGAAATCAAATCTGCAAGACTCCGCTGGCTTGGACACCTTGGCTGTTAATCACTACGCGCTAATGCGGCTCACCCCGCCGGTCACACGTAACGATAATAGACTCTGCCTACACTTAGTTACTACGCATTGCGGTGTCAAGATATATTTGTGGGTGAGCGTTGAGGTGAGCTTAAAACAAGTTACAGAATAGGGGACCAGGGGATGGAGAGAATTCCAGAGCGGTCGAAGGCCGGTTGGTCAGCCTAGATGTCGCTGGAAGGACGAGGTAGAGAAGGACCTTCACGCCCTGCACGCAGAAAACTGGGAGGAGATAGTACACAATAAGGCGCACTGGCGCCATCTCGTATCGGAGGCCAAGATTAACTTCGGGTCGTTGAGCCAGCGTAGTAAAGAAAGTAACAGAAGAACAGCCGGTCATCTGTACATCATTTGGATATACGAATGAATTTCGACCTAAGCTGGAACGGTGAACAAACTTCGTTCGATTCGCTCACTCGTAATTAAAACGCAATAAGAATACAAATATCATTCCCCCATTTTGTCCAACTTGGGCGTGAGGCGTGACATTGGTATATGAATGATTGAAAAATGAAAAGTTCAAACGTTTACTACTTATGTACCTACATGTAATGTATATACATTTATACATTTTACGTATAGTTTTATTTTCAATCAAAATCTTATTACAATGTGGTTAGCCTCTAATGCCGCCGAATCGGAATTAGATACAGTTTAAACGGCTTCATAAGTGACTCTAAGTACGGTAGTAAAATCAGTGGAACCCTAGGAATGTTACAGAAATATTATTTTATGTCCGAGGCCATAAAAACCTAATCACCGACGTTTATACACCTACATTATTAAGCGATAAAAAAATTGATAGTCTTTAGTCGCGACTTCAAAGAAAAATAAGTCTTGAAAGGCTCTTTAATGATTCCAGTTTTTTTCATAATCGCGGTAAGTAATAGAATCATTATGAAGACATAAACTCAATATGTCCTTATCATTCACTTGAGATATGTCAGTTAAGGGTGGCCAGTAGGACACTCGAATCTCCAGACAAACTTATTTTGGTTCTCATTTTAAAACGACATACTAGAATAACATGAATATTGCATACCCTGTGGGATACAATGGGAGATTTGGCGGATCCCTTTGTATAAAAAAGGTTTCAAAATAAGAACCGAACTACGTTTGTATCGAGTTGACGTTAGGGCCTGGTTACACATTGATTAGTGATTAGTGCGAGTCCATACAAAAGCTACTCGCACTCGCAGCAAATGTTTGAACTCGCACTAATCACTAATCAACGTGTAAACATGCCCTTATTCGCTAAAGCGACTCCACCCGCCGGTCACCCGTCACGGAACTAAGGTCTGAGATGATATTCGAGATCAAAAATGTAAACAGATGGGTTGCCACCATAAAAAAATAAACGCAAGCAGTGGTTAGTCTAAAATCATTGAAATACTCATTTATATTATCATGTGCAGACTTAAATAATATCGTATGAATAGTCAAAAATATGTTACTAAATTATAACGCCAAAATGTATTATTTAATTGCGTATTGCCGTTATTTAAATAAAATATGTGGAGTTTTAATTTATGATGTTGGTAATGGTGACAAGTTTTAAACATTTGGTTAGTAATTAAAACAATTACGGCCTGCACCCACCGGACGCGTGTGCTGCGCGTGTGCTGCGCTGCAGCTGCGCGGGTGCTGCGCGTGTGCCGCGTTCGATGTGTGTTTGAAGTGTAGTTTCAATGCTTTACAACTTGCGCGTGTGCCGCGCAGCACACGCGCCGCGCAGCACACGCGTCCGGTGGGTGGAGGCCTTTACCGATTTCTTATAAGTTTCATTGGCAAAAAATTCATAGTGATTGATAAATCATTAAATGGGGACCACCTGCGTCTGCCCCCTTAGCTACCACTGTGAACTAAATCCCATAGAATAAGTTTGGGCACAGGTAAATGGGCACGTCGCCATGAATAACAAGACATTTGAAATGAATGAAATTAAGACCTTATTTGAGGAATGTTCGCAAATGGTGACGGCCCAAAAAGCGACTGAGTAAAACACATCATTACAGTAGAAGATAAAAATGTGCCGACTTGACCTGATTGACAATGTCAACGATAGGTTTATTACAAATGTAAACTCTAATTCTGATTCCATTACGTCTCGTCAAGTGAATAAAAAAAAGTATTAAGTGTTTTATTTCGTCCTTGTATTCCTGTCAAAATATTATACATATCCGAAAGTCTTTCGGCCTATCTGTCAGATAAAATCATGCATAATTTATATTTGGTGAACACATTGGACAAAAAGATTATATACCCCTGGAATGTCACTTTGAAATTGACAGTTGTTTGTTTACATTTTTGATCACGAATTTCATCTCAGACCTTAGACGCCACGCTTGGTTACTACAATCGCGGTGTCAAGATATATTTGTGGGTGTGCGTTGAGGTGAGCTTAAAACAAGTGACAGAAAAGGGGGGCTGTAGAATGTGCTGGGGACTGTAAGTCGCTTGTTCTACAGCTAACATCATCAACATCATCATTACCATCACTGGTCATAGTATCTGACAGAGAAACTAAAAATATATGTTTAGATATTTTTTCTTGTATTTGATTTTCAGTGTCTTTTTGTCAAGTGTCGTGAGATCCACTTTTGCCAATTATTGGCGTGTTTTCCACAAAAACACAAATAATGGATGACATTATTATGCAATACACAATATCCTTATAAAGTCAGCACATCACTGCCACATGCCGTTTGTCCGCAAAATTGGCTGATTACGTAAACAGCCTTAGAGTCAAGGGGTTAAGAGTTATAATTGTTTAACTGGATTATCATGTTATTTGTTCCACGGTCTAGTCGCTTCTCTTCCGGAGTCGTCGTCATTTAAATTTATGCAAAGCGATATTGGTAATTAACACGACTCTAGCCGCATTTAGGAGTAATACTGCCAACGCAAACTACGGATAAATGCATTATTAATTAATATACTGTTTACTTACTTCGTGTATCAAAGTAAGTTTTACTAAGTAGAAGGGTTGCTAACGGAATTAAATTTTTCAATCAAATTATAATATTCCAAAATCATTTTAGCCTCTTAAGGGGAGGCCTATGTCTAGCAGTGAACGTTTTTCGGCTGATATTGGTTTTTCTATGAGAACTTTAGTCAATATTTATATTTACGGCGGAACGAACGCCAGAGAAATTGTATCGTTTATGAGAAAATCCCCATAATCTGATATTTATATTCAAACCATAACAATTTAGTAGTGTCAGTAACATTCTAGAAAGTTTCAATCATCATAAAATATTATGACTCGCACAAAAGACATCATTTAAGTTACTAAATTGTAGCACATCTTTCATTATTATTCTCATTTAAGTACCTATGTACCTGATTATTGATTATATAAGTATATTTTTTATAAAGAAATTGTTTAGGTATTCAAGAAAAAAAAAACACAAAAATATTGATTAATATTCTAGTAATATTGTCAAGGCCTTCCTCAAAGAGTGTCAAACTGAGCCGTACTGCGTCACCCGCATCCAGCGGACTCCCGCGACCTTTACCAGGTCTATACCCACGGTGTGCCTGCCGGTACGTGGTTGCCACTCGAGAACCTTTCCGCCCAATGGCCATCAGGGATGATGATGATGAGAATGATTATGGATATTGTCAACTTACGTTTCGTAGCCAGGAGTAAATCAGCGTGTAGTTGAGAGTAGCAGGTATATTTTGGTACCTGAAATAGATAAATAAGTTTATAAGCTATGCCTCACATGTTCGTTCAGAAAATAACAACACACAGAGCTATATAAGAAACATGCCATCTTTGAGTAAATCTATTAAATTTACTTATTAGTCAAACACAACCTCGAATAGGAATGTAGTCACTAAAAAAAATAAGCAATAATGATATTTTCTCGAAAAAGTATTATAAATGTAGTCAAATACAAATAGAGAAAAAAGCAACGCAAGAGGTTACATAATCACAGAGTTTGTGTGTATAGTTTTAAGAGGAGGTATTTTCTGTCTCTTTTCCGCAAACCGCCCCTTCATATGAAAAGATTGTCATTTACTATGACGCTCGCAGATTGTGATGTCACAATGTGCGAGCGCTTTCTCTCTCTAAGCACATTAAAACGGTGGTGGCTTCGTAATTCTTTAAGATATCTGAATGGGATTTTCGTCGCTAGGCATAATTGTATGCCTTCTTTCTTTTGGAGTAATAACATCCGTATTTACTCATTTCAACCTCGATTCATTATATTTCAGATTGAGCCATTAGCCGTATCACAAATATTATGCGAAATTGCTTCGTTTCTCAGAAGTCTATTTTCACAACACTTCAATTATTATTAGAAAACTAACATTAACCGAATCTAGTTGGTTCTATGACACTATTTGCTAAAGTTTGGAATAAACAATAATTTAAGAAACAACAATGCCTTGTAACAAATTATTAGGTGAAAGGAAAAATCGAAACATCTTATCGAAATCGTCATCCCAAATTCGTTAATTTTAGATTACTTTCTATGGAAATTTCATGACTGGAAACAAGCTTCAAGATATGCTATGAATTCGGGTATGGACTTGTTGGTCTGTGAGCTCTTTGTGGTAATAAAATAAACGTGTCCCGTTACTTTTTAAATAAGTTACGCATGACATCGCAACCAATTGGCCGGGCCAAATTACGAGCACCTCGTAAGTCGCCACAGCCTCGTTACGAATCGAGGGGTCAACAAACGACACACGGGCTTAGTAGGGTTCGTGTACACTTTAGGAAACCGTCGATAACATCAGGAAATCTATTTATATTAACCACGTGCTGAAATACTTACCAATATAGGGTGAGTGCTTAACGTGACACAAACAGTAGTAGATTGTGTCTCAGAGGAGCAAAATTACTTATTTACGGCGAGGGCGGTATATTTAATCTTTAGCAAACCGCGGGATTCATGTGTTTACGCTCAAGATGGAAATAATAATGCTACCGAGTGGCACATGCTACTTTTAACACCAGGAGGTTGGCAAGCAAGGTGTGGAAAGTCACATAGAAATGAGGAACATTTATTGTCTCCATTTGAGTGCAATAATGACTCTTCTCTGAATAGCGATAACAGGGAAGAACAGAACGACTTTAATCTATTATTTGAATGCAACAATTAATTTATACGAATGAAAATAATAATAATGAAGTGTGAAAAGTGTATTTGCAATGACTAAGTATGTGTGGCGGCAGTTTGCACAACGTACTTTTACAAAAAATATTTTTTTTGTCTACCAGCTTGACGATGAAGATGTATGTGTGACTAAATATACCTACGCGTAAAGTGTGCAAGAACCGAAGTATTGTGCCATTACATTTGTTTATTCATAATATGGCTGTTGCATTGCCAAGACTCTTTTTGGATCACTGTGCCAAAGATGACAGAAAAAATCTCACTACCTACTTCCTCAACTTATTTATTCACCAGTAAAACAACGTCACATCCCGTAATATTCAGACCGAGGGAAAAGAAGCTAATATCCTGATAAAGTTTGTTTCAGTTTAGATGACCAAAAGCACTTAAAACCATTACCGACCTCTATTTTTTAATTTTGACCTTCAAGTAGGGTTGTAAAATAAATACGCATAAACAATCGAACACACAATAGCTCCAGTAAATACACGTGCCACACATGGGCCAGTTTTATGATGTCTCTTTGTTATCTTTTCCTTTCATATTTAGCACCAAAAGAAAATCCCACGTTAAGTGCATTTCCGTCATTTTAACTGAAACAAACTTACAATATCAAAATAAAACAACGTGACGGCTAACCGACAGAACTCGAACTTTACCGAACTATCTACACGCAATAATCCTCGACAGTTACCCGGTTTTTACACAGGTAGGCACATGAAATAAATCGGTATCATTAATCTTCCTTAGGATGTAAAAACAAACATGATAGAAGCCATCAATCGTCCATAAAAAGCAACATCGTAATTAAAATTAGCAAGATAGGACGACTTATGATGCGAGAACCGAAAGAAATGTAGATCAGTAGAATCAATTATAAATTTAAATCGAAGGAAAAATTGAAAAATTTAATGCTCCGAGCCTGATTCGAACCGGCGACCACAGGCATTCATGGCCCGCCCGTCGCTACTAACCAACTGAGCTATCGGAACAATCCGGTTCGAGCACGAAATCCTTCAATCAGTTCCTTCACACAACGCCTTAGGAAGGCGTGTGTGAGCATTAAATTTTTCAATTTTTCCTTCGATTTAAATTTGTAATTCTCGTTAGCAGCGTTACTGCTTAAAAAAAATATATTTAGAATCAATTATATTACTCATGTTATGTCAGAATACTCTGAAACCTAATTTGTTTTTTAGGCTAAGAATTATTATACAATAATATATAACAGGTACCAGGGTAGGTAACCACTTTTAGACTTATCCGTGTGCTCATTCAGAGTTATACAATACCAGTTATACAATTAATATTATTTTTCCGTTCATGGGAAGCTCAGATCATTCGTAACAGAGCCATATGCTTAGCTTGATACTGGCTGATTCTTTCTTTAGGACAGGATAATGCAATAATGTCCCAAATATTATTTTTGTAACATTGATCCCTCCCAAGCTCAAACATACAGAGACGGTAGGTTTATTAGTATGTTCCACAAGAATAAAATGATTCCTCACCAGATCATCATTAAAAATGACATAATCATTGCAAATGACGTTATTGATGATGAAGAACCATTTATGTCTCAATCAATAAAACAAACAAGTAATTTAACGGTACGTCATAATTTAGCATAATTCGCGAACCGTCATAAAGTGCCGTTGGATTCGTCATGCCATATTTATTTTGGCCATTTGATTGTTTTACGAGAATTCGATTTAAATATAACGAATGCCGTGACCGTACGGCCATTATTATTAAAATTTATTTTTGAAATACGAATACCATTCGCGTGATGTAAGGTAACAATTTCTATTGGAAAAACCACTGTATTGTATTAGTGATTTTTTTGACATAACCGCATAATTTTTATTTATTGTTTTTGATATCATTGAATTATTGTAATATTATGTACCTACTGACGATCCTTTTAGGTGAACTTTGATAGCTATGATAAAAAATTAAATTAAGTGGACATAGTTGTATTTCAATTGTTAGTCATTATTCTTGTAATTATTTTTATTGAATGTTATTGTATGTTATTGACGATCACAATAGGGATTCTTTTAAATTGTCATGTAATTTATAATGCAATCTTATATTGCGAGTAAATAAATGATTATGAATTTCTCTGAACTTATTCTGACCACCCACCCAAGTCATGTATATGTAGGTATGTATATGATTTATGGTAAAAATAATCTAACTAAAGCTACTTTACATTCCATTAAAGTATTTAAATAGAATTACACAAATTGCCAATTACACAATTTTATATTATCAAATTTAAAAAAACTACAAAGTATTCAGGTTAAAGATCAAAACGGAAATATTCATTAAGTATTATAACTTTTAAACCAGTGTGTTGTATTTGGTGCAAATATACGAGTAAGATGCGGTATATTTTTATGCGTTATAGTTATATTATCTATATTTAAGCTACGGTAGCCTAGTGGTTCAGGCATGCGGCTGTCAAGCGGCGGTCGTGGGTTCGAATCCCGGCTCGTACTAATGAGTTTTTCGGAACTTATGTACGGAATATTTACCGTTAGCTTTTCGGTGAAGGAAAACATCGTGAGGAAACCGGTCTAATCCCAATAAGGTCTATAGTTCTCCCTCTGGGTTAGAATGTCAGATGGCAGTCGCTTTCGTAAAACTAGTGCCTATGCCAAATCTTGGGATTAGGTGTCAAAGCGGACCCTGGGCTCCTTTAGGGGCACAACCGGGAATAACGCTAGGTGGTTGAATGAGTTATATTATCTATATTTAGGTATATTTCACTAATCCTGTATTAATCCATTTGTTTCTCATAAACGGATAGTTCGAGATTTCGACCAAGTTTTCGCAATCATGGGTTAACGAATAATCGCTACCAAGAACGATTACATTTTCGCGACAGTTGGTTGTCTCCGTAATACGTTCCTAGAATTAATAAATTCCTTTAAAAATAAAGTTTGAACCGAATTCAATTCTGTACGCCTTCAAGTGTGCCTATGAAATTAGAACAGCTCCCTCCATTTCTCCAAGAACCCTTCTGATTCTGACCTGATTGTCCATGAAACAAAAAATATTTGTTCCAAATCAGTCCAGGAGAACATGGCATAAAAATAAAAGATTCCGACAAATTGTTTTTTGATGTTGGTTAAAAAATGCTCTTGTTAATGACAATAACATGCATTCACGACGTTATTCCCAAAAGGGATAGGCAGAGCACATGAAACGTATGTTCCAGCGCCACTTTTAGCATAAATGTGGGTATAAAAGATCGACAAATGTGATATTGCAGTGATAGGTTGCTAGCCCATCGCCCACAACACACTTCAACCCTGGTCCCTTAGTCGACTTTTACGACACCCACGGGAAGAAAGGGGGTGGTGAAATTCTAACCCGACATGTCATACCCGTGTGGGGGTTGACATGACAATGACAATGTAAATAATAATATTATCTCGCATTGGCAATTAATTATTATTATAAAAAGATAAGAACATTTCAGTTCTTATTCACTTCCATCGGTAATGCATAAAAGAAAGCGTTCCCACTTACAAATTTACAACACCCCATATAATGGTGGATCTAAGGCAGTTATTCTTCCAACCTCTTATCGTACAGTCACGCAAATCAAAAATCAACCTTCACTGGTGCAAATAAAGTACATAATGCCAAATTATTTAAAAAATAGCAAGATATTCTGGAAGTATTGTACGGATCACATGTGGCAGTCAAATCGATTTTCGATGCATGCTCTTGCGTCGGATTATCGGTAATAAAAATAAAAGCGTGCCGGATTATTGAAAGTCAGGTGGACACGTCTCTTTAACGTTTTATTTACACGGATTTATATTGAGAAGCTTTTTTATAATCGATAATTATTGATCAGCGGTGCGATAATTTGTGCAACTTACATTTAGGGTGGTGATGTAGGTAGGTACAATGAAGCAACTTCAATGATTAATATTTAACGAACCTTCATTTATTACTCTATCTATAGGTTTTAATGCATAAAATCAATTAAAGCAACACATCAAATCCACTTTCTCTCAATAAAACACTATTAAATATTTGAAGCGAAGCCAATATTAATATAAATGCGTGGTCAAGCTATTAAGAAATGTATTAATATTTAATTTGAACCAATCTGCTAACACCGGAAATTCATCAGTTTAATTACTCGAGAAACGTTTAAAATTCATGGTAGGACTGGATTTAGTAGATAATGTTTAACGTAGTTAGAATAATTCTAGTAATTTCTGCAAATATAATGTAGGTACCTAACGGTACTTAAATAAATTACTATTTACTAAAGAACCACGATTGCCTAATGAAAAGGCCACTTGCTGACTGATTGCTAATCGCTGTTTACTGCCCCTGCTCTGTGTCCTATTAGTAAAACTAGTGACTGTGATCTTGTAGACTCACGAGATCTCGCGAGACCGAATTAAAAAAAAACGAAATTGTCTCGACAAAAAATCTTTAAAACAAAATTTCACGAGAATCGGTTGAGAAATGCGACCTGTAGATGAGAACAGCTGGACAGACAATAGTTATTTGTTTTACAAGGGTGATAGTGAAGAATCCTAGATATAAGAGTATCTACTGAGTCTTTGTAGTCTTTACGCAGCCAGGCGCTAAACTCGACGCCGTATATATATTCCAGAAAAACTACCCATAGGTTGCTATTAAAATGAATTAGTTTTGAATTGGTAAGTTTTAACTTTTCTAAATTATGTACGTTTGTTATTTATTAATACATCATTGTAAAGTTAAAATTAAATGCAACCGCCTAAATAAATAATCTTATCTAAATATTAATAAAAAAAATAGATACTTGATTGAAACTGTTTTGTAGAAGAAAAGTTCATATTACTGTGGTAATACTTCAGGTCTTGACAACAATTGGTAACTATTAATATTCTCATAATGTGCGTAAATCTTTTTGATATGGACATACATAAATTACATAATAATATTGACATATCACCATATTGTTGTTTTTTATTACTAATACATATTTCTTATCTAGTAGCTCCTAAGTCCCAGTGTAAAAAAGTAGTGTGTATGAATGTCTGTATGTTTGTCAGTCAATCTCGTAGAAACGGCTCAATTGACTGTGATGAATTTTGGCACATGGATAGTTTAAAGCCAAAACCTGAAACGGAATGTGTAGAATACTTTTACATCTGAAGCAATTCCCAAAGGATTAACATGTCTAGTATTTAATAATGACATTGTTGTGATAACCTTAACGCGGAAGAATTCGCTGGAAAAAGCTAGTAGGTACGTAATTGAGTACTTGGGGGTAGTGTTTTGTACATAGACAGATTGATGTACCAAGCCGAGAAGTGTGAGGCGATATTCACATCTAAGGAACAACGATAATATTCACATCTAAGTAACAACGAAATAATATATTATTATGCATGGGTTGGTTACATCTGGAACGTCAGAATGACAATGACATTTGTGACGGTGACATTCGGCCATCTTGGTAACTTTTTTGGAATCTAAATACGGCGTCGAGTTTAGACACTCCGCGATTTACGTTCATCGCTACAAGTACTACATGCCGGTGCCCCAACGTTGGGGAACCGGGATGTACTTGTAGCGATGAACGTCGACGTCGTCGTCGACGACGTCAGAGGGCCATGAACCTCAATGTTTTGGCTGAGAAAAAAGCGCCTTTTGTAAAGATTAAAGGAGTGTCCCTTCTGTACTTGTACTATTATCTATTCTGTGACGCAGCTTAAAAGCCTCGCGTGAGCAGCAGCCGTGTTAACATCGGTTTAGAGCCCTAACAACATACGACAGGGTAAGCGCGCACAATTTATATGTAAATATACTCATTACAACCTCCTTGCTCGCAATCTCTCGTCCGATACAGTAGCCGTTATTTCACAGGATTAATGCCACAATTATTGGATTTTAATTATGGAACACGCAATTCATAATTAGCAACCAGTTATAGATGACATAACTGTTAAATAGATTATTCATTGCTGGAAATGCGTGTTAGATGTAATGCGTAAATGAGATTTCCTCTTCGCAAAAGAAGTGACATTAACGTAAGTTATGTTATGAGTTAATTACTAATGGTGTAACACTATCGTATTTTTTTAATTTATTGTGTACCTAATAAGAAATGTAACGTTACAGCAAATGTCAAAGCGTTACAAAGATTCGATGTTAAGGTTCAACGTCACTGGTTCCTGTCGAGCGGTTGCTAACAGATGTCGCGATATATAATTTCGATGGTTGCTCATTGTTTTACGCAAAACCGTGACGAGTACCAACATGTGTTTCAAACTGCGGAAGCCGAAGAGCTTGCTACGTATGAATCGCAATCAATCTGCACTAAACAATGTTTCTTTTTAAAATGTAGTCCGAAAATATGCATAAAAGTGCTTTTTCGTGAATTTACGCAGACTAACGTAGCTAAATGTCACTTCGAAGTTTGTCATTGTCAAACATTTTGCATAAATCAAACTAGAGGGCGCAAAACTAAATCTACAGGAGCGCCTCTATTAGGAAATAGCGAAACTAAATGTACTTGTGTCTGGCACTCTAGAATGTACGACGAATGCATCTGACTTTTTCACTCGTTATCTAATGTCATGCGGTAGCGCAGTGTTAAACACTTTTGCTTAAATCTGTCTGTAATGCCATCGTTGAACCGGGTTCAAATCCCGATGAACGTACATCTTTTTTGTTTTTCAATTTGGATTTCTAAACCAATATGACCGTCTAAACTAACTTAGATTTACTTGTAATGTGCAAAAAAATTTTTTTTCATATTTAACTTGTTTAAGTTTTCTTGATAAGCATGATTTGTATCTAGATTATCCAGAAAACCCCCTATATTTTTGGCGGACCTATTCTGTCATGTTACATACTACGTAAATATTATGATGCATAGGTATTTCATTTAAAAAGATGTTACGCCTTCATTTAATTGGAAAATCATGATTCAAGAGTATCCGTAGGTTTACTGTTGAAAAATCAAAGTACTACCTTTATCTATTCTATACCCTATTCCACATGATATTAGACAAATCGTGCGTAAATCTTCAAGTCATTCGCGTCATGAAAACTATTTTGATAAACATTAATTTTTACATTGTTCCATTTGAAACACATTAAATAATCGAAATAACACTAGTAAGTACCTACAATATTTATAAAGGAAGATAAAAGAGGTATTTTTCCTTACAAAAATCTAACATTATAAGGAATAAGGTATCTATACTTAGGAAGTATATTGGTACTTTGATTTGTTATATCCATATTCACCCGCAGATGCGGTACTACATAATTACAATCAGAGAGGCTACGTATTATTCACAAAATGTTTTGTATTCGCCCGTGACTCGCGTCTAAAATAATGACCTCAAAGTTGGTAACAATTTTGCGTTACCGGACGGACGAATTTAGTAAGCTTTGTGAATAATTGGCGAGTTTGTATATATTATCAAAACTCTTAGTGGCCAGTCTCTCGAATCTGGACCTAGACCGCATCAGAAAGAGAGAAATATATCATTTGACAATATGGTACTGTTTTCGATGAACGTCAAAATTCAAAATTCGAATTCAACTTTTTCACGCGTTTACGTTTCTATACGTTTATGATGCTTTCACTCATTCATTACTAATCTTCAATGGTTGGGTTATGGGCATTTGCTTAAAAAATTATTGAATGTCTTGTTTAGGTAAATATGAGATGAAACTTATCTGTCGAACCCACGACCGCCGTTTGACAGTTGCATGCCTGAACCACTATGCTACTGGAACGATTATTGTAAAGTGTTATTTATTTGTATGTTTGTATGTACGGTATAACCTCCGAAACCACTTATCCGATTATAAAAAATCTTTCACTGGTGATGCTTACTGGGGGGACATAGCCGTGCTTAGGCATAGTAAGTATACTTAGGTATACTTACTATGCCTAAGCTAACTTTATACGCAAAAAACGAACTCGGATTTTTAGACAGATTTGACTGCGTACTAAGTTAAATGCAGTTTTTATTCTTTCTAAAATCGGTCTGGGTGACTCCTTAGAGCAAATTTCCGTGTCCCTTATAGTTTCGGATTGAATGTCACTCTGTATAATCTTCAAATCAGCTCACAAAATTTCCCGAGAATCGGTTGAGAAATATAGCTACCTACGACATATAGAGGAGAAGTCTAGACAGCCGGACATACGAAAGAATATTTATTTATTTAATCTTTGATTTGAACAAAAGAACAACTTATCGTACAAAAGGCGGACTTAAAGCCGTAAGCATTTACCAGTCAACAATTGGGCAAAGCAGACAAATTTTGGTCGGTGCAACTACAGATATAAACACACAGTGGTTATACATACATAATAAATAACGACAATAGACAAATAAATAAAATACATATAAATACCTTCATACAATATATATGTATATATATAAACAGACGAAGATCGAGAACAGAAACACTAAAAATTTACGGCTCTGCTAGCAAACAACTTGCGTAAAGTAAAGATCTTTTAAACGCGAATCTGGAAATCTGGAATAATTGCCTAGCTGAAATGAAAATCTTCGTTCGTCTCGCTCGCTCGTTCAATTAAGTATATGGATATTGTTATCGATTCAGTTTTTAACAATTGGCGAACACTTTTGTTTTCAAAGGCTGACTTACAAGCATGGACTGATTTCGGTTACGTTATACCGGTATGGAATCGGTATTCCATTACAATAGCGTTATATTGTAAAGGTTAGCCGCGCCGCCAACGTAACGGTACCGGATCCGGAACCGTGTAGAAATACATATCGGTTACCGGTATTTATTTTTAATTTTACTGAAACTTTTATTATTCCTTTTCCAAACCGGTATAATTATGATACCGTTATTTTTTTCATTTAATTCTCGTCCATGAGAGGAGGTCTGTGCCCAGCAGTGGAACGTAATATAAACTGATATATTATTTACTATGCCAATTTACACGAAGTCATTATTATAATCGTCAAAAACGAAATAGATATATACCTTCAATATCAGATGATCCTCAATGCTGGTAGCATTGAATTTTGATATTGGACCTCAATACCGGGATTACCGGGGCTTCGATAATAATACCTATCAAGATTTGGTTGCAAATTATAGTGCATTTTTTTAGGATTAGAAATGCGCTAAACAAAGATGAAGTTGTCGTCAACCTTTTCTGCTTGGGATAAATATTGAACAGACACGGTTTGTTACACGGAAATTCATTATTGCTGCAAAGTTCACACACCAACTTGTAAATGTTGAACACCAACGTTTCTCATTTGTTGTTAATGGACTTTGTTTCTGCCTCTTTGCTTTTGTTGAAGGCAAAGCGTTCGGGAGAGAACGAGTCGGTTTTTTTTGCAAGCCACTTAGGCCTGCCTCTGGTAGCTCCATCGATCCAGTCCGATCCACTCCATCTGGTAGCATCCAGTCCGCACACCACCACACACAGCGAAAAATAAAATCTTAATATTAATTAACAAATAGATACTCGTTTAATAATCTCGTGATCTGAATTCAATAATTTGTTGATTAGCAAGAAAACAAGAAAAAGAACGTGATACGATTTTCAATTTTGACAATTTCGATAGCGAAAAATACGAAGCGATCGTTTCAAACCTCTTCTTCTTTAGGTTTTTTATTTAAGCAACTTTTCGAGAACCGAATAACGAAATTTAAAATTATAGAGTTAAATAATAAAAACATTCAAAATAAATATATTGATTGTTGTAAGTACTATTTAGATATAAATAAAAAAAACACTTGTATGTGGAACAACACAGCTGTGTGGCATAAAGTGTCTTATATAAAAGACCTCGTGTTTTGTGCTTTATCCTTCTTTCTAATGCTAAAATAAAGCACTATAAAGTTCACTTTTTCTTGTAAAATAAGTCTGAAATTAAAAGTGTAAACAATACATTTGTGTTTTTGTGTTTTGGATTTACATTATTGGAAGTTTTACACCTTATATTTTTGTCCAAACATTACTAGTGGTATATTACCTAATATAAAATTAAACACTCACAGCAAAACCAACCTATTTACTTAAAAATACCTATGGGGCTGTTTTCGACCACTGCTTTTATCTGTTCAGGGAGTCATTGTAAATTTGGAAACTGTCTATACAATAGAATTAGTGCCCTCCCTGAACCGATAGTAGTAACAGTATATTTTTTTAGATGCATATTATTTTTTTAACATTCATGTTTACAACCAAAGGTTTAGTAATCAAGTTTTAGTTCAGGTAACGTTTGTGTAATCAGTTAACAACCCTAAAAACTACGTTTTTTTGAGAAAAAAGAAAAAACTTAGCAAAAAAAAAACCATTTTTTTCCTTCATTCCCCATTTACGGTGTTCTACGTTCATTCATAGAAGTTACCCATTCTAGCAGAAGCCTATTTTACCTTCTAACAGTTCAAATAGTGCTCCTACCACCAGCAACAATAGAGTGGAAAAGCGATTATTCTTCAGTAGAAAAATTACGTAGGACAGACAATAACAACTAACAAATAAATTTAACTACATTAGATTATGCGTTCCTTTTTTTTACAAATGCATTTAAAAATTTTTTTTATTAAAAACTAGATTCCACTCACGGTTTCGTCTGCATGAACCTGGGATAAAAAAAATGTCCTGTATTTTAATCTAGGCTCCTCCTAAGGCTCAGCATATATTACAAATTGGCACTGGAATTGGAATCGCATTGTGTTGGAAATAGAGTTGACTTTCGTTTGTTTTGAAAAGTGCCCGAAACAAAACAAATTCAGCTCTATTCCAGTTGAATATAATTTAAATGCCTTCGACAGAATAAGTCCCATGAATAGGCCCATGGGCTTTAAGAGGTTAGGCAGGCAATAAGGTTGCGCAGTTTAAGCGTGATTGAGTTACGAACATCCAAACATCTAAACATTCAAATATTTATACATATAAACATCTAAACTTTCGCATTTACAATACTAGCAGGATAAAAATAATAATAATACACTTATTTCGACATTGGTCCTTTTAAATTCTGGTATTAGAATATTGGAAAAATCGGTAGGAGATTCCGGGATTTCGGGATTCCATGATGGTGGTTTGCATTCCCTATCTGTACCTAGTATGTTAATAATAGCATAATTAATTAAATATATCGGGTTTCTCCGGGACATAGCTTATTTTTTTCGTCATTTTTAATGTCATTTAGTCATTTTTTTCGGTACCGTAAATACGGTTTCATAAAAGTTACAAAGGTAACCGATATTTCGGCTTCGGCGTGGAGGGCAAGGTCGACCCGCTTAAGAACAAAAAAATATCTAAGTAAGTATCGAAATAATACCGGTTTGAAACCGGTATTAAAAAGATATCACAAGGCTTTAAAAAATACCGGTAATGGACATTTCTAACTGGTTGCGGCACTGTTATGCTGTCCCCTAACCACTTTGCCTAACCACCGGTCGTAACTGGCATCAGTCCCTGCACCGAAGAATGCCTACGAGTGTATAATTCTACCCTCACAACATTGTACTCGTAAAGAAGAAAAATTGTGACTTAGTTAATTTACATTTTGGGGGTAATCTAATATTCTAGTTGAACAGTCGATTTCTAAATAGGTTGCAGTAGGTAATTTACTGTCAATCGATGTGCAGTCGACTAAAGCGAATGTTTAAATTTATCAGGTACTTACACTCCTAATAATTGTCTGTTATATTTAATGCTACATTACGTAACATTCACTCAATCGAAACTTGCTTATAATCTGCAAGTTGGAAATTCAAACGGTTCATTTGATCAACAACACCCCTTTCTTCCCGTGGGTGTCGTAAAAGTCGACTAAAGGACCAATGTTGAAGTGTGATGTGGGCGATGGGCTAGCAACCTATCACTGCAATATCACATTTTTACCAACATTAATGCTAAAAGTGGCGCTGGAACATACGTTTCAGGTGTTCTGCCTACCCCTTTTAGGAATAAAGGCGTGAATGTATGTATGTATGTATGTATGTCATTTGATCAAAACCTATATATGTATACGTTCGGTAGCACAGATTACGTTTCAATATTGGATCTTACTTCTTTCTAATAAGACGCAAAATGTACCTATGCATAGTTATCGTTCCGTGGACTTTAAGTAGGTCTATCACGGCTAAAGAGCAAAGCATTGAAATTCATTCATTGTTGCTTGAAATTCAGTCTATCAAAAACAAATGACATTGCTCTTACGTCATTACCAAAATGAGCAGCGTAGCAAGATAAAAATAATGCTATCTCTTTCACCACAAACTAAAAGTGTTTGTACGATGGTGTCACAGTCTGGTGATTATAATTACTACTATTCACTCCGCTATCTAACTAATCTTGTTTGATATTAAAGACATCTAGTGAAGGTTTTAGGCAACGTGCTGTCATTGTGACGCGGCCATGTCATTTACACGGACAGTGTCTAACTCACGCACACATACAAGGCTCGGAGTAAAATTTTATGAATTTCAAATGGCTATTGTTTGAATATTACTGGTTTTTGCGTGTATTTATTCAAACTGCGGGAGAAGAGGGTCATATATTATCTAAATATCACAATTTCAAGTTCCTGACATCGATAGATTAGACGTCTAGTCCGAACGAAAATTGTATGGAATTCGTCAGTGACGTTGCACCTTAAGGGCACGTTATCCGAAATCGACCTTTTTTACATTCAATAATAAACAATGAAATCTTGAGTTCAATGATAGGATATTGAGATATGTTATAGTTTAATAAGCGCCCTTGTTACTTTTACGGACCAAAATACGAAATTTTAAACTTCGCTCGATCATATCATGCCAAGAAAAAAGGGAATATTCGGATCTTATTTCGAGTCATACATAAAGTGGGCGCAAAATTGACTCAAGTGAATAATGACAAAAAATAGGCAATGATGTAAAGAAGATCTTTTTACGGACACTTTCTTTAAAAATGGCTTAATTTTTTTCTATTCACAATTTATCTGGGAAAGTGACCTGCGCGTCTCGTTTTAGTAGGCAGATGGCCGCGCGGCCTCGGGCTGGACGGACGTCTGTAGCGATTTTTTCATTTTGACAACCGTGATATTCGCAAATTTAATACCAGCCACCAGATAGTAATATTATTTTAGGGAAAAAATATAAGATGTGATGTGGTTGGATAAGCACTCAAACTAGATGATATGGTATTTCTACAAACGCAATAATATAAAAGTTCAAAAAACATGCCATTAAAACGCAATTTACCACATTTTTCTTCTTCGAGCCCTTTCTTAATGTAAAAAGTTTCAATTAGTTTCTTTAGTATGAGGAGTATTTTTTTATTACACAGGCCACATTGTCTTTTACGCCGTATAGGCGTATGTGTGTGTATTTGTGATAGATTTATCGTGATATATTTTAGTACGTCTGACATTCGACATATATGTCATGTTGTCTTACGCAATTATTGATTTTGCAAAGCTAATATTCTAAATAAATATTATGAAGTACAAGGAGCACCGTATCTTGTACCTACGAGAAATGCAGATTTTGCCATTTATGACGCTGTAATTGTCATCCTGCCATTATGTTTACGCCACCCTGTGAAGTGCAGTGCTGCAATGCCAACGACTTGGATCCTATTAGATCAACTCGTAATCCTCTACAGTTGGACGTTCCACTGGTCTCCCGCTAATACTTCTGCTGCTGCAAAAACTATCGATGACATACTATAGCAGGCCCCGTCAGGATGCTATTGAACAAATTGTGAACAACGCGACCACTATTGTATACCAATTTTCAAAATACTAATCTAGCTACAGCACACTTCAACTTCTGGATGTTTTTTAAACTGAAAGTGAAATGAAGACCCCTACAATCACTTAAAACTGTATGGCGTATACATCTGTTTAATATTTTGGTACCTATGTACTGTGTATACTTTTCCTATAAGTATAATATGATAAGGCAAGTAATTGTTTCATTTTATTTACTCTGAGGCTAAGGAATTCTCTAAATTCTAGAACATTATAACGTATGCTGGTTATATACTGGTTATATACTGTGGATGGACTATTTTATGTATGTGTCGAAAGCACGGCGTGGTACAAAATTCTATGCCTATCTCGCTCTATCTTATAACTTCGTATCACTGTTTGAATTTACACAGCTTCAAGGGATTGCAGACTTGTATTTGATTTTTAATTCAACTTGATAAGTGTACGCATTCCTGACGAAAAGGATATTCGCAGATTGACAGAGACAAAAAATATATACTATACGGGTACCATAGTCAACAAAGAATCCTAGTGTCACCATGTTCGTCTGTCCGTCTGCGGCTCCGTGCCCCGTACTATATCTGTTTATTAGTGCATCGAGCTCTCACACGTTATGTTATTGCATGAGCGAGTGCACCAACACGATTTCAATACCTACAGATCCAAAACGTCAAATTAATTGCGGAATGAAGCTCCGGTATAATATCCGATACGATGTCATATATACAGGATGTTTGTTTATTTTAATCCATTATATATAATACTTTTTTCTTACGCGACTAAGGCAAAACCAAAGGAAGGGTTTTAATTACGAGTCAAATAGTTTTCGATCATTTTTCGCGCTATCGGCGCCGTTGCCAGATCAAAGGACACTCTCACAAAGACGGTGGCTGAAACGTCGCCATATTGGCAGTCAGTATACGAGTATAGTACGGTTCGGCATTGAGGGCGGTAAAGATGTGTTCGCATGTTGAAAGTTGAAAAAACATATCTTTACATTCGAAAGCTATTTAAGGTAAGAACTGTTTTCTTATCAAATTGTATTGATAACTTAATATATTTATAGTGTGTGTAAATATTCAAGTAAAATGAATCATCCGTTTAAGAAATCATCACTTAACTGTCATAAAAAGTGACAACCTGACGCGCGTACAATGCATTACGCGATTGACCTGCAGAAGTGTGGGTATGTTTGGAACAAAAATACACATATATTGCATGTTTATAACGTTAGTGAAAACTTAAGTATTAGTCTTTAACAATGTAAATAAAAGTTTTAATGTTGTTTTATTGTGTAGTGTTACAAACGTATTTGGTTGCATTTGAGAGCACAGCTTGCTTTTTTTACAGAATCTGCATGAAGTGACGTAATATTCATACATTTAAATGAAATAAGTGCAATGATATGGACGAAATCGGTATCTTTTATTAAAATAGCCCAACCTTGGAAGTTGGTTTGCAACGATATGTCTATTACGATACCGATACGAATGACGAATGCATCGTAAAAGCGAATACGTTAACGAATGCGATAACGAATACATTACGATTTTTTAATTTACGTCTAATAAAACAAGACAATTGAGTAAAATCAACATTTATTTAAATTTTAGACAGTTTACCACCTAAATGTCATAATTAAAATCAATTTCTTAGAAATTCTTATTAAGAAAACATATAATTTTTAAGTCTATTTAATACAGGGTGACATTTTAATCAGTGTCCAAATTTTTGGAATGCATTTGGTATCACTAATAGACTCCATTTTTGAAAAAAAACTAGAAGGTATTTTTTTAATTAAAAACTGTCTATCCCAAAAGAATTATCCGTACAGCGTGGTTACTGGGCATTCAGTACCGCGCGGAGCGGGGCGGGGCCGAGGGAGGGGAGGCGTGCCGTGCGCAAACCTTACTACCCGCTGAGGTGCCCGCGCGGTAAGGTTTTTTAGGGATAACTTTAAGCAGCAATTACTATTTTTTTTGTATTGAATGATATGAAACAAAAAAAACGTATTTTTAAATTTAGCTGAAGAATCTTATACTTGAATTTGGACACTGAATAAAATGTCACCCTGTATATCCGTACGTATTTTTGTTTTTAAGCAGTAACGCTGCTAACGAAAACAATAAATTTTAAATGAAAGGAAAAATTGAAAAATTTAATGCTCCGAGCCGGATTCGAACCGGCGACCACAGGCATTCATGGCCCGTCGCTACTACCAACTGAGCTATCGGAACAATCTGGTTCGGGCACCAAATCCTTCAATCAGTTCCTTCATACAACGCCTTAGGGAGGCGTGTAGCGACATCTACCAGAAGACTTAGGCTTCTTAACGGCACCAACGTCTCAAATTATATTGAGAAATCGTCAGTAACGACGCGCTACCCCATACTAAATTATAAATTTTTGTTTTTAAGCAGTAACGCTGCTAACGAAAATAATAAATTTTAAATGAAAGGAAAAATTGAAAAATTTAATGCTCCGAGCCGGATTCGAACCGGCGACCACAGGCATTCATGGCCCGTCGCTACTACCAACTGAGCTATCGGAACAATCTGGTTCGGGCACCAAATCCTTCAATCAGTTCCTTCATACAACGCCTTAGGGAGGCGTGTAGCGACATCTACCAGAAGACTTAGGCTTCTTAACGGCACCAACGTCTCAAATTATATTGAGAAATCGTCAGTAACGACGCGCTACCCCATACTAAATTATTAATTTTTGTTTTTAAGCAGTAACGCTGCTAACGAAAATAATAAATTTTAAATGAAAGGAAAAATTGAAAAATTTAATGCTCCGAGCCGGATTCGAACCGGCGACCACAGGCATTCATGGCCCGTCGCTACTACCAACTGAGCTATCGGAACAATCTGGTTCGGGCACCAAATCCTTCAATCAGTTCCTTCATACAACGCCTTAGGGAGGCGTGTAGCGACATCTACCAGAAGACTTAGGCTTCTTAACGGCACCAACGTCTCAAATTATATTGAGAAATCGTCAGTAACGACGCGCTACCCCATACTAAATTATTAATTTTTGTTTTTAAGCAGTAACGCTGCTAACGAAAATAATAAATTTTAAATGAAAGGAAAAATTGAAAAATTTAATGCTCCGAGCCGGATTCGAACCGGCGACCACAGGCATTCATGGCCCGTCGCTACTACCAACTGAGCTATCGGAACAATCTGGTTCGGGCACCGAATCCTTCAATCAGTTCCTTCATACAACGCCTTAGGGAGGCGTGTAGCGACATCTACCAGAAGATTTAGGCTTCTTAACGGCACCAACGTCTCAAATTATATTGAGAAATCGTCAGTAACGACGCGCTACCCCATACTAAATTATTAATTTTTGTTTTTAAGCAGTAACGCTGCTAACGAAAATTATAAATTTTAAATGAAAGGAAAAATTGAAAAATTTAATGCTCCGAGCCGGATTCGAACCGGCGACCACAGGCATTCATGGCCCGTCGCTACTACCAACTGAGCTATCGGAACAATCTGGTTCGGGCACCAAATCCTTCAATCAGAATCCTTCGAATCCGGCTCGGAGCATTAAATTTTTCAATTTTTCCTTTCATTTAAAATTTATCCGTATGTAGTAAACCAGCTGTGAAAAACAATCTTTCTGAATCTACAGTAGCAGCTGGTTTGATGGACAAATACTTATGGCCAATTTTTCAAGTTAGGAAATACCGTATTTTTTCTCCAATAATTTGAAAATGAACTAGTTTTAAGAATCGTTATTTATCGTAATACTTTTTACGATACCGATGATCGTCAAAAATAACGATAACCTGCGGTTTACGATTATCGGCATCGGTATCGTTGCATCCCTACTTGGAAGCTAAGAAATACCAAAATATTTAAAAATAAAGGTATATATTTGTTCGGATATCACAATTCCATTTCTCATCGCTGATCTTACACAAATCCTGTAGGTATATTTTATGACACTTCTTTAGATTCCGTAATAAATTAGAATTTTCTAATGAAGGTAGCATACTGTGATATGGGGTCAGTTTTATGCACATGCGTGGTGGTGGTGATGATGATGATGATGTGGTGTCGCAATTAATTTTGTAGGACCGTGGATAGTCGGGTTGACGTGGATAGACAGCGCACACTTGTGCACGATAAATTCTAAAGTCATTAACATTTTTATTTGGGGAATGTGATTTATTGAAATCAGTTTACGATAGGAAGATCCGTATTTTCGGTAGGAGTTGGCAAAATTATAGGAAAATTTCATCAATGTTCTCCTGCTTATATTCATGCGATTTTGCACCTTAGAGGAAAACACATAGAGTTACTATAACGTTGTCAATCTAACGTAGGTACTATTGCCTTTTTAATTGTATATCACCTACCGAAATGTATCTAAGAAACATACTTGGAATCTTGCTTGGAATAAAATACGAAATGTCAACAGGTCTCTGTCATTTTCCAGTAAGATGTTTTGACAATTTCAGTTTCTCTAAGGAGGTTGGTGACTGGTTTAAATTCTTAATGTCACCAAAAAAATAATCAATCCTAGGTCAGTGACCTGTCTCATTATAGTGAGATAGTGTGCGTGAAATGTAATGGTGTGCGTCACTGGGGAGAATTACGATAACGTTGCGCCGACTAGCGGATATATTGTGTCGCGTATGTAGCTTTACTCGAATAAGAAAGCCTTAAAGGTAGATACTTAATAAGTATCTAAATTAGAACTAGGGCCCGTCTACAGGATACTCGACTTACTTCATCTCAAGCAATCGCTTCCATTCCGTAATCAGGCTTGTTAACCCCGTCACAGACAAGCCACATCTAGAAACTGCTGCGAGTAGGGAGTTGATGAGGGTGGTATGCCACGTGTCCAAAATCTTTGTCCTATAGTGTATTTGTTTCTCACATTTACCTTTAAGAGTGCGTGAGACGCAATGCACATTGGACACAGGTCTTGGACAAGTGGAATAACACACTGAGCGTAGTTGAGAGTGAAAAGCAAGTCGTAACATCACATGCAAGCGAAAGACATGATATATAAATTATAAAAAAACACAAAATACCCACATTATGACACATGCGCAAAGCTAAGGCAAATATCATAGTGCTCGAAACGTTCTGCTATAATTGTCAACTTGGCACGCATTTAACGCCAAAACTTAATTGAACGACGGAGCGAGGTTCTTATTCATAAGCACTCGCGAGCGCTAAGCACGCCGGCATCGCGAGTGCTCACGAAGAACTACTACGTATCGATTCACAAAATGTCGAGCGATATTCGACTTCAAAGACGCGAGAGACCCGTTTCATTATATTTTAACATAAGTCAGTTGTTGATTAGTGCAGACTAAAGTCAATGCGCAAAATTCCACAAAAGGGACTTCCGCATAGCACATTCTATTTTTAACTGAACCGAACAGTTAAAATATACACGGACCGTTCTTACTCCCGCCATTGTACCGTGCTAATGGGTAGCGCAAGATTTATGGAAATCCCATTTGAATGGATTACCTGTAGTACGGGTGTTATATGCGTTCGATCTGTATGCGTACGCAGAATCCTTACTAATGCTCGCTGGTATTACAAATGCGAAAGTTAGTTTCGTTGGCTTTAGAATATTACACAGCTTTTGGCCGCGTCTTTTCGAACCTTTTAAGAATGTTATATAAATATGTATATAAATATGGTATCTTCGGACAAACCACAAAAAATCAACCTAGTCCCAAACTAAGCAAAGCTTGTACTATGGGTATTAGACGACGATAAACATATTTACATAGATAAATAAGTACTTTAATACACTAGCCACCCGATAAATCTATGTTTTGAGAAGGGTGTATTCCCATCTCTACCTAAAATGTCCTTAGTAACGCCAGTTTACAAGAGTGGAGAGAGATCTGATCTAAACAACTACAGCCCCTCTCAATACTAACAACAATATCTAAAAAAACGGAAAAAATATAAAAACATATTAACAAACAACCTCAACAAATAAACCTCCTATTAAAATTACAATTCGGATTCAGGCAAGGAAAATCGACGAAAGATGCAGCACTTACCTTAATAACGGCAATCAATAAAGAAGTAGATAGTGACATAAATGTCTGGCTGCATTTAACCTGAAGAAAGCTTTTGACACTGTAGTTATCTCTCCCCATCCTTGTGAAAAAGCTGGAAAGATCTGGAATAAGGAAGAATCTCTAGGACTCCTCAGGGACTACTTAAACGACCGTACTCAGAGAGTGAAGATAGGCAGTAAGATGAGTGAGGATTCTGATGTTTCTTTTGGTGTACCACAGGGTGGTGTTCTTGAACCCACGCTATTTCTAGTGTATTTAAACGATCTCAGAGTATAATTATACTTTGAGTATTGTAAACACGACCAATATGTAAACGACGCGACGTATAGAAGAGTGGATTCTTCTGATACAGGTGCTTATACTCACCTACTAGGAAAACCCAAATACGATTTATACAATATGTCTGTATTTAAAACGAATAAATAATAATATTATAATACATAGAAAACATCCATGACTCCGGAACAAAATATTCATGAAGATTACACACATAAATACCCTTACCGGGATTCGAACCCATGACCTCTAGCGTCGTAGGAAGGTTCACTACACTACTAAGTTACCAACTAGGCTATACCGACCGACCGATATATACCAGGTATTTAGTTTTAATACAGGCTGTAAACAATATATATCATCGTTTTGAGTAACAAACATCCAAAATGGTTCCCGAGAAAAACGGGTTCACCCTAATAATATTGTAGATGCGATATTAGGAGTGACTCTGTAATGAGCTGTAAAATCAAGAAACAAAGTTTCCGTAAAAAAAATAATATTTTTATTATCTGAGTCTACAAAATAAACTTAATAACTATCAAGCACACAACATTTCAGGAGAATCTAGAGGAGAAAAGCTGAACAGCTGGACATGCGAAATAATGAGGACGTAAACTGGAACATAGACCTTCTATTCTTTCGCTCGTCAAATTATACGTATTTATATAACGTCTGCATACATCTTGGTATAACTTTAAAGAAATTGTAATTGAGTTTTTTATATTGGGTTTTTGAATAGACGTTACTTAATGAAGTACGTCTAAAACCTGAAACTAAAAATTATAATATGAAACTATTATTGAACAATGAGCATAATTGTAGTATGAGACATGCTAATAAAATACCGTATATCGTAATACTAACGAAAACCAAAACCGGTTTATAGACGTGCAGACTTTAACCAATATTGGTTCCTTTATTCCGTTACTTGGTCGCTTGTCTATACGTATCACGATGCCTTCTCTGTCACACTTAACGTGACTAGAATGAGACCAACCAGACATCGTAAATGTTGTAGCATTTTCGGTGCAGCGTAGTTAACGGAATTAGATTAAACAATTTCAATCGTTATACTTAATTAGCGTTAATAACATGAATATTAACCTTAATTAACAATATTGATTGACATTAGCCTAACTAAACCAACTCCATTAACACAACCATGCAGCACTGAAAATGCTTCATAATTGAAGATGTCTGCTGATTACCTACTTACGATATACTGCTGTGTTTGTGACCGATATTTGTTTATCAATTAGGGCCTAAGGCCAGGCTTTTAGATTTTATTACTAGTAATAAAATCTAAAGTACAAGCCCATCAAAAGATTTCAATTAGAGGAAAACTGGGTGCTTATAAGTACCCTGTAAATACACCGTCACGACTCTAATTTCTATCTTACTCACAATATAGTTATCTTATGGAACAAATGAATTCTTGGTATTATAATTGGTATTATTTTAATGTGTTCAATTCAGTTTAGAACTCGTTTAATATATTTAACTAAGTTTATAAATATAAGCGGATAATCATTATACTTATACACAAAACGACCTACTCGCAGAAAGTTCAAAAATCTCGTGTCTTGAATATTCAAGACATGCATAGTTACATACTAGACGACGACACACATTCTTATCTACATACCTACTTAAATACATAGAAAGCAAACCAAAATCAGGGACAAGTACTCGTTCTCATCACACATTTAGATTATAAGTAAGTCTTTACTGGGAATTAAACTCAACACGGACTTCACAAGCATACTCCGCCGACTAAGCTGGTCGTAATAGTAGTATGTAGGCCTCCGACCAATCATAAAACACGAGTAAATACTAAAATACTTGACGGTTTTCAAGCAACATACTTACGACTCTACCCCCCGTGGCTTTACATTGCCAACCTAGACCAGGAGACAGCAATAAGATTAATATCTCTGTTAAACTTTGAAATACCGCGGCCAGATCTGGCATTGGCAGTTGGCGCTTAACCTTAGATTAGATAGCCTTTTATATGCATATATAACCAAACGTGTTTGACTGCCAACTTTGACGTAATAGGGGTGTAGACACCAGATAAAATAGGTAACCAAAAATATTTAATTTTCCCGAACAAAGGATTAAAAACATTGTCAAATGGGGAAAAAAGTAAAGCTGGGGATCAAATAATCACAAAGTTATAAGTGTCCAAAGTTTTAAGAGGGGGTCATATTCTGTCCCTTTTCCTCAAAACGCACCTTCATATGATCATGACGTCACGATGTGCGAGCGTTTTCTCTCTCTAACAAGCAATATTAAAACGATTGTAGCTACGTAATTCTTTGAGATATCTGAATGGGATTTTCACTAGGAATATTTTTTTGCCTTCTCTTTTGTAGTAATAATACATTTGTATCGTATTGTTGGCTGTTTGGTAAAACATTTGGAGAACTTACCTATGGTATTTTTTTACTTTGCAGTTTAAAATGTCATATATTACCTGTAATACTTAATGGTTCTAATGGTCATTTATTGAACAGGTGGACACGAGATACTTCCTATAGACTTTATGTAAATTCATAAGTATTTGTCTTATTTCGTAAACATACCTCGCAATTCTCTAAAATACACTCCCACGATCTAGTTAATAGCTGTCAAACATGCAAGATATGTAGATATAGTTGTGTAGGAGAAGTTTTTTGTATGGATAGAACAGATAGGTAAATGTATGGTAATGGCACATAATGTTGTAAATTGCAAAAAAGTTAAAGGGAAATGATACAATCGGTACATTTGATTAGTCTCATAAAATGTCCATATTTATAGTAACACTTTCACTTCTAATACCTCTATTACATGTTTTATTGCGAGTTATTACTGGTTTAACTCTCGTATATATTTACCTCTTAACCTTTATTTATTAGCTTTTGATTAGTTAAATGTTGTGTACTGTTGATACTTCAGTTATTAGTAAACATAACCATAGAACGCTGCGTCGAAAATAAATGTAAACGAATACTTATCAAGATTTTATTTTATCCATTATATTATAAGTGATGTCTTTTTTTACCAGTTAATACGAGTACGTCATGGATTCTGGTCCAAAAAAATAGCGTACTTATTTAATTGAGAAAATAAATCCTTGAAATGGTGTAGGTACCTAGTTACTAACAACTCGTCCCAAATATGGACCTAAAGTTTCACTTCACTCGTAAGTATTATCAATAATCTGATATTATACTCAAAACGGACCACCAGCCGTATAAGTTATAGCTATAAATAAGATAATCGCTGTGATTCAGTACATGGTCCGTTCGTACATCGCACGGTGGCTGTCTCGGAATCAATTGCGTATCGGACTTATAATTTGTAGCTATTGCCTTTCGAATTTGGTTCAATAGGAACGTAATTTTAAAGCTGCATTGCTTGGAGTAATTGAACGCGGTATCTAACTTTTAATCAAATGTTGCCACATATAAATATGCCATTCACGACTTCTGTTTTACATTAAAAGTTGTAGGTGCTGAGAACGTTTTAAGGCGAATCCTGAGTCTCTTACCTGGTAATTTTTGAGGGCATAAGGCTCCAAAACTAAACGATCAAGAAATCTGAAAAATAAAACCTGAAACTTGGGCATCTCACTAACAATTTTATAGTTTGAAGTATTTTGAAAACAGTAAATACTTTGTGAAAAAATATATTCAATGAAGGCTCAAAAACAGATTTTTTTTTCATTACAAAAACATCCTTTTTCATGATAACTTGTAACTTGCGACGGGAGACGAAGGACAGCGGTATGAAGTGTCCGGGCAGCGGGGCTGTCAGTCAGAGCGCCAGTACATGAGCACGGCCGCTCGTAACAAAACGCACAAGGGATTGCAACGCAACGATGAGTCCGCCGATTGGCAAAGTTATTGGACGTCAAGCCAAACAAATTGCATATAATGTATATCCCTTCAGCTGTGTTCATCCCTCTGTGGGCTTCATATTTTTTCCTGCAGGTCGGTGGAGCGGCCCTCGGAGGGGCGCAATGGCTTTGCTTACTTTCTTAGAAATAAAACCGGCATTCGTGTATCGATCTCGCTTTAATCCATTGAAACGTATAGCCAATTCAGTGAGACAGCTAGCAAGCGAAAACTTCAATGGCCAATGGAGGAAAAAATCAATTTAGTCGTTAGTCTTAAATAGTCAGTGGCACGTTTGACACGGTCGGTGTTCGCGAGTGAAAATTAGTGGGTTTAGTGCTGAATTGTAGTGCCAGAAGGACAGTTTTTGTAGACATGTAAGTAATCTTTAGAATTACATAGAAACAAGTGTTATTTCAACGGGTTAACTGTAATAAAACCGTGACTAACATGACATACCTACTCCTGGTCAAAATTTGGCAACACGTTTTTTAGCGCTTTTGTAATAATTTAATATTACTTATTAAAATTACCATTAGTTATCATACATTTGTTTCAAATGAACTTAAATGGATTATCAATGGCCCGAAAGTAAATAAATCGATTGAAGTTGGTAACGATCACAATAAACCCCTCAGAGGGTGACCTAACCGACCGGGAATTTCCCTCCGAGGGATGCCCACATGATACCTCGTGACGTCACTACGATCCGCACTCTATACTAATCATGACCTTGATTTATACCGTTTTCAAATCATGTTTTGATGTGATTTTTGTTTAACTGATGGTTATATTATAGTTTTAACTAAAAGTATACTTAATGGGCATTTTAAGAAACCTAATTTGTTTGGTTCAAAACATATAGTTTTTTTGATAATTGCACTCGTTTGGAAGAGGTTATTTTGTATGAAAGTAGACATAATTTTTTCATTTTACTCTCAGATAAAACCTGCTGCACTTACAGTAAAAAAAGCTACGGTTACACCTAGTTGATGACCCATATTTATTGTTCAGGCATGAATTTGATTACATACAGTATAAAACACTTCAGATATAAGCATGTAAATCGAAGCCTACACGAGCAACTTTTGAGTGTAGGCATTATTTTGGTAGAATATTTCAAATGGTCTAGTGTAAAAAAAATACTCACGAGCCTGCCATTTTATGTTTATCGAATAAGTATAACACAAATTTCTTCAAATTAAGCTCATTTAACACCCCAAAAAACTAATTGATCATATTTAAAATAACCAAAATACGTCGTAAACTTCGGTGAGGTGGTGACGAGGTCAGGTAGATAGCCTTAATACGACTTTAATGTAACGATGATATATCGTTGCAGTTAGATAATTTAATAAATATTGAGTTTCATCCAAAATCCTGGCTGTGATTATGTAAAAAACTAAAGAAAATTTAATTTTATCAAATCACTTCACTCCACAAACCTTGTTAGTGGAGCGCCCCTCAGAGGGTGCCACAGACGTGGGTAAGCGGCCATGTTTTTTCGCCACAGCTGAAGGGATATAGCTATTTTAAAAAACTTAAGAAAAATGACTTGTCGAGTGCGCAGATATTGCTTCACTTAGGTGGTATCACATCCGAGCAATAAAAAATATCGAAATGAAGGTAGACCTATATTCTACCTTGACGAGACCTATGTCAATCAGTCGCATACTGTGGCGACCTGCAATTATGACCTTGGAGTTATGACAAATATTGGCAAATACTTACATTAATTATTGTACACGCTGGAGGTCGAACTGGATTCGTTGATAATGGTCTGTTGATATTTAAATCTCATTCTAAAAGTGGTGATCATCACGGAGACCTGAATTCAGAAAATTTCGAAAAATGGATTAAAAAACTACTTCCTAATATTCCGAACAATTCCGTGATAGTCATGGATAACGCTGCGTATCGTTGCAAACAAATGAAAAAAAGCCTACAATGTATTCTCTAAGAAAGGATATGCAAGATTGCCTAACGAAACACAATGTTGCATTTGAGAAAACGATGCGAAAATGTGATTTAATGCCATTGATAGATGGCCAAAATCGGCCAAAACAGTATTCAGTTGATGAAATATTAGGCCAGAAGGGGCATGTAGTGCTTCGTTTGCCTCCGTACAATCCGATCGAGATGGTATGGGGTGGTATTAAAGGAGAGTTAGCGAATAATGACGTGGATATTCGAATTTAGACCAGAAAAAGGACGCCCTTACAGCCTTGTTTACTAATTATAGTGCTGAAAAATGGAGAAAATGCGATGACCACGTAATCAAAAATGAAGATAAGAACTATGCAGACGACCGAGTTTATGACGATGAATACGATAAGTTTGTTACTTATATCTGTAAAGGACGAGGCTAATAGCTAGAGATGCAACGGATATCCGGTTGCTATCCGGTATCCGGCCTATCCGGCCATTATTTTACTATCCAGCCGAATACCGGATAGTTGCGCACTATCCGGCCGGATACCGAATAGAGATTCTGTTTGATATTTAACTTTGAAAAATGGCTAGTATAGAAGAAAACAAAAACAAATTATCAAATTCGTTTATTAAAAAAAAACATCTATTCAGCAAAATAGGCGGGCGCATGTGTACTGCATAAGAAATAGTTCCGTACAATGACCTAATAAAACTCGTTTCTTGCCTAGAAAACGGTCCGCACGAACCTACAATACGTAACAGGTTGAAACCTGCACGACGCGCCCGCCACCAAACTAAAATGTAGGTATCGTTTGGTCGGCCGGATACCGGATATCCGGCCGGTTATCAGGCCGAATATCCGGTATCCGGCCAAACAACCATCCGTTGCCTCTCTACTAATAGCTCTGAGAGGGACAGTGAAGAAAGTTCAGAAAACAATAGTGTTATGGAATGTGACGATAGTGAATAATTTGGTTATAGTTTTGGCATCTTTTTTGTATAATATTACAATACATACAAAAATTCAAATAGAATATTAAGTTTAATAAAATTATACAAAAACATTAATTGTAAAATAAATAAATAAATATTTGGGGGACACTCTTACGAAAACCGACCCAGTCACAAACTAAGCAAAGCTTTGTACCATGGGTGCTAGGCGATGATAAATATACTTATACAGATAAATAGATAAGTACATAAATACATAGAAAACGTCCATGATTCATGACCAATTAATTATTCCTGCTCAACAAACAAATATCTTACCCTTACCAGAATTCAAACCCTTCAGTGTAGTGTGCCCACTAGGCTAAAAGGACAAAAATATAAATTACTTACATAAATCAACTAATCATTTATTCCTAATGGTTACTCGGTATCACAACTACACAATATTTTTATAAACAAATTAGAATTTTGTTAGGTATATCCGCAGACATATTCCTTACGTAAATCATATCGTGTGTAGCGGTGAGTAACACGTCAACGTCCCCTGGGACCATGGGTGTGTCACGAACGAAAGCGAACGACACAAAATTTTGCCAGCTACATTGGACGATGACGATCATGGACATCGGATGTGGACAGAAAAGTTAAGGAATAAAACTCCAAATTGGTTGGACAAAAATTATAAATTAGCACACATGAAATATTTTTTGTTTTATTTCATGCTGTACCCTAAAACGAGTTGTTTTCAGCATCGGCAATAGTACTTGTATGGGTCAGTACTTAGAATACTTAGCTTTTTTTTTTGGAAGGCTATAGTGTCCCACTGCTGGGCATAGGCTCCCCTCTCGACTTCCATTTGTCACGGATTAGAGTAATCTCTGGCCAGTCGTTGCAAACTGCGTCCAATTCATCCCGCCATCTCCGTCTCGGCCTGCCACGTCCCCCCCATCGTGTGGGACCCTCTCCATGGCTATTTTTGCCCACCTCTCTGGATGCATGCGGCAGACGCGGCCAGCCCATTCCCATTTCAGCTTGGCGGTCTTGACCCCTTGACCCCAACATCTGCAATGCGGGTTTTTGAGCGCAACGTAGAGTTTCGGACACGGTTGATCCGTTTAACTCCCAGTATACTACGCTCCTTAGCCCGTTGGCAAACCTTCAATCTGGTCTTTTGTGCCCCGGTGAGTGACCATGTTTGGGCACGGTAGGTTAGGACGGGCAGAATACAGATATCGACGAGTTTACACTTCAGGGTCAAAGGAAAATCTCCCTTGAGAAGCTCTTTTATAGACCAATAGCTTCTCCACTCCAGGTGTTCTGGATTTGTCTTTCAATTTCTTTATCCTGCCTTTGGCTGAAGGAAGCTTATTGCATACTCGTCGACGTAATGTATTGGTTGGCTATACACATATAGGCTAAATAAGAATAAATGATAATGAGAGAAGTATGGAAAAAATTACCAAATGCGCTATTCCACTGATATAAATCTTATGTATTTTTGTATCTGTTGTCGAAAATAGAAGAATGGCCTCAAAATGGTTTCGAATTCCGTTGTAACCTTCAAGAAGCTAAAGCTATGTTGGCGACCTAAACACACCCGAGCAACGGTTCTGGACAAAACAATCCTATCAGCCTTTATTGTTTAGCTCAAGCGTGCACAAATTCAGAAAACCAATTTCTTTGGAAACTGTTTCCTCATTGTAATTCTCGTGACTGGTAATAAGTGGTGATCTGACAATCATCTTGTTTGAAACAAATAGTGTTTTAAAATAAATATTATTTCGAATATCTGTTTCCTACATTTATCTGAACTTGCACAAAAATGCTCAATAGGTATTTATTACTTGAACGAATTATTATAGGTGACCACATGCGAACATTTTATACAGAGTCGTGGTAATTAGACGCAGACATAAATCTGGGGAAAGACCAACCTATTAGACAAATTAACTGGTTAATTATGTGACAGTTGAAAGAAATATTTCACTGTAAAGAGGTAGGTATTTAAGGTGAAACTTTAAGCAGTGAGCAGCAGCAATAAAGGAACGCGACATTGCACATAAGATACAGTTGAAATACTTAAACATTGCACTGCACAACCATCATAATTTTAGAGCTTCGCTCTTGTCGGCGTGGTGGACGCCAGCTCGTCATTAGCCGACATCATACATCAGACATCACCCTTTACATACTTACACACATCACATCACATCATCAGCCTATATACGTCCCACTGCTGGGCACAGGCCTCCTCTCATGTATGAGAGGGAACGGGCAGCAGTCCCCACGCTGGCCCAGTGCGGATTGGGGACTTCACATACACCTTTGAATTTCTTCGCGGATGTATGCAGGTTTCCTCACGATGTTTTTCCTTCACCGTGAAGCTAACGGTAAATATGAAATCATATTCCGTACATAAGTTCCGAAAAACTCATTGGTACGAGCCGGGATTCGAACCCACGACCGCCGTTTGACAGCCGCATGCCTGAACCACTGGGCTACCGTAACTTTTCAAAAACATACTTACAACTATTACATATTCGTAAATAGTAAAGTTAATTGACACATTCACTTGCATTTAAGTTTTCCGGCATATAATAAGTTATTATTTCCTTATTAATGCATGTTAATTATTGCACTTCACAATTCAAACTGACTTTTATACCTAGAAACCATGCGTACTGGCACTAAATGACTATTCCATGAAATAGTAAACAGACAGTAGGCAAAAGACAATACACAGCTCATATACTAAACAGGCAATTACGCTAACGTGAGTTCGAGAAGCGAATTACTCAATTGACTTTCTAAGTATGTCAGTAAAAATAGCTTTAGATTTTTTTTACAACTTAAGGAGGAGGAGATGTTTCGCAATTCGTCGGAATCTCTTATATGTATTGTATGTTCCTTGATTACACGAAGACCCAAGGATCGATTAGATTTTTTTTTTTGTTTTCAAGAGTATCCTTCCTAGAATTGAATTCGTTTAAAACTTTTTTTTAAAGTAAGTAAATTTATTTGTATTCATATACACAACTTTGCGTTTTTATTTCCCCACTCACAATAAAGTACGAAGCAGCTTGGAATTACAGACACCTAGACCTTATAAATATCTTCTTTAAATACTGTTCGTTTTGTTATCAAGACAGTAGGCCCAAGACACCTACGGCGATTAACATATGAAGGTTAATCACGAAAGCTCCTAAGACGTCTGCATTTGCTTCGAATTTAAACTTTATCGCGACCGAAAAAGGTTGGTTTTCGAAAAGTTGTTAATTGAGATAAGAGTTCGTGGAATATATTCAAATGTTAGCTGAGCGAAAATTATTAGGCTGTTTGTATCGTAGTTTACAGACTACAGCTGACTGAACAAGCGCGGGTTTAACTTTGAACTCTATTTATATAGATAAAAGGTATTAAATAACTTGTCGTATTTTTTTACTGTCATTCTCGTATTACTGATTACATATACAATGTAGTAAATTGAATAATTCAGTGGAAGAGTTGTGCGAGATAATGTTGGATTTACGAAGCGACCTGGGAAACTGATTTTGTCTTTGTTTATTTGCTAGACTGTGAATAATGCAATGATAAGAGAGAAATCTTAATTCAAGTTAATTTACTGTCTTAAGTTAAATGGAATATGAACTTTTCTTTGTCACTAGTAACTAGTAAAAAAGAAAAGTTCATATTCCATGGTAACTGTTACCATAGGTACGTCTCAGGTCACATTTTTGAAACTGTTATTGTATTGGTTTAAATTAAATCCACCAAATGTAACCCCTATCTTCTGAGCTAGAAGTCCATTTAGTAACATTTTTTTCTATGAAACAGTATTTTGTGAACGGTACAGAATAACACCAACAAATTGCTGATTAACTTCTGAAATTAACTTATGAGTCTTATGACAGTCTAAATGTTCTAGCATCGCGATGTTCACATGTATTATGTTAAAGTGAAATATTCCACTCCTTTGTTATTATAGAAACTAAAATCAACGCGGAAAAACTCGGGAATCAGCGTGACTTTGTCCTACATCATCTTATTGCCATACCGTGCTATTTAATTCACCGAATTTATAGATACAGTTACTAAACTGACGAATTTTGGGCATGTGTTTATTATTGATCTCTGCATTTCTCTTGAACAGGTTTTTACCATACCTAAATCGTATCTTGCATACATTTAACCCATTCGCCGCCATAGAAAAACTGCGAGATGGCACCCCCACGCCTCGCAAGTCTCAAATAAATTGTTTTTAGACTTCTTATAGGGTACAGTGATAACGGTGACACTCGAGTTCAAGTCAGAGGCGTTGAATGGGTTAACAGTTGTAACTTATCTAAGCGCCTTGAAAATATGAGTACGACCTGAACGAGATACAATTGCAGAATGAAAAGTTTGGTTACTTTTAACCCAACTCATTTTTAACACAAAGTCGAAAATTGGTTAAAACATTTTCATTCCGCCATTATAGAAGTAAGTTAACAGTTTTCAACCTTATTACAATTTATTACAGGTGCAAAAGTGTTAACTTACTTCTGCTGCTGACCCTGCAAGTAGTGTTGCACATATAAGTATTGTTTCACTTACAATTTGCCTGTAAGGTCTCCGAATCGCTCCGCGTATTGTTTTGAATATATCTGAAAAAGAAAACACATTCGTTTCTACTTTGGACAATTGGTCTGGCAATTTCTTTCCGACGATTTGTCATGGTACCTAACATGTCCTCAGCATATATGGACCCGAGCCAACTTTAATTTTAAGGTTTTATTCTTGATTTGTTTTGATTGGTTGTTAACATTATTAAGCTAAGTATATTTACCGGACCAGATTATTGGTCCGGTAAATATGATTGTAACAATTTTCTAAGAAACTCACGTCATGTTGTCTCCTGGCTAACGAGACTGAGAAGTGTTTACTAGTCAAAAACGTCTGCTATCAAAATTCCAAATTCCAGTCAGCGTGAAAATATAAATTGATGCACGGTATGCAGAGGTCATGAGTTCAAATGCCGCTCGTAGCGATTAATTTTTAAATTTTAACTTTGATTGGAATTTAAAAATCCACACTTCTGTATTCAGGACCGTATACCAGCTATCACCGTGTTCTCACCTTATTGCAAGTACAAGTAAGCACATGTGTTATTCGCAAAGCTAACCACAGAAAAACCAGTATAAGAATGTCCCGAGATCATGGTTAGTCTTTATGAATCTTGATATTGGAGTTTTGGTAGAGACGAGCTTTAAGGGGATGCCTTGATTTGAGGCGGACACGCCCCCTAGACAATGCCCAATTATGCCTTCCGCGCACGAGTAAAAGAGATGTAACAATCCTCGGAAATGGCTTTTTTGGACTTTCGATAAACACCTAATAACTTAGTGAAGTTTAATCATAAAATTTCATCAAGTGCGAATTTAGATGAAATAAAATACTATAGTATTAACTTGATTGTGTCGTAAAATAATATACTGTTTGAGTAGGCCGAGTAAAAAAAGGATAAAAACAGACCCAACGTTGGTTTTATCAAATCAAATCATCATTTCAAATCATCTAGTCAAAAATCATATATCTGAAAATCAGACCTTATTGTTACTTAATCTAGTCTAGAACGGCGTTTCAAAGCACGCGATAATTTCCAATGCACCGCCTTAAGATGAACAAGATGAATCGTAAATAGCTAGTTCGGATGAGCCGTATTCGAGATGCCATTCAACTGCTAATCCCCAGAGATTGACGTCTGTACCAAGAATTAGATGCTAAGTAGGTACTTCTGAGCTTAAGTAAGTAATTTATGTTCTCCTAGCTAGATTTCCGATAACGTAGGCAGTGGCGTATATTTATAAAAACGTTACAAATTTAGTTTGATCAAAAAAATATAAGTTTCTGACAAAGATATTTTTTGGTACAAGCTTTTATTGCCGACTGTACTTTTCTGTATACAGGCATCGCCTACTCATTGAGACGACTCTAACGAGCCCAAACTCAACGGGGCAACATCGCTGAATTCCCATAGCCACCCTCTGTCTCCATCATCAGATCAGCTCGATGGTACCATAATATTGAATTATTATCTAAACTATACCTATACCAGAAAAATTCAGCGCCATCGGGTAACGGCAAGTGACTGAAAAATGGATTGCAAATTTTGACGGACTTAACTTAATTATTTATGTATTTACATGCATACAAACACCACAAGTCAAACAAAAGCTTGTAAAAAAAAAAATGTCTTCGGGTCACCTTACATTAAATAACCGCAATAGTTTTTTAAATATATTTAACAATCGTTGTATGTACATAATATACTGTTCTTTATAATACCCAACTGTATTAGCAATTTTCGTGATCCTATCATAATAATATCAATCCCCAACAAATTAGATTTTTGCGAAATCTCGCTCAGTTAACGTTGTTTTTTCATGGGTTTTTACGAGTCCGAATTAAACCTGGTAACGTTCGTTTTTTTACTGTTATTTTTACAGTTAACATGTAATATTTAACAAAGTTCATGACAGGATTAGAAAACTGTACAACCGTGCACTATTTTAGGAAATATGACGGTATTTTACCGACCCGTATTCATTATACGCGAGTGTAGTTTAAACACAGTTGAATAACACAGTATGTCAGACTCAATATTTATGAACCACCGCCTCTCCCGCACGACTCAGCCACTCCGGTTTCACTCACACTACCTATGCGAATTAGGAAGTGAGGGTACATTTTCTCGTGTCGCGTCGCGTTGATGTGCCGGACCTGCCTTTGAGTTATCAGAATTGTATGAGAGTAAGACGGAAAGACATAAATGTAATTTTTTAAATTCTAAACCTTAGTATGTCTTCTTTAACTCCAAGACACTCTATTCAATTTTAATCACAAGCTATTAACTGTAAATTGTTCATGACCAGTTTTTACTTTATTGCAATTGGTATGCTTGTGAGGGATATTTATTTTTTATGCTGCAAGGGTGCATTTCAAATTGTGGTATTGTACTGTAATTATGTTTTGTGTGCAAACGTAGGACAGGCCAGTTGTGTCGGGTACTTCGGTATATGTACAATTACTGCATGTGGGTACTCATAATAAATGAGTTGGGTAGTGAAATATTAAACTTTTGAGAATTTAAGTGAACATTTTAGTTCACAAATGTATCTTTTTTCGTTCAGTACGAGTAGGTACCAACAAAATTGCCGCTGCCATTTTTATGTAAAATGTTTCGTTTCGGACAAGACTGTGGCCGATTTTTGACTTTCGTGCCCTCGACTCTGACACTCGAAAACTAACAATGCGTGCAATTTAGACAACACTACGATTGTATCTACTTTATTTAATTTTCGAGCGCTTTTTAGTCTAAAATTGGTCCCCTGAGCCTCCAACTTCATTTTTGCTTTAGTTTGCATTGATTGACTACTCTAAAGTGATTTCTGTGAAAAACTTCACTGAAGTTTCATAAATTATCTACGGGAACCTACTTAAACGTTTAACTATAGATGATAAGGTGTTATTAAATGAGCATTTAAATAAAACGATCTAATTCTACTTCATATTAACGACGGAAGTGAGTTTCTTTACAATTAACATTCACATTATAATATATAATTATAATTATGTATTCACGTAGTTTCCTGCAAAATATCTAGTTAAGTACCACTGTCGATTCATTTTCTTCTGTACTATCCTATATAAAATATATATATACTGCAGGTTGCTAGGAGGGTAACACAACCATAGATTGGCACTTGGCACCTAAATGATCATGTTGTGACTAGAAATAAGTTACGGCAGAACTTTTTGAAATAAAAATTGGATGTTCGCTTAATTTGCCTCGTCTGCATACCTACATTTTTTTGGATAATTTTTTTTTTATTAATACGTTATAGAACCTACGTCAAATGCAATATTTATTTTTTCCTTATATTTAGCTGTATTCAACAAACCTTGCTAAACTAAAAGTGATATTTGAACGGTTATCTCGAGAAAATAATCAAAGAATATTAATCTAAAACTTCTTTGATTAGTTAATCTTAAAACCATTTTTACCAAACTTTCATACTGGAGCTACGGTAGCCTAGTGGGTTCGAATCCCAGCTCGTACAGTCACCGGCATCAATATCTGCCGTAACAAAGCCGGCAAAAATATCTGACACGTCCTTATGGCATTAGACATAGAGTCGTGTCAGATATTTATGCGTGCTATGTTGTGGCAGATCTTATTGCTGGTGACTATACCAATGAGTTTTTCGAAACTTATGGACGGAAAGACAAAGCGGACCCCTGCCACCTTTTGTGCACAACCGGGAATAACGCTAGCAGGATGACGATCAAAACTTTCAAACTGATTTTCGCATGTTTTCATGCGCGTGCGACGAGCACAACATATCAAACTAACAAACATTAACGAGCAAGCGAGGTAGGTACATTTCGATAATGTCGCGTTAACTTGCAAATATCTTAGGGCAGATTTGGAATTCTTTGGGGAATTAAAGACGGCGAGTTAAAGTACAAGTCGCGCACTACTTTATCTGTCTTTCTATTTGTCTGTCTGTCTTTGTATGTCTGTCTGCCTATCTGTCTGTCCATTTGTCTGTCTTAACCCGGAAAGAGTCCCTGCTCTATATACATCACAAAGTCCTAGTAGTGAACGAAATTTAGAAATCGAATAAGTACCTACTTCTAGAGTACCCGTAACATCCAAACTTACGGACACAATGGAACAAATGTACGTGTTTGTTTATAGACTATAACAGATTTCAAGACTGACTTATCAGCCCCGAGCCATGTTACTTTACAGGCTTGGTTCACTGACTATACATATAATAATACATCTAATCCCTTGGTTCTAGGAAGGCGTTTAATTTTAATTACTAATAGGGTAGGTCGACGTGCTGCACTAGACAAGACTTGATTAGAGTGATGGCTGACTGAGGAAGTGTGGCGACCGCAGAACGGCGTCAGTGGTTTTGCTTTTATACTTTACTGCCTTTTTAGTAATTAACTAACGAGTATTTCTGGGTAAGGGCCCTTATATATGGATTCTTGATTTTATAGGTACGACAACATTGATTACAAGGGCAGAGAGTAAACTAAAAAACTTGCAAATAAGGTAATCGTTCCAAAAAAAATACATTCTGTTTTTTACCTCTTTTGCTATGAAGACTGTTCCTTTTTTTATTGTTTTGTTTTGACGCTTAGATACCGTATAGGTACGTCTCTACGAACATTAAAATAATAGTTAATTGTATGGACGCTCAGAGAACTTATACATCTCTGGAATAGTGAATTAATACCATTAACTTCCTGTTGATGCACTGACCTTATACTTATCGATGGGTAACGGTCATATTTTGTATGATTATTATTCTTTTATTGTAAGATTATATTTTTTTATTGTAAATTACCATTTGACGTGTACGTAAAAGTGCCCTTGTGGCCTATTTGCAGAATTAATAATTTATTTTGATTTTGTTTTTGTACACTATATGAAATATTTGTATGGAAGAGGTTTAGTAACGTTCCTTCTTTGAGATCCGAATGGATAAGTAAGTAGATATGTCTTATTTGTCGCAAATTATAACCAAAATAAGAACAATCACGCTAAATTGGAGTCTGACAGGATTCTCAGATAATTAGACATCATTGTTGCGATGGCCAATCATGTTTTAAAACCTATTCTCATGCCGGCTTTCTAGGCTCAAAGTAAAGAGCTGCAAAAGGACAGCTTTCCCCTAGTTACTAATTCTAATTTGGAACACTAAGAGATGCTTAAATGAGTTTTTACCTTTTTCGAACCTGAAAGTATGTCTGCCCGTAGCTCCTTTGCTTTCTTGAAATATCGTTGATTTGTATGTTGTAAAGAGATAAAATTATGTTATTTATGTACCACATTTCACTAATAAAAAAATAGACCACCAACCGTTGTGACGTGTTCCGTGACGGATGTGTCCTTTAATCGGATCCTTTATTTCATTATGACCCTTTTTGTAAAAAAAACTAAGGATCTAACCAGATAAAACCATCTCAATTAATTTCTGATATTTCATCAATTCATCATCCTCCCAGCGTTATTCCCGGTAATGCCCCTAAAGGAGCCCGGGGTCCGCTTATTCCCAAGATTTGGCATAGGCACTAGTTTTACGAAAGCGACTGCCATCTGACCTTCCAACCCAGTGGGAAAACTAGACCTTATTGGGATTAGACCGGTTTCTTCACGATGTTTTCCTTCACTCGTTAACTACTTATGTCTAATTGTGATAGTTATTAATGTTATTATATTAAGTTCATTAATATACGATTGCCGTGATCTTTTTCACATAACCAGTAGTAACCGTTTCACTGACAGAGGGCCGGGCACTTAACTCTAACAAATATCTACAACTTAGAAAAGTTGAAAATCCCCCGACATTTTCATTTCAAAGTCCAATATGTCAAAAACGGCTAAACAGATTTTCATGAAGTAATTTCATAAATAAGAATACTCGGAGCAGAATTATCTATGATACAAAAAAAGTCAAGTGCTATCAACTATGATTCTGCTATTGAAACTCCAAACTCCAGTTTCTTTAAGTTGTGTCTTTGTTGCGGGAAATAGTAGGAATGTCCAAAGCACATCTTCTACAAAATAGGCACGTAGTACAAGCAACGATGGCTATCAATGATTTACTGCATCCATTTCCGTAACATCGCTAAGATTTTCTCCGCACAAATAATATACATTAACAAAACAGTAAGAGTGAATTAGCCAAATCAAATTACAGTGCATTTGGCACGTGACTTTATGGGAGTTTCTCTTTGAAACGTATTTATGATATCTATTGTGAAATAATGGACTTGAACTTTTATTGTGTGCTAGTAAATAATATTTTACTCGATCTAAACAAAGAACTGCAATAGAAACAGTGATGCATGTTGAATTTTATAATACAACTATCTGCTCACGCGGCTCCGAAAGATACGAAGTTTTTTTTTTAATAGGGTGAGTAGTGCCGGATATTACCACCTAAATATCTTATACTTCCTTGTCGTATTCTCATGGCTGATGGACGTGACTTCTGTGGGCGCTCTTCACCATCACTCTCCAAGCTGCTGCGGTCCTGGGCTTGATGCATACTGGTCTGAAGTGTGGCTCTAGCCACAGTAACATCTGTGTCGTGTCCGCCCAACGCATAGACATCGGTCCTCTGCTCCTCTTGCCTGTCATGCGGCCAGTTTTATTTAATCGTATGGCATTATTCATTAGTCAGCGAGTCTACAGTATGTTTACAAATTAATATCTAAGTTCTTCACCCGTTGGGCTTCGTATCCACTTAATGACAATAATTCCAGAGGATCTCCAGTGTACTTTATTTTTGGCAACTCATTACCCACCCGAAAATGCCTCAGGTTTTTGGGTGGGATCACAATTCGCAAGGGTGACCTTAGGCAAATTTTCAAACCACTTTTCCTTCCATTTATCCTGGATTCTTAAGTTGTGTTCCATCAATTCGGGCATCAAGGTGGGCAAAAACTCGTGGTGAACAAGTAATTTGGGATTTGCAGCGATTTTGTTTGCTTCGTTTAGCAGGGCTTGCTGTCTCCTAAGATGAGGTGGCGGAATGTGGCTCAAATTTGGCAGCCAATTTGTTGGGGTACAAGAACGTGGCCTGGCGGCCGGGGCAGGCAGCCAGTGATAGTCAGCTTTTCCGGGCTTTGTGGTCCAGACCTGACCAGATGGACAAAGAAGCTGAGGAAACGTTGGGTACAGATGGTGGAGAGCCTCGTTTTGATAAAAAACTAAATACAAAACCAAATACTTCATAAAGTACTAGTATAGACGTATTTTATGGATAAAAGAGCAAATTATCTAAACAAAAGGAAAAATATATATGATTAATGTTATTGAAATATGAAGAAGACCGGACTTCAAGTGCCCTTGAAGCCTATTGGTACTTTTTGTGTTTGGATGTTTTTGCTACTCAATCATGCTTAGACGGTTCAACCGATTTGGACGACATTTTTCACAAGGCAGTTTATAGCCTGGATTAAAATATAGGATAGTTTTTATCCTGGGTCCACGCAGATGAAGTCGCGGGCGGAAGCTAGTAATAAATATACCTACACGCAAGTACCAGTAAAGACGACTTTGGTTTTTCTAAAAACATTTATACACAGCACAAAAATTACAGGAACATTAATAGAAACACAAAACTGTAATTATGATTAATAATCCCAACATTAACCTCGAAACGTATTTAATTTTTAAATGTGGCGTTGCAACAAAGGCTTATAACGAAACATATTTCACAACCAAACTTTTGGTAATATCTATGCGTTCGTTTTGCTTCAAAATTATTGCCTTTTGTTTAACGTAATTTTCTTTTTAAATTACAGCGGCATTAAAACGCTAAATTGACCCCCTCAACAATTCTCCCATACTAGAAATTGCTAGTTTTCACTTTAATTTAATTTGGTTCTTTGTAATTACTTCTTAAAGTTTTCAATTAGTGGAGACAAGCAATTCAATTGTTTTGCTCATGCATGCCCTGAGCGTATAACTATGCAAGGTTATATGTACCATTGACGCGTTTTGGTGTACTTTAATACTTGTGTTACTTTAAGGTCCATTATTTAATTTTTGTACATAGTTTGTTGCTTTAGAAATTGTGCAATATAACTGTCAATAGTGAACGGTGACAGAAGAGCTATGAAAATAAACAGAGAGCAGTTTAATTTCCTGTATAAATAAAATATGTCAGCAGGCCAGCAAGATTAACCAACTAATTTGACTCAGGTCCTAAAGAGGGTCTTGGCCTCCGAAACGAGAGCACGCCATCTGTCCCGATCGTGCGCAACTTCTTGCCAGTTGCCGACATGAAGATGTCGCAGATCTGCCTGCACACTGTCCTCCCAGCGGTACCTGGGTCGCCCGACCGGGCGGCGACCAGTCGGTCGTCCCACGTACGCTCTCTTGGCAGCACGATCCTCTCCCATTCGGAGTAGGTGACCGAACCAGCGAAGTCTGTGTGATTTGGTTACGCCGATGATGTTGGGTTCTATCACCAGCTCCTGGGTCTCTATGTTTTTACCGATTAATAAGAATTTTAAGATTAGTCACATAGATTTATCCGCTCACATGATAAAGGATTTTAAAAAGGTAGCCTATACTGCAGTTTAATACTCGTAACGACTAAATCCATGGTCCAGTGGCAAACCCGCATTCTTTAACGTCTTTAACTTATATCTACCTACATAGTACGAGAATACACCACAGTATTCCAGTCTCATTCAATATTTATTAATAAATAATAGCGTGTCATACATATGCATAAATATTGAAGAGGATAACTATCAGAACGTTTACTTAAATTCATATGCATAAATATTTCTACTGTTTTGTTCAGTTTTTAATATAGAATCAATACAAAAGCATCAATCATTGAACCGATAAAGTATGTCCTACCGTTAAACTTAGATTTGGGAACAAAATGTCCTAATTATAGTCTAAGAGACCATAATATAATGTGTCGATAAAAGCTGTAGGCAATTTAAACTACATTTTATTCTTGCCCGAACGGTAAGTAACAATTAGTAATTAATGAAACTATTTATTACATGTTTTTTCAATGGAGCTTAATTATATGTTGGGCGGATGGTTTGAAACAACTTAATAAAGTGGATCTCAAGTACCTAACTTTAAAGAAATGGTTAAATTTAAATTTTACGGGCTGGTATCTCATATTCTCGTTAAAACAATGTGTGTATATTACACTGGTTACCCGTGTGGCTCCGCCCGTGTTTTACAAAGACCGCATGCAGAGTCGCGGGATGAAATATGTAAAGGCCACCAGCACCACACACCGAACGCGGGACTTGCGCGGCGCGGGTCGGGCGCGGCGCGGGTCGGTATATCACTCTTCACTACCAACGCATTTAATATCCTCTCTCACTATCTCCGCGAGACTCCGCGCGACTGTGCTAAAGAGATAGAGAAACAGACGAAAGGCAGGTACCTACTTTAATTTGCGTATACATACATACAAACGGAAACATTTTTACAATCAAACAAAGTAAATAAGCACTACCCAGCTAAGTGAATTTACCCGACAGCCTTAATAACACATTTACGACAACATTGATAACTTTGCGTCATATTCAGTATGGATAAGCACCACCAATTTTTGATTGATGGTTTAGAGATAGTTGTTATGATATATTCAAAATGGATTCTCAATCATAAGAATTTATAAAACATGAAGTTTTAAGCTCTTATAGAAGTATTGTACACAATCTCAGTCAAACTTCAATATTATGCCTAATCAGTAATCACCCCCGTTTATTTATTTAAACTTTATTGCTTATAAGAAAAACTTATCGTAGGCGGACTTCATGCCATATGGCATTCTCTATCAGTCAAACCTTAAGGTAAAGCGGAAAAGATTGTGAGCAGTGCAAATAACAAATCATAAAATATTAAGGTACTCCTATACAACATATTTACACAAAAACTTGTTCATAAAATATATACACACGCAAATAAATTCATTCATAAATGTACGAAACATACATAATTGCAAGCTGACGGTTAATTAAATATTATAATAACTGGCTTCTGCCCGCGACCCCGTCCGCGTGGAACTCGTTTATATCGCAGCTCCATACAAACTTTTACCCCCTATAAATAATATAAAATATAAAAACTATAATATAAAAACTATCCTATGTCACTCTACATGCCTTCAGATATCTCCACTTCAAAAATCACGTCAATTCGTCGCTCCGTTTTGCCGTGAAAGACGGACAAACAGACAAACAAACAAACACACACATATACTTTTCCATTTATAATAGTCGTATGGAAGTATGGATATGGATTAATTTGCACACGTATTTATACAATTTGTACACGTTTTCATTGCTCATGAATTACCCTAATACTTCCCAGATAATAAAACAAAACCCTATCGAAACAAAAGCCTAGTGGTAATTGCATCTTTAATCTCAATTGGAGCCCTATCATTACTATAAGCAAATAATGTTGCGGGGTGCGTACGCGCAGTGCACGTTGGAAAGTGAGGCGCCGACGCCGCCTGATCACTATCCGATCATACGTATCATCATTCAGCCACGCAGAGTACGGAACGGCAGAGGGTTTAGCTCTCAAAATGGATTTCGAAAGGTTTATTATCAACATCAATACAATCTAACGTTATCGTAATCTAACATACATCGACATAATGTAAGTTAAAGTCAAATAAAACTAGCTGTCGAAAGGTTCGAATTGCATTTTTTTGCTTAATTTTTCTGCAGCTGGTTTTGTCAGCAGTATTTCAACAAGTACTTACTACTTAGGTGATGATTGGTTTTGTCTAATAACTCTTTAGGAAAAATCTCTTCATGGCTTCCTTAAAACAACGATGAGGAGTAGAACTGTATGACAAATAATGGAGTACCCACATATAATTATTATGCACTGGAAACAGAAGTAAATATTAAAAGTAAAAACAAAACACACCGCATCAGAGAGAGAAAAAAAGTTGGGTTCTTGACTTCTTGTTCTGAACACACCTACTCTCTCTCTCGTGGGTTGATGTAAATTACTAAAGATATGAACACCACTTGTTTTGATCTAATTGTAAGCATTGCATGAAATGAACAAGCACACGATAATCTTGGACCACAGGCACAAAAAGAAAATTATGAAATGAATTTTAAGGTAGAAATAAAAATCGAAAAGCAAAACAACAGGGAACCATGGCGCCTAATAAAAAATCCTCTTTGTCACAAAATAAAAAGCATGTAACTAATTACAATTACCGATAAAAAATTTAAACATCCTCAACAACAAAAACATCTGTATCACATGACAGCCTCAACACTTAAGTTTGTCAATCAAACTTCAATTATCATTCCTCGCGCCACGCCCCCGCCGCCTCTGCGCCGCGGTACTCTGTACGACAGGTTGCCAGGTGTAAAAATAGCCCAGTCAACGACCGGCCTTAGCGCGGCCTTCACCATGGCAACCCACGGATCATCTAGTAGCGTAAACTCGGATACGATGCGTTCGTTAAAAAAAGAAAAATTTATGTGATTATTTTCGACGCCGTATGTATGTATATATTCGAGTTCTATGTAAATCGAATGTCTGGGCTTTTATGCTAGTGCTTTTGCGATATCGGTCTATTTGTAAGCCTTTAATTGCAATTCCTGATTTGTAGTAAGAGATTATTTGGACATGTGTAATGTTAATTAGAAAAATAATACTGATTATGGATGTAAAAATATAACCTAAATGGCATCGGTACCTACTACTGCATAATCGTGTGATTAAATTCAGAAATAATCATAATTTACGCACGAAGAATACGAAGTAATTTATCACAGTGTCCAAATGATACACGGCGGAGATAAATAAACTCCTGCGCTGAATGACGCGGACAGGTGTTTACACGACATTGCGGGGAATAAAAGAACTATAAGCTGCTGTACAAAAAGGTACTAGTTATACATTACAAGTCTTTATATCCGACCACTTTGACCACCTGCATTAAGGGGACTGTCACTTTTTATACGAATACTTTAGGTCCGTGTGTTATGGATGTATTTTGCTTTATTGTGCCTACATAAAACAGGTAGATCACAGTAACAAAAGAAAAACGTCAATATTGTACTCTTTTATCTTTTAAATGACCAATGTACATACAGAACTTATTTATGTTACAGAAGAAATGTATACAGCTTCTAGTTAACACTAAACAATCAGAAATCGCGAAACGTCTGACTGACGTAACTGGTGACCGAAGAGCTGGCGGGTTTCTCGCGCAACGCATCAGCATTGCAATTCAGCGAGGAAATGCCGCCAGCATCCTCGGCACAATGCCTCGAGGGCCTGTTTAGATTTAACTTAGTTTTAAGTTAATTTAGTAAACGTTACTTATCATCTTGCATATCCATACTAATATTATAAATAGGAAAGTGTATGTGTGTGTTTGTTTGTTTGTCCGTCTTTCACGGCAAACGGAGCGACGAATTGACGTGATTTTTTAAGTGAAGACAGTTGAAAGGATGGAGAGTGACATATGATAGTTTTTATCCCCCAAATCATCCCCAAAGGGGGTGAAATGGGGGGGTAAAAGTTTTTATGGAGCTGCGATATAAACGAGTTCCACGCGGACGGAGTCGCGGGCTGAAGCTAGTCCTAGAAAGCAGTCAGATAGCTGTAAATTTATTAACGTAAACCTAACTGATATTGAGATCTTTCTTTATACATTTATTCTTATCCTTTATCGAGTTATGTATTTTTCAGTAAGCACTGCATCCCTGTAGCTTGCTGTAGCCAAGGATGCCTCTAATCTATGCTGCCGAGATAAAACGCATGATCCATTTTATAATTTAGAGGGTGTTCTTTTGCTTTTGTTTTGTCTATTTCCTTGTAATTGTGTTCTTAAGTACATTTGTTGACATTGTCTTAATGTTATCTTTATTTATCTTAGTCTTTTTTTGACATGTATGCAAGTCTGTAACGCATTTTTTTATCATGAAATAAATAATCTAATCTATTAAATACATGTCGGTAATAGTTGGTATTAAGTACTTTTCGTCATATAAACGAAAACAAACTATAACAATGGGAATGCGGCAACGGCTAATGATACACGGAAGGCAAATGGGAATGATACACGGAAGGCAAATAACCGTATTAATATCCCCGCAGGAGTATAATGCCGGCAAGTGAAGAACTGCTGCTCGTGTTACGAACGTTGAGTACACCTAACGCTTGTTTGAAAAGTAACGCAATAACCCGTCATCGTCAGGCGTCTGCTCTACCGGCAAGATCCAAGCTCTCCAATTAAGATGATGACGAAGTTAATACTAAACTGATACAACCTCTTCGCATCCAAAAATATTTCACTTGCGTGTAGAATGGACTGTGGTATATACTAGATATTGATATGTACGTAGTTTATAGAACACTTATGGAACTATTCCACGTGTTAAATAGCAGTAATAATAATAAAGCATAATTTGTCTTGAACACTTGTATCAACTCATCTCCTCGTCGCTGATAGCCTAGCGGCGCCTGCGAGTCGGAAACGATAACGCAGGTTAAGCAACGATAGACTAGACAGCGGTCAGTCTTTGGATGGCTGACCGCCTGATGTTTGAGTGGTTAACATAAATGAGCGCTTCCGTGCTTTGGAAGGCACACTAAGCAATTGATCCCGGCTGCTGCCAATGGCAGTAGTAGTTAAGCCGAGTTAAAGGCCTTCGGGCGGCTTAAGAACTTCTAACAGTCGAGTTGCCCACTCACTTGACAAAGGGGGGACACCTGTAACTCGCGTCCGCAGGAGCTACCTTACCGATACCCTGCACGTGTTCCCTGTGTGGTACTAAAGAGTGACAAACTTTAAAAGGCCAAAATAATGTGTGCCATACGATTAAATAACTCATCTCCGAACCTCGAACCTTACAGGACTTTCTGCTGGTTTGCCTGGGTTCTTTGCAATCGTCGTGCGAACGCGGCTTCGCACGCTAGTAAATGTATGTTCTGTATTTCACCCTTCACCAACTTACTTTAATAAAAAGTTAAATTCTGGTTTATCAACGAGCTCCAACGAGGTGAGAAAATGACCGATGCGAGTTATCGCTTTTTACCATCGCTGCATTCCGGGTCTGGCCACGACTTCTATTATTTTTGCTCAACTGCGTCGGACGATGCGGCTACGTGTTAACACTGTGGTTCAGAAAGAATGAGAATCAGCTATTCCTTTTAGTTATCAACGAAACTGTGTGCAAATCTGTAATTACGCCAAATTAACTAAATATATTTGAATTATATTTCCAAATTTATCACTAGATGACCCCGAGTTTAAAAAAAATTGGGTGAAGCTGCGTGATAACATATGAGACCATGCCATTTTAAACATTTCATTAAGGTTATTAGTTATTTTTGTTTAGCCCTTTGTCCGTGTTGTACCTAGTTAAATGCAGCTGTTGGAAATTATGCATACATACAGTGCCAGGGCTATGCAGTAGAAAATTGCAAACAGATTTAAAAATAAAACAAGAGGACCGTTTCTCTACAATGTATGCTTGCACAATTTTAAATATTCACTGAATAAGTCAAATGTAGACTCTATGTGTACGTTTTAAAGGTTAGATAATACGCATAGGTGAATTAGTGTAGACCACCCGCCACAGAACAAATGGCGCTCAAATTACGATATTCTACTAGCTATGCTATTCACACCTTCCTTCACCTCACCTCACCGTTCACCCATAATATATCTTGACGTCGACATTCATAATTTCAACGAGTATTGGAAGTTCTTGCGTACGCTGGTTGGCTTAAGATGAGGTGAGGAAGAGTTGTGAATTGTGGAGCCCTTGTTGAAGGTATTAACAAGATAAATACTTGAGAGTCTAGCCTGGAAAGATGAGTTAGAAATTGCGTAAGTGCGCTAAGTGAAACTGAGGGCTAAAGGCGTTAACATGATTTATTATTCTCTCCTATTTCTACAAACGGAAGCTTTTTCAACCAACTTGCACATATGGGGTTATGTTTGGTGGATGTTGGTAAGGTGGAGGTTCCACTTTAGTTACAAACATTTTAGCACTGTTAATTTTAGCTAGATAGGTTACCTACTTAAAATTTCCTTTACAATTTATCATGCTCTAAAATCATAGTGGAAACCGTTTGTTAAATCTGTTACGGGTATGTTGTGACATAACAAACAAATTCCTGAATTTTCATTTCCCGTCTTAGAGACCAATAGATGACCTACTTATCAATTAAAATGTCATAAAAATCCATTAAGTTGTACTAAATCGAATGGCTTTGATCGAAATTTATGAACAGCCCATAGTAATAAAATAAATCATTGTTTCTGATAATTTAATTTCCATAACTTTATAACACCAATTAGAATAAAGCTACGCTCTATCATGTTCTAATTAACATAGGTATAATTGTTCCTTCTAATACCTGTTCTACTTTTAACTGCTAGTGATTTATTTGAATTAAAATAATTGAAATATATGGCCCTAACAAACCAAAAACCAACCAAAGAACTTGTATCACCAATATAAGGAGTTTTACTCCCGGCAAATTTATGGAGAATGCCTTGATAGTGAAGATTGTGTCGACAGTGCAATTTTTTACACAGCGCCGATCCTGTGGAGAGGCCTTTTAAGGGCGTTATATATTGTAATTGGTTGAAAAAGTATAGGTGGCTTCGCAATCAGGTGTCCGGTCAATTTAACACCTTTAGGAGATTGCAAAAGATTAATGTTATTACATTGATTTTGATTTACGACGGGGGAATTGGACATGTGCTAGGAACTTACGCAAAAACACTACTATATCACGTCTTTGAATTTTCTAAAGTTAAGCAAACATAAAATTTTACTTGTTCAAAGAAACTTAGTTTTGTATGAACAGTTTAAAGGCTATTTAAATTATTTCATTTTAAAAAATAGAGACTAGTCGGTTTCAACTTTCCAGAATTGGAACAGATGACAAATTGATTATTAAGCATCAACAGGGGTACATTTGACTATTTAAGAAAAAACATGTAAAAAGGTTGTTTTTCAACCTAAATTATGCTAGTTATTTTAAACAAATAGAGGTGACTTTACGATTCTTTCGAAAAAAATACAATTAAGTCGTAGCGCCCCTTAACTACCGTCAAGTTCTTAATTCATAGAACACAACTATGGTTCAATTTAGGAGACTAGAAAATACCCTCATCTCCTACATGTGAACATTGAATGCATAAACAGCGTGGGTACTACCGCGGGCAGTCAGCTTTTGCAATAATTTAGCATTTAATTGCTACATAAATTATAATCCTAAGCGTAAACTGTTGCTAGAGATTCACAAAGTCCAGCCTTATGTGTTTACACGAGTACAGTCATAAATTTAACGGTGTCACTTGGTGACAGTAAACACTCAACACATTATAAGTTAGGTTTATTGATGTACAAGCTTTTACTAAGTATTAACCCAATTATTCTGGGTATAGAAGATGTATTCAGGCGCTGTTTTCATTCACATACATAGTACGTAAATTTGTATTCTATATTCAACAATAACTTTATTAGTGTTGCGAGGATAGATGTAGTAAATGTTTTAAACATACTATTGTGAAGCGGTAACCTTTCGATATGGGCATATTTATTTCAATTTACAGTAGTCAAAATCGAGTTCAAAGTAATCTTGATTGCTATGTTATATAATTAAAAGGGTGCTAAAATCCTGCTTAAAATAAGAAACTTATTTTTTACCAAATCATTATTCCACTTTTATTCCATTATCGAAATATTTATGTCAATGGAACATACAACAACATTACTTTTAAAACTATCGTAATAAAGATCGCTATAAACATAGCAAGTTAAATAAAAGATTGTAACAAAACAAAGAAAAAGAAACCCATACAGGGTACCTACGGGCTGCCACACGAGTTTTAATATGGTTCGGTTGGATTACACCTTGATATTACCCAGGATCTTCATCAAATTGCTCAAAAACTCTTTAACTAAATGTACATCGCATTACATATACTTAAAGAAAATGTATATTATTTAAAATAATTGATTTCTCTACGATGTACCCGTCATTTTGGTCTGTGGTTAGTGTGTCATCAGTTGACACGCTGATGAGAATAATGGAATTCCTACAAGTTTATAATGAATTGAGCAAAATAGGTCTTATGACAATACAACAAGGTCTAAAGGTCTGTAGACCTAACGTACCTACCCGCTAAATGTTTTTACAATTCATCCGATATGGTGGTCCATCTGTAATCGGACCCGAGATATCCTTCTAATTATCTTGGTCTTAAAATTACCCAGCATAAATACGTTATTTAATAGGTAAGTGACCTTTTTAATTAGTCTAAAGGTAACTACTATACTATAACGCATTTCTTATTATCAGACTCCTTGATGTCTGTTATTACCTCTCTGTGTGTACAATTAGCTATTTGTAGAAGTATTTTTTTTTGAACTCTACATTGACCCAAACAATTTCAACAAAAACGAAATAAAAAATACATTTGAAAATATCTGCCCCGGAATCAAAATTTTGGGCAAAGATTCCCTTCACCTCCTTGGTGCACCCAGACGGGTGTCTTTGACGAGGCCATTCCGGGATTTATCAACAAAAACATTGATCATTTCCACACCTTTTCGGACCGCCTTCTAGAAATTATTTATTTTGCGACACTGTCATTTCGTTCCTAAATTTACTTACGCTATGCGCTGCAGTCCCTTTTGGAAACTCCCAAATTTCTGCGAAAACCTGGACAAAATTATTTGGACTCAAATTGAAAAAATCATTAATATAAAAATTGACGACAGAATGTTCCTCATCGCATCTCTTCCGGTAAGGTTCGGAGGTCTTGGGTTAAGACAAATATCGAGCGTAGCACTTCCGGCGTTCCTGTCTTCGGCACACAGTACGCTGCCTCTCACAGGCAAGATTTTAACACCCTCACTAGGTGATATAGCGTGCTTGATGCCTGGAGGGTTGCTTGTCCTAACAAAGACTTTCCGTCTAACCCAAACCTCCAGAAACTCTGGGACGAACCGATTTGCCGGAGAGTGCATGAGCACCTACTGGAGACATGCCCATCACCTCTGGAAAGGGCCCGCCTGCTAGCCATATCCGAGAGGCAGTCTGGCCAATGGCTACATGCATACCCCTCAGCCAATTTCGGGAACCTCCTTGACCCACATAGTTTCCGGCTTTCAGTAGGTCTGCAACTCGGAGCCAATCTCGTCGAGCCCCACCTTTGCCCCTGTGGTGCCAACGTAGACCGCCTAGGTCATCACGGCCTCGCCTGCTCCAGAAGCGCCGGTCGACTGTCCCGCCATGCCTGCCTCAACGACATTATCCGTCGAGCTCTGGCCAGCGTCAGCGTGCCAGCCACACTGGAACCTAATGGCCTGGCGCGTGAAGACGGAAAGAGGCCCGACGGACTCACCCTCGTGCCGTGGCAACGGGGACGGCCATTAACCTGGGACGCTACATGCGTTGACACCCTAGCGCCGTCCCACCTCGGCACGACGTCGTTGAAGGCGGGCAGTGCGGCCGCTGTTGCTGAAGCTGCAAAGCGCCGCAAATACGCATCTTTAGATGACAGTTACGTATTTGCGGCGTTTGCCGTGGAAACCTTGGGTCCATGGGGACCGGAGGCATTAAAATTATTTAAACAAATTTCAAAAATGCTCATCCGCCCACTGGTGGCCATAGGGCTGGCTCGTTCCTCGCTCAACGCATTGGCATTGCCATTCAGCGAGGCAATGCAGCCAGCCTTATGGGCACTCTACCGAGTGGTATTGATTTCGGGGATATATGTAAATATAGTGTAAACCCCATAGGTTTAGTCAGTTGTAGTCATTTTTGTAATTTTATTGTTGTTGTACCATATCTTTTACTTATATTTTGAATAAATAAATTTGTAGAAATAGTCATATCGTAGTATGTCCTTTATAAACCTTTCATTGATTATAGAGACATATCAAACAAAAGAAATATTTTAAGGAGTCATTAGATTGGTATTATTGCTTCCATAAAGTATTAACACGCATTTGATGCACATTTAGAAGCTTTGAAGAAGTCATAACTATATAATATTTTACTGGTAATCGATGATTTTGTCAATTAATATTTATTTTATATATAAGTATACAATATTAATAAACAATTATAAAATACATGTAACTTTTCCTTTTGATCTCTCTTAACATGCTTTTATCGCTTTAGTAATTTTATGGTTCAGTACAAAACTTTCCCCTGGTCCTGGCAGGTGTCTACCACATAACAAAAAAAGTTGTTATTTTATTGTGTATCTTATACACCATTGAAATAAAGATGCAAATGATTTGTCATTGAAGAGTTCCTCTGCTGATTAACGGACGGAATAGAAATGGTCAATTAAATATAGACGATACAAATCATTTGCCTTATTTTGTTTTGGTTAAAACATATTATGCCAACTAACATTTTTGACTGAATGAAATTTGGTCAAAGTACCAGTTGGTAAACGAGATTTTATTGCCTAAACATGAATATGCCAAACAGAAGGTTTGCGTAAGATGCCAAACATAAGATTTGGCAAACGATTATTTGGCAAATGAAATTCTACGAAAAATGTTTTGGGAAGTGATGATTTGTCAATTTTTTTTTCGGTAAAACAAAGGTGACCCAACACCACTAATCGCTCAGTAGGTATGAAGTGTCGTTTCCAAGGTGGTGAGGTTGCTATAGAGCTTCCGAGGAAGCACCGTGCTGCGAGTGATGAAAATTTTTATTTAGCTGTCGACATACATTTTACCCGCCGCCAAATTCCAGGATCGTAATGCACCATAAGTAACTGTTTTCATTTGTGTGTTAGAAATAATACCGGCGTACGTCAACTAGAATAACATATCCTTATTTCGCAACGTAGTTTTTAATTCAATATCAGAAAAATTTAACGATTTCTGTAACACTTTCAACGAATTAACACCCATATTCGGCACTGGAAAATTATCTTTACACTCAACACTTTCGTTTCTAAGTAAAAAAGGAAATGGAACTTTAAATGCCTCACTTAACCGACAGGTTTCAAATGGGTAAGGTATGGGACACTTTTAATTTTGCAAAAAGCTGAGGGCTGCGCCTAAAGGCGAGTTTGTTGACTATTTCTTGGAACGGCCTGCATGTTCCTTTTGCCGTTTCCTGCTGTTGCTGTCTATAATGGTGCCTAATAGCGACCTGTCTCTAATCATAGCTAGGATTACCCAACATGGGCAGAATTCTGCCCCTGGTTATAAAGAGGTGGGGATTCCGTTTTAAAGTTTGTCGCATGATGAAGATAATGTACTGACATCTATTACTGCAATATTCAATGTCGGTATTTACATCATACATAGATTAAATAGTATCTATGTAATCATAATCATAAATATCATGATCATGTATTTCGGTACACTAACAATCTCCAAGCGGCCTTTAACCAGAAATGGACATTCGAACTCCTTGGGCTGGGGCTGGCGGACCCAAATATATATCCTTAAATAAATAAATATTGGGGGACAATCTTACACAAATCGAACTGGCCACTTAGTAAACTCAATAAGGCTTTTGGTATGGGTAATAGACGCCGCTATAGAAAACATCCAAGACTCAGAACCTAATGTTCCTAATGAACCTAATATTCATGTTCATCAGACAAATATATGCCCTTACCGGGATTTGAACCCAGGACCTTCAGCTTCGTAGGCACGGTCACTACCAACTAGGCTAACCTGTCGTCTCCTTATATGCCTACATGATGGTTCTATGTTAACAAGAAATCTGGTGGTTCCATATATGGCCCTTTACCGTGTTCAAATGTGCACGGACTTATAAAAATGTCATGCAGACTGAGAGCTTTTTTTTCAAGACTTGAACTACACATTTTTTTTTAATTATCATTATTTATCTCTCGCGAATGATTGAATCATAGGAAACATTGAACAACCATGTTGTGCGACAGGATAATTAATAGAAAGGAACCAACTTTTTCCAATAATAGTACAAGTAATTTTCTAAAGTTTCTATGGTCACCGTGATTACAACTTCCGATTATCACCCATTGAACTTCGTTCACCCGGCATACCACCCGCCTAGACCCTGAAGGGAAATATCTTACACATTGACTTTCGCATCGCTTAAGAAGGTGTATGCGTATGCGTAATATATATAATGTAAGGCGTATGCGTAATATATATTATCTAGAATAGTACATTTATTATGATTTGAACTTTCAAGATTCACACACATTATTTTCTAAACAGACTTACACCGCGTTAAAATATGTATTTACATAGACCTTTCTTAGGAGTGGCAACCCTAGTGTACAGTACAAGTAATAGATTTTAAGAGACCAAGTACTGGTAATTTGAAAAACCAGTGTCGCTAGAAGATGTCGATACCCGCTTACGTTAATCTCCTCTCAACCAACAATGATGCAGAACATCTGAAACGTCGAGGCAAATTCATTTAATTATACGCGCTTAAGTCCCGTTGAGTAAAAAAAAATTGAATGGACAAGCATAAAGCCAGAAATTCCGTAGCGTAAATCAAAAATGTATCATAAATTAATATTTTCCAGGGAAAATATTGCACAAACCTAGTCCTAAACAAAAAAAGTTTGTACTATGGAATTATGAATATGCATATGTATACTTTAAAAATAATGTTTTAACCGACTTAAATTCAGTACTTCGCCTTATTTGAAGAGTTCTCTTGATTCCTCCAAAATTCTGACCTGATGATAACAGGAATAAAAAAACAGGCCAAGAGCGAGACTCGCGCACGAAGGGTTCCGTACCATTATCTATAAAAACAGTCAAAAAAAGTTTGTTGTATGAAAGCCCCCCTTAACTATTTATTTTATTTTGTTTTTATTATTCGTTGTTATAGCGGCAACATAAATACATAATCTGTGAAAATTTCAACTGTCTAGCTATCACGGTTCTTGAGTTACAGCCTGGTGACAGACAGACAGACGGACAGCGAAGTCTTAGTAATAGGGTCCCGTTTTTACCCTTTGGGTATACGGAACCCTAAAAACCAAGTCAAGTCAGTTGAGAAGTTCGCGCAGCGAGTCCAAAAAACTGTGGATATTTTTTCTATCACAAAACATATATGCAACTGAACACACCACATTATTTAACAAAGTGATTTCCACTTACATATTTTTAACGGTTATTTATCATGCTCGAAATACATATTTATTGATGATACGTTTTCCAAAACTGAAATAAAATGTAGGTGCGAATGTTATACACAATTAAAGAACTAGAGCGGAACAGAATTAACAGCAACAATAAAGATCATGACAAATGATGATAATTCTGTTTTACATACGTGTGTGTTAATTCTTGACTTAATTATAGTATGGTGAAGTATAATAATCGTCTTTACGGTAGTGAATTTTTTCGCGGACACATAACAAGCTGTTTATTATAATTTATTACAAGAACGGCACTAAGTAGCGTAAAAAATGGTTTTTATACGACATTTGCGAAAGTTTTATTATAATCTCGTAATACGGTATTCGACAACAGTTAAACTGGTGTTATGTGAGTTACGTTTTACCAACAAATTAAACTTACGTAAATACTTGAAGAATATAAAGCTTCAAGAAATTTTTGTAATTTCCATGACTTTAGATATGTACAAATAGATAAAAAACCGGCCAAACGCGAGTCGGGCTCGCGCACCGAGGGTTCCGCACAAAAATTTACGGTTTTCGCAATTTTTCCGTTATCCGTGCTATATGACGTTGCTTCGTACCCAAGATTCTGAGTTCACGGGAAGCTTCCCTTGCGAGTTTTCAAAATTGGCGGCATAAACGGCTGTATCTTTTGATTGTGTTGGCTTAGAATTTTGATTATTTCACAGCTCCAAGGAACAGTAGACTTGAGTATTTGGTATATATTTTAGCTTGGTATCTCTACGCGTCCCTGAGAAAAAGGGTCTTGACAGACGGACGGACGGACAACAAAGTGATCCTATAAAATGTCAGTTTTTTCCTTTTGAGGTACGGAACCCTAAAAAAGGACGCTGTTTGACCGTACACCAATGATGTCAGACTGCAGTTTCATACGAACTTTATACTCACTACCAGTACGTTTTTCGAAGTTGAAAAGTTGTTGACAATATTTAGCCGTCAATAAAACAGACAGACAGAGGATTCTGTACAGTCAGCAGCAGTGAAGCTACGCAAATCAAAACGCTCAAAATTATCTAGACAGTCCTTATTCTCTTGACATTAGAGTCATGTGTAGGTCATTTTGAGCACTTGAGCCGCGTAGCTAATTTTGCTGCTGACTGGACGTAAAGGTGCCGATAGCCTTGACCATTCATAAAATAGAGCATTCACCATTTTGTTACTTGTCAAACTATTCATCAAACAGAGCCAAGCATTGCTACGAACATCTATGTGTGAACGTAGAGGGACGGCAGTGAAACAATAACAAATGCTTTTGTTTATTTTGAGATCTTTACCCGTAAACCTGTAATTTAAAGGATTATCGGATCCTAAAAATCAGCGTCGTTGCACGCTGTGCTCGACTCATGCTGAGTGGACTTCTTATGTGATGTATATTCCTGTTATTTTTCCTAAATAGATTTATTCCATTTTAATTATATTCTAATGTAACATTCGCTATAATGCTCATTAGCTGCAAGTGAATGCTAAAGTGTAACTGCACCTTTAGTATACTATTGTTAATTACGTGACCATGTTTATCCCGCGGTAAAGACAAAATAGCAAATAAAATCTGTTACTCTCTAACAATATTGTCCGAGACAGAAGCGGACAATTTTCTCTTCAACGCGCAACCATCAGACTGATCCGACAATGTGTGAAAAAGTCGATTACGATTAACAAGCGTGGAATGTAGACCACCTCACTGAATTGCCTAACGCCTAATCAAATAAATTCCATTACAAATTCACTTTCAATCGTTACTAACAGTTCCAATTGTAACTAACAAGTTCGTTGCCCTTCACAAATAAAACCAATGCGTTAAACAACACTGTCCAACTTTTTCAACCGTTCTAACACCTCGTGAATAACTCTGCCGCTTTGAAAAGACCAGTGATTTGCTAAACTTAAAGTTGGAAATGTTATAGCGATATGGTTGTACTGTATTCGTTCGTGAGTTTCGTGACTCATACTTTCAGTGTTGAGGATGATTCAGCCATATTAGATCAATCGATTGCTCAAATTAAGGTTTCAATAAAGTTTTGTAACTGTGTAACGACAGTAAAAGTCTGTATTACTGTGGCGCGGGATCGGTCACTTTGGCACTCTTTGGGGGAGGCCTATGTCCAGCAGTGGACGTCTTTCGGCTGATATGATGATGCGATAATGATGATGATGAACTTATTAGTGCATAATTCACCAATGTTTTGATTTAATTAGACTACGTTGGATTCTTACCGTACGTTTGTATGTCACCATGATGATAAAAAGTCGTGACAGAAATTATAAGGTGTGTGAAGGTACAGCTACATATAGTTTATTAGCAGCCGAAGTAGCTAAATACACACCCTTATTGTTACCGGTAATAAAGACATGTACCTACTAAAGTATTTTGTATGTCACCACAGATGACCGCTTTAGCCTAGTTGGTAGTGACCCTGCCTACGAAGCAAGAGGTCCTGGGTTCGAATCCCGCTAAGGGCATTCATTTGTGTGATGAGCACGAATATTTGTTTCTGAGTCATGAATGTTTTCTATGTATTTAAGTATTTATTTATCTATATAAGTATGTTTATCGTCGTCTAGTACCCACAGTACAAGCTTTGCTTAGTTTGGGACTAGGTCGACTTGTGTAAGATTGTCCCCTAATATTTATTTATTTATTTATTTGGCTACTTTGGCTGCTGTTAACTATATATAATGCTGACTGTACACGATCTTGTCGTACGAAAACGATACTTAAGAATGCATGTTGCATCATACTAATCTCATAGTGCAACTTAATCTGTAATTACAATAAAGACTTGGTCTGGCGCTGTATACGGAGCTATGCTCATGCTATGCTATTATATTGATTAATTTTTAACAACTTTATGGCAGCAGCTTTCGACCTGAGGATAGTTCATCGGTTTTAAATTAATATAATTTTCAAATGAAAGAAAAAATTGAAAAATGTAATGCTCCGAGCCGGATTTGAACCGGCGACCACAGGCATTCATGGCCCGTCGCTACTAACCAACTGAGCTATCGGAACAATCTGGTTCGGGCACCAAATCCTTCAATCAGTTCCTTCATACAACGCCTTAGGGAGGCGTATGTAGCGACATCTACCAGAACACTTAGGCTTCTTAACGGCCCCAACGTCTCAAATTATGTTGAGAAATCGTCAGTAACGATGCGCCACCCCATACTAAATTAATATTTGTTTTTTAAGCAGTAACGCTGCTAAAGAAAATTATAAATTTTTAAATGAAAGGAAAAATTGAAAAAAATTAATGCTCCGAACCGGATTCGAACCGGCGACCACAGGCATTCATGGCCCGTCATGATCATGGCATGGTGTGGCATTAAATTTTTCAATTTTTCCTTTCATTTAAAAATTTATAATTTTCTTTAGCAGCGTTGCTGCTTAAAAAACAAATATTAATATAATTTTCGTTACCTAGTAGACGAAGACATTTTTTTTTAATGAGCGCGTTTATATTTGACAAAAAGCATTCGTCTATAGTAAGGCACTTACTTATTTGGCGGTACGGCATCGGCGCGGCATCAGTAAGCTGTACCGATTCAGTACCTACAGATTTTATACTGCACATTTACATTCAAATTACTGCTTCCTGATTGGCGCGGAAACGGGCGGTGCGAATACAATAATGCATGCATCACAGATTACAGCCCGCTTATGCCTGCTACACACGACAACGATTTATCGTAGCGATTTGACTGCGCAGTCTGTTTGTGCAGTTTTATCGATCGTGTGTATGAGAAATCGAATTACCGCGAGCATATTCCGCCCCAAGTCAGGAGTCGCCTAACACTTAGAAGCTTGCTAGTACCTACTTAATGAATGAATACTTGAATACAATATTCGCTACGTAGGTACTGTTTTTACAAGTACCTAACTCGTCATTCACCTACTAAGGGTGAGTTGCACTATACCGTCCGTCTGTATTCGTATAAGCGGCGTTCGTTAAAATCTTCTCTCTCATCTCAAGTTTATAAAAAAAAACAACTGCCGACGCCATTTTTAACGTTCATTAGTCTGTAATCGTAAGTCGGTGCAACTCACATTAAGTAGTTAAACAGCAGCATTCATTTATTTAATCTTTGTCGCACAAAATAAAACTTATACTTCAAAACACGGCCTCACTGGCATAAAGCATTCTTGACCAATCAACAATACCAATAGATCGTCGCGTTCACTGGACATATTCCTTAAACAAGCGCGCAGCCAAGTCCGAAATGCTACTGATGCAGTGATGGTACGGTTGATAAAACCAAAACTGACAGATCGTTTAAAACGCTTTACAAACTTCATCCAATACGTCAACGGAAACTTATTACTGTTGGTATGTGAGATTAAGACGGAACTGGTTTTGTATTGCTACTACTTTGATTTACGAACAAGGTACCTACATTCGGCATTAAGTTATAAATCATAACATGCAAGAGCTTTTATAAATAGCTGTATATGTTACGAATGGTTGTCATGGAACGCCACCAGGCCATGAACCCTGTAGGGTTTCCGTTAAACAGCTACGGCAGCGACGGTCGGTTATTAGATGTTTTCAGTTTCAGAAACTATTTGAATGAAAACTTGGATGGCACGTTAAAGCGTTGATCCCGGTATTTATCTACGACAACATCTGCAATCTTAAGGTTGAACAAGATAGGTTTGAGAACGTCCGAAGAGAGAGATCATAAGATACCCATTTCACGAGCGGTCATCAATACCTTCGGAATAGAGCCTCTGCATTTTTCCCGATAAATAAATTTCGACATTTACTGTCTAAAATACCCAACTATTTTCTATGATTGACGAACCATATCTCCATACTTGCCTGTATTTTAACTTTTCACGCTTAAAGGCCTCACACCAACTAGCACGGCCTGGCTGCGGCGGTCAATAGTAAACTTGTCACTAGCTATCAAATTTTCTATTGACCGCCGCCGCAGGCCGCGCCAGTTGCAGGCGTAAACTGCTTGACCGAATTAGATGAAATATGTAGAAATAGTTGAGACCCTGGAATGGACAAAGAGTAGTTTTTTTCCGGAAATTACCCCATAAGGAGAAATGTGAGGCAAACGTTTGCGTGGAGGTACAATATAAACGAATTTCACATGGACGAAATCACGGGCAGAAGCTTGTACTTAATATATACCAACCTCAGTTGACTGATCTGAAACAAAAAGCAAAAGGTGAAATTTAAATTACAAGATCTCTTAAACCATTTGTACATTTCAAATTAGTCTCAACAACTCAACAAGGTGTATATACGGTAACACTCGTACCAGTGAAAGCGAAAACTATAATGGCCACTAAATTCGAAAAAAAAACTGCCAAATTTGAAAAAAAGAAACAATTGTAGTAGACACATAATCGACACTGGCCGTCTGCGTTCGGCCGTTAGCAACAAAAGTGAATCGGCCCTCTGCCTCGCAGCGCTAAGCAACTGGCTGGAGAATATTTAACAATCTACATTGCCGACGCTACACCAGACAGCCGTATCAATTGAGTTAACTTTTTTAACCATTTTTTGCCGACCCACAACTTTTTCGACGAAGAAAGTGGTCGAAAAACGATTATTATGTTAGGAAGCTTTTATACTTCACGATTGTCACACGATAATAGTGCCTACGGTAAATATTTACACAGATATTTACCTGTAATCACGACTCGCATGCATGTAATTTGCAAATTTCACGTTACATTTGCCTAAAATTGTTTCGCGTAATACAGCAAAAGTATAATTTTGCTTTTCAATCGCTATGCTGTAATGATGTAGTACTTATTTCCACGATGATTATTCGAGCTGACTTATTTCATTCACTTGGTAATTATGACATGTTCGTCGAGAGTTGGTAGCAGAACTGCTTCAGAACTTCAGCACGATTGTTTTTGGTATTGACATTCGATAGTTTTACGAAGTGTACGGAATACTTAACGTAAATAAATAAATAAATATTTGGGGACAATCTTACACAAATCGACCTAGTACCAAACTTAGCAAAGCTTGTACTATGGGTACTAGACGACGATATACATATTCATATTGGTAAACAAATATTTCAATACATAAAAGACATCCATGACAAGTAACAAATATTCGTGCTCATCACACAAATAAATACCTTTACCAGGATTCGAACCCGGGACCTCCGGCTTCGTAGGCAGGGTCACTACCAACTAGGCTACAGAGGTCGCCACAATGTACCGTGTGATTAAGGCTCGCCAGATCGGCTGAATTCCTAGAGGGTTTTTACATTTAATACCTTTAGATATTTAATACTGAAACACTTAAAAGATCAAAGTAATATTAATCTACAGTTCATATTCATTCCATTGCAATCCTGAAATTCTGAACCAAAAAAAAAACTTAATTACGAGTGTAAAAAGTAATTCTTACATTAAAATTTAGATTGTGCCCTATTAAAATTGGATCGGATGTTTTCTTTGCAAGCACATGGAACACACCATTTATTTGCTTTTACCGGGATTTGAACCCAGGATGGTCAGCTTCGAAGGCCGGGACACTGCCTACTATCAGCCAGTAGTTAACAACATTACTTTATTATTATTATTATTATTAAGAGCCTCAAGTGTCCCACTGCTGGGCAAAGGCCTCCCTCTTTTTCTTCCACGCATCCCTGTCCTGGGCAGACTCCCACTAGTCTTGGTCAAAGACGTCAAGCTCGTCTCGCCATCTCCTACGTGGTCGACCGATTCGCCGTATTCGGTTCTGTGGGACCCACTTGGTGGTAATTGTAGCCCACAACGCTTCTGGCATGCGGCAGACGTGCCCGGTCCAGTCCCATTTGAGTTTTGCGGCTGTATGGGCTACGTCAGCTATCTGAGTTTTGGAACGCAGTATTGTATTTTTAATGCGATCCGTTAATTTCACGCCCAAAATACTGCGTTCCATGGCTCTTTGGCAAACCTTGAGGGCAGATTACTATGAGATTATTATGAGAGGAAGATTACTTTAACAAACATTAATACTTCGATAAGTATGATAACTGCGTATTATGCCTGCATATTATCTACACCCAGTCATCATGCTTCTCGAAGTGTAAGATTTAGTTAAAGTTATCTTGCAGGATATTACGCAGAATGACGTGATTAACCGGCTATTATATTTGTAATTGATTCGTGATTGAATATTCATTAGAGTCATTAGCTCAAGTAGAGTAATAGTCATCAATTAAGTCGTCAGATTGACGCTTTGCCGCCGTGGACAATTTGAAACCAATCGGAAGAACATCAGGCATTATTCAGGCGTTGAATATATATGGTAATTGTAGCTGTATCTTTTCAATTATTTTCACGGATCTAAAGTGATACTTATTGTACCTTTATTTGTGACGTTTTGCCGCGGCTTGCACCGGCCGAGAGAATCACTATACCATTCCGAGCCCGCTACTCTGTAAGCTGCCCCCCTATTCTGTAACTTGTTTTATGCTCACCTCAACGCTCACCCACATATATATCTTGACACCGTGTTTTGTAGTAACTAACCGTAGGTAGAGTTCTAGTTTCGTTAGGCCTGACAGTTGGGGTGAAGCGCGTGAGCGCGTGAAGAATAACGGCCCAGTCTAGACTAAGCTTATTTGGAACTACCGTGTCATAAAAGAGATCCGCACTTATACATAGTGTGAGTGAAAGAGTAACTAAAGAAATCCGAGTGTATTCAGTCAGACCATTAGGTGTCCTGAACTGAAAAAAGATGTTAAACGTTTAACGGATTTTTTTGATGTTTATGGGAGAATAGCAGTAGAATGTTTTTTCTTGTAAAAATCCCACTTGATTTAAATTCACTATAGTGGCTTAAAACGTCATGTTCCGTTTTCGCTACATCGTTACTTTTATAGGTACGTGGTAGAATACATGCACATACACTATATACACAGACTATATACATATAGTTCAAGCCATATATGAAGCTTTTGAAATATGTTTAAATAAGTGTTACTATTTTGAGATAAATACTAAATAAAAATAAAATATAGGAACCTACTTTGTTATTGGCAATAACTGTTGAATAGAATAAATCTTAATGTTGAAAAAAAACATGGTTATTTAGATGCCATTGCCCTGCCATTTAAAGTGCCTATCGTCAAATTACTTCTAAAATTGTGACTTGTCTACGCTTGATATACGTTATTCTCAATCATATATTATGATTATAAATACTCTTATAAATAAACATAATCATTTCCTCAGACCCGAACGCCATGATAAATCCTATGCGACTATTTAGAAATATGAATGCCATTCCTATGAAATACAGGTCCTAGAAATATGAAATATCCTTTAAGCATAGTGCACGTAATCCGTGCAGAACTCCGCCCGGACAATGTACCACAAATATAGAATGTACCACATAGATCACAATGTACCGTCGTCACAATAGAGACAGTAACAGCGGACCTCACACGGAGATAATCCATGTTTAGAATGCGAAAAGTTAAAACGGTATATTTAAATGAGGTAAGTGGGATTCGTAATTCTCATTGGCTACGTGAAAAGAGTAAGTACTTAAGTATAAGCGTCAGTGTAAACAAAAGCAAGATTCCGAATTTGAGAAAAATATGGCGAAACTTATAGTAGAGATCAGAGCAAGGGTTAAGAAAATTTTACGTATCGAGCCATTTGAACTTATTAAATAACAAGCTTCTTCACGCGACTCCGTCCGCGTGGATTGAATTTTTCTCGTGGCTCCATAAATATGTCCTTTCCCGGGACAAAAATTATCACCACGCCAAATTTCATCTAAATCGGCGGGTTAAGCGTAAGACAGACAGCCACACTTTCGCATTTATAATAATAGTATGGATAGTATTGATATGTGCCCCCTTTCACGAGAAAATTGTAGAGTTTAGTGAATTGTTTTTTTTTATATGCCACAACGGTGGCAAACAAGTAAACGTATTAATTAAGTCATTGCATATAATTAGTGATGTTAGTCAATTAGGTCCAAGATAAAAAAAAATAATTTTGCAAAGATAGGTAACTTTGTTTTATTGTAGACAAGCTGCATGCTACATTATTATGTATAAGATAAATGTGCATAATGTCTCGCCATTACTCATATTACAGGAATGCCAGTTTTATAATTAAATTTAATGTTCGCATATACAAAAGCAATAACCTTTTATTGCCAGTTCCATGTGTCTAACAAATAATTGAAATAGAAGCATAACGTAATAGGTAGGTACTTAGAAAACATGTAAAGACTATTATTGTGTTACCAGGAAGGTTGTGATCCCTGGAGTCCCCTGGATGCGGGTGGCGCAGAACCGGTCACTGCTCACTTTGGGGGAGGCCTATGTCCAGCAGTGGACGTCATTCGATATCTGTACTCAAGCACTACACTGTATTCAGGGACCCTGAATCTGGACAGTTTAACACAAACTTAAAAAAATATGTATAGTCATAATAAAAATATTAATTTCGTTGTAATAACTATTTTACCTATCTGCTGTAATCAAGATGATGATGATGATGTTATTCCATTTTGTGGAAATCTTTATTATATTACTGAAGTATTCCAAATTTTTAATATTCTTTTATGTCTACTTCATCAGTAGTACTTGTGCGCAATGAAGACTTTTTGTCTTATCTTATCCATCTTAAATACTATATACCTAATATTCTATAGAAAATACAAAAAATACTGATAGTTGGACGATCATTTTAGAATGTATATCGTTGTCTATCATAGCAATACAAACGCCCAGATACGGGCAGGTTTCAATACACGCGAAAAAAACAAAACTTTAAACCCATTATACTTAAATCCGATTATTTGCAAATTTCAATTCGAAATTCAAAATTCAATGTCATCGAATAAATCGCTCGGCGCTTACGCTTCGAGTCGCATGTGCCTTTATTTTCCGTCGCACGCGCATAGAGTTGTCACAAAGGTGCGTCCATAGTGAGCAAAAAGGGGTATCGAGAATATAAATCAGTGAGACGATACAATGGCCATGAAATGTCTCCTCTGACAGGGTAGGGTAACCATATGTCTGGATTTGTATTAATACTAGATTTTCCTGGTTTCGTATGTGTCGCTATTTCGAATAAATAGAAGTTAAATATATGTGTGAGTTAGTCCTTCCTCTACCTGAATGATGTAATACAAAAACTAGGTAAATAGGCTATAAGCGCTCCAAAAGTGCAACACTAAATCTGAGCCAATTGTCAAACTAACCTCAGTTTCACGTCGCCAATGGAAACGTATGCACTCAGATTTTGTGGCCATTTTTTAAATTCGTATATGCAACTTATCTACCTCTTTTTTATATTACACTCTGCCTTGTTGTTTTTCTATTTCAAAACTTTTTAATACGCTTTTACGTATGATATAATGTCATTTCCAATTACAGTTCAAAAAGTCAACTTTAACCTGCTATCTACTAATTCGGACGATCGTATTTTCTCAATTAGTTGGCGTTTTTGTATAGGTAGATAATATAAATGAATCACTAAGACACAGTTCCATTAACGAGAAACCAATACAGTTAGACGTTTAAATATATAGTATACATTTCAATCACCACCGCGTTAATGAAAATGGATATATCCATATTGAATATTCATACGTCTGTACTGACTTATAACTCTAACTAAAGTTATGTAGCCGCTACTAGTGTCAAGACTTATGAGGGGATAACTTTACATACTTTCCTTTCATTGGCCTCATGTTCCAAAGTAAATGTCCATGATTTTGAACCTAATCGCTCTGCGTCAAGACTGTATTTTGTAATCAGTCTCGAGCTAGATACGTTACATGGAAGGTTTCTAGTTATAGCACAAATTTATTTTACTAGTACCTCTAAATAAACGTAGAATACATTCATTTTCATGGCTTTCGTTCGATGAAAGCGTTCTATCATAGGAGATACCGACTTTGTAGCGCCTGATTTCCTATAAAGGATGAATTACGCTATGACCACATTGAATGTATAATATATTGGCTTGGCAAAATGGAAAGTTGATTTTGATTTTATATGTCTAGTTCTACGAAGAATTGCCAGGATATTCATATTAATTTACAAGTGTTATTTATATACAGATCGTTTGCATATAACTCAAAGTCATACTTAACGGCATAAATCATTAAAAAAGGAGTTATGAGAGAGAAAATGTCAAGGCCGATGTAGGCTCTGTTTTTATGCCAAAAAAACACAGTTTCCTCGAAATATAACTATTATTACTATAGAATACAATTTAATGTTATACCTATCCTCTTTTGCATACTTCAATAAACGGCATTAATACAGAAAAACAACTAAAAATTAGATTTAATCAGTCGGCTTCCAGCACCGCTATCATGATACGGCGCGCGAGCTCTCTCGATTTTCTCGCACTATCGCGTCTCTCTCTTATTAGAACACTTAGAAGAAGGGGTATATTGCGAAAAAAATCGAGAGTATGTTGCGGCCGTCCCATGATAGACGTGCTGGCAATCTTTGAGTGATTGGATCACAGTCACACAACACGAGAAATAAGGGCTAATAATAGGCACTTCTGGTAGCAGACGATCAGAGACTTAATACTAAAATATTTTCTGAGACGTAACACAACATTATAAGTAATTAACAATTAACTCCTGTTTAACAGCATAGTTACTGGTCTGACACCTATTTGCTCTATCATAAGCTAACGATTCCACCATTAAATTGATCGAAGGTAGGCATTAAAAGCTTACTGGAGTACCTACCTTCGAACTGCCAAGCAACCTCCTATCACGCTGCTGGATTTATTCCAAATGTAAACTTTACCCTTGCGCTTTAAAGTTGTATTTGAGTTGTCGTACCTATGTACAGTTGATGTTTGTGGTAAGTTATGTAGTCGTATTAAGATGTGTACTTACTGCATACCGATAGTGCTGGCGCGTGGAATATATAATAGCACTTCATATTTGCGCGCAGGCTATTTTTAACGAAGCAGCCGCTTTATTTGTTCTTATTTAATCAAGTTTTTAGGGTTAAGATCACAGAAAATTGCAGTGTAATATTATGAAATGTTTGTGATCATCATCATCAGCCGAAAGACGTCCACTGCTGGACTTATGCCTCCCCCAAAGAGTGCCAAAGTGACCGGTCCTGCGCCACCCGCTTCCAGCGAACTCCAGCAACCTGTACCAGGGCGCCTTCCGGTACGTGGTCGCCACTCGAGAACCTTTCCGCCCCAACAGCCATCGGTTCTACGTGCTATATGCCCTGCCCACTGCCACTTAAGTTTAGCGATCCGGAGGGCTATGTCGGTTACCTTGGTTCTGCTGCGGATAACCTCATTTCTGATGCGATTATGCAGAGAAACTCCCAACATAGCCCTCTCCATAGCTCGTATGTTTGTGATACTTGCATGTTTTTTTTTAAAAGACTTTCATTCAGGCCCCGTATCATGGTCGGCCTAATCATACGATAAGTGACAAGATATAGCGTCCGTCTCGTTCCATCGATCGGTGTCAGCCAGTCACGGACGCTCTATCTTGTCACTTATCGCGTGATAAAAGGCCGACCATGATACGGGGTCTGGAGGTCGTTGGTTCGAACCCCGGCTTTTAACACTGGCACCCACTGGGTTAAAAAAAAACGTACGAAATATCATTCAATAGTTTAACTAACAGTGGCTTTTCGGTAAGTAATAAGGTCTAGTTTTTCCCTCCGGGTTGGAAGATCAGATGGCAGGCGCTTTCGTAAAACTTTTGCTGAGGTATCGGCCAATCTTGGGATAAGGAGCCAAAGCTGATCCCAACTCGTGAAGGGCACAACATGGAAAACGCTATGAGATGATGAGGATGATGATGGGTTGCATGAAATATTTTATAGGATTGATATATTATGGGCGATTTTAGTGTTCCGTGCCAAATATGGTTTAGCGGAACACTTATGTGATCAATCATTGTTCGTCCGTCTGTAATTGGCAGTTTTTTGATGACTGTTCGCTAAAGGCATCGCAATGTCAATTGAAGTATTCGCATTGTGAATTGTATGTATATTTATGCACTTTCTTATTGAAAATTGACATTCCACTACCGACGCTACTATTTCTGAATAGAGAAATCAACGTAAATTTCTTGTTTTTTTACATTAAGTCTATGCTTGAATTAAACCCGCGAACTATCGGTAATTTAATAATAACGGAACCCTTATAAACTATCAATATCGGTGTATATTGTTTCCCATATCGCTTGGAGGTATGAACCAAATAAATGGCCATCGTTTAATCAAGCGTGTGTTTCGCATGCTAACCAACTGAACAGTTTATTGAATACCGGCGTGTACACATGACTACGCCAAAATAACGTAACAGCCATTTAGTAGCATGTGTTTTACGACATTGATACGTAAATCACATTGTTGTACTGTAATATGGTATGTACTTAAAGCACTGTCTGATTAATACAACTTTTTACTTACGCAAAACATAAGGTCAAAATTTATTTCGCGTGTAGTGCTAACGTGCCAGTATGCATACAATAAACGCGCGAAACACATTAAAATCAAATGGGTATGTAAAATAATGTCTGCCTTATTATTTCACTTTTTAATCTGATTTAAATAGATCATGATAATATATAGAGATAGAGTTTACTTGGAGTTTACCCCGAAGCTATCCATACAACATTTCTGTCCGCATGAACCGTGTGTTTTCTATACGAATATATGTTATGAGTTTATGAGGCCTGAAAGTATAGACCTTTGTTAATAAACTTTGATAAGCATCTTCATATTTTTTATTTCAATCCAATTAATCCAGCACGCGATGCATCAATAACTAGTCAACAACTCATATCACTAACATATTATGAGTGTCTCTCAAGTGTCCAATAAATGTTGTGTGTTGCATTGCATTGCATTGCTTTCCAACACTCCAACACGAATTTTCCCAGACATGAGACCCAGCTAGAAGGACAAACCCCCCCCCCCCCCCCCCTCCTTAAACCCCCATCGAAATCGTTAGCGCTGTTATCGAGAACGTGATTTCAAACATATATATACAAATATTGCTCGTTTAATAGTATAGGATATGGAACCAAAAAAGAAGGCTTAATACTTCTAAACCAATCGTGTAAAATCGTTAATCAATCGATACCATCCACATTGCACTGGCATTGATCTAAAGGGACAAATTACTAGTTCCAGGGCCCAGACGGGGCTCCCGGGCCGACGGTATAGCAGAGGAAGCCATCAATATAAACAGAATCTAACAACTATATCTACCTGTTACTCGTACTCGGTACCTATAGCATACTAGGAGTATTTGATGGGCTCTAGATGCCAGATAATGCTTTGATCAGTAAAGGGTTAATGCTTTGATCAAGGTAATGGTAACTATATTAATTATACAGGTCTGCACCGTTATGTTTTTAAGCTTGATGGTTAGTCGCTATTTGTATGGTAATCAGTTCGTGCCGCGGGCGTTTAGGAGGAAAAGCGTTTTTATTAGTTCTCAAGTCTCCTTAGATTTAAAATCATTGTAAAGTCCGACCAACCGCTATTTGACCCAGAGATATTGTCGCTGTGGTGGCTAGGGTCAAATAGATACTTAGGGATACACTTAGATTAGGTTGAAGTGTGTTGTGGGCGATGGGCTAGCAACCTATCACTGCAATATCACATTTGTCGATATTTTATACCCACATTTATGCTAAAAGTGGCGCTGGAACATACGTTTCATGTGCTCTGCTTACCCCTTTTGGGAATAAAGGCGTGAATGTATGTATGTATGTATGTTTAGCCTAGTGGATAGTGACGCTACCTACGAGGCTGAAGGTCCTTGGTTCAGACTTACACTAACCGTATCCATAGATAATTGAATTCATAACAAAATAGCATGTCAACCAATAACATATAAACATCTCAGACATCCAGTTGTTGGATAGGCATCGCATCTCGCGTAATGAGTGAAATTCTTACACGCACTTGACTGACAACTGAGGGCCGTGTCATAGACAAACGAAATATATGGACACGTTACAGTTACAACGCTCTGGGTCGAAGGCGCACCATGAGCTAATGTGTTATGAATTTTATACACGTGATGTGTAGTAACGCACAATGCAAAGGCCCAATTGATTTTAGTTCCGAATAACAATCTTTTATTTGATAGTTGTCTCCAAAACCCGAAAAGAAATAATAAGTGATTACCGTTCCTTTGAGGCAGAGTGATAGTTATCGCCACTACACACTCACACTTATATCCACTTCCTTGATTGTTTTTCTCAAAATAAAAACATATATTCATATGGAATGTACATATTTTCTGTTTAAACCTCTAAAATATCTCCTTGTACCTAAATTCATAAATTAAAATCAAAAAGAAAATACTGAAAAGAGGTCTGTTTGGAACGCTTCCAGCGATTGAACAGTGATATTACCTAGTCATGAATCTGAATGAATACCTAGTCATAACGTGGCTGTACCTCTCAGACCCACGACCCTGTAAATTGTGCAAAAAATGCCCCTAGGTTATCTAAATCTGAATACACTATCCATACGTTTGTAGTCGTTGGTTCGAGTTACGTAACTGATATGTTACGGTCATTTATCAAAATAACGAGAGCTTTACGCCTCTTTGCGTGGAGGTTTAAATGATGACCGGTAACGGGAATGATTAAAAGATAATAATAGAATTAGATAATAATGGCTCTAAGAAATAGTTTCTTGGTATTTGTTTTTTTTTTGGTATGCACTATGCACTACGACAGTCGCTATCAAACATACTTACGGCTTTTCCGCTGGTAAGCAAACACCGTAGTAGCATATTATTGTCCGTCTTGGCTCACTTCCAATGTATGGGGAAATGTATGGAAAGTCCGTCCTGGTTCACACCAAAAATTTCATAAATTAGTGTGTTTATGCATGTGTGTGCCAGGAGCGTGAAGACGTTGTTGACGGCCAACGCCGTTAATGGTGCCTTTGAGGAGGTAGTTGGCGAGCGGTTCTGTGTATACCTAAAGTATGTCCTACCTAATAATGTGTGTGAAGAGGTCGTTGACTTCCTCAAGGTGGATAATTTTGGAATACTACGAACTCGTCCTTAAGAAAACATAAAACTTTTTGCACTTCTAAATATTTTCCAATCTCAATGATTTTTTAGTACATACGTCCAAAAAAATCAAGGTGCTTAAAAAGTACAAATTTTAATTTATTGCAAATTGTGTAAAAATGAAAAACCTATAAACCTAGTCTTTCATTGTGTCTATAACGTACTAAAAAAATATTGAGATTGAAAAATGTTTAGTAGGTAGTGGATTTTTTTTCCAAAGGTATACTTCCCTCTTAACTCTAAAGACGCACTCTTGACCATAATATATTCTTTAAGTGTGTTGTGGTGGTGTGGGTGCCACCCATGCAAACATTTTTCCTCTCCAAAAACTGGTTCGAATGGCATCGTAATACCGTAATATCGTTGGGTCACAAGCCTATTGCAATCATAATCATCGTAAAATAAGGGCACGAGCAAAAAAGCTACTGACTGTAGGCAATAAGTCAGTCTAATATCGCGCTTCATACGTCTACAATTCTAGATCATGCCTAATGCCTGTAATTAACATGGCTCATCTGAGAGATGCATCACTTACACGGGACCTAGGATACCTAAGGACGCCACTAAACTTACTAATACATCTTAGTTGTTGATAGATGTCTACAGACGAAAATGCACTTAATATGGGATTTTACTACTTCTTTTGTTGCAAAATATGAAAAGAAAAGACAACAAAGGGTCGTCATAAAATTGACCGAAGTGTTCCACGTTTAATGGAGTAGCTACTGTAAGCTCTATTGCTAGTTGTTTGTTTTAAAGTTTTAACCCTACTTGATGATAACAAATAGATCTCGGTTATGGTTGGTTTTTAAATACGTTTCGTCATCTAAACTAAAACCAACTCACGTAGGTGAAAATTAACTCAATCACGCAAAACTGCGGAATATATTTCGATTATAAACCCGCAAATAGTTTAGTAAGATGTAAAGGAATATTTATCCTGAAAATTATCCCGGTAATTAAATTGGCAGTGAAAGTCGTTAGTGAAGTTCTGGTGGACAAAGTCGTTATGATATTAGAGATATTACACTAAGGGCCTGTTTCACAATCGCCGGATAAAGTTATCTGCCAGTTAAAATTATTGCTATACTTTTCTCCCGTCATATGAAAGAAAAGTGACAGCCAACATTTATCTGACGGATATGTTTTAACTGGAGATTGTGAAACAGGCCCTAAATCTATTAATTACTTTGTGTCGACAACGCCATATACGAATGAATCAATAAACATATTCTAAAGACGTGTACTTAGACAAGTCATAGATTATGAGCGTACGAGATGAGGGAATTATTATGTATCTGTAGCTACTTGTAAGGCAACTGAATTAATGAATAATCAGAAACGTTCCAAGTAATTAGTGTTCACAGATTCCATGTACTGCTGAGTCATTGGATGTGAACTTCTTTCCCTCTGGGGTGTACCTAGTACACACTCCCAAGTTCTGCCCCTCCAGCATTAGTACCCACCACCAACCCATAGAGTATAGATATCTACAGAACATCTGTACCAGTGCCATCATAAGGGACGGAAAGGCTCAAATGTAGATAATTAAGAACTGGTCTTAAAATGAGTGACGGCTTACCATGCACTAAGGTACTCAATTTGAACGGATTGAAGTTTATTTGCCGTAACCTCATACTAACTCAGTTGTGGCAAGAAAAAGTGGAACTGCGACTAGGACAACCAATGATATATCCCTTTCTATCACACTTATTGAGATTTGTATACTACCATCTCGCTTGGTCGTGGTATTATTATTATCATAGCTCCACTATAGAAATTTTAGCAAAAATGGTTAATTAAACGTTGGTCATTTAACTATTTAATTCTTGACCAAATTTAACGAAATTCTTCCAAAGATTATTTTGTGAAGGAATGTCGATATTCTACAAAGTGGAACATGGTTTCTAATACCAAAATATTTTTACTTGCATAGTGCAAACCCTGATTAGTTCTTATAAAATTGATATCATCACTAACGGAAACGTTAATCCTTCTGATTAGAAGCGCTTGAGTTGCGGCCGAGTCACTTCTTAAGAGTAATGTTTCATTTTAAACCTTTCTTCCACCAAGCAACAATGTATGTATGGTTGATATTATTCAATGTGGCTGACTTTTTCTAAAACTGTCATTGGATTTAATATTCTTCTACCTTGGACGGCAAAGTTGTTTTTTTTATAGACTCCATAATTCAATCACACACACAATCTCAATAATAAGTTTTTTCATAATAACAAACTACGAATTTTCATTCGTTTTATATTAAAGGCGCGCATTGAAAGAAATATTGCTCCGAGCCGGATTTCAATTTAAACCAGCGGCTTATTTTCATCCCAAGATCATTCCCTCCTTAAAGCGTTGGTTTCCTGCCAATGCGAGATATGCCCAGGCCGCTTTGCGATAAATATTCACGATAAAAAAAATCTAGCGTACATTATGTAAATATTGTAACCATTTAGTAGTTTAGCCAGCTTGGAACTTCGAATATTTACCACAAATCCTCCCGGGCATTTCTCGCCCTAACGCATCTGTTTTCTTTATAAGGAACATGTTCTAACTTCTTATTTCTAAACATTATTTATTCAAAGCCTGTGGAAGTATCAAGTATCTTTAGAATTTCTTAATTACATTGTTCCACACATTTCTAAGATGATATCATCGGTTAGATACGCAAATGTGGGTGCTGGCGTCCGTGTTTGCGTCAGTGAACAATTAGGCTAGACGATTTAGTACTGATTATTGTGACTAATCTCATCTTTAAGACTGCTTTAATTTCCACTAAACATAGCTGAGAACAATCTCGTCTGACAAGACATTCGATAAAAAAATCGCACTTAAATCGGAGCTGCGATGCCACAGATACGACCCCAGAGAAACCCTCTCTTTTTGCGTTGAGGGTTAAAGACACCAGATAAACCCTCTCTTTTTGTGTCGGGGGTTAAAGACCCCAGATAAACTGTCTCTTTTTGCGTCGGGGGTTAAAAAGCACACGTTGAATCAGGTTCAACACGGTTTAGGAGCTTCGGGCGCTAGTAGTGCTTATTGTCATATTCGAGCGTCTGTTGTCAAAACAGGGCTGTTATTCTCGGAACGCAATAATGCGCCTCACCTCATCCATCACGCCTAACGAAAATATACCGTCAAGATATGTTTGTGGGTGAATGGAGAGGTTAAAACAAGTTACAGAATAGCGGGGCTGGAATGAGAAAACAAGTGAAGAGCATTTTCTTGAACACTTAGGCACTTACCGATTAATTCCGTAATTAGGCAAGTGTGACTGCACAGTTGCTGCGCTTCCGTATCCACTGTCTCGATCTGCAACAAACAGATAAGTGTTAACAATGGCCTATTAGCCACGACCCAATTCAGATCGGAGCTGGGAAACCTGGCTTATTTGTAACGTGAGAAAGTCAGGGGGCGATTTTTGACTTTCGAGCGCTCGAAAATTAAACGCGATGGTAGTGTCTAAATTGTAGGCAACGTACCTCTCCCGATAGAATTGAATACAAGTTGTCAATAGCAATTGATTTACAATTTTCTATCGCTATTTCGAAAAGGCATGCCGATGAAAGAGTCGAGCGCTCGAAAGACAAAAATCGCTCTAGTGGTAGCCCTACGCTTAAAAAAACCGCAAATCGATGTACAGTTTAGCCGTTTGGCACACACATACTATAGGGCAAAACAATTTTTTTGACTCGCAGTTCCTAAAAAAATTTCCCTTAAAAATTAAAAAAAAATACTTAATGCAATTATTTTCAAAATTGCTTTTTTGAGGTTAGATATGAGGATATCACGTATCATTTGTGGTATATTGAATTTAAAAAAAATCAGCCATATCGTGTCTGGAGGAGCCCAAACTTGGTACGTTTCGAAAATTATTTTTGTTTTAATTAAAAAAATATGGCTAAAATGTAATGATGTGGCATATTTTTAGAATTGCCTCAAAAAGCCTTTTCATATGATACTACACACGATAGGTTTCTGAAAAAAAATTTTTTTTTTTCCATACAAAAAAAAATACATATGGAAAATACATAGGGGGGGAGTGCCGAAAAATGTTTCGGCACTCCCCCCCTAAGGGAATTTTTTTTAGGAACTGCGGGTCAAAAGCGGGTTGTTTTGACCTCTAGTATGCGTGTGCCAAACGGCTAAACTGTACATCGATTTGCGGTTTTCTTATGAAATTGGGATTGTGGGGCTTCCACTACTCCCCTGCGGACCGATTTTTGACTTTCGAGCGCTCGAAAATCAAATAAAATTAAATACGTTTGTAGTGTCAAAATGAGAATACGAGCGGTCAATACCACTCATTTTGAAATTTTCTTTCGCTATTTCAAACAAGCATTCATAATTTTTGATAGTTTCCGAGTGAAAGAGTCGAGCGCTCGAAAGTCAAAAATCGGTCCCCTGATGGTCGTCATCGTATTTACAAAGTTTATGAATTCAGATGTATTTACGTATTTTACGTAGGTGTTTATCGTGTGCTAGTTAAAGTTAACTACCACTACCTACTGAAACTACCTTAATGTTAGATCCACGTTTAATTGAATGAAACCGATAATACCTAAAATTGACCTGGCTGGCTTACCGAGCCTTAAGAACCTCCAGAGTCAAATAACGAAATAAAGGACCATGCGTCAAAATGGTCCTGAAACCAACAGCACTGAGAGTTAGGTCATTAAATAGGTCTTTAAATCTACTATATTTCATTCTATAGGCACAAAGTCGAATTCCATTGCAGAACGAAGATATTCGTATTTTAGCCACAGTCAGTAGTACGAGCTATGAAAAAACGCATTCGGAGAATATTCGTATTTAGTATTCTGAAGGGTAGTTATGACAAAATGTACTAATGATGAAGCCACATCGAGCGTGGCATATATTCATATTTTATTAATAAAACAATTAATTAGTTACAAAAAACATGTTTTACATTATTTATACTAAACGGGACTTAATCGCGTATTAACTTATTTATTTACCTCACTGAGGTCTCCCGACGTTTCGGATGTGTTGCAACATCCATGGTCACGGGACAACTGGCTTGTGCGGGTATCAACATCTTCTTGCTGCGCGGGTTTTCCGAACTACCCGCATTTGGTCTTTTTGAACCACTTGTACACTAGGGTTGTCACCCGGCCGACACACGACACTAACAATGTCCGGTGATATAACGGACAATGTTTTCTGACGCTGGCATTTACTTATGATAGGATTCCACGAAGATGAAATCTTAAAACCGTCATCCCGATTGAAATTACGATGTTTTCTGATTTCAACGGCTTCACGTATTTTTCTACTATAGAAATGACGTTCCGTAGACAGGACTTTCGGTTTATGGAGCTCAATCCAGTGGTTTGGTCCCCGCACAAGCCAGTTGTCCCGTGACCATGGATGTTGCAACACATCCGAAACGTCGGGAGACCTCAGTGAGGTAAATAAATAAGTTAATACGCGATTAAGTCCCGTTTAGTATAAATAATGTGCGAGAATCGTGAAAGTTTAAAAAACATGTTTATTTTACACACTAACCTTACCCTAATAATTCTGAATATGTATTCACTGAGAGAACCCGTTTTCTCATAGATCCTATACTCACATTAACTTCAATATGAATATCTCAGTTCTGCAATGGAATTCAACTTAGTACCCATAGAACGAATTGAAGTAGATTTAAAGACCTATTTAATGATCTAAGTTTCAGCTTTGTTGGATTCAGGACCAGGCTCCATACAAAGTTGCCCATGGTCCAAATCACACTGGCATCAAAATATATAATTATTATTTTAATTTTCAATGCGGTTACTCCACTTTTTCGTTTAAATATTACTATACCAACTGCAATAAATACGAACTTTGTATAGGAATTTTGTGCAAAATGTACTCGTACGTATTCTTGCTCTTGACTGTACTTTGGGCAGCCTGTTATGTTACTAGAAAACGGTGCTAATTCAAAGAATCTAGGAATCTATACAACACTTTCCTTAGACTCTTCTAATGAATAGTGAACCGAATGATCGTAAACAGACGAAGTGAGGAAATATCTATTATCTTTTTTATGCGTGCCAATCAAAGAAAGATACACGAGGCTATTTACCAAATGGTATAGACCTAGGTACAGGCGCCGTCAAAGATACACTCGCGGTCAAAAGTTTTGGGTCACCCTAAATTAAATAACCGTAACAGGTTTCTTTTATATTTAACACTACCTAGTTTTATTTTCATAATATACTATTATTTATAATACCCAATTTCCGTTAACTTTGTTTTTTCCATGGGTTTTTACGAGTCCGATTTAAACCTGGTAATGATATATTTACGTTCAGTACATTTATTGTAGTTTAGATGTAAAATTAAACAAAAATATTCATATGGATATCCATTGTTTCACATTAATTAAAAGGTCTTTTTGGAAATGTGACGGTATTTTAATTTTATCGGCCCGTATTCTTTGTCCGCGAGTGTATGTACATTCTTTGTCTAATTACATGAAAAAACCAGCTAAGTGCGTGTCGGACCACGCGCAGTGTCCGTAGCTTCCGTAGTTTCCTGTCTGTCTTTGGCCTTTGTTACATCGATGCGCGCGATTTTTTTTTTTCTCCTATCTTTCTTAGTTGGACCCCGAAGGGGCCCTTAACTAATTACCTATAGTCGATGCGTGCGTCACGTGCTAAACGTTTCGGTTGCGTCGCCCGAATTTGATTAAAAGTTGGCCTTTACAAGTACATTTATTAAATTAGTCAACTATTACTCGTTAACTAGTTATGACTACTTATCCGTGATAGTTCGCCAATTCAAATCATTATTTATTATGTACTACTGCCATGATTTTTTTCATATACCCAGGAGTAACCATTTAGCCGGCAGAGGGCCGGAAAATAATGACATATGACATTACTTTAATTACAATTAGGGCTTTGAAGCCCAATATCACGCAAACGCATCCTTGAATTAAAAATGGTTTGTAAACACCCACCCTATTTTTGAACAAGCTATCCAAAGATAGGCCTCACCATAGGTTTACCGAGAAAAAAAATACACCCGCACTTTACGTGTAAGGGTATCTTTGTTGTACTTATTTCAAAGACAGAATGGTTTCCTAATTTTACTTTGCTTTACACTACTACGGATTACACCTAGCAGACTACAAAGGATGAACCGCTCATAGCCAGCGGCGTAAACATTGTCGGCTAATGCCGTAAAAAGTATTCAACGACTTCTAAGGCTGATTGCACTCCATAAAACTTTCATAGCTACAACATACGAATTTAACTAATTACAAATGTTTGTCAGTCATATAATTTCTTTATTATGCACTCAACAATCATAAAACCGGATCAGATTCAAATATGGATCGAGCAGACGTTTTATTCCAATCGATTAATAGTTAGTGTTATTTAACATGACATCACTTTCCTGCACGTCACTTTCTAATGCTGTTGTGACAGCGGTTCAATGTTACAAATAAACAATCAACGTTTTAATTGATAAATGAGAAAATTAAAAGGGCACGGCGGCTGAAGCCCGGTAAGAAACAAAAGCCGGCCGAGTACGAGTGAAATCATATCACGCATGGTATTTATGATGCCCGAATGCCATGACTTGGCCACATTACATTAAAGTAGGCCATGTAAAAGCAACTCTACTCTCTATGTTAGAAGATTCCAATTATAATAACAGTTTTATAAAAAGTCAGCCACATGAAATAATCTAACTATACCTACAACTTGTCTCGATCAGCTCACTACTCTCTTTTACCACTTTTTAGATTAAGTCTAAGTGATGATATTTGTTTGCAATAGACAATCATAGACTGAGATAGGGTTGACGTGCCACATAAGGGCCGGCGCTCACTAACGGCGTGGCATGGTATGGCACGGCAGGTTGTGCTGCGGTATCCCGCGGCGTTCCGTGTCATGCCATGGCAACCCGTGGCATGCCAGTGCGTCTTCTCGCTCCCGCACCTCCGCGCACCGAGCTAGGGAGGGAGAAGACGCACTGTCATGACACGGAACGCCGCGGGATACCGCAGCACAACCTGCCGTGCCATACCATGCCACGCCGTCAGTGAGCGCCGGCCCTAACTGAACATTCAAAATTAAAACAAATTTTAGTCGCTCCGTTTGATAACGAAGTGATAATCCTTTTTGGAAATAATAATTTCATATGATATTATTATTTGCGTATATTAGGGCAGTTGCCGTAACATTCAACACTTGAGTGACAAATGCCAATAAGCAAATTCCATGTAAATCTTTTAGCGCGTTACTCTATGTGCGTACACACAGAACACACTTGGGCACTCAAGAACAAAATCATTATCATACATAGAGGAGTTCCACCATCCACCACCTGATTCCATCATCAGACACTCGGCACTTATTTTAATGTATAAAACTCGTCAAAATGACCCAAATTAACCCGAAATCAAGGGGTATACAAGTAGACATTGAGAAGTTCCACTATCCCCCCTCCTGATTCCATCATCAGACCATCGTCATCAAGTGTGATTTATAGAACTCGTCAAAACAAACCAAATGAAACCTAACTCGAGGGGTATACAAGTAGCCATAGAGGAGTTCAACTATCTACCTCCTGACTCCATCATCACCAAGTGTAATTAAGACCAAATTAACCCAAACTTGTCCTGAAATCTATTGAAATCAACTTACAAAATTTTACCGACAAAATTAACTTTATTTGAATAAAGTTTTATTCAAATAAAATGATAGTTAGAATAACCCCATTTGTGGAATAATTATTCGGTATATCATTCCTTATTTAAAATAAACGTAGAATGATTTATTCAGCCTCATGTTATTTTAAATAACGGTCGCAAGAATTATTCTTATTCAAATCGATTTGAATAAAAAATAAAAATTCTGTTCTTATTCTTATTCAAAAAAATTTTTGCCCAACTCTGCGTACACATTATGCAATTATATAAGATACAAGTTAAAATAATTATGGTGTAAAAATTTAAATATTGTGATAGATTGTTTTAATAGAGACTCGTACCTGCAGACAAACTGTTAAAACAGTTTTGCAGGGAAATGTATTAGATTACGTTTTGTATCCCATTGTTTAGTAATAATAAATAAAATAATTCCAAACGCACGCGGCCATATCGACTGTAATTTACTGTAGGGGAATATAACAATTGATATTGTCCTTGCGCTTATTTAAAAAGTTTGGCATATACGGTAGCAATGTCGTACATAAAAAACAAATCTCCTGTGAAGGAAAATGGCTTATATAATACAATGGAAATTCAATTTATGCGAAGATTGAAAAGCCAGCCCTTGACATGAACCAAGGATGATTGATATGAACGGAGGCATTCATTGATGAAAGTTATATACCGTTTATAAAATCAAATTACCTTACTACTATGCGGCATACCCGCAAAGCTATAAATGATATAAATTTACAGTAGGTAATAAAATTCTAACTCTGAATAGAACGAATTGCTATATTACAAGTCACTCGCTCATAAAATGTGAAACTATTCAACTTGTGTCTATAGTTTGCTTTATTATCTTCCTTCTACGACACTTTACTCTTTACGAGGGTAATTTGATGGACAATGAATTTGTGGTTAGAAATTCTAAGTATCTTACTTTTCTATCCTATATTGCTTACAGTCGGCGTGTCATAAAGCTTTTTAAGTCAGTAACGACCAATCACCTAGGTGATAAACATGAAGTTTAAACATACACACATACACATTTTAATGTGGTAAGTAATAGAAAACTCGCCCTCACCTTGCTATTTACTAGTATGAACGTTGACACTAGTTTACGGCACCCAAACGGAACCAGACCTTGTCTGGATTAACCTCCTCCAAGTCAGTGGGCTACCTAACTGTTAGAAGTTCTCGAATTTAGACTTTGAAATCTGCTATTATAGGCGGCAGCTGGGATTACTAGTTTAGCCTTTACTTCACAAATCATAAAATACTGAAGCTCGTTTCTGTACAGCAAAAAAATAATAGGAGACAGACAAATGGAAAAAGACCGTCAAAAATGTGTAACTCATACTTTACATTGCGAAGTATGAGATTATTAAAGTCCTTCTAAAAGCACAGAATGCATCTAAAGCGCTTGAAGAAACTAAACAGGGCTGTGTAGTGTAATAACCTACGATATTTTTATAACATGTTTTACGACAAAGTTCATCTTTAGCTTACCGGGTGACACAGTTCCGTATTATCCAATTATTCGGATTTTCGTCACTAGGCATATTTTTTTGCCTTCGTTCTTTTGGACTCTACGCCCGTCGACATCCACTTGGCTGTGTCTTACAGTCATTGACAGTCCAATTGTAATAAATAGCATTTTAAAAAGTTATAAACCCCCCGACATATTTATTTCAAAGTTAAATGTCCCAAAACTGGCTAAACCGATTTCGTTAAGACGTAGCTGAGAACCATCACAATTATTTCAGCTTTCAGTCGAAAAACCGCATTAAAATCAGTCCATTCGTTTAGAAGCTACGATGCCACAGACACGTCAAACTTATAACGCCCCTCTTTTTACGTCGAGGGTTAAAAAAAGGACAATAGAATGGCCGTTTGACACTTACTCCAGATAGTAATTATTGTATTTCCTCCGACACCATTCCGTCTCATCAATTCATCATGCATCGGTGTGTGAATGAACGGGACGGCAAACAGTGCGTACGCGCCGGCATGAATTATGTGCACCGGTAGTGAGAATGCAGCCCTTTCCTCACATTGATTTATAGTCAAACGGTATCGATGCTCGATAAATTGCTTAAATGACTTAATCTGATCGCCATGCGAGTAAAAAACGGAGGAAGCAATCATAACATTCCGCTTGTGGAAATTAACTGTTGTTTACTAGTTACAAGTTTATTATCATAGTGACCTATTGCCAGTATTGCGACTGTTCGATGCACTGCTCTGATATTTCGTAATAAAATAATATAAGAATGTCTTTATTTCAGACCAGATCTTAATAACACAACGTGTAACATTAAAATTTGAATTTGTTTTTCACCCAGGCAGCGACCTCGCACAAAGAGTTGCAATCGCAATTCAACGCGGAAATGCTGCCTACGTGATGGGCAACCTGCCAAAGGGTCCCAATTTAGAAAGTAATTTTTAGTTTTTGGTAGGTTAATTTTAAGTCAGTTTCAGTTTTAATTTTTAATCTATATTTAATTCTTTATCGTATTGTAAATTTGAGTGCACTAAACTATATATAATCATATTGAAACTTTGTCTTTGAGCTCACAGAACAATTCCGAAGAGTAATTTGTGTCGGGAACTATAATATTTCGTGTCATTACGCCATTTTCCGCAAAACGCGTAAAAATTCTGACGCAGTTTAATGTAAAAACCGCTAATTCCTTCGAAGTGGAACTTGGTTTCTGGGAATTATGGTATTTGGAGAAAATATAGTTATATTATAGGACAAATTACTGTTCCGAATTATGTAGACTTTTTAAGAAAGCCGTGACTTGCATGACAATGAAAACATCACAAAACTATATGAACGTCACAGTTATGGATCGTTTAATCTATAAGGACGCGATATAGTGAAAACAAATATGTAAGTAAGTTTTAGAGTAAGAATACTTAAAATCGGCTTTTAACTTTTTTTTGTCTAAATTTGCATATAAAACCAAAGTTCGACTCACAATCTTGATAAGCTAATGCAATTTAAAGTATCAGGTAAGTAGTGCATGATGAGTTGATGACACAAGGCGGAATCGGTGCGTGACCGTCCGTAACCGGAATTAAGCTGTTAAAAGAAAACCCACGAAATCAGTGAAAAATAATCCTTCTGCCTATAACATTAAGAGCGTCAACAATTTTTTTTATTCGGCGCTAAAATACATTAAATGCGGTGAAATATTTAAGGGAGACAATGATGGGAAAGCTTCGAGTTAATTTCGAGTAAGTGACGTATATTAAGTGAGACACGTCGGGCCATGTTAGAGTCGTTAGTGCGAAGAAAATATAATAATAGACTTTTGTTTCGCTGGTTGGCCTACGTACCTAAATTATGTTAACCTAGTACATCAGTAGCTGTGCCCGTGGGTCTGCCTGCGAAGAAATCGTTATGATCGCAGTCCTATACAGACTTCCATTGCATTTCACGCCTGAAGAATTTCATAAAACGGGATTTCGGTTGAACGTGAAACAGTATGCAAAATCACATAAATATACTGCGTGTATTTTTATTAATACCTCAAAGTTGAATCGATACTGCAAGAAGTTTTTAATTTAGTATTAATTACCAAAGAGTAATTATTTTTTTGAAATTTATCGAGCAGCAATGTATTGCGTAGACTCATTTGACACATGGAAGAAGCGGGTCACTTGTTACAATTGTGACATCACGACAGTAAGACAAATTGGTGAGCCATTGCGTGCTAAATTATTTAATATGAAACAAAAAGATGGAAATTAAGAAAAAAAATCTGGCAACATCGATTTATAGCCCTAACCTCTGGTTACAATTTGAGGTGGTATTAAAAATACACGTTGTATAATCTACCTAATTATAGATCAATGCCCCTCGTGAAACAGGTAAAAGTGTACCTTTAAGCTACTTCCTATTCGCTATTCAGAACTACACATTTACTACAACTAAGAACATCACATTTTTATCTCATTTATTGGTAATTCCATCAGTATCAAAATATTCGCTGAAGAAAAGTTCTAACGACATCACACATTAAATCCATACATGCCTATCAATAGGAAACACCTCCCTTGTGCACACTCGTAATAAAAACAAAACACAAGAAGCATCCAGAGTTTTTTTGTTTTTAACATTATACGTAATCGGAAGGTCAGACTCACTGGTTACCCCAAAGTAAGTTCATACGTAAGCATCATGAATGAATACCTCATATCCGAGTCGATTAGCATGGACGGACGTTTGACGAAATTACTGGAGAATGATTGATGCATTGAACACGATCGGTCTCACGGAGTCACGGATTTCCTGTGACGCGGAGCGAAAGTGAAAAAACGCTTAGACTTTCTTGTGGGCCTTAATTGTTTTTTGAACACTTTGAGTATTGTTACGTGATACATATCGCGTATCAAGCACGATGTGTGCAGTGAAAACGGCTTGACATGTGATGCCTCAAATTATACTTGGTTTCTAGTGGTCAATTTTATTCTCGTAGAAGTTTAGGTTTACTACGTATCGAAACATATGATTTAATGCTGCGTGTCGAAAGTCGAAACATAGGACGTTCGAGTACATAATTAATTTGAGATTAGATTTTCGATCGCATTGTATTTTCTGAAATCTACTGTAGTGCTAGTTTTGAAAGTTCAAGTTCCGACATAGTACAACTACAGAATAGTAGCCTACCTAACACAATTTCGCTAGAACACATTTCGTCTTAGCTGGTGTTTTATTTTGTAGTTAGGTATGATATTGAGTCTTTTCGAAGTAAGTTTTCTTGTTTGTCGAAAATTCATACGCAACGGACGTTCCATCATAAAATCCATTCGTTTCCTATTACGACGCGCACATTACAAAAACAAACACTTCCTTAATGTGATTATTACTATATTACCGTACTTAAAAACCTAATTTCTTTTGCATAGCCGGGGCCGTGTGGTATTAAATTCATTATTTCGTCGCTCTAAACATATTGTTCTCGGTTAACACTCGAATCCTAGACGAATTCACCAATATATTGTAAGTATAAGAAACTGTTCGCCAAGCGACCTCATAACCGTTCAACGTCTAGGACTTTCAAACTGCTCGATATTACACGGAGCACATGAAGGAATGCAAACGGTACCACAGGGCTACATTCATAAAACTGTAAACTCCGCGGTAGACAGACCACTGAAACTCTGACCTACCTCCACGCATGTTTAACATGAGTCTAGGGAGAAAGTTACGCTAGCGACACTATCAAGGTTGCATTCGGGTTTCTGAACAGCACGGCAGGATATAGGTGCGCGGTAAACCGACCCCAAGGCGATAGCGTCGTCTGTAATTTCTAACCGCCGCTTAATGGGCAGTGTGTAGCCACCTTTATGGCTTCGGCGGGGTGAAATTATTATTTGTATTTCATTTGTCTTTTTGAAATGATGAATAAGACCAGTTTCACACCGGTGAGTATTAAATGATAATATGGTGCGTTGTTTTGTTTTTTGGGAACATTTGTCCAGCTTTCACAGAAGGGTGGGTAATCTTTGATGTTAGGATTCTTTAGGATGCTATTCCAGAAATCATTACATGCGTATTCTTATTGACTTGTTTTAGAATTTAACCTTTTAAGATAAATACGCGTCGTAGCTTTTGAATACCGTTTAACACAATGTCAACATTTAATAAACTGTTTTTCAGTACCTAATGGTTTTTACATTATTTATTTTATTTTACAAGCACTCTATAGATAAATTAACTGCAAGCTGGTGAAGGTCGCGAATTTATGTTCACAATTTCAACCTTCATATAAAAAGCCTAGAATAACCAACATATCCTGCATTTTGTATTTACACTTTACATTATAATTCAAACCAATTTACAAGATCATATTTAAGACCATTAACTAAATGTATCCGTAATTTTATAGTACGCAGAAATTAACAGTAAGCAAGAATACACTACAAAGGCGGGCTGGTACATTTTTGAGGTGACCGCAACACGTAGCACAGTGTAAATATAGTTGGTGATGGTGAACTAACGTTTTATGCAGATAGCAAATGCTCGCTATATTTTGTGGTTAGTCTGTGGCAGGTGCGTGTTGAATGTAAAGCGGTAGGTAACTAATATAGAATTAACGGAATTTAGACAAAATATTTATTTGTAAAACGAAACACTAGGAGCTTATCGTCGACAAATCTTGTCCCATTTTTATTAATATCGTATCGTTCAATTATTTGCTGCATTAATTAAGGTTTTTCATCTGACTTCCAAAAAGGTAGGAGGAACAATTTGTTATCTTTTATGTAGTTACCTTAGAGCTCCGTTATTTTATTATTCCTTTTTTAACAGATTTTTAAAAAAGAGCAATTCGTGGGAATCTTTTATTGTTCAATGTATGTTCACCGATTGATTACTTATGATCGAATTAGATTTTTTGTTCTGAAAGCTCACGAGCTTAACGCTCAAAGGCACATTTAGATCGAAGTAGGTACGTACTGAATTGAAAGATATGAATTTATTTATCGCAATCCTCATATTGTTAATACGCTTTGATCCAAATAAGGCAATCAATTATACGCATTTTCTTTTTAATTACAGTTAATGCCACATTAAACAAAATTACTTCTTCTAAGATCATTATCTTCTTAACAGGATAAAACCAGTTCATTAATAAATATCGACTTAGTGCAACATGGTAGTGAACATCACACTGTCAGCGTAGAAGGATCTATCTTGATCGATGTGAACGCGTGATCAATGATTTAGTACTTACAGATACAGTCTGTGCCCTTATGGCAGAACATTTCTTTCTTTTAGAATGTTCTTAGGTAAAAACGCAACCTGTGAGGTAATTGCGTTACTTTTCAAACGCGCTGTTGGGCAACTCAACTGTAAATTTCCTACACAAAAAATACATATATTCACAAACACCCCGGACATACATACTTATCAAACTAAAAAAAAACACATGAAAGAAGTGTCTCTTCTGCAATGAACCAGACACTGTCCCAGCATTATACCGAGGTGCCAGACACCTACAGTGCTGATTTTCCGCTAGCACTGGTGGTAACTCGCGGAAACGTTATACAATTATAATATATAACTGATCATCTGTCAACCTTACAGCTATGCGAATAAGGTTGACAGATGGTCAGTTAACTGTGTTACTGTTTGTACGCACAAAACGTTACGCTATCGACCTGGCCCCTAATTCACCAACTCGACAATTGTCACCTGACAACTACAATTCTCCGTACAGTGCTGAATCCACATGTAACCTAGCTATCAACTTAACTTCTAGAAGCAATGTATGGCGAATTGTCAGTGTTAGGTAGACAAAGTTGGTGAAATAGGGGCCAGCTGGACCTCAAAACAAAAGGGGACAGTATCTGAAGTGTCAAATCGCCTCGCAAGTCAAGACGCCAATAAAATAGTTTGGCAAACTATGAAATGTTTATACATGCATGGAATAACTGAAAGCTGAATAAATATGCTATAACTCATTTTTATCCACAACTTTTCTAGGGTTCCGTAAGTGCCTAAAAAAAATTCGTCTTGTAAAAAAAAACATTTTTCACGCTCAATGTAAAATTTTGTCAATCAAAAATTAATGAATACCTACACTATTATAAAACGTATAGTTAAATAGGTCGAGCTGGCGGCAACCCTAGCGCTAAGGCTTCGCCCCCGAAGTAGCACGTTGCATGCGATAGAAAGAGATGGCCACATTTAGGCACGTTTGGCGTACCTAAACAGGAAATTCGTTAACAGAGAACCTTCTGTACGTAGTACCTACTACGGATAGTTGACTACCAATTAAATTTCGAAACATTCTGAGGGGTAAACACAAACACGTTAGGACTGTCATTTTCCCATACAAAGAGTGTCATTTAGGTCTACCTGACGCGCGTACAATGCGTTACGTGATAGACCAGCAGGTTGTATATCGAGAAGGTCTACTTAAAAAAAAAAAAATTGTAAAATTTGAACTGTTTATTGCAATAATAGTTTTACATTCATTTTTTTTTCTTAATTACTTAGCACAATCTTAACTTTTAAAGATTATTTGCTAAGCATATTTTAGTTATATATTATAGATTTGACCTTTATATATTGTTATTTAATTAAGATTAAGATTTTTTCTTCACACTTAGTATGGCTTTCTTAGTTACACATTTGGCCTTATGCGGTTTATCTGTTATACTATCTATTACATTTTCAATCATATTTGTAGGGAGACTGTTTAGGACAGCAGGCACATAACTGGACCAGACTCTTCACCCATAAAAGTTGTTGCTTCTTGGTACTGTAAATGTTTTACTGGTTGTTAGTGTCCGGAGGTTCTGTGGTCTGCTATACCTATTCAGCTTTCCTAGGTATTGTCTATATTCTAGAATCACTGCCATTTTAACTTTGTCATATACATTAAGGAGTCTACAGTATTGGAATAGGTTATCATAGTTGCTTTTGTGCTTATATTTAACTTTTAGTGGTACAATTGTTTTAATTAGCCTTAATTGTAAGTTGTATATACGCTGTAGGTATGTGTTGTATGTTCTTCCATAACTAGATATGCCATAATTTATCACTGAGTCAGCCATGGCCAGGTATATTAGGCGAAGTGTGCTATATGGCATTTTATTTTTAAGTATCTTTAGGTTACTTAGTATCCCTCTTAGTTTTTTACATACATGGTCAATGTGTGGGCTCCAATTAAATTTATCATCTATTATTAATCCAAGGTATGTATGTTGTTTTACTAAGTCTAAGGGCTCGCAGTCGCAGCACGGACTTGGGTCATGCATGCAGGGGTGATTGTGGGCAACTATTTTAGGTATTATGTTAGTTTTATTATGGAATGAATGGATGTGCATTAATTTAGTTTTCTGGTAGTTAATGGATAGACCCATATCATGTGACCACCTGCATAATGTATCAAATTCGCGCTGCATTCTGCTTTCAGCCACAGATATGTCACTGTCAGCTGTTATTAGGCAAGTATCGTCAGCAAACTGGTACACAGAAGCCTCGCGGAATATGTTGTTCATGTCGTTGACGTAGATTAGATACTCAGTTGGGCCGATTATTGAGCCTTGTGCTGTACGCAAACGCTGTACTGCAAAACGTCAGTAGTAATACATAGCACTCCTGGGTTTTTTACAAGAAACAGCAACATACTGCGACACTATGATCCCGTATATGGTATGCCCGGAAGACTTAGTAATTGAAGCGAGAGTTTTTATTAAGACAAAAAGTGTTAGTCGCGTTACTCAATAAAATGTATTTACTACACTCTATAAATAGGAATACAAATGAGAGAATTCTCCCGGGCATCTAGGATCCATTTTATACCGCTATAAATTTCAGTGTTACAAGTCCAAACAAGCTAAATTAATTGAATATGTGGAATTACCAATTGGTCAAAGCGCCTCAGTGTTTATAGTCTAGTCTAGACTAGAGATGCAGTGGATAGTGATTTCGCCTGATACCGGATACCGAAAATCCGGCGGTGTAGCCGGCCGGATATCCGCTATCCGAAAGTAATATGCTTAAAACAAAGTAGATTTGACTGCGCGTTTGCGCGATGCTCTGTGCAATTGCAACTTGTTACTAGCTTTAAACAGGTTTTGATTTTATTCTTTAATATGGTTTTGCCAAGTGTCATGTAATTTTTATTTATGTTAAATAATTGATTACTTTGTAGTTTGTTATTTATCCACCCTTCTTTTTACTCTTGTAATCTCCTTCCGTATTCTGCCGAATAGTAAAATAATGGCTGGATAGGCCAGATACCGGATAGTGGCCGGACATCCGTTGCATCTCTAGTCTAGACTTGTAAAATTTAAACTTGGAGATTAGCAAAATGAACCTTTGTGAAATCGGCTCCTGAGGGGTAATGGCGTAACTTTTCGAACGAGCGTTAGGAAAAACCCCACAGAAATCTTAGTAGATTTACGAACTTTTACAATAAACATTTAGTTATCTACATTTAGTTATCTTTATTAATATTCTCTATAATAGTTAGTATTTCTGAGCCACAATTCAGACTGAACAACGAACCAACTTTCAAGAATATCTAACTTTCAAATGTTGCCCGGATATACGATTGAATTTGCAACATTATAACGAAGGGAAGGGAATATTTGATCGAATGCCATTTCAGGGCAAACAGCTTGTTAGACCCGGCTTTAATCATCCAGATTACAAGGAATCCGGGAAATGCATTCGTGTTCGTACGCAGAGCATTACGGACATATTTCCAGCACAACCTTAATACAAGTTTGTATCACAGCTTTTATCCGACTCTTTCTAACTAGAACACTAAGGAAAGACACTGATACTCTGTCTCGTCGCACACAGCCCGCGTACCGTCTTGTGCAGAAGTGGAGCCACGAAAATCGAGAATTGAAGTTCGGCTAACTCCGTTTCTAATAGATGCTTACTACCTCTGCACGGTTTGTACAAGATGGCACGCGGGCTCTGTCGGGCGAAACAGACTGTTCGTCTCTTTCTAGGGAGATCACACAAAAATTCCAAAGAGTCATTTGTCCGAAAGCATCATTATTCCGAAAATTCAAAATTAGGAACCGAACGCCATTTACCGCTCAGCAATGTTTGCAGATTATTAAATGAAATCATAACTAGGTTAGGTTAGTATTGAAATGAAAGATCAAAAAAATATCAGCGGAACATGGTTTACGGAATTATGAAATTCGGAAAAAATATGCTTGCGGACAAAGAAATGCGACTCTAACTTGTTTCAAGCTCACCTGGCTGTTGTCACTCGCTACGCGCTAATGCGGCTCACTCCGCCGGTCACCCGTCACGAAACTAGACCTCTACCTACGCTTAGTTACTATGCATCGCAGTGTCATGATATATTTTTGGGTTAGCGTTGAGGTGAGTTTAAAACAAGTTACATAATAGGGGGACCTGTAGAGGAGAACAGAGACAGAGCGGGCCAGACAACAGACTTACGAACGATTTTCTGCCCAAGCTGAAGCATAGCACTTCGTTCGCTTCGCTCGCTCGCTCGATGAGGAACTCATCGTTGCTTGTATGCCTCCGACATGCTACTACTCATTCTCCTCTGCTGCATAGGAAGTCGGAAAGTCGTTAAACTTGGTAATTCAACGCAATTATAACACTGATACAATCTCAGTTTACTATTAAATTAAGTTATTGCTCAACCATTACATGCACGAGTTACGTGTCTTCGTTTAATTTACGTTGTCGTATCTCATAATTTGGTGTTAGTTTAAAAAAAGGTAAACGGACGCGAAATGGTGTTTGCAAATGTTTTCCGTCTAATGTTTGCATGTGTGCTTGCAATTAGATGGACGGAACAGACCGACAAGTTTGTGGTTAGATTCGTGAGTCTTTGAAAGTAGGTTCGTATCGATTAGGTTCACATTAAAATGTGCATTATTTTTTTGTGGTATATGGAAAATTTTGTTCTTATGCAATTACTTTGCTATTTTTTTCGTATAAATGTTTTGATATTTTCAATACAACGTAAATAATGTGACCCAACTTCAATACTGAAACTAATATGTATGTACGCGTATGTGTACCTAATAAGTACAGTTACATCTTGCCAGAAGTTCTTGGATTTAAAATAGTAACTTGATTTAGTTTAGTATTTGTTTTCCCCCAATATTCGCACTAATCTTTCGCATACCTACATTTCATAAGTGCTCATCATCATGATATGCGAATCACTTCTCGGAATTCAATAAATTCTAAAAACTCGAAAAATACAATTCTAGGACGAACACGGACTTGACTGATCGCTATAGGCTTAAGATACTCTTAACACTTTCGCTACCAAGAATCGCTACGCTCGTAGCCGATTCTGTGGTTTTCCTCGTATGTAGCGGAAAGCGACTACGGCGTAGGCGCCCGCTAGGCGGGTTCTTGGTTGCGAAAGTGTTAAAACATCGGGCTTACAAGTGAGGAAGTAGAACACTTCATTTTGACCAAACACTCCAAACAGCCACAATATACGCCATATCTACCTTGGACTAATACTAAATACAATTTAAACATCACACAATCATCAGCAAATCTCGTAAAACAAGTAAACTTGCGTTAAGGACGCTTTAAACTGCTTTTGACACTTGAAGAGACATTACCATTAGTGCTACCAAAAAACTGCACCTAAGTGCGAACTGACCTGCGCAGTGGAGGGTTCTGTATTGTTTTGTTTTATTTGGCTTCTATCTTATACTACTACGGCGACAACCAAGCCTGATTTGAAGCAGAAACCTTGGCATATGGACGCTTGCTACTCAAAAATAATCTCAAGTGCGATGGCGACCCTATATTGATTTGAGGATTCGTTGTGTTTTCTCCCCGTCCCTTTTTTGGCCTTTTACGTTTGCTATTATTGCAAGGTACAGAATATACAATACATATGTAGCTAGTACCTAACCCTGATGAACATAGGCTACTTTTACCGTCGAAAATGCTTCATTCCTGCGGGAAAACGGGTAATTCGTGCGAAGACGGGCCGGGCAGCTAGTGGCAAATAAAAGTATGGAATACAGGAAAAATCGTATTTCAGAAGAAAGAGGACATCCACCGTATTTAATTAAATTTCGAATTAATCGCATTCCGCAGTTACGTAACCGTTTTAAAATAATGAGAAACAGTTTAATTTAGTGTCTTTGAGTAAAGAACTCTAAAACTATATGGTTACTCTCATGAAAAATATTGTGGTCCAACAAAAAAAGCCACGAACAAACCCAAAAAACGTTCTGCTTATGGCATGTTTTAATACTAATGTTACACTTTTTATTACATTTTCAAGGTTGGTCATCATTATCATCATTTCAGCTGAAAAGCGGCCACTGCTGGACATTGGCCTCCCCCAAAGAGTGCCAAAGTGACCGAGTCTGCGCCGCCCGCATTTAGCGGACTCCCAAGGTAGTTAGGTATACATATTATAATTTGTAGCAATTACTGCGCGCTACGCGTCCGGATAATCCTACTGCTCCTGGTCAGGAGGGAGACCTATAATGTTAATACTCGCTACTTTTTTTGACGCAGAACCGAAGGCCGTTGGTGCGGAAAGGTTCTCGAGACCTCACAGCGTTGGTGGACTAATGACCTAGTAAAGGTCGCGGGAGTCTGGATGCGGGTGGCGCAGGACCGATCACTTTGGCACTCTTTGGGGGAGGCCTATGTCCAGCAGTGGACGTCTCTCGGCTGATATGATGAAATCTTATTTATCGCCCTTGCCTTCAAGTCGGGCATCAAATAACTACCTGCAATCTGTGTCATTATGTTTATAACTCATAACTTAGCATATAAGTCCTTTTCATTTCATAGTATAAAGTCGCGTGTAGGAATTCACAATCCGTGTCCGTCCGTCATTGGAACCGGAGCAAAAACTCGCTAGAATATGTAATGTATGTATTCGGATTAGATTTAACCGCCTATTCCTGCTGTTTTCCGCTCCTACGTGACAGTAGTAACAATGGTCGGTTTTTAAATTGCAAATCGGTCATAACTGCATGTGTGCATGTTCAGACTAGGATTGAACATAGATTTTTAAAGAGGAGACGATGTCGCCTAACCGTATAAGAACTGTAAAATCATGGTTATGATAGTCTATAAAATCGCGGGATTATTTTAAAAGTTTTCCCAAACCTACCGAAATTTTGTTTGGTTTGAATTTGACATTGCTGAATAATCCGCAAAATTCAATGTATGAAAATCACAGTTTTCATAAAATTCTCATAAGGATCTAATATTTATTTATCTATGAAGGTATGTTTATCGTCGTCTAGTACCCATTACAAGCTTTGCTTTATAGTTTGGGACTAAGTCGATTTGTGTAAGATTCTCCGCCAATTTATATTCAAAAAAAGAGTTTTGCCGTTTAACTGTAGGTATTTAGAATCTCTGAAAGCAATTGCCAATGTTAATTGCATCTTTTCGTTTGATCTTCTCACGATGATTGAAACACGTGCTAACACTTATTATCACCAATTTATTCCGAATAAAACATCTATAAACGTCATCAATAAAAATTATAATTACCTTCGGTAAAATTATAGTAGCATCCGTATGATTTATTTGACAAATCAAGTGTTCAACGTTAATTCAAATGATTTACGATTCAATTGGCTACCGTCACATAATGACCGTAATAAATTAAATTATACGACCACTAGTCACACATTGACTACGCTGGTAGCGCGTGTTTCTTCCTAGTAAGTGTATTTAGATGTATGCACATGGATACGGATCTGACAGGAAACTTATTTGTAAATGCATAAGTGTAACTACAAAAACTTCCACTTACATATATATACCATTTCGTAGAATAGTTGTAAGGGATTATCCTTGAAGTATATTAATCTAATAATAAAATGAAAAAACCGGCCAATTGCGAGTCGGACTCGCGCACGAAGGGTTCCGTACATCTATAAAAACAGTTAAAAAATGTTTGTTGTATGGGAGCCCCCCCTTAAATATTTATTTTATTCTGTTTTATTATTTGTTGTTATAGCGGTAACAGAAATACATAATCTGTGAAAATTTCAATTGTCTAGCTATCACGGTTCGATCCTGAGTTACAGCCTAGTGACAGACAGACAGACGGACAGCGAAGTCTTAGTAATAGGGTCCCGTTTTTACCCTATGGGTACGGAACCCTAAAAGGCGTTAGTAGGTACATATCAGATGTATACCGCGAGTGCTCACGAATAAGGACCACGCATTGACAGGGGCGGCTCACTCACACACACGTGATTTCGTCGCTCCTCTATAAGTACCTAAAGTCAAGGGTAAAAATATCCCGGAGTCTACTTGCACCCGAGTTAATTCACCTGGGGGAATTAAGTACACTAAAAGTATAAATTAAATCATCTGTCAAATCCGCAAGATGTTTTAAGTCAACTTTCCTGCCTGATGGGTACATACATCATACTCATAAAAAAATAAAATTGTTAGTTTCAGATTTATATTTTAAACTAGTTAAGATTAATTTTAAATTATTCTCTATTTACCCGTACACGCACAAACTTATCAAGCCCGTGTTTTATCCGGAAAGTCCTACTCCAACTGGATCGCAGCGTATCGCTCACATCTTCGTATCACGATACAGTATCAAAACAGATGAATACTTACTGATCATGACACGCGTATCCGGACTATCCGGTACGTGAGTGTACGGGGTATACAGGGTGGAAAAAGTATAACCGCCTTGAAACGTTAAGATACTTCAAATGCTCAAAGAAAATATTATTTTATTATTTTATCAATTGATGCCACACGATCCTATTCCCATCAAGGAACCAAAACTGCCTTTAGGCAGATCTAGTGTGGTACAAGAAAAGCTGCAAAGCAGAAAAAAGATTTATCATAAAATTGGCAGGTATGGAAAACAGTGATCATCATTCTCCTAAGGTTATTCCCGGTTAAAGGAGCCCGGGGTCCGCTTTGACCCCTAAGACCTAAACAACGTATCAGTATCCCTTGTTGTTGAAGTTGAATAGAAAATCTCCTTTTTCAAAATCATAAGAAAAAGTTAACCTACAGTCACTTGACGTTTCTAGGCATTTCCGTATTAGATTGCTCTGATTATTCCGCTCGAACCGCACTCGTGCGCAACCATCAATCCTGTTATTAAATTAACGAGAGCCGGTGCCCATTGCGCAAGTTATTTCTGTAAATACAACCTCTTAGAATGTAAATAGAGTGTAAGTTATCTTTCTACGGAATCTACGAGCTGGAGTCCTTATGAAGACCACTTATACTGCTGGTGTTTATTTTGTATTTAAACATCAGCTCGATTGGTACAGTATTAAAAATACACAGGTATATCGTTGTCTAGTACCTATAATAGCTTCGCTTAGTTTGAGACTAAGTCGATTGTAGTAAGATTGTGGCCAAAATATTCATTACTAGCTGCCCGGCCCGGCTTCACACGGTTAGTTTTCCGTTTTCCCGTAGGAATGAAGCATTTTCTCGCGGTAAAACGTAGCCTATGTTCATCAGGGATAATGTGGGCTTATAATAGTTCTAATGGTAAAATAGTTTTTCAAATCGGTCCAGTAGTTTCGGAGCCTATTCAATAAATACAAACAATCAAATAAACAAACAATCAAATCTTTCCTCTTTATTAATATTTCGTTACGTAAACTGAATGTTGTATATAATAAGTGTTCCGGACGTTCGTATTTTAGTTTTTTTTTATGATTTTGCTTCGGGTAGTTCTATTTCATAACTTTAACGATAAACACGAAATCCCATCTCACCCCGTAGTCTCTCGTAGTTGAGGTGAGATGGGATTTCATACAAAGGTGATTTTGGAAGATTGTTGAATCGAGTTACTTTATGAATATTACTGTAGCTCCATTTTAAATTGGAAATTGGAATTGGTTTAATTAAATGAACCTATTCATTATTTAGGTAGCAGTAACCTTAAAATCCCATCTCACCCCCCTTTCATCCCTTCTCTCCCCATTCATAACCCAACTTTTCTTGCGATCCCTACTCACCCCATTTTACGGTAACATCTTTTTTCAGCAAATTTAAGAGCTTAGTCGCCTCCATGCGTCGCTATCCTCAATGCTGAGGGTCGTGACCCCTGTCAGTAGTTATGCATTAATTAGCTTTATATCTTAAAAGCCTATATCTAGACTTAGTCGCCTTACTTCTTATCAGTCGTTTTATCTTTCTTAGACTTATTGATAATTACTATTTAAAGATCGTTAAACAACTATGATGTTAATTTCTTGCCGGCACTCTTTACTAGTGGTAATCATATACATAATGTTTACTTAAATACATATTTAAATTCAACTTATTTAAGTGCATATCAAACAGAATCTTTCGCAATAGCAATATGCGCCCGTACATTAAAGGTGTCATATTTTATTCGCATCAGGTCTCTAATATTAATATGGTAATTAATCTAATTAACTCATCTTTTATATTGACGCCGAAGACTCTTTACATCTCTCGGAATATGTGTGCCTAGATGTCTGTTGTGTCTATGTTTCTATTGTATTTTCATTTCAATGCACGACGCCATTGTTAAACTTACTATCCCATCCTATTAAACGAGCAACAAGGCTCTAACGATTTCGATGAAATTTGGAATAAATACAGCGGTTTACGGGGGCGCAAAATCGATCTAACTGGGTTTCATGTCTCGGAAAATTAGCTTTCTCTGTATTACTCGTATCTCTATTGATTGCCCAGGCACGTTTTATTTAAGGTGCCGTAGGTTCATGGTCTTCTCTCCCTCTCACTGAGCATAAGCGTGAGCAAGATGGAAGTGCGTGTCGGAAGCGCAGAAATCATGTTTTTTAATTTTAATTTTTTGGCGGTTTAAATAAATAAAAAAGTAATAAAATTGTATTGCTGATTTTTAGAAGCAATTTTATTATATTTAGCTTTTGTGCATAATTTGTTACGAACATTTTAAGTATATTTTAGACCTATGTTCGGGTTTTTTTCTATCGAGCGAAAATTGCTTATTCATGTTTCGAATGACTGATCTCACTGCAGAAAAGCCTCAAAATTACTATTTTTGAAACCGTATAATACACAGACGTATTATATTGTTTCAAAAACTCTGTTCGCTTAACGCACGCATCGAGATCCAAATTTAATAGTCTCGTACAATAGATGGAAAAAAAGGTAATGCATTTGTAAACTCAGACGTCATAAAAGACCCGTTGACGGACTACTTTCAGAATAAAACCTATTTATTTCAATTTTGAATTTGGATTTATTGTGATGATACTTCGTAGCCTGGCCATCCCTGTCACTCTTAGTAATCGTATCTCTCTCTAGGCAACTGTTACTTATTCCGAAGAAAAGAATTGGTATTTACCATTTGTTTTACGGACACAATTGGCCAAATAAAATTATATGAAAAGGTGAAAATTGTATTTAGTTTAAACGTGGAATTGTCTTTGACAATGTGAACTGTCATTTCTGTTTCGAACCGTGTCTGACGATGACAAAAGTGATAGTCGAAATAGTTTTTTACAGGCTAAAATTATTACATGCGGAAGAATTCTGAGTATATCGGAACAAGTGAGAGTTTTATTTCATGCCCAGTTAATGGATCATAATTGCACGGAATCAGTTTAATTTCTTTAATTGAATGCCCAGGAACTGCCATATTAATTAGTAAGTGCCAAAAATCACTTTCACACGTATTACTTTGTCGCTTTTACTTATAATGGCAGTTTGGTCTTACCTTACATCAAAATTTAAAGCGACAGAGTACTAGATCTCAATATAAATAAATTATACATACGTTGCTAACCTAAATAGTCATGTAATTATACAAATAAAAAAAACTGCCTCCTGTCTGGTTTTATGCACTTAAGTCTCCTTTATAAACTAAAATTCAATTAATAATAGTTATACAAAATGTGATTAGTACCCCGATTGATGTTGAGTTAGAGTGACACCAAAGGTTCTTCTTTAGTAAAAGCTTTTAGGTTATGTAAGTAGATTGTTTTTTTTTCGAATATGGTTCTCTTTCTTACATTGAACTATAACTGGTAAAAGTGGCACTGAGAATTGTGTGTGTGTGTGCAATGTGCTCTGACTACCTCTGATGTGAGTAAAGGCGTGCCTTTTATGCATAATGTATTATAATAATAGGATATATGCAGTATTACGTATTATATAGGTAAGTGTGCGAATGTATATTTAACATCATCATAAAACATTCACCTACCAGTTATCTATTCAAACACCGTAAATATGTTCACAACGACATTTCTGCAATAATGGCAAACAAATGACAATCGATCGTAAATGGATGCTATGGACTACCTACCGTCAATTGTCCGAGCGTCCAGAATGTTCTCAAGAGTCTCGTAAAACAGTTATATACCTATACGGGCTGTCCCAAGTAGTAGTGATATACTGAAGCTGGGAGATAGGTAGCGGACCTAGAGGGCTATCTGAATCACTCCCATGTATGTTCCGCGATTTTTCGTATTTTTGGAGTAATGCCTTTTTTTTCACCTATCGCCGAGTACGATGAGATTTTTATTTATGGTTTCGTGAATTATTGCGGTAGATGCTTGATTTTTTTGTGTGCTAAGCTGACAGAATCAGAAAAATCGCGGAACATACATGGGGGTGATTCAGATAGCCCTCTAGGTCCTCTACCTCCCAGCTTCAGTATATCACTACTTCTTGGGACACCCTGTATATATTGTGAAGTTTACACGATATTTTACAGGTTCCACAAGAATTCGGTATTGCGATGCGTACGTAGAGTAGCTATCCTCTAGCTGGAGCACGATAGTTTTAACATGACCATAAAACCTATCATGCTAGCTGCCTTGGATCATTATTGGTTTTATGGACACGTTTTACGGCCCAAATGGCCCAAACGTCAAAGTCAAAGTTTAATTTACATAATATATGGCGCGATTAATTTACTCGTTTTGGTGGATGAACCAATTTTTTATCAATCCCTCTAACGTCTATTTCTACCTATTCCTTATCATCACTTGCACGCATTTGAACCGCCGGTTACGTGTGTACGTCGTTGACAAATAAACTTAGACCTTGAACCTGACCTGCCCATACGGTACACCCATCATCAAATATTAACAAAGCAGACATAATGAATTTGCAGCCGACTCGTTAAAATTAAACAATGAACCGACTACTGTTAGTATTTAACGCCTGATTAAAACTTAACTGTCAGGTTCATGGAACCTTGTTCAGAAAGAAAGTAAATCGTAATTTGCATTCTGCAAGCGCGTCGCTAATTGCTCTTGTTGATAATGATATCGCAAAATTGGTACTTTTAACGATCAAAATCATACAAAGTGAATTGGGAATTGCAACCTTTTCGGGTTGCAAAAAAGTTCTATTTTGACTGTTGGGTTTTGAGAATTGGATCTTATTTACAAAACTAGGGCTGATTGTCTTGTTGCTAAGAAGGAAGAAAGAGTTACTTTCTTATTAAGTGACTTACTTTTGAGTGTAATAAAAACGATAAAAAAGTGTAGCCCGTCTACGGAAAAGTAACTGAAAATAAAATTGTTTTGTTCTTCATACCAAAAGTTTCATACAGAGCGCGAGCCGAGCGAATGAAGCGAGCGTGCCGCGGCAGCGGCCGCCGAAGCGCCAGAACCGAAAACGTTGTACCTACACTCACATCACATATTACGTAAGTACAATTTACAAAGCGTTGTTTATGCGCCTTGAAAAATCATGCTTGCCTGCCTGCCTGCATGACAATGCAAAACATTTGCCTTATTATTCGTCGTAAAATATGTTTTTCCAACCGAAACATTTGAACTACATTAAATTTTGACAAAGTACCAAGTGTTATAATTTAATGTGATGTGTGTAATGGAGAGTTTATTTGCCACATAATATATAATTTGACAAATGAAATTATGCGTAAAATTGTTTGTGAAGTGGTATTTTGTCAATATTTTTTGATAAAACCATGTTAAACCCGTTTAAACCCCAAACTGCTTCAAGTTTGCCGATATAAAATTTGAAGAGTTCCCTCGAATTCTCGAGGACTCCATGATCAGATCCTTATCTGATTACGATGACTAATTAAATATCGATATAATTTTCCAAATCGGTCCAGGTGCCATCGAATAATCGGGGACCATACATATAAGATCGTTCAGCGCGGCTATCATGAGACAGCCCGCGAGCTCTCTCGATTCTTCTCGCACTATCCGTCTCTCTCTTATTAGAACAATTAGAATAGAACAAGAGGTATAGTGCGAGAAAAATCGAGAGTATATCGCGGCCGTCTCATGACAGACATACAGACTTTCGCGAAGTGCGATGTGGCGACATTTTAGGCGTGGAGGTGAAGTATTTTCCTTGAGATAATATTGGATCGTTTCTGAATTTATAATCTAAGTGATCTCTTAGTAAATCTAAAGCTAGATAAACCATTTGAGACCCACTCTGAGGTGTGGGACGTTTTATAGATACAATAAATTATAATCAGAATGCAAACGAAATGGGAAGTGGACTTCCCAGAATAGCCAAAGAGCGTGCATAAGACACATTTGCGCAAAACCAGCTTCTCAATCATAGGCAAATATAATACGGTTGATTTACAAATAACACGGCTGGCCGTCCATTATGCAAATCGGGTAGTGTTGATCTGGGTTTAATAGCCGAGTAATAGGTATAAACGTAGCCAGTGATCTTATGGTGCATTGCACCCTCAGGGAGAATCGATTATTCAAATTGAAACTGATTGGCGTACTTCCGAGTTCATCATAGATACCTATATAGTTATTGTTATTTCAATAAGTACAAATGTTTAAAGCTTTCGAGTAGCAGAAGCGTGGAATTTAACATAAATATTTTTCGGGAAACAGGGTCTTTTTTTTAAGCTAAGTTATTTTTCTTCAGTTAATTTAGCATGCAGACATTGCTGAAAAGGCAAGTTTTTAAAAGGATCTCATTCGAACGATTTTTGGAGATGATCAAATACGTGTCTGTGAGGGATACAATACAATTATTAGGTAGTACAACGAAAGACAAAAAAGAACAAAGTCATATTTTTTTATGGGAGTTGTCTTTTAGAGCGCAGCAGTGATGTTTGTCAAAAAGTTTTTGTGTATCCATTCATTTTAAAATATATTTACCAACTATGATGTTTCCCGGGATAGCTCCGAGTTACCTGAAGACAAAGAAAATGGTTAAAAATTACCAATGTCCAGCCACTTTTCCACTAAGTATTGTTATTAAGTAATTGTATTATCTTCGAATGTGTTATTTTACTTTTGTATGGTTTTAAATAGGTAATTACATTAATTCGGAAAAAATGGAAGAGTGTAAAAACAGATACCAATTTACGAATTGTAAAATAGGATAATTTATGAGAACTCGTTTGTTTACAAAGTATCTTCAACCAGCAGCTGCACTTAAATGGTTTGTCACGTGACAAAAACACCCATCTCTTTCATTTGTAACGGTGCGAGAGGGACTGATGCAGTGACCAATGGTCCAGTTCCAAGTCCATAATGTGTTCATATTTTTAGAAGGGTCTGTATGTACCAGTATAAGGTACCAGTTTCTGACAGAACCACTAGCCAATTAAAATAGTTCCAGTTTTTCTGGCCAGCTAAAGGTTAACAATTCATTCCAATCGCCTGTTGAAATCATTCAGTTTTTCCGTTTCGGTAAACTCCTTTGATATTTAAATGCCGGCCTTTTGCAGACAATTTTGATTCCAGTAGGTATAGGCTGCGTAAAAATGAAAAATTCAAACAAAATAATTTACGATTCATAGTTCTGTTTCGATATGGTGTGGGTTAATTATAATATCTTCAAATGCCTCGATTTTACAAATTGTTGGAACCATTTTACGAGGTACCCGTTAAATGGTTGATGTAATTTAATGCAGTATATTGTGGTAAGTAGTGAAACTGCTATCGGATTTATAATTTAGATGCATAATTTGGTTTAAGTATTACTTATGTCATAACAAACTGCTAATTCTACTGGAGCAACAATTCGGGCCCGGCCATTTGTCCATGGCACGGCTTCGTCGCCGTGAAACGCCATTTTACGATGACGACGCCGTGCCGTGGACGATTTATTAGCATTTTATGTACTTTCTCATTTGCTAGACTTTTTTAATACTTAATACATCCAATAGTGGCCGAGCCCTAAGGTGGAAACTCCGAAGCGTTGAATCAGTAATTGGCCTTATTGCCAGTGTTGTCGGTTATAGACTTCTAAAATTGCAACTTGTAGTTTCGTGAAATCGACTCCTATAATGCATAAATGATAAAATGATTCTAAACATGTGACGATCGCTACGCTCAAAATCTTGAGCGAGCGGATACGGTAAGTGTTTACGCCCGCGGTGTAAATAAGTTTGCTACCTGCTGCTACCTTTGATAAATGCAACTGCATTTACCTACCTACTACTTTTCACACCTTCTACTTATGAGAAAAATTTACATCCCTCACTTGATGGCAACGCGGTACTACAAAAATGAACTATATAAATCACTAGTTTTATAGAGCGAACGAGTACCAATGTTTACGACGATATATAATCTTTTTAATCCAATCAATTTAAAAATGCGTAAGTAAAAATGGAAGCATTGCACATGCACAGGCATGCCAATTGTTTAGTAGGCCGATAAATATGCCATTGCTGGCTTAATTGGCAGGTCACAGCAAAAGGGTACTTTGATTCCAGTGCTTTTATTTTCCAACCAACTTCTACTCCCAATTTCATCCTTATCCTCCTGAGACCGCATACAAAAAAATACATATGAATTTGAACCAATGCTCACAAGATTACTGCTAGCATCATCATCATGCATAATCATCTTATGAGCTTTTTTTTTGCACAAATTAAATTATTTGCACATATGTCAACGTTTTCGCTTGTGATATATCTTTATATAATCCTTAAATTTTTCAGGTAGACAAAATTTCTAAATTAATGCAAGTTCCCTATTAGTATATCCGTTGTGAGTATATTTTATCTCTTCTGCGGACCAAGTAGCGAAATTGCCAGCCTAAAATTAAAAAAACACTTGAGATTTATTTATTTGACGACCGCTTTAGCCTAGTTGGTAGTGACCCTGCCTAGGAAGCAAGAGGTCCTGGGTTCGAATCCCGGTAAGGGCATTCATTTGTGTGATGAGCACGAATATTTGTTCATGAGTCATGGATGTTTTCTATGTATTTAAGTAGTTATTTATCTATATAAGTATGTTCATCGTCGTCTAGTACTCATAGTACAAGCTTTGCTTAGTTTGCGACTCAAATATTTATTTATGTATTTTAATTTTGGCATGAAATGAGCTTAAATGACCTTTCTGCTGGGCACAGGGCTCCTCTGATGGATGTGAGGGATCGGGCAGTAGTCCCCACTCTGGCCCAGTGCGGGTTGGGGACTTCACATACACCTTTGAATTTCTTCGTGGATTCTCACGATGTTCTTCCTTCACCGAAAAGCTAACGGTAAATATCAAATGATATTCCGTACATTAGTTCCGAAAAACTCATTAGTACGAGCCGGGATTCGAACCCACGACCGCCGTTTGACAGCCGCGTGCCTGAACCGCCTATCGTAGCCGTTAAAAGTAGTTAAAATTAAATGAACATATTTAAGCTATTTCACATATTAAATCCCGAATCGCTAAACTTGAGTGGCAGTGGGCGGGGCACATAGCACGTAGAACCGGTGGCCGTTGGGGCGGAAAGGTTCTCGAGTGGCGACTACGTACCGGAAGGCACGGCGTGGGTAGGCCCCCCACAAGGTGGACTGATGACCTGGTAAAGCTTGCGGGAGTCCGCTGGATGCGGGTGGTGGTGTTTGGGGGATTCCTATCCTGCAGTGGAGGTCTTTTGGCTAATATGATGATGATGATGATGATGACATATTAATTTATAAAGATAAATAAACATTATTCAGATATTTTAAAGCTTATACACATTGCAAACGACAAAATGACACGAGGTACGTCTTTACAATTACCACAGTTATCTAGTAAGATAACATCAAGACGAATGAAGTGCTGAATGTTGTCGATATACTCATTCTTTTTATATTTACTACCTTCTAAAATGCGTTTATTGTAAGCAATCATCGTAATTTTATTGTAAATAGCTTCTTTGTTAAAAAGATAATCTTTTGTAATTGGTCTGAGGATAATTAAAATTGCTATACATTACTTACGGTTTCTCTATATGGATTGGTTCTTGTTGGCTTTTTGCAAATGGGGAAAATACGAGTCGACGTGTAATTATCACAAACACATAAAAACATAAACACGAGTGTGATTCTTACGGAAAAATTAAAACACGCTATAAAACACATTTTTCCGTGAAATGGTTAGGTAATTGCGTAAATAACTACTTATATGTTGCATTGTTTTTTATAGTACTTACTTATAATCAATGAAGATGATGCGATGTTAGTTAGTATAGTGATATCCAACAGAAATTTATCTTGTTTTTAATAGCATATGTAAAAACGGTTGTCTATTGTTTGCCTGAGAGTCATATGTATACTATGTATAATTATCATTTGCCCGAACTTCGCCTGCCCCAATTTCATTTGCCCGAATATTAACTTTACCATGAAAGTTATTTGACATACTTACTCTTGTTACCCGAGTATTGGATGTCATACATAATGATACGAATGACAGAAACTTTCCTTGCCATAATCTTGCAATAATTTAACTTGACAGATTATTCGTGTGTCATAATGTAAACTACATTTCTGAGAGCCGTTAGAATGTTATGATGTTAGGCTCTGGCGAATCGCCGGCCGCTGTCGCGGCACGCTCGCTTCGCTCGCTCGGCTCGCGCGCTGTAGGATTGCAATTCTACATTTCGAACGCGCGTTAGGACCACTTAATATATTATATATTATACAAAAAGTGACATTTAGATCTACTCGTACCCGACGCGCGTAGTGTACATGTACAATGCGTTACGTGTGCGACCTGCTGGTCCACAGACGATGTCGCACGTGGAACTAGATTCCACGCGCGACATCGTCTGTGTACCAGCAGCAGCATTTTACAAAATAAAACAATATGAAACCACCCTATTTTACAACAAGGAAACTTCGTACATACAGTGGGCGTCAAAGAAATGTTTACAGTGTCGGCTTATCGCAAGGGCATAAGGTTCCAAAGTGTACCTAAACATAATTCTGTAAAAAACTAGCCAAGTCTCGATGGAGCTGCTTGTTTATCTCTAAAAAGTAATTAAATCTAGACAAAGTCGTGCCAAGTGTAAGGTTCCTTACTGCGATTTCTTTATTATTTATATGTTGTGTGACTTGGCCGTTGACTTGTAGGTACCCACTAACGTATAAAGAATGGCCTAAGGTTTAATAACAATTAACAATGTAATAGTCATAATGTATTTATACGTTAGTGGGTACAAGTCAACGGCCAAGTCACACAACATTAACTATAAATAATGAAGAAATCGCAGTAAACAACCTTAGACTTGGCACGACTTTGTCTAGATTTCAAAACTTTTTAGAAATAAACAAGCAGCTCCATCGAGACTTGGCTAGTTTTTTACAGAATGTTTTTGGTGGGATTTCACTTCTTTTTGTAGAAACGTGGGCTTATTGATTTATTTTATTAGAATAAAAAATGTTGAATATTTTTTGTAAAGGCGGTATAGATATATATCTCTAATAGTTTGGTTGGGCTCTTGTATTTTCTAATCAGGGTCACCAGGTACTCCAGATCTTCGATTATCCTAGTTTTTATAGTTTTCCCTTTATGTGGCCATTAAACCCTAACTCTGTACCAAAGTCCAGCTCTTTGAGTTTATGGGAAGTACTAGTTCTATTATTATGATCATGATTCAGTGAGTGTCATAAATGCGAAGCTTTGCTTTCGCTTAACTTCGGAACTAAATGACCAACAGACTTGAAATTTTGGATTTTAAGTATGTGATTATAGCTTACTGGATTACGAAAATTTCTGCGTTCTGGTCTTATCCAGAGGTTCTCAAATAAGGGCCTGAAAATGTGGCGAAATGGTTCCAGTAAAGGATGGTACGGCAGTGTTTGCTTTGCGCTCGACTTGGCGGGGGCACTGCCGTGCCCCCAGATCTTTGATTTCAACCGTGCAAGTAACTGCGACGGACTATGCTATTTATAATTGACATTTACTACAGTGCATCCGATTTTTTATTCCATGTTGTAATAAAAATATATACATATATGTATATATATAGTTATTTCCAAGCTCCTTCAGAAACAATAAAAATAGATTTTATCGAAGTAACTTCCACAGCTTTATTGGAGTTGACATTTAATCCGGGCTCCGGCAGATATGGACCAATTTACTATTAATTTAAAACTTATGGTAACACAACGAGTAGTGTTGACAAGTGCATTCCCAATTAAATGTGGATGGGATCTGACATTCTGAACATAAAATAAGTAAAAATATACCATTAAAGTTTACATACGTGCCATGTCGGTTCTCATTAAGCTCATACATTCACTTTAGGAAAAACATATTTTATTTTTCTGTTCTAAAAGCGGTATAACATATTGTCCCAAATTAGGGACTCTGTGAACTATAGAACTCACGAACCTGTCTTTTTTTTTAAAAGAAAATTATTATGTTTCGAAAACGCTGGACATACGAAAGGATTTATTTCCCCAACCGAGAACTTCGTTCGCTTCGCTCGCTCGTTCAATGAAATCAAACCCTCTGTTGATCTTTGTTTGTCTAGAACCCATTTTTATAAATTCAGGCATTAAAATAGAATTTAAAGTTGGTCATACTTTATTGCACAAGGTAATATTGCTGTCATATACAGTCATTAACACCCCGTAATCTTTCAAAATCATGACAAAGTAACAGGTAACGATAAAGGTCACAGCTCATTAGAGCCATCCGGAACCCAACCCGCACCGCCTCGCCTCGAGTGGTTAGATGGATTCGTATGGGCATGCGCACACTACATCAACTCCGTAGTTCGTGGAGTTCCGAGGCGAGGCAGTGCGGGTCGGGTGCCGGGTGGCTCTAATGAGCTGTGACCTTCATTGTCCTCAGTATCCTTTAATGATTGTTACAACATCCAAGAGGTAAGCGGTTATTAGGGTGACGATCTACATCGCCTATTATGGCTGTAAAACCCGATAGCACAATGATACACTTTGCTACATCGATCGCATATACAGTGTTTTACTGGCATGTCATGAGCTCATGAGTCCTGAGGTGGTCAGTACGGCTATCACGGGACAGGCCGCGAGCTGTGTCGCGGCGAGAAAGACTATCCGTCTCTTTCTAATTAGAAAGAGACGGATAGTCTTTCTCGCCGCGACACAGCTAGATGGTCCATTTCACTAAGCGAGGGATTCGTAAACTTTTAAGCTAACGGAACCTAAAATACCTTTTTTTATGGAACCCCATATCAAATGATTAGAAATCAATTATGTAAACGAAAACTTTAATCAGACATATTTCCAAACTCGTTTTAATGTGAAGAATGAAATTTTATATCAATAATTATTATTACGGTATTATGCCCGACAGTTGTATGCGCATAATTCTTTGGGGTAACACCCACTCTCGACTCTTTTTCGTATAATTACCTAAGCTGAATTATTTGTTGCACAACGTTACGTTGAGACAAATGGGAGCAAAGTTAAGATTGCCTTTTTGGCTATTTCAGGGTATTCACTTGAACACCTACTTACACAAAACTCGCTCAGAGTTAAAGAGTCAAATGTGTGATTTAGTGTGGATTATCTTAAGGCCTCCACCCACCGGACGCGTGTGCTGCGCGTGTGCTGCGCGTGTCGGGCGCGTTTGAAGCGGTATATTCACACCGGAAGCGGGCGGCGTGTAGCAACGCGTGTGCAGCGGGGCTGCCGCGCCGCTGCTGCGTGGGTGTTGCGCGTGTGCCGCGCGTGAGCCGCGCGGGTGCTGCGCGGGTGCTGCGCGGGTGCTGCGTGGGTGCTGCGCGGGTGCTGCGCGGGTGCTGCGCGGGTGCTGCGCGGGTGCTGCGTGGGTGCTGCGCGTGTGCCGCGCGTGTGCCGCGTTCGATGTGTGTTTGAAGTGTAGTTTCAATGCTTTACAACTTGCGCGTGTGCCGCGCAGCACACGCGCCGCGCACGACACGCGTCTGGTGGGTAGAAGCCTTTAGAAGATGTACGAATGCTTCATAATTCAGGACGGTGGGCATCGGGGGTTGCCTTCTGATGATAAACGCAGTAAACCCATTCAATATCATTATCTGGAAAGCAATCTGACATAGATTTTAGTGACTAAGCTGCCAGTTTAAACTGTCAGCACTAAGGTGCTTGACTTATCGACTAGCCATTTGATCTGTGTTGCCAGTTTTGACTCGTAAATAGTCATGCGCAAAATGTGTCACTAAAAAGAAAAGATTGATATGCATCTTTCGCTCGCTGTGAAGTATATCACTCTTTTAGTTCACTAGTTCAATTTAGTTCAGTAGCTCTAGAGGTGCATCCTACATCAGTTGATATAGATAGATGGATTAGATTGAGTATGTCGTATCAGTCGTATGCGTGTCTTTCAATGATCTATTGAGTTACTTACCGTATTTAAAATTAAAATAACATTAAGTCACTCATACCATCGAATCGAATCATATTTAATGATCAATATGCAGAATTAACTACCAATTTTCTAAATGATATACTGAAGTATTGAAGTATATGAATCCGAACTGAACTAGTGAACGAAAGAGTGACAACAAGTGAAGTACTTCATTTCAATCACTCATTCGCGAACTACTCATGTCTACTCGTAAAATTTTAAGTACCCAACTTAATACCTTCATGAAAAGGGCCACTGGCAATTTGAAGTCTTTTCTGTATGAGATTACTAACGAGCCTTCATCGTGTTGCCATTCCGTTTGAAATGGGTAAAAAAGAACACTAAAAATCTCAATCAGATCAAGAAACAACGAGCTGCCTGACCAACGAACCATGCCAAATTAAGCTACATAATTATGCAATGGGAACATTCCAGTTTTAGACTTGTTGGGAAACTCACATAATTAGCTGCGATGCAAAAATCTTCATCCGGGTTTGTATCGTAAAATTCATAAAGGAAAAATATAAAGGAGTAGGAGATTTTTTACAAGCCCGGACACTAAACAATAGTTTATTGTAATAAGCATTGCAATTAAATCTAGGAAGTATTTTTTATATGACTCTCCGTATTTTTTTTTCTTGTCGACGCAAAATGACCGACAAAATGGACCCCTTATAAGTTTTGCTTGTTTGCTAAGAAATGTATGTAGATCTGTTAAGTACATTTATATAATACTAAGAAAACTACACGAATAACTATGTATATGTATTAAATACCAGCCCAGTCAAACACAATGACAGAGCAAAAATCTTTGTTCTATTATATAATCATCATTTTCATAAAAATAAAGACTCCATCTTATTTACCGCTCTTGAAACTTCCTTCTTAATTGGTTTTGTTTCGACTCAACATCATACAATCAATAATTCAAAATGTCACTCACAAATAAAACATATCATGCGTAGGCTTCGTAACTCAACCCTATAACAGGGACAAAAATCCATTAAAAACGGGTCAGATGCTTTAAGGACCAAGACCTATTAATTAAACGAGCGGCTATAAAAGAAGTGAGAAAAGGACAGTTGGACTAATGAGAAAACCAACCAGTCAGTGGTGGAGACATCTTTATTGATCATCGCCATCTTGATACTTGAATGATAAGCTTAACAGTTTCAATACCTGGTTCAAGAGTAATTTATCATGGCGCTTGCGTATCGGGAGATAAATATATCATTAATATTAGAACTCACTAGTAGTGTTGAAACACGAACAAATAAATTAATTAATATTAAAAGACAATCTTACACGAATCGAACTAGGCCCATAGTAAGCTCAAGGCTTGTGTTATGGGTACTAGTCGATGATAGATTTAATAGATATAAATACTTAAATACATAGAAAACATCCAAGACTCAGAACCAAATATGCATGCTCACCACACAAATATCTGCCCTTACCCCAAACCTACAAGCTTCAGCTTCAGTACAAGCTGATAAAGTTTACCAAGAACACATGTTTGTGTTTACATGAACAACTATAGGTATCACATTAGCCTACAGTTACTCGTTCATACGCATGTCACGCACGCATTCCGCCATTTTAATTTTCACTTCACACGCCCGCGTTTCAGACCGTCTTTAATATTGATGAGACCAAACTACGCATTTAAGTAGGTGCTCTGCTTTTTAGAGTGAACTAACAAGCACAGGCTACAGATAAATAATTGATATGTGTTACTTGGGTTTTTCGACCAAAGTAGGACTAGAATTAGTTGTAGTAGTATTGCCTCAAGTGATTGGGCATGGAAAGACCATTAAGACAAATGAAGGGTAAGACTTATGCCAAGTGAAAGATGTAGGTTTCTCTAAGCAAGAACTCCAGAGCAGTCACAAGTTCGCTACCGACCTTTTGATTTGAGCATTCGTTGTATGGACGCTATAGACAACCGCATCTTTGTTAGAATTACATATACACAAACCATGTTGGATCTCCCATAAATAACTTAAAATATAAATGTGACATATTACACACATACACACTTATTGGGTTGTCTATTGTTTGCCCGACCTTCACATACTATAATAATCATTTGCCCGAACTTTGCTTGCCCGAATTTCATTTGCCCGAATGTTTCGTTTACCATAATAGTTAATTGACATACTCTTGTTTACCCGAATTTTGGATGTCATAATGATACGAATGCCATACGTATTGTTTTCCGGATTATTGTTCGCAATAATATTATTTAATAGAATATTTCAACGCCATACTAAACATGCATTCGGATTCATCTTTGTTAATTTGTTAGTGTTTCCGCTCTTTTATAAAAAAAATTACCTCGAAGACGAAAGCGGGAGCAAAGCTCCCGTTTCCGTCTTCTAACCTATACGCGATCCGAGTCGGTATTGCCACTAAGCCCCTGTTCCCTACTGCCTAAGATACACCACTATCTTGGCATTGGGTAATCTCAGAGAAAAGTTTATTTTTACTTAGTGGCAAAACCGACCTGGATCGCAGATAGGTTCGAGGTATTTTTTTTTTCATTTTAGGCACTGCAAAACGTACCCACATTATTACATATGAATATTATGGATGTTGAGATGGATGGCAAATTACATTATGGCATGTGATAGTTATGGATTACAATGATTATGGAAAATGAGCTTATTGATATTGATATTATGGAAAACAAAGATTCTGGCATACAATTAATATGGTCAACAATGAGTATGGCATACAAAATTATAGAAAACAACTTTCTGGCAGTTGAATATTATGGCAGATAAAATTCGGGCAAATGAAATTCTGGCAAGCAAGAGTATACCCACTTATTGATTTCATCATCATCATCATCATCATATTAACCGAAAGACGTCCACTGCTGGACATACGCCTCCCCCAAAGAGTGACAAAGGGACCGTTCCTGCGCCACCCGTATCCAGCGGACTCCCCAACACCTCAACCTTTACCACGTCATTAGTCCATCTTGTGTGGGGCCTACCCACGCCGCGCCTTCCGGTACGTGGTCGCCACTCGAGAACCTTTCCACCCCAACGCCCATCATCCATAGTCTGTCCTAGGTATACATAACGAGCGTAGAGCTTATTGATTTGAACTCTATTATTTACAGGTAAAAACAAATGTAGGTCCTTCATTGTCTAGTGTCTACACAGCGCAACCTCGGGAGCTGTGGCGATCCACCTGACCACCAGGAACACAACACCACTTAAGTACCCGAGCAAGAAGTAAATTTAATATGGTTGCCAACTTCTGTAAGGTGCAGTTGCAGTTACTTCCCCTTGTTCCAAATATGAGCGAGATAATAATCCGCTGTACCCTAACAAGCTCTTAAGTCGACGATTCTACAGGTTCCTTCCACCTTCTAATACTTGTGCCGTCAACATGTGTCATTATGAAGAACTTCTATAGCTGCACTTGTAATCACTGCGTGCTCAAGTATGTGCTCCGAGTCTAAAGTTATAATTAAATTGCCGAGGACGGTACGTATCTCTTTGAAGACGTCGTAACAATTAAAAATGGAGTTCAATTGTCAACGATCGAAGAACAATGTCAACAACAACCTATTGCTAATTAGACTATTGCTGCATGCGCCGCAAAGATGTCTATAGAAGCCAATTCACACAAGCATAATTGACATTAAGACCATTCCACCGTGTTGTACCCGATATACAAGCGTAATGTATAGTCCAGAGCGCATCAATTGAACCCCTTGTTACACTATATAATGCCGAAGAGTGATTTGTCCCACAGCATATTTTTTCCGAATTTTATAATTCCGTAAACCATGAAGGCATATTCGATTTTTCAGGATACTATACCTACATTTTACCTACCTACTTATGACTTATATCTTACTACTTCGGAAGAATGATAGTTTCGGATTTCGGACAAATGAGTCTTCGGATGTTTTCTGTGATCCCTCGTCAACTCTACAAAAAGATACCTTGTTCGTTGCGTTAAAGGTTAAGTACTAATGTCTTAATTGCTCTATCGGAATGCAAGTCAACTTTCTTGAAAACAAAGTTGTCTACGCAAGTATTAGATATTCGTAGTCTATTTAACCTGCATTTGCATGCAATTTCTGAATGAACTTAGATGGTAAAAATAGCTCTCATCTTACATTACAGTTTGATGTATGCATTATTGAAATTTGAACTTTCTCGACTTGGTAAAGCGTTCATTTTGCAAACACACTTATGAGCAAGATGCGAGTTTCTGTAAGCTGTTGTTGATTATCAAACAAAATTAACCTTTAAACAGCAGAAGCTCGCGCGACGTAGCTTCAAACTAGCATACATTAACGACGTAAGCGCTTATGCCCGTAAGGTTCTTTTTGGCTTGAGCTGCTACCTGTTTTTGCTTATTCTAGTCTTCAGTGAGAATTTTAATGAGGGTAGTAGACAAATTTATGCAAACGCGGTGGGTCCATTCATGGAGTAGTTAATGGCTGAAGGTTCGTGTGTTTAAAGCACAACTACATGAAGTGTAGTTAAATTAACTTAATGTTTACCTTATCCCTAAGTTTAACGACTTTAAGAATACGTTTGGGGTCTCTTTCCATACAAACGTTTTTCGGACTAAATTGCTTAATTACCTACAAAATATGGTCAAATTATTATGGCTGTATTTAGTCAAATGCGTTATTCGATTCCCGCGAATAAAAAATGTGCATTTAAATAATATATTTTGCTAGTGCTTACTTATAACATGTAGGTAACTGGTTATAAAATGGGAACCCACATTTCCCATTTCAAAGCTGTTTACATAAAATCTGGCTACGAGATGGGAAACTCGTACCCATTTCGTAACTGGCTACGAGACGGGAATTTCTTCATACAAACTTATTTTGGACTACATTGCTTAATTCAGTTGTTAAAAAAACCGCTTAAATGAGTCATCCGTTCGGGAGTTACGACGACATAGACAGACACACGTACACACACACCACCTCTCTTTTTGGGCCGGGGGTTAAAAAATGTCATGTTCTTTATATTTAATTTTTTAGTCAATTACATAATAATCTTATTCAACTAATATAATAACAATAGACTATTTTTTCAAGCATCTAAGGCCCATAGAAACATATACCTTAAAGACTAGCATACAATAGAATAGGGGGTGTATACACTAAGTAAAATAATCAATAATGATGTATTTTATTGAAGTAGGATTAAGAATGTAATCAAATGGAGAAAACGCAACGCAAGAGATTGAATAATCACTAAAATATAAGTGTCCAAAGTTGAAACAGCGTGTCTCCTTTGCGTATAATAAGACGACTTAGTTACCGAAGAATATATCAAAGAGCTTCTAATTTAACAGCATTATGCGCTGCTTGATATCAGGCAGACCATAATATGCTTTTTTGCCACTATCGTAGTATAAAAATAATAACAAAAAGGAAAGACGCGTTGTAACTGTATAAAACGAGGAAGATGAAGAAAATGAATCACATCAGCTTAATATTACCGCGAATGTGAAATTGATAAAATGGGTTGAGGAAATATTATCACCAATTCCTCGAACAAATTGTATGGCGAATCAGCGCAAATTATGTTTCGTCAACTATACTTAGCAAGCAGGTGTTTTATTTCAACGTTTTAAAATTCTCGCTGGCACAGCGTAGTGTGAGGTTTATCCTCGTGGTAACCGAAACTTTTGCGTTTTGGAGAGTTTACACCATTTTCGTGCTTTTGTTCTGCATACAGCAGACTCATATTTAAAAGTTAGCCTTTGGTGTTACGCTCTCATAGTATTCAATAAGTGACCGGGTGACCGAGGGACTACAGTATGGGGGTTCTTCGAAAAAGTAGTGTATAAATTCTTAAAGGGTCGGCAACGCGCATGTAACAACCCTGGAGTTGCAAGCGTCCATAGGCTACGGTAACCACTTACCATCAGGTGGGCCGTAAGCTTGTTTGCCACCGACGTGGTATAAAAAAAAAAGTCAATAAATATTGGTGGCCAACTTACACAAATCGAAGTAGAGCAATGAAGCTTTTGTTTATTATGGGTACTAGACGACATAGCTTATATACAGTAAAAAACAGATTCATACAAAAACTCACATATAAGAGTATTATATAGAACCAAATCTTTGTGATAATATTCTCATAGTAATCTAGGACTTTGATAAATCATCGATTAAAAGATAATACTTTATTTCTTCTGAACAAATAAATTTTATTTAGTTGTAATTTAAAGTGTGTCCTTTAGAGGTAAAATAGGAGGAATTCGCAGACGCACCTGCGGGCACAGCAAGTTTCAATCAATTAAGTGCACTATTATTAGCAAATATGCAACTAAGTATAACATCGCGAACCATTGTAACCGCCTATTAATTACCACGATCGTAAACCATTATAGTAATGTGAAATGATTGATAATAAATCATAATGGGCAATTACCGTCCTTAAACATATCGGTACTGGGGGTCAATGAACTAACGGCGCCATGACTATTCTGTGCAAGGTCGCACCGGTCATCCACTGAGCGCGATACTATTGGCGTCATAAAATTACAAGTTAGAGCGAGATAGGGGTAAGTTTCGCCGGACACCACACATCCTGCTGTCCACACGGGCTGAAATCACTATCCATCTTATAATTTCGTGGCTCGGACGTCTGTACGCTCCTAATGCCATGCCACAGAACCGCACAGAAAATAAATTAAACTAGGTGGACTTTTTTTTCATTTTTTTTTTATTCTCAGTTCTCGTCAGCCAGTGTAGGCGAGCAGTAAGACACGCAACTTTCATGTGGAGGTCGCGGGTTCGAACCCCGGCTCGTAGGGTTTAAAACAAACTTTGGTACGAAATATCATATATGATGTTAACAGTGGCTTTTCGGTGAAGGAAGGCATCGTGAGGTAACCGGTCTAATCCTAATAAGGTCTAGTTTTCCCTCTGGGTTGGGTCAGATGGCAATCGCTTTCGTAAAATTAGTGCCTATGCCGGAAGGGATTAGGTGTCAAAGTGAAACCCGGGCTCGTTTGAGCGATACCGGGAAAAATGCTAGGATATTGATTCTTAATTTTATCGTCAAAATTTTATAAAAGCGGAAGAGCTCGTGATTCCGTTCAATATAAATACAATACTCTTGTTTAACAGCTCGAAAACTGAAATTACGCCATCCCACTCTACCTTAGCGCGAGCTATTTTGATATGTGTGAGTGTATTATCGTCGTAACACAACGCTGGCTGCGCGATCATAATGGTCATTATAAAGTCTATGGAACAAAGAAGGTATGCTATTTTAATATTTGCTAATATCAGTTCATTATTTAGAATAGCAATAATCTACCTACCAAATACGACGGTAGTAAAAGTAAGTTAAGAAAAAGTAAAGTAAGTTTTTGTAACGGAAAAGACAGTTCAGACAAAATTAAAAAAAAATGTATTAATAGAGCTCATAGAAAATCGTTTGACCTCCAAGAGTTATTGCCGGTTGTGCCTTAGAGAAGCCCGCCTGGGTCCGGTTTGGTTTGACACCTAATCCCAAGATTTGGCCCAGGCACTAATTTCCGAAATCGACTGCCATCTGACCTTCCAACCCAGAGGGAAAACTAGACCTTATTGAACCTAGACCGGTTTCCTCTCGATGATTTCCTTCACCGAAAACCAAACGGTAAATATTCCGTACATAAGTTAGGAAAAACTCATTGGTACGAGCCGAAATTCGAACCCACGACCCCCGCTTGACAGATGCATGCCTGAACCACTAGGCTACCGTAGCTTCATAAAAAATCGTTTGACGTTACATAAAAAAATGTTGTTGTTGTAACATTCCTATTCCAATGACCAATGAGCGACCACACACAACGCACAACAACAACAAAAGTCTCGCTTTCAGTGGATAAATTCACAGAAATACCATAATTATATCCTATTAAAGTCGCCGTGATTTAAAACACAAAGACACGCAATATTGCTTATTTTGCATGATCTTACCAAGATTATTAGCTTCAGAGCGAGTTGTCTTATTGTGAAATCTCCGGTGTAGTAAGTCAACATCTATACCTACACAAGGCTCCGTGTCAGCCAAGTAAGCAAAACAAAAGGACGTTGTATGTAATTTTTAAAGGCACTATGGTGACAAACAATTATACGACCACGGTAGCCTATGGACGTTTGCGACTCCGCTATAGTGAAAACTTAATTAGTGCTTAAAAAATACAACATTAATTATTAGCCTAAATGATTATCCTAAAACCACTACCTATTTCTAGTATTTCTATCACTGGCTTACTTAGCAGTAAGTCATCTCATGTGTAGGCAACTGAACATGAAAATTTTCGATGGGCATCCCAGAACTAAAAAGTTATGAAAGAGTTTAGAGTAGATAACTATAGGTTTGCCTAAAAATAGTTATTACGCGAGCCGGTTGGAATCGGCTTAAAAGGCCTTCTACACGATCGGGACCAACCGCCAACCACCGTGTCCATGGTCGGATCAACGGTTGGCCGACAGCGTTCCAGACGGTTGGGACCACCGACGCAGCCTGTCGCGAGGGATGCGCTCACGACCAAGGCCGTTGACATCAACCAAATATCGGTTGGTCAACCGCTTTCTACACGGTCCATTTTTATATCAACCCGACCAAGGACACGGTGGTTGGCGGTTGGTCCCGATCGTGTAGAAGGCCTTTTAATGGGCGCTCCGCCATTGGTAGGCATTATTGTGGCAGAAGTGTGGCTATATGACCTATCGTATCTCGGGTAATAGATATACGGATCAAAAAGTATTAAGTATTTAGGTATACATAAAAACAAAGATTTTAGTAGATACAGTAGCAGTGACAGTACATGACCATTGAAGTAACCAGACCTACTTGTTGGTACTAAATTAAGCTTTTGCGTACATGTATATTGCTTCATATACAGTTGAATATACATACTTAGTTACAGGTGAAGTTAATAAAAGGATTGTAACAAGTAAATTAAACGTCTATGTCATTCCCTTGACTATGAAGAATCTACTCACGAAACAACCTCATATGTTAAAATCTAACAACCATTTGCACTGATAGCCAGTAGAATATAATTAATTACCTGCCTAATTCTTGTCCAAATACAAATACAATAGCACGCTCAACATAACCTGAGAACATGATTCTGATGAGACAGTCAAGTTAAAACGAAGAAAGAATTGATCAATGGTAATTGATTTCCTGACATAAGTAATTTCGAAGATTGCGAATTGTGAAATAGATTCATCTTCACAATTCGCATTTCGGATGTAATTAATGCATAATGGCATTGTTACAACAAATTCACGGGTTATTTGCCACCCGTAGCAAAACAACAAAAGACTAGTGAAAGGCCCAACATTTGCAATGCAAATTAGAAATTTGTTTAATTACATTATTAAAGTTGCCAAAAAAATTTGCTCTCTCCGATCTTTGTCCGTTTTTGACTCATTACCCAATGCGGTTTGTAAAGAAATCATGACACATGGAGATCACATTTACTCTCATGACGATATTAGTGTCATTTGAAACTAAACCCTTTTAGTAAGAGGAAAAGTCTGATGTTCGATTGTACTAGTAGCTACGCGAGATACGAGTTTGGAAAAGCATATGCATTATGTGTGCTACCGCAGACTTTAAAAGGGACTCACTGCGGTTTCAGTGCCATTAAGAATTAAACTTTCTACAAAAGACATACGATCGGTTTTAGCATTTTAGCAGAAACGCGAGATGTGAGGTTGTGTAAGTAATTAACTACATGATGGGTAATGTTTTTTAAACATTTTCCTATTCGTACACCACAGCTTTTGTTTTATTTTATTTCTTGCGGATTTCAAGATCATTTATTCCTTCGTTATGAATAACAATAGCATATTGTACCTACGCCTACAAACATGATGAATGATTTTACATAAACGACGAGTTTCTAGTAGCTATTTGCCGTAGATAGTGGAAAAAGTAGTGCATAACTAATTAGAAACACTTTGTAATAAATCTAAAAGATATGCAATCAAGGACTCTATATGGAGATAAAAAAGAGAGAGTGAACAATGGGAACACATAAAAACTGCAAAGAGCCATTTTTCCGAACGATAATTATTCTGAAGTTTCGAGTTTCCGCAAGCCCTTTTCCGCTACACGTAAATGTAAACGCAGGTGATTCTATAGAATACATAAGTAGGTTCTTAGATAATATATCTCATAAAATCTGAAATTCTGTCTGAGGAACTGTACCTAAAACTCGCTTGACTTTATCTGTCACTTTGACAATTGTGTGTATAAGAAAGGGATGAAACACATTCAGTCGTTTGTTAAGTTTTATAAAGAATCATTCATTCGTTTCATATTAGTTTTCTAGGGTTCCGTACCCAAAGGGTAAAAACGGGACCCTATTAATAAGGATCCGCTGTCCGTTTGTCCGTCCGTCTGTCAGTAGGAATGAACCGTGATAGTTAAGACAGTTGAAATTTTCACAGGATATTTCTGTAGCCGCTTTAACAACAAATACTAAACAACAGAATAAAATAAATAATTAAGGGGGCTCCCATACAATAAACGTGATTTGTTTGCCGTTTTTACTTTTTATATATAATGGTACGGAACCCTTCGTGCGCGAGTCTGACTCGCACTTGGCCGGTTTTTTTTTCCTAGTGTAAATAATCGCGTATATTGCATGGACGAATTCATGAAGCCGTAAGGCTGAGAAGTCATGCAGTGTTATTCGTATTTTTTTTATTATCAATTATTATACCTACCCTTGACGGTCATAGTATTAATTCCTATAGATTTACATTAATGTTATTTATAATGCAATGTAATATTATGAGATAAATAAATAACGACGACCGCTTTAGCCTAGTTGGTAGTGACCCTGCCTACGAAGCAAGAGGTCCTGGGTTCGAATCCCGGTAAGGGCATTTATTTGTGTGATGAGCACGAATATATGTTCCTGAGTCATGGATGTTTCTATGTATTTTAGTATTTATTTATCTATATAAGTATGTTTATCATCGTCTAATACCCATAGTACAAGCTTTGCTTAGTTTGGGACTAGGTCGATTGGTGTAAGATTGTCCCCTAATATTTATTTATTTATTATTTTTATTTAATATCAATATATAGGTACCTTAAATCTATTGAATTATTTTCAATTTAATTTCCAACTAGGCTACCATATTTGAGTTAAGTCAAACTTGTGTGGTTTGTGTAAATATGGATACAATTAAAGTGCGTGCATGTATGACGATTGAACAAATAAAAAAACACCTGGTATTATTCTATGTCGGTCAGTAATTATTCAAAAGCAGTGTTCTTCCGGTAGTTATGGAAAAAATTGTATAATGTACAACCGAATAGAGAACTTCCTACGTTTTTGAAGTCGATTAAAAACTGTTACAGCTGCCCGCGCGGCCTATTTCGAAGGTTTTATATTTACTGATGGAATTGAAATGCACAATTATGTATTATGCCAATTGATATGAGAAAAAAATAATAGGTATAACGTATAGTCAGTGAGCTGAAGTGAGTATATTTTTTCCAAAATAAATATAACTAAGAACCTTATATTCCATTTTATTTAAATAAATGGACAAAAGTTACAAATACAAATACAAATTATTTATTCTGCAAATAGGCCACAAGGGCACTTTTACATGTCAAACGGTAATTTACAATAAAAATAATAATCTTACAATGAAAGAATAATAATCTTACACAATAATAATTTAAAATTTGCACATTAAGGACTGATTTAACAACACACTAAATGTCACAAAGTCAATGAAAACAAAACAAAATATGACCATTACATTCGATTAAGATAAGGTCTGTGCATTAACAGAAAGTTAATGATATTAATTCAGTATTCCAGAGATGTAAAAGGTCTCTGAGCGTCCAAGTACAATTAATATTTATTTAATGTTCGTAGAGATGTATACGGTCTCTAAGCGTCAAAACAAAACAATAAAAAAAAGGAATATTAATGTAATATTGTCAGTGATGTACATGGTCAATAACAATAAAACGTGTCAAGATCGGAATGATGTCTCTCGTCAATACAATAATAATAATATAACACTAGTATTTAAGAAGTTAGGTACTATGCCCTTGCAAGCATGAACAGTCCGGACTCCACAAACAGCACCCGATCACGAGTATGACGCATATCTCAGCCATCGCCTCCCTCAACCATATGTTAGGGAAGGTGGCGACCCGATCAACGACGCCACCGTAAGCAAAGCCCTTTAAGCGAGCATGACATATTCAAGCCACCGGACAGTGTTAAGAACAAAGATTAATAAGCGACTTCCTCGGCGAGAAACAGCATTACGTGCTCTCTTCTTACATAAAATGGAACAATTATTTCAGGTAGGTACTTATAATGTGTATTTAGGTATATTCCTAATAGAATTAGCCTACTACTGGCTTAAAGGCATTTTTGTCGTTTAAGAAATCGTTGACATTATAATACGCCTTGCTTAGCAAATTACTTTTAACATGAGACTTAAATTGACTGAACGGTAAATTAACAATTTCGGTGGGTATTTTATTATAAAAACGTATGCAGTTCCCCACGAACGACGTGCTAACCTTGCGGAGACGACTGGCCTTCACTGCGATCTTGTTTTTACTTCTGGTGTTGAAGTCGTGGATATCGCTGTTGAGTTTGAACTCGTGAAGGTTTTTCCGCACATACATGATATTCTCAAGAATGTATTGGCATGCTAAAGTAAGAATGTTTGCCTCCTTAAATTTGTCCCTGAGAGATTCTCGAGCTTTTAGTTCGTATATGGATCGCACAGCGCGTTTCTGTAGCACGAATATGGTCTGGATATCAGCTGCTTTCCCCCACAACAGGATTACGTAGGACATAACACTGTGGAAGTAACGGTAGTACACCAGCCTGGCGGTCTCTTTTTTTTTTTGAACCTGACTGTTGCTATAATAGGACGGACCCAATATAGCGGTCGAACTGCGTGGTTGGAGGGTGGCCTGGGGAAAATCCAGGGGAAGCCTCCGGCACGACCAGGCTGCCGAACTAAGTTTTCCGGCTAGGGCGGTGATATGTGCCTGCCATTGTAGTTTTGAGTCCAAGGTGATACCTAAAAACACTGTTCTATCTTCAATTTCCAGTTCATCACCCTTTAATTTGATCTTGGTATTGTTTACCTGCTTGACATTAGGTAAAGTGAATCTGATACACTTTGTTTTCTTGGAATTTAGCAGTAAATTATTTGCTGTAAACCATTTCACAACAGTGTTGAGTGCATCATTAATATCATCGAAGTTTTCCTCTTTCCTGTCTACCTTGAAGATAAGCGACGTGTCGTCTGCGAATAACACTATATCATGTTTATCTTGCAACATATTTGGTAGGTCATTGATGTAAATCAGAACAAGAAACGGACCCAGAATCGAGCCTTGGGGAACTCCAAGAGCAACAGTTGTCCCTGCTGATTGAGTTCCATTGATGACTACTCGTTGTGTTCTCTCCGAGAGATACGATGTCACAAGATCAAGAGCACCGTTTTTAATTCCATAATGTTTCAACTTTCTGATTAAGTTCTCGTGATCAACGCAATCAAATGCCTTTGATAAATCACAGAACACTCCAATAGCATCTTGAGCCTCTTCCCAGGCATCAAAAATATGTTTAATTAGTACCACACCAGCATCAGTGGTAGAGCGACCCTTAGTGAATCCGAACTGGTTGGTATTGAGCAGTTTATTGCAACTAAAGTGGGACATAAGCTGATGGAGAATAAGCTTCTCAAAAACTTTGCTTAGTGCCGGTAGTATTGATATTGGCCTGAAGTTGGTAGGGTCAGTTTTCGTTCCTGATTTAAACAACGGGATAATTTTACTGTGTTTCATGAGGTCAGGAAATACTCCAGTATCAATACATTTATTGAAAATATTAGCTAAGAAAGGTGCAATTGATTCTACAATGGAATGTAATACTTTGACTGAAAGGCCCCAAAGATCTTCAGTCTTCTTTAAGTTCAACAATTTAAACGCTATTATAAGAATAAGTGGGGTCACGTGACTGAATCTAAAGATTTCTGTGCATTCCGTTACATTTGCTTTCAATAACGATTCAGCGACATCTGGTGATGAGTTTAAAGACTTCGTGGTCTCAACGGGTACGTTAGAAAAGAACCGCTCAAAATGATCCGCTACTTCGTGGTCAGAACTTACTAAAGTATCATCAATTCGTAGGCTGTAGTGCGGATCTCTTATCTTGCGTTTCCCAGTTTCAGTGTTGATAACTTGCCATACAGTTTTAACCTTATCCTTGGAGTTCTGAATCTTTCTTGACAAGTAATCGGCTTTAGCGGCGACACACATTAACTTAAAAGATTTCGAGTAGTTCTTAACATACTCTAGAAATTCCGGCCTCTTATCAATAGTTCTCGAATCGTACAAGTCGTAGAGACGGTGTCTTTTCTCGTGAATATCCGGGGTAGCCCAGTCGCTAAATTTAGTCTTGACCTTGCTTTGAATTTTCCTTAAATTAAAACAGGCATCAAATTCCATTTTGATACAGTTAAACAAATGATCACACAAACGGTTAGGACTTTCCTGTGTAAATGGAAGATAACGTAATCGTTTCACAATATTACGATTGAATAAATCTAATCTCTTTTCGGAAATAGGTCTGCACATGGTGTCTCGTGAAACTTCGTCCGTTTTCCCGCTGAAGGAGACTTGTTGTCCGCAGTGGTCAGAACTTAATTTGTTTATAATACATTTATTAATTGCATCCTCATTACTGAAAACGTTATCTATACATGTTGCACTGGTTGCTGTAATTCGAGTAGGTTCACAAAACAGGTTCACTAAGTTGAACGATTTAAAAGTATTCACTAAACTCACACACAGGGGCGATTTCTCGAGTAAGTTAACATTGAAATCACCACACACAATAACACATTTAGTACTTAAGAAAATACTACTGAGCACTTCATCCATAACTGACTCGAATAGTCTGTAATCCGCTGATGGGGGTCTGTATACGCATACAATTATGAATTGATCCAACTCAACACAAGATAGTTCTATTTGGCGCTCGATGGATTTGTCAACAATATCTTTACGTTCTTTACTTTTCAAATTGTGTTTTACCATTATCAAAGAACCTCCACGCCTACATGACTTTCTAGAAAATGAACTTACTATGCTATGATTGCTAAAATTAAACATTAATTCATGACCCTTAAGCCAGTGCTCGGTTATACAAAGAATATGGATATCTGAGCATTGTATAAACAAGTCAATTTCAAGTTCCTTACTAGGGAATCCCTGTATATTTTGGTGTACCATATTAATAACATTACTGTCTTTATGAATACTAGTGTTACAGCTATCAAGGGGTTGGGAGCCGGTGGAAGCACAAGCACGCGTTGTCGGAGTGGTCTGTTATTCCCTAACAGTCTTTATGAAAAATGTTTCACTATAGGTTTATTAAAATTAAATAAAAATGTTAATTACTTTATTAAAATAAGAATACCTGCTTAACAACGGTTCATTAAGTATGTGAAACTAACAAAGAATCCATTAACATCCGTTACACCATTTTTCCAGCGTGATTTGTCGGTCAAAAGTCACACACATAATTGAAACATCAAAACTTGGCGAAAATAAAATATTCGCATTTTCAACCCTAATCACCACTGTTAGAATTCAAAATAGATTGCATTTTATTGTGATTTACTACGTTTTATTTTCACACTCGCCAAGTGTCCATCATTATAAAGTCATGATTTAGCGAAAGTGACAGCATTACAATAACGCTAAAAGAAAACAAAAACAAAGAAATTTGAATTGTATTCCTTTGTAATAAAATCCTAACCCACATTTTGTAAGGAGTAGTGCTCACGTACATTCGCGTGTCAAGTAAATCTGACGCTAAATTTGTACATGTCGTATATCTAATTAATTTGAACTTTATCACAATAACAACAAGGTAGTTTTTTCGCATTACAATTTGAGTGACATATGCCAGTGTGTAGTAAGAATTCGAAATTCGAACACCAATTTTCCTTTGACAAATTATTACGATTCGGGCCAGACGAATCGTTTTAAACAATTACGCACCCACTTTCATTCGATCAAATCGATTTGAGGCGTGTGAATTATTCGTGCACAGTATTCGTTTTATGTAACACATTACAGATTTCTAAAATGTCTATTCTAGTTTAAAATATATTGATGATACGTAAGATTTGTTATGAATTACTTATGTGCACAAAAAAACGGTTGCAAATTCGCAAATCTAATCCAAACTCACGGAGCCCTAGAACAATTCATATCAGTGTGTTTTCTATAAGAACTTCTATTAATTACATACCTATTTATATTAATAATTAACACGGGTCTAACGCCATATTTATTTACCTTTATTTCGTCAGGTATAAACGTGTATAATATAAATATGTTTGTAAAGCGCGAGAGTTAAAAGTGAAACATTGTATTAATTAATTTGACAAAAACTAACGAAGGTCCATAGTTCAAGCCTCGGCGACGCAATAAACTCCCAACGATTCTGGTCTGGAAAAAATACAACAAGACGGCCAAAGAGTTTATATAGCCGGCTGAACACTGCCAAATCACGGGATAATAGCTGTAAGTATGAGCCCTAATAAACATAATTTAATGATTAATGATTAGTTTAAAAATATATTTTCCTACAAATGAATTCAGCGTGCAATAAATATCACACATACATTTGACTGTCCCTCAGAAGTGCATTACTACGCGACTACGCGGTTGTTTTCTTGTCAACAATTTGTTGAGAAAATTATCAATAACATTCCTCAGATTCCGATGGTCAGCGACAGCTTTCGTCGACCACACGACTAACTTGGTTAGGTACCTTCAATTATGGTTTCACAAAGGAATTAACATAGTCTCTAAAATGATTGCAAATAAGGTTCAATTTTGTTTAAAAGTAACGGAGATCATAAGCATGAAGGTCACAATAGTTTATTGGCGATTTTCCACCGCTCGATTTTCAGGGGTAACTTTTTTAGCGTCGTCATTCCCGCGATCATACCAATCTGGAAGCAACTTTGTTACCGGCGGAATAAAGTTCATAATGCAAAGGCCAATAACGGGATAAACGAGGTTGGAAAAGTAAGCAGGCGCTAGCCGTTCCGCACTACATAATACATATCCGATTCACGTTCAATAAGTACGGCGAATACCTAGAAGACATGACACTTAGACGTATTATGGTTTATCCAATCCCATACGTTAGCGACAGACAGGCTCAGTCAACAACAATATTACCAAAGACTTATTTAAACAAAAAAATATTCTTGTACTTACACACACCTTTAATGTCAGTAGTAGTGTTACTCGCGTCCAAAGAAGCTACCTACCACAACCCTGCACGTGTCCCATGGATGGAGCTAAAGAGTGGCAAACTATAAAGGCGAAATAAAGTATGCCATACGATTTAAAAAAGTAGTAGTGTTTTTGACTATTGTCACGTATCGTGTCTCTTCATTTTGTTAACTGTACAGCCAACCCAAGATAATATCTGAGTTAAATTAAAGATTATTTTAAGTTCTTATGTGTAACATGTATTTTGAGTCCTTAGCAAATCACTTGCGACCATAAGTCCAAAGATCTAATTATTAAAATAATATACACATAACCGATTTGGTAGACTCCCAAAATACCAGGTTTCTAAAACATAGGTTAAAACGTTAGTTATTTAGTTCCGGGAGTAAAGGAGCGACCACACCGCTGCTCAAAATACGCTAACGCACCGTAAACGCAGCAAAATGTATGAAGAATACGTGACGCATACGACATGTCAACGCGTATACGCAGCGTAACGCACCGGTGTGGTCGCTCCTTAAGGTCGATTACATCAGAGTGACTTTGATTTCAGGGGTGACTTCGAATATTCAGTCACTTTTTTTAATGCCTGTGGCAGCTAATGCACGTTGGCAGCATTCTGTTACCATAAATGGACTAAAGCTGACTAATAATTCCGGTCTTAAAACAATTTTAAATCCAGGTACTTAAAAAAGTTAGAGCCAAATTGTCCTAAAGTCACTCAAATTGACGTTATCCATAAATAATACAGTCTGGTGTACTAAATGTTAAAGAATATTGGGATTAGGAATATGGTAAGCGACAATTCACTGATTACAAATAATCGGAATATTGGAAAAGATTGTAGGTACAGCGTATCATTTCTATAATGTACCCATTCAAACCAAAAAATGCCAACGTATACTCAGTTCTATTTATACTCTACACGATGAAACAACGAGTTATTATTAAAATGAATTTAATCAACACTCTAAGATTTATACTATTAATCACATCCGCGTTCACGTATCATATTTCTGCATGTTCCCATGTAATTATTGCGAATAAAATCATAATTTGAGTATAAAACTTAATGCAACACTTTCCTGGAGTCGTCGTTAAGACCCACCTGAATCTAAAAGCCAAAATGATACAAGTCTATGTGAAATGTTCACGCCATTCCAGGGGATTGGTCCGTGCAATAACGACTATAATCGTGTGTAAACCAAATTGGATTTGGTTGTCTATGATTTTCAGGTTCTCTGAAATAACACTGCTTTATAATTGCTCTGAATTAAACCGTGTCTGACACTTCAATCGACCAAAAGAGCAATTATCCATAACTATAGTGAATCCTGGCACTTGTTATAAATTGTAGTATTCTACTTTAACGCCTTGGATTGTTATACATTTTGTAATTATCTGTATTCATCCAATATATATTTATTCAACCTCGAATGCCCTGGTCTTTCGCTTAGATTATATACATTATTAGTAAACAGTAGGACAGAAAACTTAATCTATTACATTTCCCTGCATAATTGTTTTAACAGTTTGTCTACCGGTAATAATCTCTTTAGAAATATATCTTTCATGATATTTGTATATGTATATATCATTTTATATTTTATCTTCATGTTCAGAAGAAAATAAAAACATAGCTAGGCTAAGCATACCTAATACTTTTTCTCAACAAATAATATGCGAGGTCAGAGGATTTTTGTGACGCATACAGGTCTCAAGAACCTTCTTCGGCTTGGATACTGGCGCAGCAGAGGTAGCCAGGACGAGATATGTTATAGAGCATGCCTAAGAAATAGGCATCACATATTTACACTGGAAAATCCTGATTGTCCCTCCTGAGGCGGTCGCGTAAAAAGTAAAAACATGAGTCGGAAGCGTACGCAGTTGTAGTTTAAAGAAGGATCCTGTTATTTTAATCCCCAGTGAATTAATGACAGATTTAATTAAATTGAAAGAGGAAGGATGTTGATATGCCCGTTACTTTACAATTACTTTTATTCGGATAAGTGGTAAAACTCATAAGTTTTTAATGCTTGTCGGAAACATTTGTCCTGCCTGACATTTTAATTTGGAAAGTTGAGAAGTTTTACGTAGGTATCAATGGGCTCATGGAAAGAGTAAAGTTTTGTTCCCATTTAATCTTACAAAATACAACATCATGTTCTTCATCATGAACACGTGGTTCTTCATCAGACATGGTTTCGTCGAATTTGAAACAAACAATACTTAAGTTTAATTTGAAGAAGCGGTGGCTTTCCAATGTCTTGCAAATTGGTTGAATATCGTCTTTATTTATTTATTGCACATATATTACATATTATAGTGTTTTATATTGTATATATATAAGTTATATATGTATTCGCATATTTTTATTTTTCTGTGTGTACATGTTTTGTAGTTATGGTATATGTTTGCCCATCTTATTCTACCTACCTTCATCACAATTGCCCAGATATAGCTGGAAGGGACCCCTTACAGGTATACTTTGATCTATTGTGTGACATGTATATCCTGTTGTTGTGTACAATAAAGTGCTTACATACACACATACAATATTATTCAAATTTTATCAACTCCATCTGTCACTGATGTTGATCAGTGCTGTGCTCACACATATGCTTGGGGATTAAGAAAGAGAGCGCCTAGGCCAAGACTATGCATATTCTAGGTACACCAAAAACTCATTTCCGAATATATCGTTCATGGCTCTGAAGAAACGGTCCGTAGTTAATCCGTGTATATGTTGCAGGGAAATGGTCAAAACAGAGATTTGATCAAATATCTAAGGGATATGATCAAATCACGCTGGATGTTAAAATGGCCAATCCATTTTATCATTTACCTAATACTAATCAGTAATTTGATCAAATCTCTGAATCTGTTTAGTGAAATGACGAAATCGGACAAAAATGGCAACTCGTTTTTTCATTTGACTAGACTTGTTTAGTGATTTGATAAAATCCCTGAAAGGCGTCAGTGCGTTGACGAAACTAACGCGATAAAGATTTTTCCGCTCTTTTATAAAAAAAATAACCACGAAGACGGTGGCGGGAGCAGAGCTCCCTCCACCATCTTCTAACCTATCCGCTATCCGAGTCTAAGTCCCAGAACCGTTTAAATACTAATGATTTAGGAGCCAATATCTGCGAGTTAGTTTCGTCAATTCACTGATGCGTTTCAGGGATTTATCAAATCACTAAACAAATCTAGTGAAATGAAAAAACGAGTTGGCTTTTTTGTCCGATTTCGTCATTTCACTAAACAGATTCAGAGATTTGATCAAATTACTGATTTGTATTAGGTAAATGATAAAAGAGATTCGCCATTTTAACATCCTGCGTGATTTGTTCATATCCCTTAGGGATTTGTTCAAATCTCTGTTTTGGCCATTTCATTGCGACATATACAAAAAACTAATACGTGAGTATAAAGAATCGATATTCACGCAAGCTCTGCTTAAAGCTACGATGGAAAATAAACACACAGTGGTGGATTTGACCTAAGGCCCTACTATAGACCCGTGCCTAAGGTTGCCAGATAACAGGAGGGAAATACATATTTACCTAAGCTAGCTGTCCGGCCCGGCTTCCCACGGATTTCCCTTTTTCCCGTGGTAAAAAGTAGCCTATGTTCATCAGGGATAATGTCGGCTTCTAATGGTAAAAGAATTTTTCAAATCGGTCCAGTAGTTTCCAAGCCTATTCAATACAAACACACAAACAAACAAACAATCAAATCTTTCCTCTTTATAATATTAGTGTAGATGTAGATGATGCGAGGTGAGAAAGGAGCGGCTGGTAATATATGGGAACTTAGACTGCAAATGCGCACATATTTATCAAAGTAGCAAACGGAAATCCGCTGACAACCTGAATCGGGCAACCGTTTCTATAATTTAAACGACAATTACCTAGACAATGGCAGTTAGTTAGGATTCCGATTGACCTTTAATTCTGTGAAATTTTGTAAAACCAAATTGGCCTTAGAAATACCTCCTTCTCTCAAATCTCGATTGGTCTGAAAGGGACAGAAGGATGTTGGACAATTTGTCTTGCTGAATAAGGCAGCCGGAACAAACAAGGTCAGGAGTGGACTCATCACGACTGAGATAATAGGCCTTAAGCGAGGTCTATCTCTCTAACTCAGAACAGCCGTAACGCCCCAGCCAACCAGTGTCCTGCTCTCTTATTATACACGATATATCCTGAAATTAGTATTGGGGTCAAAGACTAATCTTTTGAAAGAAATCTATTAGTCTACCGTAAACTGTGATAGCTTTAGTAGAAGGCGTGGGAACATAAAAAAAACCGTTCCAATTAAGATTTTATTCTCCGAGCAAATTAACATTACCTTCATTCGGAGAGACCTTTTGAGAAGGGCACACACAAAAATTCTGAAAGAGTAATTCGTCCAATAGTATCATTATTTCGAAATTCCAAAATTACGAAATAAAAATTCCAGTCAACACAAATATTGACGTAGATTATACGCAAATAGGTTAAGCAAGTATAATATCCGGGAAAATCACAGAGCTGAACATGAAATTGGATCAAATTAATCTGGGTAGAATAAATATCTAAGAAAATTCCAGTTGTTCGCATCTAGGATTGGTGCCGTGACCAGGATATTACAACCCCTCGAACTTTCACTCGAGGGGTGATTTAGACCTCATTTTACGGTAATCTCGAGTCAAAATAAACCAAGGAAGAGTTGAGGGAGATTGGAGATAAATGAATCGCTCACTCAATTATATGTTTATATTGTAGGCAGCGGGAAATATGCTTGTAAAACACTAGTGCAGAGCATTACACGTTAACGAGCACGGGACTTATTCCAATCAACTTGTAGTGCTTGACCCTGAGAACTTCTCACGGAAAGATTATGGTAGACTTATGATTCCTAGAAACAAAGGCAACACAGGTCACCTTTGGTATACTTATAGAAAGAATGTAGCTATTTAATGGAACAAATTTCTTGTGCTTATGTTAAATAATGTGACTCCCGAATGGTTCGTATGTAATATACAACACGGTTGCGCCGCTAGTTCTAAGCTTGAACTCGAATTGATACGCTGCCGTGACTATTATTTTATACATACCCCTATATTTTGCCATAAGAACTACAAAATTTACCTACCTAATAAATAAAAAGTCCAAATTATGAAGATCTTTAAGAGACAAACTATAGATCGATAATGAATATGCATCGAATAAAACAATTCACTTACCATAACTTACACTAGTCAAGTTATAAGCTTAGTTTTTTTTATCAATGCAGTTGATTTCAAGCAATGGTTGATATTTTTTACTCGATGACGAAAAGACCGCTGATATAATACTTAATAGGTTTAATGTATCAAGGTCGAATATTCATTCAATGGATACTAAATATAATCCGTATAAAGTTAAGCGTCAGAAAATAAATATCGCCAATATGTTAATCACTATTCATTGGATTATAATTTTAATAAACATCGCGCTACTGGCGCCAGCGATATAACCGATACATCAGCTTATTGCTATTAATATTTATTTCACATACTATAATCATCTCCACTAGCCATACTTGAAGCTTAATCTGTAATGAGAATTTTATGCACCGTCAAAAGTAGGTATACCGTAAACTTATGATTTGGAGAAGTATTTTTCTTAATCGAAAAAATTACCGATTCACACTTTTAATAAGGTATCAACTGTATTTTTTTGTAATTATTTAGGTTCTGGGCGAGTTCATGAAGGTGTTTAAATGTACTCTTAAGTTACAATATTAATGTATCTTATATAAAACTGTTTGTTACTACGAAATTTCACGGAATTAAAATGTTGTTATAAGTTTCTTAAGGGCTTACATAGTCACGAAAATGATTATGTACAGTCAGCGTCACATACATCTGTACTCTTCAGGTTGTTCTAAAATATCTGAACATGCACTCTATGGCTATGACAATAACGTCGTGTTCAAATGTTTGTGAACACCTTGACCGCTCAGATGTGTTATGACAACTGTAGTATAAAAGCCGAAAATTAAAGCTGTACCTTTTTGTCATGGAATGTTTCATTATAAAACTTGGAAAATCCTAAAACTTATATAAGTCAGACTCTCCTATGCAAATATGCAAGAATGTCAACATATTCGATATATTCGATGTTTACCCAGGAGCCATTACGCAATTCTAAGCGAATTCGAAAATAAATCAGACAAATTACACCAAATTATTTTCCCACTCTCGTATACGCTCGAACAATCCCTACAAATTTAAACTTTAGGTAAACTGAACTAGGCCGAATTTCGAACAAGTCCGGGTAATAAAATAGTCATTTGGGAAATTATCTCCAAACTGTTCGATATGACACACCACTTTCTATGTTCGCACTCAGAATTCTAACACTTTCGCGGCGTGTTAACTATCTCAGTGGTAAATCGATTATTTGAATCGGTAACGCCCGGAATGTAGAATAATTGATGACCTTGTTAATAATTTTTTGGTCCATTTTAAAGAGCCAAAAAGGACATATACCACATGCAGGTACTTTCAAAACGACTTGAACGGCTTTTACTATCATTATAAAATTTTATATACGTCAAACCAAAACAGTATTTTAGACGGTAAAATAATTGTACCGGAATATGGGCGCAATTAACGCTATAACTTGTACGTGTTTGTAAAAACCGGGGCGATGAGAAACCGCGGGGTGAGTAGAACTATTCAAATGGTTTTTCTTTCAATAGTCGTGTACAACCCGACATAAATAAACAAGGCAATAATGAACGAATGATGAATTTGTCAAATACCTCATAATTATACAAGTATACACCTGCCATTTTAAGATTCCTTAAACCAATTTCTAACTTCATTACTTTCATTATATACTTCAATCATATTGCCGCAAATAAAAACAGGATAATAGGTTTTTATTATTTTATTCTACTGCCAATACCGACGTGGATATAACTTTTTCACATAACAGTATACTTTGCGTAATGAAACAACACTACAACTAATATTTTTATGCAGAAAGTATCAACATCAACTAACATTACCTATCCGAATCTATGCGACATGAAAAGATAAATAAAATGTACCTACGGTTGCTGAATATATATCATAAACCTAATAATGACAAACGTTATAGGTACTATGTGAAATATAGTTATACCGAACATCGTGCGTCAAAAATATTTATACACCAAGATTAAGTGACAAAAACGTATTTAATAAATGTCAGTAGATATTTTTGCTGCTTCGGGGACCTACAATACTTTAACCGTACATTTTTTCCTACTGTTGAGGGACAAATTATAAACAAGTGAAATAACAAGAAAGTTATAAGTTCTCATTTCGTAACAGTACGTACTCGCTTACGTAGTTATTTATTTTTAATTCTGTTAAAAAAAATCTAAACCATAAACGTGCAATAATAAAAATCCTACTCTTATTCTGCATTTTATCTTTTGTTACTCATATTGCATCTTATTGTACCTACTTTTTACACACCTGAGTCTCCGGTTCAGGAATTTAACAAAGCGGTTACACTTTATCGTGTTCGTGTAACATAATATATATAATTGTACAATCCCAATCCCAATAGTCCTATGTGTACATCATGTGAATCTGGTTCGGGTACTAAAAATAAATAAAGTTTATTCTTGAAGAAATAAATTTGTAAATATAAATTAATTTAGCCGTGCTAATATATATGTGTACATATGATCATGATTAAGTTCGGTATATTTCCACTTCGCTTTAGAACACAACAATTATTTTTAAACGCACTTTATTTGTCGTTGTTCTATTTTTCTCTCGACAACAGAATATAAATACGATAATTATATGCAATACTTTGTTGGAAGCTCCAGGATAATGCACCTACAGGTTTAGTAAATGTGTGCTATGGAACTTGAAGGCATTTGTTTATTACTACACTATTGCACGATTACATCTATATAGTACGCGGGTGCACGTTAAAAAGAAAAGTTTACCCTTAAGCGACTCTTGGTGCTCTTGCGGGTACTTGTGACACTCTACAAATTATAGTATCTGTTGTACTTGCCACTTCACTTCATGAATATTTATAACTTAATTAATATTCCGAAGATATATTATATAAAAACATGTTAATGTTAAATCGCACCATAAAGTAAAGTTTATTTATGATCGCACTGTTATTAATAAAAAACTGCTTTCAATTTCGAATGGCTATACTTAAATGGCAAAAAAAATGTGTATTCAATTTATGAAACTATATGTGCACTTATTTTTAGACTATTTACGAAAGTATTTCGTTGTGAATTATAAAAAACTTACCGACTTCATTAAGAAGTTTTTTTTAAATTTTTTCTACGTACATATTACGCCCTCAGCCTATTGTGTAGTGACACTGCCTACGAAGCTGAAGGTCCTGGGTTCGAATCCCGGTAAGGGCAAATATTTGTGTGATGAGCATTTGTTTCTATGTATTTAAGTATTTGTATCTATTAAATATATCGTCGTCTAGTACCAAAACACAAGCCTAACTGAGCTTACCATGGGGCTGGTTCGATTGGTGTCAAGATTGTCCACTAATATGTATATATATAATTTTATTTATATTCCTATTTTACTAATATGTATTAAAATAAAAAATATATTATGATAATCTCTACATAAATTGAAATAAAAAAATACCTTAAAAACGTTTAATTAAGAATATAATGTACTCTTAAATTTTAATAAAATATGCTGTATTTACTTATATATTTTCTTTTTTTTATTTACATATTTTTAGCCACAAAAAAAAAGTTATAAAAATATCTCCCTTGTTCCTTCCCAGAAATGCAAATTTAACCGAATATTCATAAATAAAACTCACCAAAACTTGCACAGCATAAAAACACAGAATATCACTGCAACAACACAACACTCGCGACGCGCGCGGACACTCACGCGCTAGTGGCACGCTGCGCGCGCGCTTCGCGTTTTTACGCGTGCCGCGGGGTGCACTTTCGCTCGCGCGCAGGGTTTAGGGTGCAAATCTGACGCTGTAAGGCCGGCCCCACACTGAACGGAATTCAGTCAATTAATCATATTCGGAATCACTGAAGAGCAAATAGTTAAAACGGTACTCTTATTTCTACCAAAGGGTGTACCTTTTTTTCTCTTGACTGTCGACTGGTCCGTCTAGGTACTGGATTCAGTGACTGATTGCGACTATGTGAGGCCAGCATAAAGGCTTAGAGATTAGATTGGAATTATGATGGTGGAGCATGCACTCACAAACTAATGTATGCTATGATTTAGCACAAGCGAGAGCGAACCAACCTGAGAGACTCCTGTTTAAAAAGAGAAGCGTGCCCAGTAGTCGGATAAATACGATTGATGGTGTTTGACATATGATCTAACTGCTATATATACTAGTATATCTTTATAAATATTCCAAAGAAAAATACTCGCGTTTTTCAAATAGGATGAACGTTAAGGAAGGACTATTTATTTTATATTTTATCCCGCCACCTCCCTTCGGAGCCGCGGGGGCAGCTTGTATGTCATTAATGTATTTACTGTTAGACCATAATATATGGTTGGCTTTAGAGATGAAAGAAAAAAGAAAATGTTCAGACGGCAACTTAAAACTGTAATCGAGAAATTTTCAAACAATAACGTGCAACTCCTATATTTTTTGAAAATTAGAGTTGAGCCTGTTTTGAGTGTAATACTTTTAACATACAATATCTTAGTTTGTAGCGAAACCCATCTTTCTAATCGAACACAAATACTGGAATAAGCAGATATCATTAAAAGAAAAAACATCACACCAATTATTAATATGGCGAACGGATGAGTATCCCCAATCATAAACTTATAATTAAATTGTTGATCACAGAGCAGATAGAAGAATAATTCCCTAGGGAACTGAGGTTTATAACCAAAGCTTATCGCTTTATTATTTTATCCCGAGTCTTCCTACCTACGCCATTAAGGGCTGAGTACTGATACTACTGATTAAATCTTTACGAGTATTTTTATACCACCACCTGTGAGATCCACCTGTTTCAACTAAGTCACCCTGAGTATGATTTGACCCCGATATCCGTAACAATTAAGCGTACACCGAAGTCATACTTAATTGGTTTCAGGCAAACCAATAAAGTCCGACTTCGGTTTACGCAGTTCGGTTTCCGTGGTCGAAAGGTTGGCAATACTAGCATTATCTACCAGCAGAGAGCGGCAAACAGGACTCTTCAGTTTTCAGTCTGTAGCAACGCGAAACCGGTCACAATTGGGTACTTTCCTCATTTCTAAATTTATGGGTCAGCATATAAAATATATAAATAAAGAGGATATGATAGAAATGAGGCTATCCGCAGCAGAACCAAGGTAACCGATAAAGCCCTCCGAATCGCTAAACTTAAGTGGCAGTGGGCGGGGCACATTGCAGGTAGAACCGATGGCCGTTGGGGCGGAAAGGTTCTCGAGTGGCGACAACGTACCGGAAGGCGCAGCGTGGGTAGGCTCCCTTCAAGGTGGACTGATGACCTGGTAAAGGTCGCGGGAGTCCGTTGGATGCGGGTGGCGCAGGACCGGTCATTGTAGCACTCTTTGGGGGAGGCCTATGTCCGGCAGTGGACGTCTTTCGGCTGATATGATGATAATGATGATATAAATAAATATGACTGACAGTTCCGTCCGGCTCAGCGAAGAAGGCAATGTCCCCTATTAATTGATTAAAGCCAAGATGTCAATAAGATGATGATTTGCTCAGTGAACGTGGCAACATCTCCTACCAGCATCTTCTGTTTACTACCATTTTGTAGAAATCCGTCGATTTTTCCAGGATTCCATCATCAGATCCTGACCTGATGACTATGGAACCACAATTGAATGATACCATTAAAAGAAAATAAAGAATTTTCCGAGTAATAAAAAAAAATCCGATGAATTGATGACCCCTCCGTCGTCCTCTTTAGATGTCGGTTAAAATACCCACAAAAGTAATTTTTCAATACTTACTCGGAAAGTAAACTGGTTTATCTAACAAGCGGATAGAAAAATGGCCTCTATGTACTCGTATGTATCTCGACGTTTTCTGTCTGCTCGCAGGATGACAGACAGTCGATTGTGTTCTTACCAATGAGGCGTTTGAATATTTGTTTATGGAATCGCTTTGGCGGTAAGAAAGTAAGATAGGTAGGAGAGCAAACACGATCCTTGCATGCAGCCTGCGTCTTTTTAATTCGTATTTATTTAATTATGCAAATTCCACTTACTGGCATAACACACTGGAGGATTTAGGGAAGGGGGGGAAAAGGACTGTAATTGGGGTGACTTTGACTTTTAGTTCTAAATACACTATTAGGTAACGATTTTTGCAATAATTTGAAAATAAGAACATCTGAATGGATCAGAATAACTAAGAATAATGCTCCTTTTTATAACTATTAAGTCTGTTCAAGTAGATATTTTTGAACTCAACCCGGTAGGTACTTATCTCGAAAAACAGGAGGCAGTTGACGTAAAATTTGCTATGGCTACTTTTATTGATCGCTTTATCATTAAACAATGTGCGTTAATCCGCCTCAATGAAACAACATAAAAACTAAATTATCTCGCTTTTAACGAACCTTCACCAATTTGACGTCAAAACTAGTAGCCAATGGATAATGTTATAGGCCTCATTAGCCCGTATTAATGTAAAATAAACCGACGTCTTGCCCCATAAAAAGCGCTAAAGCGTGGCCAGGGTAATTATGCAACACAGTTTCAGTTCGTTGATCAGAGTTCCGCTGTATCTTTATAATGCCGGTTTACAGACCCTATAAGATGGTTCGCCGCTAATCCTTTTTAGATCTTAAGTTTATCTTTTATAGGCAGGGTGCCGATTTGAGAAGATTTTTAAAAGGGGGATATTCTCGATCTGACATTACCATCGACGTTTGTGGTTTCAGGACAGAATGGTTAGTTAGATCCTAAGATATCCGTATTCCAGATAAGATTAGAAAAATCGTGCGTTTCTCGTCATGCAATTTCAAGAAAACCATTTTAAAACGCAAGAACATTAGTATTGTTATGCTTGAAAGCACTTTGTAGTGTATGCCCACTACAAATAAATACAAGCGAGGGTAGCATTCGTGATCGTCAGAGCTGACAGCGCTTGCCACTTGTCATCGAGCTGCCGTGGAGTGAGGTCACGGCTGCGCACGCGCACCCGCTACCAGCCCAAAGAGTAGTTTTATTTACTAACCCAGAGACCCAAAGGTGAAACATCACACACTTAATGATCGAAATATGTGAAACTAGTTCAATATTTCTCTTTGATATCCCAGACAAACGTAGAAGAGTTTGTCCGGTAATATTCTAATGTTATATGGAATAAGGTATAGGTAATCAGATAGGAATGTTGTGTACTTGTTGTGTTGTGTATTTGTTCGTTAAATTTAAATAATTTTCATTTCATTTCATTAAAATAGAGGAACCTAGTGGTCAATTCTAATTTTATTTTGCATAGGCCTAGAAAACGATTACCACCAAAACAAACAGGTTATCGGTGAAAACCAGAGCTTGAAAATTGTTATAAATTTATGTGTAATTTTCCCGTTACTCAAATTGAGTTAACACTTATTAGTTTACCAAGGCTGTGTTGGAAATTAATATTACCTCGCACAATTCATTTTGCAATATTTTACAACAAAATGTTACTTTCCCATTTAGTTTTCTAAATGAAATGTCAACAGTTAAATTGCAAAAGTATTCTTATTCTGTCATGTTGTTAAAATAGCTCAAGTCCACGAGAGTGGCTATTGCTATAATGTACAACCTCTTTTAGTAATTACTAACACAATGTTGACAATGTCCACAATGCTGACAGCAATCATTAGGAAGACATTTCATAACTGTACGGAGTATTCTTGAACTGTTTTCATCATTAACCCTAACTTAATCAATTAAGACGAACAAACTTATGTCTTGCAAATCATCACTGAATGAGATAATGGTAAGTACAGGTCGACTCATGTAAAAAGAACCCTGGCGGCCATACTTTTTATATGGCCGCCAGGGCTCTTTTTATGTGTGTCGACCTGTAACTGCATTATACGTACAGTCGGCAGCGGAAGTAGCTGCACGCATGTAGAGGTCACAATAACTATGTTATTGATACTTACTGCTTTAATCGCTACCAAGTGGGTTCAAGATAATACAGATTTAAATCAAAAATATTTTTTTTATAATAAACTACTCTTAATTTAAGATTCTACGCAAAGTAGGTGCTTTAGTTAATGAGGTAGAATAACTTATGAAAAGTACCCACATTTCACCCAAAAGCACAAGTAAAATTAATATTCATAAAGCGAAGTTTTAATGTAAAACGCAACTACATAATACAATTGCAGCCAATTACATATAACGTAGCTTAATTATAGGGTGAACATCGACACGCTTTAAAATTGTGGTAATTAAGGGCGCTTACGTCATTATGTCAGTTAATACAAAAGAAATAACACATTTTATGGCGCAAACGCAAGTTCAGTAAAATCTGACTTGCCGTGACAGTTAGGTCAGGTAGGTAGGTTAGGATGGATACGTTTATTTCAGAACCAGGTCCATATTGGTTAATAAATATTATCTACATATAACGTTAATTTTTTGTCAAAAACTAGTTTAAATATATGAGGAAGTGTGAATTCTGAGACAAAATAATTATAAATCATTTATTTAGACGACCGCTTTAGCCTAGTTGGTAGTGACCCTGCCTACGAAGCAAGAGGTCCTGGGTTCGAATCCCGGTAAGGGCATTTATTTGTGTGATGAGCACGAATATTTGTTCCTAAGTCATGGATGTTTTCTATGTATTTAAGTATTTATTTATCTATATATGTATGTTTATCGTCGTCTAGTACCCATAGTACAAGCTTTGCTTAGTTTGGGACTAGGTCGATTTGTGTAAGATTGTCCCCTAATATATATTTTTATTTCAAGCATTACAGAGGCAAGAAGATTAAAAAGACACAGAAATACAAATTAAAATTATATAAAACTAAAACAAATTGGAGATAATTTGATAGACTTATTATAATTACGACTCCAGATGTACACCTGATATTGTTGCCAGGATAGCCATGGCAAAGCAAGCCTTTAATCATAAAAAACATTTGCTCACAGCTAGAATATCAAGCGCCACCCGGAAGAAACTGGTTAAAGTGTACATCTGGAGCATAGCTCTCTACGGGTGCGAAACTTGGACTATGACACAACGAGACAGGGAGAGACTACAAGCATTTGAGATGTGGTGTTGGAGGAGGCTAGAAAAAATTAGCTGGACTGAGAAGAAAACTAATGAAGAGGTCTTGAACATGGTAAACGAAAAGAGGAAACTGATGAAAGTAATTGAGGACAGAAGAGGAAGAATGATAGGACACCTACTACGGCACGACGACTTGATCAGAATGATAATAGAAGGAAAGATAGAAGGAAAGAGAAAAAGAGGAAGGCCTAGAAGAGCATATATGGATCAGATAAAAGAAAAGATAAAAATATGGTCTTACAGAGAGTTAAAGGCAAAGGCAGAATGTAGATCAGATTGGAAATTACTCCACCGACAAGAGCTAAGCTCTTAAATTTATGATGATGATTATAATTAATTATAAAATTTATAAAACTAGTAATACTTATGTATTTATTATTAGTATGCTCATGCTGTCCAAAAAATCATCCAAGATTTTTTTTTCAGATTTCATTCACTGCGTCGTTCCAACGGGTAGGTGTTCTACCATAGCTAATTTTCCTTCTGCGTGTCCCATATCTCAGTATAGGCCTATGCCTAATCAAACTTTAAGCTTGCTAGTTACAAAGTATTTCGTTTCCCTTTGATAAAATCGCTTTATATTAATTCAACAGCCCGATGGAGATAACAAAATCACGAAAGCCTTGAGAATCCACGGGCACCAATAATACGGGCTTAAAGATGGCTGCGCGCACGCACTTTGTTAAAAATTGTAGTTGCCAAGTCGTTTCATTTCCGCGATACTACACAAATTAACTCACTATTTTCTTTAGTTTACATCGGATGCCTCAGAAGGAGGGTTAGTTTTTTAGAGCGTATACATAATGCTACCTACCTTATTTTTGTTTTACAAATTGTTATTAACATGGGTAATGCACATATTACTTTTCACTTCTCATGCTCAAAAAGTGCATCATATTAGACTTGGCAAGCGGGGCTAAAGTAGTACATTTAGCCCCTAGGGAAAATATGTATACATATTTATGATTTATAAAACATTTTAATTTGACCACTCACAACAGTTCAATATTACATCCACCAATCACAACTCTTTAAAAATACATTAGTATTTGCTATCTACGAACCAGAATACAGCTAGACATTAAATTCGACCAATCAGGAAACAGAATTCAATTCAAACATTGGGTGTTTTTCAAGCGTGGTTAACTGCATACATGAGTCATGTATGCAGTTAACCACGCTTGAACGTTTGGATGGAGCTCTAGTCGGTCAGAGGCGTTTATTTTTGTAATTATTGTAAATTAGGGAATGAAAAACTCCTAATGTTTGAATTGAATTCTGTTTCCTGATTGGTCGATTTTAATGTCTAACTGTATTCTGGTTAGTAGACAGCAAATACTAATGTTATTTTTCACACCACATGCTCGACAATGCCGAATTATAGGTCATGTAAACCCTACCGAAAGCAAGACATTAAATCCCTTGGTATTAGCCGGGTTATAATGTTGTACTGAATTTCATTATAACCCGCTGGTTAATAATATGATTTCACTTTTCATAATTCTTATTACTATATTCATAAAGTTTAATTTTGCTAAACACAATTTGTCCTAGGCCATGGCCTACTTGATTTGACAAAATAAATGAAGTTTGCCTCCGTGTGAACCCCGGTCCGGAGGAGCGCGGTGTTCGAAATTCGAATTTCGAATCTAGGACCACGGCTTGTGCTTTCGAATTTGGAACGTCGCGCGCCTTCATTTGTTCACGCGTGACGAACAAATCGAGTTCTTGTAGGTGCCTATAGAAGATTTAATTTCAAAAATAATATTGAAAATGTCGAGTGATGAAAGTGTTTTGACTCCTGAGTTTATCAAATTAGACAACTCAACCTCAATAAACGTACAAAATAAAAACATTACCTTATCTTTCCATAATTGGACTAACGTGTCTAATGTTACTATGTACTTTTAATTTGCTAAATAAGCATTATTTATCTACTCAGCCTGTTTTTTTGTCTCGCATAAGGTGTGAAAAGTAGAGTATACACCTCGGGGATAAGACTGTTTTAGTCTTGGGCGGTTGAACCCCTCACTGCACTCAGGACTCAGTCTTAATTCCCTCGCTTCGCTCAGGAATTAACTTATAACTCCCTCGCTACGCTCAGGAGTTAAATTATGAGTCCTTCGTTACGTTCGGGATTCAATTCGCTCCCGTGACATAAAACAGTGCTTTATCCCCTTGGTGTATAATCTACTATTAAAGAGTTGTGATTGGTGGATGTAATTACATGACATAAGCTATGAAGATTGAGCGGGATAGACTACGCCGCTATTAGACGGTCAGAGGCGCTTATTCGTCTTGTGAATATTTTGTATCTGTGTCAAAGCAGTTTCTTAAAAAGAATGGCGCCAAATTGAACAATCTTTTCGCCTTGGCAGAATTGTTGATTGTGGATGGATAATCTTTGTTTTTACTATTTTCTCGCAGTCGAAGTGAAAAGTAGAGTGTTATAACTCTGGTCTAAAAGCCATATTACCCCTCGAACTATTTCCCCTCACTTCGTTCGGGAAAATATCCATCTCGTGGTAATATGGCTTACTTTAGACCCTTGTCATACAATCTACTATTATAGTAAAATAAATAAATAATAAATATGTATACAAGAATAATTTTATTTCACAGGCTACAGTCAGTCTAAGCGGTTTGATGTATTTTGACATATGAGGTATTGTTAGATTCATAGGACGAGGAAGTGGGTAGGTACATAGCGGTAACCCATTGTGAATGTGAATACATGGGATCCGGAGTAAACTGCCAAAGTGGAGAAAGAACATTCAGGGTTGTTTGCGACTCACATGCGTCATAGGGTTACGTGCGCTTTTCGCTGCATATGGAAATTAACCTGCTCGGGTTACGATGTACCGCTACGAAATTAGTTAACACATTCACTACCCAGAATCGCTATGCGCTACGCTCGCAGTCGATCCCGTGGTTTTCCCGCTAAGTAGCGGAAAGTGGCTACGGCGTAGGCGCTCGCTAGGCACGTTCCTGGCAGTGAAAGTGGTAATACCTCAGTGACACTGGCTTAATTACATAGAAACGTTGGTTTAGGTACAGTTAGGGGTATGTAACTTACATAATTAAGGAAATAATTCTGTACAGGACTCTATTGTCAATGTGTGTATATATATAGAATAGAATAGAATAGAAAAAAATATTCGGTTAAAACACCCTTGTTTTACAACATTATATATGTCCATATTTATGTAGGTATATGAATACCCCTGAGTTCTACGTGCACGTTTGTATGGCGACCGGCAACATGACTCAAATGAGCATGGTTACAGAAAATTTTAAGTGTATCCACTAATTAGACGGTTATATGAGGTTTCTAGATCTGATTGATAGAAGAAACAGACTGTGTCAGGATGTATGGGCACGCGAGCGAGATGCGTGATAATACGTACAAGTTATTCTTTGAAAAGGTTTATAAAACAGCCATCAAGCAAACACATAAACTTCCATTAAACTTAATGTAAATCATGTATGTAAAGCCTCGTCGACACATACATAAAAATCTCCTTGCTTTGCCTCTGCACTCTATAGAAAAATTATCTTATCGAACGCAACTCCATAGATGGGCAAAACCGCCAAGGATTCTCACAAACTTATGCCTTACTTAATATATGGAGTACAGTGGCGTTATTATTACTACATAATGCAGAAATAAGCAGGTAGGTAAGGCAAAGTATTTACAGTTCGGCCGTATTAAAATAATTGTAGTGCGTCTGCTGTTCATGAATGAAACAACTAGTCACGACTCTGCAATGATAAAAGTTGAGGCATATTCGGATTCAGGGTTGCTTTAACAAAACTTTAACAGAATCGGTTAAGAGTCCGCAAGAGCCTAGACACAAGTCTGCTCCCTTACCCGTACGTGACGTAGTTTTGTTCTCATTTGAAGATGACGAGCTTGGACAATATATATAATGTGAGCCGCCGTATATAGGTCGGAAATTAGTTTACGGTACTAAAAAATAAGTTTAATTGGTGTGCAGACTGGTGCCGTAGTACGAGACTGGCTGCGCCATTCGAGTTAGCGAGAAAAAGGGCGCAGACGCCATGTAATCCGCGGCGCTTACCCGTTCGGCCGACACACAATAAGTTCTCACGCGCTAATTTGCAAGTGACGCTTCTGTCGCTACGGTATTCATCGATTTGAAATGTAAAAATATTCAAGTTTTCACTTCTGCCGGCACTCCTGGAGTGCAACCAGGTCTTTTTGGATACTTTATGATGGCAATGAGAATTCAATTTAGTTTCTTATACTTCTCGTAAATGGTTGGATGCTTGGGTATTCATACCCCAAACGCATTTCAATATGTTTACGTCACACCTGGGCGTAAGTTGGCAATAACGCATAAAGCGCATTTAAATAATAAATATCGCGAAGTCCATTTCACAAAGTCTTGTAACTTGATACAAGTACAAGACTTTATTCAATTCCTTTTATTGCGCTTGTATTCCAAGTCACAATTGGTTGAGAACTAAGCTCCATTTTATCGTTTTTTACGTGACGTTTCTTGCAAATGTGAGTTTTTTTGCCTATCGTGCTAATGTGCTAAAAACTATGTGTTATTCTATTGTAGTAATTCTCCAGCTTCCAGAATCAGGCGCCAGTAATCGTTGATCCGATATCTTTGTTGCCCATTCATTGACTCTTCACTTTCATCCGACTCCATTAGTTTCAATTACAATGATATTAGCGCGTTTTTATGACAGAGATAGATCATTAAGGCCATTTAGTTGTCTCACTGTAAGCTTGCAAATTAAGTGAGTTTTAAGTTTGGATCGCGGGTTACGTAAGTATTGTGCTTGGTGTGAAAGTGATTGTTGATGTGGTTTTAACTAACGATTTCATGGACACCCTCTATGATCTTAATATACCTACTTCCGATAACCACGTCCCGCTAAAGGAATTTTTATCTTTTAGAATACAGTACTAATCTGTACATATTCCATTAAATCATCTGAGTCCAAATTTTAGTTTCGCAGAAAATAGAGTTATAATTTTGAAATTTCGGAATAATGATGGTTTCGGACAAATGACTATTAGGAATTTTTCTATGTTCCCATTTAGGTATAACCTAATTTACCTGCAGTGAAAATTCGCCTATATAGTCTAGTACGAACGTTTACGGAGTTTTATTATAAGATGGGTTATACTTATCACAACAAAATTGCGTTCTTCGTATGTGTCATTCCCCAAGTTTCATTTGTCCGAATTGACAACATTTCATATTTTCATGTAGGCCATTTTATGATTTAGTTCGCTAGAAAATGTTTTTTTAAGCGACACGTGTTTTTTTATTTCTCCCTTAATTTTAATTTTCATTCAAAACTATCAAATTGAAAAGTAGCGAATTCCAGAAGGTTGTAAGTAAATTATGACGCCAATACTACGACGCAGTTTGGACACCTTTCATATGGCAGCCATAATACTGACGTCACGTCACACACAGTGAAAACCACTTGTATACGTTTTCGCGATTTTCTTAAAAGCGAGCAGGAAAAAAAGACAGAAAACTACTTTATTACGTTCAGATAACATAATTACCGAAATGGTTTTCGATTTAGGCGTCATTACATATTTTGAAATATTGGCAATTGTGTTTTCAGAAGCAGTTAACTTTTCATTAACAAAACCAGCTCTTCTATAGTTCTTACGTACGTACTTAATAGGTATAAAGAGGAAAAGTCTACTAGGTAGTATGTAGAGGATTATATAATCTGTGGCAGAGGGTAATCCGGAACCACTTGATAAGATTTTTATTTGCCAACTGTGTATAGAATGGAATTAGCATAAAATCAATCCTTCAATACATAACTGCTTTCAATTGCGGATTCAGAAGAAAGCATCAGAGTCGTTCCGGGACAAATCTTACAATAAACTAAAATCCCATTTTATTGGGGTCAGTCGCGCGCCCTCCAACGGGGATTTAAATAATAACTATTGCAGTTACTAACTACGGCTATTACTAACACATGTACTTTTTTACAATTACGCGTCTAGTCTGTTTTTTGCGATGACAAGACACGACAATTTCCGGTAGCATTTTTGAATTATTTCTAGATAATCATATAGATCTGTAGGTCTCGCTTTCGTAGTTGGAAACGGATTTAGGTATAATCAGATGATATACGGCCCGAGTGCCCGCGCCGCTGTGAGCGGGGCGTGTAGCGTGCAAATAAGACAAATGCAATTTATATAGACACCCCACGCTCCGCTCGTAGTGGAGCGTGCACTAAGGTTGTACACTATGCGGTTAAGGTTTTCTTTTTACGTCTCTAATTAGACTATTCGATGTAAAGGGATGTACTTGCGAATATATAGATACGTGGTATCAGCGTTGTTCGCCCCATTCGTTTTTCGTTCAATTCGTATGTCGTGTCATTTTGGATTCGTCACACATTCTTTATTCGTCTTGTTCGCTATATGTCTTAATCTTCCTAAGTATAATTCTGTAACTTGTCTCATTCTTAATAAATCTCAATCGTAATTCGTCACTTCTTCCTAGGACTCATTCTACGCAATGACCTCTTTTCGTTCATTTTGCGATCTGTTTCGCATATCAGTATGCTTCGTCGAATAAATGAGAGCACTTTCCTACATAAGGTAGGAAACTCGAATCATAGCAATTGCAATTGCAGTTCTACCCGCTGCTGTGACCGGGGCGTGCAACGTGTAGGTACCTTTATAAAACAATTCAATTTATAGACGCTCCACACCCCGCTCAGTGGCGCGGGCACTCAGAACGTACCTTGTAAGGAAAGTGCTTTTATGTTTACAGATTTTTGCTCACGTTCTCTTCTCCTTCCTTATGCCCACAATTTTGATCAACATTTTTGGTGAGAGATGGTGAGAGCCACGTAATGAACAAAATTAGTTGAAAAGTAAATAAGAAATCATATAATAAAAAAGTTGAGAATACCGCAAAGATCATTAATATTATTATTACTACTGACAATTTAAATCTAGGATGGAAGGCCTAGCTATTATTAATATTTTTTGACATTGACATTGACATGTTTGTTTTAATTTAAAATTTGATTTATTGGATTTTTATTGACTATTATTTACTTTTATTGACTATTGTTATTTATTGTTATACACTCTGACGATCTTTTTGTGAATCTATGCTATTTTAATTTTATGAAATGACATGTAAATTTTCAGAATGAAATAAAATAATCTAATCTAATCTAATCATTATCAATTTTTATAATTATATTGCTCTATGTTTACGGAACAAACATTCCAAACTTAAGTTTGGTATCTTTTATGAATTCGTAAGCGAAATGGTAGCATAAGGCTAAGGTTGCAATACTGCCGATCAACCTACAGAACCATATCCAACCAGGGTCACAACAAATCGGTGGCTCCCTTATCGGGTAGTCGGTTTCATACCTGATTGCCGATCTGGAAAAAGAAAAAAAAACTAGGATACTTATAGGTTAAACACGAATTGTAATACAAAGATTGTCTGTATGTCAGCTGCTTTACCGCAAACCAGAATATGATATGATAATTATATGAAAAAGTATATACATGTATATATTTATTTAGTGTCTTAAGTATTTTACAAAATCTAAACTGGTGCGTAAGGTTAAGAATATACCAAATCAAATCAAATCAATTATTTATTCTGCAAATAGGCCACAAAGGCACTTTTACATGTCAAACGGTAATTGACAATAAAATTATAATAATCTTACATAATAATAATTTAACATTTTCAGATTAAGGACCGATATAAACGGTTAACAAAACTAAATGTCACTCAAGTTAATGAAAATAAAACAAAATTGCAAAATACGACCATTAAATTCGATATAAGGTATGTATCAGCATTAACAAGGTTGATATAATTTCAGTATTCCAGAGATGTATAAATAAAGTGTCTGAGCGTCCAAATACAATTAATAATTATTTTAATGTTCGTAGAGCTGTACGAGTATACGGCCTCGAAGCGTCAAAAGAAAACAAAAAATAAGGAACAATAACAATATAATTTAGTTTAAAAACAAAGTTTTAACCGACTTCAATTTAGTACTCCGCCAAGCCACGAGCACTGCATTTCCTATTTTTTACAATTTACCACATGAACTGATTTCCGATAGCAAATGCGTTGATTACTATAGAAAAAAACCGAATCGCTGTATGTGGGCCGATAATATTTGAGGACTTCCATCGATTCCCCAAGATCATCACCAATGGCACTTCATTAGTTCCTATTTCAACGGAATCTTATCAGAACCTATGACGTACTTTTGCACTTTTAAGTACATAATTGAGGAATTCGATAAGTCATCTGTGGTCTTCGTCATCAATTCCTCGCCACCAAATTTATGATTCCGGATGTAAATACACGAGTTATAACAGAAAATACCAAAATCACTACACGCGTGCCTTATAAAATTGAGGAGTCCCCTCAATTCCTCATGGATCCCATCATCTAACTGTATTTTGAAAAAAATGGGACCCACCTGGAAGTATATACATACGAACAAAAAAAAAAATTTCCGAATCGGTTCATCAATGACGGAGTTCTGAGGTAACAAACATTGCAAAAAAAAAAAAAAACAACCGAATTGAGAACCTCCTCCTTTTTTTTGAAGTCGGTTAAAAACGTGTCAATATCAGAATGATGTCTCTCGTCAATACGATAATAATAATAATAACACTAGTATTTTGAGTAGTTACATAGATACTATCCCCTTGCAAGCATGAACAGTCCGGACTCCACAAACAGCACCCGATCACGAGTATGACGCATATCTCAGCCATCGCCTCCCTCAACCATATGTTAGGGAAGGTGGCGACCCGATCAACGACGCCACCGTAAGCAAAGCCCTTTAAGCGATCAAGCCCACCTATTATCTAAGAGGAGCGGCTTGACTTTGTCCATCATTCCATATACATTAACTAAAATTTATGTTACTGGACTTACATTGGTCTTGTATGTTGCTGCAATGGACTCATTTATATACTTAAATATTAGTGACGCAGTGCCCAAGTGCCGTCCGCCAAGTGTCTGAAATAATGAAAAATTATTTCATCATCATATCAGAAGCCGAGAGACGTCCACTGCTGGACATAGGCCTCCCCCAAAGAGTGCCAATGAGACCGGTCCCGCGCCACCCGCATCCAGAGGACTCCCGCGACCTTTACCAGGGCAACATCTTTACTTGGACGAGCGACCAAAGCGAACGAAGCTCTCCGTTTCCGCCCGGGCAAAAGCTCACTTTTTTGCAGATTCAATTTTTACAAATGAAAAATAAAGGCTGGCTCGCGAGCTCTACAGTTTGCCAAGCCTCTAGTTATATTGGCATAAATAAATGATGTAATATAAAAAAGTTAGATACGTTGTCTATACGAAATTCAGTGATTAAAAATGGGCCACCAAATCTGACAGTGTACGTTTCCATTTACGACGCGGAACTGAGGCAAGTCAGTGCAATTGACTCAGTTGTAATGTGCTACTTTTGGAGCGCTTATAAATATAACTCTTTTATGCAAACCTGAACGCTCTTCCCAATAACTCCGACCATTTGAAAATCTCGTAAGTTTCGAGGCCTAGCTACGCTACGCCGTAGCGCGTGGCGGCATTTTACCACTACGTAGCGGAAATCGCTCGTAGAGACTGTTAAGACTCATTGGTCGTAAATGGGTGTATATCAACAAATAAATACGTTAACTTATAGGAAAATCAGGAAAGCAAACATACCCTAAAATAAGGGAATATAAATCTTAGCATATCTTAGTAAGCCCGGTTGTCACCTTCCGCAAAAACGAGTACCTAGTTACATTAGTATTAGGAAGCCAAGCGGATCTTGGCTCCATACAACTGGGATTACCTTCGTTGGGAAAACCTTCTAGATGAGACATTAGGGCCTTATTGGGTTTAGCCTTAATAAGTGAATGGTCTTGACTATTAGACCGCCGCCATTAGCTAATTCTGTAGGTTCTTTATTCTTTTGGAATAGTCGGATGGATTGCAGTATCTTCTAATATAGCTATATATAGGTATCACTAGGACGTCCTCGTTACCTATATCTAATCCCTATAGTAAGATCATAATTTCAGACCCCGTAGCATGTGCCTTGGCGTTATCCCACGATAAGTCACAAGATAGAGCGTCCGTCACTGGCTGACACCGTTCAATAGAACGAGACGGACGCGTTATAAGGCCCACCATGATACGGGGTCAGGTGATGGTAGAGCTTCACAACACGCCGCCATTCCCCTCAGGCAGTCGCCTTCCTTATATTCAGAGCAATGACGCGTAGTTGTAGTCTCCAAGAGACAGATGGCTGTGTATGTGAAGTGTTGTGGAACCGCCCTGTGCAACCCGAACTGAGCCAACTTGGACTGGGGCAAATAGCAAAAGTGTATGAAAAATGTCGCGAGGCAGTCGGTTGATACAGCGGTTGCCTGCTGCTGTTTGTGTAATAAAATGCTGGTCTAAGCTCTGTGGTCCCTGTGGCCAAGAGGTCTAACCACAAGGAATACCTGGCGACGAATATTTTTTCACCCCCTACAATTTCCGCTCAAGTGCATGTTGGCTCAGTTCGGGTTGCACAGCGAGGTTCCATAACGTTTCGGGAACTCAAATACCGCGAGCCATCCGGCTGACTCTCGCACACTGAACCACGCGTCATTGCATCTACTGCAGGTTTCATCTGGTCTGTCCATCTAGTTGGTGACCTGCCTCGCATGCACCACTCTGTCACAGGGAAACGACGAAGAGTTTAGTAAGATAGTTATTGTTACATATAATTAATACTGAGCCACTTACTTTTTCGAGAGATCGTATATCATATTATATTTAGGGATATTTAAAGTGCACATATATAGGAATAGTTTGAAGAACAATATTAATAAAACGGCAAAAATTACAAACTCGATATACCAGAGTGCGTTAGTAAAAATAGTAAAACCCGCCATTTCCGCCGTTCTGCAAACTAAACCATTTTCATAGAAGTAATTTTTTGACATATGTCTAAATTGTCTAATCTACATGTCTAATGATGTCTTCAAAGTGAATATAGGAAATCCAAAGAGTATAATAAGTATATTTATATAAACCACTACGTTTGTTGTCTTTACTCTACGAACTAGCCTTTTCACTGTAAGGCCTGCAACACACTGTCAAATTTACTTTTGTCCGCCACCGCAGTCCGCGCCAGTGTGTTGCTGGCCTAAGGCTCTCACAGACTGGAGCGGCCTGCGGTGGCGGTCAATACCTAGTAAATTTGACAGCTAATGTAAATTTTACTATTGTCCGCGCGGCCTGTCGCGACGATCGCGAATCCGCCAAGACCGTGTCGTGTAGTGACACGGTCTTATGATGAAAGAAAAACTAATGTGGCCAAACGCTTCCGTATCCTGTTGGGATTTTAGAAGCAATGACTCTTTTTATCTATGGTAAGTGGTTATATTCTCTTGGATAGACGTTGAATTCGAAGGGTCTTTTGGCTCTCATGATTTTACTACATAGCTTCCATCTTGAAACACATAGTCTTCATTCGTGATTTGGGTGTTGCTGAGAGGAGCGGGGATTTGATAGCTAAGTATACTATTGAACAAATATGTATAATGCTTTAATGTATTCTCACAATCATGATATTTCTTATTCTTTCTCACAATCTCTGAAACTCACTTATTTATATTTATTTATTAGAGAAATGGCAGCCTCTAGGGCCTTTGCCAAAAACAGTGTACAGAAATCAGAAATAAAAAAAACATTTCACATGCATGATGTACGGTTTAAGGCCTTCACGATGCACTGAGTGATAGCTGGAGCAGTACAAAGTATAATGGCGGCCGCGACCACGAACCGCTGAATGATGCCCAAGAATTGGTTATTCGCATTTCCAGGAAAATTCTTCATAAACTGTAGCCGTCATGTTTGCCATTTATTGCATAATACGCTATCAAAACTATACATTAAACAGCAGGATGCAGAAAATGAAAAAAAATGTCTGGAGCACGATCCGCCATGTTCCAAGGATCATTCAAAAGTCCCTGAAACTCACTTTGTGCTGATGATAGTTTAACATTTATGCATTTGCTTTGAGTTCTTGTGGATGTCACGTTTGGTGATAGTCCAGTTAACCGAGGATGCCCAGTTGGGGGCAGTCCCATTTGATAATGAGGTATTGCCATTATCCATGATGTTTCATTGTGATGTATTTCCACTTTGGATAATGTTGTCATTAAGTGACGTGTCCATTCTTTTCTTTTTCATTGCTTGGAGAGCCGCCCAAAGAGATTATAACCACTCTCTTTTCTTTACCTCCCCCATTTGGCAAATTATTTAAATTACTATCATGTATTTCTATTTCTTCATCTGTATCTTTCATTAAGTTATTCTCTTCAAGTGCATTTATGTCAACTTCATCCTGAGTTCCTTTTCTTTAGGTAAATTTAAATCGTTGGAAACATATATTTCCTCATTTGTTGAGTGAACAAATTCTTCTACTGGTATTTATATATTAATGTCAAAATTCTCTGATACTTCACATGGTTCTACCATCTTTGAACAAACATTGGCTTCGTTTACTAAGATGTCATCCGTTTCTAGCGGATACAAATGTGCAATCGATCTACTAAACGTGATGTCGCCTATCTTTACTTTAGCGACTCTACCATGACTCTACACGGCCAGGCCGCGCCGGTGTGATGCAGGCTTTAGGCAAAGACCCTTCGGCAATTTCGGCATACAGCCAGGATTAAAATCACTTAAAAATATTTTACACTAAATTGCTACATTTCAATTTTTAAATCTTAAAATAATTCTGTTAAACATATCAGGTATATCAGTATTTTTATGTTAATATTTATTTATAAATAATATACGTCTTCAAACATTTCAGGTAAATTCTCCTTGCTTAGAACCGAACCCCGAGGTTTTGGTTGCGGGAATAAGCCGAGAAAGAGTAGAAATAAACAGATGGTTATTCTGACAAAATATCATATTGTGCCTTATTAATAAATACCTTCCTGCGAATTGTAAACAAACTATACAATTATATTTTAACTTTAGTATTTCTACCCAGCCTCATACGAGATAATATAATCGCTTCACCAATGAGGTTATCTACTTATTTTTCATCAAGAAGTTTTCATTGAGATTGAGCAAAGATTTAAAAGGCGAAAATTCAATCGCATTGTTGCATTATACAAACATCGATATCGAGACGGTCGATAAAAAAAACATTCACGCTCTGCCGAAAAGCATTGTCAGTGCGACAAGATAACGAGGTCTAGATATGAATGTATGTTTTTTATTTTATTTTAATAAGTATCTTTTTATTCAATTAATTATTCAGTAGGTTAGTACATTCTGTTTTTTAAGTCGATACCTATTCTTTGGCTAATGTCATTCATTCACGCACCGAAAACCCCGGGGTATGCTTATAACTGACACATGGAGTGACAGATAGGGACAAATTAACACGTTCCCTGTCCCCATACAAAATTATATGACAACGTCACACGTCCAAGTGAGCTTCCACTTTGGGGACACGGACTTATCAATGTAAAGTTGTGTGGCCCCAGATTGGAGGCACGGACTTGTCGACGTGAATATTGCTTTTCTTAGTGTCGTACTATACCTTAAGATTTGTCGAAATATCATAAAACTGTCGCGAATAGGGTCGCAACAGTTTTTCGTATGCAACTTACATTATATAAATACATCGATACCATGTTAATTTTCTAAGTGAAACATCACTCAACGTGATCCCAATGTGGAGACACGGACTTGTGATACCTAACGTCGTGGCCCCACTGTGGGGCCATTTGAAGTTGAGAACCCATAGTGGGAGCATGGACTTGTGAAAAAAAGCTTCATGTCCCCACATTGGGGGCCTTCGGACAGGGAACGTGTTAAGAAAAAATTACGCTTCCGGGGCGTAATATAGGTCATTGTAGCTCTGTCACAAAATAGATAATAGTACAAGTACAGAAGGGACACTCCTTTGATCTTTACAAAATGCGCTTTTTTCTCAGGCAAAACATTAAGATTTATGGCCCTCTGACGTCGTCGACGACGACGTCGACGTTCATCGTTACAAGTAGGTACTTGCCGGTTCCCCAACGTTGGGGCACCGGCATGTACTTGTAGCGATGAACGCAAATCGCGGAGTGTCCCGCGCCTGCCTCTGTATACCTGCGCGATATCGAGCCCTTTACGAGCAAGTGTCATGATGATGAATAAATCTTTGTAAACGATTTTAGTGTCAAACGTGGCGTAAACGAGAATGTAGGCATATTAAGCTACCGGGGATCAATTTTTGAATCTCACCAAGTGACTAATTATCACTGATGTGAGTGATTTCCGAAAGTTCGTATTTTTGAAACTCATCGGTGACTTACATTTGTCATACCTATGATATCGATTTACGAGTGCCCCTACCCACTCGTAATTGAAATCACCATGCGATTGTTTTTGACAGTTGACGTATGTGACATCTGCCAAGAATTTTTCAAAACTTTCATTTTCGTTTACATTACACTGACAGATAGGTACGCTACGTCTTACGTTTGAATCTGTTTTAAGTTATAGTATGAGAAAATAAAAACCGGTATCAAGGACAACATCTGCGTAAAAAGGAACGTAACGGGAAGATTGTCTCTGACTGACATTGTAAAATTTCTGCATGTTTGTAAACAGCGTGTGACTTTCGAAAATACGGCTTTTGGAAAATGGTGGCATTAAAGTCATCGGTGATAATTTTAGTCACCGGTGACTTTGATATCACCAGTGAGATTCAAAGATCGCACTCCAGCTACCACAATTAAATATTGTTTGCACGTATTTAAAACTTAGCAGCACATCTTGCGATATTATCCGTCTGTTTCTAATTAGAACGATAACAAAGAGACGGATAGTCCAGAGGCCTCCACACACCGAAAGCGGGTCGTGCGCGGGTGAGGTCGGGTGGTATCTCTATCTCTTTCGCACAGTAGCGCGGCGTCTCTATCGCACAGTAGCGCGGGCCCGCCGCGGTAGCATCGCGATATACCGCCGCGCCCGACCCGCGCCGCGAACGACCCGCGCCGCGAACGACCCGCGCCGCGAACGACCCGCGCCGCGTCCGACCCGCGCCGCGCACGACCCGCGTTCGGTGTGTGGAGGCCTTTTCGCCGCGACACAGGTGACGGGCCGTCCGGTGATTGTCGTGCAGTCAAATAATATTGATACTACTTAATAAGAGTAATAAGTGATAGCCAAATCGATAGTGATAGCGCGTAAACAAAATAAAGAGTAAAAAATATCAATCGGGAGACTATACCAAAACACTTTAGTCCGATTTTATTTCAATTAAACTTTTTGCGTTCGTAGGATGTCCGTCGGTAGGTAGGTACCTAATCACTTTTGAATTACACGATTCAGTGAAAGCTAACGTGCAATTTCTTTTTTGCACGTACTTACCTACCTACGATTTTGTTTTTATTTCGACTGCGCTAGTGGGTTCTCTAATTGTGAAAACTTGTACTTTCATACGATTAGCCGCATTCGTTCGCTTCCTACAACACGCAATTGTAATTATTCCTACCCTACCTATTTACCTATATGCTGAATAGGAATAGGTACCTACCCACTTAAATGGGTATTCACATTATCATATTTGTATTCTGACATCAGAGACTATATTCAGAGCAATGACGCGTGAGTTAATGTCGGAGAGGCAACCGGATGGCTCGCGGTATTTGAGCTCCCGAAGTGTTTTGGAACCGCCCTGTGCAACCCGAACTGACCCAACTGTGACTGGTTCGGAAATAGGAGGGTGGTAAAAAAAAATTGTAGCGAGGCAACCGATTGAAACGCGGTAGCCTGCAACTGTGTACGCTGTTTATATAAGGAAATTTTTATGCCATCCCTCCAAGTGCGGCCGCAGCTCGGAGCCGAGTAAACGAGCGAAGAAAAAAAAAATTTAAAGGCAACCGCTTGAAAATTGGCATGCTTGTTCTTCATCACATACAGACACTGTAAAATAAATGCCATCCGTCCCGGCCGGCCGTCTAGAGTTGGAAGCCGGAAAAAAAATGGTGGTGGACGCGAACATAGGAAAAATGCACTTAAAACCATTGAAATCGGATGGCATTTGTTTTTTGAGTCTTGTATGATGTGATAGATGATATGCACAAATGCCATCCCTGAAAATAGAGAAAGATTATAGCTGCGTGTTGTTGAGACAAATTGGATCGTTTGTGGTGTGTTGTAATTTAGACGGCCGTGAATATATAATAGTCGCAGGTAAGGTAGTTGAACGTCAGGATTCCCAGCTTAATTCCTTCCTGGGCTGGATGTCCTTAACTTAATACTACCGCAAAACGAAATCAAAGTTCGTATCACCCTCGCTGTTGCACATGATGTTTCGAGCGACAGAGTGGGAGATACACGAACTAACTTCCACTTTAGTTTCGCGATCGCTGCGCGTACTGAACGCTCCGAGACGCTCAGAATTAAATGTCATTTTGACATTGACACATCAGCTGGAGATATTTCCAGGTTTCTACTTTCCGTTGCATGCATTATTGCTACAGTATTAATTTCTTATTTGTATATAGTAAATAATATTTTATAGATAAAACAGCAATTCTGCAGTAAAATAACTCTATTATTTATGCAAAGAGAATATAACAACTAATTTATGTATGAAAGGTATTTTATTGTATTTTGGTAGTTAGATATAAAATTCCGTGATATAAAATTGTAGAGCAAATGAATGACTAGCTTAACTTTATGCAGATCGGAACGTAAATTTGATCGTAGGAATAATGTTTTTGATAGCTGACAAAAATTACCCATGATTTCATGGATTTAAAATAAAATATTTACGAAAATGTACCATATTATTCGCCACAATTCTCTTCAGTCATCATTCAGTGCTGCATACATAGTAAAATTAAAAACCGGAGGCATTCAATCAAACCATTAAGTGCCAATGTTTCAATAATAAGTGTTTTTTAGTGTAAACCTCACACGTTGCAATATCGCTAACTAGTTTACCATATTTAGTTAATAATAACGCTAGTCAGATCATCGTCAAATGATGCGGTAATATTTATCTAAGTTATGTATAACTACGACATTGAAGAACGAAAGATGAATACTTCGATTCGAGACTGGCGTAAAGCGCTCCGCACTCCGGCCACTTATCGCGTCGGCAACGCCGTGACACTACAACCTCGCTTTTTATTTCTAGTTGGAATGTTTGCAGCGTTCCTTTTAATTTTATTTTACTGCAATTGGACAAACAGCCAGCCACACAATGTGCAGAAATGGAGTAGTATCACAAGGCCATATAATGCTACATATCCTTTAACTAAACCTGTAGTGACAGGGGACGTTGTGACGTTCAGGATTGGTATAGTAGCTGATTTGGATACTAACTCCAAAAGCAGTACACATCCGTATACATTCCACAGTTATTTAAAGAAAGGTTCATTGAGTTATGACCCGGTAAAGAAGCAAGTGACTGTAAACTGGGACAGTCTGCCGGCGACAATTCTGTCCTCTACCTACGCTCATAAAGGCAGAGGAATGGAGCTGTCTGAGCTGATTGTGTATGATGGGAGACTTCTTACATTTGACGACAGATCAGGGCTGGTGAGTCAATTATAAAATTAGGTGCACAAACATCAATAATTTATTTTATGACATGCTATTCAATTTCTCAATTCAAAGTCGGTTGACACAATATCAGTATGAACTTAATTAATTCAAATACTGCTTAAAAACCTATAATTAAGGTTAATTGGATACACAAGCATCATCAAGTTTTTCAATCTTACAGGCCTGATAAATAAATCAATAAAATCATTCAGGAAATTCAGTTAAATAATATGGAGTAATAAAAATATTTTAATGATTTTGAGTGATAAAATTTTTGTCATGTTATCTCTGCAGAACTCTAAGTGGCAAATCTTATTACCATTGACAATTGACACAATTCGATACCCTGGTTCATAGTTGTACTAATTTCATCTTTTTTGTCACTGAAATTGTAACTATGATTTGAGCTACTATCATCCTAATTACACCACTTTTCCCCCATAATTAGTATGATTGTGAACTATGGTATGGAATTATCAACATAGCATTACGTAAATGATCTACACATACATTTCAGTCAATTGCTTCCATCTGATTGTAACCACCATTTCAAATCCTTCCAGGTGTTTGAAATAGTAAACAACAGGGTGTTACCATGGGTCATACTGACTGACGGCAACGGTCATGTGGAGAAAGGTTTCAAGTCGGAGTGGGCTTCAGTGAAGGACGAGATCTTATATGTTGGTTCCATGGGCAAGGAGTGGACAACAGCTAGCGGTGATTTCCAGAGCTATGACCCTATGTGGGTGAAAGTTATCAACATGCATGGAGAGGTGAGGTGGCTAAATATACATATTTTTTTTTAATCTGCAATCAGTGTCCAGACTATGATAAATATACTTGTATTTAGTTTTTGCCTGGTAATTCAAAATTCAATAACATTTGTTTGTGACAACAATGAATACAATCACACCAAATATGACAAAGAAAAAAAAGTCAAACAAAGTCATGATATGGATCAGCTGAGCATGATGCTAGCTTTAACATCTGTTGCTAGTGTTCCGCAGAGTCCATTTGGTGTGTGGAGCGGAAGGTACTACAAGAGATAGTACTAGGAAATTAGAATATAAGCGAAACAACAATATACCTTATTAATCTTATTATAAACATAAAATTTTGCTAACACACTAATTATAACAAATAAGATTGGAGTGTGCCTTAATCATCATGTGATTTCAAAGACAACCAATTTGAAACGCAATAAAAATAGTATTGCCATGTTTGAAAAGCACTTATGATCAAAATAAGTAAAACTATTACAATCTTTCCCTTTGATATCCTAGATAAATGAAGCAGAGATTGTCCATTAAAATTCGATTGTTACCAATGAGGTATTATTTACTAAAACGGTACTAACCCTAACCTAACGGTACTAAAACGGTACGGAACTAGGTTGACACTAGATAGGGACTCACCCTATTTTATGTATATATATAATAAATTAATATAATATAATAAAATGGTTACAGCATAGACACCACTAATCACACTTTTCAATGTGAATGTCATAAGGGGGTCAAAGAACTTGTTTCTGATCGTTCATAAGAACGCGTAGAGAAAATAAAGGACCACAAGTAGATAATAGTTACTACACAAATCAGTTAAGTTTGTACCTCGCTAGTATACTTGAAATTATTTGAGGTAGCCTAATTGCACCAAAGGATTCCACTCAAACAGCAACTACTTTCCAAGGTAGAAGATTCAAACTGCAATAACAGTTTAATAAAAAGACGACCACATTAAATAGTCTCAACCATACGAACGCCAAAGGTGTCATAGTTATAAACTTATCAGAACTATTATCAAGTAACTACAACTCGAATAAAAAGGCAAATAAGACGCCACATATGCCTATCCACTAAACAGGGGCGGCTTTACCTATAGGGCAGGGGGGTGCGTTGCACTCGGGCGCACGGTCCTAGGGGGCGCCGAGCGCCACTCACAGTGCGCCACTCGCCTCGACTCGGGCGCGCGCTAGGGGGGCGCTAGATGGCGCTACGGTAATGATTGCACCCGGGCGCAACATGGGCTAGAGGGGCATATTTCACATGGGGATTCACATTGGTGTCTAGGAAGCGCAAGCCGCCAAAGAGTCAGTGTGGTACAGCAGAGCCAGTTGGTTCGGGCCTGCGGGTTGCCACACCGAGTAAAGCGCTGTACGTGTCGCGCCTGCATTACTCCGCCACGGCTGATGACGTGGTGCAGTATATTCACCAGAAGACGGGCTACTCGCTGAGGGTTTTCCAGCTGCGTTCGCGCCACTACGTGCACTTCAGCTCATTTGTGGTGCGATACATCTCAATATGCAAAGCTTAAATACGACAATAACGCGTTAAGACGGTGACACGTGGCTCATTTTCTAGGATTCTTAACAACCAGTCTCGAAACCAACGGAAAAGGTCGATAAGTTATCTGTTTAGCACTCTCACCACAAAACTTTGTCTCGTCTCAGCTATGTATAATAAAATTGATGTTATTAGTAGTTATATACTTAAGTACCTATACAATGTAATAAAGTACATAATGTAATAAAGAGGAAAAGTCTCTGCGAAATTGTATATGTGAAACCAGTTATCTGATTACAAAAATCTTTGATTTCTTTGCTATACACGGTCAAATTTAATTCGTGATACAAAAGAGAATTTTATAAATCTATTCATGATTTTGACCTTTTTTACTATGGCATCAAGTTTGTAATATTTCAAAGAACATCAGCTGTTCATACATTTTCGTCAGTCGACCGATTTCGTTGGTCCCGTAGACCAACTGTGTGTTATACCAAAGAGTCCAGCTATTTCATACACATAGAAGTGTCTCAGAATTTAAAAAAATCAAAAATATAAATTCCAATGTCAAAATTAAAAAAAACCATTCTGTAAGTATTTTAATCCCACGGGCTTGCTGTTCTTTGCAATACGAAAGCTCGCAGCCATTTATGTAATATTCGTCTTTCCAGGTCCAACACCTAACCTGGGTAAACCAATACAAGGCAGTTCGCAACGCCATGGACATACAATGGCCAGGCTACATGATCCACGAGTCAGCAGTGTGGTCTGCGCGCGCGCAGCAGTGGCGGTTCCTGCCGCGGCGGTGTAGCCGCACCGCGTACAACGAGACCAGGGACGAGGTCATGGGGTGCCACTACCTCATCAGCGCGGACGCGGAATTCACCCGTGTGGAGGCGAGAGAGGTCAGTTGTAGCGTGGAGTAGGTGTGACTAGGAACAGAGGGCCAGACTGACATGCAGAGAGGAAGAAACTGCGTGCTCGGAGCGAAGCGAGGAGTTCGCAGAGAGGCAGACATAAATACTGAGAAAGATAGGAAGAGAGAGACAGGTTACCGCCTTCTCGTCTCGCGTCGCGTTGCAGCTTTAATTGTTCTGGTCCCACTGTGAAAGATATGTTTTGGGACAAAAACTCTGTAGTCATATAATAGTACATTACGTAACTAGGGCGGTGAATTCGTGAATACCCCAGATCGCAGGTGTTTGTGGCCCGAACCGAAGGTGAGGGCCATAAATATGCGCTCTGGGGCTTTACGAATTACCGCCCGTGTTATGTACAAAATTTTACGTCTTCACCTGGCCACAATGCGAGTTTTCCGTTCGCGCAGAGTGCAGTAAAACTCGCATTATGGCCAGGTGTGACGTAATATGTATTTACACAACTGATTAAATTGCAGGTCGTATTTACAAGGTATTAATAAATTATGAACGTGTTCTGCAACCTTTGTATACTCCTTTTCAATAGATATGTAATGACTTATGAATTCGCTAATCGTGTTATAGTAAAACAAACCTTAACAGTTTGTGGTAAAGTTGATATTAGGTCAACGTCGTAACAAAGTGTTATTCTTAGACCAACAAACCATTATTCATTATGTTTTGCTGTTAAGGTCTTTGCCTTGTTGATTACTCTTATCAGTATTTACCTTATTTACTCCTTAGGGGGTATGCGGCTTATATTTTAGATCTTGACCCAAAGAACATTAATGATAATATGTATAATAAATGTAGGATTTCTCGCTCGCACTTCATTGAAGCACACTTTAATGCGAATAAGACACAGCAAGAGCGAGTGTTGGGTTCATGTTGATGATTTGATTTTGGTCCTTCTATATTATAATGCCGCGTGAAATTCAAGCACTACCTCTAAGTATTAGTGTCAATGTCCACCAGTGATGTGGGGGAGAGAGTGTATTCATATATAAGACACCGGGCTAGTCAAATATATTAAGCCTCGCCGTCGTATCTGACGAGAGCAGGATACTATGCAAGATGTACTTCATAGAGAATAATTATCATCATCGCTTTTATACTTTCCACTGCTGCACACAGCGTAGAGGCATCTCCAGCACATGTAAGCGCGCGGTCAAAATGGAATGGTAGCGGGCGGCGCTTGACGCCCCCTAGGACTGCTGCGCCCGTGTGCAAAGCACACCCTGCACTATAGGTAAAGACGCCTCTGGCACAGCGGCACCACCACGAAAATTGAAAGTCGAAGCCCCCAATATATCCCTCTCTGTCGCTTGAATAGGCAAGAGCGACAGAGATAGATACGAAAGAACGAACGTAGCGCTTCATAGTAGCTGCTCAGGTTTCCCCTCATGGACTTAAAAGTATTGAAAAGAAAGAAAAAATATGTATTCGTGTCAAGACTTATCACAACAAATTGTGGCACACATACATTGTATTACAAGCTTTTAATTAACTTACAATATATATTTGTCCGGATGGAATCTTGCAACTGGATGCGTTGTGTTGAGAACGAGGGAATCCGTTCCTTCAGCTTTCAACACGTCGAATCCTCAAACATATCTAGGGTTCGCAACTCCTTTGGAGTTACTTGCGTCTATACGCTGCGGTGTCCGCTTACCATCAGGCGGGCCGTATGCTTGTTTGCCACTGTCGTATAAAAAAATAGAAACCGATATCTTCAACCGATTGAGCTGTAATTTTGGGTAAAGGTATATTTTGGATGATAATTCAATATTATTGTACCATCGACCTGATCTGATGATGGAGAAAGAAGGTGGCCATGGGAATTCAGTACTTAACCGACGTAACCCCGTTGAGTTTGTGCTCGTTAGAATGGTCTCAATGAGTAGTTGATGACGGTATACAGAAAAGCAGTCGGCAATAAAAGCTTGTATCAAAAATGAAAATTTCGACAGAAACTTATTTGTCACGAAACGGTCACAACTCAGCGTAATGCTGGGCCAGCTCTAGTGTTACAGGGAGCAATGACGCCACAATTTTTATCATATATTTTTGGATATTTTATAGTGTCAGATAAGAGGCGATTCTCATAGCCATTGTCAGGCGCGGGACACTCCGCGATTTACGTTCATCGCTACAAGTACATGCCGGTGCCCCAACGTTGGGGAACCGGCATGTACTTGTAGCGATGAACGTCGACGACGTCAGAGGGCCATAAATCTTAATGTTTTGGCTGAGAAAAAAGCGCCTTTGGTAAAGATCAAAGGAGTGTCCCTTCTGTACTTGTACTATTATCTATTCTGTGCCATTGTGCTGGCTGTTCACTAAGCCATCATTCTTTTGTTTCCAGATAACAAAACATCAGCCGAAATTCGGTTTCTCATCATTCAAGTTCATACCCGGCTCGAACGACGAAGCTATAGTCGCGTTGAAGACCACAGAATTCGAAGGGAAGACGGCCACATACATATCAGCCTTCCGAATAGACGGTACAGTTTTACTACACGATACGTTAGTGGAGAACCTTAAGTACGAAGGTTTAGAGTTCATATGAAGTTGTGGTAGGTGTACATATGTAAAATAAATTAAAAAATGTATAGTTTTGTTAAGCGCTGTTTTATTATAAATTAGATCAGTACATTATTAAGTCCCCATCGGCACACAAACCTATCCAAGGTTTTGCCTAGATGGGCATTGTGACGATAACATGCATTTCATTGTTTGTCATAATCAAAAACTAAATAAAAAAATAAGAGTTAGAAGTGACTACCGTGAATCATTCCTGTCACAGTATTTAAAAAAATCGTATTGATGCAGCTCGGGTATCACAGGACGGCCCGCGAGCTGTTTAGCTGTTAGATAGATTATCCGTCTAATAAGAACGCTCAGAGAGACGAATCTATGTCGCCGCGACACAGCTCATGGACCGTCTTGTGATAGCCGTGCAGTGAACGGGTAATCTATGGCTAGAGTCGCGCGTTTAAACCCCCTTTTAACTGTGGTCCCACAGCTATTGACCCACTGTGGGTCCACGGTTATTTTTATTCCCCGTAGTCCCGCTGCTACATTTATACCTAGGTTTGTATATAAAGAAAGGACAAACCGACTTTACGGATAGTCTTTCTCGAATAAAGTGTGTTTTGGCGCTTCGCCGGCCGCTACCGCGGCACGCTCGCTTCGCTCGCTCGGCCCGCGCGCTGTTGGGTCGCAGTACAACCAACACTCCTCCTCGCTTCGCTCGTCGTCGTACCTACACCGACCTGCCTTTGCCTGGTTTTGTATAGGGTTTTTTTCTGACATCTATTGATTGGGTCTATGGGGAAAAAATTATCAAACGCCTTTTACCCGTGGTCCAACATGTCCCCCTGTTGGGAGCACGGGTAAAAGCGGAATAAAAACGGGAAAAAATAACCGTGGACCCACAGTGGGTCAATAGGCTGTGGGACCACGGTTACTAACAAAATACCTATGGACCACCGAAGTCTGAAATAAATGATTATTATTTTATTTTATTATAAAAGGGGCGTTTGAACCGCTGCAAAAACTCGCCTTGAATTGTGATCCATGGACCCCTTAGGGGTCCACATAAAACATTTTTTTTACAACATTTGCATCATCAGGGGTCCGCGGTATTTTTGAAATTCTGAAGCTGATTTTCCACCAGAGGGGCGAGACGAGACGAAGAGAGGCGAGAATTGAAATTCGTATGGTAAATTTTCAACTCGCTCCTCGCGTGCGCTTGGTGGACGTAGTAAGTGCCATACGAATTTCAATTCTCGCCTCTCCTCGTCTCGCCTCGCCCCTCCGGTGGAAAGTCAGCTGAGGGGTTCGATCAGTTCACCAAACGCGTTAGTTCCGCATAGCAGAGTTTCCATTCGCGTTTTTCCCCACTCGAATTTGTTTTCGTCCATGAATGTCACCATTGGCATAGTTCCCCAAACGCGTTAGTTCCGCTTAACACCATTTCCAGTCGCATTTTTCCCCACTTCTTATTTTTCTTAGTCGATTTAATTCATATACGCAATTCGTCTCTAAGGCAGGTCGGTGTAGGTACGACGACGAGCGAAGCGAGGAGGAGTGTTAGTTGTACCGCGACCCTAAGCGCGCGAGCCGAGCGAGCGAAGCGAGCGTGCCGCAGCAGCGGCCGGCGAAGCGCCAGAACCGAAAATGTGTTTTTTTACTTCCTCATATTAAATGTTCGTCATTGTCGTCGTACCGACACCGACCTGCCTTGGAGACGAATTGCGTATATGAATTAAATCGACTAAGAAAAATAAGAAGTGGGGAAAAATGCGACTGGAAATGGTGGTACGCGGAACTAACGCGTTTGGGGAACTATGCCAATGGTGACATACATGAACGAAAACAAACTCGCGTGGGGAAAAACGCGAATGGAAACTCTGCTACGCGGAACTAACGCGTTTGGCGAACTGGTCTAGCTACTCAGTCAGCTTCAGAGTGGTCCGTGTCTAACAAAAGTTTAAGAATCGGTGTCGGAGGGTGAACATCCACCACATTTACGAAGATGTATCATCATGTATTTGGCACCTCGCTTGGTTGACAGCTAGGTGCAAAATAAAAGGTACACATCTATGGTAGCCTAACCCAGATTGAAACCTGTGGTTGGCATATTTCGAACGCCCTGTATAGTCGGTAAATATCCAATTGAAACCCAAACTGCGTCTTCCGGTTTTAGATCCACAGAAAGTTAATAGTCGTGCCATATTGTATAGGAATCGTATCCATTTATTACTTGTATTCCTTTTTGTCTAAAACGGACGAAAATGATCAGCCATGAGTCATGATCATGACTGAACAAAACAAAACAAGATTTTTGTGCCCAATTTTATTTAACCATGAAAAATATACCATTGTAAAACGATTAATAAAATATAGCTACGTAGTTAAACTACACCTCCCTTATCTGAAGACTAATGCCCAGTTGCACAAAGGTTCATTAAATATAATGCGTCACAGTTTTTCTTGAAGAATAAGATAAAGATAGTAACAAACGTTAATCCAACTGGTTGTAACACTATATACATAAACTGATTCTCCTAAATACAACAAGGATAACAAAGTATAACTTTAAACATAGTCTTCGACTACTAAATCACGGGAAATAACAGGAACATATCACCCCAAAAATCACATTATACATTCGAACCGCTATTGTCAATCCCAGTTTAACCTTCCGAACACCATGCGCTTTTAATGGTCTACATTCATACTTAAATGGACCTGTATACAGCTTTCAAAAGTAACATACTTTCAATTAAGATTGTTATTAAAAGCGGCGTGATCAAAAGATAAAACAAGTGTCTAGAAAGACAGTAACACATTACAACGCACGCTACGCACGAATGTGAGCTGTGAACCGTAGAATCATATGTAGCATAGCGTACGTCACTGTAGAAGTGTTCATACATTTTGATATAAAGCGACTATAGGTACTCCACATTATTCCAGGCTTACAAAAAATCTTTCAGCAATCATCAACACACGAAGCTATAAACGTGCGTAGCGAACCGTGCGCCGCAGTGGGCTCCCTTTCACGAGTATCGCGGACCATTAAATATTACAATATTATCATTTTAACCCTATCGATCTCGTAATTTCTTCAAACACCGTCCAGGCCATAGCGGCAGTCAGGGTCCTGCGCAGCATTCTGGGCACTGCGCCTTTGAAGTAGCCCTTCAGCCCGTATGTCTGAAAGAGATAATTAGGTTATCGCTGAGTGAAAGAGTGATGCAAGATTAGAGTTTATTTATAAGGAGTCAATGTTTGACATTGAATATAAGTTTTCGCCCTATACGTAATTAAATTTGCCATAATTTATTTTTAACCCCCGTCGCAAAGAGAGGGGTGTTATAAGTCTAACGTGTCTGTCTGTGGTATCGCAGCTCCATCCGTTTGGACCGATTTGAATGCGGTTTTTTTGTGTCATAGATAAGGTTTTCATAGGGTTTTCTCAACTTTTCTAAGTTGTAGTTATAATTAATATAGTTTATAATAATAATAATAATAATAAACTTTTATTTCGGACGGAATCCATAGGTGTTAGTTACAGACTTATATTCTAGTGTTATTTGTTACCTACTTAAAAATTAAAATGTAATACACATAAATAAATAAATAATAACAAATTATTCATGTATGGAGCTTAGTCCATCTCTGTAGAAGGGGGGAGTCCCATCTATCCGCTAACGCCAACAGGATGCCGTTGGCGCTACCTCGCCAGCGGTTTAGTAGTGAGGCACACCGTTTACGCATGATGGCCGCAAAGCCATCAACCTGTGCCTCCGCAAACATCCCCGAGGCACTGCAGTGACGGGGCAGCCCCATAAGCATCCTGAAAGCGTTATTATATTGTACCCGTAGGTCGCTGTACGCCCGCTGCGTAAAGCTACTCCACAGGCTGCACGTGTAGAAGGATTGGCAGTAAGCTTTAAAAAGCGTAACCTTTACTGCATTCGTACATCGAGCAAACCTGCGGGTCAGCATATTGCAACGAACAGCCAGCGACCTACGCTCCCTTTCAATATCACAAATATCGCTAAGGTCTTCCGTGATCCAGTGTCCTAGGTATTTGAATTTACTTACTCTATTCAGAGGTGATCCATTCAGCGAAACATCTGGCAAGTTGGTGTAAGTCTTTAATTTGGGCCTGAAGACCATTAGCTCACTTTTCTTAACATTATACTTAAGTCCATGTCTCTCCGCATAGCCTTGGCATATAGAAGTCAACCTTTGCAGTCCCCTGATCGATGGGCTCAGCAGCACCATGTCGTCAGCGTAGCTCAGATTATTTATGCACACTCCTCCCACATGGCATCCGATTCCGGTGCTGCTAAGCTCATCGATCAGCTGGTTCACGTACAGGTTGAAGAGCCTGGGAGAGGTCAGACCCCCCTGCCTCACCCCACACTCCAACCTGTACTCCTCTGAGACCGAGTTTCCCCATCTTACCAGGTTTTTCTGATGGTTATACCAGTATTCAAACATGGTTATTATTTCAGGAGCCAGGGTCGTCTCTTTTCTTAATTTATCCCACAACAGATTATACGATACCAGATCAAATGCTTTTGAGAGATCTAAAAATGCAGCAAACACTGGGGTTTTTCTGGTCGTATAATACTGCACGGTCTGCTTGAGGCAAAGGATAGCACTTTCAGTAGACAAACCTGGTCTGAAACCAAATTGTGCATTATTAAGGAACAGGTGTCTCTCCATTTGCCGATCAAGCAGGCCGTCCAGCACCTTAGCGATGACAGAGGCAAGCGATATCGGTCTGTAGTTGGACAAATCAGAGGAATCACCAGTTTTGTCCTTAATTATGGGCACTACGACTGTACGCATGAGATTTTCTGGCAGATACGCATGGTTTAGACATAGCGAATAAAACATTGCTAGGGACCTGGGCAGGTGATCTCCCGCGTACCTTAGGTGTTCGACGCTAAGATTATCATACCCTGGCGATTTTATCCTTATATATATCTTAGATATATCCTTATCATAAACTCAAATGTAACAGTGAATTTTGACAGATATGTCAGAATACCCATTTGCATTTTACCACTAACGATTTCAGCTGATTCAGACAATGTCAGACAGACTCAATTTTGTCTTGCTCTACTCTAATATTTATAGTTCCCCTATGGAATTACATTCCTACAGATGCCGTCAAACTTCTTGAACATGCGGGACGAAGTGGGGGGGCAGCTCGCCGGTACAATTCGCCTTTGTGCAGGCAAGGTCAAGTGTTTAAGAAGTTTGACGGCATCTGTACTAGGGTTGGTGACGAGTGACACTGCTATACATGCCATGATGCCACGGAGAAACGTACGGGCAAACTTGAGCTTTAACACTGAGATAATAGGGTGTAAATTTACCTGATGCACGTATAGGGCCGCGCTGAACGCGTTAGGGAACTTGTCTGGGTACAGTTGCATCTTCGTTTTCAAAACATCCGCAGGGTTGGTCACGAGTGACGCTGCTATGCCGGCTACAATGCCACAGCTGAAATGTATTGCGCTGGCTGCACTAGGGGATTGGAGCCATTCTGAAAGAAATAAAATGTTATGGTCAAAATTGAGTCTTATCGTGTGGTAATAAGATTCAGGTTGAGACGAAACGGTAAGATTGAGACTCAAATAATTCCAAAATAATTTCGAATGGTTGAAATTGAACCTTACGGTGAAGTACAGATGAGAAAAACCGGCCAAGTGCGAGAGGACTCGCGCACGAAGGGTTCCGTACCATTACCTATAAAAACGGTTAAAAAAAAGTTTGTTGTATGGGAGCCCCCTTAAATATTTATTTTAATTTTGTTTTTATTATTTGTTGCTATAGCGGCAACATAAATACTTCTTGGTTCTTGAGTTACAGCCTGGTGACAGACAGACAAGACGGACAGCGAAGTCTTAGTAATAGGGTCCCATTTTTACCCTTTGGGTACGGAACCCTAAAAAGTGCACAAATACAATAGTTTTCCAGATAAAGAAGTGAATGAGACGTTTCCGAAAGACGTCCACTGCTGGACATAGGCCTCCCCCAAAGAGTGCCATAATCATAGCGACCTTTACCAGGGGCCTATACCACAAAACTTTACAAGCGTACAATTTGACAAAATTGACAACTTTTTCTATGAGAAATTGCACAATTTTGTCGAATTGTAGACTTGTAAAGTTTTGTGGTATAGGGGACTGGTCATCAGTCCACCTTGTTTAAACGGTTCTTTTGTTCGGTTGATTGAACATAAATAATTATTTCGTAAACCAGTACATTGACATGGTAATACTTTTCTACACAAATGAACTCGACTAAGCGTACAAAACAATAGCCAATGACATTACATTGTATTTAAAAATGTGCCTTCCCGTAAATCATTAAAGTTCGAATCTGAATGGACATAGACTTGTTTTTGTAGCGATGATGATATTTGCTCGATATAAACACAAATGGTTACGTATTTGCCGGCCCGTTGTCAACCAATAATAAAACAATGTACCTAAGCATAACTAAATGATGTCATTCTATGTAGATATGTGGTATCTTGTTGTCAAAGAAGTTGCTGGCAGATTTTGAAATGAAAATGATTTTCAATTAGAGTATAGGACTATTATTAATGTTTTATCTGAAAATAATGTCCAGACTTTTATCACATCTTATCGAATATAACTCATTTGCTCAAGCCTGTTTGCCCTCAACGGTAGGTTTTTTTCGTAGCTTTATAGCGTCCTATATAATATAAAACACCATGATATGATACGAATATGTCGAGTCAGATAGACCTCAAAGACAGATACTACTTGGGCCAATATAAACGTGCCAATGCTATCATGAAATCCGACCTCTCGCTCGCTTTTATGGACCTGTCCATACTATTATGAAGGACAAGTCTGTGAGATTGTAAGTTTGTATTTAGGGGGTAATCTCCAGAACTCCAAATTCATTTTAAACATTCACCGGTAAGTATATCTATAGAATGGACCCTCAATGGATAGACAGGCAATTTTTTTTCTAAATTCTTTAACATACGGGCAGCTCGTTCATTAACCCTTTAACCGCCGTGGTCTAAATCAGGGGTCGGCAACAGGCGGCCCGGGAGACCCTTGCTTACGGCTCGCGAGACTCCCTGGCCGTTTTGAATGTTAAGATCGTGCAAATAAGAATTTTGGAATTGCCTGATCAAGTCACGAATAGGAAGTGCGCCCCGCGTCATTTTTGTTAGCTTCTATGTGGCCCGGGTTGCTAAAAGGTTGCCGACCCCTGGTGTAATGCATCAGATTGATTGATGAAGAGTTGAAAATCGATACTAACTTTTTTGCGGGTCGATAAAATGTATACGTCAAATAGATAGTTACCTTTAGGTACAGCCTGTTTGGTCTGCGTGTAGAACATGAGGTACAGTCCTGAGAAGGGCGCGTCCCTAGCCAACGTCGGGCCGAGACCGCAGGAGAGCCCCCGGAGCCCCTCCGCCTTGTAAACGGCCTTCAGGGCTCCGGTGAGACTGGTGTATTTGTACACGCCAGACTCGTATCTGGAACAAATAGTGAAACATTTATTTTGTGGACTTTGCACGAATCAACACTATGAATAGATAGATCTCTGGACTCAGGAGAGTGTTTTATGTTGAACCATTTTTAGGCTTTTAGGGTTTCTATAAGGCTGGCTCTATCAGCGAAATTCGAATAGGGATCCATATCAGAATGAGTAAGTCGCAGAATGTGCAGAAAGTAAAACGTGCAAATCGTAAAAAGTGGAGGTTGCGGCATGTGCAAATCGTAAAAAGTGCAAGTCACAGAATGTGCAAATCGTAAAAAGTGCAAATCGTAAAAAGTGCAAGTCGCAGAATGTGCAAAACGTAAAAAGTGCAAATCGCAGACTGTGCAAATCGTAAAAAGTGCAGTGTGTGCTAATTTTACGACTTGCTCATTCTGCTATGGATCCGTTTAGCTGTTTGTTACTCAATCACGCTTAAACGGCTCAACCGTTTTGAATGAAATTTTCCTCGACGATAGTTTATAGCCTGGAAATATAAGAGAGTTTTAATCCCAGGTCCAGGCAGACGAAGTCGCGGGCGGAAGCTATTCTATAAATTATTGAATAGTAATGAATTAGTAATCATCTTTCGGGAATTGCTAGAGTTGAAAACCGTGCATCAAGGTATTTTGTGAATTGAACCGGCATTTATTGGCAGCAAGAAGTAAATACTCATCTATTATTTTTTGGGTGACAGTAAACGTAAAAAAAACAGTTAATTTCCTCCGGTTGATCTAGATCAATTACATGTATTTGTTTGTAGGTATATGGTAATCAGTTTACAATTAAAGCTCCTAATGACCTCAGGTAATTCATAATGTTAATGTGTAATCATTCAATGTAAATTACATTATATGCTACTGCGTATCGACCGCGATTGTGCTTATACGTATTTGTGACAGTCAAGTAAATTGAATTCAATTTGCGTGTATTTGCTGACGTCACATCGGACCATCCGATATCGGCAGATCGGTAAAAACAATTGCATGACATAGTTTTGAAAGATTGACGCTATACGTTGCTAATATGGTGATAATGATATTAAAAACATAATGCTGATAATGAAACAATGTCTGATTGCAACTAAGTTCGAAATAATAATACATGGATTAATGACTGCTTTTGATATTCTAGGGTCCTCCCTCATAGACTGTACACTTTTGGAATCAAACTGTTCTGTTCTCTCTAATTATAAGTATGGCAATTTCTTAGAAATTTTAAATTTATTAAGTTAAATATTAACCTTTTTTAAGGTAAGTTTCTTACGTGTCTAAGGCGATATTGGCAGGGCGTCATCTCATCTGACCACGGCCCGACCCGCGTCAAAACTTCCCGTATAAACTTAAATAAATACAACGTCAGACCCGTGAAAAGTAATCTTTTAAAAGTGCACAATATGTCTATAAAGTGTTAATACTGTTAATAGCACAAAGATCCTTATATCGTCACAAAGTCTCATCTCAACTAACCTCGTCTTGATAACAGTGATCGGTATCAAGGCCACGCCGCTCATGCTCCTCGCCACCACTCCCAACGTGACCGCCTCTAATGCGCTCAGGTCCTGGTTTCTCGTCTTCCCCATCTTGCCTTTCAGCCAGTGGAGCGACGAGAAGTACAGGCCGACGCCGGGCACGCAGCGGGCGACGGACGGTACCATGCCGCGCCATAGTCCGATTATGTGTTCCTGGCGGACTATGTTGGCGAATATTGTTATCATGCCTGGCTGGATACGGCTGCTGGGGGGAAAATAAAAAAAGTTGAATGTACCATTCGTACAAGCAGGTAGACTAATGCCGATTTCACACGGGGGCAGAACAGTGAGGCAGAACAGTGCCCAATGTTCTGCGTCACTGTTCTGTCCCCGTGTGAAATCGGCATAAGCTGGAGTTAAGTTGGATTCCGTAGTCACTCAACTCTTTCCGAAACAGATTTTTTTCATCAACCAACTGTGTTCTGCCATATTTCGATCTAATTCCTTACAAATACGCTATGTATTTTGAATTTTAATAGTTTTAACATTACGTAACTAGGGCGGTGAATTCGTGAATGAAGGTGAGGGCCATAAATATGCTCTCTGGCGCTTTACGAATTACCGCCCGTGTTGAGTACAAAATTTTACGTCTTCATCTGGCCATAATGCGAGTTTTCCCGTACGCGCAGCGTGCAGTAAAACTCGCATTATGGCCAGGTGTGACGTAACCGTTATTTACGCGATAGTTTTCGTTGAGCAATAAATAGCCTGATTTGATTTTTGGAGGTATAAGTTTTCTGGCATTCGAAACAATTACAAATGAAGGTTTAATACGATAAGAAATCAGTTGAAATCTAGGTGAACATGACCTAATTACAAAACTTTCAAAAGTAAATAATATTGGTATGTATTTTAACTTTTGAAAGTTGTGTGTCCAGAAGGTAAATTAAACGGTAAAAGAATTTATAAAATCATATGAGTACTGCCGGAGATTATACCCGTCCTACATACAAACTCCGAAGCTTATTCTCTTTATAATTGTACGTAATGGATGAAATGGTAAATGGTTCGAACTCTATTAAAGAGAAAGTAAACAACTGGGGGGCACGTGTCATCGCGTGATAGCCAAGAACTTCGTATTAAGATTAACCCGACCCTTGATTAAATACTATTAGCTGACAAATACAAGACACTATCTAATGTACCTAATTTAACAGCAATGCATTCTTATATTTGCTACTTACTAATTGACTTTATTGGTTAACACATTTACTGCGAATAATCGCTTCGTAGCCGATCCCGTGGTGTTCCCTCGAAGTAACGGAAAGACAGTTTTTCTTTAGCTATTACGTCTAGTTAGTGAGTTTTGATTGTCAACCGACGATATACCTAAAGATATAGAAGGTAATTGAATCAAAATGAATGAGGTAGGCATTAACATAATATTTTACTCACTTGACATTCGCCGCAGCCACGAACTGCCCCGGGTTCTGCAGTCTGGTCTTCACCAAGTCCAGGGGTTGAAGCAGCACCGTGCTGAAGGTCCCGGAAAAGGACCCGGCAAGGAACGCCTTGAACACCGGGTGGTACTGCAGAGGAAACAACTTCTTTAATCGATTTACCAATATGACTATACCACTAATTTCAGAAGGCAATCGGCGCGAAGCAACCTTTCATATCGCTTGTCTATTTGGTTTGGTCGGGTAGCTCATGATGTTCACGCCATTCTAAGAGGTACGCTTCAAGTAATTAGCATTGTAATCGCTTGTGAAAAATGTGGACTCGAGTCTAACAGCATGATACACTTTGGCCTTTGCCGATAACAGTTTGAACGCTTTATAAAACTTACATTTGCCACAATATCCATGTTGAACGCTGTCAGGTAATATCTTTGGAATACACGCCGAACTTGTAATTATCGAAATTGTAAAGCCAATGGCAAAACGATCTGGAGAACTTCACGTACAATCTTAGATCGTATCCGAGTAGTCGGAGTAGTAGATCGGGTTGATACGGAACAGCAGGGTAATGGTCATCTTTTGCAACAATTCGCTCGAAAAGAAATGCATGTATGCTGCTGTCAGCTGGAATGATTGAAGACCTGTGAACTACGATCCACAGGCGAACGCCTGGATTATTAGACGCTTTGTAAGTCTCTTAAACACACAACGAAACGAAACTAGTATTCGGGGGAGAGGAAACCACTGTCAACGAATTTAGCCATTAGGGAAAACAAAAGAGAAACGATGTGAAATATGTAAGATATAAATTAACACAGTTGACGAGTTTTAGCAGAGACACGTGTGCACTGAACGACTGGTATCAATGTACTGAGCGCTCTTGGGTGTCGCTAGGGCATATATAGAGCACTTTATCTTCAGACAGCGTCGAGGCGTTAGGTCGTACCCCCGTTGATTATTTAGTATCCGTGCCTTCTGACTGGGGGGTAACAAGTCACTCATATCTATTTACGCGTCTGAGAGATAATGGTATATGTACATGAACAAAGTTGAAAAGATAGAGCCTCCTCCAATAGTATGAGAGTAACTTAAGCTAATGATTACAAATATTTACATGAAGGGATACTACTGTGAGTTCATTAATTAAGAATATTGCATAACTATTTGAGGGCAGCATTTTATTTAGGTGAACTTCGTAATACTCGTATCTATGTTGGTTTGTTTTATTTAAATACCTATCTATCGATATCCACGTTAACGTTACCTTAACATTTCAACCTAAATTTAAAGTTTAATAAAGGTGTGGGCAGGTTTTGTGCCTAGCATATTTATAAACTCAAAATCAAGTTTTGTTAGATTTTTATTATACCACGTCGGTGGCAAACAAGCTTACGGCCTTCCTGATGGTAAGTGGTTACCGTAGCCTATGGACGTTTGCAACTGCAGGGGCGTTACATGCGCATTGCCGACCCTTTAAGAATTTATAGGTACACTATATACTGGTAGTCCCTCGGGAATACCTCGGCAGGGAGCTCAATCCACAACCGGAGCGTCCGAGGGAGAAAATTTCTCTGAAACCGTACGATACGCGACCATTTAGGTTCCAGGTTGTGAGGATGAATGCCTTGCCGACGCCGAGCGGTGCGGGGGTAGAAAGCAGCCGTAGGCATCATGTTGAACAGTTCTTCGGAGCACAACCCGTTATACACGCGATATAACACGCACAAGGGGGCGAAGTCTGTCCTTAGACGCAACGTTTCGATACCGCTTGTAAGTTTGCAAGTCGAAAGGCCCAAGCTGGTATCCAGGTGCTCCCGCCCAGAGATGACAATTGATTGATTGTAAAAATATAATTCTGATCAGAATATTTGTCTTCCAAGATGATACGAGGGCTGTTCCGAAAATTTTTAGTTAAACAAAAACTATAAGGAATATAATAAAACTTTAATTACAATTTTTCAAAGTATTCCTCTGCTACATTTATGCACTTATGCATTCGACTGAACCAACTTTCAATACAGGAAAAAAACTGTTCTTGCGGAAGGTCAAAAAAAAGTCGCCTGAATTCGTCTACTGCTTCATCCGCCGTCGAAAATCGTCGCCCACGTAATGATTTTTTTAACGTGGGGAACAGAAAAAAATCACACGGAGCCAGGTCAGGGCTGTACGCAGGGTGTGGAAGCAGTTGCACTCCTGATTTGCTAAAAAAATCCATGGTTCTGGCAGCCGTGTGAGCCGGAGCATTATCTTGATGAAAAATTATGCCCCGGGTTCCAGTACTTGGACGGCTGACGTTCAGCTCCTGGAAGGCCTGTGGCAAGCAAACTTCACTGTACCATTGGCTGGTAACTGTTTTATGATCTTCAAGTGGAATTACGGCTACCGGTCCACTACGTCGAAAAAAAACAGCAACCATTTTTTTGTTGACGCTTCGGCCGCGAACTACTTTAGTAGGTAAATCATCTTCTTCAAAGACCCATTGCGTGGATTGCTGTTTTGTAAATGGGTCGTAGCTATATATCCAAGATTCGTCGGATGTCACTATGTAGCTCACTTGTTGTGAATCGCCTTTATCGAATTTTTTTAGCATAAATTTGCACCAATCGACACGTCTATCTTTTTGCTCCTGTGTGAGAAAATGTGGTATCCATCGACACGAAACCTTCCAAACTTGAAGGTGGTCATGCAAAATGGTAGAAACTGCCTGGGATCCAATCTTCAGTTCATCCTGAATCTCTCGGTGGGTAATGTTTCGAGATTCCTTGATTAGCCACTCCACCTTGATAACATTTTCTGGAGTGACTGCGTTTGGGTGTCGCCCCGGTCTAGGCTCATCTTTGACGTCGCTCCGCCCACGCTTAAATTCACGGAACCAGTAACTGACAGTGGCAAGAGATGGGGATAATGGCCCAAAAACACTAGTTAAATTTTCACGAGAATCCTTGTAAGTTAGCCCTCGTTTATAATCATAATATATCATAGCACGAAATGCTTCCCGCGTTAGCTCCATTTTTGCGAGCAAAAAGTGGCAGACATGTTTTTTTTCTGATTTCATAAAAAAATAACGGAATGTCACTGGCCAGTGACATTTACACGAAAAAGTTTGTAATGAAATTTGCCTTTGAGCTACAGTAAAATTATATGAATACGATTAATAGTACGCTGTTGACTAACTATTTTCGGAACAGCCCTCGTAAAAGTTATTTCAAAGAATATACGAACTGCATATTTTTAATTAAAGTTGTTATCAAAAGATACATATCATATATATAGATGATTTTTTACTTTTTAAGGTAATGTTTTTAACTACTAAATACGATAGTCTAGCGATTAAATATTATCTCTATAGAGACGTGTTTAATATTTCAAACATAACAAGAACGTTATGTGTTGCTATATCACAATTTTCGCGATTATTTGGTGTTGCCATGTTACCAACGTTATCGCAAGAAACACTAACGCGCTTAGATTATTTTATAAACAAAATTTAATAAGTGTGTGATTATAAATGTTTTGCTACAGTATGATGATGATAGACGTTATAGCTTTTGTAATGATCAATGAAAAATTTAAACTACATACGTAAGCAATGAAACTCCAGAAATTGCCACATATACAAATAAGAATAACTACCTACGACTTCTATCAAAATTTATCAAAGCTGTTGTTTAAAATTTAAAAGTATACCTAACGTATATATGATCCTTCAAACTGTTTTTTGGCATTTCCTTTGAAAATCACATTCTTTTTACAGAGCCTGGATACATTGTACAAAAACCCCCGACATTTTCATTTCAAAGTCCAATATCTCAAAAAAGGCTGAACAGATTTTTTATGAAACATGGCTAAGAACACTCGGGATAAAATTATGTATGACACAAAAAAGCCACATTCAAATCGGTCCATCCGTTAGGGAGCTACGCTACCACAGACAGATACACAGATATAATAATAAACTTATAACACCCCTCTTTTTGCGTCGGGGGTTAAAAATAAATAAATATTAGGGGACTTCCACAAATCTAACTAAGCCTATTGTAAGAACAAATATTCATGCACAAATATTTGTCCTTACCGGGATTCGAACCCAGGACCTTCAGCTTCGTGCATCTGCACACAAACTGATAATCTTAGACCCTGAATCACCAAAAAACATCAATTTCCGTCTAAATACCAATTACGCCTTGCAAATAAATGACAACCAAAACAGCGTCTTATATGCCAAACACAAAGTTTATTGTTGCACGGCACTGCTGATATACATTTTTCTACCATCACCCCAATACATGATCATATAATGCAAAGGTCATGTGAGTTCATAATTAAGAAATAAACAGATGATAGCCCACATAATCTTATGCAGGCTAATTGTACAAATTCATAATAAATATGTGTTACTATGATGGGATTTTTTTTACTCTGTGTGGATACAATAAGGTCTAATTTTACGCAAAACCTTACTCCTTTTTGTTTGGCAGTCATGTAAAAAAATGGAGATATTGTTGAAAATACAGAAATAAATATTTGTGAGAGCTAAGGTAGCCTAGTGGTTCAGGCATGCGGCTGTAAAGCGGCGGTCGTGGGTTCGAATCCCGGATAGTACCAATGAGTTTGTCGGAACTTATGTACGTAGCCGTTAGCTTTTCGGTGGAGGAAAACATCGTGAGAAAACCGGTCTAATCCCATTAAGGTCTAGTTTTCCTTCTGGGTTGGAAGGTCAGATGGCAGTCGCTTTCGTATAAAACTAGTGCCTAAGCCGAATCTTGGGATTAGGTTAGGTTAGGTTAGGTTAGTAATCTTTAGGGGCATTACCGGGAATAATCCTAGGAGTATGATGATGACATAAATAAATATTTGTACAATCTTACCCAAAACTACTATTTATAAAACTGACATTAGAATTGGAATCTTCTACCTTCGACAGTAAAGTTGCTTTTTGAATGGACTAGTTGAATGTGATTCGGCCAACTCGGAAAATGTTAAGGATAACTATGGGTACAGTCAGCAACAAAAGTAGGTACACGGCCCTAGTGCTCAAAATGACCACACAACTCTAATGTCAAGAGACTAAGGACTGCGTAAATCATTTTAAGGCGCCGTAGGTTCATGGTGTTCTCTCCCTCTCATTGAGCATAAGCGTGAGCGAGATGGAAGTGCGTGCTCGGAAGCGCGGATATCACGTTTTTTAACCCATTGATTGCCAACTATACGCAATTGCACCGAGGTACCTGGTAGGTACAGGTCGACACACGTAATATTGCGTAGTTGGCAGTCAATAGGTTAATTTAAATTTTCTGGCCGTTCAAATAATTAAAAATGTAATCACTGAATTCTCTCCAACATGATATTGCCGATTTTTAGAAGCCATTTTAATATTTTTAGCTTTTGTGCATAATTTGTTACGAATGTTTTAAGTGTATTTTAGAACAATGTTCGTGATTTTTTTCTAACGAGCGAAAATTGCTTAATCATTTTTCGAATCACTGATCTCCCTGCAGAAAAGCCTCAAGATTACTATTTGTATTTTTTAGAAACCATATTATTATAAACAGACGCATTATATTGTTTCAAAAACTCTGTTCGCTTAATTTCGCTGAACCTACAGCGCCTTTAGCGTGTTATTTTGCGTAGCTACTTCTAGTGCTGACTGTACTAGACATATGGGCAGGTCGTCAGTATTTGTTACTTATCTGAGATTGAACAGTGGCGTGCATAGGGTTTTTAGTTAGGGTAGGCAGTTTTTTTTTGAGGAGACCTACGTACGTCACCTATGTGTCGTACTTGTAGAAAAGAGAAAGGCTATTTCGACTTTCGACAAAGTGAGTCTCCGTCGGCGTGCGTTGTGTTAGTGATATACTATCTTAGGATACTATACCTACATGAAATTGACGAGTAATATTACCCCGAGTTCAAAATTATTGCAACTGTGTCTTATACCTACCTTTTACTTATTATCGAACTACAATAACTTGCTAAATTCACCGAAAGTTAACTTCTGCAAACAAACTAGGTCAATACACCGCTCACAGCTAAAACACATTTGTGGCTTAATACACAAGTATAGAATAGGCCAATAAACAAAAACACACGGAAAATTCAATAGAAAACGTAAGAATATCGCTTCGAACCGAACTATGTAATGAAACTGCAACAACACGAATATTTTTTTCACAACACAACTCCAAATAGGACATCTAAAACAAATTTTCGTAAACAAACAACCCTGACAAATTAGAACGCCCCACGTTACAAGTAATAATCACAGCAAAAGGGACTTCTTTCATTTGCCGCATGTAACTTTGTGCCGCACGATCGTTTAATAGGCGAATCGTGATTACAATACGCCGATTGGCTGAAATTCGGCGGTAGCGCAAGCGTGATTGGTCACAATACGAGTATTTGTGGCCAATCACGCACAGCGCTGACGCTGACCGACGAGGTCCGGCGGCCGGATTTGGAAGCATGTGTGGGTGCGAATTGCGTAAACGTGTGCGCACTGAGCAAATCCGTACATAGTTCACGCACGATATTTACACAAGCGCACTGTGAGAGTGTGTGCCGTGGCTTAGGCGCCGTTCGCGGTGCCTGACCTGCGGTGAGCCAGTCTGATTCGCGCGCAAATTTAAATTGCAGCGCGTGTCGTTATGTAAGTTAAGAACTAGATTGTTTTAAAAACTATTATAGTATCATCATAGAGAAGAAAAATAAATGTGGTGGAGTTATTTTGGAAGGTAGGCACTGCCTATTTGCCTATATGGTACGCACGCCACTGAGATTGAATGAATGAAAACCGTAAACATATTTGTAACCTCATATCTAAGCGATCGTGTTTATGAACACGCGTTTCCACTGAAGGAAAAATATGTTGATATGGAAAACCACTGATAAGTGGGTAAGATAATTACATCAGCCTTAAAACTTGCCAGGTTTAGGAGTTATGTACTCTGTCGATAATACCCTGTTGATAATTCACTAGTGGGCCCTGGGCCTTAATATATAACCAGGATAATGCTAAGATGAGGGTCGTAATGAATGACTTTTAAATGTTCCACCAAAAAATAAATTTACGTTATCTGGGCTGTGTGTAATTTATTAATATAATTTTACTTTATATATTTATATACCACAATACAAATATTATGTACGAGACGTGGACTTAAAACCTTATAGCATTCTCTACCAGTCAACCAGTTAGATTTTAAAATTAATACTTTGAACTTCTAAACCAGTACCTGCACCTAACTGTATTATTAAAGTTTAAGTAATGTAAGGATATGATAATTAGTTAAATGAGAATAGATATGAAGCGGATTGTGGGATTGGGAAACAATCTTCATTACTAAAAGGGTCAAACAATAAAAAAATTACTAATCCTGTTCCACACTACCTACTAGCCTAAAAGTTTGCCTTATTAGTGAATCATATTTGTATACTATATAGTCTTGTCAGATGTATTTTCATTCTGTAAAGCAACATTTCAGATCCTTCATCACTACATGCATAATATATTGACTACCGCTTTAGCCTAGTTGGTAGTGACCCTGCCTACGAAGCAAGAGGTCCTGGGCTCGAAACCTGGTAAGGGCATTTATTTGTGTGAGGAGCATGAATATTTTTTGTTCCTGAGTCATGACTGTTTTCTATGTATTTATTTATGTATATAAGTATGTTTATCGTCATATAGTACCCATAGTACAAGCTTTGCTTAGTTTGGGACTAGGTTGATTTGTGTAAGATTGTCTGCTAATATTTATTATTTAACACTTTCGCAACCAGGCAAAATTCCGAACAATACCCCAAAAACCGACAGAATTGGCGTCGCGTGAGGGTTTATAGCTCGTGCTCGACTCTCGGGTATGCCGGCATCTGAGTAAAGTTTACGAGTGCCCGAGAGTCGGGTATGCGGTGTCCAATGTGTTAATATCAATATGAGACCAAACCAAAAGTAGCTTTTGCCTGAAACCTTTTTATAAAATTTTGTAAGAAGGAGAGAGTACAAAGAGCCATAATTTAATTCAGACCTTGGGAAGGGTGTTAGAGCTATTAATGATATTGTGCTTACCTAAACAACACCCTACGAAAACATTAAAATTCACCTTAATTTTTTGTTATATGAGCTTCTTACCACCTAGCCACGCAGATTCTAAAAGTAACTAGGGATGTCAAGAAGATACTTCACCAAATAAAGCAGAAGTGGTGGTCATAAACACTGTTCTAAATTTAAGAAACAAATGCTCTTCCATTTCTTATATAATTGCTAAAACAATACCTGAGTCAAGTATTCCATTGTACAAAGAATCCACACAAAATTTTCTAAAACAGCAATGTCAACAATCCTGAGACTGAACCACTAATGACTCTAAAAGTTACCACCCGAAGTAGTAGTAACTCGGCTCGCATGACGACATTTTAGCGACTTTTGCGGGAGCGATAAGACGGGAACACAGTTAGTGAACAGAGGTCAGAGGCGTTTTATCGATAGCAATGACAAACAAGTCCGCAGGGGGCCTTACCTCATTATCTTTATCGCTGAGGTCAACCGGCGCAGCTGTATCAATCGCCCAACCGTTTTGAAACGCACCCAGCGCCTGAGGCATTATTCGAAGCGAAAAATATTTATACGCAAACTACGTAATGTTTTGCGCATGATGGCGCGTTAACGTCAATGATTGTACAAATATTTGTTTTGCAGACACACCCCCGGCAAAAAAACATTACAATTTAACTGTTAACTGTTCTTGTATTCGTCGGAATACATTATTACAGGATTTTATTTTTGTATTCGGAAATTGCGCTGGAATTTAAATGACATAAGATCACACAGGTGATTTTGACATTGACATTGACACATAGGTATTATTAGGTGCGTTCAAAACCAGTACTATTACTAGCTAGGTATTACATAATATATACTTACTTTACCCTTTGGGTATTACTTTATTATATGAAAACTGCAATGAAGACAAACATTTAATCAGAATAATTGGTAAGTAGTTGAAAATCTCCTGCACTAGCACTTCTATACCAAAACGGGCGTTTCAGTTTTTTGTTACTAACACGATTGGTAGCATACGAGATTGGACCATACATTCGAGTGTATCCTTTGTCGTTCGCACGACAAAACATAAAGTTACCACGAAAATCGTATCTCGAAGTTAGTATGTATTTATCTCTGTCGCTCGAGTACCATAAACCATAGGTGTGTTAGAGACGAAGATTAGCCAAATGAATGTATCAACTATCAACTCACCCCATTTCTATCAACCTACATAAATATGCGCTGAACAGACTATCACCCCGCCCCAAATGTATCAGGACAAGGCCGTAAAATTGGCCTTATTTCGTTACATACAAAATGTAATGAACTTTGCTCAGAGTTTTCATAAAAACTATTCATGCTAGCTTGATGCCTATCTTGGTATCTAATAGAATTGTATATCGAGTAGCATTTTAATACCTCAAATTACGATAAAACGAAGACTTAATATTTTTTTCGGATTTTAGAAAAGTAGGTGTCGAAAATATCAGAAGGATTTCCATACAAAAAGAAAATACAATTTTGTGCCGAAAAACAGTTTTTTTTTTTAAATTGCTTAAAGCAATTTCGAGCAACAATGTAGTTTTCAGCAAGTCACTTAGTTTTAGATGCTATTTATTACATTGACAACGTAACTAAGCATTAAAATATTAGATATTTCGTCAAAAAACTTCATGTAACTAATTCACTAAGCTTTTATATAACACGACGTTTATTACGATTTTTCCCATTAAAAACTACGAATTAAGTGGAAAAAATTAATTTAGGAAATTGGCAACACTGTTTACTACCAACTCTAATGCCGCGTTTATAAGCTTGCGATGGCTTGGCGCGTGAGCAGGACGCAGCTATGTAAACGAATGAGATCGAATTATAGCCCTCTCCCTCTAACGCATAGCTGCGTCCTGCTCACGCGCCAAGCCATCGCAAGCGTATAAACGCGGCATAAGACAAGGGTTACACGATCAGTTTGGCGTCAGTTCAGTCCATCAGTTTGGTCCGGCTAAGACTGATGCCAGAATGATGGATGAAAAACACAGTTACACGCTCAGTCTAGACTGACAGCAAGCTGATAAAACTTACGTAGTCAGCATTTGTAAAGTGAAGACGACAGTCAAGTGAGTCACCTGATCCTGCCAAGCCATGGATATTTTGAAGAAAAAAAGAGCCTGTGCTATTATAATTATCGCTTTACTGCTCAAGAAACGCGTAAAAAGGAAGCGATGGATGAAAACCTGGCTACAAAAAAGAGAACATTACACGCATCTTAATTTATTAAATGAAATACGACAACAGGATGAAGAAGAAGACTTCCAAAATTACTATCGAATGAAAGAAGCCTGCTACGATCATCTGTTGCAAATGGTCAAACCATATTTGGAAAAACAAGATACCTGTATGAGGAAAGCAATATCCGCCGAAGAAAGATTAGCTGTCACCTTGCTACTGGAAGGAATATTAAAGATCTTAAATATTCTGCAGTAATGTCACCTGCTGCCATCAGTCAGTCAATTATTCAGACATGCGAACTATTAATTTATGTCCTACAGCCAATAATATAATAAGGGTAAGTAAAAAAAAACGATTTATTAATATTTTTTATTATTTTGCTTACAAATCAACAATGTAATTAAAATGGCACTATGTAATTGTTTAGGTTACTAATTTAATCATCATATTATTATTCCGCTTCAAATTGAGCGAAGAATAAAGTTGTTGGTATCGGTCATATTTAGTCCACATTTAGTCGCATACGGACCTTCAAAGTGAGTGCACGTCGCTTCGTCATCCAAAATGTAACGTGGTTTTTAGTGATTTAAAGGTAAGTCTGCATTGTTATTGTATGTAAATAAAGACGACCTAGTAGTTTAACGTATGCAAAAAGGCTGTGCGAAGTGGTTTCTTTGTTGTTGATGTCTTACAATGTAGGTTTTATTACGATTTTGAGGACGTTAGGGTCGGTTTTATGTAACGATGTAACTGTTTTATGTAGCCTTTTATATAACGTATATAACATTTCTGATGTAACGTTACTTATTAGTGGTGTAAGGCCCATTCCACGGTTGACAACGAACATTAAAAAAAAATTGTATATTAAAGATACTTTAAATATTTTATTTTTACTAAACGGGACTTAATCGCGTATAATTAACTTATTTATGTTACCTACCTCTCTGAGGTCTCCCGACGGCTCGGGCGTGTCGCAACATCCTTGGTGACGGGACCACTGGCTTGAGTGGGTGTCAACACTTTGACACTGTCAACATCTTCTTTCTGCGCGGGTTTTCCGAACTACCCGCACTTGATCTTTATTAACCACTACCTAGTTAATGAATAATTATAACTGACGATAATTTGTCGAAGGCCAGGTCTTCGATAGCGTGCTGGTTAAGCGTGGTGTGGTTACGTCTTGTGGCAGCTCGTAGTTGGAGTAGTAGTAACGTAGAACTTACCTTTTTGTTTCTATTCGTAGCTTTCTGATACGGCCAGTGAGCTGAGGATAAAGTCCGACGCGAACTTTTACATCGTCAGCATCCGCTGCCGGGCGTGTTCGTGCGGAAACCTGCGCACGACGTCAGCATGTAGGTACCTACTCCCGATTGAGCTGGTACAGGAACCTACGCAAAGGAGTCTTCACGTCGTGAAGCAGATCCCGAAGATGAGCGCGCTAAGCAAGCGAACGACGCGAGCTAAAGTGTCGTTACATTTTAGGCAGGCTTCGTGAAGCGGTTTTTGTAGATCGGTTTCCTAACAATCCTAACCCTCAAGTGTAAGAACCAAGTAGATTTTAACGTAGCTTTGTTCGCGCGTGCCTTTGTACTTTACGTGGGCGTTGTATTCGGAATGTTCGAGTTGTCGAGATAATTACTTGGCTAAGCTTAAAAGTTCAATAGGGTCATTGAAGATACCATGCTTATTGCTTAATATTCATAAGGCAAACGAATAATGCAAATTGTTGGAAATCACAAATATAAATCCGTCCTGCTCTATCTTGGAGTTTGTATAACTTTCTCTTTCACACTTATGTGAATACTAATGCACTCTTAAGTGTTTCATGTTTTTCATTAGGGATGTTTATACGAAGCTTTTACTGCACACTAGTCGCGTGAGTTGCCTTGTATCAATAACAGCGTATAGTTAACGTGCACGACTCTCTTGATAAATAATATAAATAAATAGACTTTATACGTAAACTGTTCTATTAATTAATCACCCTAACCAATAGGTTATGGGCCCAGATAATAAAATTATACAAATGGTAAATAAAGAACAGTTGGTTATGTGACAATAAAGAAACTTACAGTGAAGTGATTATTCTAAGTGAACTTTAATAAAAAAATATAATGGACAACTCAAAGTTGAAAAGGAACATTCGACCGTTTGATGGAGATAAATATAGTGTGTGGAAACTTAGAATGAGAAATTTATTAAATGAACTTAATGTTTTGAACGTGATTGACAATGATATTCCAGAAAACCCGGACAGTGAGTGGCTTAAAAATGAGCGGGTGGCAATGAATACTCTTATTGAGTATTTGTCAGACTCTTTATTAGGACTTTTGAATGACAACGATAGTGCAAAGGAAATATTCAAGAAATTAGATAACATTTACGAACGAAAGAGTATTGCGACTCAACTAGCTTTGCGAAAGAAATTGCTAAACCTAAAACTAAAAGGTGACATGTCATTACTGAAACATTTTCAATTATTTGACGAATTAATGCTGGAATTAATGGCTGCTGGAGCAATTTTAGAGGAGGCAGATAAAGTGACTCATCTTTTTATGACACTGCCCAACGAGTATGACGGCGTCATGACAGCTATAGAAACTTTAGCTTAGGAAAACTTAACTTTAGGTTTTGTGAAGACCAGACTTTTAGATCACGAAATCAAAGTAATGAATGAAAGACGTGACACGAGTATGAAAGTACTCCATGCCGAAATTACTAGGCGAGAGAATACAAAACCAAGACATACCTACATAAATACGAACTCAAACAAACCGCATAAAAACTCCTACATAAAAAAGGATAAACTCAAGCATATTAAGTGTCATTGTTGCGGAAGAAAGGGACACTTACAAAAGAATTGTTTTTATAACAAATCAAGGAACCCTCAACATAAATGGGACAGAAAAAATAGAACGGTCCAGACTGTTACTATTAAGGATCGAGAAAATACTACTTCCGGATTTGCTTTTATGGCTGGGGATCACAGGCATCACATCAGTGAACAACGAGACCAGAACTGTGTTTCATTTATCCTGGACTCCGGAGCTTCTGACCACTTCATAAACCGCGACGACCTGGCGCAAGATTTTGAGCTGTTGGAAAACCCGATAAATATCTCCATTGCAAAGAATGGGACATACATAAAGGCGACAAAGAAAGGCAACCTTGCCGTAACCAGCGACTTAGGCATAAAAGGGAAACTTCATGATGTACTCTTCTGTCCTGAAATGCCGTACAACTTGCTTTCTGTCAAGAAAATGCAACTTGCTGGAATGACCGTTATTTTCAACAATGACGGTACGGTAGAAATCATCAATCAGGGTAAGATGGTAACAAAGGGTGAGTCGTTACAAAATAATTTAATTGGCATTCATTTTCAGCTTAATAAATGTGCTTTAAATACTGATAGCTCATTGAATAGAGACGATAAGAATAACTATGAGTTGTGGCATCAAAGGCTTGGTCATATTGGCAAATCAAAGTTGGCTGAGATAAAAAGCAAGCAAATGTTTTCTGATACAGAGTTATTAAATAAAGTAATAATTAATGACAAATTATGTGAAGCTTGCAAAAATGGGAAACAAGCATGTTTGCCATTTAATAAATCTAAATCGAAAGTTATAAAACGACCTCTATTCAATGTGCATACAGATGTGTGCGGTCCAATCACCCCTTCGACACTTGACAGCAAAAACTACTTTGTTATTTTTGTTGATGAATGCACGCACTATGCGGTGACATACTTAATTGCCCATAAATCAGACGTTTTTGCTACATTTCAAGATTACGTTGCGAAGTCTGAATCCCATTTCGATTTGAGATTAGTAAATTTATATTGTGATAATGGTGGTGAATATTTATCAAATGAGATGAAACAGTACTGTGTGCAAAAAGGTATAAGCTACCACTTAACAAAGCCGCGTACACCAGCATTAAATGGTATTGCTGAACGTATGATACGAACAATAACAGAACGAAGCCGTGCTATGATATCCGGTGCTATATTAAGTAAAACGTTCTGGGGCGAAGCTGTACTTACAGCGACATATTTAATCAATATTAGCCCGACAAAAGCACTGAAAACAAATAACACACCATTTGAGCTTTGGCACAGTAAAATGCCTGTACTAAAATATCTAAAAGTTTTCGGTTCAACAGTTTATTTTCTGAATAAAACTAAAAAAACCAAGTTTGATGAAAAGTCATCAAAAGGCATATTGGTTGGTTATGAACCGAATGGCTATAAGGTGTGGGATGTGGTAGATGAAAAGTTTGTAAAAGTCAGAGATGTTATAGTGGATGAGATTAATTTCTTATCTAGTAGGCCGTTAAAGCCTGACGGAATTATTTCTGATAATTACCGTAAATCTGACGAGCAATCTTGTAAAAAGATGTGCATTAAATCTGATGGTCCGAAATCAGATGTAAGTAAACAAACTGGCAGAATATCTGCACCATTAGGTCAACCGCCTAATAAATCTGTAAGTAAAACAGATGAGCAAGCAGACTGTGGTTCATTACAAAATAAATTAACGAAATCTCAAAACGAATTGGTTAGCGAAAATAATCCAATTAGAAAAAGTCAAAGGATTAAAAACATGCCTACAGTATCCTATAACGAATATGAAACTGATGACGATATTTCTGTTAACTATTTGTTATATGCAAAGTCATTAATTTGCAAAATACCATCTTGTTATAAAGAGATTGAATCCAGGAATGATAAACATTTATGGGATAATGCGATTAAAGAGGAATTAAATTCTCTAATTGAAAATGAAACCTGGACGCTCGTACAAAAACCCGTAAACAGAAATATTGTCGATTGTAAATGGATATTTACAATTAAAAATGATGAGTTTGGAAAACCCATGAAGTACAAAGCACGTTTAGTGGCACGTGGTTTTAGTCAAGAATATTTAATTGACTATAATGAAACATTTGCACCAGTTGCGAGAATTACTAGTTTCATATTTATTTTAGCTTTTGCAAATCAATTTAATTTGCTTGTTCATCACATGGACGTTAAAACGGCATTTTTAAATGGGAAATTAAAAGAAGAAATTTTCATGAAAATTCCTGAAGGAATCCCATGTGCAGAAAATCAGGTCTGCAAATTAAATAAGTCGTTGTACGGATTGAAGCAATCAGCGCGTTGTTGGTTTCAAATGTTTGAACATGCTTTGATAGATAAGGGTTTTCGGTACTCATCAGCTGATCGATGCATTTACATCCTAGACGTGGGTGATATCATGAAAAACATTTATTTAGTTCTTTATGTTGATGATCTTGTCATCTCAACTGCAGATATAAATACCATGAATAATTTCAAAAAGTACTTGATGAACATGTTTAAAATGGTAGATTTAAGAGAAATCAGATGTTTCTTGGGAATAAGGATCGAGCGTACCGATAATGTTATCACTCTAGACCAAGAACTGTATATTAAAACTGTTTTAGAAAAGTTTAACATGGGTGAATGTAAACCCATAAATACTCCCATGGAATGTCAAGTGGAGTATACAGAGTTAAACTCGTGTGAAACAATTGAAGTCCCTTGTAGAAACCTTATCGGTTGTTTGATGTATATTATGGTTTGCACTAGACCTGACTTGAGTTTTTCTGTCAACTTGTTGAGTAGGTTTACGAACAAAAACAATCATAAACTATGGTCCTATTTGAAAAGAGTGTTACGGTACTTAAAAGGGTCTATGAGTTTTTAAATTGACTTACACACGAAACAACTGTGATGATTTTTTTTGTGTGGGTTTGTTGACTCGAGTTGGGGTGATAATGAATTAGACAGAAAAAGTACGACGGGGTACATATTTAAACTGTTTGAACAATGCACGGTATGTTGGCAAACAAAAAAACAACCAACAGTAGCTGCTTCTACGACTGAAGCGGAATATATGGCTTTGTTTGAAGCTGTTAGAGAAGGTATTTGGTTAAAGTCTTTAATGACTAGTATTAACATTCAAGTAATCAATCCAATACCAATTTATGAGGATAATAATGGTTGTATAAGCATTGCAAATAACCCAACAAGTCACAAAAGATCCAAACACATTGACATCAAGTATCATTTTTCTAGAGAACAGGTGGAGAAAAATATAATTAAACTGATTTATGTTTCCACAGGTAATCAATTGGCTGACATCTTGACAAAACCGTTGTCCGCTGTGCGTTTTTCTGTTCTTAGAGAAAAACTAGGAGTTAGACAAAATAATATGTAAAGTTAAATTACATAGTTGTTATGTCATTAAATAAGAGTTAGTAAATATATATAGTTAAATATATACATATGTTACGTTGTTTAAGGCGAAATGGTTTGATTAGGTTTTTCTGGGTTTCCCTAATCCTAGCAACAAATGTTGGACCATGATAAATTGTCCCCAGATAAAAGAGAGCGTGTGATTTTATTATTGTAATAAAATAAATAGATAATATTTATATTTTAGAGAAAGGATTTATTTTTGAGGGGGCGTGTTGGAAATCACAAATATAAATCCGTCCTGCTCTATCTTGGAGTTTGTATAACTTTCTCTTTCACACTTATGTGAATACTAATGCACTCTTAAGTGTTTCATGTTTTTCATTAGGGATGTTTATACGAAGCTTTTACTTCACACTAGTCGCGTGAGTTGCCTTGTATCAATAACAGCGTATAGTTAACGTGCACGACTCTCTTGATAAATAATATAAATAAATAGACTTTATACGTAAACTGTTCTATTAATTAATCACCCTAACCAATAAAAATCACATATTTTAAGAGTTTTACACAATAAATATATGCATTATATTTTTATTAGTTTCATTTCCTTTATGCATAAACCTTTACCTTAATTTTATAATACATTTATGTAACTTTATGTAACTTTGTTACATATAAGTATAATGGTGCTTTTATGGGAATGAGGCCAATTTTACGGCCTTGCCCATCAATGCGCTCTATTATAATTATATTATATATCAATCCATCCTGTATGTATCAACTCCACTCCATTTGTTTGACCTCGTCCTACTGATATTGCTTAGGTACCTATAGCAAAAGTACCTTACTCTGTCTGTTTACCGTATTAGATCATGCCGAGACGACTTTTCGGATATCACTTCACGATATTTTTGTCTAGCGACGCTTTTTTTACGATAAAATAGCAGCTATAATCTGAAAAGATACATTTTGAGGTTAGAATGTTGTTTACCAAATAAGACAAGTAAGGACGAATGCACCTTAGGATACTTTTTATCCCTCAAAATCTTCCCCTGAGGGGGTGAAATAGGGGGCCAAAGTTTGTATGGAAATATGATTTAGGTAAACGAGTTCCACGGTGCCTGCGCGGACAGAGTCGCGGCAGAAGCTAGTATCATATAAATTAGCGATGTGTGGATTCCATCCGGGTGGCAGCAAGATTTGAAGTAAATACTCAGACATACATAGAAACTTATTCAATTTAATCGTATGGCAAGGCAAGTCGCTTACTGAAATTAATATTAATATATACTTAATCTATTTTTTTTTAATCTATGGATAACTATAATTTTATATCTAGCTTCTTCACCCATTGGGCTGCGTCCACATCAGGAGAGAATAAATCAAGGGATTTCCCAGCGTATTTGCGTTTTGGACAGTCATAGATGATTGATGTGATGGATAGACTGCACAGCAGGTGCTCCGCAATCACATATTGCCGGTGAAGTTCGCCAGCCACATTTGAACGTATAATCCCCACAGAGTTCATGTCCGGTTCTCAGTCTGTTCAACTGACACCACACAAATAGAAATAATGACGATATAACGGCTAACTTGCGTCAATTGCATGTGCCTATGTAGATAATAATAATTATCGTAAACATCAATCCCATCAGAAACATTCTGTAAAAAACTAGCCAAGTTTCGATGGAGCTGATGCTTGTTTATCTCTATGAGATATTTTGTAGCACCAAGTCTCAGGCATTTTTATTATCCTTTATGATGCTAACTAAATAAAATTTTGTGACTTGGCTAGTTTTTTACAGAATAGATATATCTCTAATAGTTTAGTTGGGCTCTTGTGTTTTCTAATCAGGGTCACCAGGTACTCCAGATCTTCGATTATCCTAGTTTTTATAGTTTTTCCTTTATGTGGCCATTAAACCCTAACTCTGTACCAAATTTCAGCTCTCTGAGTTTATGGGATGTACTAGTTCTATTTTGATGATCATGAGTGCGTGAGTGTCATAAATCCGAAACTTTGCTTTCGCTTAACTTCGGAACTAAATGACCTACAGACTTGAAATTTTGGATTTTAAGTACCTATGTGATTATAGTTTACTGGATGACAAAAATTTCTGCGTTCTGGTCTTATCCAGAGGTTCTCAAATAGGGGCCTGAAAATGCGGCGAAATGGTTCCAGTAAAGGATGGTACGGCAGTGTTTGCTTCGCGCTCGACTTGGCGGGGGCACTGCCGTGCCCCCAGATGTTTTCCGACCAGACAGATAGGACCCCATGTCCGTAATATTTTTCCACAATATGGCCTGATACAAATACGTCTTGTATCAATAACAGGGTTATCTGAGGTCATTAGGCGATAAGCCTCAACTGGGGGTACAGTGGAATGGTTGTCTCCTTGGTTGGTATTCACAAAGCACAGCAACCCGCCTCAGGCATCCACTCAGGCCGGCCCAAGGATAGAGCGGAGAGAGGTCTTAAAACTAGTGGGCTTGTTAGCTGTAGAATTGGCGGGAATGTCATTTAAAAGAAAATTGGTTGTCTGTAAAGTCAGTTTACGGACGATAATTTTACTTGATAACGTCATAGGAAAACATTGATGAAAAATTGCATAAGTACCTACTTTTACAAATTCTTATCACTAAATTGTCATTATTTTGTTGTACGTCACAAAAAAACTTAAAAACGACAACAATGGGGAGATGGAATTTCACGTCCGCCGCCACGTTGGATTTTAAAATCGTTTTTTTTTCATAATCAGCGACCCGAAAATCCATAGAATCGGTAACCATGTTGTTCAGACTTTGTCACAACATTTCCCCTTTTTAGGGTTTGTATTCTCTGTAAAAAACCTAAAACACGCAATTATCGTTAGGAATACTCTGAAGTTTCGAATTAAATAGTCGATCTAATTTTTTTATAAAACGTTATCACTTCAACAAAAAAAAAGAAAAAATGTCTTGACTATAATATTCATAATACTTAATTAAGGAACCTGCTTACAAAATTTCACGAGAATCGGTTGAGAAATACGACCTGCAGAGGAGAACAGTCGGACACAGTGACAGTGTGACAGACACCAAACACAAGAGATACGAATGATTTTCGGCCCAAGCTGAAGCATAGAACTTCGCCACAGACGAACCCGCCCATACATTACAATGCTCAAAAGTCAACTTGGAAATTGTGGGTAGTTTCTACTAAAAATTAATTATATGCATAAACAAGGAAATAGTGCACCTCATTGCAGAGAAATACCTTTATTATCAGTTGTCATTACGAAGTTGCATTATGTCAAAGGTCTAGGATTTTATAAGTCACGCCAGTCGTAGTTAGCATTGAAAAACAAAATACAGCAATTTTAACTAATTGTGTGTTAATTTTTAAATGAAAGGAAAAATTGAAAAATTTAATGCTCCGAGCCGGATTCGAACCGGCGACCACAGGCATTCATGGCCCGTCGCTACTACCAACTGAGCTATCGGAACAATCTGGTTCGGGCACCAAATCCTTCAATCAGTTCCTTCATATAACGCCTTAGGGAGGCGTATGTAGCGACATCTACCAGAAGACTTAGGCTTCTTTACGGCACCAACGTCTCAAATTATGTTGAGAAATCGTCAGTAACGATGCGCCACCCCATACTAAATTAATATTTTTTTTTTTTTTTTTTTAAGCAGTAACGCTGCTAAAGAAAATTATAAATTTTTAAATGAAAGGAAAAATTGAAAAATTTAATGCTCCGAGCCGGATTCGAACCGGCGACCACAGGCATTCATGGCCCGTCGCTACTACCAACTGAGATATCGGAACAATCTGGTTCGGGCACCAAATCCTTCAATCAGTTCCTTCATATAACGCCTTAGGGAGGCGTATGTAGCGACATCTACCAGAAGACTTAGGCTTCTTTACGGCACCAACGTCTCAAATTATGTTGAGAAATCGTCAGTAACGATGCGCCACCCCATACTAAATTAATATTTGTTTTTTTTTTGAAGCAGTAACGCTGCTAAAGAAAATTATAAATTTTTAAATGAAAGGAAAAATTGAAAAATTTAACGCTCCGAGCCGGATTCGAACCGGCGACCACAGGCATTCATGGCCCGTCGCTACTACCAACTGAGCTATCGGAACAATCTGGTTCGGGCACCAAATCCTTCAATCAGTTCCTTCATATAACGCCTTAGGGAGGCGTATGTAGCGACATCTACCAGAAGACTTAGGCTTTTTTACGGCACCAACGTCTCAAATTATGTTGAGAAATCGTCAGTAACGATGCGCCACCCCATACTAAATTAATATTTGTTTTTTTTTTTTTTTTTATTAAGCAGTAAAGCTGCTAAAGAAAATTATAAATTTTTAAATGAAAGGAAAAATTGAAAAATTTAATGCTCCGAGCCGGATTCGAACCGGCGACCACAGGCATTCATGGCCCGTCGCTACTACCAACTGAGCTATTGGAACAATCTGGTTCGGGCACCAAATCCTTCAATCAGTTCCTTCATATAACGCCTTAGGGAGGCGTATGTAGCGACATCTACCAGAAGACTTAGGCTTCTTTACGGCACCAACGTCTCAAATTATGTTGAGAAATCGTCAGTAACGATGCGCCACCCCATACTAAATTAATATTTGTTTTTTTTAAGCAGTAACGCTGCTAAAGAAAATTATAAATTTTTAAATGAAAGGAAAAATTTAAAAATTTAATGCTCCGAGCCGGATTCGAACCGGCGACCACAGGCATTCATGGCCCGTCGCTACTACCAACTGAGCTATCGGAACAATCTGGTTCGGGCACCAAATCCTTCAATCAGTTCCTTCATGTAACGCCTTAGGGAGGCGTATGTAGCGACATCTACCAGAAGACTTAGGCTTCTTTACGGCACCAACGTCTCAAATTATGTTGAGAAATCGTCAGTAACGATGCGCCACCCCATACTAAATTAATATTTGTTTTTTTTTTTTTTAAGCAGTAACGCTGCTAAAGAAAATTATAAATTTTTAAATGAAAGGAAAAATTGAAAAATTTAATGCTCCGAGCCGGATTCGAACCGGCGACCACAGGCATTCATGGCCCGTCGCTACTACCAACTGAGCTATCGGAACAATCTGGTTCGGGCACCAAATCCTTCAATCAGTTCCTTCATATAACGCCTTAGGGAGGCGTATGTAGCGACATCTACCAAAAGACTTAGGCTTCTTTACGGCACCAACGTCTCAAATTATGTTGAGAAATCGTCAGTAACGATGCGCCACCCCATACTTAATTAATATTTGTTTTTTTGAAGCAGTAACGCTGCTAAAGAAAATTATAAATTTTTAAATGAAAGGAAAAATTGAAAAATTTAATGCTCCGAGCCGGATTCGAACCGGCGACAACAGGCATTCATGGCCCGTCGCTACTACCAACTGAGCTATCGGAACAATCTGGTTCGGGCACCAAATCCTTCAATCAGTTCCTTCATATAACGCCTTAGGGAGGCGTATGTAGCGACATCTACCAGAAGACTTAGGCTTCTTTACGGCACCAACGTCTCAAATTATGTTGAGAAATCGTCAGTAACGATGCGCCACCCCATACTAAATTAATATTTGTTTTTTTTTTTTTTTAAGCAGTAACGCTACTAAAGAAAATTATAAATTTTTAAATGAAAGGAAAAATTGAAAAATTAAATGCTCCGAGCCGGATTCGAACCGGCGACCACAGGCATTCATGGCCCGTCGCTACTACCAACTGAGCTATCGGAACAATCTGGTTCGGGCACCAAATCCTTCAATCAGTTCCTTCATATAACGCCTTAGGGAGGCGTATGTAGCGACATCTACCAGAAGACTTAGGCTTCTTTACGGCACCAACGTCTCAAATTATGTTGAGAAATCGTCAGTAACGATGCGCCACCCCATACTAAATTAATATTTGTTTTTTTTTAAGCAGTAACGCTGCTAAAGAAAATTATAAATTTTTAAATGAAAGGAAAAATTGAAAAACTTAATGCTCCGAGCCGGATTCGAACCGGCGACCACAGGCATTCATGGCCCGTCGCTACTACCAACTGAGCTATCGGAACAATCTGGTTCGGGCACCAAATCCTTCAATCAGTTCCTTCATATAACGCCTTAGGGAGGCGTATGTAGCGACATCTACCAGAAGACTTAGGCTTCTTTACGGCACCAACGTCTCAAATTATGTTGAGAAATCGTCAGTAACGATGCGCCACCCCATACTAATTTTTTTTTTTTTGATTGAAGGATTTGGTGCCCGAACCAGATTGTTCCGATAGCTCAGTTGGTAGTAGCGACGGGCCATGAATGCCTATGGTCGCCGGTTCGAATCCGGCTCGGAGCATTAAATTTTTCAATTTTTCCTTTCATTTAAAAATTTATAATTTTCTTTAGCAGCGTTACTGCTTAAAAAAAAAACAAATATTAATTTAGTATGGGGTGGCGCATCGTTACTGACGATTTCTCAACATAATTTGAGACGTTGGTGCCGTAAAGAAGCCTAAGTCTTCTGGTAGATGTCGCTACATACGCCTCCCTAAGGCGTTATATGAAGGAACTGATTGAAGGATTTGGTGCCCGAACCAGATTGTTCCGATAGCTCAGTTGGTAGTAGCGACGGGCCATGAATGCCTGTGGTCGCCGGTTCGAATCCGGCTCGGAGCATTAAATTTTTCAATTTTTCTTTCATTTAAAAATTTATAATTTTCTTTAGCAGCGTTACTGCTTAAAAAAAAAACAAATATTAATTTAGTATGGGGTGGCGCATCGTTACTGACGATTTCTCAACATAATTTGAGACGTTGGTGCCGTAAAGAAGCCTAAGTCTTCTGGTAGATGTCGCTACATACGCCTCCCTAAGGCGTTATATGAAGGAACTGATTGAAGGATTTGGTGCCCGAACCAGATTGTTCCGATAGCTCAGTTGGTAGTAGCGACGGGCCATGAATGCCTGTGGTCGCCGGTTCGAATCCGGCTCGGAGCATTAAATTTTTCAATTTTTCCTTTCATTTAAAAATTTATAATTTTCTTTAGCAGCGTTACTGCTTAATAAAAAAAAAAAAAAAACAAATATTCATTTAGTATGGGGTGGCGCATCGTTACTGACGATTTCTCAACATAATTTGAGACGTTGGTGCCGTAAAGAAGCCTAAGTCTTCTGGTAGATGTCGCTACATACGCCTGCCTAAGGCGTTATATGAAGGAACTGATTGAAGGATTTGGTGCCCGAACCAGATTGTTCAGATAGCTCAGTTGGTAGTAGCGACGGGCCATGAATGCCTGTGGTCGCCGGTTCGAATCCGGCTCGGAGCATTAAATTTTTCAATTTTTCCTTTCATTTAAAAATTTATAATTTTCTTTAGCAGCGTTACTGCTTAAAAAAAAAAACAAAAAAAAAAAAAAAAAACAAACAAATATTAATTGTGTGTTATTACAACTCAAAAACCGCGATGTCTTTTCTTGAGCAAGGTATGTAGATTACGTTTTACGTTTTTTATGTTCTAAATACACTTTAGTGTTACTGATATTCCGACAAATAGTAACTTGTATTCTTATTTAATAAAAAATATCTTATTTCCGATAATGGAAAACATCTTTTGATTATTTTTAGTGCATGTAGCTGCCAAAGTGATCGTTATTATGATTCTTTATTCTAAAGTAAAAGATATTGTCCAGTTTTCGAAAACAAGCCAATTTTATTGCTCTGATTATTTTATCAGGCGTTATTATTTTATCGAAAGCATAACTTTTTCTCACATAAACTACTTTTTAGTGCGTAATATAGGTTATTTATAATACGGTTATACATAAATCACAAGTTGAACAAAACAAACATAGGATCCAGGAAGAATTTAAAGAAAAACTCTCCTTGATAATAGATCAACCAAAACCAGGTTTTGGCAATACCAATAATGGTAATGTGGCTCGAAAGTTTTTTCAAAATTACGAAATATCAGCTGAAATTACTAAAGTAAATGAAGACCTTATTCGTCGCTTTTACATCATTTTACAAACAATTTCGAGTGGCTACAAGATTGATACGTATAAATTCAAAACATACTGCTGTCTACAGACAACAGAGTTATACGTATCACTGTACCCGTGGTGTCCCATGACAACTACTGTTCATAAAATCCTCATTCATGGAGATGCAATAATATCGGAGTACCTGATCCCAATAGGCAATTTCAGTGAAGAAGCCCAGGAAGCGAGGAATAAGGATTTTAAAAACTATCGGGAGAGATTTAGTCGTAAAACGTCAAGAATCGACAATATGACAGATGTTTTTAATCGTCTCTTGGTTTCTTCTGATCCCATAATTACGAGCATACGAACTCTGCCAATTATTAATTCAAAAATATTTCACCCGGAAGCTGTCGACATGTTTATCGATGAATATGCAACGTCATCATAGGTATTTTTTATTGTTTATTATAAATATATGGTAAATAATAATAATTATATGCACTAATTCACATTACGAATGTAGAATAGTATTTTTTTTGCATAATTTTACTTATTTTAGTTTTGAGCACTGCAATGTATGGGCGGGTTCCAGTGTTCGTTCGCTTCGCTCGCTCGTTCGACAATGGCAGCAAAACTCAAGCGAAAAAATGTAGGTAGGTATGTTAATGTGTGGTACTTAGTCGACAAAATGTGCCGATTACTCAGTAGGCACTTTCAGTAGGTACCTATCACAGGAAAACGAGACATAAAATAGGTAAACTGCCATTATTTACCATTCGTTGTATATTTTACTCAAATACAGATTTATCATAGCGCTGTATATCGGCATTCACTAAGGTTTTCTCTTTTATCTCGCCGAAGCAACGGATTTAACTGCTGGAATGGCATTAAACCAAGCAAACATTTTGTACAGAACCTCATGATATCCATTTTATCCAAATTAATTGCGTAATTTGTCTACTATAGGCGAATCAACCAACGTTCGTCTAACCGACAGACGTTAGTTTATAGGCCGGCACCCCTTGACATCACCCCGTCAGGACGTCGTGAATAAAAACCCTTATTCACTAACTCAAACGTCACTATGACAGCGTCCCGTGAAGACGCCCGGCCAACCAGGCGAGCTAGGGATTGACTTTCCCGCATGTGTAAATATTTTATCGATAATAAGTATTATTTGGCCAGATATAGTTTTTTGACGAGATTCGAGACGATTTCGACAATCCACGTCTTAAAGATTGAGAAACTGCTCTTTTATTTATTTTACTAAATTCTTTTGTGAATATCTTTTGGGAGATCGAAATGAGATGCCATTACGGAAGGCAGTATCGCTTATTAAGTTATTAGTCTGTGCGAATAGCTGTCACTTGACTTGACTGTTGTCTCTGTCAAACATCAATTTTAATATGGGTAATTGCTCGCGATTTTGTTATTATTAGTGTTGTTAGTAATTTTCAGCGACCCAACACGAGCTCGACTATACCGCACTTCTCAACGAACTTTGTTCGATATTACTACTACTTTGGCATTGCTTCTAGGACAACTTTCTCGGCGTATTTGAGCATCCCAAAGTATTTACAATCTTAGTGCCAATCTTAGCAAAAAAAATTCCCAAAAAGGAACGTATATGTCTGTGAGGAACGTAAAAATGTGAGTATGTTGTTATTTATGTTATTCTTATGGTCGACTCTTCTTCTTTTTTCAGGCGTCTCGTTGTTGTTCATGTCGATACGTTTTATTCTGTGTTCTTCTTCACAAGCTTCTTTTATCAGCACGGCTATCACAAGACGGCACGCAAGCTGTGTCTCGGCGAGATAGATTATTTGTCTCCTTGTAATTAAAACACTTAGAAACAGACGAATAGTCTATCTCGCTGCGACACAGCTCGCGCGCCGTCTTGTTATAACCATTCTGAATCACGCAGTATGCAAATATATCAATATTAGACGACAATCATACACAAATTGATCCACTCCCATAGTAAGCTCAATATGTCTTGAGTTATGACATATTGAATATATTGAATAGATATTATAACTTAAATACATAGAAAACTTCCCAGACTAACTAATATTCCTGCTCATCACACAAATATTTGCCCTTACCGGGATTCAAACCCAGAACCTTCAGCTTCATAGGCATGGTAGTTACCCCCGATGCTTAAACAGTGGCAAAAATAAAAAAGTATTTTGTACAGTAATAATATACAATGTACCTACATATAATTGACCTTTATCCATCCTAAAGTACTATATTGTACGCATATAGTGGCCCTGTCAGGCTTTTCTGTAATATATGAACCGAGAACCAATGGCAACTAGCCACTTGCCAACAACATACTGTTTTTAATATATGTTTATTGTAATTTTGCTAACACACACAGTAATTACAGACGTTCATGAAGCTGGGGGCCTAGTAGCCTTGTTTGAAGAGACGGGACACCTCTCTGGAGATTGACAGCGGGGCTACAGAGAGGTCTTCTAGCGGGCCAGCAATTTCTCTCTGGGTATGTGGTGTACAGCTTGCCATGTGTGCATCAAACGCACTAGTATGATCTTCTTGGGCGACCCGCTCTAACTTAATTAACCACGAATAATATCCGTTTTAGGAGGTGTCCAGATATGGTTCTAATTTTATTTGGAATCCGGCTGCTATAGTCTGGAATGGTTGAAGACTGGTGCTCGGCGATAGCATAGCGGCTCGGCCCTGCGCGTTGAACCAGGTGTTGAGAGCCCTTAGGGGAGCAACCAGTGTAGTTTGCTTTGTGTAAATAGGGCCAATTGCGCACATCGAAACCACTTTGTAGAATGTGATTTAATATTAAGACTCAGTGAAAGTATAGTTTAAAGTGGAATGATGCAAAGGGATGTCAGTGAATAAATGGTTGTGGCAGCAGACTTTTGTTTGATTACTTTCACCTAGAAATAACATCATTTCAAATATTTCAATACATAAACTAGCTGCACGCGCAGCTTCGCGGGTATATAATATAGCCTATAACCTTCCAGAAACTCCATGATACACACAAGTGACATTTTTTTTATAAGGTTATCACCCAAAACACAAACTTGGTTAGCTGCAACCTCGCAGACTTTTCCTCTTTGCTGCTGCCCTAACTGCGTGGGCAGCTAGTAATATTATATAAACGAAAAAACCGAGATTGTAGCTTTGTAAGTTTGAATGTAATATCTGGATTTAATTGACCAATTTCAAAAATTCATACTTAAAATTATTATTAATAAAAATAATACTGATATAATTTATTTGCACGTACTTTTTTATTTAATTTTAAGTTAAAACCCCTTAATTTGGGTGTTTTAATCTACCACGTTCGAAAAGGGCTTAAGTACTAATTGATATCGTCTGGAGGCATGTTGCGATGCTGATCCAACTGTCCAACGAGTTGTCCTGACAAATTGCAAGAAAATCATAATTTGGACCAAGGAATTTGCATGAGCAGCCAAGTGGTTTAGTTCTTACAAATTTCATTCAAATTAATTTAAATGAAATTTAAAAAATATATATTAAAGAATGTTGTTTTAATATTTAACACTGTAAGCCCTAAAAAAAATTGCATTCAATCGATATGGATGAGGCATAACAACCAGAATCCGCTAGAAAACTTATTTGGCTGCAGTAGGAGGAGTCATGGATGCAGAAAGATGAGTCCATCGCCAGACGGTTTTCAGAAAAACTAAAATAATTGGCGCAGCGAAAAAAATCAGAACCTTTTTTCTGGTGCTAAGGAACGTTATGGCCAATCCACATTATGTGATTTAACCCCAATTTGTCAGTACAACATGTCGAAGTCAGAATTGGGCGTAGCGTACAGACGTAATGCCGCGTTTATACGCTTGCGATGGCTTGGCGCGTGAGCAGGACGCAGCTATGTAAACGAATGAGATCGAATTATAGCCCTCTCCCTCTAACGCATAGCTGCGTCCTGCTCACGCGCCAAGCCATCGCAAGCGTATAAACGCGGCATAACAACTGCAACTACAATTTCATTCAGTGTGGCCAGTTAACAGTAAGAAGGCGAAAATTGCCGATTCAAACGGTCCTGCGATGCGGACTGCAAGATTGTTAGTAACCGATGGGATAGGGCAAGACAGCACGTCTAACATGGGACGGCCGCGACATATTCTCGATTTTTCTCGCACTAAACAATCTTGCAGTCCGCTTCGCAGGACCGTTTGAATCGGCAATTTTCGCTTTCTTACTGTTAACTGGCCACACTGAATGAAATTGTAGTTACAAAACACCGGTTTTAAAAAAAGGAGAAAATTACAGTGTAAAATATTAATACAATATTCTTCAGTATATATTTTTTAATTTTCGTTTAAAATTATTTGAATGAAATTTGTGAGAAAAAAAAACATTTGGCAGATCATACCAATTCCATGGTCCAAATTGTGATTTCCGTGCAATTAGTCCGGATAACTCGTTTGACGGTTGGAACATGCATCCAGACTATAGCAATTAGTCAGATTCTGATGAATTGGGTCTGACAAATCACGTAATGTGGATTGCCCATTATTCGTATTGGTGGGTACACATGTATCTCACTCTAACAAATAGCTGTCACGTAAAAGCTTCGCGTTCCTTGGTCGTTCGTTTGCTCAGTGTGTACCCACCATATCATCAAAAAAAGAATCAGGCACTTCTGATATTTTCGTCCATTCCCACTTATGACTTCGACATGTTGTACTGACAAATTGGGGTAAAATCACAGTACAATCTTTATACCCCATTAAGGCCGCGCCAGTGTGAGGCAGGCCTAATATAATGCTTGTGAAAAAAATAGACTCCAAAGCGTGTCTCAAAGCGACTAATGGGGTATATACATTACATGATTTGTCAGCCCAATAATAATAATAAACTTTTTATCTCGGACGGAATCCATAGATGTTAGTTACAGACTTATATTCTAGTGTTATTTGTGTGTTTAGATTTTTGTGTGCTGCACGGCTATCACGCGCCGGCGAAAGAGCTCTCTCAATTTTTCTCGCACTATCAGTCTCTCTCTTATTAGAACACTTAGAAGAAGAGGTATAGTGCGAGAAAAACCGAGAGTATTTCGCGGCCGTCCCAGTTAGACGTGTTGTCTTGCCCTATCTCATCGGTTATTAACAATCTTGCAGTGCGCTTCGCAGGACCGTTTGGATGCGCCAATTTTCGCTTTCCTTCTGTTAACTGGCCACACTGAATGAAATTGTAGTTGCAGTTGTTTGTTACGTCTGTACGCTACACCCAATTCTGACTTCGACATGTTGTACTGACAAATTGGGGTATAATCACATAATGTGGATGGTCCTTTACTGAACGTCAGAAGTCAGAACTGTTGCTCACAACTCGATGTAGTGAACAACGAACAACGATTTTTATTGGAACATCTGGATTTCACCATTTCAGCCTAGGACCAACTCAAAACCTATAGACCAAGATGTGACCCAGCTTCCTTTAAATGCATATAGAGTATGGAACGTGGAATGTACGATGAAAGTGGCGTGACAAACCCAGTTGTCCTAGACATCTATAGTGCTATAGTAAGGCAGTTTTACCGGACCTTAAAGTGCTACAAAATGACAAAGAAATGGCCTTGTATCTAATCTACGTTGTTACGTTGTGTAACACATTGTACGTACGTTAGGTATATCTACATGTCCATTTTTACATGGAAAGATGACAGTTGGATCTACCTAACGCGCGTTCAAAACGTAACATTACTACCCCTCTGGTCGCAAAGTGGACCCTGTCCAGCACGATTTACCATTGGGTTTGGCATTTAAATATACTAACTAACATCTTATGCAAAGTTTTGATTTTAATCCAAATATTGGTCTAGCATTAAGCCTCAACATTGTGCATTGGCAAACATTTATTAAAATCCTCAGTGTCCCAATATGATGTGTCAAACCAAAACTCACCGGCAGCAGTTGTAGCCGCAGGAAGGCTGAGACACAGCCTGAATGTATCCAATACAAATAAACACTGTATTAGGCACTGGTCCCACCGCCGGCGAGTGAAATATGAACTATCGACTTTTTTCTAGCCCAAGAAACGAACAAAAGATTAATCGCTTTTGTGTAAATAAAGAGAGAGATATATATTTATTGTTCATCACTGGCTGTTCACACCGCAATGAACTATAAATATATATATCTCTCTTTTATTTACACGGGAGAGCTTATCTTTTGTTCGTTTCTTTGGCGAGAAAATCGCCGATAGCTCATCGCTCGTCGCCGGCGGTGGGAACAGTGCCTTAATGAGTGTGACAGTACTGATAATCCTAGATACTGAATACTACATACCAGACGGCGCAGAGTGGGTGCACAAGGTGGATGGATGACCTGGTAAAGGTTGCAAGAGACTGCTGGATGCGGAATAGAATAGAATAGAAATGCGGATGGCGCAGGTCACATTGACACTCTTTCAGAGAGGCCTATGTCAAGCGGTGGATGGCTTTCATGGTTCATGATTAAATAACATTATTATGAAGCTTAACATGTGCCCTTTATTAACTTTACCTACCTGACTATAATAATAATACTTAATAATAAATCATTCATTCAGTCACAGACGGGTTTACAATTATTATTTGAGGGCGCCTTTTTTTACAAGCTTTATAATAACTTGCCCTGTTAGGGCGGGTTGCATCGACTTACGATTACAGACCGATCAACGTTAAATATGGCGCTGATAGCTGTCAGTCCATAGAAACTTGTCAAACGTTCCATACAAAAATTAAAAATACTGAATTACTTAACAATAACACATCACCAACTATTTCTGTTAATAATGTCAACAATTTTTTTGCGGGTATCGGCAAAACACTTGCGGAAAATATCAACAATTCAATTCACTCAGATGATATTTCAAACAGCAATGACCTACCCCTTTGGACTACTTGATCCCTTGTTCTCCTGGACACCGACCCTCAGGAAGTGGGTGGTATTGTCATGAGCCTAAGAACGGAAAGTGCCCCTGGATGGGACAACATACCAACCAAATTTCTCAAACTGCTAAAAAATCAAGTTGCCCCTGTTATTAGTCACCTAGCTAATCTTTGCTTCAGTACAGGAATGTTCCCCGGCCCACTTAAACAATCTATTGTCACTCCTGTGTACAAGGGTGGAGAGAGAGACGACGTCAACAATTACAGACCAATATCAGTACTGCCTGCTAACTCGAAAATAATCGAAAAACTAATTAATAATAGACTAATAGCGTATTTAGATAAATTTAACATCATCTCTGATCTTCAGTTTGGCTTTCGGCGATCCAGATCCACTGAGGACGCGATTCTATCACTCACAAACTTAATTGTTGATAAAATATAAAGTGGAAAGAAATGCCTGGCTGTGTTTCTCGATCTAAAAAAGGCCTTTGACACAGTCTCTCTCCCCACACTTGTACGCAAGATGGAGCGCGTTGGTATTAGGGGACTTCCACTGAGATTGCTAGGTGACTACCTACATGGTCGCACTCAAAAAACTAAGTTGGGAGACCACATAAGTAACGAAGTTGACATCACTTTTGGCGTCCCCCAGGGAAGTATCTTGGGGCTCACGTTATTTCTAATCTACATCAATGACTTGATTAACCTAAACTTAAACCACGGAAACATCCAGTCTTATGCTGATGACACGGTCATCGTCTTTGAGGGTGATTCCTGGGAGTCGGTGTTCGTGAATGCAAATGTAGGTCTTTGTAGGGTATCCTCGTGGTTAAAATCGAACCTCCTCACTCTAAATGTCAGTAAAACGAACTACATATGTTTTACCAAGTACGATAGCACTCAACCACATATTAACCAATACCTCAAAATACACACCTGTTCACCTACTGATAGTCTTATATGTAACTGCAAGGACATTGAGAGGGTTAGGTCAACTAAATACCTTGGTGTCATCTTAGACCAGCGCCTATCTTGGCATTAGCACATTGAATTTGTAAACGGTAGAATTAGAAAACTGGTATGGATTTTTAAAATTCTTCGCCATATTGCAAACAAGACACTTCTTAACCAACTATATGTAACTTTAGCGGAATCCATCATGACCTACTGCATCACCGTCTGGGGTGGAGCAACTAAATCCAAATTCTTGGAGGTTGAAAGAGGGCAACGGTGTCTGCTGAAGGTAATGTACTTGAGGCCGTACAGGTTTCCCACAGTTGAATTGTATAAGATTAGTGACCAATTATCAATGCGAAAACTGTATATCCTCCGTACAATATTAAAATTACATAAGACCCTAAAATTTAACCCTAAGCTTCTAACTAGAAGACGTAAAAACATTGTTGCCCCACTTACAGCATATAAATCTCTCTTTGCTAAAAGACAGTATAAGACCCGCTCAGCATACCTTTATAATAAAATAAATGATAAAATAAATATATACCAACAAAAAAAATATAACGGCAAGAGGTATCTAACAGAATGGCTGAAGATGCTTAGCTATGAAGATACTGAACTATTACTTAATCTTGTTGTTCCGTACAGGAACACTATTTTTTTATGTAACTTTGATATCGTTAGTTTCTTTGACTGAAGACACAATCTTAAGGGTCAATTTAATTTTGTTTCTATTATGTATGGTATCCCTACCAGCTTCTAGCGATTTACTGCTTCTTGTCTTGAAGCCGTCATCCCTTCGGGGTGGCAACACCAACGCGCTAACAGCGCCACCCGCCGGAAGCGGATATATGAAGATGCAGTGACACGCACAATGTCAAAATCAGTTCGTTAACTAGCGGCGCCGCGAAAGCAACTTTTTCTCATTATATAGAATAGAATAGAATAGAATAGAATATGTTTATTTGCAAGAATACTTATTTCTAGTTACAGGGTGTTCTTGTGAGTAGTAGTACAGTATTCTATCGTAATTAACGACATGCAAATATTATAATAAATCGTAGCGCGCTCATGCAATTACTCATTTAACATTTCATCTAAATACCCTCCACAAATTTTCTATTTCTTTTTAAAAAAATGTCCATGCTGTTTATTTTTTTTGGGTATATTCCTTAACGCTATAAAAACAATGATCTAATAAATAGGTTTTTAAATTTCTCCTAAAATCAGTTGATGTCATTACTTACTGATAAGAATTTTTCCTATAAATTGCTGATCGACATCGAGGCTGATGTAATAGATTTTGATATTGCGCTCTTTGTTTCAATGTATAAACTTCCGATCTCATTTGAAATAATCCTGGGCGGTCTTTTACGAGTAAGCAGACTTTTCTTATATACATGCATGCCAATGGCAGAATTCGTAATTTTTTAAAGAGTGGTGACAACTATCCATTACCCACGCCTTAGATATGGCTCGGATACACTTTTTTTGCAATAAAAATACCCTATCTATGTCCGCAGAATTTCCCCACAGTAACAATCCATAATTTAGAACCGACGACACATAACCGTGATAGGCCGTGATCGCCGCCTCCAAGTTAATGGTGTTTCTCAGTCTCCTCAACGCAAATACGAACCTATCTAGCCTAGCGCAAACGTAATTTATATGTTCCTTCCAGCTTAGATGCTGATCAATATATACTCCTAAAAACTTAATATGTTCACATTTCAGTACAGGCAAATTATTATAATTGATGTTTAATGGAATTGTATTATTATATGAATTAAATTGAATGTAAAATGTCTTTGTCATATTTATATTTAAATTGTTGTTATATGTCCAATTATTTATGTCCATTAATGCATCATTTATATTATTTTCACATGAATCATTACCTCCACCCTTAACCAACAATGTTGTGTCATCCGCCAACAGTATACATTTGTGAGAGGTTGCTAGAGGGAGATCATTGATGTATACCAAAAATAGAAGAGGTCCAAGGGTACTGCCTTGGGGAACTCCAGACTTAATCACGCGGAAATTAGACCGATATTTCCTTTTTACGAAACTTTTACACACTTTTTCTATTTTCACTATTTCAGTACACTGTTTCCTATCTGTCAAATAACTCTTAATCCAATCTATTGCTGGTCCCCTAATCCCATAACATTCAAGCTTTGAGACTAGTTTTGTATGATCAACACTATCGAATGCTTTACTTAAATCTAAGAATATTGATGATATCGGTACTTTGTCGTTTAAACATTCTGAAACGTACTTAACGAGGTTAAAACAAGCTAATTCAGTTGAGTGGCCTTTTCTAAATCCGTATTGTTCCGATCGCAGTAAGCGGTTTTTTTCCAAAAATCCCGTTAGTCTGTTACACATTGTTGTCTCCATTATTTTTGAAATAACAGGAACAAGTGTTATAGGTCTATAGTTGTTAGGATCTCCGCGGTCTCCTTTCTTAAACAGGGGCTTTATTAGTGATATCTTTAACTGGTCTGGGAAAGACCCTTGCGTAAATGACAAATTAATAATATGAGCTAACGGCGGACATAACCAATTGGCACATATTTTAAGAATACCTGTTTGTATATTATCGTAACCGCAAGCCTTACTGTTGGTAAGCGACATAATAATTTTGTAAACTTCATCAGCGTCAATAGGTTTCAGAAAAATCGAAGAAGGATAACTGCTGATGTTATTAGTTACATTAGATTGATGAATATTATTACTGGACTTTAATAAAGTAATGTCGATAAAATAGTCATTAATTACATTGCAAATTTCTTGCGGATTCTTATATGTCTCATTATTATAATTCAAATAGTATATTACGTTATCCTTATCTAAGTTTGTTGTAGTTGCGGATATGATATCCCACGTTGCTTTACTTTTATTTTTACTTTTAGATATGTAATTAGTGTTATTAATTCTTTGTGCCTTTATAATACACTTTTTTAATACATGGTTATATTTTTTTAGTTGTTTCCTATTGTTTTGCTTGTCAGACTTCATAAATTTATAATTTAAGTATAATTTTCGTTTGGTGTAGCACGATTTTCGTAGGCCTTTCGTTAGCCATTTAATTTTTCTAAATCGATTATTTACTTTGACTTTTATAAGCGGGAAGCAAAGGTCGTGAAACAAGCAAACATGTTCATAAAATGTTGTAAATGCGGTCCTTGCATTATCTGAAGTCAACACCTCAGAGAAGGACAACGAAGCAATGCAATGCACTATATCGTGTGTGCGTTGAGGACCTTTCCCCCTTGGAAGAGTGCGTTTACCAGTGACCTAGGAGCCTGTGTACGTCATATTTAGCTGGACGATCACCCCTGAACCTTCAGCCTAGCCCTTGGGACCCGAGGCGGTGGATGGACACAGTAGCGGTGAGTCGTTTGACGCTGTGGGAATATCGTACATATATATAATTTGATCCGTTCGAGCCGGATTGTACCTTCCAAGTTGTGTCTTCTTGTCTCGTCACATTAAGTTTTAAATAACTAAGCATGCCGGATCCGCCAGATATGCAAAATACTAGCGCGGAATCTGTGACTAACAAAATGGCCGACGGCGATAATCCGTGCGAACAAGATATTTTCGAAAGAGAACTCATCCTCGATGATCTCAAACGCACTATCCAGTTTGCAGCAACTGATCAAGAACAGTTTCGCTCGCGAACTACTGATTTAGTTTCTTTTCAGAGAAAGTTCATTAAAGTCCAGACAAGAATCGAAAAAACGTTAATTAAATTAAAATGTTTTAATAAAGAGGAACAGATTAAGATCCGTAACGATTTTAACGATTTGTACTATGCAATAGTAACGCATTTATCCAATTTGAAGAAGAAGGAAGAAGAGCTACGGCGCATGAGCCTTCCCTCATTGCCTTTCATGGCGGCACAGCCCGAGGCGTTTAAGAAACTTCCCACATTGCCTTTACCCACTTTCAGTGGTGAACAAACTGATTGGCCGTCATTTTATGATTTGTTCCGTTCGCTTGTACACGGCAATAACGCCTATACTGACGCCGAAAAGTTTAGGTACTTACTTCTCACGGTTAAAAACGAACCGCATAACCTCATAAAATCGATCCCGATCACTGACGATAATTACTCAATCGCGTTAGATATTTTAGTGTCCCGCTATGACAACAAAAGAGTTATCGCATCAAAACATCTCGACAAAATTCTAGATATCGAGTCATGCTGCGATCAATCCACGCAGAGTATGCGAAATCTACTTAACATTTATCAAGAAAACATTAAAGCACTGGAGGTTATGGAGTTTCCCGTGAAACAGTGGAGTTTCATGCTTCTAAATATTTTACTACGTAAAATTCCTCATACTACTCGACGTTTATTCGAACGGTCAATAGTAAATACGTCCGACATTCCCGATGTAGACACATTCATTTCATTTCTAGAACGGGAAATTTTCGCGGAAGAAATAATTGATTCTGTTCGCGGGCAGTCCGCTAAAAATATTAACTCAGATGTGGGTAGCAGTCGCGGAAAGTACTGGAATCGCGCGAGCGGCTCGAGCGCCGGTGCCGCGCCGTCGTCGCCCGCCAAACGGTCGTTTGTAGCTAACGTCACCCCCGCTACGGGCTCAGCTGAGACTCGAACGAGTGACCAAGGTTCAAGCAAAATCAAACCTAATTGCGTGTGATGTGAAGCTCAACATTCGTTGACAAAATGTTCGAAGTTTTTAAACTTGTCACCGCGCGATAGGTATTCGTTAGTTCAAAATAAAAACATTTGTTACAATTGTTTGAATATTGGTCATGACGTTAGAAGTTGCAAATCAAATTTTGTATGTCGGACATGTCATAAAAGGCATCATACTTTAATTCATTATTACTCCCCATCAATGCCTGCGGAGTTAAGCGCATCCGTGCAGTCTACGGCCGTCTTGCTCCCTCCTACGGAGGAGCGCGCGCGCTCGGTCTCACTCTCTCCTACGGAGAAGTGCACCTCCGATACGGTCGCGAATCCGTTGGCAAATAGCGAAGTTTTGCTTGGTAACTGTGCGGCCCGCGCGCCGATTCAAGCATCTAGCGTTCGGGCGGATACTGTTTTATTGTCCACTGCACTTGTTGACGTATGTTTAGGTGGTTCGAAGCTGTCAACGGTCCGGTGCCTGGTTGACACGGGTAGTCAGGCGACGTTTATGACCGAGGCATGCGCACAACGATTACAATTACATCGTAATCGCGCGAATATTCCGGTGTTCGGAATTGGTGATACGGAACCCGTACAACCTAAAGGTGTCGTTTCATGTTTCATTACACCTAGGGGTAAACATAATCCTGCGATACTCGTAGAGGCTTTAGTTTTACCTAACTTAACGATGCGTATGCCGAGTGTACCATTGTGTCAGACGGGGTGGACTCATTTAAATAATTTAAATCTGGCGGATCCAGATTTCGGCACTCCCCAGCCGGTGGAGATGCTCTTAGGCCCGGATATACTATCCCAAGTTTTATTAGATAATGTGATAACAGGTACGCCGGGTTCGCCTATTGCTATGAATAGCATATTCGGGTACTTGTTATTGGGTAGGGTTGCCGTTAATAACCCGATGCCGACTGCACTCCAGGCCTGCTTTAGCTCATTCGACGATGACAATTTGCAGCGTTTCTGGGAGCTGGAGTCGCTTCCTGAAAAACGGATCTACACTCCTGACGAAAATCTTTGCGAATCCTTTTTCCAAAAGACGCATGCCCGAGACGAGACCGGGCGGTACGTCGTCGCGCTTCCGTTCAAGCCCGCCGCGCCCCCTCTCGGCGAGTCGCGACAAATCGCCCTCGCACGGTTTAGAAAACTTGAGTACCGACTTGAACGTAATCCTCAATTAAAAGCTGATTATCATGCGTGCCTTCAAGAGTATCTTGATTTAAATCATATGGAGGCCGTGGAGTGTGATACGCCAAGTCCGAAGTACTGGATTCCGCACCACTGCGTGGTCAAGGAATCGAGCGAGACGACACGGACCAGGGTCGTGTTTGACGCTGGATGCAAAACATCCAGTGGATACTCACTTAACGATGTTTTATTAACGGGTCCGAAACTTCATCAGGACATCGTTGACGTGCTTTTAAAATTCCGCATAAATTCCATCGCATTTACAGCAGACATTAAACAAATTTATCGCAATATTTTAATTAGAGAATGCGACCGCGATTATCAGCGGATTCTTTGGCGGAAATCACCGGAGGAACCTTTACGCGATTACCGTCTACGCACGGTCGCATTCGGTATTAACGCCTCGCCTTTTCTCGCGTTGCGCACAATTCAACAATTAGCCCGCGACGAGGCAACACGTTTCAAGCTTGCTGCTCCGGTTCTGTTAGACTCTGTATTTGTTGATGACGTGGTATCAGGTGAAAGCACGGAGTCAAAAGCCCTAGCTTTGCAACAGGAGCTAATTGATATTTTTCGTACCGCCGGATTCGAACTCCGCAAGTGGCACAGCAACTCGCCTGCGATACTCGCTGCGGTGCTGCCGCCAGGTTCTCATGGTGAGCGGCCGGAGAATGTTCCGTTCGCAGAAATGGAGAGCGATAATAAAACTAAGGTTCTCGGCCTCCAGTGGAACCCTAGTTCCGATACATTTAATTTCAAAGTTCAAGTCACCACTGCTATATGTACAAAAAGAGTTATTCTCTCCGAGATAGCCAAATGGTACGACCCGTTAGGTCTCTTGTCGCCTGTCACTTTGTATGGGAAGTACTTAGTACAATTGTTATGGATAGCTAAGGTGGATTGGGATTCGGTCCCGCCGGTCGACATTGTTAACGCATGGACGGCCTTTACAAACGAGTTACCACTCTTATCCCAAGTATCTTTTCCTCGTCATATTTTCACACATTCGCATTCCATACAAATCCATGGATACGGAGATGCCTCGGAACGCAGTTTCGCCGCGTGCGTTTACATACGTCTAACAGATGGAGATGGTGACGTCACCACACATCTCGTCATTGCGAAAACCCGCGTCGCACCTTTACGCGTGCGTTTGACCGTACCGCGTCTCGAGCTTCTAGCCTCGGCGCTTTTATCCCGCCTTATAGATAAGGTTATGCAAACGTATGAGGGCCGCATAGATCGCGATCAGATTTATGCGTGGTCTGACTCCGCTATCGTGCTAGCATGGCTCCGCTCGCCACCGCACGAGTGGAAAACGTTCGTATCAAACCGCACTAGCCAGATTTTATCCCTGGTGCCCGCCGAGTGCTGGCGCCATGTGCCCTCGGCCGACAAACCGGCCGACTCAGCTTCGCGAGGCATGCTTCCCTCTGCCTTTCTACAGCACGATATGTGGTTTCACGGACCTGCTTGGCTCAAAAGGGACCAAGACGCCTGGCCCGTTTCAAAACATATTCCTACTACGAACGAAGAAAAACGTACGATCATACCGCTAATATCAAACGCGTCTACTACTGATCAAATACAGCTTGTTGAAATAATTTCACGATATTCAACATTAGGTAAACTCGTTAGAGTTACGGCATACGTTTTTCGGTTCTATAAACTGTCAAAAAAGGCTGTAGTATCGTTTCCAAACTATATTACTGTGCCCGAATATAATTTCGCATTAACGCGACTTATTTACGTCGTTCAACATTCCGTTTTCGCGGACGATATAAAAAAATATTTCTCGAGGCAAATTATCCTCACATTGCTTACAGCGTCTAACGCCTTTCATGGACAAAGACAACCTCTTAAGAGTTGGAGGGAGAATTCATAAGTCACTTTTACCGTTCGAATCGAAACACCAATTAATTATTCCTAAAAAACACCCTTTAACTGACCTCATTATCGACGATGCTCACGTGAGTCATTTGCACGCCGGACCTCAATCGGTGCAATATTTACTGCGACAGCGGTTTTGGATTTTGTCGAGTCGAGACATCGTTCGTCAGCGCGTGCACCGCTGCGTGCCATGTTTTCGCGCTAAGCCCGCGCGCCTGCAGCCGCGCATGGGCCCGCTGCCCGCGCCGCGCCTCCGTCCCGCGCGACCCTTTGTTAAGACCTCGGTAGACTACGCCGGTCCATTTTACGTGCGCGCAAACAATGTGCGCAATGCTAAAATAATTAAATGTTACGTCGCCGTATTTGTATGTATGAGCGTAAAGGCAATTCATCTCGAAATCGTTTCAGACCTTAGCACTGAAGCGTTCCTCGCGGCCCTACGACGATTCACATCCCGTCGAGGTTTATGTACTGACATTTATTCAGACTGCGGCCGAAATTTCGTCGGTTGTAGTAATTACCTGAAAGACTTATATACGTTTTTGCGCAACGATGTCGTACAAAACGAATTGCATAAACAAACCCTTCAACAGGGCATAACTTGGAGATTTCAGCCTCCCTATGCGAGCCACTTTGGTGGTCTATTTGAATCTGGTGTAAAGAGTTTTAAACATCATTTACATCGGGTGGTGGGCACGCGTACTCAATCCTACGATGAGATGCATATACGCTGATATGCCAAATTGAAGCCGTACTTAATTCACGGCCTCTGTGTCTGATGAGCGCGGATTCTGCGGATCCCCTTCCTTTAACACCAGCCCACTTTCTTGTGGGAGAGCCGTTAAGGGCCCTTCCAGACGTTCCCTTAACGGACGAAAATCCAAGTCGCCTTAGTAGATGGCGTTGGGTACAGCAGTGTACTCAGCATTTCTGGAAAAGGTGGAGTCGGGAGTACCTCCACGAGCTCCAGCAAAGCCAGAAGTGGCTTCAGAGCCACGGCGCGCCCGTGCGCGAAGGAGCCATCGTCGTGGTGTGCGACGAGCAGCTCCCACCGCTGCAGTGGCGGCTCGCGCGCATTCATGCTCTTCATCCTGGCTCAGATAACGTTACTCGGGTAGTAACTTTAAAATCAGGGAACACGTTTTATAAACGCCCTGTCGTTAAAATTT